>OV815968.1:7500-2507500 GCA_929112965.1 Mythimna albipuncta
ACCTAACCTAACCTAACCTAACCTAACCTAACCTAACCTAACCTAACCTAACCTAACCTAACCTAACCCAGTACCCCCCTGACTCTCGTGGCGGTCGGATCGTTTTTAGAGTCGCTCCGTTCTAAAAAATTCAAAAAAGTGGTCAAAAATTGCCCGATTTTAATCATTTAAGTGTCAGTCGACGCAAATAGAGCCGGGTCACGGCATACAGTGAAAACAGTGCTTTGGGATTGCAGTGGAAAGCAGAGAAAAAGGAAAAACCGTGAATAGGTTATGTTTTCCTAAGTTCCTATTCACATAAGTGCTTACGCTGCGGAAACTAAAGCGGTGACCCCCCAATTTTATTTCACCATTGTAAGCGGACGACATCAACCTACAAGCCGAGACCTTTCCCGGAATTTTCCGGAAAGAAATCAGGGAGAAAATCAGGAAAAATCCAAAACCACGTGTGCACGTGGTAGCTGAGGGAGCAGTTGCAGAGACGCCGTTTCTTCACAGCTTCGTGCCTCGTCGGCAGAGAAGACCCCTGGTGCCCTAAGAAAAATTTTAAGTTAAGTAGATTAGTAGATATTAAGATTAGAAAATTAAAAATTTGACGTTGAATATCTTGGGAACCACAGTGCTTACCTATTCATTTTTTGTAAGAATCAGCTGCGCGCTAGAGCCCTTTACCCGAACTTTTCTATTTTTTATTTTTATCGCAGCTGGCTACTGAGATATTCAAATTTAATTGAAAATTATTTAAAAAAACCGGTTTTTAATTAAAAAACCACTATATATTTATTATTTTTAGAATTTTATTTTATAATCCTGTAAGACCCTAATTTAGCAATTTTTTGTATATTTTTGTGTAATTTTTGGACTTTTGACTTGGGAGATACGGATTTTTAAAGATTTTCTTTGAATTTCTCAGGAAATACATAATATTTGTTAATTCTGTCACCATAGATAGGTTCAAACCGATGCAATCACCTCTTATGGCCAAAATTTCAACTCTCTGGGACCATTAGACGCAAATTCACGCGAAAAAAGTTTTATTTCGGCCATTTTTGCTTTAGGGTCAATAACTTTGAACATCCGTAACTCCTAAACTAGGAAGCGTAGAAACATCGGATTTTTGGAGGTGTCACAAGGGTATCGCGAAAAACATAATTTTCAGGCTTTCAGTCGCTTCTGGGACCTTGAATTTTTCAGCGCTGAAACTGCCCTCAGTGGATAGAGGAGGTCAGGGGACCTACAGACTTCGAAACCGCATCTCTCTCCGACAAACGGTTGCGGAGGTATAGCCATTCAAAGTTGGCAACTGACAGTTGGGCGGCCATTTTGAAAAGTTTTGTTTGGAGGTATCTCCGGTTCTAGTGGTCGTAGAGGGTTGCGGTTTGCAGAAATAGTCTCAGGGAGTTATTCTCAACCCACTTGACAAGTTTTCAGGCGAATTCGCGCTGAAAATTTTCAGGATTCCGAAAGCCAATTTGAGTGGCGGGGCAAGTCGAGCCAAGCCAGACGAGTCCAAGCACGGGTGCTCTGCGGCCACGGGAAGGAAAGTTATACTGGGTCAAAAGTGGACTTTGACAGCTCTAGAACTGTCAGACGAAACTTCAGACTTGGATAACTCCCGAACCGGGGGTCGTAGAGGATCCCGGTCTTCTCGGGGGACATTGGCGGTCTCTGCTCTTTCAACCTAACGAGGTTTTATCAAAATCCCTGCTGAAAAAATTTTTCAGTCTGAAACCTGTCCGAGGAGACAGAACTCATCGAGCCGAGTCCGGAGAACCCAAGAACGACGGTATTCGGTCGATTGGTTCCGGAGAAAACGCAAATTACCTAAATTTGGCGGCCATCTTAGGTTTTTAACCCAAAATCTCATTCAGCTATATCTCCGGAACCCTTTGAAGTAGATCCGCCGAGTTTGGGGTCATTTGGAAGGGCTCGGGGAGGGCTCTCTCCCTGGACGTAGAGTTCAGCTCTACATAGAGACTGAAAAATTTTTTCAACATTTATGCACCCGCTTCTTAACTGTTGAATTAAAGCGGCCCGTGACACGTGAAAAGCTTCACATATTTTAGCATAAGCACCTAGACCTTGTGACTACATCCTATAAAATAGGGCTTGCATACTTACTGACACTAGACGGCATCCCCCTTTTACAGGGATAGCAATATCGTTCGACCACCCACCGATCCCCTTTTTACAGGGACAGTGCGGCGCTTTATTACCTCCTTTTAGTTAGACTTGACTATCCCCCATATACAGGGACGTCACTTACATTTAAGCATCAGACGATCTACCCCTTGACGAGACACCATGTTTCTTGCACACACGCCCCGCAAGCAAGCTGTACCAAAGGCCAACTCCCCAGTCGACAGAGAGAAGGCAGGACCATCTCCCAAAACGACACCCACCTCAAATGTTCGGAAGAGCATTGGGGAGTGGGAAAGTAGTAAAGTTAGGGACCCAAGAGCAGCATTATCGACTACATTCACCACGTCGCCAAAAAAGCAGGCGCAGCCCACAGTGGCCCTCCCGAAAGTAGCGCTTAAGGTGACGCTACCTCAAACGGGCAAAGACGCCAAGCGGCGAAGCTCTATTGAGACTTCGAGCTGTTCACAAAAGCCGATAGCCTCGGCAGACAGAGTGACCGAAGGCCGGACCTGGCTTCAGAGAGCAAAAACCCAACTGGGGGAATCGCGCAACCTGAAGTCAGAAATAAAGGCAGGTATCACTCTGGCTGTCGAGTCTATGTACAAGCTCATCAAAGAGGCAGCAGCAGAGATGGAAGCTCTCAGACAAAAACCTGGCCACGTGGAAGGAGAGGGACCTGTGTCTCCCCCCCGTAAAAACACACGGAGGGAGGACACGGGAGAAGCTACCGAAGAAACGGCTCTCCTCATCAACAAAATAAATGCGCACTCCAAATTACTGGAGGATAACAACAAGCGCATGGAGGAGTTAAGAATAGCTCTGGAAGAGCAAAAGTCGCACACCGGAACCACCTCATACGCAAAGGTGGCTGCTTCCCGGAGCGCGGGGGGGATTTCGGATAGGCGGAACACGTTACATTCGGTAGTAATAACCTCGGAAGTCGAGACGGAGACTGGGGAGCAGGTATTGGAAAGGGTGAGGAAGGCAGTGGAAGCAAAGGAAGGATGGGTGAAGGTTGAAAGGGTGAGAAAGGCCAAGAACAGAAAGATTGTGATGGGTTTTGAGACAGAGAGCGAAAGAGACCAGGTGAAAGAAAGGTTAGAAAGGAATTGTTCTAACCTCACCGTGGAGGCTATGAAAAACAAGGACCCGTTGCTGATACTCAGGGATGTCTTGTCAATAAATACAGATGAAGAAGTACTAAAGGCCCTGAGAAATCAGAATCGGGATGTGTTTCGGGGCCTCCGCGATGGGGAGGACAGAATGGAAGTGAGGTACAGAAGGAAAACAAGAAACCCGCACTCTGCACATATAGTGCTGAGCACGTCCCCGGAGTTATGGCGGCGAGTGACTGAGAGGGGATACGTCCATGTGGACTTACAAAGAATCAGGGTCGAAGACCAGACCCCACTCATGCAGTGCACTCGCTGCCTGGCCTACGGGCACGGGAGAAAGCACTGTACGGAGAAAGCGGACTTGTGCAGCCATTGCGGTGGTCCTCACCACAAAACTGAATGCCCAGATTGGATGGCGGGGGGCACGGCAGTCTGCAGGAACTGCGAAAGAGCAAACCTGCTGAACAAAGAGCATAATGCCTTTAGTTCCGACTGCCCTGTCCGCCGTAAATGGGACGCAATAGCGCGGTCAACCACCGCATACTGCTAAGGGCGCACCAGGGGAAAAAATCGCCCTCCAATTCGCACAGGCGAACCTCCAGCGGAAGAAACTGGCGACCAACGAGCTGTTGTTGGAGGCAGAGAGACGGAAGATTTCCGTGGCGCTCCTACAGGAACCATATGTCGGCAACGCTAGAATTATGAAAAGCCAGAGGGGAGTGCGGATCTTCCAAGACACTGGTACTGGAGATGGGGTCGTCAAGGCGGCAATTGCAGTCTTTGACAAAGACATAAAAGTCATTCAATACCCGGAGCTCACCACGGAAAATATAGCCGTGGTGGGGATCCAAACCAGTGCTTGGGAGATCACACTTGCCTCTTTTTATTTCGAGCCAGACAAGCCAGTGGAGCCCTATCTTAACCAATTGAGGCGAATAGTCACGGCTAACGGCTCAAAACCGTTTCTAGCTGGAGGGGATGCCAACGCGAAAAACACCTGGTGGGGCGGCGCGGTGGTTGACCGCAGGGGAGAGGACGTGTGTGGAACTCTCGGCGGGCTCGGGCTAAATATCCTCAATGTGGGAGATATTCCGACCTTCGACACCATCAGGGGAGGTCAGCGCATCAGTAGTCACGTCGACTTGACCGCATGCTCCGACAACATTCTGGGACTGGCGGAAAATTGGAGAGTAGACGAGGGCCTCACGAGCTCTGACCACAATGGCATACTCTTTGACTTTAGGCTGGAGAGAGCGAAAGGTGTTCAAATTGAGAGAACCACGCGCATCTTCAACACTAAAAAAGCAAATTGGCAAGAATTTCATGAGAAATTCGACCAATTAAAAACAGAATCAAAATTTAACAAAACTACAATAGAAAAAATTAATAGCATACAACTTTTGGACAAAATCACTGACAATTTCACTAAAATCACGCAGGAAGCATGTCGCGGAGCAATGCCTATTCAAAAAGTCAAAGATAAGCTTACCATGCCGTGGTGGTCAGAGAAACTCGCTGGGATGAAAAGGAACGTCGCTACCCACAAGAGAAGAGTGCGATGCGCTGCCCCAATCCGAAGACCGATAGTTGTCGAGGAGTACCTCAAACGAAAGAGGGAATATGAGGCAGAAGTGGCTCGAGCTCAGACCGAGAGTTGGAAAGAGTTCTGCACCAAGCAGGACAGGGAGGGGGTATGGGAGGGAATTTACAGGGTCATTGGAAGGACGACGCAAAGAAGGGTGGATGTGCCTATGGTGGAAGACGGTAAGGTTCTTGATGCGAAAGGCTCCGTGAAATTGATCGCGGAGACCTTTTACCCACAAGACCTCGAATGCACCGACACCAACCACCACACGAATATTAGGGCAAAAGCCGAAGCGGTGAATAAGGACGAGGAGGACGAACCGCTGGATCCACCCTTCACGCCAACTGAATTGCGTATTGCCTGCGAATCCTTCAATCCCAAGAAGGCTCCGGGAATAGATGGTCTCACAGCCGATATATGCAGCCATGCCATTGGAAGGGAGCCCGATGCCTTCCTGGCACTTCTGAACCAGTGTCTAAAACTCGGGTATTTTCCGAAGTCTTGGAAGGAGGCAACAGTGGTGGTGCTATATAAACCTGGGAAAAGAGACTACACCACACCAAAATCATATAGGCCCATAGGCCTCCTTCCGGTCTTGGGCAAAGTATTCGAGAAGATGTTGATGGCTCGCCTCAGGTTTTATATCTTACCTAGGATGAGTACTCGTCAGTACGGATTCATGCCCCAGAAGAGCACCGAAGACTCCCTCTATGATCTAATCAAGCACATCAAGAGTAAACTTGACCTAAAGAAGATGGTTGTGCTAATATCTCTGGACATAGAGGGAGCTTTCGACAGCGCCTGGTGGCCAGCAATTAGAGTCCGGCTGGCTGAGGAAAAGTGTCCGCTCAACTTGAGGAGGGTCATCGATAGCTATTTGACGGACAGAAGGGTCAGGGTTAGGTATGCGGGCGAGGAATTCTCCAAAGGCACGAACAAAGGCTGTGTACAGGGCTCCATCGGAGGCCCGGACTTCTGGAACCTTCTGTTGGATCCCCTCCTAAAAAGCCTGATTACCAAAGAGGTCCACGTGCAAGCGTTCGCAGACGACGTGGTCCTTGTCTTCGACGGTGACACAGCATTGGAAGTAGAGAGTAGGGCAAACCTCGCCCTCGAACATGTTCAGAAGTGGGGTGTCGATAATAAGCTAAAATTCGCACCGCAAAAAACCTATGCGATGACAATCACGCGAAAACTAAAATACGACACCCCACGGCTGAGCATGGGCGGGGTCGAAGTACCAATGGCCAAGGAAATCAAGATCCTAGGTGTCACCGTCGACGACAAGTTGACCTTTAACACGCACGTTAGGAATGTCTGCCAAAAAGCGATCGGGGTTTACAAGCAGCTGTGCAGGGCAGCGAGGATTAGTTGGGGATTAAACCCTGACATTATAAAAACTATTTACGTGGCTACAATAGAGCCGATTATCCTGTACGCTGCCAGCGTATGGGCTCCAGCAGCAAGTAAGCTGGGAATCCAAAAGCAGCTGGGCGTCGTGCAACGCGGGATAGCGCAAAAAATTTGCAAGGCGTACCGCACAGTCTCTCTTAACTCAGTGCTTCTGTTGGCGGGGCTACTCCCTCTGGATCTCCGAGCTCGAGAGATGGCTTTGCTTTTTGAAGCCAAGAGGGGGGTGTCACTGCCAATACTGAGGGACAGGGAGGTGGAGCGGCCAGAGCCCGCGTCGAAATCCCCGCATCCTGCCAAGCGTATCGACCTGGAATTCAAGAGTCTGGTGGACCGGGAGCAAGTTGACGCCAGTGCCAAACCGGAAGTGAGGATCTTCACCGACGGTAGCAAAATTGGGGGGCGTGTCGGTGCTGCGTTGTCCCTGTGGAATAACGAGGCCGAAACACGTGCCCTCAAGCTGGCGTTACCGAATTACTGCACGGTCTACCAGGCGGAGCTCTTGGCGATATGTAAGGCAACTAGGGAAATCCGGAGGAGTACGGCGTCCGGTTTTGGCATTTACAGCGACTCAATGGCAGCCCTCATGACGGTGAAAAACCACAGTTGCCTTCATCCCCTGGCAGTGGAAGCGAGAGAGAACTTAACAGCTGTTTCTCTCCAGAACAAGGTAGTCGACTTGTTCTGGATAAAGGCTCACGCAGGGATTGAGGGTAACGAGAGGGTGGATCAGCTAGCAAAAGAGGCTGCCATTCTGAGCAGAAAGAAGCCGGACTACGATCTCTGTCCCATATCATTCGTCAAGCGTTGCATTCGTTCGGCAGCGCTTGACGAATGGAATAGCAGATACAGAACTGGTGCAACGGCTTCTGTTACGAAGATGTTTTTCCCAGATGCGGTGGCGGCGTACAGGATAGTAAGGAAGCTACAGATAGACGGGATTCTGACTCAGATCATGACGGGGCACGGCGGATTCTCCGAATACTTGCATCGTTTCAAGTGTAAGGAGAGTCCGTCGTGCATCTGCGACCCAGAAATCGTTGAGTCGATCCCACACTTACTGCTTCGCTGTCCTGCATACACCTATGAAAGAAATAAACTAGAACAGGAACTAGACACCGAATTAAATGAGGCCAGCATAAGCTTGATAATATCAGGGAGAAGCAGAAATAAGTTTCTGAATTACTGCGTCAAAATTGCCAAAAGAGTTATTAAAAGAAATAAGTGATCGGTAATGTATGCAATCACTATATAGTAAATATATTAGTAATGCATATAGAATGATAATTAAGTAAAATAAAAATACTGTGAACAGTAATAAGAATTAGAAACTAAAAAATTAGAAGAAATTTAGAAATATGTAAGAAAGCCGCATTTATGTGAATCCTTTAGTTAAACCGCTAAGGAAACAGTGCACACTGTAGTAATTAAGAAAGCAATAAAAATGTTTAAATAATAAGTAAGTTAAATAGAAAAGTAAGCAAGGAAAATGTTAATATAAGAAATATGTAAAATAGAAAGAAAGTAATGAAAATGTTAGAATAAGCATAATGTCAAATAGAATAGTAAGTAATATAAATAATAAAGATAAGTGTACTGTAGTATAAGTGTTCCCTGTAATTATGAAAATAAAAAAGTCAACAGACTATTTATTAACCCTCGATCCAAATAAAGAAAGAAATGTTGGGCAGAAAAACAGTCAATAAAGATGGAGAGTAGAAGTTATAGATAGCAAAATGGGAGTCCCACCCATAAAAGACTGAAAGAGAAGTATGTTAGAAAGAAACAGTATGCGGAATAAAAGTGCGAGAGGAAAGAAAGCGAGAACTGGTATGAAAGAGCATTAGATTAGTAATAGACCCAGATTTTGTCCGGGGTAGAGAACGCAGAAAAAAAAAAAAAAAAAAAAAAAAAAAAAAAAAAAAAAAAAAAAAAAAAAAAAAAAAACCTAACCTAACCTAACCTAACCTAACCTAACCTAACCTAACCTAACCGAATCCTTCAATCCAAAAAAGGCACCGGGGTCAGACGGCTTTACAGCCGACATTTGTTGTCACGCCATTAACAACGACCCAGAACTTATTCTACGGTTCCTTAATAAGTGTCTGGAATGCCACTGCTTTCCCACAGCCTGGAAGGAGGCAACGGTTGTAATCCTAAAAAAGTCTGGAAAAGACAACTACTCCAGCCCTAAATCATATAGGCCGATTGGGCTGCTGCCTATATTGGGGAAAATCTTCGAAAAGATGCTGGTGGCCCGCCTAAAGTATCACCTTCTACCAAACACGAGTACCCGTCAGTATGGATTCACGCCACAGAAAAGTACAGAAGATGCCCTCTACGACCTCATGCAGCATGTCCATAAGAAACTCGACCAAAAGCGAATAGTAACGCTAGTATCTTTGGACATAGAGGGGGCATTTGACAGCGCGTGGTGGCCTGCAATAAGGATCCGACTGGCGGAAGAAAAGTGTCCTATTGATCTTAGGCGGGTCATTGACAAGTTATCTTAGAGACCGTAAAGTCTCAATAAGGTACTGTGGGGAGGTATATTGCAAAGGGACAAATAAAGGCTGTGTCCAGGGCTCAATAGGGGGTCCAATCTTTTGGAACCTGGTCCTAGACCCTCTCCTAAAAGCACTTACAGAAAAGGGTATATACATCCAAGCGTTCGCGGACGATGTCGTTCTGGCTTTTGACGGAAAGACCGCACATGAGGTGGAAATGTGTGCCAATGCCGCTCTTAACCATGTCCTGGCGTGGGGTGTCGAAAACAAACTTAAATTTGCACCACATAAAACGACAGCTATGGTAATCACAAAAAAGCTGAAATACGACACACCACGCCTGAATATGGGGGGGATCGGCATTGACATGTCGAAAGAAATGAGGCTCCTGGGTGTAACGTTCGACGAAAACCTCACCTTCAACAAGCACGTAACAATTGTTTGTAAGAAGGCCATTGCGATCTACAAACAGTTGTGTAGAGCAGCTAAGGTCAGTTGGGGGTTACACCCAGAAGTCATCCGGATGATGTATATAGCGGTTGTAGAGCCTATTATACTCTACGCTGCAAGCGTCTGGGCGCCAGCGGCTGGAAAGTTAGGCATCAGGAAACAACTTGGCGCCGTACAGCGTGGAATTGCCCAAAAAATTTGTAAGGCATATCGCACGGTCTCCCTGAACTCAGCGCTGGTGCTGTCTGGATTACTCCCCCTCGACTTAAGAGTTCGTGAGGCGGCATCATTATATGAAGCCAAGAGGGGAGTGCCCCAGACATCACTGGGGGACATGGAGGTCGAGCGAATGACCGCTGTGACAGAGGATCCCCATCCTGCGGCACGCCATATCCTGAAATTCGACAGCCTGGTGAACCAAGAGCAACTGGACAGATGCAGTTTTGACGTCCGTATCTTTACGGATGGGAGCAAAATTGGAGGAGGGGTCGGCGCATCACTATCCATTTGGAATGGTGAGGTCGAGACCAGAGCCCTCAAATTTGCCCTATCAAAACACTGCACAGTTTACCAGGCTGAACTCTTCGCAATAGCAAGAGTGACAAGGGAAGTAACAGAGCACAAGGCATCTTCTTTTGGGATTTTCAGTGACTCAATGGCGGCTCTACAAACGTTGATAAACCCCGACTCACGCCACCCCCTTGCCGTGGAAGCTAGGGATAACTTAAGATCCGCATCCCGCCAGAACAAGGTGATAACCTTGTTCTGGATAAAAGCTCATGTGGGATTACGGGGGAACGAAAGGGCCGACCAGCTAGCAAAAGAGGCCGCTGAAAACACCAAAAGAAAACCTGACTATGACCAGTGCCCGACTTCATTCGTCAAGCGAAGCATACGTATGGCGACGCTTGACGAATGGAATCGCAGATATGTAGCTGGAGACACAGCATCAGTCACAAAATTGTTCTTCCCGGATGTGCGAGTAGCATATAGGGTGATTAGAAAGATGGCAATTAGTGCTATAAACACGCAAATTATGACGGGGCACGGTGGATTCTCCGGGTATTTGAACCGATTCAAACTCAAGGAGAGTCCATCGTGTATCTGCGACCCAGAAATAAGTGAAACGGTTCCGCACATATTGTTCGACTGCCCTCAATTTGAGAGGCATCGTTTCAACACCGAGCGAACGCTGGATGTTAAAATAACACGGCAAAACCTTCAGGAAATAATTAAAAGCAAGAATAGAGATATGTTTCTAGATTACAGTAAATGTATCGCACAAAAGGTAATAGAAAGAAATAAAGCCGCATAAGCAAATATGCTGCCATAATAGAGTATGTTATATTAGAGGCCAGTATAGTAATTAAGATGTAAAATAATTAATGTAAAATAGGACATAAGTAGTATTTAAAGTAAAATAAGATTAAAAATATGTTAAATTGTAAATTTATGTACTAATGCAATTTATATATGTAAATCTAGAACAGTGCATAAAAATGTTAAGAAATATTTAGAATTTAAGGTAATAATAAGTAAAATGTAAAAATAAAAATTGACTCCACGTTTATATCCCGTAACATAACCTGTATAATTAAAATTAGTATAAAAGTAAATATAAATAGAAGCTGTTAAGTAAACTTAAGTACCAAATGTAAAAATAAAATCTATCTCCCCTCTTCCCTAATAATTACCTAATAAGAGAAACACTAAAGTAATAAAAGGAAAAATATGTAGAAGTTTAGGGAAAATAGTAATAGTTGGGAATCCCACCCATAAATGCGCAAAAGGGGATGAAAGACAGAAAGATCTAGTATGAAGAATGAAAGTGCGAGAGGCATACAAGCGAGAACTGGAATGAATGTGTAACTGTTTATGGCTAACATAGGCTCCAATCTGATTGGAGGTACAAGTATAAAAAAAAAAAAAAAACCTAACCTAACCAGTACCCCCCTGACTCTCGTGGCGGTCGGATCGTTTTTGGTGTCGCTCCGTACTTATTAAATGTAAAAAGTGGTAAAAAGTTGTCCGATTTTGACAAGTGATGTGTCTTTGTGCTGGGCTAACAAAAACCTACTCGCCCCTGTGATTGTATTTACTCGGATTGCAGTGAAACAGTGTTAAATCCTGAAGAAACCTTAATTTTTGAGGTTAAGTTTATGGGAAAAAACATTTCGCAAACGCTGCAAAATCCAGATCGACGACCTACCTTTTTTATTGGAAAATTGGGAGGCGGTCCTTACCGCACAACGTCCTGACAACCCAGGAGGCTGAAAAACTCAACACGCTTGAAGTTATTCAGCAAAATCGGAAACCACGTGGAGCCACCTGCAGCGTCGGAAGCCTGAAAATTTGCAGTAGTGATCTTCAGTAACAGTCGAGACTAAAGCCGCAAGTAAATTTTTTATAACTTTGAAACCTGATTTTTGCCAGGGCTTTGAATTTCCAAAAATCAGACCCTTATATCTCCGGATACAAGAAATATTTAGAAGATCTACAACTGCAGTCCTTGGCGCTCTCATTAGAAGAATACAAATTGTTAATTTTAGATTTTTTAATTGATTAGTTTTTAAAATATAATTAATTTTATCAAAAATTCACTTTTTCAGAAAATTCTAATTGAATTTATTCAGTTTTTCAAAATTTCCACCTTTATTCGTATAGTGCCAGATTTAACATATTTTTTGTCATTTTTTTCATAATTTTATGTACAGTGGATCCTGAGTTATCAAATTTTTACCTTTTTTGAGCATTTAATTTGAAATAAATGGAAAATAGCAAATTTTGACATCGGGACTGGATCAAATAAGTCTATTGCGACCTATTTGAGCCCAAACACTGACTATTTATCTTCGAATTTGAGAGTTTCATAAAATTTTATCATTTTGGTTTTTTAGGTTTAAAATTTTAGTCAGCCATAACTCAGGAACCACTGGGCCGATAACATTCGATTTTTCGATTTTAGTTAGTACATTTTATGGACTATGCCCATAGTTGAGTTTCAGGAATATTTAACCTGAAAAATTTTTCAGTGCTGAAACGGTTTTCAGGATATTCTCGGGGTGACGCCGAGCTGTGAATCCAAAACCCGAACTTTCTCCGACGTAGGGTTCCGAAGTTACGGGCATTTTAAATTGACTTTTGACAGTTCGGCGGCCATTTTGTTGAACTTTGAACCGCAACTACTCTTGAACCAGGAGTCGTACGAGTTTGCGATTTTCGAATTTAAGCTCTGTGGCTTCTTGTCTTTCCTATCCTTTATTTTCAGGCGGTTCAGAGTGAAAATTTTTCTGGGTCCTGAAAACAGTTTCAGCAGATTGGTGAGCTCAAGCCGAGTCTGGAGAGCCCAAACTCGGCGGTTCTGCGACCATCTGAAACGGAGATATAACCTGTCAAAATTTGACTTTGACAGTTGTGACGCCATTTTATCAGACTTTAAACACTCGTATCTCCGCAACGGAGGGTCGTAGAACGGCGGGGTTTCTTCTTCGAAGGTCAGCATAAACTTGCCTAGCAGGCGGACCGACTTTCAGGCGTTTTCAGGGGTCAGAAATTTTTCAGCCTGAAAAGTACACCATTGAGCAGATCTTGTCGAGCGCGTTAAGACGAGCCTAAGCACGGGGGTTTTCGGCCTATTGGTCGCGGAGATAACTGGTTTGGAGATTATTTGGGCAGCCATCTTGGAAAAAACCAAAAACTTTAAACTTAAATTGCTCCAGAACCACTGGGACTAGCTGCTTCGTGTTTGGGTTCGTTGGGACGGGCTCGGCGAGCTTTGTGCAGTGAAGGCATTGAATTGACTCTACATAGAGCCGTTTTACAAAAAGCATCAAAAATAGGTTCTGATAGTAAAAATCGACTCTCAGGCTTACTCGAAGCCTCTGACAGCTGTCTACAACCGAGGAGCCTATGGTAGAGCTCAATTTGAGACATTTTTACAAGTACTGTTTGTAAAAATTATTTTAGTTATAAGTGTTTATGCGGTTTTATTTTGTACTCTTGTGCGTTCTCTTTTTATTTTATACAAAATTTATTTTTAACAAATTGTCCCTATTGACAGTTTTATTTTATTTTACTTATATTTGACGCATACTCTCCAACATGTTCGGCCACAGAACACCGCTAAAAGCGGCCGGAGGAAAAAAGTCACCGCCTAAACCTGGAGCTGCCGCCTCATCAAATGTTAGACGTAGCATAGAGAACTGGGAAGCCCCAAACAGCAGCCCCGATTTCGCTACAACTGAGCAGACGTCGCAGGCCGGCCCTGCAAGAATAAAAAAAACTCGCTTTTACGCAAGAGAGTGTAACTCAGACAAGGAAGTCTGCTGAAACACTCTCGCCGCCGAACATTAAATACTCAGACAAAACGGCGGAAGCAAAAGCCTGCCTCGTAAAGGCTAAGCTACACCTAAACAGCTCCAGGAATACAAAAACAGAGATTAAGAATGGAATCTCTGAGGCCATTGAACGACTTTACCAACTGGTAAAGGAAGTCGAATCGGAGCTTAAGCTGGCTAAGAGAGATATGACCAGGGAAGCTTATACTGCAGAGCCTCGATTGACTGACAGAATCTCACCCGAAAAAGTAGATACTGCCACAATAATGCAAAAAATTGAACTTCAGACAAACCTCCCTGTGGAAAACAATAAGAAGATGGATGAGCTGAAAACCGCAATAGAACACCAAAGGAAGTTCTTCGAAAATGGAGTTACCTACTCGAGTGTGGCCTCAGCCCAGGGAGTAAAGGAATTACCAAAGCGTAACACTTTGCACTCTGTGGTAGTGTCATCCAAGGACGAAGTAGAGACGGGTGATGCGATACTGGACAGAGTCAGAAAAGCAATAAATGCAAAGGATGGTTGGATCGAGGTGGAAAAAGTGAGGAAGGCTAAGGATAGGAAGGTGATAATAGGTCTTCAAACCGAAGAAAAAAGGGGTAAGATAAAAGATCGACTTCAAAAAGAAGGTGTTGACTTCAATGTCGAGGAAGTCAAGAACAGGGACCCACTTCTGATCCTGAGGAACGTTTTGGTAATAAATACCGACGAAGACGTCCTTAAGGCGCTTCGAAATCAGAACCGGTGTGTCTTTGACGGCCTCGGCACTGAGGAAAACAGAGTAGAAATAAGATACCGTAGAAGGACAAGGAACCCTCATATAGGTCACATTATTATTAGCGTCTCGCCTGCCATCTGGCGACGAGTGGTGGACATTGGAACCGTTCACATAGATCTCCAGCGCATCAGGGTCGAGGATCAGACCCCGTTGGTTCAATGCACCCGCTGTTTGGGCTTTGGACATGGCAAGCGGTTCTGCAAAGAGCCTGCAGACTTGTGTGGTCACTGCGGCGGTCCACATATGAGATCTGAGTGTTTGGACTGGCTTTCGGGGTTACCACCCGTTTGCCGAAATTGTACCAGGGCAAAAGTCGAGCACGGTGCACAGCACAATGCTTTTAGTCATGACTGTCCTCTGCGCAAAAAATGGAATGAGATAGCTAGGTCGACCGTTGCTTATTGCTAAGGGCACCTCTATGGCGAACACTCCCTACGGAGTAATACAGGCAAACCTCCAACGCAAGAAGCTAGCAACTAATGAGCTTCTCACAGAAGCCACGGAACATGGGATAGCACTTGCGCTTCTACAGGAACCGTATGTAGGTGGGGCCAAAGTAATGAGGAGTCACAGGGGCGTTAGGGTCTTCCAGAGCACTGGAACAGGAGACGGGACTGTAAAGGCAGCAATAGCTGTCTTCAACAGTGACTTCACAGTCAAACAGTACCCAAAACTCACCACAAACAATATCGTTGTGGTGGAAATCTAGACCAGTGCTTGGGAAATCACGCTTGTCTCCTTTTACTTTGAGCCGGACCAGCAAATCGACCATTATTTGGAACACCTCAAACAAATAGAGCGTGCAGTCGGTTCCAAAAAACTGATCGTTGGAGGCGACGCCAACGCCAAGAGCATGTGGTGGGGCAGTCCAATGGGGGACCTTAGGGGGGAAGAGGTAGCAGGAACTCTCGGTGAGCTAAATCTGAACATATTGAACAGAGGGGAAATTCCGACCTTCGACACTATCCGGGGAGGTAAGCGGTACAGTAGTCATGTAGATATCACCGCTTGCTCCAATGATATCTTGGACATGATAGATGACTGGAAGGTTGACGAGGGACTCACGAGCTCGGACCACAACGGCATCACGTTCAAAATCACCTTACAAAAATCAAAGGGCGTCAAAGTTGAACGGACTACCCGTAAATACAACACCAGAAAAGCGAACTGGTCTGTTTTTCATGAGAAATTTAGACAGTTGAAAATAGATTTGAAATTCACGATAGCTGAAATAGAGAAAATTAATAATATAGAGCAAATAGACGTAGTAACAGAAAACCTAACTAGAGCAATTGATGAAGCATGCAAACAGACTATACCAACTAAAAAAGCAAAAGAAGAACTTACCTTGCCGTGGTAGTCCGAGAGACTCGTCGAGATGAAGAAGACCGTCGTCACTATGAAGCGTAGGATCCGCTGCGCCGCCCCAATCCGGAAGTCGAAGGTCATAGAAGAGTACCTGAAAAAGAAAGAGGAGTATGAGTCAGAAGTTGCCAAAGCTCAAACCGAGAGCTGGAAGGAATTCTGTGGGAGACAGGATAGGGAGGGGGTCTGGGAGGGAATATATAGGGTAATAGGTAGGACACAGCGTAGAGAGGAGGACCTGCCTTTGGAAAGAAATGGTGATGTTCTAGATGCAAAGGGTTCCGTAAAACTGCTGGCGGAGATTTTTTATCCGGAAGACCAAATAGAATCCGATAACGCACATCACCGATCCATTCGAATTAAGGCTGAAACAGTAAACTCTGGCGAGCAAAATGATCCTTGCGACCCACCCTTTACGATGGCCGAGGTAAAAAATTCGATGGATTCTTTCAACCCGAAGAAGGCACCAGGATCGGACGGCTTTACCGCAGATATTTGTCGTCACGCTGTGGGTAATGATCCGGAATTGTTTTTGAGGTTCCTCAACAAGTGCCTGGAATTTCACTGCTTCCCCACTGCCTGGAAAGAGGCAACTGTCGTGATCCTCAAAAAGCCTGGAAAAGAGACCTATTCCAGCCCCAAATCATATAGGCCGATTGGACTGTTGCCTATATTGGGGAAAATCTATGAAAAGATGCTGGTGGCCCGCCTAAGGTTTCACCTTCTGCCAAACATGAGTACCCGTCAGTATGGGTTTACGCCACAGAAAAGCACGGAAGATGCCCTCTACGACCTTATGCAACATGTTCAAAAGAAGCTTGACCAAAAACGGATTGTTACGCTCGTATCTTTAGACATAGAGGGGGCATTTGATAGTGCATGGTGGCCGGCAATAAGGACTCGACTGGCGGAAGAAAAGTGTCCTGTCAACCTTAGGCGGGTCATAGACAGTTATCTCAAAGACCGCAAGGTCGCAATCCGGTACGGTGGTGAAGTATATGTGAAGGGAACAAATAAAGGCTGCGTCCAGGGCTCGATTGGAGGCCCTATTTTTTGGAACTTGGTCCTAGACCCCCTCATAAAAGAGGCTGAAGCTCGGGGAACGTACATCCAGGCTTTTGCGGACGATGTCGTTCTAGTCTTTGACGGGGAGACGGCGAGAGACATAGAGGGACGTGCCAATGCTGCACTCAATCATGTTCTGGCGTGGGGTGTCGATAATAAACTAAAATTTGCACCGCACAAGACTGTGGCCATGGTCATAACCAAAAAGCTTAAATACGACACACCACGCCTGAGCATGGGGGGAACGGAAATTAAAATGTCGAATGAAGTAAAGCTTCTGGGTGTAACAATCGACGAAAAATTTACCTTCAACAAACACATATCACTCGCTTGTAGCAAGGCAATCGCGATCTACAAGCAGCTGTGTAGAGCTGCTAGGGTTAGTTGGGGGTTACACCCACAAGTGATACGGATAATGTATGTGGCGGTGATAGAGCCCATTATCCTTTACGCTGCAAGCGTTTGGGCGCCGGCAGCTGGAAAGCTGGGTACTAAAAAGAAACTTGGGTCCGTTCAGCGTGGAATTGCCCAAAAGATGTGCAAGTCATACCGCACGGTCTCCCTGAACTCAGCACTGGTGCTGTCTGGGTTGCTCCCCCTCGACATTAGAGTTCGTGAGGCGGCATCTTTGTATGAAGCCAAGAGGGGAATACCCCAGACATCACTGGGGGACAGGGGGATCGAGCGAATGACCGCTGCAATAGATGATCCCCATCCTGCGGCACGCAATATCTTAAAGTTTGATAGCCTGGTAAACCAAGAGCAGCTGGACAGGTGCAGCTTTGATGTCCGCATTTTCACGGACGGAAGCAAGATCGGAGGAGGGGTCGGCGCTTCTGTGTCCATATGGACTGGTGAGACCGAGACCAGAGCCCTCAAACTTGCTCTATCAAAACACTGCACGGTTTACCAGGCCGAACTCCTGGCAATTGCAAGGGCAACTAAGGAGGTAACCAAGCTCAAGGCGTCTTCTTTTGGAGTATTCAGCGACTCAATGGCGGCTCTTCAAACATTGGCAAATCCCGGATCGCGCCACCCTCTTGCGGTAGAAGCTAGGGATAATATACGATCTGCATCCCGCCAGAACAAAGTTATAAACTTGTTCTGGCCCACGTGGGTCTGCAGGGGAATGAAAGAGCCGACCAGCTAGCAAAGGAGGCCGCTGAAAACTCCAAAAGAAAGCCCGATTACGATCAGTGTCCGGTCTCATTCGTCAAGCGAAGCATACGTATGGCATCCCTTGACGAGTGGAACCTAAGATACGGACTTGGAGATACGGCCTCTGTGACAAAACTGTTTTTCGCGGATGTCCGGACAGCCTATAAGATAATCCGGAAGATAGACCAAAACAGCCTTATCACACAGATAATGACGGGGCACGGTGGATTCTCCGAGTACTTGAACCGTTTCAAGCTCAAGGGGAGTCCATCGTGCATCTGTGACCCAGATGAAAGCGAAACTGTACCGCACATACTATTCGATTGCCCTCAATTCGACAGATATCGATTTAACGTCGAGCATGCCCTGGAAACTAAAATAACACGCAATAACCTGAAAGATGTTATGCAAAGCAAGAAAAATAAAATATTCCTAGAGTATGGTAAAAAAGTAGCGAAAATAGTAATAGATCGAAATAAAACCGCATAAGCAAATATGCTAATGTAATATAGTATATTATATTATAAGCTAGCATAGTAATAAGATATTATGTAAAATAGGAAATAAGTTATAAGTATGTAAATTAGAATAAGCTTAAAATAGATGAAAATATATATATGTTCCACGTCTCTGTAAAATAAGATTATGGTCTGTAATAAGATTATACTAGAAACTAAGCTAGGATAAATTGTATTGTTATAATGGAAATTTGTCTCCCCTGATCCGGCCTGTAAAACCTGTAATAAAAATTGTAAAAGAATATTTTGGAACAACAACTAAAGTTATGTATGAAATTGTAAAAATAAACACAGTCTCCAAAATTATTTAACAAGCCCGTAAACCCTACTTGTGAATAAAGCAAAAATAAAAACGTAGTTAGAAAGAATAGATCAGTAGAACCCAGAAGTAGTTGGGAATCCCACCCATTGAAGGAGCAAAAGAGGATGAATGACAGAAAGATCATGTATGAAGAATGGAAGTGCGAGAGGCATACAAGCGAGAACTGGAATGACTGAGAACTCAAATAGCCAGCATAGACTCCGACGAAAGTTGGAGGTAGAAGTATGTATAAAAAAAAAAAAAAAACCTAACCTAACCTAACCTAACCTAACCCAGTCTGAGCCTAGCCACGCTCGAGAAAGCATCTTTTCTGTATCGCTCCTCACGAAATAATTCGAAAAAGAGGTCAAAAGTCATCCGATCTTTGTGAATCCAGTCTCATTCGACGCGAACAGAGCCGCGTCACGCCGTGCAGTGAAATCAGTGTTTTTGGACTGCAGTGAAAACAGGAAAACGAGGAAAACCTTTATTAGGTTATGTTTTTCTGAGTGCAAAAACAGAAAAACACGTTTGCTGCTAAATCTAAAGCGGCGACCCCACATTTTTATTTCACCATTTTGTGTGGATGGAGCGGATGTACAGTTCAGGATTTTTCCGGAATTTTCCTGAAGGAAATTAAGGAGAAAACAAGGGAAAACTCAAAACCACGTGTGCACGAGGTAGCAGAGGGAGCTGTCGCAGAGGCGCCGTTTCTTCACAGCTTCGTGCACCGACAGCGGAAAAGACCCCTGGTTGCTGTAGAAAATTTTTAAGTTAAGTGGTTTCGTAGTTATTAAGATAAGAAAACCTCAAATGCAACTGTGTATATCTCAGAAACCAAAGCGTGTACCTATTCTTATTTCGTATGAATTAGCTGCGCGCTAAAGTCTCCTACCTAAGTTTCTAATAAATAAATTTTTATCATATTCGGTTGCTGAGATATTTAAAATTTATTATAATAACTGGTTTTTAGGTGAAAACTACCCACATTTTATGTTTTTCAGGAATTTTATGTTATATACTTGCTAGGCTTTAATTGACAAATTTTTTGCATATTTTTTAAGAATTTTCGGACTTTCGGTTCAGGAGATACGGAATTTAATTGATTTTTTAAAGATTAAATAGGAAATATATAACTTTTAATAAATTTGACTCCATAAGAGGGCTGAACTAGCCATAAATAACTCCTGTAACCAAAATCCAGACCTTCTAGGACCAATAGACGCAGATTTGCGCGAAAAATCCTCGATTTCAGCCATTTTGGACTTTGGATCTGGAAGTTTGGAACTCCGTAGCTCCTCAACCGAGCAACTTAGAAGCACCGGATTTTCGCAGGTGTCATTAGGATACAGTGGAGAGGATTTTTATCAGGATTTCATGCATTTTGGGGACCTGAGAATTTTCAGCGCTGAAATAGCTTTTGTAGGCGAGGCGGGATCAGGGGATCCACAGAATTGAAAACCGCGTCTCTCTCCGACGAACGGTCGCGGAGTTATAGTCACGTAAAGTTGGCATTTGACAGTTGGGCGGCCATATTGGCAAACTTTGACCAGGTGTAGCTCCGGTCCCGGTAGTCGTAGAGAGCAGCGGTTGGCGGATTCGGACTTGGGAAGTGTATCTCCATCCCGTCAGCATACTTTCAGGCGGATCGGTGCTGAAATTTTTCAGGATCCTGAAAACTACTCGGAGCGGTGGGGCGGGTCAAGCCTAATCAGAAGAGCCCAAACACGGGTGTTCTGCGGCCGCGGGGTCGGGAGTTGTACCGGTTTGAAGTTGGAGTTAGACAGTTCTAGAACTGTCAAGCGAAAGTTTAGACTTGGATAGCTCCCGAACTAGGGGTCGTAGAGGATCCTGGTTTTCTTGGAAGACATTGGCGGGCTCTGCTCTCCCCGTCCTGGGAGGTTTCATCGAAATCCCTGCTGAAGAAATTTTTCAGGCTGAAACTGGCCCGAGAGTATAGAAATCGTCGAGCCAAGTCCGGAGAACCCAAGAACGGTGGTATTCGGTCGAACGGTTCCGGAGAGAGGGCAGTTAGACTATTCTAGGTCTCCATCCTGGGCATTTGCCTGGAATTTTGGACTGCCATATCTCTGAAACCTTTTGTAGTGGACCCACCGAGTTTGGGGTCATCTGGAAGGGCTCGTGGAGGGCTTTCCTTCTGGTAGAAGAGCTTGGCTCTAGGTAGAGTCCAAAAATTTTTTCAAAATTTTTTCAAATTTTTTCAAAACTTTTTCATTGTAATTGACCTTCAGAATACTGAAAAACAATTGTAAGCTGGTGTTAAGAATTTCTTCTTCACTGTAAATAGATAAAAGACAGTGTAGCGTGTACTTTATCGATCGCTCTAACAATATTAAGCACAGACCATTGTCCCTCTTTTTGAGGGATAGAGTATAATCTCGACCAATTATTATCTCCTCTCTACAGAGATATTATTGGAACTTTCAGCTTCTTCTTTACTTTTATTTACTTTTTATTTTTATTTATTAGAATTGACCGTCCCCCATTTACAGGGATAGGGAAGGTAATACCTAAATATAAGGATATATTTTAAATTTTAAAATAAGGGACGATCTACCTCGTGACAAAATGATACTCGCACACACGCCCCGTAAGCAAATTGCCCCAAAGACCGCCTCCCCGGTTGACAAGGAGAAGGCAGGGCCGTCTCCGAAGTCAACGACACCCACTGCTAATGTTCGGAAGAGCATTGGAGAGTGGGAAGCGAGCAAGACCAAGGACCAAAAGGAAGCAGCATCGGCCACATATACTGTGTCACCGAAAAAACAAGCGCAGACTTCGACAGCCTCCTCAAGGGTTGCGCTAAAGGTCACACTGCCACAGAGTGGTAAAGCCAATCGCTTCGTCTGACAGGGTGACAGAGGGCCGGACCTGGCTTCAGAGGGCGAAAACTCAATTGGGCGAATCGCGGAACCTGAAGTCAGAGATTAAGGCAGGGATCACCCTGGCAGTCGAATCGATGTACAGGCTGATAAAAGATGCCACGACCGAAATAGAAGGCCTAAAACAGAAAACCGACCATCAAGAAAATGAATATTTGACGCAAGGGAAGACTTTAGGGAAATGCACGGAAACGAATATGAGAGAAGATACAATCCTCCTCATGAATAAAATAGAGACCCATTCCAAACTGCTGGAAGAAAACAGCAAGCGTTTGGAAGATTTAAAGCGGACACTAGATGGTCAAAAAGCAGACACCGAGACACCCTCATACGCTAGGGTGGCAGCGACTCGGGGCACGCACGCAGCGTTAGAAAAACGCAATACGTTGCATTCGGTCGTGGTCACCTCAAAAGATGAGACAGAGAACGGAGAAGAGATACTGGAGAGGGTGAGAAAAGCGGTAGAAGCCAAAGAAGGCTGGGTAATGGTAGAAAGGGTCAGAAAAGCAAAAAATCGGAAGGTGGTCATGGGGTTTGAGACAGAAGGCGAGAGAGATAAAGTCAAAGAAAGATTAGAAAAGAATGGCATCAACCTTACCGTAGAGGCCGTGAAGAACAGAGACCCAATGATGATATTGAGGGATGTCCTGGCAATAAATACGGACGAGGACATAATTAAAGCCCTCAAAAATCAGAACCGGGATGTCTTTCGCGGCCTTCGCGAAGAGGAACATAGAATAGCAATTAAATATAGAAGGAAGACAAGAAACCCTCACTCCGTGCATGTAGTCTTGAGCACGTCCCCGGAGGTATGGCGGCGAGTGACTGAAAGAGGGTACGTCCATGTAGACCTCCAAAGAATCAGGGTGGAAGATCAAACCCCACTCATTCAATGCACTCGCTGCCTGGGCTACGGGCATGGGCGGAGACATTGTACCGAGAAGGCGGACATGTGCAGTCACTGCGGGGGTACGCATATTAAAACCGAATGCCCAGATTGGATGGCAGGAGGGATAGCGACTTGCAGGAACTGCGAGAGGGCAAATATGCTCAATAAAGAGCACAACGCGTTCAGTATCGAATGCCCTGTCCGCCGTAGATGGGACGCAATAGCGCGGTCAACCACCGCGTACTGCTAAAGGCGCACAGGGAGTAACAGCTGTCTACAAAATCGCTCAGGCTAACCTCCAACGAAAGAAACTGGCAACTAACGAGCTACTATTAGAGGCGGAAGAAAGGGGAATCGCCGTGGCTCTTCTGCAGGAGCCATACGTGGGTAGCTCAAAATGTATGAGGTGTCAGAGGGGAGTGCGGATCTTCCAAGACACTGGAGTTGGGGAAGGGGTTGTCAAGGCGGCCATAGTTGTCCTTGACAAAAACCTCAAAGTAATCCAGTACCCTAAACTCACCACGCAAAACATCGTAGTGGTGGGTATTCAGTCCAGTGCTTGGGAGATCACACTTGCCTCCTTTTACTTCGAGCCTGATCAACCAGTGGAACCCTACCTCAACCAGTTGAGGCAGATAGGAACGGCAATCGGCTCGAAGCCACTGATCGTTGGAGGGGACGCCAATGCGAAGAGCATATGGTGGGGCAGCCCAGTGGTTGACCGCAGGGGTGAGGATGTGTACGGAACTCTCGGCGAGCTCGGGCTGAACGTCCTCAACACAGGGGAAATTCCGACCTTCGACACCATTAGAGGGGGTCGACGTTTCAGTAGTCACGTTGACATCACAGCATGTTCGGATAGCGTCCTGGAGCTGGTAGAGAAATGGCGAATCGATGAAGGACTCACAAGCTCCGACCACAATGGAATTCTTTTTGACGTTAGATTGGTGAGAGCAAAAGCGGTGCAAGTAGAAAGAACGACACGCATCTACAATAGTAAAAAAGCTGATTGGATAAAGTTTCATGAGAAACTGAACCAATTAAAAATAGACCATAATATTCAGACCACCGAAATAGAGAAAATTAACAGTACAAAATTATTAGAAGACAAAATTATAAGCTACACAAAAATAATTAAAGATGCGTGTCAGGCCTCAATGCCCATTAAAAAATCTAACGAAAAACTTACCATGCCATGGTGGTCGGAGAAACTCGCAGGGTTGAAGAAGATCGTCGCTACCAGCAGAAGGAGAATCCGCTGCGCTGCTCCGGTCCGGAGGGCGAAGGTCGTAGAAGAGTACCTGAAACGGAAAGAAGAATATGAGACGGAAGTTGCTCGAGCTCAGACCGAGAGCTGGAAGGAGTTCTGCAGTAAGCAGGATAGGGAGGGGGTATGGGAGGGGATCTATAGGGTTATCGGGAGAACAACGCAAAGAGGGGTGGACTTGCAGATGATAGAAAATGGAGAGGTGCTGGATGCAAAGGGTTCCGTTAAACTATTAGCGGAAACCTTTTACCCTGAAGACCTGACGAGCACCGACAACCTTCATCACAGTCTCATTAGGGCAAAAGCCGAAATGGTTAATAAAGAAGAACAAGAAGGCTCTCAAGATCCACCCTTCACACGGATTGAGCTCAAAACTGCGTGCGAATCTTTCAATCCTAAAAAAGCCCCGGGATTAGATGGCCTCACAGCCGACATATGCAGCCAAGCCATCGGACGGGAACCCGATGCCTTCCTGGCCCTTTTGAATCAGTGCCTCAAGTACGGTTATTTCCCGAAGTGCTGGAAAGAGGCCACGGTGGTGGTGCTAAAGAAACCAGGGAAAAGAGACTACACCACCCCAAAATCATATAGGCCCATAGGCCTCTTACCAGTACTAGGCAAGATATTTGAGAAGATGTCGGTGGCCCGCCTCAAGTTCTATATCATACCAAGGATGAGTACTCGCCAGTACGGATTCATGCCCCAAAAGAGCACCGAGGACTCCCTCTATGATCTTATGCAACATATAAAAGGAAAATTAAACCTAAAAAAGATTGTTGTACTAGTTTCGCTAGACATAGAGGGAGCCTTCGACAGCGCTTGGTGGCCAGCTATAAGAGTCCGACTGGCAGAGGAAAAGTGTCCTGTCAACTTGAGGAGGGTCATCGACAGCTACTTGAGTGACAGAAGGGTCAGGGTCAGGTATGCGGGTGAAGAGTACTCCAAGGCGACTAGTAAAGGCTGCGTACAAGGCTCCATAGGAGGCCCTAATTTCTGGAATCTCCTACTGGATCCCCTCCTGAGAGACTTAATAGGAAATGGCGTTTATGTGCAGGCCTTTGCAGACGATGTGGTCCTTGTCTTCGACGGTGACACAGCAATTGAAATAGAACACAAGGCAAATGATGCTCTTGGGCGTGTTCAGGCGTGGGGTGTCGATAACAAGTTAAAGTTCGCGCCGCATAAGACCAATGCGATGACCATAACAAGGAGACTAAAATATGACATCCCACGACTGAGCATGGGTGGGGTAGAAATTGCCATGTCAAGAGAAATAAAGATCTTGGGTGTCACCGTCGACGACAAGCTGACATTTAACACGCACGTCAGAAACGTATGCAAAAAGGCCATCAATGTGCATAAACAGTTATGCAGGGCGGCTAGGATCAGCTGGGGTTTAAATCCTGAGGTCGTAAAGACAATTTACGTGGCAACAGTGGAGCCGATCGTCCTGTACGCGGCCAGCGTTTGGGCACCAGCAGCCAGTAAACTGGGAATAATCAAGCAGTTGGGCGCCGTGCAGCGCGGAATTGCACAGAAAATATGCAAAGCATATCGCACCGTCTCCCTCAACTCAGTGCTTCTGTTGGCAGGGCTACTCCCCCTGGACCTCCGAGCTCGCGAGGTGGCTTTACTCTATGAAGCCAAGAGGGGAGGTTCACTGCCGATGTTGAGGGACAGGGAGATGGAACGGCCTGTGTCCGCGCTGAAGTCTCCTCACCCCGCCACGCATATCGAACTGGAGTTCGGAAGCCTGATAGACCAGGAGCAGGTTGACGCCAGTGCCAAACCGGAGGTGAGAATTTTCACCGACGGGAGCAAAATTGGGGGGCGGGTCGGTGCTGCGCTGTCCTTTTGGAACAGCCAGGCCGAAACGCGTGCCCTCAAGCTGGCGTTGCCCGAGTATTGCTCGGTCTACCAGGCGGAGCTCCTGGCAATATGCAGGGCAACGAGGGAGATACGGAGAAGCTCCGCGTCCACATTCGGAGTCTATAGCGACTCCGTAGCGGCCCTCATGACAGTGAAAAACCACAATTGCCTTCACCCCCTGGCTGTTGAAGCTAGGGAAAACCTTACAGCTGTTTCCCACCAGAACAAGATAGTACACTTGTTCTGGATCAAAGCTCACGCAGGTTTTGAAGGCAATGAGAGAGTGGATCAGCTGGCAAAAGAGGCCGCAACGCAGAGCAAAAAGAAGCCGGATTATGATCTGTGTCCAGTTTCATTCGTCAAGCGATGCATTCGTATGGCAACGCTTGAGGAATGGAACAGCAGATATAGATCCGGCACCACAGCTTCGATAACCAAAATATTTTTTCCGGATGCAAAGGCGGCGTACAGGATTGTCAGGAAACTGAAGATTGAGGGGCATCTGACCCAGGTCTTAACGGGGCACGGTGGATTCTCAGAATACTTGAACAGGTTCAAGTGTAAGGGGAGTCCATCGTGCATCTGTGATCCGAACATGACAGAGTCGGTGCCACACCTGCTGCTTCACTGCCCTGTATATGCATACGAACGGAACGAATTAGAGCAGGAAATAGATATAGACCTAACCACAGAAAATATAGGGATAATTATGTCTGGTAAAAACAGAGCAAAGTTCTTAATCTACTGTCTTAAAATCGTACAAGCAGTCGTAAAAAGAAATCAAAGCGATCGATAAAGTATGCAACTGCTGTATATTTAGTTATATAAAAGTAGTGCATATAGAACTTAAGTAATGTTAAAAACCTAACAACTAAGTAGATATAAGATCAATAATATAATGATAAGCTGCCAAATTGTATTAGTATATAAGAATTGTAAGAATTGTAAACTATAGTAGATAAGACTGTGTACCATTACCCCCAAAAAATAACAAAGCATAAGTATATAAATAAGATTTCTAGTGGAAAAAACAAGTAGAAGAAACTATGTATGTATTAGAAGTAAATTTAGATATAAATAAACTATATATGTAACATAATAAATTATCATAGTATAAGTGTTAGAAAATAGATAATAGTAAGATAAAAGAAAATGTAAACCCCAAACATGTAATCCTGTAAACTGCAGAAAAATAAAATTGGTATTGCGTAAATCATTTACCCTGGAAAACTAAAGTAAATTATGTATGGGCTGATAGATAGAATAGCCAGATAAGAAAATAGATAGTAATATGGGAGTCCCACCCATATCGGAAATGAATGAGGACGGATAAAAGAAAGACAAAGTATGAGGAATAAAAGTGCGAGAGGCAAGCAAGCGAGAACTGGTATGAAAGAGAAGTAGCTAGACATAGACTCTCGCAATGCAAGAGGTAGAGAATAAAAAAAAAAAAAAAAAAAAAACCTAACCTAACCTAACCTAACAACCTAACCTAACAGGCCACGGCGGGTTCTTCGAGTACCTGACTCGCTTCAAGTGCAAGGACGCCGACAAGCAGGAAACAGTCCTCCACCTCCTGACGGACTGCCCGGTGTATGCCTCCCACAGGCACGACTTTGAGATGACAGTCGAAATGAAAATAAAAAAGGAGAGTCTCGGTCTTATGATAGCCGACAGAAAGAGCAGACCCAGATTCGTAGATTATATAACGAAAATAGTACGATCCGTCAATAGATGGAATAAATAGTTGACAAATTTTATGACAAATGAAGCAATTCAATGTTTAAGAAAATTTTTAAAATATTTATTAATGACGATTCTGATTATAATTTAATTATTTATTATGTAATTTATTATTTTTATATGACGATGAACAATTTGAACGATTTTATTAATGTACAGCCCATCCCAACAGCTTTGCGTCAATGTACGGCAGGGGCCTTTCGCATGGCAGGAGTGGTTTTTAGCCGGTAGGAGTCCGGCACTACCCAGGTTGCCTTCCTGCAAGGCAGTCTGGGTGTCCATGAAGGATTTCTCACTCCTGCCACAAAAAAAAAACCTAACCTAACCTTACCAAAAGTCTGAGCCTAGCCACGCTCGAGAAAGTTATCCGATCTTTGTGAATCCAGTCTTATTCGACGTGAATAGAGCCGGGTCACGCTGTGCAGTGAAATCAGTGTTTTTGGACTGCAGTGAAAAGTGGAAAACAAGAAAAACCTTAAATAGGTTATGTTTTTCTGAGTGCAAAAACAGAAAAACGCGCTTGCTACGAAATCTAAAGCGGCGACCCCACATTTTTATTTCACCATTTGGTGTGGACGGAGCGGATCTACAGGTCAGGATTTTTCTGGAATTTTCCTGAGGGAAATGAGGGAGAAAACAGAGGAAAACTAAAAACCACGTGCGCACGTGGTAGCAGAAGGAGCTGTCGCAGAGGCACCGTTTCTTCGCAGCGCCGTGCACCAACATCAGAGAAGACCTAAGTTAAGTGGTTCCGTAGTTATTAAGATAAGAAAATCCTAACTTTGACTGTGTATATCTCGGAAACCAAAGAGTGTACCTATTCTTTTTTTATGCATGAATTAGCTGCGCGCTAAAGTCTCCAACATAACACCCGCAGACGACCCGATAGTGGTTACCGCCAAGTGTACCAAAATTATGCTGGACGACAGGATCCTCGAAATAGCACAATCCATTTCGGGGGCCTGTGTTTCGCCAGTCGTCGATGACCTGACGGGGTCAGACCACAACGGCATAGAGTTCTTCATTAACCTCGAAAAGTCTGTGGGCATCACGGTACACCGGACTACCAGGATCTACAATACAATTCTACAAAACACGACTGTAAACCTGCTCGATAGCATCGACAGCGTGCACCAATTAGACCTGGTAGTCGAGGAACTGACGACGGCGGTACAAGGCGCCTGTGCCAAAGTGATGCCCAAGAAGAAGACGGTCGAGAAGTTAACCGTGCCGTGGTGGTCTGACGAACTCGCCAGAATTAAGAGGCAGTTTGCCACCAAAAAGGAGAGGAGTTGTCAGCAACAGCAGGGACCCAGCCGGGTCGAAGCCTACTGGGGCCAGGGTTATCCGAAAGGGCGCTCGAGCCCCGGTATGAAGGCTAGAAGGAACGGGGTGGGTCTTTTAGTCAGTAAGAGTCTGACACTATCTCCCGCTCCACCCAAGGGCGGGGGTGTCAATGCATGATTTTTTCCCACCATAAAAAAAAGGGTGTCACGAACAAGCTTAAGTTTGCGCCACATAAAACCAAAGCAATGCTGGTAACGCGCAAACTTAATTATATCACACCCTATGTCTCAGAATGGGCAGGGTGGACATTGGCATGTCTGAGGAAATCAAACTGCTCGGTCTCACCATCGACCATAAGTTGACTTTCAACACTCACGTCGCAAACGTCTGTTCCCGAGCCGTCGGCATTTATAAACAGCTATCGCGGGCAGCTAGGGTCAGTTGAGGTCTCCATCCAGAGGTAATCCGCTGCATCTATACGGCTGCAGTGGAGCCTATCATCCTGTACGCGAAGAGCGCGTGGTCGCCGGCCGCCAACAAAGTCGGGGTGCAGAAGTAGCTGAACGCCGTCCAAAGGAGCTTCGCGCAAAAGCTGTTCCGAGCCTACCGCACGGTCTCCCAACACTCAGCACTGGTGCTGGCTGGGATGCTCCCTCTTGACCTCCGGATTAAGGAGGCAGCCTCGCTGTACGAGGTCAAGAGAGGGGCACTAGAGCTGCATCCGGCTGTGCAGAGGGCCATTGCACTGCGACGCCTGGTAGACGAGGAACATTACAATGAGCACCGCGATTATGCGGTGCGAATATTTACAGACGGCAGCAAGATTGAGGGCAAGGTCGGAGCCGCAGTGTCGGTGTGGACCGACCAGGCGGAGGTCAAGGCCCTCAAACTTGCTGCTTGTAGACGGTAGAGTAAGACGGCAAAGTCTTACTCTACCGTCTACCAGGCCGAGCTTCTCGCCCTCTGCAAAGCAGTAAAGGAAGTCCTCCGAAGGACCGAGATGGCGTTCGCTATTTAAAGCGACTCCACCTGGTAGTCGACAGACTTACGACGCCAGTACAAGATGTCTGAGATGATGATGCATGCGTGATATCCAAAAAGAGGAGTGTTGAGAAGCTGAGGGTGCCATGGTGGTCCGATGAACTCGCCAGTGTGAAGAAGCAAGTGGTCGATAAAATCCAGAGCTGAAAGGGGTTCTATGAGAAGAAGGATAGGGATGGCCTGTGGGAAGGCATATATAAGATAATCCACTGGACGGAGAAAAGAGAGGTGGATTTGCCGATGCTGAGGGATGGCAAGACTTTAGACCCAGAGGACTCGGCGAGGTATCGCAGAGACTTTTTACCCGGAAGACCGCTCGGAGGGGGATCGTTATCCTCCTCGTTAGGAGCACAGAAAGGTGCGGTAAAAAGCCGAAGAGGTGAGCAGGGGTATTGTCTGTGCGATAATAAAACCGTCGTGGCGTAAAGTGAAAACAATATTAAAGATTTTAAGTAGCAACCCAACCTAGCCATCCGTCAAATGCCAAATGTCATATCAGTTGACAGATTGTTTGTTTATTATGTTATTTTATTGTGATTTTTTATTGAAATCTTCAGAAATGTGATAAAAAAAATTACTGAGTGGCAAGGGAAATAATATTTAATATATTACAGTTTTGCCAAAGATAACAAATGGCAAATCACACCATTATTGATCAAAACAAATTCACGAACTTGGGAAACATTGGTATGCTGTGTTTTTGGTACGTAACACTTTTATTTTAATGTTTTTAGACTTTCTAGGTGAACTCTTGTTCCTGTTATCTCCTAATATATATAAATTAAACGGAAATTCATTTAAACATGACGATATTTGTTTATTTTGTGTTTGTCAATATTTTCGAGAGCTAGTATAAAGAGTATTGATACTTTAAATTTATAAGGCATTTCGACTAACTTAGAATATTTCTTTTCAGGCTTGAGTGAGGATACAGTACCTAACTAAAATAAAAAAGGGCAAGTGCGAGTCAGATTCGCGCACTGAAGATTCTGTACAAATTTACCTATGAAATCAATTCCCGAATTTAGTTACGAAGATTTAAGTTTTTATTTTTTTATTTCTGATCTACAAATTTACAATTTTCAGAATTTTCCCTGTACTTGTTCTATGAGACCTTGATTTATGCCAAATTTCAGGATTCTAGGTCAACGAGATTCACCCTATGAACTTTGATTCACTTGTGGTTTGAAATATATGATTTTTTGCGACACAAACGGCCGTATCTTTTTTTTTTTCGTTAATTCAGCAGTCTGATTTTTTCACAACTTCAAAAGACCGCAGACTTGAGTGTATGGTTTTAATTTTAACTCGATACCTCCAAGCGTTCTTGAGTTAAAGGGTCTTAACCGATAAACAGACGGACAACCAAGTGATCCCAAGGATCTTATATGCGAGATGATCTCTTACAGGCTAAATAGATTTTTACAAATTCTGAAGTGTACTTTATTTTCATAGTCATTACAATTGTAAGTTCATATTTTTCATTGATTAGCAAAAGGGAAAAATGTTCTGAGTAAGACAACGAGAAAGTGGTAGTGTGTCCCATTTTTACCTTTATATTTAACTAGCTGTGCCCCGCGGTTTCACCCGCGTTTTTCTCGTTTCCGTGGAAATACCGAGATAAAATATTGCCTATAATTGCCTCCCTCAATAAATGGACTATTGAATATTTAAACAGTTTTCATATCAGATCAGTATTTCCCAAGATTACCGCGTTCATAAATGTACTTATTATACTCTTCAAAGATCTTATACTTACAATCATCACCAAATATAATTCGAAAAAGATTATTACAGGATTTTATGTTGATAAAAAAATTCATCGGTCGCCGGCCCCTTAACATCTTACACACGTGATAACTTTTAAACGAAATATCCGATTGAGATGAAACAAAAAGTATTTTACTTCTACATAAATACTCTTGATAACACAATGCTTAATTTCGATAAAGATTAATATTACGATACATATTTAACGTAGTTTTTTTCTTCAGACGATTTAATAATTATTTTGAACACAAAATCGGTTATTGTGATCAATCAATCAATCAATCAATCAATCATTTATTTTGTAAAACATAGGTGGTTTAAGGTAGTACATAAAATGAAAAATAAGTGCACTATGTTTTGCCAAAAGAATGGCGTACAAAATTAAGGCAAAAAGCCAAGAAGGTAAATAGAATAAATTATAAATGTCAAGTCAATCAGATAAAAATAATCATTAAAAATAGAAATAATATTAGAGTATGTTAATTGTTATTCACCAAAATAAAATTAAATAAAATAGCTACAATTATTAAAATTATATCAATGGATTATTAGTTATTATTATTACAAATTATTATTAACTATTCAGCTCGTCGGATATTCATACTTCTGCTTATCACTAATAAACTCTGAGACCGAATAGTAACATCTAGCCAGAAGAAACCTAAACAAGGACCTCTTAAAGGAACCTAGACACTCTTTATTTTTAATAGCTAGTGGTATGTTATTATATATTTTGGAGGCCATACCAAGTACACTTTTACCGAAAAATGCTGTTTTATGAGAACCGGCTCGAATAGTGTTCTGATGACGTCGAGAGCGTAAAGTTTCAAACAGATGGAAATTACTACGAACAAATACTCCCATTTCATAGATGTACATAGACGGTAAAGTTAACAAGTTTAGTTGTTGAAATATTGGTTTACAACTATCAGTAGACTGCAAATGAGTAAAGGATCGCAAACATTTTTTCTGGGCTTTAAAAGCAGTTTCCCTGTCACTCGAGTTACCCCAGAAAATTATGCCGTACCTAATGTTAGATGCCACGTAAGCATTGTATGCTAGCAGCACCGTAAACCGGTTAACCGTTTTCGATATTTTGTAAAGAGCATACGCGAACTGGCTAAGTTTCTTTGATAAAGAATCAATATGATGTTTCCATGTTAGATGATTATCCAAGTATAGACCCAGAAACTTAGTCGTATCGGTTTCAGGAATAGTTACGTTCTCATATTTTATGTTAAGCTTGAGCTTCATGGTTCTCTGATAGAATGTCATTATTTTTGTCTTATTAAGATTCACATTTAGATTATTATTAGCTAGCCAATTAATTATATTTTTAAGATCATTATTTATGATGATTAAACCATGATAGCTAGATATATGTTCTCGTGGACTTTTTTGTAGGTCTTAATGGGATCTACAAACCCGTAGTACATCATTTTGTTCTATTGTTAATAGTTTTTGCAGCGCACGCAAAAATAGGTTTTCGATTTTACACCTTGTGTTACAAAATAGCAATTTTATTACGGATCCCTTATTTTGAAAAAAAAAAGAACATAGCCTTCCTCAATAAATGGACTACCCAACACTGAAAGAATCATTCAAATCGGACCAGTAGTTCCAGAGATTAGCGCGTTCAAACAAACAAACAAACAAACAAACTCTTCCGCTTTATAATATTATATAAATAATATATATATATATATAAGTATAGACTAGGGTAAACATAAACTTGCTGGTAGCTACAATATTCCAGTCAGTGATAATAGACAGATTCCAGTCAAAGTGATAGAACCATTTTCGTTGGAACTGGGTAAGTGGTCGTAGGTGAAACCTACCTCGATAGGCAGTACAGCAGTTTCTTTACGCTATTTTCCTTTACCGGTTCGTGTTTACATTTAAATGCTCATCATCATTACAATCCAAAGACGTCCACTGTTTGACATAGGCCTCCCCGAGGTGTCGCCACAATTAACGGCATTACGCAAAAACTTATAAACGGATGAATTTAATGATAAACGTTTCAATAATATAGCTAACCATAACCTATATTTTTGCTAAGTTTCATCACGTGAGCAAGTTCAATATTATAAATACGAAAGTTTGTGAAGATGGATGGAGGTACTCGTATGTATGAATGTGTCGCGCAAAAACTACTAGACAGATGAACTTAATCATATACATTGCAATAATATAGCACAACCCGTCCGATTATAATTTGGGTGTCTTCAAGGCTAGAGTGAATAGGCTCTTAATAAACTAGTGCGCCTCACCATCAAAGATTGCATCACTATTTACCATCAGGTGGGATCGCCGTCAAGCACTAGATTATCTCAATTAAAAAAAAAAACATAAGCTATAACTTTGCAGTTCCATATGAGCAAATTCAGCCAATAGGATAATTTTATTTTAGGATGAAGCCGCTGGAAGAAGCTAGTCTAACATAGTTTCAAAATATATCAAGCATACTACACCTGCGTACTCATACAAAAAATACTTAGCAAAACAATACATACACAAATTTCTTTTACCAAAACACATCAATTACATAACCGCAGCAGTCGTAGAAAAGAACAAATTATACTTCCTCGAGTGCGAACCACTCACGGTAAAAGAACAGTTGTTTATGAGGGAGTGCAACTCTATAATAACTTACCGAAAGAAATAAGGAATGCGATTTCGTTCAACATTTTTAAGACCCTACTAAAAAAACACATTGTTCAAAATGTAATTATAACATAAGCTTAAAATAATTAAATATTTTAATAGTAGATATGTATAAAAATTAAACCAAAAAATTAAAAACTTGAATGTTGCGTAAGTTGTACTACTGAGTGACTTATCTGTATTGTGACAACAAGACCGCATTCTTTTTCTGCAAGCGAGGTAGTTTCAATTAGTTTATAATAACAATGTTTTCGGAAATACCCACAAACCAAATTTTTCTATCACAATATTAAATTGCTTTTCTTGTACATTAATTAATAGTACCTAACATATTTGTATAGCAAGTTCGATTGTCGAAGTATGAATGATTTACCATGGTTCTAAATTTTAATCTCATTTAAGTGAAATGTAAATTTCTTTATGAGCAATAAATATCTTTAACCAGAAATATCAAGATTTAACAGTCGCACTATAATGACGTCACAATGTTGCTTATATAACAAAAACGATATTTATCTACAGCAGCGCCCTCAAATCCCACGATGGTTTACTTCACACTCGACGAGCTGGAGCATGCCTCTTCGTTCAACCCCAAAAAAGCCCCTGGTTCCAACGGTCTGACGGCGGACATATGGGGCCACATGATCCATCAAGACCCAGAATTAGTTCTGCACTTGATGAAAAAGTGCCTGGCGCATGGATACTTTCCACGGTCCTGGAAAGGGGCAACTGCCGTTGTGCTTCAAAAGCCCGCGAAAGAAGACTACACTACTCCAAAATCTCAGTCTTTTGCCTGTACTCGGTAAGTTATACGAGAAGATGCTCGTGGCCCGACTCAAGTTCTATCTGCTACCCAGGATGAGGACTCGCCAGTATGACTTTTTTTTTTTTTTTTTTTTTCGATGGGAAAAATCATCTTATGACTACCCCCGCTCTTGGGCGGAGCGGGAGATAGTGTCAGACTCTTACTGACTAAAAAACCCATCCCGTTCCTTCAAGCCTTCATACCGGGGCTCGAGCGCCCTTTCGGATAACCCTGGCCCCAGTAGGCTTCGACCCGGCTGGGTCCCTGCTGTTGCTGACAACTCCTTGAGGCGCGCGGGAACAGCGCGCGCCGTCGACGACTTGGGCTTGGTCCGGACAGTTACCGGACGGCCGGACAGCGAGCTACCCATTGCACACTGTCCGCAAGCCCGCGCCTACGGTGGCTGGAAATCGGGATCGGAATCCCGGCGGCGGCGAGAGCGCCGTTGCCTGATGCGGTCGGCCTCCTCCTTAGCGAGCATTACTGCTTCGCAGAAGTCGGCAACCGCCTGCCACTCCTCCTCGCTCCGGACCATGGCCTCGACCAAGGCCCGGCGCGAGAGGTCTCCGCCGCCGATCACCCCCACGAGGGCACGGCGATGCTCCACCCAAGCAGGGCACACCGCGATTGTGTGCTCCACCGTGTCCTCCGGGTGTTCCGCACAGTGGCGACTCGCCAGTATGACTTCATGCTCCACAAAAGCACTGAGGACTCCCTCTATACACTCATGGGGCACATTCGTGGCACACTCAATGCAAAGAGGCTTGTCATGATTGTGTCCCTGGATATTGAGGGGGCCTTCGATAGCACATGGTAGCCAACCATACGAGTCCTACTGGCTGAGGAAAATTGTCCTGTAAACTTGAGGCGGACAGACAGCTAATTGTCCGAGAGGGTGGTGAAGGACAGATATGCGGGAGTGCAGTACGAATCCAGGACCGAAAAAGGATGCATCCAGGGGTCTATTCGGTAGTCCGATATTTTGGAACCTGGTGCTGGATCTTCTTATAAAGGCCCTGGAAGCAAAAAGGGGTTTACTGCCAGGCATTTGCTGACGATAATGTCCTTGTGTTAGGTGGGGAGACAGCTCTTGAAGTCTAGAGGGATGCCAATGCCCTCGAGTACGTGCGAGCGTGGAGTGTCACGAACAAGCTTCGGTTTGCGCCGCATAAGACAAAGGCAAAGCTGGTCACTCACAAACTGAAGAATGAAACCCCATGCATGGCTTCCCTCCTGCTGGCTGCGACACCTGGTTTTTGCGAAAACCCACAGGCAACAAGCCCCGCCTTATATTTATCGATGCTACCGTCGGCGTTCATCTTTAACTTATAGAAATGACTTGATGAGGTAGCAGAAGCGAGGACTTGAGGGGGAGCAGATGTGTGAGTGATTTGGAGCTGCAGTGCCTTACCACGGTTAACATCCCGACATTTGACACCGTAAGAGGTGGAGTCAGGTACAGCAGTCACGTGGACTTAAAGGCCTATTCGGTGAACCTGCTGACCCTGGTGGCTGGCTGGCATTCCAGTTCTTACCACTGCGATGGTCAGGCAGGAGCCCGGGTTACAATTAAATTCACGCGCGTCCCTGTAAAGGTCCGTAGCTAGCTACACCTGACAGCCCTGACACTTGACAGTGACACCTGACGCATGATGGTATAATCAGGTATAATACTTACAAAACAGTGTTGTTTAATATTATATCAAATGAATAAAATGGTACAATGACCCTGTCGCCAAAAAAGTACGTGTCAAATTACACAAACAGCACAGCGCAGAGAGGAGTTGAAGCCAAAGAAATAGAACTGGCAAACACGAACTTGGGTAACAATTTACTATAGCTTTAATCAGGGTGTAAGAAAGACGAATGTTTAGACGAATTCATTTTAGTACATAAGCAGTACATGTAGGTTAATCTACTGAAAGGAATTAAATAACACTTTATTTCTTTTTTCTTCTAAAAAGCCTTACTCTACACGAGGAATTACTCCTGTACCTGACTATCGTGGATGCGTTCTCAAACAAGTAAACTTACATACACAAGACACCCAGACCTATTACACCAGGAAATTCAGGCCAGGATGGTCTACAAATAGGTTACAATACAATTATTTATCAGTCAATCGCTCAAGCAATGCGCCGACCATGCTGTTAAATTGGATTAGTTAGGTGTATTATAATTTGTGCTATGTACATACATATCTTACAACGAACGTAGTTATCTTAGTTAAATCAATTGAAAATAGGAATTATATCAATGTATTGAGATGAATGTTTTGGCGTCAGAGCTGGACATGTCCGTGTCGACGCACGGCGCGGCGGAGAGCAGCGCGCGGTCGGGCGCGCGCGCGGCCGACGCTGCGCCGCCCCTCACCTCCAACGACGACACCGGCTCTTACTTGCAGGTACTTACCAAGAGCATTTGCTGGTTCGAGAATCTCTCTCTCTCTCTCTCTCTCTCTCTTTTGCTTTATTTGGGGTCAGCACTGGTTCGAGAATATTCTAATTAAAATCTCTGTCAACCTACTCCCACCCACACATGCTGCATCCATTTATATGCGTGAGCTACCATACAGGTTACCTATATAGTTACGCCTTACAGATACTCCTTTCATCATTTAATATTCATTTTCAACACACTTATAAGAAAACTGACCCCTACCTCACCATAGACACGGAATGAGGTATAATTCAAATATATTTAGAATATACTCAGGCTAACCCCCCAAATCTATTCAACTTACTATACAAATTATAACAGTTGGTTGGTTACCACTTCTCTTGTCCCTACATCGTTCGTTCACTGGGCTGCCCCGTGAAACTCGACCTTGTCGCTCCGACAAGTATCCGCAAACCATTTCTCACAGAAAAAAAGAACTAAATACCTACGTAGCATCTATATTTATTCTTTTTTCCGAATAAATGTGTTGAAAAACGCCGTTGGAAACACGTGGGTTTTAATATTGTCATTGCAGTCACTCGACCCAATGAACCTCGCCTTCAGCTTGGGCGTATTATATGCCACCTCAGCTGTAATGACAAACGTTTGGTCATTTTCCTATATCAAAATGAATTATTGCTAAACTAGCAGGCTCATTTTTAATATTAGATATACCATATCTATCTATATACATATACGTTTCTTATAAGTATGGGTATCTATCGAATATCTATTGTGTCTATAAATATCAACCAAAAAAACCGGCCAAGAGCATGTCGGGCCACGCTCAGTGTAGGGTTCCGTAGTTTCCCGTCCGTCACAAATTCACAATAAGTGTACCCACATAAGAGGTTAGAAAAATGCGTTCATATACGATTATACTACAAACTTAGTCCAGAAATCATTTTGTAGAACCCTTTTGTCTTTTTTGTACAAAAACTATTCTTTCCATCAAGTTCAAAATAAAGAAAGTCCTTATAAAGTTCTACTTTTCAGAATTTTTTCAAATTTTCTAAACTCTTGTTTCAAAAGTTAGAGGGGGGGGACGGGGAAGTGATTGTCTATCAAGCGTATTTCGCCATCTAGCTATACAGTATGGCGAGCTAAAAATATGTTAAACGAATGTTACAAATGTATGAGAAAAATAAATTTAAAAAAAGGTTCCAAAGTTATAAGTAGTAGCAGGAGAAACAATAAAAAATAAGCACTCCGCGATTTGACGCATTTGAATGCGTTCGTGCAGGGACTTACACCGCTGGCTTCTACATCAACATACAATACTATGGTTACACCGCTGGCTTCTACATCAACATACAACACTATGGTTACACCGCTGGCTTCTACATCAACATACAACACTACGGTTACACCGTTAGCTCTACATCAACATACAACACTACGGTTACACCGCTGGCTTCTACATCAACATACAATACTATGGTTACACCGCTGGCTTCTACATCAACATACAACACTATGGTTACACCGCTGGCTTCTACATCAACATACAACACTATGGTTACACCGCTGGCTTCTACATCAACATACAACACTACGGTTACACCGTTAGCTCTACATCAACATACAACACTACGGTTACACCGCTGGCTTCTACATCAACATACAATACTATGGTTACACCGCTGGCTTCTACATCAACATACAACACTATGGTTACACCGCTGGCTTCTACATCAACATACAACACTACGGTTACACCGTTAGCTCTACATCAACATACAACACTATGGTTACACCGCTGGCTTCTACATCAACATACAACACTATGGTTACACCGCTGGCTTCTACATCAACATACAACACTATGGTTACACCGCTGGCTTCTACATCAACATACAACACTACGGTTACACCGTTAGAGTCCGTCTAATGAAAGCGTGACCTGAGAAAAGGAGGTAACAACCAAAAATTTTGAATGTGGTATTATTGAAATAGTAGGAGAAAAAAGTTTTGATACTAGAGTATTTTTTGTATTTATGACAATTTTAGAATAGTTGTAGAAGAACTTAAATCCTAGTCAAAAACATGTGTGTAGACTTAATTATTTGGTGGGTGTATGGTAAATGTCAATAACACACAAAATGTTAGATAGTATTCCAAATTATTTTATTTTATCTGATCTCTCAAATGTCGCTATATAATATTTAAATAATATTCTTTATTTTCCATTTGGCGTTCTGGCAAGAATACCAAGTGCACAACACCGTGATAGTCAAATAAAATAGTAAACATGATTTCAACTTTATCACGTCTCGCCAACACTATTAATGTGTTTCAAGATTGTTGGGTTGGAATCGATTCGTTTTTGCATAGAGAAAATTCAGATCTTTTATTATTAGGATTAGTCAAGTGGGAACATGTTTTATACTCCAGTGATTGTTTCAAATGATACGGATCGACTCGTGAGACACAAAAAGTTCAGCAGCTGCTGCAGCAGCATCTTTCTCAAACTTGAACTAGGATTTTCGTGATTTTTAACTTCAGTTGCAGACTTTCATGCACTACCAGGCAGAGTGAGGCAAATCTTTCATTACATCTCAACTGCTTTTGAACGCATTCTACCACTCACTAGCATGTGTTTTTGATTAAGTCAATTCACCAAAAGCCTTCTTTGTTCGATGTTTTTGTCCATTATGAAATTCGCAATATGTCAAATTACCTAAAAATATAAGAAAAAAAAAATATCACTATATCCTTAATAGTTATTCTAATAATATTAGTCGACAAGGATCAAGATTATAACGTCATACTAACTTAAAAATCAGAAATCGTATGTAAACAATGTTGGTTTTCATTGAAAACACCTTCTTTCTCTTCTTGTTTTTGTTTGAACTTATTAACCATAGTGTGTAGCAGTTTTTGCACGTTACTGTTTATTGTTTTTCCCACAATTAAGCAATTATTCTTGAAAAATAAATATCAGTTTCCGAAAACTGACAATTGCAACCATAGACTTTGACGTGATTTTTTTTGGCAAAACAATGTTGCCAATTTAATTTAAAAAAAAAACTCCAGGTTACGCTTTCAGTAGACGCACTCTAGCTCTACATCAACATACAACACTACGGTTACACCGCTGGCTTCTACATCAACATACAGCACTATGGGTACACTGCTGGCTCTACACACACGAGAGTATTTAAACAAGTGCGAGTCGAACTCGCCCATGAAGGGTTCCGTAGCAGCAAGTAACATAATATAAAAGTTCTTGTAATCTGTTGTAACTTTGATCGATGTTTTAATAATAGTGTATTTTTTTCGATTTATGACGCATTAAAAAAAAACTACTTACTAGATTTCGTTCAAACCAATTTTCGTTGGTAGTTTTTATAGTAATGTACATCATATATTTTTTTTAGTTTTATCATTCTCTTATTTTAGAAGTTAGAGGGGGGGGGACACACATTTTACCACTTTGGAAGTGTCTCTCGCGCAAACTATTCAGTTTAGAAAAAAATGATATTAGAAACCTCAGTATCATTTTTGAAGACCTATCCATAGATACCCCACACGCATGGGTTTGATGAAAAAAAAAATTTTGAGTTTCAGTTCTAAGTATGGGGACCCCCAAAGTTTATTGCTTTTTTTCCATTTTTGTGTAAAAATCTTAATGCGGTTTACAGGACACATCTACTTACAAAGTTTCAACAGTATAGCTCTTATAGTTTCAGAAAAAAGTGGCTGTGACATACGGACGGACAGACAGACAGACAGACAGACAGACAGACAGACATGACGAATCTATAAGGGTTCCGTTTTTTGCCATTTGGCTACGGAACCCTAAAAAAAATATAATCCACGTTAATTTAATGTATAGGTGATACAAGATAAGAAACCTAATAGTATAAAAAATAATAATAGTAATTACATTTTGATATAACAGAAGAAACTTTGTCATTGCAACCGAGGCGGAATTCTAAGGTGTCATAACCGAGTTTTGCAGTGACAAAGAACGATGATCTTTGTATGGGACCCGTCGCCCCTATCCAACAGATACCAACAGGTTTGAAACAGGTGTAATTCTAAGCGTCTAGTTGAATAGAGATTTTTTTTATTAATGCGACATATCTCAAAAGTATGGGGTTTAGCTTTTATAAGACATTATATTTTAACTTAACCTAACTTAAGTATTTTTAGATCTTAAAATTAAATATATTCATAACATAGTAGGTACTATCATACATTTTTGAATGCGGCTCGGCGAGCACTGTGAGCAAAAATATTTGACAAAGGACATTGCATAAAACTGTCCCCAAAAATGACAACGCACCAACAGATTTGAAACGGGTGTAATTCGAAGCGTCTATTGAATACAGTTTGTTGGTGATTCTCAGAGGTGGTAGAAATAAAATAGCGGACTGTAAATATAGGTAGGTTCGTATGTTCGAATAAAAGAACGCGCCTCTGGTCTGTGTCGTATGAGTCAATGGCTATGCGGTTTCGCAGCGGTGTGGGTTGCGGCGCTCTGCACCTCGTCCCCCGCTCCCCTCAAGCCGCTGTCGCCCTCCGGTCGTTGCAGTGGCACACGGTGCTACATTTTGTCGCCAACAAGTTAATTTTATTATGGTGACATACCTGATTGGTTGGTTGATGGATGCGAGACGCACAGGATCGTACATTGTGGCGACACTTGAGGAGGCCTATGTCCAACAGTGGACGTCTATCGGCTGAAATGATGATGATGACTTACCTCAAAAGTGTTTTAACCTAACCTAACCTGGTTCAAATCTGTTTTGTAAGTACCAACAGACTTGAAACAGGTGTCATTCGAATAGTCTAGTTGATAAAAGTTTATTTTTTATGGCAACCTCAAAAGTAAAAGGGGCTTAAGTTTCATAAAATATTTTTGTTTTAACCTAACATAACCTGTTTGATATCTGTTGTTGTCATTTTTGGGGACAGTTTTATGCAATGCCCTTTATAAAACATTTTTATAGAATCGTACAGTGCTTGTCGAGCCACATTCAAAAATGTATGATAGTACTATGTTATGAATATATTTAGGGCCTAAAAATACTTAGGTTAGGTTAAGTTAAGTTAAAATATAATGTCTTATAAAAGCTAAACCCCATACTTTTGAGACAAATCTCATCTTGGTAAGATCTTTTGATTGAGATACATTTTAAATCTGTTGGTTGATGTAAGGTTGTTAGGTTAGGTTAAAATAATAGTAGTTTATGTGACTAGGGGATAAAGCAGTGTGTATCAGTATCAAACGACTTTTTTAATACATTTACAAAGAAATAAATAAACGGGTTGATTGGCAACTCATGGGGTCTTCTGGGCGCTCAGCCGGATAGGATAAATTTAATAAAAATGTAACGGAGGCGAGGACTAGTACAGTAAATTGCGTGTGTAAAAGCGCTACGGCGAGTTTTCGAGTAAGTAAGTACCTATATTGAAGGAACAATGTGGTGATTCGAGACTTCCGTCAGGTGGTGGTAGAGAAGCACCGGCGCGCGCGCTCGCCGGCGCTGCGCGCGCCCGCCGCCGCGCAGACGTCGCCGCGTCTCCCCGCCGCCTCCAGCCCACTTGCCCACAACCAGGTCCGAGACTACCTACGCACTAGACGGCTACACCTTTTCAGGAATCCTCTTCATGTTTCAAAAATTGAACTCCTTTATATTCGTTTTGTCCATTTGTCCCTCCGTCGAGCCGCCACGCACACGCACTTGCATCCGTCTTACTCAGAACGAGATCCATGACCAGCTGAATGCCAGTATTTAAAATGGAGTGACTGCATAGATCAGATCTGTCAATACCACAAACCGCGGTCCACACAGCCGCAGAGATTATTGACACCGTATCAATGTAATTACAATATTGTTTTCGTGCCTGACTCACGAGTCGGGAGTGTACGCCACGCACTGTGCAGGGAGGGCGCGGCGACGGCGCGGGCGGCGGCGAGCGCGGCGTGTACATGTTGCCGCACCCGGTGCTACTGGCGTGCCCGACCGGCTCGCCTTTGCACTCCGCCCTGCAGGCACATACCTATTTTACGTAAGTGGATAATTCATAATTATATCCAGAGCCGACCGTGGACAACATACGAATTGCAGGTATATTTCGAATATAACTCGTGGGGGCGATCGGCGGCGGAGACCTCTCGCGCCGGGCATTGGTCCGGAGCCAGGAAGAGTGGCAGGCGTTCGCCGACTTCTGCGAAGCAGTAATGCTCGCAAAGGAGGAGGCCGAACGCATCAGACAACAGCGTTATCGCCGCCGCTGCCGGTATTCTGATCCCGATTTCCGGCCACCGTAGGCGCGGGCTTGCGGACAGTGAGCAATGGGTAGTTCGCTGTCCGGCTGTCCGGTAACTGTCCGGACCAAGCCCAAGTCGCCGACGGCGCGCACTGTACCCGCGCGCCTCAAGGAGTTGTCAGCAACAGCAGGGACCCAGCCGGGTCGAAGCCTACTGGAGCCAGGGTTATCCGAAAGGGCGCTCGAGCCCCGGTATGAAGGCTAGAAGGAACGGGGTGGGTCTTTTAGTCAGTAAGAGTCCGACACTATCTCCCGCTCCGCCCAATAGCAGGGGATGTCATTGCATGATTTTTTCCCACCATAAAAAAAGGTATATTTCGAAATGTAAGACTTTCAAGCCATACCTACGATTTGAATGGCATTCAGAATCTGTGAAAACTGTAAATATCAGAAAGAAGAATCAGCAGTCACAAGATACAGCTAATAATAGGTAATTATAATAAAAATGATCCATTCACTACTTGTTGTGCCACTTGAGAGGTCATTAACTCACTTCGGGCACCCGCTAAAACGGCACCCGAGTGAACGGCACCTGAGGTATTCCACTTTGGGCACTTGTTGAATTTTCCAAGCACTAGTTCCACTTTATAATAATAATAATAATAATAAATCGTTTATTTATTACATAGGGCTCACTTACAAAGTTGATTAAATACTATAAAGAACATAGTTGCTTATATGCCTGAACTAGGATGAACCTGTGCTTCAGGCTAGACAGTGCTTAAATACAAAGAAAACAAATTAACACTAAATATGATTAATATAAGAACTAACTAAATCTACAGTATATTGAGATATACGGCGTGTTTTATTTACAAACATTACCTAAGTAGGTCTTCAGTCTCCGTATAAGATATGCTTAGGAAATATTAAAGAATCATCTTTTTACAGTTATACTTATTTAAATTGTAGATACTTAATTTTCTATTTAATTTATTGTATAGAAATGGACCTAAAAAAGTAAAAAATCTTTTTACAAATACATATTTTGAGGATGCATTAGAATCGCAAACAATATCATTCCGTCTCTTATTAGTGATTTCGGTGTTGTAGGAAAGCATGGTGTGCTGTTTTAATACTAAGTGCATAATGAAAAGCTGGCGAACTGTAAGGACGTTGCAAGATTTGTATAGCTGATCTGTAGTATAGAGAAAGGGAAGGGAATTGGCTACTTTTAAAATTGCTCTCTGAGCTCTTTCAAGAGGCAGTAGGTGAGTTTTAAGTGCTCCACCCCAGGAAGGTATATTAGGTACTTGTGAATTTTTTTATGGATGGAAAAACACTACAGGTAAAAACACTTCTAGAAAGGAGAATGCTCTTGCTTCATTGAAAAAAAAACCAGCTCCGGCAGAAACGAGATTTGTATCTCTAATTATATTATCAACAATGATAAGTAATTAAACAATAACCAGCTATTATCGTGATTTTTACTTGCAAACATATAAAAATTGCCAGCTTTATTATTCAGGTGTCGATTTAAAAATCGCTTAATAACAATTCATTCTTTTTCACCGACTTCAAAAAAGATAAGGAGGTTTTTCAATTCGGTTGTATTTTTTTAAATTTGTTTTTTTTTTATACCTACTTATTCTTTTTCATTTTTTTTTTTATGTTGTTATTCGTACCTCGGAACTCCTTTGTTTATGGACCGATTTGCATTTTTATTTTTCTCCTAAAGGGATATGCTTCCAGATTAGACCCATTTTTTTCAAAATCCAGGGCTGATAGTTCGGGTTCCCTAGTAAATTTTTCCCACTTGATTACTGTCAAGCTAATTTTCCGTGAGAAGCTTCATTTTGATGAGACGCCCAAAAATTTCCTATTCAGAACTCTCGGTAGCCAACAGAGATATTAGGGATTAAATATGTATGAAATGATGACTCTAAAAAATATATTATTAACAAGTTTTTTTTTTGTTAAATATCAAGAAAATTATCTAAATTATTTGAAAAAGTATTTGTCCTACAAAATAATTGGTTTGTTAAAAGAGTTCCTTACTTCCAACATGTATCGAAAACGAGCGCCACCAAAAAAAAAAGCTAGAAGTGGCTTTAAGCTTTTTTTTTTTGTGGCGGCGCTTTTTTGTGACGGCCTAAATGCCATGCTATTTGCGCATTTAATCCTTCTTCATCAGAGTCCATTATGATACTGCACACATGGCCACAAGCTGTCGCGTGCTTTAGCTTTTTTTGTGGCCCGTGTGCGGGAACACTAAGTGAAGTTCTATCATAATATTTTTATATGTGATGTGTTTCGTCGGAAGAAATTAGCATCCGAAGAAATTACAATTCATTCCCTCGAAACCCCAAATTTATGAAATGAATATGGTATTACTTATCTCTGGACTAATTAATGACGTATTGAACGCAGTGTGGTCAGTTTACCCTCTATTATTATTTTTTATTTGTGTGGATTAGTGGCGACATTATAGCTTTCTAATAAGGACTTGTAATTGGCTTTCTAGTAATTATGGATTCCTCTTTTTTTGTCTGGTTTTATTAGCTGTAAGTCCTTCATGTACTAAATAAATTAATAAATCACAATAATGGTGTTCAAACTTCTTCGGAATAATAGCCCATTGTGACCTATCCTTTGATAATATACCTAATAAATCATTTAAAATGACCATTTTGGTTGCAATATTTGTCCACACACGATATTTTTTAATTATTTATTTAACAATTCATGTACACACTTAACTTATATAAGAAAAGAAGACAAAAACAGAAAAATAGGTACATAGGTGATGCTTATTTCTAACGAAATCTCTTCCAGCATACCCGCGAAAGGAGAATTAGAAAAAAAGAGAAGTAGACACCGTGTGTAAAAGTGACAGGAAAAGAAACAAACAAAACAATTATTATAAGAATATACCTACCATATAAATATATATGTACTATCATAAATATAACCATACATTTAATAGAATAAATATCGCAAAAAATACATACTGACCATATTATATTATATAATTATAAATACATACTAATAAGCAACTATGACGAAATAGAAAGATAGTGTTCTTTCACCCTTTTTTTGAAAACTGCAAGAGTTTTGCAGCCCCTAATGTCAGGCGGTAGTGAGTTCCACAAACGTACAGCATGGGAAGTGAAGGAGTAGGAATAGAAATCGGTGGAATGGGGAGGGGATTGAAGGAGATATTTACGATGTGACCTGCAGGGAGCATCAGAAGGACGAGAGAAGGAAAAGCGTTCCCGCAGGTAAGAGGGAGTTTTAGGGTTGAAAAGTATGTTAAATAGCAGACATAATATCCGAGTGTTCCTGCGAAGTCGAATAGGGAGCCCATAATAAATACATTGTTTATCTTTTTGTCGTCGAACTCGGATTAATCTCCATACAAATAAAAATGTCCTCTTTACGAATTGCGTAACAAAAATTATCTAAATAAATATAATAGCTACGGTAATTAATCCAAACTAATATTATAAATGCGAAAGTAACTCTGTCTGTCTGTCTGTCTGTCTTTGCTTCACGCCTAAACTACTGAACCGATTTGTGTGAAATTTGGTACAGACATAGTTTGGAACTTGAGAAAGGACATAGGATAGTTTTTATTACAAAAAAATAAAATAAAAAAATAAAATTTATTCCGGACATACAGTGCCATCTATTGGTCAAGAGTCGGCATCAATTCGCCGCCGCTGCCGGAAGTCACTATTCCACGCGAACGAAGTCGCGGGCAAAAGCTAGTTATTGATAAACTTTTTGCTAAAACGTTGTTAATGTCCATTGATTACGGTAAAAATATTTAATGTTAATAATTTAAAATATAAAAATTTTGGGTTCAAAGTAACGTCCGTTATTTTGTTCATTTTTAGGGTTCCGTAGCCAAATGGCAAAAAACGGAACCCTTATAGATTCGTCATGTCTGTCTGTCTGTCTGTCTGTCTGTCTGTCTGTCTGTCTGTCTGTCTGTCTGTCTGTCTGTCTGTCTGTCTGTCCGTCCGTATGTCACAGCCACTTTATTCCGAAACTATAAGAGCTATACTGTTGAAACTTTGTAAGTAGATGTATTCTGTGAACCGCATCAAGATTTTTACACAAAAATAGAAAAAAAGCAATAAATTTTGGGGGTCCCCATACATAGAACTGAAACTCAAAAATTTTTTTTTCATCAAACCCATTCGTGTGGGGTATCTATGGATAGGTCTTCAAAAATGATACTGAGGTTTCTAATATCATTTTTTTCTAAATTGAATAGTTTGCGCGAGAGACACTTCCAAAGTGGTAAAATGTGTGTCCCCCCCCCTCTAACTTCTAAGATAAGAGAATGATAAAACTAAAAAAAATATATGATGTACATTACTATAAAAACTACCAACGAAAATTGGTTTGAACGAAATCCAGTAAGTAGTTTTTTTTTAATGCGTCATAAACCGAAAAAAATACACTATTATTAAAACATCGATCAAAGTTACAATACATTACAAGAACTTTTAAATTATGTTACTTGCTGCTACGGAACCCTTCATGGGCGAGTCCGACTCGCACTTGCCCGGTTTTGTTATTCATTTTGGTAACAACAAAATTTGGTATTATTTAGAATTTGTAAAAGGGATTCAGACTATAACGAGCCAAATCACATGCCAAAATCAAATATGAGACAGTCATTTTGTCCTCGAGGGAAATTAGTGAACGACGCGTGTTTCTTTGTCAGCGAACAAAATCCCAATTTTAATTTATCAGTTTTGTTTTGTTTCAAACAATGCAGGTAAGTGAGCACTTATTATTTTATTAATCATTTAAGCACGATATTGCAGACATTTATTGTAATGCAAGGTAGTTGGAACTCATTGAGAAATCTGTTTGGCTCAACATTATTTGAAGTTACTTTCGAAGCATAAGCCATCCTTCATTTTTTTTATGATTTTAGCTACGTTATAAAAATGAAATAACAAAAATGAACTAAAGTCGAAATCACATTGCTGACAAAATATTATTATTACAGCGTGATTCTAATGGTGTGCATTTAACTGTATTTGCATATTATATGATATAGACCCGTTTCTCTTTCTGTTTGTTATGTTCACTGTCGGTGAAAAAAATATCTTATAAGTTTATTTTCTATAATTAACTAGCTTTTGCCCAAGGGTTTGCCTGCGTTAATAAAATATAGACTATGTCACTCAAGAATAAAGCAGATTTATGTCGGTGAAAAAATTTTAGCAATCAGACCAGTACTTTCAGATATTACCGACTCCTACAAACAAAAAAAACAAACTTTATCTCTTTATTATATTAGTGTAGATTCATTAATACAACAAATTATAAAAGAAATATAAAGTGGTTTATTGCGGAACACCTTATACAGAAATCTATAAAATAAATTACAGTCAGACTATACTGTGCATGGTAGACGAGCCCTAATATTTCATTTCACTTTTGTTATTTTTTGTTACGCGTTTCATTTGTATATTGTCATTTTTGTTTCATTTTTGTCACAATGGTCATTACATGGACTTAAGTAATTCAATCAGGAGGTATTCCACTTTGGGCACCCGCTAAAACTACAAAAGCCAAAGTGGAATGCCTAATTATTTAAAATTTTGTTCCACTTTGGGCACCTACAGATTAGTAGATACTAGTGTTGAGAGGACGTTGTTTCATTAGTTTACTTTTAAGGTGTGAAAACTCAACGCCGTCTTATTATAAAAAAATCGGTACTTCCACTCCGATCAATTGAACCGATCACCTGGTTCTGCGAAATGGAATTCGATCGGATCACCTTATGTTCTTACATTCCGATTAACTAAACTGACCAACTAGTAGTGTAGAATGGAACTCAATCGAATCACCTATTTTCATTCTCAACGATACAACCTTTTAGTTGAATGACAGAAACGAATATAATGATTGAATAAAATAACTTTTAAGTACTAATAAAAAATAAAGAATAAGTCGCAGAGCGGCGCACGGGGTCGCGGGAACACGCATGTCCGCCGCTTGCGATGACATATCGTCAACACAACACAGAGCATGTATACAAGAGACGGAACTTAGAACATTCAGTTCGAAAGAAATTGTTAACCTTCTTTAGCCAACCACTAAAAAAAAATAAAGCTACCAACATGAACACTCGAAGTAAAGAACTGTCATAGATAGGGATGCGCAACGTACAATAAACTTATCGATGTTCAAAGTTTACACTAGTGCATTTTATCGATATCGATAAAATGCACTTCACATGCAATGACCAGTCTCCGCACCCCCCGAGCTCCACACAGTCCGCGCATACATTCTATCTAGCATAACGATACCTGTAATAAGAATTGACATAAGGGACATACAATGACTATACAACCACTTGACCGCTCATACGGGCGACTCTGGCTCACGACACATACATGATTTTGCACTTATATTAGATGCCGATATGAGTGCATTTTTTAGTACTGACCAGTTGTTGAATCTGTGCACATTCCTTAATTTAGGTACCTTAAAAAACATTTATTGCATAAAACCGAAGCAAAATTGAGTTCCTGTGCAATTAAATGGCGCGGGAAATCATCTAGAACATCTAGTTATAAAAAAGTTGCCAAAGTTTTCATCGGTAGATAAAACATGTTTATATTTAATATTCAATACTCAATTCTTTATTGCAATCCACAATGTACGCTTAGGTGGTTTAAATTAGCAAAGAGAAACAATCATGGACCCTGTCGGGCACAGCAAAGAAGGATAATTACAATAACCAGAGGAGAAGCTTTATCATTCAGGCATTCCATAATCAAATTTTACATGAGTAATTACTTAATCCAATAACAATAGTGATTTTGATATAATAAACCTTTATTTACATTATTGGTAATTAGAGAGCTCAAGCTAAAATGGTTGGTTACGAAAAAAGTGATACCGCGTTGATGTCTTTTGAAAAGTCCTTTACTTTCACTAGAATATTAGATAAGTCTATCCCTTTCTATCCCAAGTACTTTCTACTGAGTGCTGAAGTGATGTGACAACTCCAAAACATGGCTGTTAAATTATTTTATCTATTATTCTCAACAGTGAATAAAAAAATAAGTTACATTTTAACGTTAACATTTTAGATTTCCAAATGTTCCGGAATTTAAAGAAAAGTGGATTAATCTCAAGATGTCTTAATTTAAAAAATATATTTTTTTAGAAATGTATTACTACTTTTCTAAAAAATAAGAATAACAAATAAAGGATATATTTTTCGGTTTATCTTCATTTATTTTTCCTTACACAGCAAAATTAAAAAAACCAAGCAGAAATAATCGACGTCGATTTTATCTATAACGATATTATTGATGCAAAATTACGTACTTTCACTAGACATCTTGCCTTCTCCACAGAAGGCTTTTCACACAGGCAGCCTTACAAGGAGCGTTTAAACAAATTTAAAATGATTACCCTTCGCGACCGAAGACGTCTGTTGGATTTATGTTTCCTTCACAAAATCTCATTGCAGTTACCTGTTACAAAGTGTTTCTTTAACAGTTCCAAGAACTTACCCGCGGGCCAAAAAAATTAAAAAAGTTTTTGATACCCCAATTGTGAGAACCAACCTAGGCTTACAGTCTCCCATTATAATGATTAGCAATGAGTACAACAATATTGTATAAGGCATGCCAGAACTAGACATATATAATGACAAGCTACCGAGGTTTTAATTTGATTATTGATTATTTATTTACTTTGTTTTAATTAATGATTTGGTTGATTTTTTGTAATTTATTTGACTTTAATTTGTAATTTGTTTGACTTTGATTTGTAATTTGTTTGACTTTAATTTGTAATTTCCTCCTCATCTCATCTCTTTTGTCCTCATTTGTTTATTCTTGACTATTTAATAGATACGTTTGTGACATTTTCAATTTAATTTAATTTGTAGTGTTAATAATCTTAATGTATTTGGTTCTATTTTGTATGTTGTAATATTATTTTATGTTAAATTGATTATACGCTAAAGTTATGTAATGACAAAACATATTTCTCAAGGCAGCAGTAATACTATGGTGAGCGCTATGTACGCCTTAATTGTCATGTGCATTAGTCCCTATTGTTAATAAGATTTTCTTTTTATGTAAAATGTATGTGATGTGGCTGTACAAAATTGAATAAATAAATAAAAAATTGACTTATGCATCACTATGTTTGTTGACATTGTTGGATCTGCCAATCACAACCACTGCATGTTCCCTCGTCCCCCGCCCCGCGTTAGTGAATCGTGTGCCTAGACGAAATCGCTCTATCAGCTCGCAAGTGGTTTAATTCTCTTTGGGGACATATTGTAATGTTGGGGGTTCTCAAAGCAGACAACCAGTAGGTCTAAACAGGATTTATTGAATAATATAAGTAAAACATGTGGACTTAAAATAATGCGCATTAAGTAAACTACATATTAAGCATAAAAATGACACCGTTTTGTTAAGGGTAATACTAATTAGATTCTACTTAAGGCTAATACACTTCACCTCCCGGGAAAGTGAAAGAAAAAAAAAAGTCAAGATGGCTTTTTTTTTTTTAACAATATGTCATTAGTACAGATGTCTTAAGTAAAATAATAAGTATATATTTTAAATCTAGCTTACAAATGCATAACATTAAATAAACATTTGATAGACAAAAGTATATTCATTAAGTTTTTATTTGTTTATTCATAATAGGGTCTAGTCCTATTCTTATGCACTAATTCTATTTTATTATTCTTACTTATTCTAACATTACAACCTAAATCTTCTATTATTCTATAGGGACCTTCAAATATCGCATCTAATTTCCGACCTGTCTCATTTTTTATCAAAATTAAATCATCTTTCTTGTAATTGAATGGATTAACGGATTTATCATACATACATTTTCTTCTTATTTTACTATTTAACAAGTTTTTCCTTGCATCGGCATGAGCGAACTGTAATCTATACTTTAAGTGTAAGGGATAGCTGTCAATATTGTACAATGGTTCTAACGTATCAGTAATTCTACTAGGTATTCTACAAAGTTTGCCAAAAACAAGTTCATATGGAGTGTAATTTGTTTCGCTATGGACTGTGTTGTTAAAACTAAAACACCAAAACGGTAACCAATAACTCCAACCGTCTGTATGGTTTTCACACTGGATCCTTAAAAATGCACCCAGGGTTTTGTGCGCATTTTCAAGAGCTCCAATGGACTGGTGATGGTAAGCTGTGGAAGATAACTTTTCTATATTAAGAAGTTTACATACCTGTTCCATAGTTCTCGATATAAACTCAGCTCCACGGTCAGTTGCTATGATCTCAGGAATACCAAAAATTAAAATAAAGTTTCTAATAAATGCATCTGCAATGGACACAGTTTCCTTATTTTTTAAAGGAACAGCTTGAACATATTTAGATAACTCACATTGCATAGTCAATATGTAGCAATTACCGTCAGTGTCTCTATCCAAAGGTCCAACTACATCTAAATATATTTTCTGAAATGCCGAGGAAGCCGTTGTGGTTAATTCCATCGGCTCTTTAATATATCTAAAATATTTCGATTTCTGGCATTTCGTGCATTTTTTGACATAATTTTGAACGTCCTTATCGATACTTGGCCAATAGTATCTCTTTTTAATAGTATTTACCATTCTACGGACTCCAGCATGACCACTGGATGGTAGCAAATGGAAATCGTTCATAATAATAGTTTTTTCTTTGTCGTCATTTATTTTCTTTACTCCTCGCAATATACATACTCGTGGTCCGGACCAATGCGTGAGTGAAGATATCTCATCGCATATATTCTTTATGAAATCAATATTATCTTCATTTTTAACTATACAAACTTCATCGATACGTATCGTTTTACAAAATCTATCTAATTTCTGCACAAATTCGGCTCGCGAGAAATGTGCCTTGAAATTTAGATTTATATATAATATCTTTTTACTTGTATTAAACGCAAAACATTCATTTTCCTCAGATATCTGGTTGTTATTTTTTAGCTTTTTTAATTCACTACCTTGAATTAAACACATCTCTACGGAGTCAATCGGTTTTCTTAATATATCCACAACTCTTGGCTGATCAGACCTATTGTTAGTGAACTTACTAAGATCAATTACCTCCATTTTATCCTTATTATCATCATACAGATCGTTCATTCTCTTCTTTTGTGCTCTAGTCATCACAGCTACAACTTGTTCATGCATACTCTTTAGTTCATCCGATGTCATATACACTCTAGACAAAGCATCCGCTATGACGTTATTTTTTCCTTTTATATAAACAATTTTAAAATTATATTCTTCCATAGTTAATCGAAATTTAAGTAATCTACTAGAAGGATCTCTCAAACTAAAAAGATAAACCAACGGTTTGTGGTCTGTCATTATGGTAAATTTTCTTGCATATAAATACGGTCTAAAATACTTTACGGACCATACTATCGCTAAAAGTTCTTTTTGAATTGTGGGATAATTCTTTTCTGCTTTATTTAGCGGTCTACTTGCAAAGGCAACAGGTCGAAGATCTTTATTACACAACACTGCACCAATACCTGTGCCTGATGCATCTGTTTGTAGCACAAATTCGTTGTTTTCAGAAAAATCTGGGTATTGCAAAATAGGTGAAGAGATTAAAGCGTTTTTCAAAAACTCAAAAGCACTTTGGCATTCATTGCTCCAAACGAATGGTATATTTTTCCTACATAATTTATTCAATGGCATTGCTATATCTGAAAAAGATTTTATGAATTTCCGATAATAGTTACAAAAAGCTACAAAGCGTTTAACTTCGTCTGAACTTTTAGGTGTTGGATAATTAACTAATACTTTAGTTTTGTCCGGATCAGGCAAAACTCCCTTTTCAGATACAACATGGCCTAAATACAGAATCTCTTTCTTTAAAAATTCACACTTTTGGGGATTTAATTTTAAATTGACTTTTCTTAATCTTTCCATGACATTAACTAAATTTTGATTGTGATTAGACAGATTTCTTCCAAATATTATCAAATCGTCCTGATAAACTAAACATTTCTCATAAGTTAGACCAGACATTGCTACAGACATCATACGGCTAAAAGCACTAGGGCTTGTCTTAAGGCCCATAGGTAGGCGTTTCATCTGATATTGACCTGAATTCGTAGTAAATGCTGTAATTTTACGACTTTCAGGTTCCAAGGTCACTTGATAGTAACCTTGATGAAGGTCAAGATGACTGAAATAAATAGCTCCAGAGAGAGAATCTAAAATTTCTGTTATATTGGGTAACGGGAATTTATCATTACAAATAGTTTCATTTAATTTTCTGTAGTCTACCACTAACCTCCACTTTTTTTCACTTTCTTCACTACTTTTTTTTGGGACTAATAAAATTGGACTTGACCATTCACTATTCGACTCTTCTATAATATCATTTTCTATCATTTTACTAATTTGCTTATCTATTTCTGGTTTCAATGCATGTGGCAACCTATAGGGCTTAACATAAACAGGTGTAGAATTTGGCTTTAAAATTATTGATTGTTCATAAATGTTTGTTGTAGTTAATTTATCTCCATTTACATAGAATACATCCGAATATTTCGTACATATCGCCTCTATAGATTCCTTTTCTTCTCCATTTAAATAACTTAAATTCAGTTCCGATAATAACGTTTGAACTCTAGGAACATTAATGTTGTTATGACTAAATTCACAAACTTCATACTCACTCAAAGATTGTAAATCAGGAGTGAAGAGTGGTAGTGTAATATCTTCCTCACTAACATTTAGTATTTTAACTGGAATCCTATTATTTATCACTTTTGCTATCGAATTTGCTAAAAATACATTGTTTGCTAACTCTCTCCCGCAAACAATCACATCTTCATTCATAATCTGATCCACAAAAATAAAATGTATTGTTTCTGACCTAGCTGGTATAGTTAAAGTATTTCTTATCCTATCACTTTCATCCACTAAACTAAAATAACATAGTTTTTCATTCTTAACCAATGATAAAATGTTTGAATTTAAATTAATGTTAGCTTGAAACTTTTTTAGAAAATCTAACCCTATGATTCCATCAGCTTTTAATGGTAAGGAATCAAAAATAAAAAAATTGTGTGGAAACGTTTCGTTGCCATTTCTCAGAATTAAATCTACAGAACCTTTAGATCGACGCTGTCCTCCTATTCCATTTATCACAGTGTTGTCTCCATGAATAATAAAATTCTTGGGTACTGTTTCATATTTTATAATAGACAATGTAGCGCCTGTATCGATGAGCCAATAATATTTTACATTGTTAATATAAAACGTTACGTATTTAGCATTGCCATTACAAGATAGAATAAAATTTTTAATAACGAAAAAACTGATTTGGGTTGTCTAAATCTGGCTTGGGTTTATTGTCATGTGGTTGTGCCTGTGGTATATTATTATCAATATGGACACATTGGCGTTCACGGTTTTGTTCAACTGAATATACATTTGGACCTTGTTTTCTGTTTCTAAAATATCTTGGACCTCTATTACCTCTTTGAACGTTCGCTGACCCACGGTAGTGACCTCTAAAATTACCACGAAATTCTTGTGGGTAAGCACCACTATATTGGTGACGAGGACCACGGTTATAATAGCTATATTGACCACGCAAGCTGCCTCTTTGACTTTGGTTACGGAAACCATGACCTTGACCATTTGGTCGTCTCGCATTATGAGAACCTCGTCCATTTTTAAACAAATGCATTACATTACCTGATGATGACTGACAGGATGTAGCCTCCTCATCTTTTGCAGCCTGGATGGCGTCTTTCAGGCTTGTGTAGTTTCGGGCAGAGATAATCGTGCCTAATTTGGAACTTCGTAGACCACCTGAAAAACGTTGTATGGCAAGTTTTTCATTCAATGGTTTTAAAACTTTGTACGTATCCGAATCACCGTCGGCTTGGGAAATAGTTAATTCGGTGAATAATTTTTCTACTTCAGAGCCAAATACTTCAACAGACCTTGAACCTTGTTGCACATTCTGCAATTGAGTCTGTACGGCTACAAACGATTTTTTGGTTAAAAGATGTTGTCTCAAATCCGTAATTAATTCTTTTACACATGTATATGATGTTGAAATTCGCAATTTTGCACTTTCAGAAAGTCTATTTTTTAATACGAATATAATCAATAAGGCCTCACCTGATTTATCCAGCATTTCCGCGTACATCTCCACTGAGTCTATCAGACGTTTTGTGGTATCCTCAACACCGTCCATAACTGGAATCAGACTACAGGCCACCTTAAGGTCAAACTCCATTTTGTCTATATTTACCTGAACGGGGATAGTACACAATTTATTTATCTCCTCATATAAATTCTTAATTTCGTTAAAAATCTTTACTGCCGATGTCAATTTATCATCTTTCTTCCTTTCTAACAATAAAATTATTTGAGTACTTTTATCAAAGATACATTTAGCCTCCGTTAACTTTGTCTCAACAACGTTACCTTTGTACCTACTTTGTCCCTTTTTAATCAAATATTTCCGAATAGTTAACAAATCCTGACAATTTTTAATTAAACTATCAGTCATATTCTAAAAATAGCATTTCTAGGCTACAAAATAAAGTCATTAGAACCATTAATAGGTACACCCGTAAGTGACAAACAAAAGAATCAAGTTCAACATTTTAGAGAACCGACACACAGGTGTTCACTACGTTGCAGTTTTCCGCGCGGAGTATCAAGTTCGTGTAGAATCCATGCACTATCGAAGCTTGTTTAAGTTTTTGCGTTATGAAATACGACACTCGTATAAAAAAAAATATTTAAAACACTTTCTTGTTTTCACGATGACGCTGAAACGGCTGAATGGAGATGTGGGCGAATCGTTCTTAATTGGCAGGTGTAGTCTCGGTGGCTCGTCCTCTTATGGATGCTCTAATCCTCTGCATAGTGCTGAGCCCAATTTCCTCCTGAATCCATCTGCGATGGCACTTCTTGTATACTCGTATCCAAATGTAGATGGCCAGTACGAGTATGCCAGCAAGAATGAAGTAGGTCACGATGCTCACGCGCTCAAGGTTGCTTCCCATTGTCTTCAGTGTGGCGTCATTTTGTCCTCCAGCAGCATTCTGGTTGAGAAAAACCTCTTCTTTCTCCACATTCGATCGACACATTGTTAATAATTTCGTAGGTCAAACTGTGTATAAATAACGCCGTAAACTTTTACTTTAAAACTTAAGCCCCTTGGCAGACCTTGATGGCAGGGTCGCCATGTAATGTTGGGGGTTCTCAAAGCAGACAACCAGTAGGTCTAAACAGGATTTATTGAATAATATAAGTAAAACATGTGGACTTAAAATAATGCGCATTAAGTAAACTACATATTAAGCATAAAAATGACACCGTTTTGTTAAGGGTAATACTAATTAGATTCTACTTAAGGCTAATACACTTCAATATAACTAAATTTTAAAAATGTACCTCACAATTAAGAGCGGCTTCAAGCTTTTTTTTTGTGGCTGCACCGCCGCACACGAGACACAAAAAAAGACGCTTCAAGCTTCTTTTTAAGGCGCGTTTCAGCTTTTTTTTTGCGGCCGCTTCTAGCTTTTCTTTGTGGCCCATGCGGGCCACAAAGAAAAGCTAGGGACACTTACAGGTAAGTTCGTTTAATCGTTAATTATTATATTTCTGTGTTTCGTTCTCAAGATTAGATATACAAGTAGATTCTTTATTTAAATAAATTTTTGGAAGATATCAGAGATGACACTAGTTGTTTAGAAAGAATGTCAACGACGTGTGTCACACGATTGTTTTAATTCTCGGGAACTATCCAATGTGTGGTCATTTCTGTTTGAGGTACTGTTTTATTGGTGTAAGTTGGTGTAAGTAATTATATTTTATGAATAATAGCTAAATAACAAAATATTACAGAATACCCGCCATGTTGACTTAAATATGACGGGTGCACCTTAATTTAAAATCATTTAATTTTGAAGAAGGTACAGATATTTTAGAGCTAAGTACTTGTGACTGTCTGTTACTTACTCTAAATTAATAACAAAATATTATATTTTATTTTAAACACCACGGCACTTTAAACACGTGGCGCTGAACGAAGGGGCATAAATAGCCTTTTTAATGTGAAAGGAACAATTACAAAAAAGGAAATATTTTAGCACAATAGTATTTATTTTTATTTATTTATTGGCACACCAACAGCATTACATACATGATTTTGTAAAAATAATATTAAAAACAAGGTACTGGTATGCATGCCTATTATAGGTATGCACAGCTTACACCATGTATTTTAAATAGTAAAGAAATGGATGCAATTTCTAAAGATGGAACATGTGCACACTAGGTGCGTCGTCGGACAAGGACGACCCAAACCTTTTAGAAACTATGCAAAAACAAAGCAATAAAAATTAGTTAGCAAAGCGTGAGAATTGCTAAGGAATACTGAGCTGTAAGGCGAGAGGAAGCACGGGGTTGACTCGGCAGGATAGGACACTTCGCGTCAGACCCTAGGAGGGGACACAAGTCGAGGACACTTGGGTTCAGGTTCCGAGAGAGAACACACTTCCAGCTAAGCCATCTGACTCGGTATATCGTATATCGTAGAGCTGTATCTCGTTGTAATTCTTAGGAGTGCCAGTATTGGAATACAGATATTAGATATAGATGGACCGAGTCCAGTTTAGGCTTGTCTAAATTATTTAATAGTACAGATCTGTGTGTTTGAGTCAGAGTACGAATGGATGGGCGTTGATTGTTATCTAGTGCCAGCCATGACTGAATCACTGCCAATTGAAGGTTGTACCGAATAGATACATATTTGTTACAAGCTAAGGACAGTTTGAACTATACTGAGATCACGAATCACCAAACGTTAGCAATGGCTACCTCCCCTTAAGAACTGACTGACAGTAGAATATTTTACATTGTTCTTGATATGCGCACACTTCCACAGAGATTGGGGTAGTCACCGCCAAGTATCCTAAACATTGGTAGTCGTTCTAAGGAACGCTAGGGATCGTATCTCGTTAAAACACACTCTGCTTTCGGGCCTCTTACTGATACAAAAAAATAATATTTAGCAAGACACGAAATTTGGATACATTTCAGAAAAGTACCTCAGCTAGACGTAGCTCGGAGGCGTGCCGGTTATGTTGTCCTCACCTTGGGGCTGTAAGGAAGTGCGGAGTGTCGATAAACCACTTCGGCGTCTAGCAAGGCAACTGTAAATAGTTCTGCGACCGACTGACGATGCGTCACGCTTGTTTAAGTTTTGTATTGTCTTAATAATGCGTGAGTAGTAGATACGGAGTCAATTGTTAAAGGAAGTGTGTCTTATCCAATAGCAGAGGCCTCACAACCCTTTGCCGTAGGATTGGTCAGGACACGCACGAGCGAAACGGATTAAAAGTAATTTCTAAAATAATTTAACTTACAAATACAAGCGTCACGTGTTATATACCCTTTTGCAGCCCTCTCAGTCTCATAATATTCATAACTTAAAAAAAAAGTAGATTATCCTTCCTTATCCCTTGGATTTCCAACCCTATTTGATTTTAACTTTGTTTTTCTCAATTCCCCACCTAATCCCCAAGCTTTCTAAGTCGGGAGAAGGTGACATATTCCTTGGAAATCCATTACTGTCGGTGGGAGCTTGTCCAAGACTCTGGTTGAAAGCTACAAGGGCGGGCGGATAGCGGCGCTCGCCCTCTTTCCCTCATGGGGAAACCGACCTGCATACCTTCATGTAGGAAAATTCAGGAAAAATGAAAATTTTCTCAGCCTAGGGTCTTATTGGAACAGTCACACACTGAAAAGTACATTTTAGGTACATGTTAACGGTAATTACTATAATTTATTTCACTGAAATACACCCGCCATTCTGGCTCTCACGTTTAATAATAATAATAACCCCATCACCGTATCTCAACGTTGACGTCGTGTTGGGGCTTGTACGCTCCAATAAACCCAAAGTCTGTAGCGCTCGCTTTGCCGTAACATGCCTAGGTTAAGAGGCCAGATCAAGAGAGATAAAGTCCGCAGGGCAGTTTTGTGGGGATACCTACGTCAGTGCGAAAGCCGTATCATCGAAATTTTCCGCACGAATCCGGTGATGATTTTTCCCATCAAAAAAAGAAGTTATAAACATATATATGTAAAATATTCTAAAAACAAACGTTAGGTGTTGAAAATCGTAACGAAATTAAAAAGTTAAGTATTCCTAAGTAACATAATTATTATCGTAGTAACAAGACATCCATTGAACAAGACTTCGCAGTATGATGTTTTCGCTTTAAAATCGTTCGCAGTAAAGTTTTTCGATGTAACGAACCATCGCAGTAACAAAAAGTCGACTTAACAAGGCGTCGCAGTTTAGAGTTATCGTTGAAAAATTTTCGAAGAAACAAACTTCGATGATACGGCTTTCGCAATGACGTAGGTATTCCAGTTTTGTGGCGAACTGTTGGGCGTTAGCGACCCTACGGACTCGATCTCCCAGGAGAATTCTTGTTCTTCATCTCCGTCTTGCCGTTATTGGCCGGCCGTAGTGAACGCTGACGAGGAACAGAGCTCCCACCTCTCTCTTGCCTTTATTGGCTGGCTTGAGTAGAGATTCGCAAGAGCAAACGCGCTCGGGATAAGAATGTAAAATCCAGTAAGGTGCTGGTAGGGATCTTGACCGTACTTCCTACCTTAGCATAGCGCATACAAGGATAACCACCGGTTGGTACCACGTTCCATTAAAAGCGTCTCTAAAAGGGTCTCTGCGAGTTGTTTTCGGCTCCTCGTATACCTTCCAAAGGTCCAGGACTTCAGGGTCCTGAGATAAATAAATATATAAAAAATAATAATAATAACCTAATACATTTTTTTTTTTATTTTATTTGCCATGACTGGCCACACCAAAATTATTGGGTCACGTATGTACCCAATAATTTTGAAAGGGACAGTCAAAGCGTACAGCTATCGCATTCAGAATGCCGTTGTTGCTACTCCGTATACGGGTCAGTAGGGAAGCTGCTTTTTTGCGCATGATGGCCTGGAAACCATCAGTGCGCGCTTCAGCAAACATCCCAGAGGTGCTGCACCGCCACGCCAAACCCAACAACATCCTGAAGGCATTATTGTACTGAGTGCGCAAGGCTCTGTAGGCTCGCTGACTTAATAACGTTCTGTATGTTGCTCACGCTTTTCGTAGTAGATGGTTAAATTACAGCGACCATATTACTAAAAGTTTACCATCTTAAAAGCTAGAAAAAATAATTTGATATTTAAAAGTACCTAATGTTATTGCAGAGATACGTAAACAAATAAAACTAGTACTTACCAAAGTAACTTAATTCGGCAAAAATGTTGCATATTGATGGGACACAACATGGACACAACAGTTTTACAACAAAATACCTACCTACTTTTTTTATGGTGGGAAAAAATCATGCATTGACATCCCCTGCTCTTGGGCGGAGCGGGAGATAGTGTCGGACTCTTACTGACTAAAAGACCCACCCCGTTCCTTCTAGCCTTCATACCGGGGCTCGAGCGCCCTTTCGGATAACCCTGGCCCCAGTAGGCTTCGACCCGGCTGGGTCCCTGCTTTTGCTGACAACTCCTTGAGGCGCGCGGGAACAGTGCGCGCCGTCGCGTCGGCACCTACTGTTTTTTGGGGTGATAGATCATTAAATATCCGCCCTGGGTAAAGCGAGAGGGCATATCAGACTTTTACTGACTAAAACTGCACCTAGATAGGTATACCTATGTTTCTTCAGTTGCGTTTTGCGTTCTAGGACTATAAATAGCCTATAATACAAGAGCTCATATTATGTAGTAAGCAGTGTGGGTGTGTGCAGGCGGCGAGCGCTGGTGGACGTGGGCGCGGGGTCGCCGGCGCCGCCGGGGCCGCCCGCGCAAGCGCCGCCGCCGCCCCCGCAGCCAGCGGTACGTACAGGGCGACCGATTCACTTCCGCACTTTTTATCAATAGTGTGTGTTCCGTTTGACGTCCGAAGTCCTATGAGTTCACGTTTACTCGCTAGATTTCCTCATTTCCGCTAAGTAAATCGACCTCAGCGCCACCTGGAACTAACTAACTGGCCGCATCTGGAACTAACTAACAGCACAGTCACAGAGCAAGCCATCATTCCTATAGCATATTATCATTGTTGCGTCGTTTTATCGCGCGCATGTCGCTAGATTTTGAATTTAAAAAACATACAAACCTCCATTTTGTTAAAAAAAAATATTAAAATTACCGACTTGTTTTAACTTTCGAGATCAAAATAGAAAGTTACCGTTTTTATTTTTCCGTTATGCAAAATTATTTCGTTCATTTTTAAAATGAACGGCTGTTAGCAACTTCGTGGGCGTTTAAGAAGTCGTTATTCCTTATAAAATTACTAGTCAGCTCGGCATGTAATAGAAATGCGTCTATTGAATCAAGTTCATCAGAATTCAATTCAATTCAAGTAAAGATAACGAAGGCTTCGTTAACGGCTCCGGATCCGATCAAATATAGATTGAAGGTTTGAAGTACAATATCTGGTTAGGCATTGTACAACTTTATTTTGGGCACTTTACGTTACAATGCAGCCGAGTGTTCCTTGTTCGAGTGTGGCGCCTGCATTAGTATGAGTTACGCACCGTTAGTTTTTCGAAGTTAGCTTTAATGAAAACGGTTGAATCTTTGGATTAGATTGAAAAGAATATCTGGCCATTCCGACATATACAATGCAGGAATTGAATGAGGAAATAAGAATCCGTGGACGATTTATTTGTTCCAAGTTTTTGATTATTTATTTTTTTCTTCTGTGTAGGTACCTACCAAAAGTTTAATACTTACGACATTTTTAAAGTTTTAAAATAAAGAAGTTGTAGTACATCTGACCTAATAAACATTCGTTCTTTTTGCAATAAAAATAACGATGGTAGGATCATCTAATTTCGTGATCAACAGAAAGGGGGGAGCCGAAAATACAATTACCCGAAATAAGATCAATGAACCTGTAGTGTTTGTATTAGGAGTATCTATACTTAAATATAGATATACGCTGTCTCGGGCAAACGACGCTTAGGTGAGCCACGGAGTTACGAGAGCGCTGTGAGCGAGAGTACACGTGGTTGTTGCTGCGCGTGCGTTTGCGAGCGAGCCAGTGTTTGTACGAGAACATTACAGTGGACAGAGGTCCTACATTTGGCGACGAGTAAAAAGGTATGTTCAGTATTTTATATATAAATCAAAAGAAGGAAAGGAAAGTACCTACATTTTATGACTGGTAGCAACAATACTCGTAACGTTTTCTTAAGGGGATGCATCCCATGCATTTTCACTGTTTTTCGTACAACCGCTTAAGAGCGGTCAAATCTAATAAAAACAAATTCAAATCAAATCCAGTTAAGACCTCTGAAAATCTGCTATTTTGCATGGGCTTTGACACTTCATAATTTGCTCACAAGTGAAAAGTAAAAAAAGAAATACAACATAAAGGCCTAGCAAATTTTATCAAGATTCTAAATGGTGACAATGTTTTTCAAAACTTTTAAGGAAAAAAAAAACACGCATTTGCTGGAAGAAGTTTTGTAGAATTTTCGAGTAAATCACGGAATTACTATTACAGAGTATTCAGGTATTATCACGTTGCCTTTTCGTCAAGCATCGCGCTGGATTGCTTTTGATGAAGCAACAGGCTTTTAAACCATGCTCGATGTTTGCGATGGGTGAGTGGAAAAGCAGCTTCTTAGAAATCAACCTACATAATATACGCCTTTCAACTTTGTAGGTACGAGTACATACCTACGGTTATTTTTCTATAATCCACAACGTTTTGTTTTGTATACCTTCGTGAAGACATTTGACTCTGCAAATGAGTAACGGTTATGTTGTTTGAGATATGTAGCTACATTTTAGCGGATGTACACTGTACGTATGGTCCGTTTCTGGGCTTGGAAATATAAAACAACGTGATGGCAAAATAAATATGGTGTACAAAGTTGCAATAATGGTTGCGTTGTGGAGCACTTAGAACAAGGAAACATATTCTTCACTGCTTGAATAATTAACTGATATAATTTGAATTCTGATATTTGTACTTGTAATTGACGGGCTTGTTGGTCGTGGGTTCGATCCCCGCCTCGTTGGCAAATGTTTGTGTGATGGACGCGAAGTGTGTGTGTTTGGAGGTGAATGGGTGTGTTTGTCGATCGTCTGGTGCCCATGACACGAGCTCTGCTTGGCTTGGGACTGGATGGCGTTGTGTGAAAAAAGAAAAGAAAAAAAAGTCCTTTGTGGTTTTAAGATCTCCATTAAATTGGAAACATTTGCGATCTTAAAACATCCATTAAATTGGATTTTTTGTGGTTTTAAGATCTCCATTAAATTGGAAATACTTGCGATCTTAAAACATCCATTAAATTGGATCTTTCGTGGGTTTAAGATCTCCATTAAATTGGAAATACTTGCGATCTAAAACCATCCATTAAATTGGAACTTTTTGTGGTATAAAGATCTCCATTAAATTGGAAATTATTCTGATCTTTAAATATCCATTAAATTGGATCTTTTGTGGTTTTAAGATCTCCATTAAATTGGAAATACTTGCGATCTTAAAACATCCATTAAATTAGATCTTTCGTGGGTTTAAGATCTCCATTAAATTGGAAATATTTGCGATCTAAAACCATCCATTAAATTGGAACTTTTGTGATCTTTAAATATCCATTAAATTGGAACTTTGCGCTTTAAAGATCCCCATTCAATTGGAAATATTTTGCTCGCGAGAATTAAATGTTCATGTTCTCCTGTATACTATACACTTGTCATTGACAGCAGGGTACAGTTTAGAAATGACTTTTCAAGTTGCCACAATAGACCTCCTGAAGTCGATTTATCATCAATTTGCTAACGCCCGAAATATTCCATTTGGACAATAAGTTAGACCGTGAGGTATTGTTGTAAGGACTCAGTTCAGTTAGTATGATCGCGATACATTTTAAAAATTGCCAATTTTCACGACGTAAGCAATTGTAATTTCAACTATCGTTATAGCGTTGGCAGATCTAATAGATACTGTTACGATTTCTTTTATGACAGTGCTTATTTCTACGTAGATAATTTTGACATTGTTGACATTGACGTATCCCCGGAATATTAATCTGCGATTATTTATGCGTTAAATCGAAATTGAACTATTTTATTATCGGTATGCTACAAACGCGTGTTACGTAAAGTGAACTTATCCGTTTAATTAACTCATCTTTGTAAAAGACGACCATGGCGGTCTAGCGCGGAACAATAAAAATAATGCGTGAGCGGGTAGATAGATAGATAAATCCTTTATTGGCTACAGCACAAAACATGCACCAAAATACATAAAGCACACAGATTATAAAAACTAAGCACATAAACAACAACAAAGGAAAGAATAAAAAAATAAAATAATAACACATGTAGGTACCAAGAAAAAAAAAAGAGAAATAGCAATATAGACCCATAGTGCGGTGTGCATGTCGCGCTGCACCAATGGGAGTCTAGCTCAGCATGTGTCAGGCAAAAATACCTGACGCTGATATTATGCTGGATCCTTGTGGTGACATTCGGACGTTCAGATGGTTTTGAGTGAAATGTAGATAAATATATAAAGTTAATAGGCATAAAATAATAAGCAAAGTGAATAAGTAAAAAATAATGTAATGTACATAGATATCGATATCCATGGTAATGTACGAGTATGTGTGTGTAATGGAGCAAAAAAGGTGAGGTACGGTGAGTCATAGACAGCATTTTCAACATGTGTACCTATCAAACGCAAGCTACCAAGCGGAATATGTGGGTACGCCCAGCAGACTGTCCCGGAAACAAGGAACACGCAGACCAGCTATATGAAGGACGTATTCGAAATGAACATACCACGTTCTAGGGTAGATGAATTGTTGCGTGTAAATATTATTTGACCGAGTAGTTCAGTGTTATTTAGGTAGCTTAGGGTAGTTGTTAGTTAGGCAGGAGTAGTCGGTTAGGTAGGAAATCATAATATTTATATTTTATTGGACTACCATAATATTCATTAGAAACATTTATACGGCAAAACAATATTTGCCGAATCAGCTGGTTTTCTATACTATTCTCGCGTTCAGAAGAAACTAGTCTTTGGGCTACGGTTTCTTTGGGTGTCTTATTTGGTAAAATTATAAAGGAAATAAAATTAATGTGCTGGTAGTTCAAATTTGCTCGTTTTAAATGAAATTGAAAGTTGATACGAAACTAAGTAAACAATCTATTTCAAATTGTCATGATTTTTAGATTTTGATATGTCGGAAAACAAACTAAAAATTGTTTTACTAAAATGATTTTTTTTTTTTAATTTAAAATAGTAACTAAAAAAGTTTAAGGAGTAAATTAAATGTACCCTCAGTTTTAGTTACAAGCTGTGATTGTTACTGATATCAAATAAAATGTAATGTTGTGGTCCGTAGTAAATAACTGATATCACTGACTTAAACTATGATCTGTAAAAGAGTAAATAGAAGATTCAACGTTCAGAGCAATTTGCAATAATATTGTCAGGTTGACCGAGCGATGTATTATGTGGTAATCTTACTAAAACAGGCTAGAGTTTATAGCCAACTGGAATAATATTAAATTATTGATTAGCCGTTTATTTTGAAAACAAATTGATGCCACTGAGCCAAAATCATTATGTTCGAACAGAGTAATATGGAAAATATAAATATAAAATTGTAATCTGTAACTTAGTGTTGATTAGCCTAATCTTACCGTAATTAGGTAAACGGAACCAACACGTCTGTTACAATGATTCAGTTATTGCTTATTCGATGCTAGACCTTTTATTTGACGCCAACAGGTCTCACCGGCAGCAGATGAATATAGTTGGCGTGACTAGGCATTTGGCTTAATGATTCGCTGATAAACTATTAAGAGAGACGTCGGGAGACTTAATGTAGTTTTAAAAAATCGTTGTCTACAGCTGGATTTTCGTTAGATTTGGAAAAGTGAAAAAAAAGGGTTGTTTTGATAATGCAACTCGTGTTGCTAGGATATGAAATAAAGTCAAGTGGTGAAGTTAGAAGAAATAGGACCTATCAGCAGAAAACAGATAACGTACATTCGACTCTACCCCTACTTTTTATCGTAGCTCAGTTAGAACAGTTTATAGGTCTAGTAGCTTACTCCTGGTGGTTTTTACCTAAGTTTTCTCGAGTATGGGGCCGTTCTAAAGATTTGACGTGTGGTAAAGTTTTTTTTTTGGCAACTGCGCCAGAAAAAATTGAATAAGAAATAATTTATTTTTTTATGAAAGAGTCAGATTTTGTGATTTAACCTTTCGATCGTGTCAATTTGGGGCACAATGGGGGGACGGTGACTGCGCGGGCTCCGGCGTTTGCTTGGGATTTAATGAATTGAGACGCGCAAGTACCTAGTCGTAGAATTTCATACTGATGCCAGTTAGCGGGCTACCTCAAACGGGTGAATCCATAAGATATGACTGGACCCTAAGCGGGGGACGTCCTGTAGTAGTGCCATACGTAACTTCTTATCGCGAAACTGTATCTCATTGCGTGATCGTAAAGTTAATTTACCGTCAGTTGGAAGTTGGTCAGAAGGTAATGCTAAAAATAACTCTCTGGTAATTGGTAACGACACTGTAACATTGAAGGTTTTGATTAAAATAACTGGTAGTCTCATCAAAATAATTTAGAGTTCTGTGATTCAAGTAACATTGTCTAACACTTTCGTCGCGACGGGACAAACCCGTGTGAATGAGGAGGACAAATATGAGATGTTCGTGTTAGAACCAATGCTAATAGCGACTGTAGATACCAGGGACCATTTGTGGTAGGGTTCATTAGGCGAAGTCCAACTCGCGATTGACTGTACAGTTATAGACACTTAACCAAACGGCGAACACTGGTGCTCCTTTGGAACTCTCGATAGGCAAAACTTCGTTTTCTCTGCCGTTGATGTCAAAAGACGATGTAGAACCCCGAGGTTAATTTAAGTGCCATGATAAATGATGCGTTACGCAATATAGAGTACGTAGTAACCTAAAAAAAAAAAGTGTAGGATTAATCAGACGAAGAAGAAAAAAAAAATTCTTTTTTTTCAATAAGAGACTTTCTAATGATTATAAACGGGCAGAGCAAGTAAACTAAGCTCATTTAAAGATTTGTTTAAAATAACGGAGATGAGAATTAAGGATCAGCTGTTAATCAAAAGTTTAAATCGATGTGGAAGAATATTTCTTTGCTGTACCTTTGCTTCGAATTCTTTCATAGTTTCTTTTTAATCTCAAATAAATATTTTTGAACATGAAAGGGATGTAGTGTTTGTTTTAGGAGTATCTATACTTAAATATAGATATACGCTGTCTCGAGCAAACGACGCTTAGGTGAGCCACGGAGTTACGAGAGCGCTGTGAGCGAGAGTACACGTGGTTGTTGCTGCGCGTGCGTTTGCGAGCGAGCCAGTGTTTGTACAAGAACATTACAGTGGACAGAGGTCCTACAGAACCTTACTCGGGCAAACTAAAATTATTTCCAAATTGATTTCTACGCTTTCGGCTTTATCCACTACTAGCTTGTGCCCGCGCCTTCGTCCGCGTACATGAAATATAGCCTATGTCCCTCAGGAATAAGGCAACTTTCTATCGATGAAAAAATTTTTGCAATCGGACCAGTAGGTACTTCCAGAGATTACCTCCTACAAACAAAAAAGCAAAAAAAAAAACAAACTTTACCTTTTTAGGGTTCCGTAGCCAAATGGCAAAAAACGGAACCCTTATAGATTCGTCATGTCTGTCTGTCTGTCTGTCTGTCCGTCTGTCTGTCCGTCCGTCCGTATGTCACAGCCACTTTTTTCCGAAACTATAAGAGCTATACATTTGAAACTTTGTAAGTAGATGTATTCTGTGAACCGCATTAAGATTTTCACACAAAAATAGAAAAAAGCAATAAATTTTGGGGGTCCCCATACATAGAACTGAAACTCAAAAATTTTTTTTTCATCATACCCATTCGTGTGGGGTATCTATGGATAGATCTTCAAAAAGGATACTGAGGTTTCTAACATCATTTTTTTCTAAACTGAATAGTTTGCGCGAGAGACACTTCCAAAGTGGTAAAATGTGTGTCCTCCCCCCCCCCCTCTAACTTCTAAAATAAGAGAATGATAAAACTAAAAAAAATATATGATGTACATTACTATAAAAACTACCAACGAAAATTGGTTTGAACGAAATCTAGTAAGTGGTTTTTTTTAATGCGTCATAAATCGAAAAAAATACACTATTATTAAAACATCGATCAAAGTGACAACACATTACATGAACTTTTATATTATGTTACTTGCTGCTACGGAACCCTTCATGGGCGAGTCCGACTCGCACTTGGCCGGTTTTATTATATTAGTGTAGATATCAACACTTTTAACAAAAACCAGTGAAAAGCTACCCATCACTTTTGCCAGTGTGCTGAAAGGTTGAGCTTGCAACCAACCCTATCACGAGATGCGAAATTAACAAAAACTACTATCGTTTTCTCGCATGTTAATTAAGAAAGGCAACTGCTGCAAATTGCAAGTCTTCTATCTGGTCATGCCACGGCACTGGAAAAGTCTCCATCAGTTCTAAACAGGACTGCCGAGGTGTTACGTAGGTATTGCTTATGCTGCGTAATGTTAAATAATATTTCGTGGTTTCATTTTCGATATAAATAAACAGGTAGTCCTTTGACCTACAAGGCAACACTCGCACGCTTTTAAAAGTTATTTATAATTAGAATAACAAATCGATTCCTTTTTCGAATAATCGATTAAAGTATCGATTCGCCTATGCTACACTAGACGGTGACAACACTCATTCTTTTTCCGTGCGAGGCAACGAGTGCACGCGCTTCTACCTACGATTATTTTGTTTAGTTAGTACCTACTTTGAGTAACGGTGTTTTGCAATGCCTAAAAGGTCAATATGAAGAAAATATTAACTAGTACATGAAGAAGTTGGAAAAATTATGGGATAAACACAAAACACGGTGGCGAAATTCTTCCTCATGTTCTGCCGATAACCAACAAGGTTTGTTACTTTAAAAGTCTGTGTTATTAATTTCTACAGAGGTGCTATTCTCTAAGAAAACAGCCTTGAGCTCAGCGCTAGCCTAGCGACGAGTCGTTAGCGCAGTACATTGAATTAACAACCCAATGCCCCTTTACATTGGATTGTTAATTCAATGTACTGCGCTCACGACTCGTCGCTGTGCCAGCGCTGAGCTCAAGGCTGTTTTCTTAGAGAATAGCACCCCTGGTCCAAGTGACAGCCTTGATACCTACTGGTAATTTGCCGTAGATTCAAATTTTAACGCGGCAAATATTCTACCCGCCATAGATTCCATAGTGAACGAGACGTTACAAATAAATTGGTAATAGATTCGAATTTAGAACTGTTACATTTTAACGCTGGTGCCTTCTATAGTTACCTTATGTTTATTAGTCTTCTTTTTAGAAGACGAATCGGTGATGTGGGATGTATCCGAACTACCCCATAATTGTCTAGAAAAAAGCACTGAAGAGTTTCAAACGACATGGTTTTTGCGCCTGTTACTCCAAATGAAATTGTAAAGATGGTTAATAGTATGAAAAATAAGAAATCTTGTGGCTATGACGATATTCCAATAGCAGTGGTTAAAGAAAATGTGGATATATTAGCTGAACCTTTGGCAACTTTTTTCAATAAGTGTATTTCAGAAGGTATATTTCCAGAACAGTTAAAAATAGCAAAAATTGTCCCACTGCACAAAAAAGGCTCTAAAACAGACCCGAAAAACTATAGGCCTATCTCTTTGCTTCCCATCCTTTCCAAAATTTTTGAAAAAATAATTAAGAGTAGACTTATGCTTCATCTAAATTTGAATAATTTGAATTTGGTTACCAAAAAAATGTCGGCACAGGAGACGCTATATATACATTGGTTGAAGATATAATTAGTAAATTGAACAGGAAAATGAGGGTAGCTGGCATTTTCATTGATTTAAGCTCGGCCTTTGATACAATCGATCACAACTTACTCATTGCTAAATTGGAACATTATGGCGTGAGAGGCAATATTTTACAACTTTTCTCTTCATATTTGAAGAACAGAAAAATGTATGTAGATATTAATAATACGCAAACTAGTGGTAATATCACAAACTATAAGTCATCCATACAATGTATAGAGGCGGGCGTACCCCAAGGATCAATACTAGGACCTATTTTATTCATATTGTTTACAAATGATCTCATTAATTACATTAACTCAATATTTCCTGAAACACAACTGACAGTTTTTGCCGACGATACTAATGCAATAGTTGAAGCTAACAACATAGATGAGCTTTCTGCTAAAGTTAATGCAGTATTATCAGTTTTTAGTTCTTGGTTTGAGAGTAATAAGCTCATAATAAACATTGAAAAAACCAAAGTAATGTTATTTAGTACAACAGCTCGAAATAAAGACAACATGACGATTACACTTATTGGGGGCTGAGTCACCCGCGTCCGTAGGAGGATACCCATTGCTAGGCCCTACACGTGGTCCCCGGGTGGTGCTAATCAGGTGACACTAACTGGTGGTAGGTTTCGACCGACGGCTTGTGACCACCCACTGGGCAAAGACGTACCGTCAAGCGGCCTAGCCGTGTTTCGGTACGATGCCCGGTGTAGCCGATTCAGAGGAGTTGGGTCAAAGTGGCAGTTCCAATGCTTGCAGACCAGCCAGACTCGTGCTGGTATTGACGTATCGGGAGACTAGTCGTGGAGGGTAGCAGGATCCGAGGCACGGTGCACCGCTGGCCGACCCCAGTTAGTTGGGGGCCCAAGTAATGTGCCAGCCACACATGAAAGGCTGCCCCGCCAACTAGCGAAAAATCCCGGAATGCACCATCGTGCTGGTTGCCCGATGGTCATTTCCGGGGGGGCTCGGGCGTCCCCGCAGTCTCCAGACTAGTACCCCAATGATGCTGTCCTGCCAGTACATGACTGAAAGTTAGCAGCATGGGACTCCATTTTACTTCCTTCTCTTCTCCTACCTCACTCTCAATATGACAAGAAATAATAATAAAAAGAGATATGTCAAACAGCGGCTGCACTCCCTCTCACTTAAAGTGCACCTCTGCAATATTAGAGGGCTGCACTCCAATCTCGCATCAGTCCATCATCACCTGGAGACTGAAAAACTATCTCTCTTTTTTCTTTCGGAGACGCAGATACGAAAACTGTCAGATGTGTCGTACCTGTCTTACCCAGGTTTTACCCTGGAGCACAATTTTAAACCGCACGCTGGAGTGTGTTTGTACGCCCGGGACGACATCTGCTATCGGCGTCTCCGCAACCTTGAAGATTCCAGGTTCTCAACGCTTTGGGCTCTGGTGGACACAGGCATGGATAAAATTATCTATGCTTGTGTCTACCGTTCGCACAGTGGCGATCAGGAGACGACCGGGCTCATACAGTACCTTAGTGAGGCAGCGGATGCGGCTCAGCAGAGGTACCCTTCTGCACAATTGGTGTTACTGGGGGATTTTAATGCACACCATCAGGAGTGGCTCTTCCCATACCAGTGCACAGACCATGCTGGTTGAGAGACGCGAAAGCTTGCGCTAGCGTTAAATCTCACCCAGCTGGTCCAGGGAGCAACAAGGGTGCCGGAGGTTGATTCGCACACGGCCAATTGCTTAGACCTTCTGCTGACAACAGATCCAGACCGCTATTCAGTGGCAATATCATCACCGTTAGGTAGTTCCGACCACTGTCTGGTGAAATCTGTATCAATCTACTCTCCGCCCGATCCCAGCCCTAGAGGCACCAGGCGGGTTTGGCGATACAGATCAGCAGATTGGGATGGCATGCGATCTTTCTTCGCATGTTATCCTTGGCAGCCTACTTGCTTTTCTTCGGGAGATCCATCGTCGTGCGCAGATGCTGTGACGGATGTTTTGCGGCGGGGGATGGAGTACTATATTCCATTCTCCGACGTAACCATGTCTGGCCGGGCTCACCCTTGGTTTGGTGCGGAGTGTGGCCGCGCTAACGCGCTCAAGCACGCAGCATATCAGGCATGGGCCGACGCTCGTATGCGCAAGGCGAATGACGTAAGCCAGAAGAAGAGAGCCTTCAACAGAGCTGCCAAGTCTTGCAAGAAGGTGATGCGGAGGTCTCGGTTCGACCACATTCGCCGCATCGGGAACAAACTAGCTTCATACCCTGCGGGTAGTAAAGCGTTTTGGTCCCTGGCTAAGTCGGTTGAATCGAACTTCTGCCGCCCCTCACTACCGCCACTGCTGAAACCCGACGGGCACATACCGCTGAGGAGAAAGCAAATTTATTTGCTTCACTCTTTGCGGAATCTTCGCGTCTAGACCCAGGTAACGCGCGGCCCCCTGCTCATCCTGATGGTTGCGATGCGAGTATGTCAGATATCCGCATCCATCAGAAGGACGTCCGTAGGGTGCTGCGTAACCTTGACGTGAACAAGGCTAGCGGTCCGGACGGGATACCAGCAATTGTTCTGAGAACGTGTGCGCCTGAACTGTCTCCGATCCTGACACGCCTATTTAGGCTTTCATTTGAGGCTGGAAAAGTGCCGATGGCATGGAAGCAAGCTAATGTCCAGCCCGTGCCCAAGAAAGGGAGTCGTGCTGACCCAGCTAACTACCGACCAATCTCAGTAACGTCCATTCTCTGTAAGACTATGGAACGTATACTCAACACTAAGCTCCTGGCATACCTAGAAGCTAATGATATTCTCAGTGACCGTCAATACGGCTTTCGCCGAAATCGGTCAACTGGAGATCTTCTAGCGTATGCCATCCACATCTGGAGTGAGGCCATCGAGAAGCACGGGGAAGCGCTTGCCGTTTCCCTCGATATTTCGAAGGCTTTCGATAAGGTTTGGCACGAAGGCCTTATTAGTAAGCTTCCTTCTTTCGGTTTACCCGCTGGATTGTGTGCTTGGATCGCAGACTTCCTGAATAACCGGTCCATCCGAGTGGTTATCGATGGCTGCTCGTCTGATCAAATGGATATTAATGCCGGGGTCCCTCAGGGGTCAGTACTCTCGGCAACATTATTCTTGCTGCACATAAACGATCTGCTTAAGCCCGGTACCTTTGGGTATGCAGACGACTGCACTGTTGCTGAGAGTTACATATCCAGCGCGCGAGCTAGTGGGTCACAGATCCAGTCTCTTCGAGAGGCTATGGTTGAGCGCTTGAACTTGTCCTTGGAGGCAGTCTCCGAATGGGGCGATGCCAATTTGGTCAGGTTCAACGCTGCAAAAACCCAGGCGTGTCTATTTTCCGCTAAAAGGAGCCAATTCAGTCCTGCTCCAACTTTCCGGGGTGTAACCGTGCCGATAACCGACCATCTTGACCTTCTTGGTGTTACGCTGTCATCAACACTCAACTTTGGGTCATACATCGAAGCAGAGGCTCAACTGGCTGCAAAAAAGCTGGGAGTTCTCGCAAAGGTCAGACAGTACTTCACGCCGGAGCAGCTGCTCAAACTTTATCAAGCGCAAGTTCGATCGTGTATGGAGTATTGCTCTCATCTTTGGGACGTATCTGCACGATACCAGCTTGATGTACCTGAGGCAATTGAGAGGCGAGCCAGAAGGATAATTGGCGATGATACACTCGTCGAGTCGAGGCTTCAAAGTCTTGAGCATCGACGCAGAGTTGCTAGCCTGTCGGTTTTCTACCGGTTGCATTTCGGGGAGTGTGCGTCGGAATTGCATAACCTAATTCCGCCTAGCCCGTTTCATCATCGGACTACCAGACGTACGGCTATGCGCCACCGGTATATGGTGGATATCCCACCAACACGCACAAAACGTTTTGGGAGCACATTCATTGTGCGTGCGGCTAGGGAGTGGAATTCCTTGCCAGAGTCTGTGTTTCCTGATAGCTACAACCCGGGAATCTTTAAGTCGAGAGTGAATAGGTTTCTTTTAGGTAAGCGCGTTCCATCGTCGACCGCATCGTCGCTTTCCATCAGGTGAGATAGCGGTCAAGTGCGAACCTATCAACAATAAAAAAAAAACACTTAATGAAATTAAAATTGACATAGTGAATGAGGTAAAGTTTTTAGGAGTTTACATGGACAAATTTTTAAATTGGAAAAGGGAATTGCAAGCCATTGATTCGTATATTTCCTCGGCGTGTTATGCCTTACGTACTCTAAGGGATGAAATAGACATAAAACACCTTAAAATGGTATACTACGCTCTAATAGAGTCAAGGTTAAGATATAGTGTCCAGTTTTGGGGGAACAGTTTCAAATATAACTGCCAGAGAGCCTTCGTACTCCAGAAAAGAGCTTTAAGAACTATGGTCCGAATATCACAAAGAGAGAGCTGTCGGCCACATTTTATAAATTTAAAAATTCTTACTGTGCCAAGCCTTTATATTTTAGTATTAATGGTGAATTTTAAGAAATACCTACATAACTATGAAACAAATGAGGAAAGACAGTTCAGGGAAAGTACGCGTAGTAAAAATAAAATAATACCTCAACTTAATATTGTTCAACATAGTCCTCAATATCAAGCAGTGCGAATTTTTAACAGGTTGCCCTTGGACTTGAAGAGTATAATTTACACGAGCTCGTTTAAGTCAAAGCTCAAAGCTTTCCTTTTGGAGAAATGTCTTTATTCGGTGGACGATGACATATCAACAATTTAAAATATTTATTTTATTTTTTTATGATATTAATTAATGTGAGACTGAGTAGTGTTTCGGTAGTAATAATGTAAGTAATTATAGTGACATTAAATTTTATTTTATTTTGTTATTTTTTTTATAATTAATTGTATTAATAATTGTAATTAATGTAGTTTTAAGTAATTTCAAACACAATACAAATTGTTCTTGAATAAATGAATTGAATTGAATTGAATTGAATTACCGATGGAAACTGAGCCGGAATATGGTCTTGGGGCTGAAGACGCAGTCGTTATACCTGACCCCGATAGACCTCGGCCTGACATTTAGCTGGAGTCGTCGACTCAACAGCATGATTTGAAGTCGTTACCACTGGCATCGCCGTCGGCGCACCCTGAGCCTTTATTGGATCCAGATGTACAGTGCGCTCTAAGCGAGGCCACCGATGATGGACCTTTATGAGGCCAAAAATTACATTATAATTTAACCCTTTTCTTGACAATGTATCTTATCAGATACAGTCAACTTTAAAAATTCCTGGTTTCGAAAATATGGTGAATAACGTAAAACTTCTCACAACAATTTATATTTTGAATGATTCCGAATTCATTTTTATTTAGCATGATGATACTGTTAGTATCGTTATATTTTGAATTAAAAAAATTGTGCACAGAGTCAGCACAATCGTAGGCATGGAGGTAAGAATATTTTTTTTTTTTATATTATACACGGATTTTTATGTAGTGTTGAATGTTTTTATATTCCCTATGAAGTAAACATTTGTATCAAGTATGATTTCAAACCAAATATTTATTATTGTGCAAAAAAACGAATCTTGTTTGTGCATGTATCTCACAGTGCATACTGCTAAGTTATCACAGAATTAGGTACAGCGTACTATGTATCTCTGAGTGCACGCCGCCAAGTTATTACAGAAATAATTGTGCACGCAATGTATCTTTCTAAACATACGGAAAAACTTCAAGAATCATACCATGAGAGTAGATTCATCATTGACGGGGTGATGGTGCCATGTAAAGGAAAAAAAAACCGGCTATTGGAAATGATATATAAAAAGCAAACCTAAGAAATGGGAGTTCAAAGCATTCGTTATTGTTCCAAATGTCTGAATTCATTTACGACTTTACTGTGTATGTTTACTGTGTATGGAGGTGATGACACATTTCGATACCAAGATTTTACCCCGCTAGATTCTGGCTTCGGGTTAGGGGCTATAATAATTGTAGCCTTTTGCATAAAAAACCATTCCAGAACCAACATGTTCAGGGGTCTTTTTCGATACCTTTTTCACCTTCTCCCTTGGAACGTATTCGATTCGTTTAAATAGGTTACTAAAAAAAAGATCTGACTATGGATAAAGCATGGAAAACAAAACCCAAAGGGTTTTATTCCCAGATAGTTTGCAATAGCAACAACATTTGTGTAGCATAGTGGCATGTTGATAAATGCGTGACCACTGCAAGCAACTATATTGAAGCAGATCCAGTGTTTGTAATTCCAAGATATTGTAAACATAATAAGAAGAAGTTTTCAGTACCCTGTCCTGAAATAACCAAGCATTACAACTTATAAATGGGTGGTGTATTGCCTCGCCATCGCCTTTTATAGAACAAACACTGTCACCGTTGATATTTGCCCTCAGTTTCCCAAATGCTGGACATGTGTATCAGTAATAGCTGATTGCTTTAGCGCAAGTACACTAGATCAGAAAAATATATGCCTCTAAAAAAATTTCGTTACCAGTTGGTACAAAGTATTAATAAACTTTGTCCCAACTGGTAACGAAAGAAACTGGTACAAAAAGAAGACTTCATTAAAGGAATTAGACGTAGCAGGGTCTACTCCAGCTAAAACAATTAAAGCCCCTGTTATGCCAAGACCTACACTTTGTGTCAGCTGTGACCAAATAGGACATTTCCCAATATTCAGTACCAAGGGGAGGTAAAAATTATGCATTAAGACAAACCACTGAAATGTGATCGAAGTTAATCTAAGACTTTAAACTTTTTATTTTCTTGCACATACTTATTTTGATGATAACTTATTTTGTAAGATATGTTATTTTGTAAGATCTAATGTTTGTGTTTGATTTTTTCTATAATTCTGATTATATTTTTACTTTTAGTAATTTATTTATTTGAGCAATGTATTCTCTGAGATACATTGCCTTGTATAGGGAAAATTACGGATACTTGGCATTGTATCTCATAAGATACATTACATATCTCCAAAACTAGACATACAAGATTCCTTTTTAATTTTTTTTTATTCACTAATACTGACCTTCAAAAGAGAATTATACAAAAAAACAAAAATTATTTTTATTCCCAACAATATCCTTACAGACTAGTCCAAATCGATATTGAGGTTTCTTATTACTAAACTTACAAACTAGATTCCATAACAAATTTTAAAAAGTGCTATCTTAGTGAATTCACTCAAAGTACAATAAAATATATCCACGTCGTCCGCTATGAGGTTGAGCGTGCGCAGCGTGCGCGTCAGAGGCGCCTCGCTCAGTAACTTAGTGCGCGCGCGTGGCACCGCCAGAAGGCGCGGCCGTCGCCGACGCATCGCGTACCCGTCTGGCACACACAAACCTACCCTAGCCAAAATATCCGCATTATGTACCCTCCCCCTAATTACCGTAAAGATATAGGTTAAGAGTGTGAGCTCCCTCCTGACCCTCAGTTCATTATATCCGACCATACCTAGGACAAATAGGGTAGGATACATTAGCGGATAAAAAGGATAAACCCCGTACAGCTTCATGTAAATAAATCTAATGAACGTACTTATTTTGCACACGCTCCAACATGAGGCTATATTTAGTCTCATGTGGGGCCCAGATAACTACGTTACATTCTAGTTGGCTCCTAACTAAAGAATTATATAACGCTGTAATAGCTTTTATATTGGTAAAGCCTTTAGCCATTCAAAGTTCCTGTATGCTTTTTATTTATTCATTTAAACTTCATGTACCTACAGTAGTGGTACATAGGCGGACTTAATGCAACAAGGCAAAACAAAACAAAAAAAAAAATGAGAATGTGATCCCGAAACGTCAGCACAGTAATAAAATTAACTCCCTCGCAGCTGTTACCCTAGTCAACTCATTTCCGTCCACAGTGTACTTATACTGAATAGGTGCGCGTGCCCGTGAAAATGAGATAATGACGCATTTCGACACGTTGAACTGCTACCGATTCTGCTTGCTCCAACTAACGACCCTGTCTATATCTCTCTGCAAGATTTCACAATCTTCCGCGTTTTTAATAGCGAGAGATAACTTAAGGTCGTCCGCGAACAACAGACACTTGGCCTCTTGTATGACATCCGGCAGGTCGTTAACCATCAATATGAATTCTAAAGGGCCTAAATTACTTCCCTGGCTCACTCCAGATCTTGTATAATATGGTTGCGTTCGATATCCTGCATAATCCACATACTGCTGCCTGTCTCTCATATAGTTTGCAAAGAAATTCAGGAGATGAGGAGTGAATCCGACGGCTGCCAACTTCTTCAGCAACACGTCATTATCGACTAGGTCGAAGGCTTTTTAAAGTCGAAGTAAGCAGCGTCAGTTTGCCCTCCACTATCCACCGTCGGCACAACTTCTGCTACGTAGCTGAGAAGGTTTGGAGTGGTGCTTCTTGCAGGTCGAAATCCGTGCTGTGCATCTGCAAGTTGCGAGCGCACTTGAAGGTGTATATTTTTTTGGACAACGGATTCGAGCAGCTTTGCCGGTGTTGACAGCACAGCAACTGGTCTGTATTCCTCCACTTTTGTACCCGAACCTCCCTTCGGTATCGGTATGACCCGGGTCATCTTCCACCTCTCTGGATACTCTGCAGATGCAAGGCAAATGTTAAAGATATGCAATAGTGGTCCCGCCAGGACCATACGGCAATCCCTAAATACAAACGCCGGGAGATCATCAGGCCCTGATGAAGTTTTCGGCTTAAGTTGCCGAAGCGCACTCATTACGTCATCTACGTTTACCTTGTCGAGATGAATCCGCGCTGCTCCGTTACCACTTCCTGCCTCCTCTATAGGCCTATCCACGTCTAACTTAGGCTTCTCTTGGCTATAGACAGAATGAAAATACTTGGCAAAAATTAACATAATTCCAAAAAGCTTTCGGGTCCCTCGCCAAAAGACTTTGTATTCGCTGTCTATACTGGTTTTCTGCTGTTTCTAGCTTCCTTTTAACTTGTGTTCTACACTGAGCAAACGCTTCGTAATCTACTGCTAAACCGGTAGCCTTGTACTGTTTATGAAGGGTGGCTTTTCGTCTTATGTCGCAAATTATCTCACTCGTATACCACTCAGGATAAATGTATCTAGAGCGTATACGACTTTGCTTTTTTCTGAGTACACAGCTATCTATAATATTTTTTAAGGTTTCATAAAAATAATCTAAACACATTTCTAATTGCAAGTGGTTATATAAAGGAGTCCAGTCAATTGCTGCAATTTTTGAGTACAGTAATGTAAAATATGCTTTGTTAAATTTCCAACCGTTTTGTGTGTTTACGTCTTATGTACATGAGTCATATGCCGGTCCCCCGACAGTACACCGACGTCCACTCGAGCTGACAGACACCTGTAACGGCGAATGATAGGCATCCACCGTGACTAGTGGCTCCTCAGCCGCGCGCACACATACTCCCTCTCCCTCATAGGTGGTTAAAACGAGATCTAGACAACGGTTATTGCAATTTAATATTTCATTACTCTGAGTGAACCCACAATAAGTTAAAAAAAAAAATATAATATGAATTTACACTCGCGGAACACGAATATAAGTTAAAATCTCCCAATACGACTACTTCGTTGTAATTGTTACAAAATTGTTCTATAATTTTGAATAAACATAAGTAGTCATTTTCACTACTATTTGGAGGTACATAAACCACACAAATGAGAAACAAAAACCTATTACCTAAATAAACTGTAGCGCTCACTAATTCAAATACTCGATCATCAATATTTACGTCGCCTGGAACCGGTATTCTTCGCACGTCGAGTCGCGGTGTGGCCACTAAACATGCGCCGCCTTGTTTCTTCCCATCCGCTCTGTCACACCGTATTATTGTGTACCCAGGTGGTATGATTTCCGCATCGCAAATGGATTCATTAAGTCCTGTTTCTGTTATAGCTAGTAAATCTACGTTTGATGAAGAGACTCCTATATAAAACTCCTCCAACTTTGTTCGTAATCCTCTCACGTTCTGGTAATAAATATCAACCAGAGACTTCCTCCGGTTTTTTATTGGGTGGTCTACGAAACCACACCCATTCGCATAATTTCACATTTACTGGCCAAATGTCTGGTTGACACAACTTTTCATAATTGCTCGCTTGCACGCCAATAATAAAGGAGGCATAGTCCCGTTCTGTCCTGTGCTTAACTCTTTCAACCTTAAGTGGAACTTGCGATCCACAAACATTACTTAAATATTTCTCCAGATCTTGTTATATAGTATTTTTCTGCAAACGCCACACATGTAAGAATTTCTTTTTTTCTATACCTTGAATTTCATTTATAATAATATTTCCTCCCTTCTTTACTTCATCGCTAGAAAATCTGTTTTTTCTTCTATTTACTAATGTCCAGTTTTCATTTTTATCAGCTGTCACTTTTTCTTCATTTTCCTTACTTAAAAGATTCATGTTAACTTCGTTTTCTGAATTATTTGATTGAATGTGGCTCCACACTTAGGTGAAATAAATTCTATACATTTTTTTTCTGCCAAGAAAAGGGTTAACCTAAAATTGGTTACCATTACTCAAAAAGAGAATGGTTAATAAAATAAAAGACAAAATATTGAAACAGTATTTCATAGCCAGTAAATTTCCATTACTTATTTCAAGCGCCAAAATCAGGTTATATCAACCACAATTGGTTGCAGGTAAGTAGTATCAATACGTTGACATTATTAACCCAGTGATCACAAGATCGAAGAGATCAAAACACTGCGTGATGGCTGTCGCATTTTAAGCGATGTACATAATCATCATCCCTGGCTTGAGTCAAAATGACCCTGACTAGAGAAACTTTTTCTCAATGTCACAAAGAACGGCAACCGAGATGAGATGTTGTTCGATTGGCATCTGAAACTATTGAAAAAAATCTAGACCAGTAAAATCTAATAGAAACGCTTAGTTCCTAAATACGATGTCCACACGCCATCAGTTCTATGAAAACTAGGCTGAACCTCCTCGTTACTTAGTGAACAGGGGTGGGCAAGGGGGTCAGGGCGCCCCCATGTCAGAGCGTCGATCAGCAGCGGCGACGGTGACAGCGAGACTGCTAAGCAAAGCGTAACTGGTTTCTTACTCCTGCACGCCAGTAACACAGGCAGGGTACAACATTTCAATAATTGTTTTGCCCACATTACTTATAATAACATTATGTATTCATTGAAACATATTCTAAAAGAAATACCTATTCCGTTTCTATTTCTTTATTACAACTTCATGCAACACAAAGGTACAAAGGCGGACTTAATGCCTTAGGCATTCTCTATCAGTCAACCTAGATAAAAGGTTTATTTTGAATTTAGATACTTAGGGTCAACTCACACCAAAAGAGCGTCGAAGCGCAGCGAAGCGGATCGCAGTTTCAGTGTCATATGAGTTTTAACTTTATTTTCATACTTATTATCGCATGAGAAACTCGAACGAGTCGCGCGGATGCCCGCGGCGCCGCGGGAATTCCAGCGAATTCTGTGAACGGTAAACGGGTCGATGCCCTTCGCCGCTCTTTCGGTGTGAGTTGACCCTTAGTCGACTAAAGATTTTCTCTAATCGATTTAAACCTAAAACACATTTTAAAATGGAGGATAGTTGAACTGCTTGTAAGTTAATACAAACAATCTGGTATTATGGCGGACATAGATAACTATGACAGAAGCATATCAACTTATGCCTGTTGTTAAGCAATTTCGTAGGTAATATACCTTCAATCTCATTATATTGCGCAAAACTAAAACGAAACAATAACTTCCGAGTTTAACGCATTACCTTATGGGCTCGCTAATAATGGGCTCGCTATAGCTCCTAAGTGTTCTACTAAGAATGTCAGAGAGGTTGTTGGTTTCTTACATAGTCGCGGGTATATATGTACTCACATTTTGGTTTGTTTAAAAGGTAACGAAGAATATCTTCTTATTGTAAAGGGAACTAGCATTGCTAGAACGTTTGGGGTTGATAATAAATTAAGATAAAAGCAATTTACAACCACAAATAAGCTTTTTAATATTTAATTACCTATGACACCACTGATTTGATTGTATCGTTACCTCTAAATTATAGTTGAAAAACTTCTGAAAAATTCGGAATACTTCTGGGAAAGATTCTTTAAATCATAAATATTCAAAATGAATTTAATTAAGATTTTTTTTTTGCTGACAAATCTTATTTTGCGTCGATCGTCGATCGCCACCGCCGCTGCTGCCGCGCTAACCACAGACACTGAAGATATGGAACAGAACTCCTTATAGAATGACAGCAGAACTGTGGTTAGAGTCCTCGCAAGATAACTTGGCGCGCGACTGGGGGCGCTCTTAATGTTGCCAACCTAACTAATCTATTTTCCTTAATTTAATCAAAAACGCTCTTTCATAACAGTGTAATTTAATAGTAGTTTATGTGACTAGGGGATAAAGCAGTGTCTTTAAGTCGCGGGCGGCATGTTGAATTCCGAACGAAACGAAGGTTGCTGATTTTAATCCCGAACGATAGTGAGGGATTTATAAAATTAAAGAAACCTGAGTGAAGTAAGGAATTTAAGCCGCCAAGACAAAGACAGCTTTATCCCCGTGTTGCATACTCTACTTTTTACACCATCTGTGAGATAATTAAAAGACAATTTGGTCGACCAAATCATATATTAGAGAAATATAACGAGTATTTTCAAGTTCATCAAACAAACAAAATTCACTACTCCAAGATTCTATAGTTTCAATTTTTTATAACGCTGATAACGCTCCCGTCAGTACGCACGTTTTATTCTATTTTCTTTTTTTTGTTAGTGGCCAGTTTGAATCATAGTGATTGCATACTCTTTGGTTTGAATTTCAAGTCAACTTGTTCGATGCGCCTACATTTTAATTCACAATGTTGACGATTTTTAATGTTCCAAATTCAAATCTCATTATTCCCTAATCCTCTCAGTGACGCCATCTAGCATTGAATAGCAATCACGCGAATTAAATTTGTCAACATTTGTATAATTTTAACTATTTCTCGGTAGGTGGCCAGGGACTTTACCATGATTTGTTAAAATGACAGCTGTACGAACGAAAAAGGATCCAACAATTCGGTTTAGGTCGCAAAATAGATCACGTTAAGAACTCGTGGTAGAAGCTTCAGTGTGTGCCAGTGGCGTAGCTAGGAGAGGGGATCATGGCGGTGGGGGCCATGGCCGACAAAAGGAGGCGGCAGAAAGCGCCAATTTATTTATTTGAAAAAAAAAAAAACTTAGATATTCGAAATTGCGAGCGCAATGTTACGTACGTCACCGTACGTGCCAAGCAAATTTTGATGTCGATGTTAAGTCTACCCTGCATGCTGCAGCAGGTATATTGCTTTTTATTAATCCAAGTTCATTCTCTGACGTAACAACGTCGGACCAAGCTCAACCATGACTTGGCACTGAGTGTGTTCACGCTGACGCGGTCAAACACGCGCATACCGACCTTGGGCCAACGCTCATATGCGTAAGGCAAGTGACGTGAGTCTAAGCTGTTGTGGAGGTCTCAGTTTGACCACATTGGCCGAATACAAACCCCGTTGGTAGTAAAGCGTTTTGATCCCTGGCAAACTCGAGTGAATCGAACTTCTGCCGTCCCTCACCTCCGCCACTGCTGAAACCCGACGGGTCCCTGGCTCACACCGCTGAGGAGAAAGCAAACTTAATTGCCTTTCTTATTGCGGAATCTTCGCGTCTGAATTCCGGTGACGCACCGCCCCATGTTTCTCCTCATGCATACGTGCCGAGTATGTCGGATGTTCATATCCATCAGAAAGACGTACGTAAGAATAAAGCTAGTGGCCACAACGGGATACCTGCAGTCGTTTTTAATACTGGTGTTCTTAAACATAATAAACATCAAAGGGCGGCGTATTTCTGGTCGACCCCAAGCGGTGAAAACCCACGCTACGCCACTGGTATGTGCAAGGTAAGGTTAAACTTTTCAGCAATAGATGGCGCTATCATAAAATCAGCAAATGTTCTAGAACTATTCATGGAAATTGTTGAATTTTAATTAATTACTGCGTAAATACCAAGAATATTTACGAAAATAAACCGAAATTAGGTCCAACAATTTTACCATAACAAGATTTGCAATAGGGTAATGCGTAACTCAGCATATTTTCTCAGAAAACGATTTTCTTTTAGTGGCTAAAACGGATACGAACATAACTTGACGTGTAGGGGTGTCATACCAGTCTGAGCGACTTGTTACTACAAAGTAACAAGTTTCGGATTTTGACTTTTGTTCGCTATGTCCTGTCTATTGGTAGTATGTATTTAATGTCTTTGGTGAATTAAAATGTAGGCGCATCGAATAAGTTGACTCGAAATTCAAACCACTATATAATCACTATGATTCAAACTGGCCACTAAAAAAAAAAAAAGAAAATAGAATAAAATGTGCGTACTGACGACACGGGAGCATTATAGAAAATTGAAACTATAGAATCTTGGAGTAGTGAATTTCGTTTGTTTGATGAACTTGTAAATATAATACTTATATTTGTCTAATATATGATTTGGTCAACCAAATTTTAATTGTCTTTTGATTATCTCACAGATGGTGTAAAAAGTAGAGTATGCAACACGGGGATAAAGCTGTCTTTGTCTTGGGCGGCTTAAATTCCTCACTTCACTCAGGTTTCTTTATTAACTCCCTCGCAATGCTCGGGGTTAATTTTATAAATCCCTCACTGCAATTAAAATCAGCAACCTTCGTTTCGTTTGGAATTCAACATGCCGCCCGCGACTTAAAGACACTGCTTTATCCCCTAGTCACATAAACTACTATTTTGGCTATACTCCATTTATTGTACCTACAAAAATTTTATAACTCAAGAACGGGCTCACCTATCCAAACCAAATGTTTAGGCTTTGTTCGGATTATTTAGTAGATGGTTTATGTGAAGTTTGGTAGGGTAGAGTAGGGTAGAGTAGAGTAGGGTAGAATAGGGTAGAGTAGGTTATAGTTGGGTGGAGTAGGGGAAAGCGGGAGCGAAGCTGCGCGGGCAAAAGCTAATAACATATAATACATTCAGGTTTTCTAAAAATACAGATTAGTAAACAATGTAGCTATCAAATTTTGTAATGTATCTAAAAAAAAAAAAGCATTTTTAGGTACAGAAACATGTCAAGATTTTCAGCTAGTAGGTACCTAAACCCTAAACAAATTGACTATCATTTTCATTTGCGTAAGAAATTTAATTTAAAAAAAAAGTCTTGAAAACTTTGTAAACCATTTAATGGATATCTTGTTGTACTTTTATATTTAGTATAACAGTGGTCCTGCAGTGGGTCAATCCCTTCTATCTGAACATCTTCATCAGAATTCACGCTCGAGACTGAATCAGAAGAGTCGGACGACGTGTCTGTGTAAATTTATCCATATCGAGATCTAATAATCTATCAGATTCAAAATATTTATCTTCTATTTTTTCAATATGCAAACATACATTTAGCCACTCCTCTGACGTCACTGTTTTAAATGCTTCTTTAGTAATTGAGGCTATTTCGCTAGGAGCTTGATCAATATTTTTCTCGGCAATACGCCTCTTTACAATTGCCCAAATTTTTTCAATGGGATTCATTTCACAGTGATACGGCGGCAAACGCAAAACCTCGTGCCCATGTTCATTTAACAGTTCTTCTATTTCATACTGTGGGTCCTTTTTTGTCATTTTATATAAATTCGTATAATTGCGCTTTTGTCCAGCTATAATAGCTGGACAAAAGCGCAATTACTGCAATATTATTTTTCGTAGGCCACTCTTGGAGCTCTGCTTTTGTATAACCCATTGTAGGTGTCCTAGTTATTTTTACGCAGTGGTATGACGCATTATCCATTACTACAATGCTATTTGGTTGAAGATTTGGTATAATCTTTTCTTGCATCCATCGCATGAAGTTCGCTGAATTTATGTCGTCATGATTGTTACTTGATTAAGATTTAAGCACATAGTAGCAGTCCATTTTCAACTAACTTTGTTGACTTGCTAGGTACCGGTCGGGTACGCATATTTAGGGAAATTTTATTGTGATGGTCACCCCAAAAATTATTTGACAAATGGGTCTAATTTTGGAAAACGGTACCGTAAGCTCAATATATTCTAATTTCTCTTTACAAACACGTTTGACTTTTAAGATAATATCCAGGGATATTATCACTTTTGGTATAGGTAATAATGACGACTATTTACTTTAGAAACGATAAAAAACACAGAACACAACAAATTCTCTTGACACATGACACAAACGTCAAGATGGTGGCAAACGATTAGTTTCCAATAACGGCCACGCGCCTACTTATCTTGCGCTAGCTCTACAAGTAAAGTTGCTTTGTATAACAAATGTAAAAATAACACAGTCTCTGAACATCTACCTGTTTATTTATATCGAAAATGAATCCACGAATACTGTCGCAGTACACGAACAGGCGGTGGCGTGTGTATTCTACTTCAAGAACATATAGAGTGCATACATAAAAGTGATATAACAGATAAATCTATAGAATATGTATCTACTCGAGTTATGTCCTTGTGAATTGCCTAAAGAAAACTTATTAATAATTACTATGTACTATAATAGAAGGGAGGACGAAGTATTTTACCAGCAACTAAATGTAATTCTCAAATATATAAATAAACAATATTCTAAACTAAACATAATTATAGGCGGCGACTTTAATATTAATATATTATCAGATAACAATAAATCAAACCAGTTCATAAATTTAATGCAGGAATATATTTTTACCCAATATATTAAAACCCCAACACGTGTAACCCCAAACACAGTTACATGCTTAGATTTAATATTTACTAATCATAAATTCAAAGATATGTACACTACTATAGAAGAGCTAGGATTCTCAGACCACAATATTATAATTTTACATTTTAATTTGCCCAACAAAACAAAAAGAGTCACGTGGTATGTGAAAAAAAAAGACTTTATAATCACACAAATATGTTAAAATTCAAATCTAAACTGCAACAAACAGATTGGAATAATATCATAATAAATGGAAAAGATATTAATAGTAATTATGAAGCTTTTAATGACACCCTCATTAAAATACTAAATGAGTGTATGCCACTTAAAAAAATTAAGTTAAAATCTAAATATAAAAATTACTGGCTCACTGTAGGCATAAAAAAGTCTTGTAAAAATAAGAGATTATTAACCCAACATTACAAAAAATATGAAAAGATTCTCAAGAAAACAGTAATGACAGCAAAAAAACTCCACTACAAAAATAAATTGACTAAATCAAATAATAAAGTTAAGACAATGTGGAGTATAGTAAATGAACGTACAAATAAAAAAAAAAATAGCAAGTGAGAAATGTAATATAACCCTACAAACGAATAATAGTTTCACATCTGAACCAAAAGAGGTTGCAAATATATTTAATAACTTTTTTGCGTCTGTCGGAGAGGCTCCGAAAAAGCCATCCGACAGACCGAAAGAACCTTCAGTTATTTGCTCATCTGAAAATTCAATCTTCCTCAGTCCAATTGATCCTTACGAGGTGAACTCATTAACAAAAAATTTAAAAAATAAAAACAGTCATAGCATTGATGAACTTCCACCTTCCTTATTAAAAAAATGTGCAGATGAATTAACCTTACCATTTTATTTATTATTAAATCAATCTTTTGAAGAAGGAATTTTTCCTAATCTTTAAAAAAAAAAACTTTGATAAAACCAATTCACAAGAAAAATAAAAAAAGTGATCCCAATTACCGTCCAATTGCGCTCTTACCGACTGCTTCCAAAATATTTGAAAAGGCCATGTGCAACCGAGTATATGCTTTTTGCGAAAAATACAAAACTTTTTGAACACAACAAAACGGTTTCCGAAAAAACCGCTCCACTGTTCTGGCCGTTTACAAATATATACAAAAAGCCCTTGAAATAATTAATAACAAAAAATATGCGGTAGGACTCCTATTGGATATGACTAAAGCGTATGATAAAGTACAATTTTAAATTATTTAAAAAACTATATAATATAGGACTCCGCGGAAAATGTTATGATTGGTTCGTATCTTATTTAAAAAATAGGGAGCAAATAGTTGAAATCGAGCATTATAATAACAACAAAAATGAAATAGAACTAATCAGATCCGACAGCAGACAGATTACCGCTTCAATCCCGCAAGGAAGCGTAACAGGATGTTTTTTATTTCTCGTCTACGTAAACGACCTGCCTGCTAATATAAATGAGCCATGTGTCCTATTTGCAGATGACATATCTATACTTACTTCATGCGAAAATAATTCAACATAAATGAAAAATTAAACTCCATACTAGACTCCACAATAAACTGGATGACTGAGCACAAATTAGAAATTAACTTCAATAAAACTAAAATAATTCCATTTCACCCTCGCCAAAAACCACCAATAAATATAAACTTTAGCTTTAAAAATAATAAATTAGAAGTAGTTGATAAATTCACCCTATAAGGTTTAAACATTGATACGCACATAAATTGGAAAATACACATCCAGAAAATAAAAGCAAAAATATCAAAATTCTCTTACGCTCTTCGGGAGATCAAAAAAACGACAGACCTAAAAACTGCACTAGTAATGTACTACGCTTATGCTTATGCATGGCTCAAATATGGAGTCATTTTATGGGGCAATAGTACTGACATACCTTCGCTGTTTACCCTACAAAAGAAACTAATTAGGATCTTGGTAAATATTGAAGACACCGACAGCTGTAAACCCCATTTTCAGGAACTAAACATCTTACCCCTACCCTGTCTCTACATATTTGAAGTATGTAAGTTCGTGCGTAAGTATCCAGATTTCTTTAGAAAAAGAGAAGATATACAAACAAAAATTATGCTTAGACAAAAAAATAGACTAAACTTACCACCATCGCGACTAAAAATGCACTCCAATAGTACCCTTGTCATGTCCATAAAAATCTACAATAAGTTACCGGAAATTATAAAGAATCTAGACAAAGATAACATCTTTATCAACAAATTGAAACTTTTTCTTATAAACAAATGTTACTATAGCCTAAATGAATACCTAAATGATAAATTATAAATAACAATTTAATAATAATGACAATAAAAATAAATAAAAATACCTGACATTTAATTTACTTATAGGTACAATGACGTAACAATAATACACATAAATAAATTAATTTGAATAATGACAATTTAATAATAATTTAAAAATAACCATGACAAAAATAAATTAAAATATCTAACATGACCAACCTGATACACAGACATAGTAATACCATATATTATACATGATTAATTTAAATAAATACATAATTTAATAATAATGCTGAAAAAAATAAATAAAAATACCTGACATAAATTAGTTAAATTAAGACATTATAATAATATACATACATACATACATTAATTTTAACAATAACAAAATTTAATAATAATAACGACAATAAATAAATAAAATATACCAATACTTAGACATAATTATATAATAACATGCATACACAATTTAATTTAAATAGATAGGCACATAATTTATTAATAATGAAGACAATAATAAGTGAAATATCTTTATTTTATTAGCCTTCATCCGCTCTCCTAGCTTTGCTGTGCCACACAGGGTCCATATTGGTCTTATCTATATTTTTATACCATCTATATTATGTACATATGGAATGCAATAAAGTATTGAGAATTGAATATTATATCGATCGAACTTCACTTAAGAAGTTCGTCTTTGATCTTATATACCTACTTCTGAACCGGGTTCTGAACCGTCCTCATCAAGTTTAACTTGACGAAAAAAAAATGACGTGCACAAGTGTTTTTATAAAACCTACTTGCAAAATAAAGATCATTTATCATTTACCTGGACTAACTCATTGCTTGGTCTTAAATTAAGACGAATATATATTTAATAATTCTCCAAGCAAGGAATCCGTAAATCTCATGTTATCATCATAAATCGAGTAACCATCTCAACTTTGTGTCCTTTGTCACCCTTCAGGGAAGATTGCATTGTCATATTTGTCATAACTTGTGTAGGTTTTCAGAAAATTTAGGAAATGCAATCCAGCATCAAGAAGAATGAAAACCGTGTTTGTAGATTCGCTTAGCAGCCGGCAGTTGATCCCTCAAGCTGGTCAAGCCTCTTAGCATTTCAACTTTGCGACCTTCATCGCCCTCCGGGGAAGGTTGCTTGCCATACGTAGCTACAGCAATCGTCTTCAGAGGTTCAAGTTACCTGACACAGTTTACAGACGAATTACGTGAACTAGTAGTAACATTGGCGAGAAAGAAATCCTGAGAACAAAACTGTAATAACACTGACGGGCCGTCTGATATCTGTTCCTCACCATGTAATGGTACTGTACCATACAGAACAAGATCTGCTGAGCGACGTGGCCAACAAGGTATCTACCTCCACATAGACCTGATCACTACACATGTCGCTTACATCGAAAGCAACTTTGTTTTTCTTGACGTATTAGATGGCGCGGGCTTTCACTGCGCTTTCAGCAGATTTTTCTTCCCGTAGTTGGTTATAAATTTTACTTGCACTAACTGTTCTGCCACTTGTGTTACGTCATTACCGGGCAATCTAGGTGAAGTTCGTGGCCTATAGCTGGAGACTTGGGCATTTCGGCTACGATTCTCTAGCACGAAGTTGGTAAAGTAAGGTTATGGAAGTTTTGTTAGTATAAGAAAAAGTTTCAACACTTGTACTACCTACTACTCCCATTTATGAAAATGTAGATGGGTGCTGGGACCACCACCCACTCCGTCTGATATAGTCCAGTATTTACCAAAACATTATTTTAGCTTAGTGTACTGTTTTACTGACAAACAAGCTACAGCATCAGTTTCTGATAACCTCCGCGAAAATTATAAGCTATATGGGACGCAAGAGCAGTAATCCATTTCTTTAAAAATACTGCTGTAAATTTGTAAATATACGTGCGTATGTGTTACTGGGCGTATTACCACTATATTATTGCTAGTATTGAGTCATATAGTTTCATACTTTAAATCTCGTGATTGTGACTCCAAATTACTTGAGGGCAAGGCCCTCCTTATTGAAGGGCCTTGCCTCCAGAATTTGGCTTTAACTATTTGGTTAGATGTTTTAATTTTTCTATATTGAAATGCTTTATTTTGTAAAGAACATTAATAGATGGTTAACAAAATATCAAAGGATCCCTGAAAAATGTTTTTTTTACCGATAACTGAGTTTCGTCAACCAACTAGTATACTACTATACTACTAGTATCTGATCTACTATATACTATAGTAGATATGAGTAGGTACTAGTGGATAATAGTACTACTAAACTACTAGTAGATGTATAACTACTTGAAGCGGGAATAGACACTGCTTCCAGTACCTACTCGCCAATGTGGGTCAGCAATTTCATTACGTAACTGTTACAGAGCCCGTTAATTTACGCAAACTAAAGTTAAGCTGCGGGCTACTGCCCGTAAATTTGTTACTATTTTACAGACTTTTGCGAAATATCAATTCGAATTTGTTTAACGCCAATTTCATTAATAGAACTAAATCAGATTTTTATAGGTATGTACGCAATTCAGCAATGCTGATTTCTTTTGTGTCCTATATTCTTATACGATTTTTTAGTTATTTATTTAGTACATGGAGGACTTACAGCTAATTTTATTAGCTGTAAGTCCTCCACAGGTGGTGCTGAGATCGATTTACGTAGCGGAAATGACGAAATCTAGCGAGTGAACATGGAAAAAAAAGACGATGTGCTCTCATAATTCGGACGTCTAGTCTTAGGAAATAAAATTGTACAAATTTTATTTTAAGGTAAGTAATTATATTTTCACCATCAGTTATTATTTTACAGAAAAAAAATAAAGCATGGAAGTTATTCCGAGACATCGGCAAGGACAAATTATGCGACAACGGTAGGTCCGTTTATGTAATCTGATCTTACATTAAATTTAGGCAGGTAGGTACCTACACTACACATGACTCGCTTCATTTGACTTAGGGTCATGCACAAACAGACTCTCATTACATTAAAAAAAATATATAGTAGTAGTAGTCGTAATATCTAGCATCCACTTGACGTTCCTCGCCGACATAACGGTAGCGATAAAACTGGCTAAGCAGTCGTCTCGGTTGAATTGTGTCGGTCGGTCCAGTAGAGCCGGACCGCGTGGAAGTATACTACTTCGAGCACGGCTCGGGTGACTTCCTGTCGGCGTGCGGCGGCGGCCGGCCCACGCGCGTGGAGCGGGCGGCACGGCGCGGTTCGCGGGCGGCGGCCGCGCTGCTGGCCGAGCTGCTGGCGGCGCCGCAACTGCTGCTGGCACTGCCGGTGGCGCTGCTGCTGCACGTGCAGCGCGTGACGCTGCTTGCGCTCCGCGGCGCGGTCTCGGGACTGGTGCAGACGACGTCGGACTACGCGCTGAAGCCGGCGCTGGCGCTGACGTTCAATGCGTTCGTCCAGCCCCTGCTAGTGTTCTGCGGCAACGTGCTGCGCGGTGTGCGCGAGGCGCTGCGGCCGCTGACGGGCGCGCTGGGCGACGCGCTGGAGCCGGCGGTACGCGTGCTGGGCGCCGTGCGCCTGGTGGACGTGCACCTGACGTGCCCTCACCACTCGCACGTTTAGTGCACACACAGCTGAACGTTCCCGGCTACACACGGACTCATCTCAGACAAAACGTTTTAAATAACGCTACAACATTATCTTATTCTTTTTAGGGTTCCGTAGCCTAATGGCAAAAAACGGAACCGTATGACACAGTCACTTTTTGCCGAAACTATAAGAACTATACTGTTGAACATGAACCGCGTTAAGATTAGAGATGTGCCGTTGACGGTAATATGGGAATATTGCTGGCAATATTCATACTTCGGGTAATATTGCCGGCAACGGCACATCTATAATTAAGATTTTCACACCAAAATAGAAAAAATAAACAATAAAGTTTGGGGGTTCCCCGTACTTAGAATTGATACTCAAAAATTTTTTTTCATCAAACCCATAAGTGTGTGATCTCACTCAAAACAATCTCCACCGAAAATTGTTTTGAGCGAGATCTAGTGATTACTTTTTTTTTCATTTGTTATAAATCGTAAACTGCAATTTACCTTATGTTACTTGCTGCTACGGAACCCTTCATGGACAAGTCTGACTCGCACTTGGCCGCTTTTTTTCTTTGTTTTCATGTTCCTATATGTAACAGCACTCAGAAAGTTTTCAGAAACTAAAAAACTAACTTGTATGGATAAAATATAAAAGATTTAATAAAAAATTTTCAAGGAACTCTCCACCAGCTCACCTCTATACAAAGTTTCAAGAGTCTGAACCAATTTTCGAAACATTTTTTCCAGTCCGCCACAGACACTTCTTCCACGGCCTTCTCGAACGCTGCTACGCGCTAGCAGCTTCCGGTGATGAAATTTGTATGCCTTTCAGAAGATTTTTTATTTCAGAGAATAAAAAGAAGTCACACGGTGCCAGATCAGAAGGGTGCTCCAAGACTCTGACCGGTATGGTGTCCAGGAAGTCCCTCGTTTTGAGCGTTGAGTGTGCGGGCACATTGTCATAGTGAAGCAGTACTCTGCGGAGCCCGGTGTTCGGTCGCTTGTTGCTCACTGCAGACAAAACTTCTGGCAAATATTTTGTGGTATAGCATGCGGCGTTGAATTGAAATCAGAACCCCGTAAAGAAATTAGTGATCAAAATTTTCACTTCGCCTCATTTTCGTAGGTGTTGGTTCGTTTTGAAACAGTCAAATTGTCGACTGACGCTTTGTTTTTGGATCGCATTGATAAATTCAGGATTCATCACCTAGCAGTAAACGCGCCGAGACGGGCTTGCTTGAATCATATCACGGCACCACTCCACACTGGTCTGCCTCTGACCTTCGATGAGGTTGTGCGGCACCCAGCGGCAAACTATCCTACTCACGCGAAGGTTCTCTTGTAGAATCTTGTGAACGCATCTCGAACCAATCGCAGTATATTATACTGAATCTCTTTCAAATCAAATCAAAGCAAATCAAAAATGATTGTTTCAAATAGACCAATAACAGGCACTTTTGAATTTTCAAATTGTCGGTCAGTTAAGGTGATTGTTCCGCTGGCCTGTTCATACATTTTATCGTTGCGAGATACTCCGTACATAGACACTTTTTTCTCAAAACGAATCACTTTATCACTTTTCTACAATAAAACAGTGGCGCAAACGACTTTTTGGTAAATAATTTGCGTTATATATTGAGAAAAACAGTCATGAAAACCGGGCAAAATTTGACATTGTGTTTACTAGTGTGAGTGCGACTTGACAACCAAATTTCCAAACCATACCGCCATGATTGCGATAGGTTAAGGCTAGATGGCGTGCAACCGATAGTATAAATTTGAAAAAACATTACTAAATTTATAATAATGGATTTCATAAAAAAAAAAAACATTATAATAACGTAAAACTAACTATCCTAGACGAAAACATAAAACATTGTTGTTATCAAAAAATTGTTAGCATTAGTTATGATTATTGTTCCTGGCAACGTGTTATATTCATCATACGTAAAACGCGACGCGCGATGTTGCCGTTCTTCTTACGTGACCCTTTGACCTTAGATGTTACGTCGGAATTTCTAAGAAAACGCGTTGCCTGACTTATTTCAATTTGATCATTCGATTGACATAATTTTTGAAACTAGGCTAGCTAATGCAGTGATAGGTTTTACGCGCGGAATTGCTTGTATATTTTAAATTGTATGCATTTTCATTGATTTGAAATAATATTATTTTCTTGTATGTATTTCATTACAATTTAATATAATAATTGCAAGGTATTGTAGTATCGATTGCTTAGCAATTTTATTTTAAAATAAAAGTAGTCTTTCGGTGGTGTTAGCAAGACGGCCCGTGAGTTTAGCTGGCTATTACAAACTAAAATCTTCTCATAATAGATAAAAATCACCGATTGATATTGTTCAGTTATAATAATATCAACTAAACAAAATTTTATTTACATAATAATAACATTATTATGTATCATTTGTAAACAAAAATTTTAAGTCGCTTTAAATATATATATATATATTGTATTTCCTGTCATATTACTTTTTCACATTAGTAATACAAATAGAAAATGGCCACGAACAACCCCTAGCAATCACCTTAATCAAGTGAAGCTAAATTGCACGTTCCAAGGGTGCTATTCTCTAAGAAAACAGCCTTGAGCTAAGCGCTGGCACAGCGACGAGTCGTGAGCGCAGTACATTGAATTAATAACCCAATGCCCCTTTACATTGGATTGTTAATTCAATGTACTGCGCTCACGACTCGTCGCTGTGCCAGCGGTGAGATCCAGGCTATTTTCTTAGAGAATAGCACCCCAAAGCGTAGATCTCTATGAAGAAGAACGTGTGTCGAGTACCGAACGCGGCGGATGGTCAGCCAGTACTATGAATTTGATCTTTAAATGTGTATCTAAGTAAAGTTGAGTATAAAATGAAACAACTTAGTACTAGATTTTGGACTAGTTTTTATTCTCATATTGAACTTTATTAGCAGGACCCTAACCAGATGGCGGAGAATCTTAATAGCGACTTCTAATTTGACTGTCAACGCCATCTAGTTAGGAATCCGTAACTAAAACATTCTTGAACTTAAATCGCGTTCTAAACAACGTGCAACTCCATGGACACTCTTTTATATCATATTGAGTTACATGAATCTTCGTCATATATTTCTTGTTGCTTCTATTATGTGAGCACAATGTAGATAATAAAATTAAAATAAAAAATAATTAAAAGATAGAAACTGAATTAAGCCACAGGCAGCTATGACATGACCAGTCTCATCTGACGGCACCCGTTCAAGAGCATGACGCGTGCATCAGCCCTACTCAGCTCAACCATTTTGAAGGGAACTGAATGACCCAATAACACGTGCCACCATCAGCGAGACATTTGAGTGAGCATGACAATCTCTTAACTGCCATGCTCGTAATGTCAAACCAAAGAGATTTAAAGAGATACAATAGAGCGGCTATCAGGAGAAATATCTTAGGAAAACTGTCATCCTATCTCTCAGTGACGCCATCTAGCTTTGAATAGCAATCACGCGAATTAAATTTGTCAAAATTTGTATAAATTTAACTATTGCTCGGTAGGTGGCCAGGAGCTTTACCATGTTTATCAAAATGTCAGTAGTACGAACGAAAAAGGATTTAACAGTTCGGTTTAGGTCGTAAAATAGATCACGTTAAGAGCTCGTGGTAGAAGCTTCAGTGTGTGCAAGTGGCGTAGTAAGGGAAGGGGAGGGCGGGCCATGGCCCCAGGCGGCATACGAAAGGAGGCGGCAGAAAGCGCCAATTTATTTATTTGAAAAAAAAATACTTGTGTAACAATTCAAACACCCCAGGATAAATTGTATAAGTATTTTATTCACTTTGATAAACACAATTTCATACTTACGTTCTATTAACAATCATTTACAAATACACAGATTAGTCGGACATGTTTTTTGTTCAACAACTCAAAGCAGACCCCCTGTCCAAAAAGACCGTTACAAAAACCCCCGTGTTTTTTTTCTAATACCAACTTTCACAAACACTCGGTCGACTAACCGACCAATCAGAGCAAAGTAAAGAGTACGTATCATCAATTGACTATCTAATATACATTAGAGTTTATCTAATAATTAACTGCAAGTAAATATTTCATTTTAACAGAAATGATATATTTATACAAAACAAATCCATAAAGTCTAATATTATAAATTATTACTTAATATCTACAATGAATGTCTAAAGTTCATGTAACTACTAGCGCCATCTATCGCTTATCATTGGAAGTTGAACGATTTATGAATATTTTCTTTAAAAATCATAACACTTAGATATTCGAAATTGCGAGCGCAATGATACGTACGTGCCAAACAAATTTTGATGTCTATGTTAAGTCTACCCTCATGCTGCAGCAGGCATATTGCTTTTTATTAATCTAAGTTCATTCTCTGACGTAACAATATCGGACCAAGCTCAATCATGAATTGGCACTGAGTGTGTTCACGCTGACGCGATTAAACATGCGCATACCGACCTTGGGCCAATGCTCGTATGCGCTAGGCAAGTGACGTGACTCTTAAGGTTTGACCACATTGGCCGAATAGGGAACAATCCCCGTTGGTAGTAAAGCGTGTTGGTCCCCGCCGAACTTCTGCCGTCCCTCACCTCCTCCACTGCTGAAACCCGACGGGTCCCTGGCTCACACCGCTGAGTAGAAAGCAAACTTAATTGCCTCTCTTATTGCGGAATCTTTGCGTCTGAATTCCGGTGACGCACCGCCCCCTGTTTTTCCTGATGGGTACGTGACGAGTATGTCGGATATTCGTATCCATCAGAAAGACGTACGTAAGAATAAAGCTAGTGGCACCGACGGGATACTTGCAGTCATTCTTAATACTGGTGTTCTTAAACATAATAAACATCAAAGGACGACGTATTTCTGGTCGACCCCAAGCGGCGAAAACCCACGCTACGCCACTAGTGTGTGCCAGGTACGGTTAAACTTTTCAGCAATAGATGGCGCTATCATAAAATCAGCAAATGTTCTAGAACTATTTATGGAAATTGTTAAATTTTAATTAATTAGTGCGTACCTAAATACCAAGAATATTTACGAAAATAAACCGAAGTTAGGTCCAACAATTTTACCATAACAAGATTTGCAATAGCGTAATGCGCAACTTATTTTCTCAGAAAATGATTTTCTTTTAGTGCCTAAAGCGGATTCAAAAATGACTTGACGTGTAGGGGTGTCATACTAGACTGAGCGACTTCTTACTCACAAGTAACAAGTTTCGGATTTTGACTTTTGTTCGCTATGTCCTGTCTATTGGTAGTATATATTTAATGTCTTTGTGTCAAACAAGTTGTAACACATTCACAAAATTGGAAAAAAGTGCTTCCACATTATACAATGCTGTTATTCCCAAATATTAAAAAAAAACATTCCGGAAACAACAATACAAAAAGGGCAACAGCATCTCTTCCAGTCTACATACAAAAAACAATGCCACTTTTCGTTATAATTTTATAACTCAAGAACGGGCTCACCTATCCAAACCAAATTGGCTTTGTTCGGACTATTTAGTTGATGGTTTTTGTACTATTTCAAAGATTTGTTTCTCGCCCGTTATGACTGTGCTGAAACCATGGCGGCTACTTTCATAACCATCAACAACGACCGACCCAAGGAAGAAGAATGTGCTGCTTATGCTGGTCGTTTGATGACGACTCTTATGTCGAAATGCAAGAGTCTCACCACCGAAGAGATAATTACTTCATACGTGCTTGCTCATACTTCACAATTCGACGCTAGAGTTCATCATTTGGCGTACACATCTGACATTACAAATAGAAGCAAGTTAGTTCAAGAAATGAAGTTTTTTTCGCATCTGAAACGCAAGCATGATCGTGATGTCCACCTATCGGATAGCAAACGGTACAGACCTTCAACATCCGAAGTCGTGAAGTGCAATTACTGCGGCAAGCTTGGTCACAAAGCGATTGACTGTCGCAAACGCAAGTCCCAATCGATGTCTGGTCAGAACACGCCGAAGACACCCACAACACAACGTGCTCCAGTTCCTCCAAGTACGAAGAAAAAGGTCATCTGTTTCACTTGTGGCGAGAAAGGACACATCTCATCACACTATTCGAATTTCGGCTCACGCGGCAACGGCGGCGTCGACGCGGCAGGCAGCGGCAGCGACGCAGGCGCCAGCGGAGCGCAGCAGCAGCGTCGCGTGGACTACTGCGAGGTACGAGGCGTGACGGGTCAGCTTCAACATCTTGGTGAGAAGTTTCTTTTTTATTTTGATTCTGGTGCCGAATGCTCTCATGAAATGTAGTGTAGCTAACAAATTTTCAGGCTCATGTTATAATACGTCTGTATACATAACCGGTATTGGTAATTCCACTGTATGTTGCACTAAACAAATACGAAGTGAAGTTGTTATTAATGGTAATAGTTTATCAATTTTATTTCACATCCTGCCCGATAACACTTTAAATCAAGACGTTATGATAGGTCGCGATATTTTAAAATTAGGATATACAATCACAATGACTGATTCTTGTTTAAAAATTACGAAGTGCAAAATAGTTGATTTTTGTGAAGTACCCTCAAAAATTAATTTTCACAATATCGATTCGGATATTTCTGAGAAAAATAAACAGAAGTTAATAACGATGTTACAAAACTATGCTGATTCGTTTGTGGATGGTTTACCTAAGACGCATGTTACGACTGGGGAATTAAATATTCGTTTAATTGATCCAAACCTCATCGTACAAAGACGTCCGTACCGATTAACCCCAGATGAGAGGCAAATCATACGTAGTAAAATTAATAAGTTGTTGGATGCAAATATTATTCGTCCTAGCTGTTCTGCATTCGCAAGCCCTATCTTATTAGTGAAAAAGCGGGACGGTAGCGATCGTTTGTGCGTAGATTATCGCGAACTGAATAGGAATACAGTACCCGATCGATTTCCATTGCCGTTAATTTCCAATTTGATAGGAAGGCTATCTGGAGCTAATTTCTTTTCATGTTTAGACTGTGCTAGTGGTTTCAATTTAATACCTGTAAGCACCGACAGCATTGAGCGTACTGCATTTGTTACACCAGACGGGCAATACGAGTACCTAACGATGCCATTTGGGTTACGTAATGCACCAAGTGTTTTTCAGCGTGCAGCCTCAAATGCTTTAGGTAACTTGGTATACACCTATGCTGTTCTATACATGGATGATATTTTAATTCCTTCTTGTAGCGAGGACGAAGGCATTGAACGGTTGCGTGAGGTGTTAGAAGCCCTAACCACAGCGGGTTTTTCCCTTAATATTACAAAATGTTCTTTCTTGAAACGCCGTGTGGAGTTTCTTGGCTATGAAATTTCCACTGGTGAAGTTAGACCTAATCCAAGAAAGGTTGAGGCCCTTACGAAGTTACCACCCCCTGAAAATATTCTCCAACTCAGGCAGTTCATTGGGCTTGCCTCATATTTCAGGAAATTTATTTCCGTTTTCCCAAGCTATGACTCCCCTTTTTCTTCTAATTTCTTCGAAAGAATTCGTTTGGAACCAGAACATGAGGAAATTAGGCAGCGCATAACTTCTTTAATTACCAGCAAACCTATTCTCATGATTTTTAACCCTGATTGCCCGACAGAATTGCATACTGATGCCAGTGCGGAAGGTTACGGCGCAATTCTTTTTCAAAGAGTAGACGATAAACTGCATGTGGTCAAATACTTTAGCAGGCGTACCATTAAAGCCGAGTCCAAATACCACTCTTACGAGTTGGAGACCTTGGCAGTGGTAAACGCTGTTAAACATTTTCGACACTACTTGCAGGGTCGTCATTTTAGTTTTAACCGACTGCAACTCTTTGAAGTCCTATCATAATAAAATCGATTTGACTCCTACAGTTCACCGTTGGTGGGCATTCCTCCAAGCGCTCGATTTTGAAATAGTTTACAGACCTGGTAAACAAATGGTGCATGTAGACTTCCTGTCACGTAATCCTCTCCCTGTTAGTCCAAAAGCTATCGCAAGAGTTGTGCAAAAACGTATTGATATCACTAATTTATCCGATAAGCTGAACAGCTTGGCTTCTAGCTGAACAGCTTCGTGACACAGAAATTCAGTCTGTTGTTAGTAAGCTCGAGAATAACCAATTATCGCCCGATGACGCTAAAACATATGAATTACGTTCTGCACTATTATTTCGCAAAGTCCAAAAAAATAATCGCACTCGTTGTCTACCTATTGTGCCTCGCGCATTTCGTTGGTCTGTAGTGAACCATATTCACGAGGCAATTATGCATCTCGGTTGGGAAAAGACGCTTGAAAAACTTTACGAGTATTACTGGTTCGCAAATTTGTAAACAACTGCATTACATGCAAGCTGTCAAAGTCCAGTTCCGGTAAGGTACCTACAGGCTGAACTTCACCCCATACCGAAGGTATGCGTGCCTTGGCATACAGTTCATGTAGACATATCCGGTAAACTTAAAGGAATATGTTATCGTTTTCATAGATGCATTCACTAAGTTTGTTTTGCTATATCATACTTTAAGAATTGACACGCCGAGCACTTAAATCAAGTATTTCTCTTTTTGGTGCTCCTAGTCGCATAATATGCGACAAAGGACGTTGCTTCGCTAGCAAAGATTTCAAAGACTTTTGTGAATCTCATCACATTACTTTACATTTGATAGCCACAGGTTCTAGTCGCGCTAATGGACAAGTCGAAAGGGTTATGGGAACGTTACAGAGTTTGTTAACATCTATCGAAACATCAGATAGGTCGTGGCAAGACGGTTTAAGTGGAACCAATACTGTATATGCGAGGTGAGTTTCAAGTGAAAGCGCAATGAAGCAGATTTAAATTGTAGGTAATAATAGTTGTAGATTTAGTACGAAAATAATAGACGTGTTTCGGTGGTAGCATTTATTGTTGTCTAGCGTCAGGCGCGCGCGGGGGCGCCAAGTGCGCAACCACCACATGCGAGTGCGGGGCCCGGGCCGCCAGCACGCGCGGCCCCGCGGGCCCCGGCGCGGCCCCGGGCCCCGGGGGCCCCGCGCGCCGCACATGCTGCAGCTGCAGCTTGCGCACGGCAGTGGCGGGCTCGGCGCCGCTGCTGCTGCCTGCGCCGCCCTGCTCAACAAACGACACGTTTTAATAGTCTATCTAATTAAAACGTTACACTTGCGAAAACAATTCTAATAACTACTTTATGATACTTTATCATCAACAAAGGTTATTCAAATACAGCTACAAAGAAAAGAAGTTTATTTTTGCCTAACGAAGTCCTATAAAAACTAAAGGGTGTAAGTACATTAATTATCCAGCTCTACAAGCGACTGAGTTTGACGTGGCTGATGTACACGGTATATATATACCCTGTACATCAGCCAGGGCCAAAAACATGAACACTGTAAACTGGGTGGGCCGAAGAACCTAATCTTAAAGAAAACAGACTACTGGAGTAGTATTATAAGACAATTACTCGTATATTTCCAATAAAAAGGACACAAATAAATAGACTTTTGCGATATTTGACGTCTTCTTTTTAAAGCGAGATACATTTCCATACGTGACTATGGCGTTATTACGTGTACACGAAAAATAAATTAACACTGTGAAAGAATGTAAACTGACCTGAGCGTGGGTCGTTGCAGTTTGGTGAAGGATTTTAAGATGGCGGGCGGGGAACGTCTGTTGCCGATACAGCAGCTGCGCCGCGGCCTGCGAGCCGCCCGTGGCCGTCGGCGCAAGGGCCGCGCGAGCCGCCTCGGTCACGGGCCCCACGGGCCCCACGGGCCCCGCGGGCCGTGCGCGCCTCGCCGCCTCTGCCTTGCCGGCCGGCGCCGCCAGCACGATACGAGCGGGCGGCGCGGCCGCGGGCGCCGCGCTGGGCCCGGGAGCCGTCTTTAGCTTCTCCTTGGCGATGCGCTCGGCGCGGCGCGACGCCACCTCCATGGGCGTGGGCGGCGCGTCCAGCTCCACGCCGTGCTCGTGCAGCAGCTGCGCGTGCTTCGGGTTGTGCTTGGGCTGGTCGTCGTGGCGGCGTTTGGGCATGGCGCGGCGGCGCTCGGCCGCGTCGCGCATGGCGTCGAGGCGCGCCAGAGGCGGGCGCGGCGCGTCATCGTCCAGGCGGCGGCGCGCGGCGGGCGGGCGGCGGTGGCGGCGGCGCGCGCGCTCGGGGTCGGCGAGCGCGTCGTGGCGGTCGCGGCAGGCGCGCGGCGAGCGGTAGGCGCGCGCCATCTGCCCCACGAGCTCGGCGGCCCACTCCCAGTTGGGCTGCAGCGCGGCGGGCGGCTCGGCGGGCAGGCGCTGCAGGCGCAGCGCGCGGCGCAGGGCGGCGTCCTCGCACGGGGCCCAGTCGGGCGCGGCGGGGTGCGGCTGCGGGTGCGCGGCGGGCGCGGGGCGCGCGCGGGGCCGCGGGCGGGGCCCGGCGCGCTCGAACAGCGAGAGCGGCGCGTGCGAGGGCCGCGGCTGGGCGCGCAGACGACGCGGCTCGCGCGCGCGCGGCTCGCGGCGGTGCACGGGCGGCAACAGTGCGTCGGGCGCGGCGCCGGCGCGGTAGAGGGCGCGCGCCCACGTGTCGCAGTACACGTCGCCGTCGCCGGAGGGCGGAGTGGGCGGGCACCACATCTGTAAGGGTCGTGTGAGGTGAGCGAGCGCGGACTGGGGAGAGAAGCTATTGTCGTAACTGGCTCGTTAAATACTCACTGGCATTCTTTCCACAATTCCGGCACTGCTGCTCACCCATATCTGAAAAAAAAAATGTCTTTATTTTGTAAAAGAAAATAAAGTATTGTAAGAGACACTATTTTTTTTTATTGCAAATATTTACATAGGAAAAATTATGTAATTATACTGTACTATAGTCTGTCTAAAAAGTCGAACCTTAGGAATTAAAATATCTGTTAGTTCTTCAACTTCAATTATGTTGATCGTAATATGGCTAGTGATGGCGGACCAATAAGTGGAATAGAATACTTAAAATCAGATTGCAGAAATTATTTTTTGAAATATCTATAATATAAAAATGAATCGCTAAATGTGTTGGTAAGCGCATAACTCAACAACGCCTGGGCCGATTTCGCTAATTTTTTTTTTGTTGTGTTTGTTATTATGAGGAGAAGGTTCTTATGTATAAAAAAAATGAAAATTAGGGTAGTGTAGAGTAGATAAAGTAGAGGAGGGTAGAGTAGGGTAGAGTAGAGTAGGGTAGGGAAGAGTAGGGTAGAGTAGGGTAGAGTAGGGGAAAGTGGAGTAGAGTAGGGTAGGGTAGAGTAGGGTAGAGTAGGGTAGAGTAGAGTAGGGTAGAGTAGGGTAGAGTAGGGTAGAGTAGGGTAGAGTAGAGTAGAGTAGGGTAGGGTAGAGTAGGGTATAGTACAGTAGAGTAAGGTATAGTAGGCTGAAGTAGGGAAGAGCGGGAGCGAAGCCGCGCGGGCAAAAGCTAGTTCAATTTAAAATAAAAAACATTTAAAAAATATAAAAAATAGTAGCCCACTGGTATTGGTGAGGGCTCTAGAGAAAGGAACCTCCTGACTATACGAGCCGTATCCAACAATACTGCTTTCTGAATCAAGCCCTTAGTCCAGTCGCCTAACGAGAGCCTCCCAAGATGTTGGTAGAGGCTCTTAGCTATTAGGCTAGCCGCACACACAAAATAATATTGTCAATGCAAGATTGTCAATAATCTTCATCAATATATGGTCCCCGCACGCTACGCAATATTATTGGCAATTTTTCATGGTACAATCTGACTCAGTCGCTCCGCAGCTAGATTATGTGCGTACGTTTAATAAGAGCGCGTGCGTTTTCGTTCGTTTTATAATGGATAGAAAGAAAAATCCTTGCATTGAGTATTGCATTAATTTTACTATCTAAAATAAAAATAATAGTTAAAAAACACGCTTTTAGCACGCACTAAAAATTACAAAATAATTCGGACATTTAGTTTGATAACTCAAGAGTTTTCCCTTTGCCAAATCTTCATTAGATCGCAGGCAAACATAAACAATTTCAGTTCATGACGAACGATAAATAATTACCTATGCGAAATGGTTATAAGTAGGTAATCATCTTTATTAAATATTTATTTATTATGAAAGAAAACATGGAGCGTTTATGTAATCTTTACTCTTTTTGGACGAAACGCTCCTCGAATTAGCGTCTGGGTCAGGATGACTGGACCAAGAGAGATTTTTGAAGTTTGAGCAATACCAAGTTTTAGTACCTATTTGGTACTATTTGGTACCAGATATCAAATAATTGGTACCTCGCTATAGAGGGAAAACTATTACGAGAAAAGTGGCCAGCCATTCTGACTTCAGAATGGCTGGACCAAGTCGACTTCCCCTAGTTGCAGGTGTTATAACTAGTTCATCTTTTCATTAAAATTTAGTACCTCATTGGTACTTCAACATATGTTTTTCTTAAAATTTTTCGATAAGCCAAAAAAAAGTTACACCTAGAAGGAATTTTGCATGTAATCTGGAGCACGTTGATTTCACCTAGTTGTAGGCGTTATGATTAGTTCATCTTTTCATTAAAATGTAGTACCTCATTGGAACCTCCACATCTGTTTTTGTTAGATTTTTTCGATAAGCCAATAATAAGTTACACCTACAAGAAGTTTTGCATATACATTTAATAATGTTTATTTTTGTACTAAGAAAATTACCGAAAAGAAATCATAACACACATAAATATTACGTGTATTTATTCATTGATTGACACATTAATATTTTTTGCATATAAATAACAGTGTGCATACATTTTGTTTTTACTAATTGTGATGTGAAGAGAACAGCTTGTGATTTAGTTAATGATTTAAAAATAGTCCTGTTTTTATTGTTCATTAGTTTATCCTAACTTCCGCAAAACTTCTGTTATCTAACTGTTTATGTAGTAATACTCAACATATTGATTTATTATTAAACTACTCAATACGAGCATTCATTATTGCATTTGTCATTCAAGTTTTTAGTAAGTTTTTGATGTAGATAGTTAAACACAGTCAGACATTATTTCTAAAAATGATGTGGGTATACGTAAAATATTTATACCAGTTTTTATAAGGGATTAAATATAATGACCACCATAAATCGCTTTGGTACCCTTAGTTCTTTTGTCAAAAATATATTACTTGACACCAAAAAAATGAAATCCTAAAGTTACAATAGTATTTTAGTTACGACTGTACTTTAAATTGTATTCGAACATCAAATGTAGTAAATGATAACCAAATTTTAGCGAGCAAATTAATGCGCTCTTTTTAGCCCCGTAGAGCAGGATGATACTTTGTCTAATCAACAATCTATCTTAGTGGAATTTTAGGGCACCCCGGGTCGGATAGATTTAGGTTAGAAGAAGGTGGCGGACGAAACCGGGTCGGATAGATTTAGGTTAGAAGAAGGTGGCGGAAGGACGACTGGACCAAGAGAGATTTTTGAAGTTTGAGCAATACCAAGTTTTAGTACCTATTTGGTACCAGACATCAAATAATTGGTACCTCGCTATAGAGGGAAAACTATTACGAGAAAAGTGGCCAGCTATTCTGACATCAGAATGGCTGGACCAAGTCAACTTCACCTTGTTGCAGGTGTAATAACTAGTTCATCTTTTCATTAAAATTTAGTACCTCATTGGTACCACAACATATGTTTTTCTTAATTTTTTTCGAAAAACCAAAAAGAAGTTACACCTAGAAGGAATTTTGCCTGTAATCTGGAGCACGTTGATTTCACCTACTTGTAGGCGTTATAATTAGTTCATCTTTTCATTAAAATGTAGTACCTCATTGGAACCTCCACATATGTTTTTGTTAGATTTTTTCAATAAGCCAAAAATCAGTTACTCCTACAAGAAGTTTTGCATATACATATAATAATGTTTATTTTTGAACTAAGAAAATTACCGAAAAAAAAAATCATAACACACGTATATAACATACATTGAAGTGAATGTTCAGCACGCCTAATCTAGTGCGTAGTACATCTATATCGATGTATAGAAAATAAACACTAATCAATTCCAAACAACGTTTTAAAACAATTTTATTGGAGCAATATAATAACGATGACAAAGTACGAATTAAAGTTACTGTTATAATTATAAAAAGGCTTATGTTTAACTTACCACCAGATATAGTAGACATATAAAAGACAAAAATAGTAAATGATAACCAAAATTAAACCTACATTTTAATGTAAAATTATAACCAAAGTTTTAACATCTCGCTATCCTATTTAAGCAAAATGAATCCAAATAAAGCATCGGCAGAACCCCATGGTTACGGAGATATCAGTAGTTAAAATTTTGAGGTTAGGTTAACTACCTGCCAAGACAGCTTGACGGAGCCCCGCTACGCGGGGCTCCTACTTCTGGGTGGTTTAAAAAAAAATAACCTCGAAGAAGGTGACGGGGTCTGTGTTCGCTCGCTCACTACGACCCCGCCGCCTTCTTCTAACCTAAATCTAACCGACCCGGCGTGCCCTAAAATTCCACTAAGATAGATTGTTGATTAGACAAAGTATCATCCTGCTCTACGGGGCTAAAAAGGGCGCATTAATTTGCTCGCTAAAATTTCGTTATCATTTACTACATTTGGTGTTCGAATACAATTTAAAGTACAGTCGTAACTAAAATACTATTTTAACTTTAGGATTTCATTTTTTTGGCGTCAAGTAATATATTTTTGACAAAAGAACTAAGGGTACCAAAGCGTTTTATGGTGGTCATTATATTTAATCCCTTATAAAAACTGGTATAAATATTTTACGTATACCCACATCATTTTTAGAAATAATGTCTGACTGTGTTTAACTATCTACATCAAAAACTTACTAAAAACTTGAATGACAAATGCAATAATGAATGCTTGTATTGAGTAGTTTAATAATAAATCGATATGTTGAGTATTACTTCATAAACAGTTAGATAACAGAAGTTTTGCGGAAGTTAGGATAAACTAATGAACAATAAAAACAGGACTATTTTTAAATCATTAACTAAATCACAAGCTGTTCTCTTCACATCACAATTAGTAAAAACAAAATGTATGCACACTGTTATTTATATGCAAAAAATATTAATGTGTCAATCAATGAATAAATACACGTAATATTTATGTGTGTTATGATTTCTTTTCGGTAATTTTCTTAGTACAAAAATAAACATTATTAAATGTATATGCAAAACTTCTTGTAGGTGTAACTTATTATTGGCTTATCGAAAAAATCTAACAAAAACAGATGTGGAGGTTCCAATGAGGTACTACATTTTAATGAAAAGATGAACTAATTATAACGCCTACAACTAGGTGAAATCAATCCAGATTACATGCAAAATTCCTTCTAGGTGTAACTTTTTTTTGGCTTATCGAAAAATTTTAAGAAAAACATATGTTGAGGTACCAATGAGGTACTAAATTTTAATGAAAAGATGAACTAGTTATAACACCTGCAACTAGGGGAAGTCGACTTGGTCCAGCCATTCTGAAGTCAGAATGGCTGGCCACTTTGCTCGTAATAGTTTTCCCTCTATAGCGAGGTACCAATTATTTGATATCTGGTACCAAATAGGTACTAAAACTTGGTATTGCTCAAACTTCAAAAATCTCTCTTGGTCCAGTCATCCTGACCCAGACGAATTAGCGACCTCGCTACGCTCGGCCGAGAACTCTTCCGGACGAAATGAGTTACTTTCACCCCTAGTGTAATAATGTACTATTAAAAATTACATGAGAATGAGGGATAGCAGCTTCCAAAAACTATTATTTTTAGTTTCACCTTACTTGAAAAAAAAAAGATACACACATGCGAAAATGACCTGAGGAGAAGGTGGCAGTTACTTTACGCTTTTTATCGACCGGCAGAAGTTTTGGTTTCTTTTTTTTTTTTTTTTTTAATTCAGATAAACGAGTGCTTGACTGCGATCCCACCTGATGGTAAGTAGCGATGCAACCTTTGATGGTGAGGCGCACTAGTTTATTAAGAGCCTATTCATATTTCTTTTCTTATTGCTTTACTGGTTGTTCATCATTTGATAAAAACAGCAGTTCATAATACGTCGAGGCAGAAGGGATGTAAACCTCATCTGTTCCCTTTCCGGATAATCTCGATTTGTGAATCTTCTTTAATTCTTTCCAAAAATTTGTTCGTAGGAATTTTTTTTCTTTACGTCTTCTCTCATGCTATTTGGTTTGATTTTTTTATAAATATCGAGCAACTTATCGCGATATGATTTGCAGGATGTATTCTATAATTCTGGATAAGTTTCCCATGTTTTAATAAACACTGTCAAATAGTGTTTTTCCGTGAGAGTGTTAGCATTAACAGTTTCAACACTATTTTCGCTTTGGATACTGTTTTCGTCCTTCATTTTGAACAAAAAACACGAACGTCCGCCTGCCTTGAAATCTTTTTCTCAACTAAAATATTGCCGCGCGCCCGCACACGTCAATATTATTGACAATACCCCTGCCTCCCCCCGATATTGACGTGACAAAATCTGAATTTCTAGATAATCCACAATAATATTGAACAATACCGCAATACAGGTCGCACACACACAATATTATTGACAATACGTACTTTATTGTCAATATTATTTTGTGTGTGCGGCTAGCCTTAAGGTGCAGATTCCTTGATAACGGTCAATAATGCTGTTTTTGATAAGTCACTTCTGAATTTCCAGAAATTTCTTGTATCAGCCTCTAGCCAGATCCTCATGTGTCCCAACCCCAAGAATTGTTTTATGCTAATATCTACTACTGGTAAAGTAATCAGGGTTATTTCAGAAGAAAGGGTAAAAAAAATATTTATTACATTTTTGCGCTTACCGAAGTTACATTATATATAACAGATTTGTTTTTTTACCCGACTGCGGCATAGCGAAAGGAGGGTTATGATTTTGACAGGCTATGTATGTATGTACGTGAGTGTGTTCATCTGTACCCGCATAGCTCCTAATCTACTTATCGGAACTCGACATATATGAGGTATCGATAGAACCGTCTCAATGACTGCCGACTGACACTTTTGACTGGCCTGTTGGTCTAGTGGTTAGTGACCCTGACTGCTATACCGGAGGTCGTGGGTTCGATTCCCACCCAGGACAAATGTTTGTGTGATGAGCACAATCATTTGTTCTGTGTCTGGGTGTAATTTATCTATAATATGTATGTATTTAGAAATATATAAGTATGTTTATCAGTTGTATAGTACCCATAACACAAGCTCTGCTTAGCTTGGGACTAGACGGCGTTGTGTGATAGTTGTGGAATATTATATTATATTATATTATTATAATGGCGTCTAATCTGAGAAGCTCAAAGTAGATGGCGCCAGTGAACTTGGAGAATATAAACTGAATACATTTTCAAGGAAATATTGTGTTTTCAAGTAAGTAACCATCGTTTTTGTGAAAATAAAATGCCCCAGTGTTGTGGTGTGCCTTTATGCTCATCGAGAACATCGGGATACAGGTTTCCTAAAGATAAATCATCTAAGCTGATAATATAATAATTTCTTTTTCTTAATTCTTTTTTTAATTCACAAACAGTCCAAGATCCGTATTTTTTCTACCATAATTCACATCATCATCATCGTCATCATATCAGCCGAAAGACGTCCACTGTTGGACATAGGCCTCCCCCAAGCGTCGCCACAGAGTCCTGGTCAGGGTCGCGGGAACCCGATGGATAATTTACATAAATCAACATAAATAAACAAATCACCATACAACGATACAAGAAGCTGTCAAAATGAATGACCTCCAAACACACAGGCGCTAACTAGCTGGAGAAAGAGCGGACATAGCTGCCATTGTCCGCCGAACATAGGCTAGGTGACAAAACTCGATATGGCCCTCTAGCGGACAAAATGTAATATGTTAAAAAATAAAAAAGGAGATAAATACGCCGTGTTTAGAATCGTTTGATAGTGAGTAAGTGAAGCCTCACTTGTACAAGTGACGCCCTCTAGCGGACAAAAATCGCAACTGAAGAACACAGGTGTAGTTTTGATCAGTAAAAGTCTGTAGTGGCCTCCCGCTCCACCCAGAGCGGGAGAAGTCATTTAATTACCAAGAGACCAAATGGATTCTCATATGTAATCAACATAACGTTATTTGTAATGCTCGACGCAATACTATCGCACCATTACAACCAGTTGTTATGAATCACGGAATTAGCTATTAAGCGTGCGTTACTGATGCGCGATATTTTTGTCCCCTGCACTAGACTAGCATAATTTATCAAAATGCTTGCACATAAGTAGGTATATCAGATCTTTGGCTATCAGTGATTCATTTCGAACTAATATCTACAGCCGCGTACAGGCATCGCGAGGCGTGCGTCGCGAATGGTTCGTCAGGCATGCCTCAATCTGATGCATACGACGGTACATTTAAGCATGCGTCCGGAACGACACATGCTCAAGCTGAGCACGCAACACACGGTGATTGGGTATCGGCCTCACAACCAACACCTGTCCGTCCACAAGGAGAGCACGGCTCTTACTGAGGCGGCGTTCGCAACGATCATATGACGCGAATGCTCAACGTGAGCACACACGTCCACACAGCCCGAGGCAAGCGAGACGAACCCTCCTCGACGCGATGTCTGTATGCGACTCAAGGTTTGGTGAGAATAACGGCGGGTGTCCCTCAACGAAATAAATTTTAGTAATTACCGTTAAAATGTACCTAAAAGATTCTTTTTTTAGGGTTCCGTAGTCAACTAGGAACCCTTATAGTTTCGCCATGTCTGTCTGTCTGTCTGTCCGTCCTCGCTTAATCTCTGTGACCGTTAGCACTAGAAAGCTGAAATTTGGTACCAATATGTATATCAATCACGCCGACAAGTGGTAAAATAAAAATTGGTAAAAATGTTTTATTAGGGTAGCCCCCCTATATGTAAAGTGGGAAGTGATTTTTTTTTTTAATTTCAACCCTAACGTGTGATATATTGTTGGATAGGTATTTAAAAATGAATAGGGGTTTACTAAAATCATTTTTTGATAATGTCAATAATTTCGGATATAATCGCTCCAAAAGTAAAAAACAATGTGTGTGTCCCCCTCTAACTTTTGAACCATAGGTTTAGAAAACATGAAAAAAAATTTGAAAAGTAGAACTTTATAAGGACTTTCTAGGAAAATTATTTTGAACTTGATGGAAAGAACAGTTTTGGACAAAAAGACAAAAAGGTTGTACAAAATAATTTCTGGACTAAGTTTGTAGTTTAATCGTTTGGGTACCTACACTTGTTGTGTGTGACGGACGGGAAACTACGGAACCCTACACTGAGCGTGGCCCGACACGCTCTTGGCCGGTTTTTTGTGTAATGATATTTTTTAAGTTATGGTTAAATAATAAAACAATGTAATATTTTATTATTTAACATATTAAAATATTACAGAACACCCGCCGTTTTGACGTCAATATGGCGGGTGTACCTTAATTTTGAAATAATTTCATTCTGAAGGAGGTAGTTATTTTAGAGTGCGTCTACTGAAAGCGTAACCTTAAATTAAATTGGCAACATTGTTTTGCCGAAAAAATCACGTCAAAGTCTATGGTTGCAATTGTCAGTTTTTAGAAACAGACATTTATTTTTTTAAAATAATTAATTGCTTAATTATGGGAAAAACAATAAACATTAACATGCGGCAACTGCTACACATTGTGGTTAATAAATTCAAACAAAACAAGAAGGGAAAGAAGGTGTTTTCAATGAAAACCAACAATGTTTATTTACGATTTCAAAATTTTTAAGTTAGTAGGAAGTTATAATCTTGATACTTGTCTACTAATATTATTAGATAGTTATATTTAGGATATAATGATAATTTTATTCTTATATTTTTAGATAATCTGACATTATGGACAAAAACATCGAAGAAGGCTTTTGGTGAATCGACGACGATCAAAAACACATGCCAGTGAGTGGTAGAATGCGTTCCCCTTTTTGTATTTTTTGCTTTCAAATGTATTTTTTATTTATTTGTTAATTTCAATAGAGCTTATGATAATTTATTACCTTTTTTAATTGGAAACTAAATAGCATTGTATAATGTAGAAGCCATTTTTTTTTTTCAAGTTTTTGTGAATGTGAAGCACCATGGAGCATCTTTATTAGGTTACAACTTGTTTGACATTACGAGCATGGCAGTTGAGAGTTTGTCATGCTCACCCAAATGTCTTGCTGGTGGTGGCACGTGTTATTGGGTCATTCGGTTCCCTTTAAAATGGTTGAGCTGAGTGAGGCTGATGCACGTGTCATGCCTGTGAACGGGAGCCATCGGTTGAGACTGGTCATCTCTTGGCTGCCAGTGGCCTAATTCGATTTCTATTTTTAATTACATTTAATAAAAAGAATAATAACTTATTATTATTACGTATCTACCTACATTGTGCTCACATATTAGAAGCGACAAGAAATATGTAACCAAGATCTATGTAACTCATATTATATTTTAAAAAGAGTGTCCATGGAGTTTCTTGCATGTTCTTCTCCATAGAGACCTACGTTTTGGAAAGTTCAATTTAGCTTCACTTTTCTTAGACTGACCGACATTTGACTATTCAAAAGTGCTTGCAAATGGTCTATTTGAAATAAATTGAAGGCCAAATGGTAAATAAAGAATATTATTTGAATATTATGTAGCGACATTTGAGAGATAAGATAAAATAAAATAATTTGGAATAATAACTAACATTTTGTGTGATAATACCACATTCAAAATTTTAGACTGTAACCTCCTTTTCTCAGGTCATTTTAACGGTAATTACTATAATTTACTTCGCTGAAGTACACCCGCCACTCTGATTTTCACAAGGTTTGTGCAACCAGCGCATAATCCTGTTGTGGGTGTTGTAGATCACTCTAGTCGTTTATTTGTGTAGCGGAGTCTCAGGCCACACCACAACATTATATTGTATTTTATGCTTACTAGATATTTATATTAATACATAAAATACCTATCTTCTATTATTTCTTTATTTATTATTTTCTACCGAGTGCATAGCTTAAAAAAAGAGTAGCAGCTACACTTGCGGTTGGTATCGACCACTGGCCATAAGTGATTGCCACGCGCTACAACTACCTTTGTGGCCTGTCTCTTCTAGTTCCTCGTGGCGGCGTTTGTGACTGTCGCGTGTGGCCCGTGTGCGGCTACCCTAATAGTTGTCGAAGGGACGGAGAGCGGGATTGAATAGAGCCGGGCGGGAGTCGTCAGTTCTCGGACGGCGCCGACTCGGTTCGCCCGTAAATGCTTGTACGCCGTTATATCCCTGACGTTCAGATCGGTGCCGCGGTTTCGCCGAACACGAAGAAACACCGCCGTCTCGGGGTCAGTTCAAGCATTTACGGACGAACATCGAGCGGCACCGAAACTTCGAACGTCAGAAATATAAAACGCACGAGCAGTATGTCAAAATTATTTATTATCATTATGTTTGGTGTCGCGGTCGGGCGCGTTGGCGAGCCACTTGTCCAGCGTCCCGTTACGTAGCGGGCGCCGCCGCGCACCGCCCGCGCCCGCCGCGCGCGCCGCGTCCAGGCGCCACAAGTTGATGTGCACCGTGCCGCGAGAGCGCGTGCGGGCCGGCGGCGCGGCGGGCGGGGACGGCGGCGGCGACGGCGGCGGCGGCGCCGGCGGGGGCGGCGGGGGCGGCGGGGGCGCCGGGGCCCTCCGGCGCCGGGCACGCACCTTGGCGCTGGCGTCGGCGCGGCTGTACGTGAGGTCGGGCGGCGGCGTGCGCGGCCGAGCGTCTTCCTGCGTGCGCAGCTGGCGGCGCGCCTCTTCCCACTCGCGCAGCTGGCGCCGCATCTCGCCCAGCGCGGCGCGCTCGGCCGACGTGGCGGCCTCGCTGCTCTCCACCAGGCGCATTGCGTACTTCTCGATGGGCGTGAGCTGCGGACAGAGACGCGGTGAGCGGAGGCGGCGGAGGCGGCGGCGGGGCGGGCGGGCGGAGGGCCACTCACCTGGCTCATGAGCGCGGCGAGGTCGTCGGGCTCGTGGGCGGGGCGCGCGGGCTCGTCGTCGAGCGGCAGCGTCTCGTCGAACTCGGCGAGGTCCCCCTGCGCCTCTGCGCGCGCGGCGGTGGCGGCGGCGGCGTCGGCCTCGTCCTCGGCGGCGGCGAGCGCAGACTCCAGCTCTCCGCCGGCGGCGGGCGAGGCCGGCCCGGCACCGCTCGAATTGTTTTCAGTCTCCGACCCGAATAACTCCTTAATGTTAGCCTGCACCGATAAATTCATGGATTATTTATCGTATCACATTCATGTCCGTTTCTTTCCACATAAAAAACGACACAACTAAAATTACAATATTTTATTATGTATTCATAACACATAGATAGGAATAAACCAATAATGAATAAGATATAGCACTGACCCCACGCAGGTAGGAGGTAGTGAAGTGGCCGTCCTCAATGGCGAGATGGCCGAGCGCGCGTTTCTGCTCCGCCTTGCGCAGAATGTTTTCCTCGACGGTAGCGGCGGTGACGAGGCGGTACACGTGCACGTCGCGCGTCTGGCCGATGCGGTGGCAGCGGTCCTGTGCCTGCGCGTCCATGGTGGGGTTCCAGTCGGAGTCGTAGAACACCACGGAGTCGGCGCCCGTGAGGTTGAGGCCCACGCCGCCGCTACGCGTGGACAGGATGAAGGCGAACACGCGCGGGTCGGCGTTGAAGCGGTCCACGAGCGGCTGGCGGCGGTCCACGCGCGTGGCGCCGTCCAGGCGCAGGTAGGCGTGGCCGTGCATGGACAGGAAGGCCTCCAGCACGTCCAGCACGCGCGTCATCTGCGTGAAGATCAGCACGCGGTGCCCGCCCGCCTTCAGGCGCCGCAGTAACCCGTCCAACGTCTGCAGCTTGCCTGCAATAAACAATACAAGTTATATCTATTTTGCTTATGGTTCAATTTGGATTTTGCTGCAATCATATAAAAAAATCAGCCAAGAGCGTGTCGGGCCACGCTCAGTGTAGGGTTCCGTAGTTTCCCGTCCATCACAATAAGTGTTCCCACTTATGAGTTTAAAAAAAAGGCTAATTGTTACGTTAACATACTTAGTACGGAACTCTAATAAATACGGAACCCTAAGAACGGGCCCACAAAGGACGGTGATAACTAAAACAGTATGCAAGTAGTGGAACAGCGATTGTGCACTCGTAAAGTTACGAATATATTTAAGAGTCCTTTTACGTTTCGGCTTTACGCAAATTTAGGTATTTTACGCACCGAGCGCTCGAGCGGACGGCTAACTGCGCCACCGATACTTTCATTCATACTTCTCGCTCGCACTTAATACGGCGACTAAACGATCTGGATTTTCCGTAACTTAAAGTTTCTTAGGATGAAGGTTAGTAGGTGGAAATTGTTGACGTGTTATTTCAATTTTATAAAATGAATTTATATTAATTGATTTTTCTTATATTATTTTTTATGAAATATGTTTACATATTTTTTTTAATTGTTATGCAGTAATCGATTATAATATCTACAGTCAATAGCATATTTGTGTTAATTGCATATATTACTAGCTGTGCCCCGCGGTTTCACCCGCGTTTTTCTCGTTTCCGTGGAAATACCGAGATAAAATATTGCCTATAATTGCCTCCCTCAATAAATGGACTATTGAATATTTAAACAGTTTTCATATCAGATCAGTATTTCCCAAGATTACCGCGTTCATAGATGTATTTATTATACTCTTCAAAGATCTTATACTTACAATCATCAACAAATATATTTCGAAAAAGATTTTTACAGGATTTTATGTTGATAAAAAACTCTATGGCCCATAACTCATTAATAGGTACCAACTCTTAACATCTTACACACGTGATAACTTTTAAACGAAATATCCGATTGAGATGAAACAAAAATTATTTTACTTCTACATAAATACTCTTGATAACATAATGCTTAATTTCGATAAAGATTAATATTACGATACATATTTAACGTAGTTTTTTTTCTTCAGACGATTTAATAATTATTTTGAACACAAAATCGGTTATTGTGATTAAACCATGATAGCTAGATATATGTTCTCGCGGACTTTTTTGTAGGTCTTAATGGGATCTACAAACCCGTAGTACATCATTTTATTCTTTTGTCAATAGTTTTTGCAGCGCACGCAAAAATAGGTTTTCGATTTTACACCTTGTGTTACAAAATAGCAATTTTATTACGGATCCCTAATTTTGAAAAAACAAACAAACAAACTCTTCCGCTTTAAAATATTAGTATAGATAGTAGTATGGTTGCTTGCAACAACCAAATGTAATAGAATAGAATAAACTTTATTGTTCACCAAAATACTCCTACTAACAATTTCACAGAAAATTAAATATTATTAATATAACATATTTAATTAACAAATATATTAATTATGGAAAGAGAAGAATAAAGAGAGTATTTTTTTAATTATTACCCGAAAACGGAGGGAACTTACGATTTTGACGGGCTATGTATGTATGTATGTTTGTGAGTATGTTCATTTATTCCATATAGCTCCTAATCTACTTATCAGAACTCGACACATGAGGTATCGTTAGAACAGTCTTAATCGTTCGCTGAACATATGCTATGTGACGTGTCACAAAACACGATATGGCGCCCTCTAGGGGACAAAAAGTAATGTGTTAAAAATAAAAATGGAGATAAATACGCCGTGTTTGGTATCATTTGAAAGGGCTTAACTTGTGTATTTCCAATATGTTGCTCAAATTTAAAGTGACGCCCTCTAGGGACAAAAGATAATGTGATAAATGTTAAGATAAATACACCGTGTTTGATATCATTTGAAAGGGCTTCACCGGTACTTTGCAAAAATATCAAAAAACAATGTGTCTCGTGGTCAAAAAGTTTTGTGTTAAAAAAAAGATAGTCCTCTAATGATGTCGTCCTGTCAGTGCGTGCCTGAAGGTTAGCAGCGTGGCTCCCCATTTCACTTCCTTCTCCTCTCCTCCATTCACTCTCAAATTATGAAAAGGAACGGAAAGAGTAAAGTTAAACAGCGGCTGCACTCCCTCTCTCACAAAGTGCACCTCTCAAATATACGAGGTCTACAGTTAAATCTCGTTGCAGTCCATCACCACCTGGAGACTGAAAAAACTAGCTCTACTATTCCTTACGGAGACGCAGATCAGAGGTCCGTCCGACGTGTCGTATCTTTCATACCCAGGGTTTACCTTGGAGCACAACTTAAAACCACTCGCGGGCGTATGTATGTATGCCCGGAACCACATCTGCTATCGGCGTCTCCGCAATCTTGAAGACTCCAGGTTCTCAACGCTTTGGGCTTTGGTCGCCACAGGCCTAGATAAAATAATCTACGCTTGTGTTTACCGCTCGCATAGTGGAGACGTCAGGGCTCACACAGCATCTGAGTGAGGCGGCAGATGCGGCTCAGCAGCGGTACCCTTCCGCCCAATTGGTGTTACTGGGGGACTTTAATGCGCACCACCAAGAGTGGCTTTTTCTAGCGCTGGAATTGAATCTCACCCAGCTGGTTTAGGGGGCAACGAAGGTACCTGATGTGGATTTGCACACAGCCAATTGCTTGGACCTTCTAATGACCACAGATCCAGACCGCTACTTAGTGTCGATATCTTCGCCTTTAGGCAGTTCTGACCACTGTCTGGTTAAATCTGTGTCTATTTACTCCTCGCCCGATCCTAGACCTAGAGGCACTCGGCGGGTTTGGCGATACAGTTCAGCAGATTGGGATGGCATGCGGTCTTTCTTCGCATGTTATCCTTGGCAGCCCACTTGCTTTTCTTCGAAGGATGCATCGTCGTGCGCTGATGCCGTGACACATGTGTTACGACACGGAATGGAGTACTACATCCCATACTCTGACGTAGCAATGTTTGGCGCCGAGTGTTCTCGCGCCGACGCGAAAAACATGCGGCATACCAAGCTTGGGCCGATGCTCGTATGCGCAAAGCCAGCGACGTGACTCTTAAGAAGAAGGCCTTTAACAGGGCTGCCAAGTCCTGCAAAAAGATGTTGAGAAAGTCTCGGTTCGACCACATTAGCCGAACAGGGAACAAACTTGCTTCATACCCCGCTGGTAGTAAAGCGTTTTGGTCCCTGGCAAAGTCGGTTGAATCGAACTTCTTCTGCCGTCCCTCACTTCCGCCACTACTGAGTCCCGACGGGACACTGGCCCACACCGCTGAGGAGAAAGCAAACCTAGCGCAGCCTGTGCCCAAGAAGGGCAGTAGAGCTGACCCGGCAAACTACCGACACATCTCTGTTACGTCCATCCTCTGTATGAGTATGAAACGGGTAATTAATAGGAAGCTTCTGGCACACCTGGAAGCTAACGACATCCTCAGCGACCAGCAATACGGCTTTCATCAAAATCGGTCTACTGGGGACCTTGTAACGTATGCCATTCACATCTGGAGCGAGGCCATTGAGAAGCATGGGGAAGCGCTTGCCGTGTCCCTTGATATCTCGAAGGCCTTCGATAGGGTCTGGCACGAAAGCCTTATTGCTAAACTTCCTTCCTTCGGCCTACCCACTGGTCTGTGTGATTGGATCGCAGACTTCTTCTCATTCGAGTGGTAATTGATGGATGCTCGTCCCTGGATGGATGTAATTGATGGATGGTGCTCACTGTTTTTGCTGCACATAACCCGGAACTTTTGGGTATGCAGACGACAGCACTGTTGCTGAGAGATATGTGTCTAACGCACGAGCTAGTGGGTCACAGATCCAGTCATTTCGAGAAGCTATGGTTGAACGCTTGAACTCATCCTTAGAGGCAGTCTCAGAATGGGGCAATGCCAATCTGGTCAAGTTCAATGTGACGAAAACCCAGGCGTGTCATTTCTCCGCTGAACGGAGCCAACTCCACCCGGCTCCATCTTTCCGAGGTGTAACCATGCCAATTACAGACCACATTGAATTTCTTGGGGTAACGCTATCGTCTACCCTTAATTTCGGCTCCTACATCGAGGCAAAAGCCCAACTAGCTGCCAAAAAATTGGGGATCTTAGCAAAGGTGAGACGGTATTTCACCCCGGAACAGCTGCTCAACCTCTATCAAGCGCAAGTTCGATCGTGTATGGAGTACTGCTCTCATCGTTGGGATGGGTCAGCCTAATACCAGCTGGATGCACTAGTCTATTGAAAAGCGTGCCAAGAAGATGGCAATGATGTTCTTGTGAAGTCAAAACTCTAAAGTCTTGAGCATCGACGCCGAGTTGCTAGCCGGTCTGTTTTCTATCGTTTACACTTCGGGGAGTGTGCACTAGAGTTACACAATTTAATTCCGCCAAGTCCGTTCCATCATCGGACCACAAGACGTACGGCTTTGCGCCACCGATACATGGTGGACATCCCCCCTATACGTACAAAGCGTTTTAGGAGTACATTCATTATGCGTACAGCTAAGGAATGGAATTCCTTGCCGGAGTCTGTGTTTCCTGTTAACTATAACCTAGGGGTCTTAAGTCAAGAGTGAATAGATTGCTTCTAGGCAATCGTGCTCCATCGTTGGCCACATCATCTCTTACCATCAGGTGAGATTGTGGTCTAACGCAAGCCTATCCATTATAAAAAAAAAAGATATATACGTCGTGTTTGGTATCATTTCAAAGGTCTTCACGTAAATATGCTTCTTTTTCAACCGCTTGTGTCATTGTTATTTCTGCAGTTTTCTTCCACATTTTTGTTACTGTGTCATGGCATTTGCTAAATAACCGGAAAGATAAGGTAGGCAAATCCATCGAAGCAGACAGTTCATTTAGATTTGAAAGTCCAATGCCAGTTATTATCGCCACCGAAACCGCACCTAAATTGACATTCATGTCATTGTCAACATTATTTTTGGAAGTTTTTAAATTAAAAAACGTTTTACAAAAAAATAAATAACAAAAACCATCAAAATCGTTTTAATTTCGGAATTCGGTATTTCTCGATATTGTTTGTTTCTTATCTAACACCGACTTCCGAAATTAAAATGATTTTGATAATTTTAGTGTTTCTTCTTAGTGAAGTCGGTTACTTATTTTTGTAAAAAGTTTTTTTATTTCACACTTTTTAGTGGCAATACACTTACAGTCAGAGTACCTTTTTCTCATGGCGATTCCAATTAACTCAAAACCTGCTTGGAGACATTGTTTTATTATGAAGTTCCCGTGTCTACCTTCCGGCTCCATCATCATCATCAGATTAGTTCGATAGTACCTTATAGCCAAAGTGCATCTCATGACAATTCTAATAAGCCCAAATACAAGTAGGTAGGAACGGTGCTTATCTTCCGGCTCCATCATCATCATCAGGTCACTTCAATGATACTATTTTCAACATACCTATTCAAACCATTCATTTATTTATTTTATCGTAGTCGCATAACTTCGTTCCAAAAAAATACTATCCTATTTTATGTACATTTTGACAGCACTATTTTAACATCTTCGAAACCATGAAAACGACATACATGACGAAAACGTTGATAATTTCTGACAGCCGCCATCTTTGATTTACATTTTGAAAGCACTTTCGGCTTCAACAACCTCAAAAACCATGAAAAAGACACCCATATCGAAAAAGTTGATAATTTATTGCAGCCACCATCTTGAATTTACATTTTGACAGTACAATCGGTTTCAACACCCTCGAAAACCACGAAAATGACACCCATGACGAAAAATTTAATAATTTCTTGCAGCCGCCATCTTGGATTTATATTTTGACAGTACTATCGGTTTCAACATCGTCGAAAACCATGAAAACGACACCCATGACGAAAAATGTAATAATTTCTTGCAGCCGCCATCTTGGATTTATATTTTGACAGTACTATCGGCTTCAACACCCTCGAAAACCATGAAAACGACACCCATGACGAAAAATTTAATAATTTCTTGCAGCCGGCATCTTGGATTTATATTTAGACAGTACTATCGGTTTCAACATCGTCGAAAACCATGAAAACGACACCCATGACGAAAAATTTAATAATTTCTTGCAGCCGCCATCTTGGATTTTTATTTTGACAGAACTATCGGCTTCAACACCCTCGAAAACCATGAAAAAGACACCCATTTCGAAAAAGTTGATAATTTATTGCAGCCGCCATCTTGGATTCACATTTTGACAGAACTATCGGCTTCAACACCCTCGAAAACCATGAAAAAGACACCCATATCGAAAAAGTTGATATATATATATATATATATATAAATGAGAATGATCAAAAACGGCGTTCGTAGTTCACACGCACACAACAGCAATGCGGTAGCGTCTACGCGACAATCAGCGCACACAATGATAGTATAGGAACGAAGGCGCGCGGGAAATAAACTGACATAGGTCCGACCTCGACAAGCGCTCGCGCGGTACTAGTCGCGGATGGCTCGCGCAGTGAAATATATAGTATTTTTATTCATTTAATTACAAAATAATAGTAGCGATTAAAAAAATAAAAAAAATACTATAGTTTAAGCAAATGTTGATGATTATTTTGGTATAAATTTTACGCCTAAATAATGTAGAACTTTGGAGATATTGGGGCTTGTTTCGAAGCCTTTTCGGTCAATAATTGAATTATGTAGATTTTTTATTTTTTGACACAAAAGGCATATAACGAAAATGTACTCAATAATTTTTGAAGTTAAGGATATTTGACAGCTAATTAATATTAGTTTTGGAGGTAGATATTCAGTAGAATCTCCAAATTAGAGCTGCCAAATCACGCCTCCGTGAGTTTTTGCCTAAACATGCATCGGAAGAAACCTTATTACTAAATAATTAAACAAGTTATCTAAAATCGGTTAAATAGTTAATATAGTAGAGAAAACAAACTATTTTTGACAATAATTGTTATTTCATTTAACGAACGTAAAACATACAATTTCAACGTCGAACACTTGCAATTTCGCGTTTTTTTTGTAAAAGGCCTCTTAAGGCGTATAGTCCCTTGAACCATCTGACCGAAATTATGTGAACGCAACTCTCGCACTCGCTTAGGCGAACATGTACATGTACGCAAATCTGTGCATTTATTTTTGCGCATTTATTAGGCCAGCAGCGCCCGGAAAGCGCTTTAAATCCATTTTCTCTGCGAGATATTGATTGATTTACATATGCAATGTTCACTTTGAAGGATATTTAACCACCAATTTTTATGTGTAAAAATGTTTCTAAAGCTCCAAGCCGTTTCGAAGGAGTAGGGAAAAGTCGCGAAAACACGACAAAAGTTTTAACTGCACGAAAAAATCAAATGTTGATATTATTGTTCATGAATCTATAATAAACACATATTTTTTATAAAACAATTTACCTAGCCGTTACGGAGGAGTAGGCCTCAGAAAATCACTGTTTTATTGCACTTTTCGGGCGCTTGGCCCTTCTTAGAAGCAAAGATTTTTTACTACGGTAGGTCATGAAAGTTATTACGCAACGCCATCTATCGAACCATTTATGAACTAGTTCGATAAAAATATTAAGATAAAAATCTTAACTTTTTGATAGATGGCTTTAAAAATGAATTTTCATTTTGTTCTAAATTGCTTTAGCATGTTCCTGATAGAAGTTTTATGTAGTTATAAGATAATAGAGTGCGTCTACTGAAAGCGTAACCTGAAGTTTTTTTTATTAATTAAATTGGCAACTTGAGGACTTGAGGACTTGTAATTGGCTTTCTAGTGATTATGGATTCCTTTCTTTTTTGGCTGGTTTTATTAGCTGTAAGTCTTCCATGTACTAAATAAATAAATAAATAAACATTGTTTTGCCGAAAAAATCACGTCAAAACCTTTCAATCGTGACAATTACAGACACAATAGAAAGACAATAGGTACGCGAACGCCGGCGTTCGCTTGGGGTTTAATGAATTAAGAATAATTGCTTAATTATGGGAAAAACAATAAAGAGTAACGTGCGAAAACTGCTACACACTATGGTTAATAAATTCAAACAAAAACAAGAAGAGAAAGAAGTTGTTTTCAATAAAAACCAACAATGTTTATATACGATTTCTGAATTTTTAAGTTAGTATGACGTTATATTCTTGATCCTTGTTAATAAATATTATTAGATATATTTACGATACAACAATAAATTTTTTTCTTTTATTTTTAGATAATCTAATATTGCGAATTTCGTAATTGACATAAACATCGAACAAAGAAGACTTGTGGTGAATCGACTTAATCAAAAACATGCTAATGAGTGGTAGAATGCGTTCAAAAGCGGCCGAGATGTAGTGAAAGATTTGCCTGACTGTCTGGTAGTGCATCAAAGTCTTCAACTGAAGTTAAAATCGCGAAAGTGAAGGAAATAGTGACTGAAATCCTAGTTCAAGTTTGAAAGAGATAGCTACTGAACTTTCTGTGTCTCACGAGTCGAATGAAATGGTAAATAAAGAGTATTATTTGAATATTATGTAGCGACATTTGAGATAACAGATAAAATAAAATAATTTGGAATAATAACTAACATTTTGTGTGTTATTGACCTTTACCATACACCCACCACTACTTAAAGGTAGAACTACACTGCTCACACGTGTGCTACACACGCGGATCTCGGAGCGTCGGTCTCCATACATTTCATATGGAAAATAGACTGTTAGAGCTACACTTGATCCACGCTACGTCCGCGACGCGGACACATCGGTCCCAGAAATTTTAGAGGGCGGTGGTCAGGCGGAAGTGTCTTCGATGATAAATGAAAAAGGGAGCTTGATCTGTTTTTAATCCTCCGATGAAATCAAAGGTTGTAATGCGCATCACACGTGTTACGCGTTGCGTCGGTGTAGTGTGCACACCTGCCGCACACGTCTGAGACGTTTCACACGTGTGCGTCGGTGTAATGTAGTTCTAGCTTAAGTCTACACACAACTTTTTTAATAAAATTTAAGTTCCTATACAACTATTATAGAATTGTCATAAATACAAAAAATACTCAAGTATCAAAACTTTTTTCTCCTACTATTTCAATAATACCACATGCAAAATTTTTGGTTTTAACCTCCTTTTCTCAGGTCACGCTTTCGTTAGACGGACTCTACCGCCAATGCCAAGGAGAGACCAACCGAACAATTCGATAATACCCGACCCCATCAACTCAGGAAAAATTCTAACAGTGCGAACGCGAAATAGCTCAGCGCCATCTCTCGGGGAATTGGGTTATTAATTAATACATAGGTACCAGAAGAAGTTTTCGGTGGTAATTTTGGATTGCGAGAACCGATTTTAATAATTCTTTTTTTGTTTGAAAGAAGATACGTTCAGGATAATAAAATATGTGAACGAAGTTAAAAAAAATGCTTGCGTATAGGATTATACTACAAACTTAGTCCAGAAATTATTTTGTAGAACCTTTTTGTCTTTTTTGTACAAAAACTGTTGTTTCCATCAAGTTCAAAATAATTTTCTTAGAATGTCTTTATAAAGTTCTACTTGTCAGATTTTTTTCATATTTTCTAAACATATGGTTCAAAAGTTAGAGGGGGGGCACATTGTTTTTTACTTTTGGAGCGATTATTTCCGAAACCATTGACATAATCAGAAAATGATTTTAGTAAACCTCTATCCATTTTTAAATACCTATCCAACAATATATCACACGTTAGGGTTGAAATTTAAAAAAAAAATCCCACTTTAAATATAGGGGGGTTACCCTAATAAAACATTTTTTTCCAATTTTGATTTTACCACTTTGTCGGCGTGATTGGTCTACATATTGGTACCAAATTTTCAGCTTTCTAGTGCTAACGGTCCCAGCGATTAAGTGAGGACGGACAGACAGACATGGCGAAACTATATGGGTTCCTAGTTGATTACGGAACCGTAAAAAGAATCATGAACAAATCTGCTCGTCTTTTGCCGTGCACGCATACTTAGACCTTGAAGATCGAGTCATAATTAATCCACGAGAATGAGATAAAAATAATAAAATAATAGTTACCGCAGTCGTACTGAAGCAGCGAAGGGTGCGGGAAGGCGACGGCGTGGCGCGAGGCGGGCGCGTGGAACAGCTGCAGCGCCTTGCGGGCCGCCGGCGCCGCGGCGCGCTCCAGCAGGCCGGCGCGCCGCCGCCAGCCGCGCGCCTCCGCGCCGCCGCCCAGCGCCAGCGTGGGCGCCGCCGCGCGCGCCGCCTCCCAGCACACGCAGAACCTGCACACTCATATTGTATACACGACACTGTCTAAGGGGGACTTTGTACACTTACGACTTATTACGTCCTTACATAATTATGAAATTAGCGTTTTGTAGAGGTCATTTTTTTTTTTGTAAAATTTATTTAATTAATCAAAGTATCTGTATCCGTAACTGTTGATATCTATGTACTTTTGCCATCTTATAGGTTCATTGATCCCTTTACTAAAAAAAAAACATAGGGGCGAGAATCAATAAATTCTTTGATGGCGGTTTGGCCTGCCGCATCGGAGTTATTTTTTTTTCCTTGTAAGAAGTCCACATGCCCTTAGCTCTCGCTGGAACGCCCATACCAATGTGCTCCGACTTTCGGTAATTCGGGTCGCTTATCCAAGGAGATGGGGAGGTAGACCGAGACATAACACATCGGATCAACTTGTGACCCACGGATGCCCCTCAAGTTGAAGGGTAAAATCTACAAGTCTGTGATAAGGCCTGTCATACTGTATGGATCAGAATGCTGGGCTGTGAAAAAGACTGATGAAAAAAGATTGCATGTAGCAGAGATGAGAATGTTGAGATGGATGTGTGGTGTGACGAGATTGGATAAAGTGAGAAATGAGTATATTAGAGGGAGTTTGAAAGTGGCGCCAGTGACTGACAAGCTGAAGGGGAATCGTTTGTATTGGTATGGTCATGTAAAGAGGAGGGATGAAATGCATGTTACCAAAAGAGTTATGAGTATACATGTGGATGGGTGGAGAGGGAGAGGGAGGCCAAAGAAAAGATGGATGGATTGCGTTAAGAATGATATGAAAGAAAAGGAAGTTAGTGATATGAGCGCCGACCCCAAATAAGATGGGACAAGGGCAGGAAGAAGAAGTAAGAAGTCCACATGCCGGAAAAAATCTGTTGGAATAAGGTCCGGGAAGTACGGTGGATGCCGCAGACATTCCAATTGTAGCTCATCTAACTTAGTGGTTGTAGGTTCCTGCACATTCGTATAATTAAGTAGGTTATGCAACTTCAGCGTTTGCACACGTATGACCATTTAGTATAGTAGTTACTAAGTAAAATAAATCAGTGATTTTTCTACACTCAACTCAGGCGGTTTTATTATCATCCCCGGTTTCAAATTATTTTATTTCATAAAAGTAAAGTATAACAATTTTATTTCATAAAAGTAAAATTTGACAAACTACGTCTCGAAGAATCAAGTTCAAGACTCGTAGTTACCTGTCGATAATCGGTCTGAGGTCGTCGAGTACGTCCCGTACGTCGCGCGGTGGCACCGCGGGCGGCCCCGCCCACACCGCCGCGCGCAGGTCCGCGCCGTACAGCGGCAGGCGCCAGCAGCGCCGCTCGTTGCACGCCGCCAGGCGCCGCAGGCACGCGCGCCGCCGCGCCTCCAGCCGCGCGGGGGCGCCCCTGCGCGCGGCAGGCGGCGGCGCGGGCCCGGCGGGGCGCGCGCGCGGCGCCAGCGCCACGGCGGGCGGCGCGGCGGCGCCCGCGGCGTCCGGCGGCGCGGCGCGCGGCACCAGGCGCAGGTGCAGGCGCAGGCCGGCGGGCGGCGGGCGCGGCGGCGCGGCGCGCGCGGGCCCCGCGCCCAGCTCCTCCACGAGGCGGCGCGGCGGCGCCAGGTGGCGCGCGCGGTGCGCGGCGAAGGCGCCGCAGCCGCCGGCCTCCAGCGACGCGAGGTCGCCGCCCAGGCGCGCCGCCAGCGAGGCGCGCTGCACCAGCCCCACGGCCAGCACGAGCGCGGGCGCCGCCACGCGCAGCCCGCCCAGTTGCAGAGGAGAGGACACAGGCCGCGGCTCGAACAGGTCGGGGTGGTTGCACACTTTACGCAGTTGCATGAGCACGTTGATAACGCTGAGCAGGTGGCCGGATGCTAGGCTCTCTTTGGTCCTGCAAAACAGCCACAACGTGAGGGTGCGGAATAGGGTTCAGGATAGAATAGCGCACGTGCAGGTTGCAGCACTCACTTGGCGCGCGACATGAAGTCGTCATAGAGAAAACGCTGACGCTTGGAGAGGCGGCACAGCAACACGTGCTCGTACTTGCGCGGCATCTGGCGCTCCACGTCGGCCTTGAGGCGGCGCAGCAGGAAGGGCCGCAGCACCTCGTGTAGGCGCCGCACAAGCGCCTCGTTGTAGCGGTTGGAGCCGTCGGCGATGCCGGCCACCTCGCTGAACCACTCGCGGAACTCGGAGTGCGAGGCGAACACGTCGGGCATGAGGAAGTGCATGAGCGACCACAGCTCCAGCAGACTATTCTGCAGCGGCGTGCCAGTCAGCAGCAGACGCCTGCCACACAACACACGTTAACGAGTGCACCCACTGCTCCACTTTTCTCCCATCACCTAAATATTACAATCTATGTGGGTGCAACATTCATGTAAACAATATAGTCTCAAGGAGCCGGAAAGCGGCAGGGCAACACGATAATAACACAATGCATGTTAGCCATGTATTAGCTGTATGGAACTGTCATTAGATATAGTACTCAGGCTATAAAAGTCTCTGCACACAGCGGGCGCGGCGCGGCGGGACGGGACGGCGACGCGACACTGAGCATTTGTAATGTACTAGATATTACGGACGACGCCTCACAGAGCGTCGCGTCGCCGTCCCGTCCCGCCGCGCCGCGCCGCGCCTGCTGTGTGTAGAGACCTTAAGTGGTGATTTTCAGCTAAATGGTAAGTTTTCTCATAAAATAAGCCCAGACAAAAATTGTACGACGAAAGTCTTGGACGAGTGCGTGTTGCCAGTGATGACATATGGTGCCGAAACGTAGTTGCTCACAATGGGCCTCATTAGAAGACTTAAAGTCACCCAAAGGGCAATGGAAAGGGCTATGCTTGGAGTTTCCTTGCGTGATCGAATCAGAAATAAAGATATCCGCAGGAGAACCAGGGTTGCCGACATAGCACGAAGAATCGCCAAACTTAAGTGGCAATGGGCAGGGCACATTGCTCGCAGAACGGATGGCCGTTGGGACCGAAAGGTTCTGGAGTGGCGACCGCGTACCGAAAGACGCAGCGCCGTAAGGCCTTCTACAAGATGGACTGACGACTTGGTGAAGGTTGCAGGAATCCGATGGATACGAGACGCACAGGATCGTGCATCGTGGCGATACTTAGGGGAGGCCTATGTCCAACAGTGGACAGTGGTAATCATCATTCCAGTCTATCGGCTGGAATGATGATTATGATGATGAGATACAGACGTAGAATATTAATTTGTTTGATTTTGTGATAACTATTCTAATACTAACGCAAGTTACCTACCTACCTAATCTATATATATAAAAATGAATCCCTATTTCCTTGGTCACGCCATCACGAAATTAGAGAAATTGATGAACGGCTGGACCAATTTCCCTAATTCTTTTTTTGTTGTGTTTGTTATTGTGAGGAGACGGTTCATATAGAAAAAAAATTTGCCTATTTTTTGCAGTCAAAAGTGGTTTTGACCGGTTATGAGTTTTGACTGCACAATAAACACACAAAATAAACTTAAAATTAAAAAATATATTTATGCTTCTATACACATAGAAGGATACTCCCAAAAAAACGTGGCCATGGATGACCGAGCCTGGGCTCAAGCTACCCTTCCCATCCGTATGGGAGGCCTCGGCGTCCGCAAAATTTCTAGTATTAGTTTACCAGCTTTTATATCCTCGGTTCACGGCATTGAGAAATTAATCAGGAATATCCTATCTCCTTCACTAATTGATTTCAATGTGCCGTGCTTCATCGAGGCTATAGATGCCTGGAGACTCGCTTGCCCGAATACAAATCCGCCCGATTACCCGGCTTCCTAGAGACGGTAGGATGAGCCGCTCTGCAGAGTAGTACAGGAAAACCTAATTCTAACAGCTCCTACGACTGCGGAGCGGGCGCGCCTGCTGGCTGTGGAAAATTGGGAGTCTTTGGTCACGCAATGCCGTCGTCAAATATTGGCACCTTGTTCGACGATACTACTTTCCGCCTAGCTGTTGCCCTACGCCTTGGCGCTCCTCATCGCTGTCACTGTGGCGAAGTTGTCAACAGCCTCGGTCACCACGGCCTGTCATGCTGTCCAAGCGCGGGACGCAAAGCGCGGCACGCGAATATTAACGACCCTATCCAACGAGCCCTTGTCACCGCCGGCGTTCCGGCTGTTTTGGAACCTCATGGCCTGGCAAGCGATGATAGTAAGAGACCAGACGGTATGTCTTTATTTCCAAGGAAATTGGGTAGACCTTTAGTGTGGGAAGCTACCTGTGTCGACACCTTTGCACCATCCCATCTTCCTAGCTCATCGTGCTGTGCTGGTGCTGCCGCTGCGGCTACGGAAAACCTCAAGCGGCGGAAATATAACAATCTCGCCGGCAGTTATATTTTTGAGCCGTTTGGGGTTGAAACTCTTGGACCGTGCGGTCCGAGTGCTCATACGCTTTTTAAAGAACTGTCCAAACGCTTAGTTGACACTTAGCGTGACCCCGTGGCTGGTTTTTAACTCGCGCCTTGGTTAGGGATTAAGTATGCCATTCAATGTGGCAATTTCGTCAAACTTTTGGGCACACTTCCAGTCGACAGCGATGCAGAGGAGTTTTATGACGCCATATTTAAGTAGGGAGTAACCTTTAATGTGTATAGTTAGGTTAAGCATAAATATATTTTTTTAACATTTAAGTTTATTATGAATGAATTAATTATTTTTTTATTTTACATTTATACATTAATAACAGTCATAATTAAGTAATTTTTATAACACATAAAATATAATAAAACGTTAAAGAATTTGTTAAGACGAGTCTAATGAGCCCAAATTCGACGTGTTTACTAATAGGCATTCCAGGGTACTATCAGCCACCTCCCAATTCTAGCATCAGATCCTCGTCATGAAAAATATTTAGAACTGGTTAAGACGAATCTTTCAATGATTGGCTCAACTCGATGTGTTTACTAGAAGACATTCCAGGGTTCCATCAGTCACTTCCCAGTTCTAGCATCGGGCCTTCGTCATTATCTATTGTATTTTTAAGATAAATCTAAATAAGCCAAAACTAGATGGGTTTAATGATAATCGGAGTATAAGGTACGCCACCCTGGTCGACACACTCTCGATCTTCACCATATTGTTCACAAGGACAGCCTCCTCCCGAAAATAGAGCAGGTTACCAGATCTTTTTTTTTTTCTCTCTGTGTCCAACTGTTTTTTGAATGCTAAGACTCTACACAACCGCGAGGTATGCAGTCTCACGGAATATTTTCTGGCTACCGACGTGGGTATGCATCGAGATGTAGTGGCAGTGGACAAGGGACTCACCCCGCTCTCCCTGGCTAACGAGAACTGGCGCGGGAGATAGTGTCAGACTCTTACTGACTTTTGGATAACCCTGGCCCCAGTAGGCTTCGACTCGGCTGGGTCCCTTCCTCTAAAATACTCTCTTGTGGAATCGGAAGTGCCATACTATAGGTATGAGCCCGACCCAGTTATTGATAAAGGTCATATCACTTTGTACTGGGATCGGCCCATCATCACTTACAGGACTATTGTGGCCAATAAGCCTGATATAGTGGTGGTGGACCAAAGCGAGAGGCGTGCAATGATTGTTGACATATCCGTTCCGCATGGTGAGAACCTCGTGAAAGCCGAGAAAGATAAACAAATCAAGTGTATTGACTTGGCTCGCGAGGTTGTCGACTTGTGGGAAGTGGATTCAGCGATCATTGCACCGATAGTTGTTTCAGCCAATGGCTTAATAGCCAAGAGCCTCGACCAACACCTTAGGAGGCTCTTGTTAGGCGACTGGATCAAGGGCTTGATTCAGAAAGCAGTATTGCTGGACACGGCTCGTATAGTCAGGAGGTTCCTTTCTCTGGGGCCCTGACCTGCCGGGTAGTTTGGACCCCTTTCCCGATACCGGTGGGCTACTATTTTTTTTATTTTTAAATGTTTTTTATTTTATATAGAATATTTAAAAATATAATTTATAAGGGTCATTTCATTACATGTATATACTTACGAATAAACGAAATAATAATAAAAGATTTACAAGATTTGCATGACATTTTTTGCTGTTTGTTGTAATAATTATGCTAATGAAAATAACCTGAAATTCAATCTATTTGTCTACTTTCCCATAAGTACCTAAATAAATATATTATAACTAATAGACGGACCCCAAGAACAAAATCGTATAGAGTGCGTCTACTGAAAGCGTAACCTGGAGTTTTTTTTTAAATTAAATTGGCAACATTGTTTTGCCGAAAAAAAACACGTCAAAGTCTATGGTTGCCATTGTCAGTTTTTTGGAAACTGATATTTATTTTTCAAGAATAATTGCTTAATTGTGGAAAAACAATAAACAGTAACGTGCAAAAACTGTTACACACTATGGTTAATAAATTCAAGCAAAAACAAGAAGAGAAAGAAGGTGTTTTCAATGAAAACCAACATTGTTTACATACGATTTCTGATTTTTAAGTTAGTATGACGTTATAATCTTGATCCTTGTTGACTAATATTATTAGATAGTTATAAGGATATAATATTTTTTTTCTTATATTTTTAGATAATCTGACATATTGCGAATTTCATAATGGACAAAAACATCGAACAAAGAAGGCTTTTGGTGAATCTATTTAATCAAAAACACATGCTAGTGAGTGGTAGAATGCGTTCAAAAGCAGTTGAGATGTAATGAAAGATTTGCCTCACTCTGTCTGGTAGTGCATGAAAGTCTGCAACTGAAGTTAAAATCGCGAAACTCCTAGTTCAAGTTTGAGAGAGATGCTGCTGCAGCAGTTGCTGAACTTTTTGTGTCTCACGAGTCGATCCGTATCATTTGAAACAATCACTGGAGTATAAACATGTTCCCACTTGACTAATCCCAAAAGATCTGAATTTTCTCTATGCTAAAACGTATCGATTCCAACCCAACAATCTTGAAACACATTAATAGTGTTGGCGAGACGTGATGAAGTTGAAATCATGTTGACTATTTTATTGACTATCACGGTGTTGTGCACTTGGTATTCTTGCCAGAACGCCAAATGGAAAATAAGGAATATTTTTTAAATATTATATAGCGACATTTGAGAGATCAGATAAAATAAAATAATTTGGAATACTATCTAACATTTTGTGTGTTATTGACATTTACCATACACCCACCAAATAATTAAGTCTACACACATGTTTTTGACTATGATTTAAAGTTCTTGTACAACTATTCTAAAATTGCCATAAATACAAAAAATACTTTAGTATCAAAACTTTTTTCTCCTACAATTTCAATAATACCATTTTCAAAATTTTTGGTTGTAACCTCCTTTTCTCAAGTCACGCTTTCATTAGACGGACTCTATGAAAAATTATCGATTTATGGTATGAGGTTTGAAGTTAAAGGTGTTCGATTATTTATTTTATTATGTAAAAGAATATTAAACTGAAATAAAGTTGTGGCTTAGTATGTACAATAGGAATACGTAATAACACACATTTCGTTTTCATTTTCGATACGATTTTATTCTTGGGATCCGTCGTAATAAATTGTATAAATTACAATCAGTTACGAAATATTGTAAAGATTATATGAGGGGAAAATAGATTAGATAGGCTGGCAACATTAAGCACGCCCTACGCGCAAAGTTAACTTGCGCTACCTCTACCTCTCCATTGCAAATTTCCTTTTAGACCTGCTTTTTTAAATAAAATTCCATTCCCTTCATAATTCTACACTTTTTAGCGTCGTTTTTGTTTTGTCGTAGTGGGGTTTTAGTTTTTGACTTTTTTTTTATTTAAACAATTTTCGTGTTAAACGTTTTGTCCACTAAAGAGCGCCAAAATTACGGCGAAAGAATTTCATGTGAGAAACGCACTATAATTGTCCTCGCCTATCTGTCACTATAGGTTTGCAACAGCTGTAATGACAGTGATCATACATGTGTGTTTTGGTGCACGAGTCGTGGTTTTCTTTCCTGCTTTTAATACATCAATGCTAAAACTACAGTTTTTAATTTTCTTTAAAATGTAACTCTAGTTTCATTTAGTGTTGTTTGTGTACTTATAGTCCTTCCTAAAGATGTCTAGTAGATAAGACGACCATTGTACCCATAGATTTGAGTTTCTGTGAAATTGCTACTTTTTGGTGTACAATAAAGTTTGTTCTATTCTATAGTTAGGAAACTAGTAGAAGTAATTTCAATAAAGTAGCTCAGCTGTAACTAGTAAGTTAATGCAGAACAAAATAGTTACAGTCATGCAATTTCTACTGGGAAACATCAGCCAGCCGCGTAGTGCTTATATAAAACAACACAGAGACCACTCACCTTTCAGTTTGAAAATTTAATAGCATCTGCCACCTTTGAGATTTGAAGTTTTTAATGTTCTGTGCCTCATCGAGGATTAAATATTTCCATCGTTTTCTTCGGAAACTTTGATGGTCTTGCACTACGAGTTTATAGGAGGTTATACACACATGAAAAGAGTTAGCTTTAGTCCACCCGACACGTTTCATTTTGCGCTCTTTGATAGTGCCATAGTAGGTGAGAATCTTGAAGGCAGGGCACCACTTCTTGAACTCCATTTCCCAGTTGAGCACGACGGAGGTGGGCGCCACCACCAGGTGCGGGCCCCAGTCGCGACGCTCCAGCGCCAGGTGCGCCAGCAGCGCGATGGTCTGCACCGTCTTGCCCAGCCCCATCTCGTCCGCCAGGATGCCGTTGAGGCCGCGCGCGTACATCGTGGCCAGCCAGTGCAGCCCCACGTGCTGGTACTCGCGCAGCACGTGGCGCAGCAGGCGCGGCACCGGCGTGGCCACGGCCGTCTCCGACAGCGTGGTGCCCGTGGGCTGCAGCGACGCCGCCAGCACGGCCGCCGCCTCCACCAGCCGCTCCGAGCCGCCCGCCGCCGAGGCCGCCTCCGCGCCGCCGGGCGACTCCACGAGCGCCTCGAGCGCAGACGACGCCGCCGTGGACGAGCTGGCGCCGGACGAGTCCGAGTCGGAGTCGTCACTCGAGACGCTGGGCGCACGCTTGTAGCGGCGGCGCAGCTCGTCGAGGCCGGTGGCGGCGTCGGAGCGCAGCGCGGCCAGCTCGGCGGGGTCGGGCGGCTCGGCGCGCTCCTGCTCGGCGATGGTGCGCTCGTCGTCGGCCGAGTCGGCGTCGGGCCCGTAGTCGGAGGGCGGCGGCGAGTGCGCGGGCAGGTAGCCGGGCGGCAGCAGGTCGCCGAGCGGCGCGCGCAGGTCGCGGCGCAGCGCCTCCAGCTCGTCGCGGTGGTCGCGGCGCGGCGAGTCGCGCTCGGCGGCGGCGATGGTCTCCTCGTCGTCATCGGAGCAGCCGCGCGGCGTGAACTCGGCGTCGTCGTCGGGCGGCGCGTGCAGGTTGGCGGCGAGCTGTCGCGAGTATCGCTCGGTCTTGTCCACGATGTAGCTGAGCTGCTCGTCGAGCGCCTCTTTGCGTGCGCGCTCCACTCTCCGGACGCGTTTCCACTCGACTAGCTGCGGCAGAATTCATTTTCAGTTTTATTGTTTTGAATAGTTATTTTATTAATATAATAAATATGTGTGATTCTACAAAAATAAATGGTTAACTCAATTTCATCAGCCAAAAGGTTTCTTTTAAGGTCGATGTATCATATTTTGTTAATGTTTGATTTTATTTTAAATCAATAAGAATAATTTAATGGGTCATCCAATTTCAGCAATTTATTTAAAATGCAAGTTTGTAAAACACTTCAATATACCTGTAATGAAATGACCTCCTTGGAAATGACATTTCATTAATTTAATTTTTAAGCTGTGGATACGGGGTGACGTATGATTCATGATGTTTAGATTATTTTGTGCATTTTATTGTTATAAAAACCATAAAAACTTGTAGAGAGATAAATAAAGGGATATAATTGAGGAGGCGATATTAGTGAACTTTAAATGTCGTTTCTTTGTTTTCAGGTGAGATAAAAGTGTAATAGAATAGAATAGAATAGAATAGACTTTATTGTACACCAAAAAGTAATACAGCTTATACAAAAACTTCAGTTTGTGGGTACAATTATGGCGGTCTTATCGCTGAAAGCGATATCTTCCAGACAACCTTAGGATGGATAAGAGCTAAAAATAATACAAGGGGTAGTCTGTGGTGTACTGCTAACTATATAAAACACAATACTCAATTATAAATACATATATACATACATATTATAATAAGTTACACAATTTAATTAGTAAAAAGGATAGAAAAAAAGAGTAAAGTAGGGTTGGTGGAAGAAATTAAAATACGTAGAATCAGTATAGTATTAGAGAGAAAGGAAATGGTTTTTAACTAGATTTTTAAACGAAACTAGTGACTGGGCTTGCCTAATTGGTAATGGCAACGCATTCCACAAACGCACCGCTTGGATCGCAAACGACTTATCAGAGAATTTTGTAGAATGCGAAGGCATTAAGAGGGTCAAATTTTTAATTTTAGTAATTTTAGTTATACGATAATTGTTATACTGTAAAAGCGTGTTGAATAAAACAAATCTTTGTTTTCAGAGAAACAATTTGTGGTTTATTTCGAAAATCCTCAATTATATTTCTTCATCGATATATATGTACTACAGGTCGCGCGGTGAATTAAGATCGCTCGGTGAATTAAGATCGCTCGGTGAAAGTGGTGGGGGCAATCGGCGCATGTGTACAATTGTATGTTTGAACCTTAATATATATATATATATATATATATAACTTATAATAACACTAGTTTTTCCTTGTAATTTATCTTGTAAGTAGGTAAATTCTGAAAAATTAAAATAATTAAAATAAAAAATAATAATTTCGTTAGTTTCTTTCCTAACCTAACAATTCACGTCGTAAACCATTTTTCTGGCTTGCCGTTTTAAAACTTTATTTTTAACCATTTTTTTTTACATCTACGTATTACTAATACAATAACACGAGCTGTACGCAACAGTACCCAAGTACAACAGTATCCAATGAGACGCGAGAACACAACGCGGGAATTGAAGAGCAACTCTATCTACCAATGACGTGTCGCCGACGACGCACACCCGCCCGCACGTCGCCAAATACACCTTAGAATTGAATACTGCGCATGCCCCTTCCACTTTAGCCGAGCGATCTTGATTCACCGCGCGACCTGTACGTACTAGATAGGGCGTGCTGAACACTCGCTTCAAACGAATCCGTTGCACTGAATTCTAGGCAAATTGACATTGATGACTTTAGTGAAATTTTGACGTTCACACAGTGTGAGAGCAGCGCTTATAAATTGAAAAGAAAGTGAATTTGGGACGTAAATAATAATTCAGTAGTGATGAAAATAAAATAATTGATTATTCAAGCAATTTAATAGCTTCAAATTCCGTACTAGTACGTATGTTAGAAATTATATTATTTTATTTAAAAGCTTTCCCATTTTACAATCATAGACTAAAACATGCAGATGTTCCATCCCACTAAAACCGGGTTTTATACCTACAACTGCTTTAGTGAACACGAACATAGCACGATGTTTTTATTCAGTTTGTTTTTTTTTTTTTAAATATTTATTTAATTTTTTTTTTGTTTAAATAATAGGTACCAATGAATTCCGTCAAATTCAATAATTATGAATACGTCTCAGTTTTCATCGCTAAGTTTTGTGGTTAAGCATTCTGTCATTCGTAAGCACTGAGGTATTACGTACCTACCTAGATATTATATATTCATACATTAGTATTCAAATATAAATTAGGTTCAGTTGAATTTGTAGTCATAAGTGTAATATACATAAGTGATACATCACTAAGTGATCATTACTGTTACTGAGATTTAGTCCTTCATAAACTATAATTATATTTCAAGTTTGTTCACTCTGGTCAGCCGAAAAGAGAAAAATTGATAAAATATCTTCAAGAGGATAGACGTGAAAACACGTGGCTTCCAACAAAATATCCGTTTATCTGCTCTGCACACTTTCAAACTGATGATACAAAAGCTGGAAAACGTTTTCTAATGAGTCGGCTATTCCTTGCAGTAATGTCATTCCTTCAGAATGTGCCTTCAAACATTTATAGCTTTCCCTTACATCAATAAAACAAGGGCAAATTTCTGACTCCGAATCAATTTTTGATTCGCCCCGAAAAATTAAGTTGAAAATAGATTTAAAAAAAGTTTTAGTATTTTATGTAATTTATTTCATCACCACTGCTCTCAAAACGGTGAAGGAAAACATCGTAAGAAAACCGGCATAATTCGAAGACTTGCGACTTTCACCAACCCGCACTGGGCCATCGTGATGGTTTACGGCCCATTCCCTCTCCTAGAGAGAAGGCTTGAGGCCCAGCAGTGGGAACATTAAAAAGCTGATTATGCTATAGTTATAGTTGTTGTTTGTTTTGTTACTACATATTAGCAGCGCAGTCCTGACCATCATTCACTAAAGAGAGCGTCCTTTAGAATGATGATTACAATAAATAGTTTCAATATTTTACACGATTTTGAATTCATTAAGTAGTAGACGTAGTTTTCTGAATTTACACTAACGTGGACTATTGGTAAAGTTTTGAAATAGAGTTTTATTGTAATGAAGGGGCATATTGTGGGCAAAAAACTGTGTCACTTCTGCGGTATAAAAATCTATATGGATAACATGTCATTACACTATGTTGAACTAAACGCGTAAGTACTTCGAAATTCATGGCGCTTAAGACGTTTTGGTCGCGAAAAAATTATCCTCTAAAAGCTATCAGCGCTTTATATTTTAATAGTTCTGTTAGACGACATAATGCCAATGTAGTGCTACAGCAGATTTTCATTTTAACTTTTCAATATTTTGACAAATATTTTTCATTAAAGGGCCTGTCTATCACTAGAATATAAGTCAATGTATTTCTTATATACCTATATATATTTTATATATTTTATTATTAACTAGCTTTTGCCCGCAGCTTCACCCGCGTACATAAAATATTTATTTATTAACACTTTCTATCGGTGAAAGAATTTTAACAATCGGACCTGGAACTGGAACGATTACCTCCAACAAACAAAAAAAAACAAACCTTATAGGCTCGCGTTTGACCACTATCTCACCAGATATTGATATAAACTAGTACTTGATTGCGATCCAACCCATAAGCAGTGATGCAATGGTTGACGGCGAGGCGCACTAATTTATTAAGGGCCTATTCACTCTAGCCTTAAAGACACTCAAATTATAATATGATGGGCAGACCGCAGCAGGCAAATTCTGTGGCCCTAGTGAAAAGGGGTGTAAGTCCGATTTTGTCAAAAATGAGTTAAGTATACCAAAATGATCAGAAAAAAATGCTCTATCGTTTAGTGAAACGAGATCTAAGCTAGCCCTAAAAATAAGGAAGTTACTTTGTGCAAAAGGACACTGACACCAAAAAAACCACGCAAGTTGACTTCAAGTCCATTTATATTGTTTTAAACGGAAAAATAAAAACTTTCTTTCGTGTTTTTTAATCTAAATTAACATAAATCAACCACATTTCAATTTGGTTGGTGTTTATCGATACAACAACACTTAGTCCATAAAAATGGTTTAAGTTAGAAAGGATATTATTAGACTTATATCCGTTTTCACCGAGATAAAGAGAAAAAATATTTCTTTCCATTAGGTAATTAGTTATTAAAAATAATTTCAAATGCGTATCCCTTTTCACGTGCATGAATTAATATTTAACTAATGGGAGAACGGGTCTAACTTATTTTATACCCTTATGGAATTCATTTTGTGATTGGTATAAGTCACTAACTTAAAAACTATTAACTTTACATAAAAAATAACCCAATAATAGTAAAGAGCATAAATTTTTTATCTATAAAAAAAACATCACATGTATTTCATTTGGTAGCGGTTTGAATGACACACGTGGTCAAACACGAATTTGAAGTACGCAGAGTGTTTTTTACGTCTCCTGTAAAGTTGCATTTTTGGACTTAGATCCTTTTCCACTAGGGCCACAGAATTTTTCCTTCGATGTACTTATAAATATGTACATCTAATAATAATAATTAATAATTATTATTATTAGATGAATTAAGAAGATGAATTGAGAATTTGGTAATTCTCAAAACGTCAGTTCTTTGGCATGCCACAAACGTTACAACGCAGAGTTAAGTGGCTGTGTATTAAAAATTACCTATAATTAAGAAACTGTTTCACGTGGGGATTTTTTTATTGTTGATAGGTTCGCGCTTGACCTCTTTCTCAACTGATGGAAACCGCCGATGCCGTCGACGATGGAACGCGCTTACCTAGAAAAAACCTATTCACTCTCGACTTAAAGATTCCCGGGTTGTAGCTATCAGGAAACACAGACTCCGGCAAGAAATTCCACTCCTTAGCTGCACGCACAATGAATGTGTTCCCAAAACGTTTTGTGCGTGTAGGTAGGATATCCACCATGTACCGGTGGCGCATAGCCGTACGTCTGGTAGTTCGATGATGGAACGGTCTAGGCGGAATTAGGTTGTGCAATTCCGATGCACACTAATCGAAATGACAAATCAATCAATCAATGACAAGCCGACGAACGGTGAGTATCCGAAACCTCTACGGTCCGGATCAAGCGTTTCGCCTCGTTTTTTATATGGCGTATCCCAAGGGACTGGAACAATTTGCCTTCTGCGGTCTTCCCGTCTGATTATAATGTTACGTACGTGGGTAATCAAATGCCGATTTACTAACAGACAACTTTATTCACCACAAACAATAACAAATTAGTCCAGTCAACAATAATCCGAATCGCAATTAACACTAGAGTACCGTTACAATATCGCTTAGGTCGTTAAGTAAAATCACTTCAAGTACTAGGGTAGTTCGCTCTTGATCGCAGTCGAAATCACAACTGACTCGCTTCCGGCCGGGGGCTCGTATATATATGCGGAGCCAAGAAAATTCTAGATACCGACGTCCCGCGATCGATCCAGAATTCCAGAACCATTGAATCGCTTCTCGTAGTCATAAATCATTTTTATTGCACGATGTACTGAGAGTCACTTTCATGCGAATTTCGACTTTATTGTTAATGGAGGAGAGTAGCATTTCCCTTATCGGTGATACATACCTAACTACTAGTTGTAGGTACTTTGTGGATGTTTCGAGATTTTTCTAAGCCTGGCTACGCACAACCATTCTAGATCTTTCGAACAGCAATGCATTTTAATTATTACGTGCTACTCGTTATTTTCTCGGAGATATGGCGTAACAATAATTTAGGTGTCTTTAAGGCAGGAGTGAATAGGCTCTTAACAAACTAGTGCGCCTCACCATCAACGATTACATCACTGCACCAGGTGGGATCGCAGTCAAGCACTAGTTTATACCAATTAAAAAGAAAAAAAGAAAATGCAACCGGTAGAAAACCAACAGGTTAGCAACTCTGCCTCGATGGTCAAGACTTTAAAGCCTGGACTCGACGAGTTTATCATGGCCAATTATCCTTCTGGCTCGCCTCTCAATTGCCCCAGGTACATCAAGGTGGTATCGTGCAGATACGTCCTAAAGATGAGAGCAATACTCCATACACGATCGAACTTGCGCTTGATAAAGTTTGAGTAGCTGTTCCGGCGTGAAGTACGAGGGCAGTCCGATAAGTACTTAGCCTACAAAAGAAAAAAGAAAATTTTGGAAAAGTGGTGATTTATTTCTCAACATAGTCTCCTTTCAACTCGATACACTTGACCCAGCGATGCTCCAACTTCTTTAACCCCTCTGAAAAATACGTTTTCTGGAGGTCTGCAAAGTAGGCCTCCGTGGCGGCGATAACCTCCTCATTCGACTCAAATTTCTGCCCGGCGAGTGACTTTTTCAAGTTTGGAAACAAAAAGAAGTCAAAAGGTGACAAATCTGGAGAATACGGTGGATGGGGCAGCTGTTCGTAGCCTAATGCCACCAATTTGGCCGTGGCAACGGCGGAAGTGTGAGCCGGTGCGTTGTCATGGTGGAAGAGCACTTTTTTCTTCGCCATATGGGGCCGTTTTTTTCTGCAATTTGAAGTCGAATCGGCCCAATAGTTCGGCATAATAGAGCCCTATGACCGTTTTGCCCTTCTCCAGGTAGTCAATGTAGATCACACCTTGTGAATCCCAGAAAACGGTGGCCATCACCTTTCCGGCCGATAGGACAGTCTTCGCCTTCTTCGGAGCACATTCGCCGGGTAAAGTTCACTGTTTCGACTGTTCCTTGGTCTCTGGTGTGTACCAGTGAATCCATGTTTCGTCAACAGTCACGAAACGACGCAAAAACTCATTCGGATTGCGCTTAAACAGTGTCAAACACTGCTCTAAAGGGCTCTCACAGATGCGCTTGTTGTCGCGAGTGAGCAAATGCGGCACCCATCGAGCCGACAGCTTTCTCATGGCCAATATTTCATGCTGGATATGACTCACGCAGTTTTTTGAGATGCCTACTGTCTCAGCTATCTCATGCACCTTCAATGGGCAGTCTGCCAACACAAGATCATGGACTTTAATCACGTTATCCTCCGTGGTAGCCGTTTTTGGGGCACCTGGGCGTGGCTCATCAAAAACTGACGTGCGACCACTTTGAAACACGTTAAACCAATTTTTGACGGTCGCCATTGAAGGAGAAGAGTCACCGTACACAGCATCCAAGCGGTCTTTGATTTCGCTGGGCGATTTCCCTACCAAAAACAAGAATCGAATCACCGACCGAAATTGCTCTTTTTCCATTTTTCTAAAGTCCACGGACACGCCCGCTTCTACAAGCGGTCTAAACAAAACTACAAATCCAATATGGCTGAAATTTCGACAGAAGCCTTCTACAAGGATGTACTACATGATAATAAATTTTTCTTACGATAGTGGCGCCATCGAGCGGTGAGGCTAATTACTTATCGGACTGCCCAGGTACTGTCTGACCTTTGCGAGGATTCCCAGCTTTTTTCCAGCTAGGTGAGCCTTTGCTTCGATATATGGCCCAAAGTTGAGTGTTGATATCAGCGTAACACCAAGAAGGTCAAGATGGTCGGTTATCGGCACGGTTACATCCCGGAAAATTGGAGCGGGGTTGAATTGGCTCCTTTTAGCGGAAAATTGGAGCGGGGCTGAATTGGCTCTTTTTAGAGGAAAATAGACACGCCTGAATTTTTGCAGCTTTGAACCTGACCAAATTGGCATCGCCCCATTCGGAGACTGCCGCCAAGGACGGAGGAAGCGCTCTACCCATAGCCTCTCGGAGAGACTGGATCTGTGACCCACTAGCTCGCGCGCTGGATATATAACTCTCAGCAACAGTACTGTCGTGCATAGCCAAAGGCTTAAGCAGATCGTTTATGTGCAGCAAGAATAATGTTGCTAAGAGTACTGACCCATGAGGGACCCCGGCATTAATAGCCATTTGACTGGACGAGCAGCCATCGATAACCACTCGGATGGACCGGTTACTCAGGAAGTCTGCGATCCAAGCACACAATCCAGCGGGTAAACCGAAAGAAGGAAGCTTACTAATAAGGCCTTCATGCCAAACCCTATCGAAAGCCTTCGAGATATCGAGGAAGACGGCAAGCGCTTCCCCGTGCTTCTCGATGGCCTCACTCCAGATGTGGATGGCATACGCTAGACGATCTCCAGCTGACCAATTTCGGCGAAAGCCGTATTGATGGTCACTTAGGATATCATTAGCTTCTAGGTATGTTAGGAGCTTAGTGTCGAGTACACGTTCCATAGTCTTACAGAGAATGGACGTTACTGAGATTGGTCGGTAGTTAGCTGGGTCAGCCCGACTCCCTTTCTCGGGCACGGGCTGTACATTAGCTTGCTTCCATGCAATCGGCACTTTTCCATTTTTTTTTTCATGCCATCCCAATCAGCTGACCTGTATCGCCAAACCCGCCTGTTACCTCAAGGGCAGGAATCGGGCGGAGAGTAGACTGATATAGATTTCACCAGACAGTGGTCGGAACTACCTAACGGTGACGATGTCGACACTGAATAGCGGTCTGGATCTGTTGTCAGGTTTAAGCAATTGGCCGTGTGCGAATCAACCTACGGCACCCTTGTTGTTCCCTGGACCAGCTGGGTAAGATTTAACGCTAGCGCAAGCTTTCGCGTCTCTCGACCAGCATGGTCTGTGCATTAAAATCCCCCAGTAACACCAATTGTGCGAAAGGGTACCTTTGCGGAGCTGCATCCGCCGCCTCACTAAGGTACTGTATGAGCCCGGTCGTCTGCTGATCGCCACTGTGCGAACGGTAGACACATCATCATTTCAGCCGATAGACGTCCACTGTTGAGCATAGGCCTCCCCCAAGCGTCGCTACAACGAACGATCATGTGCATCCATCGGATTCCCGCTACCTTCATCAGGTCGTCAGTCCACCTTGTAGGAGGTCTTCCAAAACAGCCTCTTCCAGTACGCGGTCACCACTCCAGAACCTTTTGGCCCCAACGGCCACCTGTTCTGCGAGCAATGTGCCCTGCCCATTGCCACTTATGTTTGGCGATTCTTTGTGCTATGTCGGCAACCCTGGTTCTCCTGCGGATATCTTCATTTCTGATTCGATCCCGCAAGAAAACTCCGAGCATAGCCCTTTTCATTGCTCTTTGGGTGACTTTTAAGCCTTCTGATGAGGCCCATTGTGAGCGACCACGTTTCGGATAAATATGTCATCACTGGCAACACACACTGGTCATAGACTTTCGTCTTGAGACACTGTGGTATGTTGGATGAAAAGATACCGCGTAGCTTCCCGAACACTGCCCAGCCGAATCGGATTCGACGGTTGGCCTCTTTCTCGAAATTAGATCTACCCAACTGGACTGTCTGCCCGAGGTGGACGATAACGACTCTATAGTCGAAGATCTTGATAGGAGTGGGTGGACTTTAGTTTTGTCCATGTTCATTTTAAGGCGTATAGTCCCTTGAACCATCTGACTGAAATTATGTGAACGCAACTCTCGCACTCGCCTAGGCGGCAGTACGCAAATCTGTGCATTTATTTGCGGCCAGCAGCGCCCGGAAAGCGCTTTAAATCCATTTTCTCTGCGAGATATTGATTGATTTACATATGCAATGTTCACTTTGAAGAATATTTAACCACCAATTTTTATGTGTAAAAATGTTTCTAAAGGTCCAAGCAGTTTCGAAGGAGTAGGGAAAAGTTGCGAAAAGTCGCGAAATTGCTATAATTTTTTTTTTTTTGACAAAAGTATTAATTGCACGAAAAAATCAAATGTTGATATTATTGTTCATGAATCTATAATAAACATATATTTTTTTTCAAACCAATTGACCTAGCCGTTACGGAGGAGTAGGCCTCAGAAAATCACTGTTTTATGGCACTTTTCGGGCGCTTGGCCCTTAAGACTCACTCTTTCGGAAGCTCTACTGAGGTCATTGAGAATTGTAACGTTGTTGTTGAGCTCTTCTGTAGTCTCAGCCATGACTACTATGTCGTCGGCAAACCGAAGGTGAGTGTTGTACTCGCCATTCACATTAATGCCTAGTCCACTCCAGTCCAGAACCTTGAAGACATCCTCCATTGCGGCCGTGAACAGTTTCGGAGAAATGACGTCTTCCTGCCTCACACCTCGTTGCAGGAGGATAGATTTCGAGGTCTGGTCCTGAAGTCGGACTGACATAGTGGCGTTTTTGTACTTCAGCACCTCGATGTAACGATAGTCAATCTGGCACCGTTGGAGAGACTACAGTACAGCCCAAGTCTCGATCGAATCAAAGGCTTTCTCGTAGTCCACAAACGCTAGGCAGATAGGCAGATTATACTCCTTGATCTTCTGTATAACCTGTCGTAACGTATGTATGTGGTCTACGGTGCTGAAGCCTTTTCGGAATCCGGCTTAGAGTGCAAAGTTGCTTTTTATCCGCGTGCTTAATTTTGATGACCGAGCAAGCGAATGATTCTAAAATTAAATCACGAGCGCAGCGAGTGATTAAAAATATTAATAAATAGAATCCTGAGCGTTAGCGAAAGAATCAAAAGAGCATGAGGTGAAAAATCTTTGCAGTCGAGTGCACGTACACTACCGGTCAAAAGTTTTTGCCCACCCTATAGTTTTCGTGATACACAACAAATAAAGACAATACGAGCGATTTTGATATTTATATTTTAAAGAACATATATAGATAAGAATATAGTAATAATAAAACTACAGTCTATAATTATTGCATATTTGAATTTTTGATTTATCGATGTAACCCCCTTTTGCTTTTATTATTTTGGTGCACAGTCTTGGCATTCTCTGTAACAATTACGACAAATAATCGTCGTCTGTTTGATTCCATTCGTTTTTCAGGATATCCCAAAACGTGAAGTGGAAGTAGGACACTGCTTTCCGACTTCCCTGTCCAATTTGTCCCACAACAACTCAATTGGGTTGAGGTCGGGCGACTGTGACGGCCAAATCATAACTTTCAGTAGATTCTTCCTTTCTAATTCTTAAAAAAACTCTTTGCACAGCTTCGAGGTATGCTTGGGATCGTTGTCATGCTGGAAGAAAAATTTTCTGCCGATCAGACGCTAGCCACAACGTACTACATTTTCTTTTAATATTTTTTTATAGCCTTCTTTCTTTAAAATCCCTTCAATTTTTACCAGGTCTCAAGTCACCCGTCCTCTAAAATATCTCCAAACCATCGCTGAGCCTCCGCCGTGTCTTACAGTCCGGATTACACAAGGATCTAACATCCATTCTTCCTTTGACCTGCGCAGAAAGACTCTTCTCTTAGACCCAAAAACCTCAAACTTTGACTCATCACTGCACAAAACTCTCTCCCACTGTTTGTGCGTCCAATTTTTATGATCTTTAGCCCACTGCAACCTCTTAATTTTATCTTGACGTCTTAAAAGAGGTTTCTTCACTGCCACCCTTCCAAAATGGCCAGCTTTTCTCAATCTACTTTTTACTGTAGAAGTATTCAAAGGCAGATCCCTATATTCATTAATCTGAGCTGCTATCTCTCGACCCGTGAGTTATTGATCACGTTTATTGATCAATACAATACGTTTATCTTCATTTATTATGGTTTTTCGAGATCGCCTTGGACGTTTTCTATCGCCAAAGCTCCTGGTGGATGCATATTTTTTCACGTTGTGTCCACGATACGTCGAGTTATTTTTAATTCGGCTGCAATGATAAGGTAACTTTTGCCTAGATTATGGAGACTTGCGATTAATGCACGAGTTTCAACCGTTATTTCCTTGGTTTTACCCATTTTAAAACTTACAAGTCTGAATTTGCGAGAACGAAAACAATTCGTTTACGAACTTCACAAAAAGATGTCTTGGTACTAAAAAGTGTTAATCACAGCACGTTCTTGCGTCTCACAGGGCTAACTGGGACTAATCTAAAACTATAAACACCGAAAAAATAATTCACAGTTAAAGAATAATAAACAAATCCGCTGGCACTTGTAAGTTTTAACTTGTCGCACTCACGGACAAAATATAAAAATGCGCTCGTACAAATAAAACAAATAACGGACGCTATTATTTTTGGTTTGTAAAACATCGTTTCGGCCTTCGCTTGATAATATAAAAAGGAAATTTGATAAAGTGTATTATTTTGAAATTTAATTAATGGATTATAGGGTGGGCAAAAACTTTTGACCGGTAGTGTACCTTTTCATCCCAATATAGCGAGGAAATGGCTAAATGCGAAAAAACCGGCCAAGTGCGAGTCGGACTCGCCCATGGAGGGTTCCGTAGCAGCAAGTGACATAATATAAAAGTTCTTGTAATGTGTTGTAACTTTGATCGATGTTTTAATTATAGTGTATTTTTTTCGATTTATGACGCATTTAAAAAAAACTACTTACTAGATTTCGTTCAAACCAATTTTCGTTGGTAGTTTTTATAGTAATGTACATCATATATTTTTTTTAGTTTCATCGTTCTCCTAATTTAGAAGTTAGAGGGGGGGGGGACACACATTTTACCACTTTGGAAGTGTCTCTCGCGCAAAATATTCAGTTTAGAAAAAAATGATTTTAGAAACCTCAGTATCATTTTTGAAGACCTATCCATAGATACCCCACACGCATGGGTTTGATGAAAAAAAAATTTTTGAGTTTCAGTTCTATGTATGGGGACAGACAGACAGACAGACAGACAGACAGACATGACGAATCTATAAGGGATCCGTTTTTTGCCATTTGGCTACGTTACCCTAAAAAGTACATCAAAGAGGTTCTGAGTCTGAGTTTTTAACAAATCAAAAAAAGTTGTATGACAAAGGTACCATGGAGGTAGAAATAAATAGGTTTAATGATGTTTTGAATAAAAACTTAGAGCATGCGATGTTCTAAATTCAATTTACTTTATCTCTCTAGAGCAGCCATACTCAAAGTGTGCTCCGCGGAACCCTAGGGCTCCACAAAGCCTCATTCAGAGCTCCGTGTGAATACAAATGGAAGAAGGTATAAAGACCAGCCTTGTCATGACGTGTTAAAATTACAAGAGTGCGAGCGAGAAAGAGAGTTATACCGCCATCTTTTATTTTAGGTCGTCAAATGGATCGCCTTATGAGGTCGTTGTAGGGTCTCAGTATTAAAATTTTTATTTAATTGTTAAAAAATAAAAAGCAGTGTCATATCTCGCATCAGATTTTACTGTAACTCATTCAAAGTAAACATTGCCCGTAACCATTTTTTTATATTTGATTTGACGGAGCCCTTAAGCTCCTTAAGCTCCTTCGGTTAAAAAATATTTTGCCTTCCAATAGGGGTTGGAAAAAAAGTTTGAGAACACTGCTCTAAAGAATAAAAACGGCTTTTGCTCTTAGATATCGAAGAGCAAAATTACTCTTTCCGAGATGGGGTATGAAAAAATAATATGAATTGAAAGATATCTCACCTTTTCCACGTTGGACCAGAATGTTCGTATTTCTTTAGCTGCAAAGGCGGCAATTTTTCTCAACTGTAATTCTTGTGCTTTTTCCGCCTTCTGCGCTGCTAGAGCTTTATCTTGAAAATATTTTTGGACGGCCCGAGCACACTGTAACAGTATTCAGCGTAGTGTATTATTGTCAGTCAGAGTTAGCGGTATTCCGAACCAATACTAGTAAATACGCGTAAGCAACTAGATACTTTTATTTCGATGCCAAGTACTAATAGCATCAAATTAATCTTGCGATTTTAGCTTGGTAGCCAAACAAGTGCTTGGTATCGAATGAAATTAGAAATCAGAAACATTAATTTCAAATAGAACAATTTTTTTTAAACCTAGTAACTAGAAAATAGTCATTTTCTACATTGAAACGACCGCGACGGTTGAAGGGTCGATGGTGACCCTTTTCCCAAAAGCTCCCAAATTCGCCCCAAAAATGATTTTACTACTTTTATTTTCAACCTCAAAATTTCGATCTTGAATATCTCTAAAAATAAGCGTTTCCTAGATTCGAGAAGGGTTTAGAGGGAAACGGGCACCAAAAATATCGACGTCTTCAATAAGTAAATGTTGTTCTTTTTCGTCCTGTATATTATAGTTTTACATTTGTCAGGTGCTTGAGTACCTTTTTAGCAGCTTGCTTTTTCCACTTGCGCTCGTGTGCGAAGTCCTGCGCCAGCCACGCCATCTCCTCCAGCAAGTAGTCCCAGTGCGACTTGGTGCGCGGCGGCTCCAGCACGCGCGGCAGGCGGCGCTCGGCCCACAGCCCCTGGCGCGCCAGCTCGGCCACGCGGCCCGCCACGTAGGCCTCCTGCTTGGCCTTCTCCACCATCTCGTCGGCCGGCGACGCGGCGGGCGCGCGCGGCGGCTCGGCGGGCGCGGCCAGCGGCGGCGGCCGGCGCGCCTCCAGGAACGCCACCAGCGCCGGCGCCGGCGGCCGCTTGCGCCACACCGCGTAGTCCATCATGTTGCCGCCCGCCTGCAGGAAGTACAGCTCGCTCAGCTGCTCCGTGAAGCTCTCGCGCAGGCTCCTCAGGCGCTGCAGCTCGCCCTCGAGGATGCGGCGGCGCAGCGCGGCAGCGTCGTCGGGCAGCTTAGCGCGCTTGCGCGGCGGCTCGTCGCGCTCGGGCGGCGCGCCAGCGGGCGGCGTGCCTCCATTGAGCGCGCTCGCTCCGCCGCCGCCCGAAGCGCCGATGCGCTCCACACCCTGTAATTTTGCGTGCCATAAATTTTAAAACTTCAAACAAATAAGAGGTCACCAGGGAATTCTATCCCGCATCAAAATCGCGATCCCGCAAGCAAGCCAGCGGGATTGAAGCCATCGATCTCGTCAAATAAAAAGACGTCAAATGTGTCTTTACATCGACTTACTATGTATGTATATTCTAGTAATAGACAAGCACGTCCATAGAAACTATTTGTCGAAATACTGAAAAGTCAAAACAAAAGTTCGCTGCAGTGCTGCTGGCATTATGTCGTCTAAAAAAACTACTTAACTTTACAGCGCCTATATAGCTTTATAGGATACTTTTTTCGCGAACAAAAGGTTTTAAACGCCATGAATTTTGTGACACTTGCGTGTTTCGTTCAACATAGTGTAATGACAAATTATCCATATAGATTTTTAAACCACAGGAATGACACAGCTTTTTGCCTACAATACTTCATTACAATAACATTATTTAAAAATTTACAATAGTCCTCGTTAGTGTAAATTTAGAAAATTACGTTCTACTACTTTATTAAATAAGGAAATTCAAAATCGTGTATTCCTATTATTAAATTATTCAATAAAGAAGTCGAGTGGACCAAGCTACCCGAAAACACTAAAGACAATAGGAAACGCATGTGGGCCGTACAAGGATCAATGAAAAAGCCCATCATGAAACTGCCGCACTTAGCGACTGCATCGATGAATAAGAATTAAGCTTAAGCTATTCTCACTGCAAGTGATGAATGTACTGAAATTTCTACACCATTCGCACCATTCGATCGAACTTCAAAACACGAGCTCAAATTAGCTCAAAAACAGCAGAGCTCCTGGACCAGACTGCATCACAGCCGACATACTCAAACTAGCCACTCTACTCTGCCACACACACACACACACACTACTCTGCTCTTAAGGTAACCCCGCGAAAAGAAAACTGCTAGAGTGAGATCGGGGCTTTTTGCTGGCCAGGAGATATCACCCCTGCCTAAAATTATTTTTTATGGATACTGGCATTGCATTTCATTTGCAAATCTCAATCTCGTTCGAATTCTGATGCCTTTAGTTCGTGTACCAACTAAGGATTTTATTTTAAATCAAGCCGTAAAATTCGCTGCAATGTCGATTAGACAATCTCAAAGTTGATGAACTTTGCGCTCCTACATTTGCGCCGCGTACAAATTCACGAACTTGCTGAATGTTTTCGTCGGTCCATCGAACCACCAGACGACCACGAGGCTGCATTGTTTACGTCAATCTTGTCCTTTCGAATCATTCAATCCATTGCGTAATTAAATTAGTGCTTCTACACTCACTGATGAGCTGCAATTTAAATTAAGCATTGTAGAGCCGTCGAAAAATCACATATGATCAAGCATTCTCATAAAATGATAACTCATGATGACAAAAATTATAAGTCCGCGCTTTGCACTGACATAACTCTCGCGCGCCGCCATTTTGTTGTTTAAAAATGCGCGCAAAATCAAAAGTGCATTTCTCTCTGGGCCACCCTGTACATCAAACTTACCAACACCAGACGAATCACTTATCAGTAATTTGCCGATGACAGCCATTTTTTTTTTTTTTTTAAATGGCCTAGCAGGGCCTCAGAAATGCTACAGAAAGGTTATGATGACATATCAGACTGGCTGAGGGACTGGCGTATAAAAGCTAATGAAACCAAGTCAATAAATGTTACATTCACCTCAGGCATGGTGAAAGTCCCCAGTAAAACTCAATGATGTACAAATATTCATGGGTGTACCCAGCTTTTGGGCCAGGGGGAGGCAAACCAATCGGAGGGGAGGGGCGATTTTTTATAAGCACAGTCAAATAAATAAGCGTAAATTAAATTTATGGTTACGCTCATGCAAAGACTTAAAAATACTGACTGTAAAACAAGAGATAAGAAAATCACTTAAAAAATACAAAAAGAGACTATTCTTAACATCCTAACATTTTGACACAAGGACATAAGGAAGACGACCCCTTCTTCTAAAGATTAAATAGAAAAGCACCCAAGATCTGCTGTAGATAGTAAAAAGTTGGATGTATTACTGGATACATAGCACACAAGCCACATTATCAAATTCATAACATCCAGCTAAATGTCAGGAATAGACAGGTCATAGGTAATAAAAGGAAAGTAAGAAAGGACTAAAAAAAAACTATTCGAAAATAAATGAAAAAAAAAAATTGGTTTAGTTCACCCTACCCAATTTCTTCGATTTGAAATCACTTCCCTCCTCTGTTATTCGATTATGATAAATATTATGTGCTAGATATTGTGTTTAATAAGACATTCTAAATAGCTTAGCTAAATCTGGTGAAAATTGGCCGGTGAGAATCTGCGTCATGCGGAAGGTGTGAACTCCATGAGGCCTTTCCAGTCACGCCTCAAAGAGGAGACTTACTGCCGTAATTGTGGCGTGCCCAGCACTGGGTTGCAATAGTCGCTGACGCCATTTCACCATGAAATTCCGCCGGAGCTCTGTCCGCCATGCCACAACAGTGGTGGCGTAGTCTGTCGGTGGTGTGGGCAGAGCATCGCCGTTCTCTCTTGGGGGCGATCTCTCGTGCCGGGCCTTGGAACAGGCCATGCTCCAGAGCGAAGAGTGGCAGGCGGTTGCCTCTTTCTGCGAAGCAGTAATACTAGCAAAGGAGGAGGCCGACCGCATCAGGCAACAGCGCTTACAGCGCCCTAGCCGCTGCCGGGCTTCCGATCCCGATTTCCGGCCACCGTAGGCGCGGGCTTGCGGATGACGAGCAATGGGTAGCTCGCTGCCCGCCCGTCCGGTAACTATCCGGACGGAGCCCAAGTCGTCGACGGCGCACACTGTTTTCGCGCACCTCAAGGAGCTGCCAACAGCACCAGGGGCCCAGCTTGGTCGAAGCCTACTGTGGCCAGGGTTATCGGAACGGAGTGGGTTTTTTAGTCAGTAAAAGTCTGACTCTATGTCCCGCTCCGCCCAAAGGCGGGGGATGTCATTTGGATGTTTTTTTCCCACCAAAAAAAATTGCTCTAACACAAAATAAATACCTACCGATAGTATACATTTGCTACTGTGTGGGGATGGATCAAGGGGTTGAGTGTGACCCACTCCCCCAAAAACCCCGAATTTACCCCAAAAATGCATAAAATGAACGAGTTTTTGATTCTTAACCTCATTTAAATCTTGGGTAATATCCTTGTTGGCATAAAATTTTAAAGAATAATTTTGTTTGGCATAACGTTTTCGCATAACTTTTTTTAGCATAATAATACTGTTGCATAACATTACTTTGGCATAATGCATAGGTTAGCATTTGTTTTTTTTTATTGTTGATAGGTTAGCATTTGTTTTTTTTTATTGTTGATAGGTTCGCGCTTGACCGCTATCTCACTTGATGGAGAGCGACAATGCGGTCGACGATGGAACGCGCTTACCTAGAAGAAACCTATTCACTCTTGACTTAAAGATTCCCGGGTTGTAGCTATCAGGAAACAGGCTCCGGCAAGGAATTCCACTCCTTAGCTGCACGCACAATGAATGTGTTCCCAAAACGTTTTATGCGTGTAGGTGGGATATCCACCATGTACCGGTGGCGCATAGCCGTACGTCTGGTAGTCCGATGATGGAACGGGCTAGGCGGAATTAGGTTATGCAATTCCGACGCACACTCTCCGAAATGCAACCGGTAGAAAACCGACAGGCTAGCGACTCTGCGTCGATGCTCAAGACATTGAAGCCTCGACTCGACGAGTGTATCATCGCCAATTATCCTTCTGGCTCGCCTCTCAATTGCCTCAAGTGCATCAAGCTGGTATCGGGCAGAGCCGTCCCAAAGATGAGAGGAGAGAAGATGGATTATTATCCATACACGATCGAACTTGAGCTTGATAGTTTCAGCAGCTGTTCCGGAGTAAAGTACTGTCTGACCTTTGCGAGGATTCCCATTTTTTGCAGCCAGTTGAGCCTTTGCTTCGATGTATGGCTCAAAGTTGAGTGTTGATGTCAGCGTAACACCAAGAAGGTCAAGATGGTCGGTTATCGGCACGGTTACACCCCGGAAAGTTGGAGCGGGGCTGAATTGGCTCCTTTTAGCGGAAAATACACACGCCTGGGTTTTTGCAGCATTGAACATGACCAAATTGGCATCGCCCCATTCGGAGACTGCCTCCAAGCGCTCAACCATAGCCTCTCGAAGAGACTGGATCTGTGACCCACTAGCTCTCGCGTTGGATATGTAACTCTCGGCAACAGTGCTGTAATCATAGGGTAGTATTTTGGGTCCTACCTTGTTCTTTATTTATATAAATGACCTGTGCAATTTGACCCTTCAAAATGGTGTAATTATTTCGTATGCTGATGACACAGCTCCACTTTTTGCAGCTAAATCAAAGACTGAGGTCTATGATCTAGCACAGAAGGGTTTTGATACTGTGTCTAATTGGCTTTACAATAATCTCTTAAGCTTAAATGCAGATAAAACCAAATACCTATTATTTACAATGAGAAACACTTATCCAACGCTGACTAATCTAAGTATTCAAGCGCATAACAATTGTAATTTACATTGTGCTGATATTGCATGTACTTGTCCCACTTTAACAAAAATTGACCATATAAAATATTTAGGTGTAACGATTGACACAAACTTGAATTTCCGCAAACACTTCAATTTATTATGCACCCGTATGCGTAAACTAATATACACTTCTGGACACATCTATTGGCCCACCTTGTATTTTCAGTTTCGTTTGGTCCTAGCTAAAATTTTATATTAGGTCGAGCAAAAAGTTTTTATGCAGTTTTGAACCTGGCACATTCACAATTTCATTCAATAGTCTTTTTTTGAATTTCGAACACAGAATTTAAAGAAACAAAAGACAATTTGGAGCCTGTTTGTTGATATCAAACAATCTTATACTAAGAAAACTTGGTTTTATTGGATTACTTGGATTTAATTCTTGAAAAAGTGATTGATATCTTTGGTTTTGCAACAAACATTACTTATTCTTAACATTAAGGGGAGGTTCTATCAATAATCTATGGATACTTCACCTGAAGTCGCCGCCCAAGCTGTGGCACTTATTCAGGCCGGACACAGCCAAAGAAACGTGAGTGCTCAACTTAATTTAAGTCGATCTGCGGTCCGAAATGTTTATCGGAGGTACCTAGAGACTGGCGGCTTTGTTCGTCGCCAAGGAAGGCCACGATCTCGGGTCACAACTGAAAGGCAGGATCGATTCATCGTGACGACCAGCTTGAGAAATCGTCACCTTACCTCCATTGAGATACAAAACCGACTTCGCGACTTCCACGGAGTATCTGTGAGCGCTCGAACTGTTCGGAGAAGGTTAAAAGAACGCGATATGGTACCACACAAGCCCGCTAATGGGCCCAAACTAACGCGAGCCCACCGAACAGCGCGCCTTCATTTCGCAGGCAGTCATTTAAATTGGACACAGCAAGATTGGAGCCGTGTACTCTTTTCTGATGAGTCTAAAATTGTGTTACATGGCAATGATGGAAAGAAGAAGGTCTACCGACGTAAGGGAGAGCGTTTCGCACAATGCTGCTTTGAAGAGAGGGTTGCTTATGGCGGTGGCTCATGGACTGTCTGGGGCGGTATATCCGCGAGCGGCAAAACTCAACTTGAGGTTGTTATAGGACCACGGCTGCCAACATTAAATGCTGATAGGTACATTCGTGAGTGCTTAGAACCTCACGTGATACCATACGCGGACTATGTGGGCCCAAATTACCTTTTTATGCATGATAATGCAAGAGCGCATGCGGCCGGCATCGTCAGGGAATATCTTCGGGATGTGAACATCACAGTTATGGACTGGCCAGCCAGAAACCCAGACATGAACCCCATTGAGCACATGTGGGACGAGCTAATTTAGCTTTTATTTCTATTGTTGTTTTTCTTTTTTAAATGTTTGTGTGTTTTTAAATGTAAATGGATGGCCTGAAGCACAGGTTTTCATTAACCTAGATCAGGCAGATCTATACTACAGTTTGAATTAATGTCGATTGTAATTAATGTAAATTATAATGTCACTTACCTTATACCTGAATAAAGAATTATTATTATTATTCCATTTATTACCTATATGTACATATTAGTTACATTTTTAAATATTTCTTAAAAGACATAAAAAAAAAACGTTTAAAAATGTAAAAAATAGTAGCCCTCCGGCATCGGGAACAGGGTCCAAGCAAGCCAGTGGTCAGGGCTCCTGAGAGAGGAATCTCGTAACTATGCGCGCCGTGTCCAGGAGTACTGCTTTCTGGATCAGGCCCTTGATCCAGCTGCCTAACGGGCACCTTAGATGTTGTTCGAGGCTCTTAGCTACTAAGCCATTGGCCGTTACGACTATCGGCACAATGATTGCTCTATCCACTTCCCACATGTCGACAACCTCGCGAGCTAAGTCAAGATATTTGATCTGCTTATCTTTCTCAGCTTTTACAAGGTTTTCGTCATGAGGGACTGCTATATCAACAATCATTGTGCGACACTCTAGTCGATCAGTTTTATAGGCAACAATAGTCCTGTCAGTGATTTATTTATTTATTTATTCAATCTTCATGCAACAAATGATACAAGGGCGGACTTAATGCCTTAGGCATTCTCTTCCAGTCAACCTACCCTAGGTTGCTGCAGTGCAGAGACAAAATAGCAGGTGCATAAAATAAAAGGAAATATTATCTAAACAAGTATTACAAAATTATATATACAGCTAAAACTAAACATACATGCATATTTAATAAAATATATAGCTATACATACAGACATACATATATATATATATATTATTATATACAGAGTAAAGGAGTTTAGAGATGATTCTGCTATTTGTTTAGAAAGTAATTCCGCAACTTCCGCTTAAATGCGTACTGACTCGTGGCCGTCCTGATATCAAGAGGTAGCGAATTCCACAAAAGGATGGACTGAATATAGAAAGAGGAATGAACATAATCAGAAGTATGAGAAGGACAAAGCAGTATTAGATTGTTAGAATTGAATTGATTGATAGATCGATCCCAATATAACGTGATACTGCCATTGTCGAGAACTGGGTCGGGCACATACCTGTAGTACGGTACTTCTGATTCTACAAGATTGTATTTAAGAGCAAGTCAAATTATTATTATTATCTGCATGCCCAAAGGTACCGGGCTTGAGCAGATCGTTTATGTACAGCAAGAATAATGTTGCCGAGAGTACTGACCCCTGAGGGACCCCGGCATTAATAGCCATTTGACCGGACGAGCAGCCATCGATAACCACTCGCATGGACCGGTTACTCAGGAAGTCTGCGATCCAAGCACATAATCCAACGGGTAAATCGAAAAATGGAAGCTTACTAATAAGGCCTTTGTGCCAAACCCTAACAAAAGCCTTCGAGATATCGAGGGAGACGGCAAGCGATTCCCCGTACTTCTCGATGGCCTCACTCCAGATATGGATGGCATACGCTAGAAGATCTCCAGTTGACCGATTTCGGCGAAAGCCGTATTGACGGTCACTTAGGATATCATAAGCTTCTAGGTATACCAGGAGCTTAGTGTTGAGTACACATTCCATGATCTTAGAGAGAATGGACGTTACTGAGATTCGTCGGTAGTTAGCTGGGTCAGCCCGACTCCCCTTCTTGGGCACTTTTCCAGCGTCAAGTGAAAGCCTAAATAGGCGTGTCAGGATCGGAGACAATTCAGGCGCACACGTTCTCAGAACAATTGCTGGTATCCCGTCCGGACCGCTAGCCTTGTTCACGTCAAGGTTACGTAGCACCCTACGGAAGTCCTTCTGATGAATGCGAATATCCGACATACTCGTATCGCAACCATCAGGGTGAACAGGGGGCCGCGCGTTACCTGGATCTAGACGCGAAGATTCCGCGAAGAGTGAAGCACTTTCTCCTCAGCGGTATGTGCCAGCGACCCGTCGGGTTTCAGCAGTGGTGGTAGTGAGGGGCCGCAGAAGTTCGATTCAACCAACTTAGCCAAGGACCAAAACGCCTTACTGCCCGCAGGGTATGAAGCTAGTTTTTTCCCGATGCGGCTAATGTGGTCGAACCGAGATCCGCATCACCTTCTTGCAAGACTTGGCAGCTCTGTTGAAAGCTCTCTTCTTCTGGTTTACGTCATTCGTCTTGTGCATACGAGCAACAGCCCATGCCTGATATGCTGCGTGCTAGAGCGCGTTAGCGCGATCACACTCCGCACCAAACCAAGGGCGAGCTCGGCCAGACATGGCTACGTCGAAGAATGGAATATAGTACTCCATCCCCCGCCGCAACACATCCGTCACAGCATCCGCGCACGACGATGGATCTCCCGAAGAAAAGCAAGTAGGCTGCCAAGGATAACATGCGAAGAAAGATCGCATGCCATCCCAATCTGCTGACCTGTATCGTGCCATACCCGTGTGGTGCCTTTAGGGCAGGGATCGGGCGGAGAGTAGACTGATACAGATTTCACCAGACAGTGGTCGGAACTATGTACCTAACGGTGATGATATCGACACTGAATAGCGGTCTGGATCTATTGTCAGCAGAAGGTCTAAGCAATTGGCCGTGTGCGACTCAACATCTGGCACCCTTGTTTCTCCCCGGACCAGCTGGGTAAGATTTAACGCTATGAGCCCGGTCGTCTCCTGATCGCCACTGTGCGAACGGTAGACACATCATCATCATCATTTCAACCGATAGACGTCCACTGTTAGGCGTAGGCCTCCCCCCAAGCGTCGCTACAACTAACGATCCTGTGCGTCCCGCATCCATCGGATTCCCGCTACCTTCACCAGGTCGTAGGTAAGGTACTGTATGAGCTTTTAGCAATTATGAGATTTAGTAATATGTTTTGGCTTAAATTAGAGTTTTAAATGCATAATATTTATTTGTCTAATAGCCATAAATATAAAAAGTCATAATTGGATGAATGTTTTTCCCTACTCTGCAATCAGTTTTACTTTTAGCAGGTGTGTGTGGCGGTATGAGCGTGACTCCAGTGAGCCAACTACCCAATCACTTGCCCAGTCCACTTTAGCAGTTGGACTATGTTATGTCTTTCCTTTTCAGTCTTTTTGAGTAACTTCTGGTTTTAAGCTGCTTGCCTGCTTGCATGCCTGATTGCATGCTACCTGCCTGCTTGCATATCAAATAGATATGGTTACCGTGACAAAAATTAAAAAAAGAATGACTTTAAATGATGTACACAAAGTGACAAACTAACAATGATATTTGTCAATCTACCTACATAAAATTGTAAAGTGTGTATATGCAATTTTGCTTTGTATTTTTAACTAGGCATTTATTGTCATATTAAACTAAATAAGTGTGTGTGTGAATCTTCTGAGTTGTATATCTAGTGATTTGATATTCAATGATGTTAATAAAAATTAGTTATAATAAAATTATATTAATTGTTTATATACCTATTATATCAACCGCTTGCTGATCATTATAATTATATCAACCGCTAACTGAGCTAACTGATCGTTATATCAAATATTTTCCATTCTACTCATTTCCAATTTGTGATTCTAAACCTTAACAATCTAAATATAACTTTTTTCTGGAAGCCAAAATTATTTTATGTAATATTTACAGGATAGCGGTTGGTCGACGAGCCGGTGCAACGTTGTCTGTCTCGATTTATGCGTCATCAAGTCAACCGTCGCATCGCGCGATGCACTATGTTTCCCGCGATATATTTTGTTGAAATATTGTGGGTATAGTGAAAAAGTTGGTTTGTAACTACCATGGCACATTTTATATAATATTTAGTTACATACCTATTATAGTAATATTATCACACAAATACACTAGTATCAATATTTATGTACCAAAGTATGGGTTATATTTGTATAGGTTATATTTATTTCTTTAAGTATGTTTTCTTTACCATCATCCGTGCGTCACGGCAGGGTGCCAGCTGAAAACCAGCGCTGGGTGTTTGACGCCCAGCAATTGCTGAGTTGGTGACCCTTTCGGTGCAGGCACAGTCACTGCAACTGTACTGTATATCTGTACCATTTTTTTTATATTATTACTAGCTGTGCCCCGCGGTTTCACTCGCGTTTTTCTCGTTTCCGTGGTACCAACTCTTAACATCTAACACACGTGATAACTTTTAAACGAAATATCCGATTGAGATGAAACTTCTACATAAATACTCTTGATAACATAATGCTTAATTTCGATAAAGATTAATATTACGATACATATTTAACGTAGTTTTTTTTCTTCAGACGATTTAATAATTATTTTGAACACAAAATCGGTTATTGTGATTAAACCATGATAGCTAGATATATGTTCTAGCAGACATTTTTGTAGGTCTTAATTGGATCTACAAACCCGTAGTACATCATTTTGTTCTATTGTCAATAGTTTTTGCAGCGCACGCAAAAATAGGTTTTCGATTTTACACCTTGTGTTACAAAATAGCAATTTTATTACGGATCCCTAATTTTGAAAAATAAAACATAGCCTATATGATGCTTTATTATTATTATGCTAGTAGTATTTATGGCAACAAGCATTATGGCAAAAGATTTATGCCTAATAATTTTATGCATATTGATCATTATGCTGAATTTTGTTATGCCAACGTAAATTATGGCAACATATTTTATGCTAATCATTAATAAACCTAAATCTTGCATATCTCTAAAAGTCTGCATTTCCTAGTTTCGAGAGGGGGATCGGCAAGGAGGGGACACACCAAAAAACTCATTATTTTATTGTCCGATTCCCAAAACCTTGCCAATAGTACGCTTTGTAGGAGGCCTTCTAACCCTGCATCTTCCTATATGCAATCGCCACCCCAGAACCTTTCGGCCCCAACGGCCATCTGGTCTGCAAGCAATGTACCCTGCCCTTTGCCACTTAAGATTGGCAATTCTTCATGCATATCATCACTTCAGATTTGATCACACAAGAACACTCCAAGTATAGCCTTTTCCATTGCCTTTTGGGTGACTTCAAGATTTCTATCATCAAATGATCTGGCCAGTTTTAGTTTCATGAAGTGATCAAATTCTAAGATCTGGCCACGACATATACATAGCCATAGTTAAAATAATTATGCATTAATAACAAATGGTTTCCTCTATATTTTTATAATTGATAGGCTCGCGTTTCACCACTATCTCTCCTGATGTTTAGCGATGTTTTATTTATGTATTTATTATAATTGCAAGAAATTAATATAACGGTACAGTTTATATCAATTAAAAAAAGTATTTTTTTTTTTTATTGATATAAACTAATGCTTGACTGCAATCCAACCTGATAGTAAGTAGTGATGCAATGTAACCACAAAGTAATTTATAACTTAATTACTTACATTACATACTGTCATTGTGCTTGGTGCTAAATGAAATTGAATAAAATAAACAAACAGTGAAAGTGAAGTGTTGAATTACTAAAATGACGTCTCATTGTCTCTTTTAATTTTGGTTTTCACCAAAACCCTACCAAAATTATATTTACTGCCCCAACTAATACTGTTTAGACTGCCGTTGATTAGTAAAATCACGGTCACCAATACCAGTCTTTTGTAATTATAATTTTAGGCTGTAAAAACAGTTACATACAACAAAACTATATCATGCCATGTATATATTGCCTGATTATAACGAGCATCGCTGTCTAAGTTTGACGAATTCGCAGCGATGAAACTATTACTATGAGCTCTTACCATGAGTTGCAGGGCGATGCCAACGGCGGGTGGCGCGGCGGACTCATCGTGGCCGCTCATATTGTGACATCGCGGCGGTAGAGTTTGCTACTGACGTAATGTCTCCACAATTGAACATATATTGAAATTGAGAACTGCACTCAACTCAAACGCGAACACCGAAAACACTTCATATAACGAGTGTAATTTTCTGAAAAGTAAGTTTCCTTTTCATTGGACGATTCACAAAATGCACTCGACATAATCTCCTAAATTAACACTATATTATTGTAAATAACTGTGAGTCTATAGAAATAATAAACATTCAGCCGCTAACACCCAAGTAAACAACATTTGAAAAATGTAATGAAGCCGCCATATTGGATAAATCAATCCGTACCTAACGCGTCCTGTACATAAGGTATAAAGTAATCACAAATTTTAACTGCACTAACAAAACATCATACTACGATAAGCATATTTCTTTATTCACTATTCGTGAAACAATTACGAAAAAGTTATATTTTAGTTATTAATGTACATTATGTGAATTTTGTCACAAGTGTTGCCAGGGTAACTTTTACTAGGGTCCCTTTATGTGCGCTTCCAATAGTTTACATTTTATTTCTATTTTCATGCTTGTCTTTGATTGTTGCTTGCAATTTTGCATTCTGTGATCATCTGTGTGTGATGCACAGTATATCATGCCGGCTCCACACATACGCCAAGGAATGAGTGGCAGACTCTTATAGCGAAAACATGGTGGACGCAATGATATTCTAATATAATATTATTGGATGGACGTATTTATTTATTTATTTAAATACGTACTTATTCGAACAAAACGCGCCGAACAAATCCAAAAAAAATTTTTATATGAAATCTGATGAAACCTCGTACACCTAAATAAAGCGCCGTACGCACGATCCATCCTGACGTACGTCCGTGCTGTACCTAGAGTGCGTCTACCTTAGATTAAATACCTATAGATATCGCCACCGCGTGGCCACACATGAGACAGCACTATAACACTAAAATGAAGTTATTACGTAAAGTTTTCCATAAATATGACAACAGAAATACACTTAAAACTTAACTATAGGAGTCTATTTGTCATACATACACTAAAACTATTACTTTAATTGCCGAAATTATTCTAAAGACATAAAAAATTACTCGAGTTGACCTCAAAGTGACAGTGATGGGCCTTTGTTGGCTCACTTTGAAAAGTGAGCCAAGCAAAAAAGCGGCACGCCGAATGAGACAGAGAATGTTATATTTTGTCTCAATTTTCTTACTTGTTTCGTATATATGCTTCTCACTTTCGCACTTCCATAGAGTCGCATGGCTATATCTAGAGGTATATAATCTAAGGCGTCTACTGAAAGCGTAACCTGGAGTTTTTTTTTTTTTAATAAAATTGACAACATTGTTTTTCCGAAAAAAATCACGTCAAGTTGCAATAATTGTCAGTTTTTGTAAACAGATATTTATTTTTCAAGAATAATTGCTTAATTATGGGAAAAACAATAAACGGTAACGTGCAAAAACTGCTACCTACACACATCTTCTTCCTGTCCTTATCCCGTATTACTTGGGGTCGGCGCAACACGTTTTCTTCTTCCATTCTGTCCTGTCACCCGTCAAACTATCACTAATTCCCTTTTCTTTCATGATCACGGGTCGATCCGTATCATTTGAAACAATCACTGGAGTATGAAACATGTTCCCACTTGACTAATCCCAAAAGATCTGAATTTTCTCTATGCTAAAACGAATCGATTCCAACCCAACAATCTTGAAACACAGTAATAGTGTTGGCGAAACGTGATGACTATTTTATTTGACTATCGCGGTGTTGTGCACTTGGTCTTCTTGCCAGGAGGCCAAATGGTAAATAAAGAATATTATTTGAATATTATATAGCGACATTTGAGAGATTAGAAAAATAAAATAATTTGGAATAATAGCTAAAATTTTGTGTGTTATTGACGTTTAACATACACCCACCAAACAATTAAGTCTACACACTTGTTTTTGACTATAGTCCGTCTAATGAAAGCGTGACCTGAGAAAAGGAGGTTACAACCAAAAATTTTGAATGTGGTATTATTGAAATAGTAGGAGAAAAAAATTTTGATACTAGAGTATTTTTTGTATCTAAGACAATTTTAGAATAGTTGAACAAGAACTTAAATCCTAGTCAAAAACATGTGTGTAGACTTAATTATTTGGTGGGTGTATGGTAAATGTCAATAACACACAAAATGTTAGATAGTATTCCAAATTATTTTATTTTATCTGATCTCTCAAAAGTCGCTATATAATATTTAAATAATTTTCTTTATTTTCCATTTGGCGTTCTGGCAAGAATACCAAGTGCACAACACCGTGATAGTCAAATAAAATAGTCATCACGTCTCGCCAACACTATTACTGTGTTTCAAGATTGTTGGGTTGGAATCGATTCGTTTTAGCATAGAGAAAATTCAGATCTTTTGGGATTAGTCAAGTGGGAACATGTTTCATACTCCAGTGATTGTTTCAAATGATACGGATCGACTCGTGAGACACAAAAAGTTCAAGAGCTCTCAAACTTGAACTAGGATTTCAGTCACTATTTCCTTCACTTTCACAATTACTTCAGTTGAGGATTTTGATGCACTATCTGACAAAGTGAGGCAAATCTTTCATTACATCTCAACTGATTTTGAACGCATTCTACCACTCACTAGCATGTGTTTTTAAAAAGTCTATTCACCAAAAGCCTTCTTTGTTCGATGTTTTTGTCCATTATGAAATTCGCTATATGTCAGATTATCTAAAAATATAAGAAAAAAAATATCATTATATCTGTTTAACCGCACACAGGTAATATCTAAAATAACCACGATCGTAATATCAACTAAGTGAAATTTGTTTGTTTAGTCGTCACTAGATGGCGTTGTACCGTTTTGTTCAATTTCTACATTGCGGTGTTAAGATTCTCCGGCATAGTATAAGGTCCTAGCATAAATTTTATTTGTTAACCACTAAGCATATCATTCCAGTTGTAATCATTGCATCTGAAATAAAACTAGTTTGGAATAGAAAGAAAAATTCTTTCAATCAAACCCCAGTATACTAACCCTCAAGTGGTCGAGGGTGATTCATGGTCCTTCGAGCCGGACGTGGCTAGGGCTGTTTTCCATAGCCACATCAGGTGTGTTCTCCTATTTGGACGGAGAAACATCAACCCCATACGTTCCTGCGGCGTGATCCTGGCTGTTGACGAGGTGGAAGCCGATCCAGTTACAGGAAGTACGGAGGGAGGAGTTCTAATCAGCAGCAAGCAAGCTGCAGACGACTAAGGTCGTAAGGAAGAGAGTGACAGTGCCGAAAAACGTGAGTACTTTGTGATTTCTTTTGTGCCAAGGAAAAGTGACCTTTATTGCCTAGAAGATTTAAACTTTAACTTTTAATCAGTGACTTTGGAACTTAGAATAATTTCGTGTGTGCATGTTTAGACTTAGTTAGATTTAAGCGTAAAGTGTTCAGACGGGGAACCTATGCCCGAATTTTAGTAGATTTTAAAGTGTCAAAGACTTAGAAAAATTTCGGAAATTTTTGGACTTAGAAAAATTTCTTTGTTTACATTGACTTGTAAAATTTTTGATAACTTTTGGAACTTAGAATATTTGAGGCTTGTCAAACACTTAGAAAAATTTCTTTGTTTACATTGACTTGTAAAATTTTTGATAACTTTTTGAACTTGTAGATTTTTAACTGTTATTTTTTCTGTATTGTGTTGTGATTTTTTTAGATTGCTAACTTCAAAATGTCTTTACAATCACATGTTAAAGTACAGGATGATATTCGCACTCGGCTGTTAAGAGCTAAAAGTAATTTTAAAAAGTCGCCAAAGGATAGGATTACAAAGCAATATATAGAAACCAGATTAGAAAGTGTTGATGATTTGTGGGCGCAATTTAGTTTAACACATACACAAATTGTGAAGGATTTTGAACCTAAAGAATTGATGTCTTCAGCCTACACTGTAAACGAAGTTTATTTTAACACTGAAGATTTATATTTAGATTTAAAATGCGACTTAAAAACTGCGTTAAACAAAATTAAGGGTGACGATGTGTCTCCGGTTGCGGGGCCATCATCAAATAATATTCCCGAAGGGAAAGGCACATACATAAAGTTGCCCAGAATCACTATCCCAACATTTTCGGGGAAATATACGGAATGGCCGACTTTCCGAGATTTGTTTGTATCGGCAATACATAAGAATAGCACAATTGATAATGTTCAAAAGTTACACTATTTGAAAGGTTACTTGAGTGGGGAAGCTGAGCAACTTTTACGTCATGTACCAATTTCGGAGTCAAATTATATCAGATGCTGGACTCAATTAGAGTCCAGGTATAATAATAAAAAATATTTATCGCACTGCATCTTAAAAAGGTTGCTTAGTCAAAAAAACATTGCCCAAGAATCAGCTAGTGCGTTAAAGGAACTAATGGACACTACATCTGACTGTCTTAACGCACTGAGTAATCTAAATATTGATATAACATCCTGGGATATTCTTATAATTCATTTAATAACATTAAAATTAGACCCAGACAGTAGGAAGGACTGGGAACTAAAGGTAACAAGTAACACTGATTCAGATCAGCTGCCTACGTTTGAACAGTTCAAAGACTTTTTAACAAGCCGGTATAGGGCATTTGAATTCATAGAAAGTAAGCCAAGTAAAAATAATGTTAATGTTAGTAAGACAAAGGTTTTTCACACGGCAAGCAATGCGGCCATGGTCTGTCCGCTTTGTAACAGCGAGCATAAAATAAGAAATTGCAAGCAATTTGCTAGTCAGGATGTGGATACTCGGCGTAAGTTTGTTCAAGATCATAACTTATGTTTCAATTGTTTGGGGCACAACCACTCTGCCAGGGTTTGTAAGTGTACAGCCTCTTGTCAAGTATGTAAGCGGAGACATCACTCCTTGTTGCACCCTAAAGGTGAGCAGGAGTCTAGGGGAGAGAGGGGAAATTCGACTAGCGATAGGGTTTTGCCAACGAATGAAAACACACACGCGGTTGGATTAGAAGCTGAAAACAAGGTCGTGACTTGTTTTTCGCAAGGTACAGCAAAAAATCAAGTCCTATTAGCCACGGCTCTAGTGAGGGCTGTATCAAAAAATGGGACTAGGTATACAATCAGGGCCTTGTTAGACCAAGGCTCACAGGCGTCTTTTGTTACAGAACATACTGTCCAAATTTTAGGATTACAGAAAAAGCCAGCAAAGGGTTTAATAACGGGTATAGATGGTAGTAACAAGTTATCCTTAAATTCAGTTGTTGAGGTCAAAATCCAGTCTAGAGTCGATCCCTCGGTTGAACTTGTAGTAAGAGCATATGTTCTCAAATCAGTTACATCATTATTACCTGGTAGAGAAACGGTATATTTAGATTGGGCACAAGCCAACGATATACAATTAGCGGATCCTAGATATAATACACCGGATAAAGTGGATATGTTGTTAGGAGCAGAAATTTATAGTCAGGTTCTACAAAACGGGTTAAAGAAACCTCCTGGTGGTAGCATTGTAGCTCAGTGTACATCATTGGGATGGATTTTATCAGGAACAGTAGCTTCTGCGGCTCAGAGTTCGACGAATATCACGGTGATGCATACCCACTTTGGTGATGATGAACTTTTAAAAAAGTTCTGGGAATTAGAAAAGGAACCACAAAATAAGAAACCTATACTTACCGAAGAAGAAAAAAGATGCGAAGAAATATTTAAGGCTACAACTGTGAGGGACAATGACGGTCGTTACGTAGTTAACTTACCATTTAGAAATCAGGATCCGAGCTGTAAATACGGTGATGCAAGAAAGGTAGCAATTAACCGATTTTACGCGTTAGAAGCTAAACTTAGTAAAAACACAGATTTAAAAACAAAATATGAGGAAGTTATCAACGAATACTTGGAGCTGGGTCATATGAGACCAATAACCAAAGCTGAAGAACAAAATCAATATGCAGTGTACTTACCTCATCATGCGGTTGTACGGAACGACAAAGACACAACCAAGGTTCGGGTTGTCTTTGATGCTTCCTGCAAGGGAAAGAATGGGAGATCGCTTAACGATGACCTAATGATTGGTCCAGGCCTGCAACAAGATCTGCGACATTTACTGATTCGTTGGAGAACTCATCGCATTTGTCTAATTTCGGATATCATCAAAATGTACCGAATGGTGCGCGTGACCGACCATCATACAGATTTTCAACGCATCGTGTGGAGAGATAACAAGCAATCTTCTGTTAAGGATTACAAACTTCTTACTGTTACTTTTGGTACCTCTTCAGCACCCTATTTGGCCGTTCGAGCGATGCAGCAAGTAGCGTACGATGAGGGAGTCGAGTTCCCACTGGCAGCTGAAAAGGTACTTAAAGATTATTACATGGATGACCTTATGACTGGTTGTGACTCGATAGAAGAAGGCATGCAGATCTATAGCCAAATGAATAAGTTATTAGCAAAAGCAGGGTTCACTTTACAGAAATGGTCAAGCAACAGCAGTGAATTACTAGGGAAGATTATCGGTGAAAGGCACTCGTACAAGGGACAGGATGGTGTAGAAAGGGAGATCAACATAAAACAGGATGAAATATTTAAAACATTGGGACTTACCTGGAACCGAAGCTGTGACACCTTCCAATACTCAGTGCAGATGCCTCCGCGCCAGGAACCTGTAACTAAAAGAAACATGTTATCAGATATAGCAAGACTATTTGACCCCCTAGGATGGGTCGCTCCTGTAATAGTATTAGCAAAAATTTTAATACAAAAATTATGGATTTCTGGAATTGGTTGGGATGAGGAAGTTCCGTATGAAATAAAAAAGGAATGGTTTACTTACCGGCAGGAGTTGAAGAGTTTAACGGAATTTTCAATACCTCGATGGTTGAAAATGAGACCGGGAGACAAGCAGGTTGACTTGCATGGATTTTGCGACGCGTCAAAATCAGCATATGCTGCAGTAGTCTATGCACGGGTTGTCAACACTGATGGTAGCGTTTATGTAACTTTGCTCACAGCGAAAACTAATGTCGCACCAATAAAAACGGTATCAGTGCCACGATTAGAGTTGTGTGGAGCAGTCCTCCTCGCAAAGCTGCTTTCAGAAGTCTCCGAAGTGATGGGAATCGGTAAATCTAATACGTTTTATTGGACAGATTCAGAGATCGTATTAGCATGGCTTAATAGTCACCCCAACAAATGGAAAACATTTGTAGCAAACCGCGTTTCTGAAATTTTGAGCATTAGTGAACCACAGCAATGGTATCACGTTCAGTCGAAAAACAATCCTGCTGACTGCGCATCACGTGGTTTATATGCGTCGGAATTTGTAAATTTTAAGTTGTGGATAGAAGGTCCTGCATTCCTGAAAAATAAAAATAATATATTTGGCAAACGCAAGGTGGTGTCAACTAATATAGAGGAAATAAAGGTACATCTAGTAACAGACGACAATTTTATTTGGGATAAATATTCAACACTTACCCGACTAGTAAGAATGGTAGCATATTTAAGACGTCCGTTAGAGTTGAAGAAAGCTGAAAGAAAGAATCATAAATTTATAACAGCAGAAGAATTAAGATTGGCATTAGAGACATGCATTAGGGTATGTCAAGGTCAAAGGTTCGAAGCGGTAATTCTGGATCTGCAAAAAGAAAGGCCTAAGAGAAAAATATTCAAGTCTTTAAATCTTTACCTCGATTCCGTAAAAATCTTGAGGGTGGGCGGTAGATTGGAACATTCTGAGTTTGACATATGTTATCAATAGTAAATTATCTAGTTCATTTACCTAATTTGTTACTTAATTTAAACCTAATTGTATTGTCTATCTAAAAAGTAATATGTTGTCTATAGTAGTATCAACTGTGGCCGCGAATGGCACGACGACCAATCAGAGCGCGAGGATTTGAATATTGACAGATAGGGAAAAAGCGCGGGATTTTTGGGGGCGTCGTGGCATTCTGGCGGGCTTGCAGTCGTGCATCATTTGTTATTTTTTAGTAATTCAAAAAAATAGATATTTATTTACAATTATATTAGTTTTCTGATTGGAGAAATATAATGAGTAAGTACATGCACAACTGTTTATTATTTTCACTCTTTATTTCATTCTTAGAAGCCATAAACCCAAATAGCAGTGGGATACATGATTCGGATGATATCAACCCCTGAGAGAGTTTACATCTCAGAAGTGGGATAAAGATTCCTGTCTGGCCATACTGTTAGTTCTACTACCCTGATTAAAATGACCTGCTTGTGTTACGAACCATTTTTAGAAATTATTTGCCTTAATATTTTCTACATTTTTTTTTTTTATATTTAAAATTGGTACAATAATTTTGACGTAACTTTGTTGTCTGGGTAAATTGGCTATTGAGACAAAAAAAAAAAAAAAAAACTAATTTATATATAAATATGAAAGCTGGATTTCCTTTAATATGAAATGCCTAGCCCTTCCATCATATTCTAGTTAATTGTAAGGTGGACTTAGTTAGACAGGTTGTTGTCAGCAGTTAGTTATTAACCTAATTTAACAGCTATAAATAATTAAGTCACCTTCGATTATTTCATATCAACGTTAAGCATCTAAAATGGCTTAACTATACTACCTCTGTTGCTACAATTTATTATTTTACATTGAGCTTACCAGAAATTGTGAATATGACGATTTACTGTTATATTCTATAATGCAACATTCATGTACCATCTATCTTACCATATAATAAATTATTTGATTGGTTTTATAAAATTCCTGTCTGCATACAGAATATGCTTATTTATATTATCGCTGTCACATTTATTTATTTTTTATTTTCTGTGTCCATTTTCAAGAACGAATTCTTTGGGATATCATTTACGTTCCAGGATAACTTCACCCTGACTGATCCCACGGGATCACCTGCTGCTAATCGTCGGTCACGCAGCCCAGTTAAGCGTGGAGTGGGCTGCTCACCACATCAATCGGTGCATCCTCGAAGGCGAGATGGTAGCCGCTCACGCAGCCGGGCAACCAGTCGGCTGACCAGCCGGGTGAACCACCGGGCGACCTGCCGGGTGTCCAGCCGGGAGAATCGCCGAGCATCCAGCCTGGAGAACTGCCGGGCGTCCCGCCGGATGTCCAGCCGGGAGAACCACCGGGCATCCAGCCGGGAGAACTGCCGGGCGACCAGCCGGGCGAACCACCGAGAGTCGCGCCGGGTGACCAGCAGGGAGAACCGCCGGGCGTCCAGCCGGGTGTCCAGCCGGGAGAACCGTCGGGCATCCAGCCGGGAGAACTGCCGGGCGACCAGCCGGGTGACCAGCCGGGCGAAACACCGAGCGTCGCGCCGTGTGTCCAGCAGGGAGAACCGCCGGGCGTCCAGCCGGGTTACCAGCCGGGAGAACCGTCGGGCATCCAGACGGGAGAACTGCCGGGCGACCAGCCGGGAGAATCGCCGAGCATCCAGCCTGGAGAACTGCCGGGAGAACCGCCGGGCGTCCAGCCGGGCATCCAGCCGGGAGAACTGCCGGGTGACCAGCCGGGCGTCCCGCCGGGTGTCCAGCCGGGAGAACCGCCGGGTGTCCAGCCGGGTGTCCAGCCGGGAGAACCACCGGACATCCAGCCGGGAGAACTGCCGGGCGACCAGCTGGGAGAACCGCCGGGTGTCCAGCCGGGAGAACCGCCGGGTGTCCAGCCGGGTGTCCAGCCGGGAGAACCACCGGACATCCAGCCGGGAGAACTGCCGGGCGACCAGCTGGGAGAACCGCCGTGTGTCCAGCCGGGAGAACCGCCGGGTGTCCAGCCGGGTGTCCAGCCGGGAGAACCACCGGACATCCAGCCGGGAGAACTGCCGGGCGACCAGCTGGGAGAACCGCCGGGTGTCCAGCCGGGAGAACTGCCGGGTGTCCAGCCGGGAGAACTGCCGGGTGTCCAGCCGGGAGAACCGCCGGACGTCCAGCCGGGAGAACCGCCGGATGTCCAGCCGGGAGAACCGCCGGACGTCGAGCCGGGTATCCAGCTGGGAGAACCGCCAGACGTCCAGCCGGGAGAATCGTCGGACATCCAGCCGGGAGAATCGTCGGGCATCCAGCCGGGAGAACCGCCGGGCGTCCTGCCGGGTGGACCACCAGGTGAACCCCAGCCGGGACGACCACCGGACTCGCAGCCGGGAATGCTGCGCATCCACACACACCTCTTTTCTGACCCTACAAGCTGCCGGTCACGTAGTCCAGTGAGGCAGCAACGAGCAACAACTGTGGGAGACGTACACGCCTCAATGCAAGACAAGACCACGGGTGAGGCCACTTCTTTATTAGGATTAACCAATCTATCAGACCTTGTCAATGTTTTGAAATCTATGTCTAATAATGGTGCAGATAAGCTAAGTTCCCTTAATAACACGATTCCCGAGTTTGACCCAAGTAAACGAAAACAGACAATGACCATGTGGCTCCATAAAGTCAATGAATGCGCAACCATTTATTCGTGGTCAAAAAAAACAAGTTGTACATTTTGCTTTATCAAAACTTAGGGGGGCTCAAAGATGGTACGAGGGCCTTCCGTCAGTTTTATTTACTTGGGCTGAATGGCAGCAAAAACTCTTGGACACTTTCCCGTCGGAAGAGAATTATGGTCAAATGCTAAGCGACATGTTAGCCAAACAAGCTAGGTTCACAGACTCCTTAGAAGACTACTATTACCACAAAGTATCCCTAATTAATAGATGTGGTATAAGTGGGAAAAGGGCAGTCGAATGTATTTTACATGGTATCGATGACCGTTCGGTTAAATTGGGTGCTGAGGCAGCTCAATTTGTTGATCCTAACAAACTTCTTTCGTATTTACGTAATGCTCGAAATACAAAATTCAGCAACAAGCGAAAATTTGTTAAGGGTCAAACACAAAAACACCAAAATAGCTCTAACCTTAGGCCTGTACGTTGCTCGAATTGCAAGAACGATGGTCGTATGACGTCTCAGTGTTCCCAACCCTTTAAAAAGTGTAGTCGATGTAATAGAATAGGTCATGAGGTAGAATAGTGCTATGCGAAACTCCAAACTAATGAAAAAAAAAAAGAGATCATGCGAATAGAAGATAGCATTGATAAAGGCGCGATTTTCTCAAAAATAAGCACTCCAGTTTCAGAACCAAAAAAATAAAAAATATATTTTTAAACTGCTAGTGTGAACGGTTTCGCCATCCCTGTATTTGTAGATTTACAGTCTCCAGGTTTTGACAATTTCTACTACTGTCAACAATGTCTTTAAACCTATTACCGAAGTTGATTTAAATCTAAATGGTGGACTAGCTTCTGAGCATAGAATTCAACTGCTCAATGTATTGAATAGGTATCGAACTTGTTTTGCTTTCGATCTGTTGGAGTTAGGGAACACTACAGCTGGTCATATGACTATAGATCTTCAAGATAACGAACCTGTTGTCTACAGACCCTATCGTTTATCGATTTGCGAAAAAGAAAAGGTCAGAGAAATGGTTTCCGAATCACTAGAGAATGACATCGTGAGGCCATCAACGTCATGTTACGCAAGCCCTATTGTCGTAGTTAGAAAGAAGTCCGGTGAACTTCGCTTGTGTATCGATTACCGAGCCTTGAATAAGAAAACGGTATGGGAAAACTATCCCATACCGCTGATTGATGATCAACTGGATATTCTTTCTGGTAACAAATACTACACAACTTCGGACCTTGCTTCTGGGTATTATCAAATACCAATCCGAGAAGCAGACAAAGATAAAACAGGGTTTATAACGCCTGATGGTCACTACGAATTCAACCGTATGCCATTTTGCCTCGCAAATGCCCCGGCTACGTTCCAACGTATTATGGACCAAGTCCTTGGATCGTTACGCCTTCAAAGGATATAAACGAAGGAATGTCACGGTTAGTCACTCTTACGTCTGTTTACTGATGCTAACCTTACCAAATACTTCTTTTTCTGTAACTCTCGATTATTTAGGTTTTGAAATATCTGTTGATGGCATTCGTCCCGGCGAGAGGAAAGTCGAGGCTATAAAACTCCCCAGAACCAACATAATGTACGTCAGTTTCTTGGGCTATCTAGCTTCTTTCGCAGATTTGTACAAAATTTCTCGGTTATTGCAAATCCTATAAAACAATTCTTAAAAAAAAAAAAAAAAAATTACACTAAATGGTCTTGGGGTATAGAACAGGAAACCGCATTCCGTCGTTTAGCTAGCGTAGCTCGTACAACGTCCCACTTTAGCTTTAAACAATCTAAAGGCAGATACAGCTTCATACAGACGCCTTTAAGATTGGAGTGGCAGGTATCTTGCTGCAAAAACATGAAGACGATGTATTTAGACCAATCGCTTACTTGATTAGACAGACAACACCCGAGGAACAAAATTACTCATCATACGACTTAGAGACGTTGGCCGTAGTTTCGTCCTTGCAGAAGTTTCGAGATTATTTAGTGGGTATTCCTTTTACTGATTGCAATTCCCTCCGTGCAACTTTGTAAAAGAGAGATATGATCCCTTGAGTTGCTAGGTGGTGGGAGCAGATGCAGGAATATAATGTTTGCTTTGAATATAGAGCCGGTCATCGCATGGCTCATGTCGATGCACTTAGTCGAAACCCTATACAGCAGATTCAAGACGTTATGATCATTGGTGAAAGTGATTGGCTAGCTACAGTACAAGGAGCAGATAATGAGATTCAAAGAATAGTTGGTATCTTACAAGATCCTCAGTTTGATGACGTGGTAGACATCAAATCAAAATATAAGGTCGTTATAATAGGACTCTTGTTGACGCTTTACCTGCGAAATGTGTTGGTTCTCCTGAAAATAAATGGGATGGACCTTATATATGAACAATAGGTTCTTTTTGGTATAAGACCAACGGGTCCAACTGATTGTAGAATTTTATCCGAACTGACAGACGATTTATCACCCCTTCTAACTGTCAAAAAGACTTGCCACAAATTAGAGAGGAGATCAACTCTCATTTTAGCTCGTACCAAGTGGATCAAAAGAAGATCTATGACGCCAAACACTGCCCAGCTCTTAAATATAAAATAGGTGATCTGATAAGGGTGGAACGTTAAATTCCTGCTTCAGAAACTAGTAAAAAAACGTGTTGCCAAGTTTCAGGGCCTCTACAGAATTACAAAAGTCTACGATTTTGATCGTTATCAAATTGAGGACACTCCTCACACGAAAATCTAACCGCCTTTATTCAACAGTTGTCGCAAGTGACAAAATTAAGGCGTGGTTGAACTGTGACAGACCGCATGACGATTCGTCTGGTAATGACAGTGATTGAGCTGATTATTCATACATTCAACGTGCATAATTATTTTTGTGATTATTAAACCTTATTTTCGTTTTGCTTACAGGTTTATCATTTTTTTACTTTCTGTGTAAGGGCCATGAAATACTGCCCACTAAATTACACAATCATATCAGACCCTTAGACCATGAAATAATGTCTACAGAGGTCACCCCTGGCCATGAAATAATGCCAGGTATTTAAAAGGGCCATGAAATAATGCCCGTACAATTTTACATCGAGCCATGAAATAATGCTCATTATTAAATAATTATAGTGTGGTAATTGCCTTGTGCAATAAGACCGCCTATTGTACACATAATCTTTTGTAAATGTTTATTCTGTATTAAGCTAAGATGTGCAATAAAGTTATAAATAAATAATAAATAATAGTGGGTCACAAAAGTGTGCCCAAAAATGATATTAGATTTATGATTTAATTTAACTAAACATCTATGTACCCACATTAAATAATGATTGCTAACATCAATTTATTTCCCTTACAATGGGTAAAACGTTGCACATTGATGTTTTTTTTTTTGTGTTAGTCCGTTTTATTGTAATTAATTAATTTGTTATTATTGTTGATAACATTTGGGCTATTACATTTTTCTTTTGTTTTACTCTTGTTATCTCCACGAGGGCGTGGTAATGTACTTTGGATGGCCGACTGTTATCAATAGTAAATTATCTAGTTCATTTACCTAATTTGTTACTTAATTTAAACCTAATTGTATTGTCTATCTAAAAAGTAATATGTTGTCTATAGTAGTATCAACTGTGGCCGCGAATGGCACGACGACCAATCAGAGCGCGAGGATTTGAATATTGACAGATAGGGAAAAAGCGCGGGATTTTTGGGGGCGTCGTGGCATTCTGGCGGGCTTGCAGTCGTGCATCATTTGTTATTTTTTAGTAATTCAAAAAAATAGATATTTATTTACAATTATATTAGTTTTCTGATTGGAGAAATATAATGAGTAAGTACATGCACAACTGTTTATTATTTTCACTCTTTATTTCATTCTTAGAAGCCATAAACCCAAATAGCAGTGGGATACATGATTCGGATGATATCAACCCCTGAGAGAGTTTACACATAGATCGTAAAAATCCAATATTGATTCCTAGCGACACTCATTTTACCAATCTCTTAATCGCCGACGCCCATCATAGGAATCTTCATGGGGGTCCTCAATTAATGCTTAACTACTTAAGCACGAAGTATTTTATTCACGGAGCCAAACGTTTGGTTACTGCATACGTGAAAAAATGTGTAACTTGTTTGCGTTATGCAGCGTCTACAAAACCGCAATTAATGGGTCAACTATCACCAGCACGGGTTACACCGAATAGACCGTTTAGGAGCAGTGGGGTAGATTATGCTGGTCCTATTCAGTTAAGGGCTTCAAAGGGTAGAGGTCACCATGCCTATAAAGGATACATTTGTTTATTTGTCTGCATGGCGACTAAAGCGGTTCACATTGAGGTCGTAAGCGACCTAACAACAATGGGGTTTCTTGCCGCTTTTAAAAGGTTTGTGGCAAGACGCGGTCAGTGCCAGGATATATGGAGCGATAACGGTACAAATTTTCAGGGAGCCTCTAAAGAACTAGTTACATTACTTCGCTCGGAAAATTTAGGTATAGCTAAGGAAATTGCTGCGGCCTTAGCATCAGAAGGTACCACATGGCATTTTATTCCACCACATGCTCCGAACTTTGGCGGATTATGGGAGGCTGGAATAAAGTCATGTAAGAAACATTTGAACAGAGTAATAGGTAGCTCTACTTTAACTTTTGAAGAGATGTCTACTTTATTAAGTCAAGTAGAAGCATGTTTAAACTCGCGTCCCTTGTGTAGACTGACCGACTCGAACACATTTAACGCCTTAACGCCAGGGCATTTTCTTGTGGGCGAACCAATTATCAATGCGCCTGACCATAATTATGAAAAGGCTAATATTTCTAGTTTGAAGAGGTGGCATCTAGTCCAACAGATGACACAACACTTCTGGCGTCGCTGGTCCGACGAATACTTGACCACACTGCTTCATCGTTATAAGTGGTCTAAGCAAAATCCTGAACCAAACGTAGGGGATATAGTTTTAATCAAAGAGGATAACTTACCTCCTTGCCGATGGCTCATTGGCAGAGTGGTTGAAAAACATCCGGGGTTAGACAATCTTACACGAGTAGTCACACTCCGCTGTAATGGTTCCGTACTTAAAAGACCAACATCAAAACTGTGTGTCTTGCCGATAGCCTAAGAATGTTGTTATTAGTTATAAGTGATAATTTTAAGCATTGTTTAGAAATGTAAGTAATTATTTATATTTAATGTCATGTGTGTATGGCATATTGTAAAAAAAAAAAACTGTTTGATTAGCAAAAAATATAAATAGCCTATTAAAATTTGAACATTGCAATTAGAAGGACATAATGTTGCACAAAATGTCCTTGGTGGGCGGAATGTTTAACCGCACACAGGTAATATCTAAAATAACCACGATCGTAATATCAACTAAGTGAAATTTGTTTGTTTAGTCGTCACTAGATGGCGTTGTACCGTTTTGTTCAATTTCTACATTGCGGTGTTAAGATTCTCCGGCATAGTATAAGGTCCTAGCATAAATTTTATTTGTTAACCACTAAGCATATCATTCCAGTTGTAATCATTGCATCTGAAATAAAACTAGTTTGGAATAGAAAGAAAAATTCTTTCAATCAAACCCCAGTATACTAACCCTCAAGTGGTCGAGGGTTATTCAATATCCTAAATATAACTAGAGTGCGTCTACTGAAAGCGTAACCTGGAGTTTTTTTTAAAAATTAAATTGGCAACATTGTTTTGCCGAAAAAAATCACGTCAAAGTCTATGGTTGCAATTGTCAGTTTTTGGAAACTGATATTTATTTTTCAAGAATAATTGCTTAATTGTGGGAAAAACAATAAACAGTAACGTGCAAAAACTGCTACACACATCTTCTTCTTCCTGTCCTTATCCCGTATTACTTGGGGTCGGCGCAACACGTTTTCTTCTTCCATTCTGTCCTGTCACCCGTCAAACTATCACTAATTCCCTTTTCTTTCATGATCACGGGTCGATCCGTATCATTTGAAACAATCACTGGAGTATGAAACATGTTCCCACTTGACTAATCCCAAAAGATCTGAATTTTCTCTATGCTAAAACGAATCGATTCCAACCCAACAATCTTGAAACACAGTAATAGTGTTGGCGAGACGTGATGACTATTTTATTTGATTATCACGGTGTTGTGCACTTGGTATTCTTGCCAGAACGCCAAATGGAAAATAAAGAAAATTATTTAAATATTATATAGCGACTTTTGAGAGATCAGATAAAATAAAATAATTTGGAATACTATCTAACATTTTGTGTGTTATTGACATTTACCATACACCCACCAAATAATTAAGTCTACACACATGTTTTTGACTAGGATTTAAGTTCTTGTTCAACTATTCTAAAATTGTCTTAGATACAAAAAATACTCTAGTATCAAAACTTTTTTCTCCTACTATTTCAATAATACCACATTCAAAATTTTTGGTTGTAACCTCCTTTTCTCAGGTCACGCTTTCATTAGACGGACTATATCTAATAATATTAGTCGACAAGGATCAAGATTATAACGTCATACTAACTTAAAAATCAAAAATCGTATGTAAACAATGTTGGTTTTCATTGAAAACACCTTCTTTCTCTTCTTGTTTTTGTTTGAACTTATTAACCATAGTGTGTAGCAGTTTTGGCACGTTACTGTTTATTGTTTTTCCCACAATTAAGCAATTATTCTTGAAAAATAAATATCAGTTTCCAAAAACTGACAATTGCAACCATAGACTTTGACGTGATTTTTTTCGGCAAAACAATGTTGCCAATTTAATTAAAAAAAAAAACTCCAGGTTACGCTTTCAGTAGACGCACTCTAGTAATTAAATTATATACACGAAATTTAATTCTTGCGTTAATTCATTAAACTCCAAGCGAACGCCAGCGTTCTCTCTCATTATCTTTCTATTGTGTATCTAATAGTATTCGAAAGGTTAAACGCACATTATGCAGGCTAGGAATATACAAGTTTAGTTCAGTTAACATACAAGTTAAGGGATTATATTGAAGATAAAAATGCTTGACTGCTGGTCTAGCTCCACTACCACTAGGGTGCACAAATTGTTAGTTTGAAATCACTGGTAGTGGCACGTGTGTTGGATCATTGGGAACCAAATGATCCAACGGGATACCTACGTCAGTGCGAAAGCCGTATCATCGAAGTTTGTTTCTTCGAAAACTTTTCAACAAAATCTCTTGACATGTGATGAATGATAATTTATCATCGTAGTAACAAGACATCGATTGAACAAGGCTTCGCAGTATGATGTTTTCGCTTTAAAATCGTTCGCAGTAAAGTTTTTCGATGTAACGAACCATCGCAGTAACAAAAAGTCGACTTAACAAGGCGTCGAAGTATAGAGATTTCGTTGAAAAGTTTTCGAAGAAACAAACTTCGATGATACGGCTTTCGCACTGACGTAGATATCCCGATCCAACACACGCGCCAGTTCAAAATGGTAGAGTTGTGTATCGTAATAAACGGGCGTTATAGCTCGTATCATTTTATTTATTTTTTTACATAATTTTTATAATATTATTAAGGCACACCAACAATTTGTTTACAATATTTAAATTACAGGCGTGCACAACATTCATAAATGCGTACCTAAATTCTTAGTATTTTTATTAAATTAAAAATTAAAAAAAAAGGTTCAAGAAAGAGGAAGAAATTATGCGAGTGCGCTGTTCTAACAGTTCGAGTTTGGCATACCCTACCCTTCCGTCGCTTATCCATATGGAGTTTTGGGTCGAATTGTAATAAGGAATGTTTTTTAAGCACAGTACGCACTGCCTTGGCGAAGGCGAAGCAGGCGGTGTTGCCCCACCTTGGCGAGCTCGGAGCTGCTGGGGGCTTCCACATGAGGCGTAAGGTCACCGGGGCCCGAATCCTTGAGGTCCCCGGTGTGGCCAGCGGCCCTGCAGCGGATGCCCTAGCTGCAAGAATTAGGGCTTCCCTCAACGCGGAGGAGGCTCGAGTGTCCAGGCCCACCAAGTGCATAGACATGCGCATTATGGGCCTGGACAACTCCGTCAAGATGGACGAGGTGGTGGCCGCCATTGTCAGGGCGGGCGGGTGCACGACCGAACAGGTCCTGGCGGGCGCCATCCACGCTGACAGCACGGGCATGCGAGCCGTTACGGTTAGCTGTCCCGTGTCGGCGGCCAAGACCATCACTGGGGAGGGCCGACGGCTCTTGGTGGGCTGGGTCTCCGCGCAGGTTAAACTGCTGGAGCCCAGACCTCTGCGGTGCTTCCGGTGCCAAGTGGGGCACCACGTTGGCGCCCACTGCGCCGCAGAGGTGGACCGCAGCGACCGCTGCCACCAGTGTGGCCAGCCCGGTCACAAGGCCGCAGAATGCCGTGCTCCGCCGCACTGTTACGCATGCGCGGCGGCAGGCAAGCCGGCCAACCACCGGGCTGGGGGCAGGTCCTGCGAACCCCCCGCCAAGGCCAAGGGCAAAGCCCGTAGGCCCATCCCCGCCGCATCCGCCGCTCTCACCGCCGCACCCGCCGCAGTCGCCGCCGCCCCCGCCGTGGCAGTGCCCCCTAGAAGGGCTCGGGAGGAGACGATGGACTGCCAATCACGGCCCCATTCCGTCTCCTCCAGGCAAATATCAACCACTGCGCCCCCGCTCAAGATCTGTTGCTCCAAAGCATGGCGCAGTGGTCGATAAATGTCGCCATCGTCTCCGAGCCGTACTACGTCCATCCCCGTGGAGACTGGGTTCAGGACCTAGACGGCTCGGTGACGTTAATCTCGTCGGCCGCCGCTGGTACCCCGCCCCTCGAGGCTGTTGCGAGGGGACGGGGCTGCGTGGCAGCACGGTTCGGGGACATTGCAGTGGTAGGCTACCTGTCCCTGAACAGATCTCTCGACGAACTCCAAGTCTCCCTTATGGAGCTAAATGTCGTCGTCGCTGGGTTTGGTACCCTCCCCGTGGTCGTTTGCGGGGACTTCAACACCTGGAACACGGCTTGGGGTTCCCGGTACACGAATCCATGGGGTCAGATGGTGGAGGACTCGGCTTTGGAGCTGGGCCTGGTCGTCCTGAACCGGGGTTCTGTCCCCACGTTGGTGCGGATGCGGGGTGAATCAGTGGTGGACATCTCGTTTGCCAGCCCTGCTCTGTCGCCGCGTGTCGTCGACTGGCGCGTTATGGAGGAGGTGGAGACGTACTCCGACCACCGGTACATCCGGTTTGACGTCTCCGCCGAAACCTCGGCCGCGCCGGTCCGACAGAGCCCTAACGGTCCGCGGTGGGCGCTTAAGCAGATGGACCGGGAGCTCCTCCTGGAAGCCGCGACGGTACAGGCCTGGGTGCAAGCACCGGGCAGGCCTGTCGACATCGACGTCGAGGCGGAGTGGTTCCGGGAGGCCATGTCGCAAATCTGCGACGCGGCAATGCCCCGAGTCCATCCAGGGCGAGCTAAGCGCCAGGTGTACTGGTGGTCGCCGGAGATCGCTGCACTGCGCAACGCATGCAGTCACGCGCGACGCCGGTACGATAGACACTGCAGGCACCGCATCCGCCCGCCGGATGCGGAGGCCAGAGAGGCGGAGCTGTATGAAGGATACAGAGCGGTAAAACGCACCCTCCGAGCGGAGATCAAGCGGGCCAAACTGGAGGCCCGCAACGTGTGGCTGGGGTCTCTGAACGCGGACCCGTGGGGCGCCCGTACAAAACAGTACGGGAAAAGCTCCGCCCCTGGGTTCCCCCGCTGACTCAAAGTCTCCGGCCCCAGATCGGGTGCGGTGAACGCTTTGTTCCCTGCGCGGGGGCAACACTCCCCCCCACCCATGGCTCCGCCCTCACCAGTGGTGTCTGACGCGGACCGCAATAGCGACGACGACGACGATGCTCCAGAGGTGACCGAGGTAGAGATGAGAGTGGCGGTGCGAAGGCTGAGTGCCAAGAACACCGCCCCAGGACCCGACGGCTTGCCTGGGAAGGCCTGGGTCCTGGCCATGGAGGCTCTCGGGCCTCGACTGAGAGGGCTCTTCAGCGCATGCATAGAGAGGGGCCAGTTCCCACTTTGCTGGAAGACGGGGAAACTGGTCCTCATAGCGAAGCCAGGGCGCCCTGCGGACTCTCCGTCCGCGTACCGGCCCATTGTGCTGCTCAACGAGGTGGGCAAGCTCTTTGAGAGAGTCATTGCAAACCGCCTCGTCGGGCACCTAACACGGGTGGGGTCGGACCTTTCGGACGGACAGTTCGGCTTTCGCAGGATGCGCTCTACGGTGGACGCCATCATGCGCGTGCGAGCCCTCACGACGGGGGCTGCGGTGTCCCGGGGCAGGTGTGTCGTGGTAGTGTTCTTGGACATTGCCAACGCCTTCAACTCCCTGCCCTGGAGTACGATCCGGAGGGCACTCCGGTACCACCGGGTGCCCGAATACCTCTGTCGAGTGGTCCAGGCCTATCTGTCCGATAGATTTATAGTCTACCCCGGTCACCAGGGAGACTGGAAACCTCGAGAGATGTCGTGCGGTGTTCCGCAGGGGTCGGTACTAGTGGAACATCGGGTACGACTACGTGCTGCGCGGCGACTTCCCTGACGGGGTCAGCGTGGCTTGCTACGCAGACGACACGCTGGTTCTAGCGCAGGGAGAGTCGTACCAGGCGGCGGTCGCTCTAGTGACACGCGGGGTTGCGATGGTCGTTGATAGGATCCAGGAGTTGGGACTCGAGGTGGCGCTTCACAAATCCGAGGCTATGTGTTTCCACGGTCGCCGCCCTTGGAACGCGCCGCCATTGAGTTCCCAACTAACGGTAGAAGGAGTTCACATCGGTGTCGGGTCAACGATGAAGTACCTGGGACTCGTCCTCGACAGCCGGTGGAATTTCGTGGAGCATTTCCGACGTCTGGCTCCCAAACTCAACCGGGCTGGGGCTGCACTCAAGCGGCTCCTGCCCAACCTTGGGGGTCCAGATGCCTCCTGCCGGAGGCTCTACGCGGGGATCGTTCGGTCCATGGCCCTCTACGGGGCGCCGGTGTGGGCGCCGTCGCTGAAAAAGCAACCGGCGGCCATACTGAACGCCTACCAGAGGGTCATGGCAATAAGGATGGTGCGGGAATACTGCACGGTCTCCCGCGAAGCGGCGCGCCTTCTGGCTGGCCTACCACTGTGGGATGTGGAGGCAACAGTCCTTGCACACATGCACGATATGCGCGTGGAGATGCAACGCCGGGGTGAAAGTCCACTGCCGCGACAGGTTGCGGCATGGCAGACAGAGCTCCGGCGGGATCTCATGGTGAAATGGCGTCAGACTAATCCAACGACTATCGCAACCCAGTGCTGGGCACGCCACAATCATGGCGGTAAGTCCCCTCTTTGAGGCGTGGCTGGAATGACCTCACGGCCTCCTTACCTTCCGCATGACGCAGGTCCTCACCGGACATGGTTCGTTCGGGAGTTTCCTGCACCGAATTCATGCGGAAGTGACGCCCGGGTGTCGCCACTGTGCGAAACGCCCGGAGGACACGGTGGAGCACACAGTCGAGGTGGGCCCCGCTTGGGCAGAGCATCGCCGTGCCCTCGTGGGAGCGATCGGTGGCAGAGACCTCTCGCTCCGAGCATTGGTTGAGGCCATGGTCCGGAGCGAGGAGGAGTGGCAGGCGGTCGCCGACTTCTGCGAAGCAGTAATGCTCGCAAAGGAGGAGGCCGAACGCATCAGGCAACGGCGTTATCGCCGCCGCCGTCGCCTGGATTCTGATCCCGATTTCCGGCGAACGTAGACGCGGGCTTGCGGACAGTGAGCAATGGGTAGCTCGCTGTCCGGCCGTCCGGTAACTGTCCGGACCAAGCCCAAGTCGTCGACGGCGCACACTGTTCCCGCGCGCCTCAAGGAGTTGTCAGCAACAGCAGGGACCCAGCCGGGTCGAAGCCTACTGGGGCCAGGGTTATCCGAAAGGGCGCTCAAGCCCCGGTATGAAGGCTAGAAGGAACGGGGTGGGTCTTTTAGTCAGTAAGAGTCTGACACTATCTCCCGCTCCGCCCAAGAGCGGGGGATGTCAATGCATGATTTTTTCCCACCATAAAAAAAAAGTACGCACTGCTTAACCTTGTTATAGAGTCTGTTCGGAAAGTAAATCATCGTGGGATTTGAGGGCGCTGCTGTAGATAAATATCGTTTTTGTTATGTAAGCAACATTGTGACGTCATTATAGTGCGACTGTTAAATCTTGATATTTTGAAACTAAGTTAGACTAGCTACTTCCAGCGGCTTCACCCTATAATAAAAATGATCCTATTGACTGAATTTGCTCACCTAATGAAACTGCAAAGTTATAGCTTACGTGCTATATTATTGCAATGTTTATGATTAAGTTCATCTGTCTAGTAGTTTTTGCGCGACACATCCTTAGATACAAGTACCTCCATCCATCTTCACAATCTTTCGCATTTATAATATTAGTAGCCTATTTATTGAACTTGCTCACATGATGAAACTTAGCTATATTAACTTAAGCTATATTATTGCAACGTTTATCATTAAATTCATAAGTTTTTGCGTAATGCCGTTAATTGTGGCGACACCTGAGGGAGGCCTATGTCGAACAGTGGACGTCTTTCGATTGTAATGATGATGAACATTTAAATGCAAACACGAACCGGTAAAGGAAAATAGCGTGAAGAAACAGCTGTACTGCCTATCTAGGTAGGTCCCACCAACGACCACTTACCCCGTTCCGGGATCGGTCTATTATCACTGACTGGAATATTGTTGCTAGCAGCAAGTTTATGTTTACCCTAGTTAAATTTAAAGGTAAAAATGGGACACACTATCACTTTCTCGTTGTCTTCCTCGGTACATTTTTCCCTTTTGCTAATCAATGAAAAATATGAACATAGTGACTGTGAAAATAAAGTACACTTCAGAATTTGTAATGTAATGCTTCATAAAAAATCTATGTAGCCTGTAAGGGACCATCTCGTATATAAGATCCTTGGGATCACTTGGTTGTTCGTATGTTTATCTGTTAAGACCCTTTAACTCGAGAACGCTTGGAGGTATCGAGTTAAAATTAAAACTATACACTCAAATCTGCGGACTTTTGAAGTTGACTGACAGTTGACGAAGAAAAAATCAGACTTCTGAGTTAACGAAAAAAAAAGATACGGCCGTTTATGTCGCAAAAAAACATATATTTTGACACTCAAGGGAATGAAAGTTCAAAGGGGTGACGTTGACCTAAAATCCTGAAAGGCATAAATCAAGGTCTCATAGAACAAGTACAGGGAAAAATCTAAAAATTGTAAATTTGTAGATACGCCACAAAAAAAAATTGCATTTCGGAGAAATCTTCGTAACTCAATTCGAGAATTGATTTCATAGGTAAATTTGTACATAATCTTCAGTGCGCCAGTCCGACTCGCACTTGCCCTTTTTATTTTAGTTACTGTATCCTTACTCAACGGGATTCACCCTATGAACTTTGATTCCCTTGAGTATCGAAATATACGTTTTTTTTTGCGACATAAACGGCCGCATCATTTTTTTTCCGTTAACTCAGAAGTCTGATTTTTTCACAACTTCAAAAGACTGCAGACTTGAGTGTATGGTTTTAATTTTAATTCGATACCTCCAAGCGTTCTCGAGTTAAAGGGTCTTATTAACAGATAAACAGACGGACAATCAAGTGATTATACGAGATGGTCCCTTACAGGCTAAATAGATTTTTGAGATTCAACGAGAAAGTGGTAGTGTGTCCCATTTTTCCCTTTATATTTAATTAGGGTAAACATAAAATTGCTATTAGCTACAATATTCCAGTCAGTGATAATAGACCGATCCCAGTCAAAGTGATAGAACCATTTTCGTTGGAACTGGGTAAGTGGTCGTTGGTGGAACCTATCTAGAAAGGCAGTACAGCAGTTTCTTCAAGCTATTTTCCTTTACCGGTTCGTGTCCACTGTTCGACATAGGCCACCTCCAGGTGTCGTCATAATTAACGGTTTGTTACTCATTATGCAAAAACTTATAAACGCATGAATTTAATGATAAACGTTGCAATAATACAGGAAAAGTTTTTAACCAGTGCGCAAATTTTGACATGATAAACTTGAATATATTTTAATAAACACGTATTTTTTATTTTGATATGTGTTAATAGTAAAAAATAAAGTTATCGCTTACGAGACTTATTTACATAGAAATTTATTTTATGGTCGCTTGCCAGTCGGGCGCCCGGTTGACCGACTCATGCGTCGACTGGTCGCCCGACCGGCAAGCTGGTATCAGCTGAGTTGTAGGTAAGTACTTTGTGCGTTCGCTCGATGCGACGGCGCCGACGTAAGTACCTACGCGGTGCGGTTACTGACCGCAATTTCGTGCTACTTTTTTAAGTTTAGGTAATTCCAATTTTTCCTTCATACTTTCATGGGCTTAGGACCATCAAAATGCAGAAAATAAATCAAGTAATAATTTTTACATTCAAATTAAAACATTTATGTATGATAATTACTCATGATAAAATTTGAATTGAAAAAATTGCATTCTGGCGTATTTAAAAAATTGGAATCAACTACCTATTTACAACAATTTCCAATCAAAAAGAACCTAACACACTAAGATTGTTTATAATTTCTTACCTCTACATTTCGTTAATCACAGTATTTAAGGTATTGTTCGAAGTGACCTCCTCCTTTTTCCAGACATAAACGTGCACGTTTAAATAAGTTTGCATTTAGTTTGTTTAGGACACTACTATCACTTTTCACTTCATTGAAAGCGTTATTTATTTTTTGTTTTAAGTCATCTAGGCTCTGAGCCTCTTCTACATACACCCGACGTTTCACTTCTCCCCAGAGATAAAAATCACAGGGAGTGAGGTCTGGGGACCTAGCCGGCCATGGTACGGGACCACCCCGACCGATCCAATTTTCCCCGTATTTTTCATTTAAATAATTTCGTACCGCTATGGCGTAATGTGGCGGAGCGCCGTCGTGCTGGTAATAAAAGTTATTATTGTAGCTCAATGGGACTTCATCGATTAATTCTTCGATGGTGGTGTCGAGCATTTCTAAATAACGAGTCCCGGTCAAGGCGCCTTCGATAAAAATGGGACCTATTATTTTATTTTTAATAACACCCGCCCATACGTTTGCGCTGAAACGTATTTGGTGATGCGTCTCTCGTACTAAATGGGGATTATTGAAAGACCACCAGTGCTCATTATGGACATTGTAGAGTCCCACACGTGTGAATAATGCCTCATCCGTCCACAAGATATTTACATCAGGGTGATTTAAAAGCCACTCACAAAAGGCTCGACGTGGTGCTGGGTCTGGGTCATGGAGTTGTTGTACCGGCTGGAAGTGGTATGGATGGAGTCCGGCTGTATTTAGCAGCTTCCATACTGCGTGTTGGCTCACACCAAAACGACGTTCCGCGTCGTAGGTACTGGCTCTCGGATTACGCTCAAAAAAATCAAATATGGCGTCTTCGGCTTCGACTGCCAGTCGAGGTCTGCCAGACCCTAGTGCATGGCTCGGGGTTCTGAACTGGCCGTGATCAAGCAGCCTTTGATTTGCTGCAAGAATTGTCCTTTCATTAGGTACCGTAGGATTACGGATCCCTTGGGCTCGCATACGAGGTACGCTCTCCCTCTCATATCTTCTTCGTGCTGCTCGTAAATTTTCGTGGCTAAGTAGATACACTCGCACCATTTCGTAGTATTCGCGGTGAGTAAAGTTCGACATCGTGACGACACGAGTACGCGGCACACACGCGCGCAGAGATGAATATGAGCGAACGTCCGAACCCCGCTTCCGCAAGTGACGTACTGCAGATCCGCACATCAAAGGCCGCCGCCGGCGCTGCATACCCCCGCCCCCTTCCCCCCGCACCCGTCTCGTACAACGGGCGGCGGCCAGCGCGTTTTCATTCATAGTATTTAATAGTATTACGATTAAATTATGTCCATGTTATGCTTATTTCAAAATGGGACAAGGTGGAAAAATGTGAAAAAAAAAGTTATAAACTAAAAATGGAAATGTGTTCTATTACTTACACTGAGCCACCAAAAAAAATTTACGCAGTGGTTAAAAACTTTTCCTGTATAGCTTATAACCTATATTTTTGCTAAGTTTCATCACGTGACCAAGTTCATTAAATAGGCTACTAATATTATAAATTCGAAAGTTTGTAAAAATGGATGGAGGTACTCGTATGTGTGGTTGTGTCGCGCAAAAACTACTAGACAGATGAACTTAAACATAAACTTTGCAATAATATAGCACATAAGCTATAACTTTGCAGTTTCATTTTTCATTAGGTGAGCAAATTCAGCTAATAGGATAATTTTTATTATGGGGTAAAGCCGCTGGAAGAAGCTAGTGTAACATAGTTTCAAAATATCAAGATTTAACAGTCGCACTATAATGACGTCACAATTTTGCTTACATAACAAAAACGATATTTATCTACAGCAGCGCCCTCAAATCCCACGATGGTTTACTTTCCGCACAGACTCTAATGGCTGCAAAATGCTTGTCTCAAGCCCTTCTTACAAAAGAAAATTGTAATCTCTTTTTCAAAAATGACAAAAAAATACTGGCCTGTAAAATCTACAAAAAAAAATTGGTTGCCTGTAAAGTCGGTATACGGGCGAAAGTTTTACGTGACAACGACTCACTGCACTCCCTTCACTTTTTATGTCTGTCTCTCTCGCTCTTAGGCGGGCTAACCATGCCCGAGTGGAAGGGACGCGTGCCCCTCACTCGCTCTCTTTGTGAGCGCATAACGTGAGCGGAGCGTAACGCAGTTTCTTGAAGTGTCACCCGGCAAACCAATTTATAAGACGTTGTCACGTCAAAAAAAAAATTAAATTAATATTGTTCAATGGCAGTTGTGATTGTAGGCATTATGGTTGAAATACTATAGCCTGTACTGAAATTTAAAAAAAAACTGATTTGACGTTATTTTAACGTCAATCTATGAGACGAAGTTCAGAAATCGGAAATCGGATCTATGAACTCGTTCATTTGAAACACGAAAAATATGTTGATAAAATATTTTTTTTGATGACATTAAATTTCATAACTGCTCTTGCAAAACAATTGTAATAGTGTTACGTGAAGGGAACTTGTAATAATAATTTGTACAACAAATTACTTATACACTTTTTCATAGCACTGTCTTGTCGTCGGTCAGGAGATTTAATTATTGTTATTTTGTACAAACAGATGAGTTGGCACGAAAGCAGTTTATAAATCAGCCCTATTCAACAGTGTTATTGATGTAGGTAAGTGTAAAAATGGCACAAACAAATTATTAGTACCAACACTGGTGAGTATAAACATTCGATAAATACAAATTTTTTTTGGTTCTAAATTTCTAGGTTTTTATCAAACCTTTATTCATTTTGTTAGTGTAGTACTGCTTGATTCCGCCTTTTTTAAATTATAATGTTGATCTTCCTGCAAGGCCCAAATTACCACTATTCTTATAATATTATCAGCTATTATTGAAACTTGCTTATGTTTGGAATAAGCAGTAAATTTTCAAAATGTTTGGTACTTGTACATGCGATAAACACGTTTTGATAAGAGCATTTTACGATTGTGTAGCATTTTATGGTTGGCATCATCATAGTAGTTTTTCCTTGACAAAACATGTTGTATCAATTTGTACATTCCTAGCTAGCATGCACAGCTGCACGGGGGACACTGTTGTGCACTATGACATGCTCAAGTAACAAGTCATCTTGGTGGTTATTTGTTTTATATTAAATCGAAGTTACTTATAAATTGTTCCAGGGTCAGTTTAAAAAACATATCAGGAACTGCTAAAAACAATCGTAAGTCAACCTTGTCATTTATAGCTAATTTCCTTCCTGAGACACAAACTCCCTGTGACTGTTACCTGGAATGTTACATCTTTTTTGTTTATATTATTGGATTTTATAACTGTTCTCCATTGGCATGACAAAAGTTACATGTAAATACTGAATACATTATCAAAACCTCGCTGTGTTCAACAGAGGACTTATCAGTTTGTCTATTAGAAGAGCTGCTTAGCAGACAAGAATGAGCTAGATCATACTTTTTAGTAATTGGTTGATGTCTCATGTGACACTTAAAGCCGCATTCTGTTCTGGCTGTATTTTTATTACCATAATTGCTAACCAGTTGACATTTTCCATTTTACATTCTGTGAATTATTTTATGCAGCTATGTACATCTCTTTATTTTTTAACCTTTCAATTGTGATAATTGCAGACACAATTGAAAGACAATAGGTGCGCGAACGCCGGCGTTCGCTTGGGGTTTAATGAATTAAATGAAGTCTCATACTAGAAATCATTCCTGTATTATGGGTACCTTTACAAAAATTAGTAAACTCATATGCACAAGACACCTAGACTAGGCCAAAAAATTATAGTTCCATGCGCAAATACAACCTGTGACTGGATTTAAGGAAACTTTTTACAACAATTTTTGATCTGAGTTCTCTAAAAAACCATAATACTGAGGTGTCCAACTTTACAGTCTTGCTATATTATTTCCTGATTCCTGCTCCAGTTTTCTATTTGACCTTAACAGATCAGATAAGGGCAAACACATTCAAAACTTACATGGATTTCAGATAGATTAGCAGGCAAGGAAATCCAGACTAGACTGAGGCTAATTCATTTCAGTATCTCCTTCCAGGAATGCAAACATTTTGCAATTATACAAAAAAGTTGTAACCTGAATGGTACAGCAAATCCTCGGGCTGCAAAAATGGTTGAAAGAGTCATTGTATCACTGAGAGCCACAAGGCTACTGAACAAACATGGGTTGTAGTTCATTGTAACTTTGATCGATGTTTTAATAATAGTGTATTTTTATTTATGACGTATTAATAAAAAACTACTTAGAAGATCTCGTTCAAACCAATTTTCGTTGGTAGATTGTATGGTAATGTACATCATATTTTTTTTAGTTCTATCACTCTTATTTTAGAAGTTACAGGGGGAGGGGGGACACACATTTTACCACTTTGGAAGTATCTGTCGCGTAAACTATTCAAGTTAGAAAAAGATTATAATAGAAACCTCAATATCATTTTTGAAGACCTATCCATAGATAGCCCAGACATGTGGATTTGACGAAAAAAAAATTTTTGAGTTTCAGTTCTAAGTATGGGGCCGCCAAAATTTATTGCTTTTTCTCTATTTTTATGTGAAAATCTTAATGCGGTTCACAGAATACATCTACTTAGTAAGTTTCAACAGTATAGCTCTTATAATTTCGGAAAAAAGTGGCTGTGACATACGGACGGACAGACAGACAGACAGACAGACATGACGAATCTATAAGGGTTCCGTTTTTTGCCATTTGGCTACGGAACCCTAAAAAGGAAAAGAAAGTTAAGGACTATACTGCCTCAATCTAGCTTGAGTCAGTAGAGCAGACACAGATATGCTAAGACCCCAATTAATTTGTCTTCTTTTTGTTATATTATTTAATCTTGGCACAACACAAATGACTTTATTTTTGTAAATAATTTTTATCAGATATTAATATACCTTTCAATTGTGGAAATTACAGACACAATAGAAAGACAATAAGTGCGCGAACGCCGGCGTTCGCTTGGGGTTTAATGAATTAATGTACCTAATGTACAATTTATTTCAAAATATTATTTTTTCATATAGTCCTACCCTAGCTTCTGATGTTTCATAAGTGCTCATCACTTATAAAACGTCAGTTGTATAGTTCCAATTGATGGTTTTCTGTGGAGAATAATGGGTAATACATGGAATTCATTTTTTAAAAGATAAACAAACCTGTTTTACTTTTAAAAATGATTTGTTTTTATAATGTTCCAATATTATTGACTGGCCTGTTGGTCTAGTGGTTAGTGACCCTGACTGCTATGTTGGAGGTCGTGGGTACACCCAGTACAAATGTTTGTGTGATGAGCATGATCATTTGTTCTGTGTCTGAGTGTAATTTATCTATACTTAATATGTATGTATTTAGAAATATATAAACATACATGTTTATCAGTTGTCTAGTACCCATAACACAAACTCTGCTTAGCTTGGGGTAGACGGCGTTGTTTGTGGAATATTGTTATTATTTCCTTTATTTGTCTTTTTTACATATAATTTACATTTTTAAATAAATAAAAAGAAATATTTAAAAATATAAAAAATAGCTGTCCGCCGGTGTCGGGAGTAGGGTCCACGCTACCGCTCCAGAGACAGGAACCTCCTCACAATGCGAACCGTATCGAGGAGTACTGCCTTCTGTATCAGCCCTTGATCCATCCGCGCAACGACAGCTTCTACTGATGGTCGTCGAAGCTTTTGGCTATAAGGCCATTGACGGTCACGACTATCGGCACAATGACAGCCGAGTCCACATTCCACATGTCGACAACCTCGTGTGCTAAGTCGAGATATTTGATTTTTTTCTCTTTCTCAGCTTTCACGAGATTCTCGTCATGTGGGATGGTGACATCGACTATCGGCTTATTGGCTACAATAGTCCGATCAGTAATGATAGACCGATCCCAGTACAACGTGACATGGTCATTTTCGAGAACTGGGTCGGGCACATACCTGTAATACGGTACCTCTGATTCCATAAGTTTGTATTTCAGGATCTCGTTCAAACCAATTTTCGTTGGTAGATTGTATGGTAATGTACATCATATTTTTTTTAGTTCTATCACTCTTATTTTAGAAGTTACAGGGGGAGGGGGGACACACATTTTACCACTTTGGAAGTATCTGTCGCGTAAACTATTCAAGTTAGAAAAAGATTATAATAGAAACCTCAATATCATTTTTGAAGACCTATCCATAGATAGCCCAGACATGTGGATTTGACGAAAAAAAAATTTTTCCTTTTATATTTCCTTTATTTGTCTTTTTTACATATAATTTACATTTTTAAATAAATAAAAAGAAATATTTAAAAATATAAAAATTAGCTGTCCGCCGGTGTCGGGAGTAGGGTCCACGCTACCGCTCCAGAGACAGGAACCTCCTCACAATGCGAACCGTATCGAGGAGTACTGCCTTCTGTATCAGCCCTTGATCCATCCGCGCAACGACAGCTTCTACTGATGGTCGTGGAAGCTTTTGGCTATAAGGCCATTGACGGTCACGACTATCGGCACAATGACAGCCGAGTCCACATTCCACATGTCGACAACCTCGTGTGCTAAGTCGAGATATTTGATTTTTTTCTCTTTCTCAGCTTTCACGAGATTCTCGTCATGTGGGATGGTGACATCGACTATCGGCTTATTGGCTACAATAGTCCGATCAGTAATGATAGACCGATCCCAGTACAACGTGACATGGTCATTTTCGAGAACTGGGTCGGGCACATACCTGTAATACGGTACCTCTGATTCCATAAGTTTGTATTTCAAAGCAAGTTGCTGGTGAATAATCCTGGCCACTTGGTTGTGTCTGTGCAAGTACTTGCCGTTAGCTAGACGAGAACACCCTGAGATAATGTGACTAATGGACTCACCAGGGCCTCAAGTCTGCTATTAGAGCTAGCGCAAGATAAGTTGGCGCGTGGCCGAAATTGGAAACTAATCGTTTTGACGTTTATGTCATGTGTCAGGAGAATGTGTTGTGTTCTGTGTTTTTATCGTTTCTAAAGTAAATAGTCGTCATTATTATACCAAAAGTGATTAAAAGTGCTAGCAGGGATATTATCTTGAAAGTCAAACGTGTTTGTCAAGAGAAATGAGAAAATATTGGGCCTACGGTACCATTTTCCAAAATTAGACGCATTGGTCAAATAATTTTACGGGTGACCATCACAATAAAATTTCCCTAAATATGTGTACCTACCCGAGCGGAACCTAGCAAGTCAACAAAGTTTGTTGAAAATGGACTGCTTCTATGTGCTTAAATCTTAATCAAGTGACTATCATGACGATATGAATTCTGCAAACTTCATCCATGAAAGAATAAATAGTGCCAAAAGTAAAACAGATTGTATTGTAGTAATGGATAATACATCATACCACTGCACATAAATAAACAAAGCCCCTACAAGAGACAATACAAATGCGCAAGCGTTACTGTGATGACAGAAGAATGACAATGTATCTCTACAAGAAAATATATTTTAAATCTGATAGGTTAATGGATCTCAAAATGGACAAATTAACAAAGGACTTATTCGACTCTTCTGATAAAGACTAGCGTGGAATTGTGGTGCTAAAAGTGCTATTAATTTATTAAGATACTCAATAAAAGATTTACAAAGTTCTCACGATTTTTTTTTTAATAGTGAAAGTAAAAAATAAATAAATTCTTTAAATTACACTGTGTGTGTAAAAGAGCGTTTTTAATCAAATTAAGGAAAATAGATTTGTTAGGCTGGCAACATTAAGCACGCCCCCAGCTACGCGCCAAGTTATCTTGCTCGCAATGCATGAACGCAGAATGGTCTATCATTGATTTCATAATTGTTGGTTTTGACAAGTTTTGGTAATCTACTAATATAATGGCGTCATTATGACTTTACAATGGTCAACCACTGACACTCCATTGAAAAAAATGGCGTAGAATGGTAATCTCGTACATATGACAAATGACTATCTGACGTATGCGGTAATTTGCAATTTTGACAGTTCCTCAGATCAGTGACCTACCATTACGACGTCATTGCGCAATTAGTGCCTTTAATAAGCTCGATATTGTCATTCTACCACAATTCTATTACATGAACATTGACCGGTCAATGATCGATCATTATGAATTACCAGATTACAAACTTTTATCAAAATCACAATGGGATCGTGTTGGAATGACGAATTTATAAAAATACTTAGACTTAGGCCTCAGGCCGATGGCATGCCCGACACACGTCAATCGTCCCATTCTTCATTATATACCTATCTCCGGTAGTTACTCGTCAAAATAACTTCGTCCATAATTGCACAGATAAAACCTTCAGTTTCCCCGAAGAGGTTGCTGACACGTAGCCAGGCGACCGACGCTCCAAAATCTACATCAGGCTCATGAACAGCCCGATAAAAGCGTCCGTGTAGCTCCTTGCTTTTCCATACTTCCTTACGGTCATCAGTTGTAAGTACCACAGGTTTGCGCCAGTTCTCCTTAGCCATAGACAACGGGGTGAGTCCCTTGTTCACTGTGACCACATCTCGGTGCACACTCACATCGGTTTTATGAAAGTATTCTCTGAGGCTGCACACCTCGCGGTTGTGTAGGGTTTTCGCGTTTAGAAAACCTCGACCTCCATACTTCCGCGGGATGTACAGTCTCATAACCGACGATCGTGGGTGATGCATCCGATTTGCGGTCAGCAGTGTTTATTATTATTATTACATTATGCAATGTTATTTGGACATAGGTCCAGAAAAATGTGTCAACCCACAAATGTAACATTTTGAGATAATGTGATTAAAAGTTTAAGTAATCTTGTCACTTATCAATCATCAAAAATCACTTTGGTATGTTAAAAATGACATAATTGAATATTGATGAAACCCTACTTTAGACTTGTAATTTTATTACTTTTTTGCATATTAAGAAAAATATTACTGTGGAATGTTTTTGTTTTTTTGTACATTTAAAAAAATCACATATCTGTTGCGGACCACCCCTACTTGGCTCTGTCCTGAGGAAGTTTCCTTGTTTGACAACGCCTTGAAATCGGTGGTGGAGTCTGTTCTCAATGTTTCCTTAGATGGGCCCCAGTGGAGGCAGGCGGCTCTACCAATCCGATGTGGTGGTCTCGGGGTGCGGTGTGCACGGGAGGTGGGTCTGCCGGCTTTCTTGGCGTCTGCGCATGGGGTTGCCAACCTAGTCACTGTATTACTCAATACTAATGGTGACGGGGGAAGCATTCCCTTTGTGTCGGATGCTGTGTCAGCTTGGTTGACCGTCAACTCGAGTGCAACAATCCCCGAATTAGAACATGTTCAGCGGGCGTGGGATGACAGAGGGGTGATGCTGTTCCAAGAGCAATTGTTAGAGGGTGCGTTGGGAGTCGATAGGGCCAGACTACGAGCTGTGTCGCTACCCGAGTCCGGGGCGTGGTTACAGGCGATTCTTTCGCCTCATCTGGGCACTTTGCTCGACGATGACTCTTTGCGTGTGGCGGTGGCTCTCCGCCTGGGCTGTAAGGTGTGCGAACCACATACATGCACCTGCGGTTCCTTGGTGGAGGCCGATGGCCATCACGCACTGAACTGTCGGCGCTGCACAGGGAGGTTCCCACGTCACCATGCCCTGAACGACATAGTCCGTAGAGCCCTTATATCGGCAAACGTCCCCTGCGTGCTTGAGCCTTCAGGTCTTAGCAGGTCTGATGGTAAGAGGCCGGATGGGCTGACTCTGGTACCATGGAGGAACGGGAAGTGCCTGATCTGGGACGCAACTTGCGTCAGCACTGTCGCCCCTAGTCACCTGAGTCGCACCATGCACACTGCTTCTGCCGCCGCTGAAGATGCCTGCTCTAAAAAAAGGCTGAAGTACGCTTCCTTAGAGCAGCTTTACCATTTTGTGCCGGTTGCTGTGGAGACTCTGGGCAGTTGGAGTACGGAGGCAAGGTCTTTTGTGCGGGATTTGGGCCGTAGGCTCGGTGAGGCAACGGGTGACTCCCGGTCCAGGTCGTTCTTGGTGCAAAGAATGGCCATCGCTATTCAGCGAGGTAATGCGGCGAGTGTTATGGGCACCTTTGCACCGGGAACGATCAGGGGCGGGTTATTTATTGACATTTGACGTTTCATTTGTATAATGTTAATTCTTTTTATTTATTGATTGATTAGTTAAATTAAGACATTATAATAATATACATACATTAGATTTATTAATAAATATACGTAATATTAAAACTAACTAAAAACAAACTAAAATATGATGAATAACAAATATTAGTCGGTGTTACAGCCGTATTAAAAACCCTGGCATGCGACGATGGCGAAAGACCGGCCGGCATGTCGTTATTCTCATGGAAGATGTGTAGGCCTTTAGTATGGTACGTTATTTGTGTCGATACTCTTGTGTTGTGTTGGTGCTGCCGCTGCGTCTTTGGCGAAGCTCAAGTAGCGGAAATATTTTTTTGTTTGTTGGAAGTTATCGTTTGGGGTTGATTCTTTCGGATCATGGGGTGTGCTCACAAGTTGTAGTAAAGATCTGTCGAAACACTTCGCGTGACCCAAAAGCTGGCTTTTACCTCGGAAAGAGGATAAGTATTACCATACAGCGTGGCAATGCCGCCAGTCTTTAGGGCACATTAACAGTCGACAGCCATGTGGAATACATTTTTTCTCGCCATATTTTAGTTTGATTTTAGTTGTAATTAGTGTAGTGTTTTTATTATTATTATTTTATTTTACTGTAATAGTTAAGTATTTTTTAAATATATGATTAATTAGCAAATAAAAAATATTCTTACGTTTTAATTAGATAAGAAGTTTTTGTTTTTTTTTTGTTATTAGAAGTTTGTATATATATATTTTTTTTAATATTATTCAAAATGTTTAAATAAGCACTTAAATTATTTTTGTTAACTGTACTTTTAAAGTACTTGTAACTTAGGACGAAACAGAACTTCAATAGCGATGTGGGACGAACAAATAATTTTTTGGAATGTGGGACAAAACTTCGGGACGAACGAAGAACAAACCCATAAAACATCTATTAGGAACCGACAACATAACTAAAACTCTCTTTCAAAATAGTTAACAAACTTTACATTTTTACTAATAAATTCGCACTTTCTTATTCATTCTTATTGGAATCTTATTAGTTATTCTATTTTGAACCTTACTAAATTAAGAAATCGTTAATTAATGGCAAAACAATCAATCATGCCTATACTTTCGTAAACATAATAAAACTTAGAAATGTGTTAAATGACGCTATTCTATAGTAAAACTTCAGTCTGTAACTTGCACTAATCTAATAAGACATAAGTTTCTAAGCCTAATGAAATCAAAGTAAACATCTGAGAAGAAAAAAACATCCTATTCTAAGTTAAGGACGTATTCACCTATTTCGACAAATATCACGGTTTTTCGGGAACCATTATGATGCTCTAGGAATTATAATCATGAGTATATCTTGGTATCAAATAAAAGACAATATATTTATCTCCAGGATGGCATAAAAAAATATTACGGTCTCATATAAAATTTTCATATAAATACGATTTTACCAACGCAATACAAGAAAATTACGAAACACAGAGTCTGAGTAGGAACCCGTAACTTAAATCCAGTAAACATTTTTACTTTAAAAAACATAAAATAATACAGCTTATATAGTCTTCAACATCTATAGCTAATTATAAATAACTTTATGATTTATGACCAAAATAAAACTACTCTCAATATTTCTTCATACATTTTTCATTGAACGCCGATGTCTAGCGTCACTCCGCGCTCAGAAGCGCTTGTGAACGGATGTCCGTATCGTTCTCTTAAAAAAAAAAATACGTCTAAAATGTGTGCCGACTTGTATACTTCGACTGCAAAGACATGCTACTTTTTCGGACCGAAATAAAAGGACAAATATCATACTTATTTTTAAAATTGTTATTATGGAGTAATAATGGACTTACTGATACAGAATGAGTTTTATTCTAAAACAAAGACCAGAAATGGCCAACGGAACTTCATACTTACATAGATATCACAATGTAGATGGTTAAGCGACTATGACAATAAAAATAAATAAATGGTTCTGAATAGATATGTTAAAAATGGTACCGTCGAAGTGATGATGATGGAGCCGGAAGATAGGCACCGGAACTCCGTAGTTAATCAATGTGTCCTAGCCATGTTTGGGCTTATTAGAATTGTCATGAGATGCACTTTGGCTGTAAGGTACTATGGAACTGATTTGATGATGATGATGGAACCGGAAGTTAAGCACCGGAACTCCGTAATTAATCAATGTATCCTAGCCGTGTTTAGGCTTATTAGAATTGTCATGAAATGCCCTTTGGCTATAAAGTACTATCGAAGTGACCTGATGATGATTGTTCCGGATGATAGGCACCGGAACTCCGTAGTTAATCAATGTATCCTAGCCGTGTTTGGACTTATTAAAATTGTCATGAGATGCACTTTGGCTATAAGGTACTATCAAACTGATCTGATGATAATGCTGATGAAGCTAGAAGATAGGCACCGGGACTTCGTAATTAATCAATGTATCCTACCCGTGTTTGGGCTATTTAGAATTATCATGAGATGCGCCGCACTTTGGCTATAAGGTACTATCATATATCTTTGGCTATAAGGTACTATCAGGACCTTCTTCCTTCGGACATCGTACGAGTATTTATTGAGTTTGAAGATTTAATTCATGTCGGAGAGGGGTTGTGCGTTGTACCTAATTGTCTGATAAAATTAATCTCAAATACCCATTTGATTTTGTTAAATATAATATTTTTTAAGAAATAAGCCTGGGAAATAATCGTAGGTTTACTAAGAAATTGGTCGTTATTACCCGTAACGATATGGCAACTACTTATTTTTGTTATACGAGTAGTACTCGAAACTGGATAAGCAGGCAATTACATATTGTCATATAGTAATACTGTTACTAAAAATCAAACAAGCTTGACTCAATTAATACTTACTAAGAAAAATAAAATAATACCTCAAATATCAAGACATGTTCGGTTAAAGTATAAAATTGAGCGAACAATGGGCTCTATGTGTGCGTGCGCGTAAGTTCGATGTACCAAGATACCTAAATTCGAGCGAGTGAATCTTGCTCACGCGTCCTTAAAACATACATAAAAACTACTTGCGTACTAGGTGGTCTCGACCACTACTTGCGCCCTGGTGCTTGCAAGGGACTTCCGTCGCCGACAATTATCTATTTCAGCACAATTTTGTTACCTACCTTATATTATTACGATGAAATGGAATGTCAAAATTATCACACAATTATATTTATCACTATATGTCAAGTACTCAAAACTAAAAAAAATAAATAAAAACATAAATACAAGTCAATAGGTAAGTATTCACACACAAAATATTGATAAAAATGTAACGTCAAAAAAAATAAAAATTAAATAAAATTGACAGTTTTAATAATGTCAAAAATTATTAAATAGAATGTCAAAATAATAATAATGTCAAAAACTGTGATTTAAGAATTCATTAACCGAATAAAAGCACATGTCCAAGAGCTATGCAAACATCTTACGTTTAAATTTATCTACTGACAGCATTCTGAATTCAGGGGCTAATTTATTACAATTTTTTTTTTATTGATTTAAACTAGTGCTGCTAGTGCTAGTGCTTGACTGCGATCCCACCTGATGGTAAGTAGCGATGCAATCTTGGTGATGGTGAGGCGCACTAGTTTATTAAGAGCCTATTCACTCTAGCCTTGAAGACACCCAAATTATAATCGGACGGGAAGACCGCAGCAGGCAGACTGTTCCAGTCTTTCGACGTACGCGGTATAAACGACGAGGCGAAACGCTTAGTCCGGACCGTGGAGGTTTCAACAACGTAAGGGTGAATATTCGCCGTACGTCGGGTTTTTCGATGGTAGAATTGCGATGGCGGAATCAAGTCATGCAATTCCTGCGCACACTCTCCAAAATGCATCCTGTAAAGCACCGAAAGGCGAAGGCACCTTACGCCTATGCTCAAGGCTTTGAAGGTTGGACTTAACCAAATCTGGATCACCAATTAGCCTCTTTGCACGCCTTTCCACCGAGTCCAAAGCTGCCAGGTGGCATTTTGCAGCACCAGCCCATATGTTATTGTCATACAGCTGGCATTTCTACTATATAACATAGCACATTAACAAACATTTAAAATTATTATATAATGTCAAACAAATAGTAATTGCAAAAATTAGAAATCAAAACAGAATGTCAAAACAAAATAATTAAAATCACACAAAAATTAAATAGAATGTCAAAAATTAAATGCAATGTCAGAAACTCAAATATAGTGTCAAAAAAATTAAGCATAATGTCAAATAATTAATTACTTAGTCGAAAAAAATACAATGTCAAAAAATGTAATACTATGTCAATAAATTAAATACCATGTCACAAAAATTAAAAACCAACTGAGGAGCTAAGAAGACGTTTTTTGTTTACGCACGCCATTTTGTTCGATTCGACCACTGTCCACTGGTGTCCTCTCACGATCTTCGAAGCTTGAATTTTCAGTGAATTTTTTGATAGTCGATAAACAAACTGTTGTGTTATTTTCAATGTTTGCAAAATTTTGAAAATCATAATCATTTACAGCGGTGCAACGCGATCTTAGACCACTCCAACTCCATATTTGAAAATGTAAAAATTATAATAGGTTTCTTTTTTAATTTTGGCAAGCACGATATTTTTGTAGAAAATAGAACGTTTTCGAAAGATAAAAAGGTTTTGACAGAACTTATGACCCGACTAGGTACCTGCCTATGTGTGATGCGCGAGGCCATGTCTTGTATTCGGTACGTGTGTTATGTGCAGGCTTCAGAGGCGCCAGTGATGGGGCGCGGCGCACGTTGGCGCGTGGCGGCAGCGTTGCTGGCGGGTGCGCTACTGGTGTGGCTGTGGCGCGGCAGCGCCCGGTCGTCGGGCGCACAGCAGCGCCGCGAGCAGGACGCGCCCGTGGAAGGTCGCGAGCTGCCGCTCATCTTCATCGGCGGCGTGCCGCGCTCCGGCACCACACTCATGCGTGCCATGCTGGACGCGCATCCTGACGTGCGCTGTGGCCAAGAAACGCGCGTAGTACCGCGCATTCTGCAGATGCGTCAGCACTGGACGCGTTCGCAGAAGGAGAGCGTGCGGCTGGAGCAGGCTGGTGTGTCCAAGGCAGTGCTGGATAATGCCATCGCCGCTTTCTGCCTGGAGGTGATCGTGCGCCACGGCGACACGGCCCCGCGGCTCTGCAACAAGGACCCGCTCGTGCTCAAGATGGGTACCTACGTGCTGGAGCTTTTCCCCAACGCCAAGTTTCTGTTCATGGTACGCGACGGTCGCGCTACCGTACACTCGATCATCACCCGCAAGGTATGTCATTTTTACTCCACTTCTAGTACTGTATTACGAGTAGACTACAACGCCTAACGGTGACCAATCAACTTGAAGCTATGCGACATTATCTCGTTAGTCAAGGGACAAAAGCGCATATATGGTATCCGTGATTAAAGTTATTTTACAAAATTATTAACTTGATTGGACAGTTTATATGGAGAGGCTGAATTTTTTTTCATTTTTTATGGTAGGTTGTTCAGTTTCGTCTACTGAGCAAGCCCTTAAAGTTTGTGGAGGGCTTACACCTTTTATATCGATGAGTGCAAAGGTAATTATTCCAAATAAAATTCTATTATGTTAAATTGCATCTTAAATATATTCGTAATTTTACGAGTGCACAATCGCTGAAATTTCTACTACTTGCATACTGTTTTGTTTTAGTTATCACCGTCCTTTGTGGGCCCGTTTTTAGGGTTCCGTATTTATTAGAGTTCCGTACTTAGTATGTCAACGTAACAAATAGCCTTTTTTAAACTCATAAGTGGGAACACTTATTGTGACGGACGGGAAACTATGGAACCCTACACTGAGCGTGGCCCGGCACGCTCTTGGCCGGTTTTTTTTTTTTGTAGAATCTTCCATAACGTGAGATGTCGTTAGATAGGTCTTTCAAAAATATTGCGAGTGTGTGAAAACTATATCAATTTAGGCATAGGGGTAGATAGTTTGTACGCAACGCCGACTACTATTTCGTACGTGCGTAAATTAATACGAGTTTTGAAAGAAAAGGTTCTTTATTTTTTGATTTTATCTTTACAAATCGATAGTGTTTCATGGATCGACCCTCAAATTTAGCGGTGTATATTGTCTTTTATTTGATGCCGTGATATCCTCATGGTTAAGATTCTTGGTGCATTATAATGGTACCGGAAAAACCCAGATATTTGTCAAAAACGATCAAATTAGGTACTTTATTTTTTGATTTTATCTTTATAATTCGATAGTATTTCATGTACCGGATCGACCCTCAAATTTAGCGGTGTATGTTGTCTTTTATTTGATACCGTGGTATCCTCGTAGTTATGATTCTTGGTGCATTATAATAGTACCCGAAAAACCGAGATATTTGTCTAAAACGGTCAAAGCGTCCTTAATAACATCTTGAACTTCTTTAGAACAGAACGTCTCGTAGTACACACTTGTAGAAAGGGGTAAAGATTCTAGTATTTTACTTCTTTAGTACCATTTTTGAGGTTGTCGTAATCAATCCAGATTGTATTGTACAAGATTCTTGGTTCACTGTCACTAACGTTTGACAGTTGGTTAATTATGGTTTTCAAAGGTTAGATTTCCATCTTATTACATACTCTTTGATGGGGGCGTGACTGGCGGCCGGACTGGTGTCTGCACTGGTTGCGCCACCAAATTGGTTGCGCTACCAAACAGACACCAGGTGAGTAACGCTCTATAGAGCTCTTTCCTTTTTTTTGGTGGCGCAACCAGTTGCGCTACCAGTGGTGTCCCGGTGAAATATGGCCCTTTTTGTCGCAGCTAAGCAATGCTAAAAAATAAAACTAAACTAACGGACATTTTGAGGAACGGACTGTGAAGTGGTCTCCTAACTTAACACTTAATTTAAAAAACAAGTAAGCTTATCAAAGGATTTGATTTGCCTCTCATAACGCTTGTTTAATTTAATTGATAAATTCTGACAATTGGCTTCAGTAAGTAGGAACTTAAATACAATGCGGCGCGACGTTCTCGGCAAGTTATGTAGTCGGGGCGCGCACGTCGTAGCACTGTTAGCACACGGCGGTGACGTCACATGTAGCCGTGGCGCTAATTGCTGCTCCAAGTTCATTCACGTGCTAGATGACACTATCACGCATAGCGCCATCTTCTGGGAGAAAAACTTGCGCTACAGCTAGGCCTTTTATTTATTTTTATATTTTTTTAGAGGCGGAAATCCTCATGGATTTCCGCTTCTGCCCAAAGCCTTTGTACAAAGTTTTCTAATAAAGTTAATAATAATAATTTATTGCAAATAATACACACATCATATACACAGAGAGAAAACAATTTTATACATTTGAAGTGCAAAATGTTGTTGTACTCTGGTACCCTAATTAAGATTAAACTTGTGTTAAGAGTACCAGGGCCCTCGTTCTTATTGATCTATTACAAACATATTTGTTTTGCATCTGAGTGGAGTATGTTCACTTGTAAGGAATAAAAGAAAACAAAAATATATTAAACATTGTTTTGTAAGTGTGATGGTGTGTGTGTGAGTAATATGTTTGTGTAGAGATAATAGTAAATGTGTGTGTGAGTGGTATGTTTGTGTAGAAATAATAGTACGAGATTGAAATGTGTAACATGGTAAGGTATTAGTTCATAATAAAGTTTTATATTTTAAGTAGGTTCTCAGTATCCTCGTATGATTTATTCAGAAGCCAGTTCGAGACTTTCTTTTTACATTCGAAACTAGAGAGTGGATAGATGTTGCAACTTTTGTTTATTTTATTATACAAGCGACAACTAATCACCCTATGGTGCCGTGCAGCCAGGGAGCTACGACATGGTTGGGTATGGCATACTGCATGTGAACGGCGCTTTGTCGTACTCTAGAGTGCTGTGTTTTCTCAAAACTGTACCCAGGACGAATAATTGCCCCACAGATAAAGTTTTACAGTCATCCATGAGCTGGACTGTCGGATACCTGAAGGGTTTAAAAGACATGACTTTGAGCACAGCTCTCTGTGCACGTTCTAGAGGCAGTAAGAGCGTTTTGGCAGCTCCTCCCCACACGGTTATGCAATAGGTCAGAATAGACTGACATAAGGCACAATATACCATTTTAAGAGTATCGAATTCAAGGGAATAGCAAAGTTTTTTAAAAACGTAGATGGTCTTTCGAACTCGAGCGGTAAGAACCGTGAGGTGATTTTTCCAGTTCATCAAAGGATCAATATATACTCCAAGATATATTACTTGGGTGGACCTGGTTAAGATAGGACAGCCACAGGGTGCAGAGGAGACACTTAAGGTACTTGGGTCACAAATATGGGCTTTGAAAGTAAAGTGTTCATTAGACGGTTGAGTAGAAGATGTCAGCGAGAAGGTTAGGTAGGTCGTTTTACTAGGATTTAAGGTTAAAAGATTACCTGACAACCATTGTATAACTTGTCTTAGAACCTGCTCAGCCGTAGCAAAGACCTCAGACCAATTCCTGCCATAAACGAGTAGCGCCGTGTCGTCCGCATATGTAAAAATAGAGCAATTAAACAGGGAAAGTAAGCATAGGGAATTAATATATAAGAGGAAGAGAGTGGAAAGTTATCCTCCTCAGTATATTTGTGTGTACATAAATTGTAAAATAAATAAATAAATAAATGGATGTCCTCCGCCTCTGGTGGGTGCAGAGGCAGTAGAGGTAGGCTGCGAATGCAGCGGACCTTATCCCGTATTGAGAAGTGAGTCTCCTATTAAGTCTACGGATGGCACGCGTAGAACACTACGTGCATCATTTCGGGTCCGAGCTGAAGGGTCGATGTCCACTAAATCGTCGATCCTGGATCTTTTTAGGGGGTTTAGAAGAGGGGGTTAATACCCACCACCCTTGTCGCAAGGTGCACTTGGTACGGGATGGGACTAAACTCGTAGTTTCCCTTTCTATAACCTCATTTAGGTTGCCTCCGACTTCCGAAACTAGAGCACAGCGCAGCACCACCGCTACGGTACGGCCAGCCTCAACAAGCGTCCAAATAGAAAAAACCACCCAAGCGCATATCGAACGCGTACGCTAAGGATGTCGAATCATATTTTTTGACATGTTATTTTAGATCTACAGACCATACGACATCCTTCTCTTCGGGAATCTGAACAAGTCATGTATAGCATATAGAACGCGCGCATTTTGATTGGCTCTTTCCCGCCACTTTTACTCCGCCTTACAGGGATTTTCGATGTCTTAACCCGGTACCTTTAGGTATGCAAATGATACCTCTGTTGCTGAGAGATACGTGTGTGATGCACGTACTACACATATATCCAGTCTTTCCGAGAGGCTATGTTTGAGCGCTTGAACTTGTCCTTGGAGGCAGTATCCGGTTGGGGCGATGCCAATCTGGTCAATTTCAATGCTGCTAAAACACAGGTGTGTCTTTTTTCCGACAAATGGAGCCAATTCCACCCGGCTCCACCGTGCTTCATCACTCCGGGGTGTAACCTTGCCGTTAACCGACAACCTTGAGCTTCTTGGGGTAACAATTCAATTCATTCATCAATCAATTAAAAAAAGGCTCTTACATCGAGGCAAAAGCACAACAGGCTGCCAAAAAACTGGGGATCTTAGCTAACGTGAGACGGTACTTCACGCCGGAACTGCTTGTTAAAACTTTACCAAGCGCAAGTTCGATCGTCCATGGAGCACTGCTCCTATCTTTGGGAGGGGTCTGCCAAATATCAGCTTGACGCCCTGGAGTCGATTGAGAAGCGAGCCAAGATCATCGGTGATGATGCACTTGTCGAGTGAAAGCTCCAAAGCTTTGAGCATCGACGCCGAGTTGCTGGCCTGTCGGTTTTCTATTGATTACATTTCGGGGAGTGTGCGTTGGAATTACACAATTTAATTCCACCTAGTCCGTTCCATCATTGGATCACTTGACGTAAGGCATTGCGCCATCGCGCGGTACATCGTGGATATCCCATCCATACGTACAAAGCGGAACACATTCCCAAAACGCTTTGTACGTATGGAGTGGAATACCCTGCCGATAGCGGTCAAGCGCGAACCTATCAACAATAAAAAAAATAAAAATAAAAGGTTATAGCTATCAGGAAACACAGACTCCGGCAAGGAATTCCACTCCCTAGCTGCATGCACAATGAATGTGTTCCCAAAATGTTTTGTGCGTGTAGGTGGGAAATCCACCATGTACCGGTGGTGCATCGTCGTACGTCTGATAGTCCGATGATGGAACGGGCTTGGCTGAATTAGGTTATGCAATTCCGATGCATACTCCCCGAAATACAACCAGTAGAAAACCTACAGGCTAGCAACTCTGCGTCGATCCTCAAGACTTTGAAGCCTCGACTCGACGAGTGTATCGTCGCCAATTATCCTTCTGGTTCGCTTCTCAATTGCCTCAAGTGCATCAAGATGTTATCGGGCAGATCCGTCCCAAAGATGAGAGCAATACTCCATTCACGATCGAACTTGCGCTTGATAAAGTTTAAGCAGCTGTTTCGGCGTGAAGTACTGTCTGACCTTTGCGAGGATTCCCAGCTTTTTTTGCAGCCAGTTGAGCCTTTGCTTCGACGTATGGCCCAAAGTTGAATTTTGATGTCAGCGTAACACCAAGACAAGATGGTCGGTTATCAGCACGGTTACATCCTGGAAAGTTGGATCGGCGCTAAATTAGCTCCTTTTTTTTAAATTGAGATAAACTAGTGCTTGACTGCGATCCCACCTGATGGTAAGTAGCGATGCAATCATTGATGGTGAGGCGCACTAGTTTATTAAAAGCCTATTCACTCTAGCCTCATTAGTTCCTTTTAGCGGAAAATAGACACGCCTGGGGTTTTGCAGCATTGAACCTGACCAAATTGGCATCACCCCATTCGGAGACTGCCTCCAAGGACAAATGCAAGCGCTCAACCATAGCCTCTCGTAGAGACTGGATCTGTGGCCCACTAGCTCGCGCGCTGGATATGTAACTCAGCAACAGTGCTGTCGTCTGCATACCCAAAGGTATCGGGCTTAAGCAGATCGTTTATGTGCAGCAAGAATAATGTTGCCGAGAGTACTGACCCCTGAGGGACCCCGGCATTAATAGTCATTTGACCGGACGGGCAGCCATCGATAACCTCTCGGATGGACCGGTTACTCAGGAAGTCTGCGATCCAAGCACACAATCCAGCGGGTAAACCAAATGAAGGAAGCTTACTAATAAAACTTTCGTGCCAAACCCTATCGAAAGCCTTCGAGAAATCAAGGGAGACCGCAAGCGCTTCCCCGTGCTTCTCGATGGCCTTACTCCAGATGTGAAGATCTACAGTTGACCAATGTTGTCGAAAGCCGTATTGACGGTCACGTAGGATATCATTAGCTTCTAGGTATGCCAGAAGCTTAGTGTTGAGTAGACGTTACATAGTCTTACAGAGGTCAGTCCGACTCCCCTTCTTGGGCACGGGCTCTACATTAGCTTGCTTCCATGCAATCGGCACTTTTCCAGCCTCAAATGAAAGCCTAAATAGGCGTGTCAGTATCGGAGACAGTTCAGGCGCACACGTTCTCAGAATAATTTCCGGTATCCCGTCTGGACCGCCAGCCTTGTTCACGTCAAGGTTACGCAGCACCTTACGGACACGGACGTCCTGATGGATGCGAATATCCGACATACTCGTATCGTAACCATCCGGATGAGCAGGGGGCCTCGCGTTACCTGGCTCTAGACGCGAAGATTCCGCGAAGAGTGAGGCAAACAAATTTGCTTTCTCCTCAGCGGTATGTGGTATGTGCCGGCGCGACCGGTCGGGTTTTAGCAGTGGCGGTAGTGAGGGGCGGCAGAAGTTCGATTCAACCGACTTGACCAGGAACCAAAACGCCTTACTACCTGCAGGGTATGAAGCTAGTTTGTTCCCGATGCGGCTAATGTGATCGAACCGAGACCTCCGCATCACCTTCTTGCAAGACTTAGCAGCTCTGTTGAAGGCTCTCTTCTTCTGGCTTACATCATTCGTATTGTGCATACGAGCGTCGGCCCATGCCTGATATGCCGCGTGCTTGAGCGCGCTAGCGCGATCACACTCCGTGCCTAACCAAGGGCGAGCTCGGCCAGACATGGTTACGTCGGAGAATGGAATGTAGTACTCCATCCCTCGCCGCAACACATCCGTCACAGCATCCGCGCACTATGATGGATCTACCGAAGAAAAGCAAGTAGCCTGCCAAGGATAACATGCGAAGAAAGATCGCATGCCATCCCAATCTGCTGATCTGTATCGCCAAACCCGCTTGGTGCCTCTAGGGCAGGGATTGGGCGGAGAGTAGACTGATACAGATTTTACCAAACAGTGATCGGAACTACCTCAGTGGGTGGTCACATCGATCAAAACTTATCACCAGTTAGTGTCGCCTGATTAGCACCACCCAGGGACCACGTCTTAGGCCTAGCAATGGGTATCGTCCTACGGACGCGGGTGACTCAGCCCCCAAAAAAACCTGGGGTCAAAAACAAAAACCTCCCCTTGGTTTTTGTTTTTGACCCCTCTTTAAGTCAAGAACTTCTAGAATAGGTTACTTCTAATCAAGCGTGCTCCATCATCGCTTACCATCAGATGAGATAGTACTCAAACGCGAGCCTATCAATAATAATAAAAATAAAATTGACGTTTGAGAAGAATGTAATTTTCATCTTTATTAAAATTCTGTTAGTCTCGCTTAAACTCAAGAACGGCTGAACGGATTTGGCTAGTTTTAGTTTTGAAATATTCGTGGAAGTCCAGGGAAGGTTTCAACGGTGAGAAAATCTGGAAAAAATCACGAAAAAAAAATTCGACTACAGCGCCATCTCTAATTGAAATGTCATTTTGAAAAGACACTTGTTCCGGTAATGCTTGTAGATGGCGTTATCCTGTGACAGCTTAGCTAAAACGACTAGAAATTTGCCAGATAAGTTAGAATAATATGTATAGAGTACCTGCTGGTCCACTGGCGATGTGTACAATAAATAGATTTTGGTAAATACACTTCTGGACACATCTATTGGCCCACCTTAGAGTTTAGGTTTCGATGGCCCCTACCGAAATATGATTGCTAGATTGAACAAAAACTGTTGATGCAGTTTTAAACCTGATACATTTTACTATCTTTTTCGATCGTATTGTTTTAAATTTGAATTCAGAATACCATACGACATGGAGCTACGCCTAACAAGTCGGATATGCGACTTGTTAAAGGCAATTGATTTTTGAATAAAAAACATGTTTTATCAAATAAAGGTTTAATTTAATAACGCGCGTTGCCTCCATGGGCATCTACCACAGCTAGTGATGCAAGAGACTCAGTCGTTTAAGGCCTTTAAAAAGGACTCGACTTCATTTTAAGAGACTAGTCTGGAAAGAAGACTAGAGTTTCCAGTCTTTATTAATAAGACTTGAAACCCTGAAGTCTTTTAACTAAAGGACTAAAAGGCTTAAACGACTCGAGTCGTTTATAAGGCTTAAACGACTCGAGTCGTTTATAGTAAGGCTTAAACGACTCGAGTCGTTTATAAAAGTACTCACGCTTCATGATGTTTTACTGAGTCGTGCTTCATATTCAATACAGCTCAAGCTGTTTAAAATTTGATTGGGTGGGTAATAAATAATGCCTAAATTAAAACAATGAAGTAAGTACTTACATAATCACACTTTTCGATGTCAATAATACCAAAATACCTACCTATTTCCATTAGTTATTTTGTTTACTTTAACATCCTGAAAATCTTTCGTCGTTTTTTTTAACAACACAATATTAAACTAAGCAATAAAAACAGTGAAATAAGTGAATTTGCGTTTTGTCATAAATTACTCATCATAAATAACACTGTGCACAGAATTTATTCGTATTCTGTAACCACTATATTACAAACACAAATATTTTCTTGAAGATTGCGAAAATAGTAAGCTTCCAAATAGTTACGTTTCTTTAGTTTCATTAAAAGACTCCCGACTCCCGAGTCGTTTAAGGCGTGAGTCCTTTTAGTCCTTTAAGGCTTTTAGTTGTATTAACCTTTTTACGTTACGACTTAGCTTTTTTGTTACGAGGTTAAAGGACTGCGACTCAAATTAGTCTTTAGTTTAAGCCTTAAGACTTCAAGACTTGAGGGTTAAAAGACTAATTTAGTCCTGAGTCGTTTAAGTCGTCAAAAATAAGTCTTGTCTCGTTTTAAAAGACTTAAACGACTGAGTCGCTTGCATCACTAACCACAGCTCTCATACGATTAAGCATAGAGTTTATCAACCGCTCTATGAAATTTTGAGGGATCATCTCCCATTCCTCTTCTATGGCAGTTTTCAACTCCTGCATCGTCTGGGCAACTGGCTGACGAGCCCTAACACGTCTTTTTAGCTCGTCCCACATGTGCTCAATGGGGTTCATGTCTGGGCTTCTGGCTGGCCAGTCCATAACTGTGATGTTCACATCCCGAAGATATTCCCTGACGATGCCGGCCGCATGGGCTCTTGCATTATAAGGCATAAAAAGGAAATTTGGGCCCACATAGTCCGCGTATGGTATCACGTGAGGTTCTAAGCACTCACGAATGTACCTTTCAGCATTTAATGTTGGCAGCCGTGGTCCTGTAACAACCTCAAGTTGAGTTTTGCCGCTCGCGGATATACCGCCCCAGACAGTCCATGAGCCACCGCCATAAGCAACCCTCTCTTCAAAGCAGCATTGTGCGAAACGCTCTCCCTTACGTCGGTAGACCTTCTTCCTTCCATCATTGCCATGTAACACAATTTTAGACTCATCAGAAAAGAGTACACGGCTCCAATCTTGCTGTGTCCAATTTAAATGACTGCCTGCGAAATGAAGGCGCGCTGTTCGGTGGGCTCGCGTTAGTTTGGGCCCATTACCTGGCTTGTGTGGTACCATATCGCGTTCTTTTAACCTTCTCCGAACAGTTCGAGCGCTCACAGATACTCCTTGGGAGTCGCGAAGTTGGTTTTGTATCTCAATGGGGGTAAGGTGACGATTTCTCAAGCTGGTCGTCACGATGAATCGATCCTGCCTTTCAGATGTGACCCGAGATCGTGGCCTTCCTTGGCGACGAACAAAGCCAGTCTCTAGGTACCTCCGATAAACATTTCGGACCGCAGATCGACTTAAATTAAGTTGAGCACTCACGTTTCTTTGGCTGTGTCCGGCCTGAATAAGTGCCACAGCTTGGGCGGCGACTTCAGGTGAAGTATCCATAGATTATTGATAGAACCTCACCTTAATGTTAAGAATAAGTAATGTTTGTTGCAAAACCAAAGAAATCAATCACTTTTTCAAGAATTAAATCCAAGTAAACCAATAAAACCAAGTTTTCTTAGTATTCGATTGTTTGATATCAACAAACAGGCTCCAAATTGTCTTTTGTTTCTTTAAATTCTGTGTTCGAAATTCAAAAAAAGACTATTGAATGAAATTGTGAATGTGCCAGGTTCAAAACTGCATAAAAACTTTTTGCTCGACCTAATATAAAATTTTAGCTAGGACCAAACGAAACTGAAAATACAAGGTGGGCCAATAGATGTGTCCAGAAGTGTATATTACATCAGTGTGAACCGACGATAAATGACGGGCTAATAAAACATGTTATATTGTGTACTTAAAATCTAGTATGTAAAAGACGAGAACACAGGCGCTGTCGCAGCCTGAAATTTTGGAGGGGTGCACTAATAATATAACATGTCGAGTAAATTTGACCTTATTGCACACATTATAGGTTCTTTTTTTAGTTTAGAGAAAATCCAATGATTCCTTCCGCTCTTGGGTCGAGCGGGACGGCGCACAACCCATAGCCTTCGTAGGCTTCGATCTTGCTGGGACCCTACGGTTTTACTGACCATGACATGACATGAGGCTCGCGTACGCGCTTACGCTGAGCGAGAGGTCGTTGCCGCCGATCGCCCCCACGAGGACATGGCGGTGCTCTGCCCAACTGGGGTAACTCTACTGTATGGTCCACCGTGTCCTACGGGTGGTCGACACAACGATGACACCCGGACGTTTCTTCCGCTCGAATCCGGTGCCGTAACATCATTCCAACCACTCCTCAAAGAGAGGACTTACCGGCGAAATTATGGCGTGCCCAGCACTGGGTTGCGACTAGTGTTGCCAGGCGTCCCGATTTGCGCGGGACATCTCGATTTTTAGGGGTCTTGGGACACGTCCCGATTTGCACCTGATCGGGACGCTAAATGTCCCGATAAATCAAAAGATATATTAAAGCCATCATTATTACAATAAATTAACCTGTATCGCATTCGCATTACTATGTCAATTGCGTTCAAAATGACACACGGCGCTTCACTGAAGGGGCCTAGTAGGGCCGATGAATGTTAGGGCTGCTGGAACATTTGAAATAGTGACCGGGCCCTGGAACGCACAGTGGGACAGAAGAAGCCTAGGTTTTAGTTAGTAAAAGTCTGATACAGTGCGAGAGAAGTTATTGGAAGATTTTCCACCAGAAAAAAAAACTTTATTAAAAAGAATGTCCCGATCTGAAAACCTAAATCCCGATTTGTTTTACCAACTGTCCCGATTTTTATCCAGTCGAACTTGGCAACACTAGTTGCGACAGTCCCTGTCTCTATTCCACCATGAGATCCCGTCGGAACTCTGTCCGCCATGCCGCGGCAGCGGAATTTCTATTTTCGAAATCTTCTATTTTTACTGGCAAATCAGTTGATAATATTTGGGACGTATTTCTGGACGAATATTAAGAAGAGTTGTTGTTGGAGAGTTGTTTTACCTGTCAGCCTCTTTTTTGATCTCTCTGATGTTGCACCGTCACGTCGCGTCGCGACACCACAACTTAGAAAATTTGGTATTAGTTTTTTCTTTGATCTCCCATTTTTATTTTACGAGATAATATTCTGACACTTTCTGTAGATTAAGAAGATCATCTTCTGAAGATATATTCATATTTGGCAAAAAATGTCCAATCTGAACAGGTTCCTCGTATCCGCAGAAAGTAGGTCCTGTAAATCAGTCATAAATAGTTCTCCGAAAATATTACCCTTTTTTTCTTTTTTTTTTGCTGGGTAAAAGTCATCTGTTTGACATCCCACGCCCTTGGGCAGAGCGGGAAATAGTGTCAAACTTTTACTGACTAAAAAACCTACCTCGTTCCTTCGTTGCCTTTCATACCGGGGCCGAGCACCCCTTACAGAAATAGACCCTTGACCCAAGTAGGTTTCGACCGTGCTGGGCCCCTACGGTTGCTGACAACTCCTTGAGGCGCGTGGGAACAGTACGCGCAGTAGATGACTTGGGTTCGGTCCGGACGGTTACCAGATGGTCGGGCAGCGAGCTACCCATTGCTCGCCGTCCGCAAGCCCTCGCCTACGGTGGCCGGAAATCGGGACCGGAATCTCGGCGGTGGCTGAGGCGTGTGCGCCGTTGCCTGATGCGGTCGGCCTCCTCCTTTGCTAGTATTACTGTTTCGCAGAAGGAGGCGACCGTTTTCCACTCCTCGCTCCGCTCCACTCCCCCCACTCATCTAGACTGGATGAAACCTGGTCCTTCTAAAAGGGCGAAAGTCTGTGGACTTCGTACCGCATAACAGTCAATAAATGTAGTATATCTTTCGATATAGTGAACCGATTTCGATGAAACAAAGCCTAAGTATACAGGGTGAAATTGAATAGATGCGACAAATTTAAATATACGATAATACGTGTTGTCAAGAAAATTTAGATCATATCAAATGAAAAATTAGTAAACATTTATTAGTGTTACGAAAAACGTTAAAATTATTAAAGTATCAAAGAATTTCGTGTACTACAGTTTCCGTGTAGTGGGTACGATTTATGTAGGTACATTCTCGCTATGAATGAATCGCGCCTCCTACCGCCCGGCCGCCCGCGCATCTTACTCGCGCGCGCGGGTAATACCAATTTTATGAAACCAAATTTCCCTTCATACTTTTGTCGGCTTAGGACGATCAAAACTACAATAAAAGTAATTAGTAAAACAATGCTAACTTCAAAGGTCAAACCCACGGAACAGTAAAAACAGTGACATATTCACTATATTTCATGCTAATCCAGTATGAACTGTAACTTGGTAAAAATAAGAGTGATATTTGAATGGCGTATCACTGACACGTACGCAGGCTGCTACTCCAGTAGTGAGGTAACCTTATTCGATCGAAATAATATCGACTATCATAATAATATCGTATGCAAATGTATTTAAACTATAATATATAATTACTTTTATTTTAAAAAGGCAATGTAATACATATCGATTGATTTTATCGATAAAGTCACGCACTATTTGGATAGCGTCAAAAGTATAGGGTCTACCTATACTTTTGACGCTATCCAAATAGTGCGTGACTTTATCGATAACGAATATTCCAGAAAAGCTAATAGAGTGCGTCTACTGAAAGCGTAACCTGGAGTTTTTTTAAAAAATAAAATTGGCAACATTGTTTTGCTGCCAAAATCACGTAAAAGTCTATGGTCGCAATTGTCAGTTTTTAGAAACAGATATTTATTTTTCAAGAATAATTGCTTAATTATGGGAAAAACAAAAAACCGTAACGTGCGAAAACTGCTACACACTATGGTTAATAAATTCAAGCAAAAACAAGAACAGAAAAAAGGTGTTTTCAATGAAAACCAACAATGTTTACATACGATTTCAGAATTTTTAAGTTAGTATGACGTTATAATCTTGATCCTTGTCGACTAATATAATTAGATAGTTATATTTAGGATATAATGATATTTTTTTTCTTATATTTTTAGATAATCTGACATATTGCGAATTTCATAATGGACAAAAACATCAAACAAAGAAGGCTTTTGGTGAATCGACTTAATCAAAAAAACACATGCTAGTGAGTGGTAGAATGCGTTGAAAAGCAGTTGAGATGTAATGAAAGATTTGTCTCACTTTGTCTGATAGAGCATCAAAATCTTCAACTGAAGTTAAAATTGCGAAATTGAAGGAAATAGTGACTGAAATCCTAGTTCAAGTATGAGAGCTGTTGCACTTTTTGTGTCTTACGAGTCGATCCGTATCATTTGAAACAATCGTTGGAGTATAAAACATGTTCCCACTTGACTAATCCCAAAAGATCTGGATTTTCTCTATGCTGAAACGAATCGATTCCAACCCAACAACCTATATTAGTGTTGGCGAGACGTGATGAAGTTGAAATCATATTGACCATTTTGTTGTGTTGTGCTACCCATTGCTCACGGTCCGCAAGCCCGTGCCTACGGTGGCCGGAAATCGGGATCAGTATCTCGGCGCTGGCGGCGGTGGCGATAACGCCGTTGCCTGATGCTCGAAGCGAGAGGTCTCCGCTGCCGATCGCCCCCACGAGGGTACGGCGATGATCCGCCCAAGCGGAGCACACCTCGACTGTGTGCTCCACCGTGTCCTCCGGGTATTCTGCACAGTGGCGACACCCAGGCGTCACTTCCGCATGAATCCGGTGTAGGTACCTCCCGAACGAACCATGTCCGGTGAGGACCTGCGTCATCCGGAAAGTAAGAACGCCGTGAGGTCTTTTTCCAGCCACGCCATATAGCGACATTTGAGAGATCAGATAAAATAAAATAATTTGGGATAATAACTAACATTTTGTGTGTTAATGACCTTTACCATACACCCTCCAAATAATTAAGTCTACACACATGTTTTTGACTAGGATTAACTATTATGCAATTGTTATAAATACAAAAAATACTCTAGTATCAAAACTTTTTTCTCCTACTGTTTCAATAATACCACATTCAAAATTTTTGGTTGTAACCTCCTTTTCTCAGGTCACGCTTTCATTAGACGGACTCTAATACAGAAATTAATAAATTTAATAAAATAAAAATTGTGGTATGTTATAAATTTAGTTAAAGAGTAAGGAACAACATAGGGCGTTTGAATTATACTTAATATTCTCTTGTTTAGTAGTGGGCGATGACGATGGTTTCAGCTGAGGTGATGATAATTGATGTACTATGCAAATAAATACCCTTTTTACCACGTTTAAAAGTTGCCTTTAATCATATTAATTTCATTATTTTAATACTATCACAGTATCGCATACAATTTTTTTTTTTGCATTATTATGTTTTAAATACATTTGCATACAGTCGATATTATTTCGATCGAATTAGGTTACCTCACTAACAAATATATTCTGAACAATGCCATCTTGCGACGAGTAGCGGTACTTGGTAGTCAAAGATGTATTTTTTTCTTGTTTTTGTCAATTTGATTTATAGGTGATTGATTTTAAAGTTGCATTTCGTATAATATTTTTTTTGCATTTCGTTTACCTGTTTTGGTTTTTAGCCAATCATATTTTTGGGTTTGCAGTAAGAGTAAATTGTAAATGTGTGAGTTTGGCGACACCGGTTCTGGGATAAACATTTTCTCAAGCTACTTCCACTGTTTTTACTGTTCCGTGGCAGCGAGCGCCGGCGTTCGCGCGAGGTTTGGCAACGTCGCACGGTTCTTACTTAAAATATTAGGTAAATGACCGCAACGAACGTCAACGTTTACTAGCATGAGTACTCCACGACGATTATTGAGCACTGCGTCGAGTCGAACGAGATTTTTTGATATTTTAATTTTTCTTATTTATTTTGCATTTAACCTTTACGAGTGCACAATCGCTGAAATTTCTACTACTTGCATACTGTTTTGTTTTAGTTATCACCGTCCTTTGTGGGCCCGTTTTTAGGGTTCCATATTTATTAGAGTTCCGTACTTAGTATGTCAACGTAACAAATAGCCTTTTTTTAAACTCATAAGTGGGAACACATATTGTGACGGACGGGAAACTACGGAACCCTACACTGAGCGTGGCCCGACACCCTCTTGGACAGTTTTTTTTTTAAATGTATTTTCACCGATATCTCAGTCAATTGTGAACCGATTTTGATTTTTTTTATTTTTTTTTATTGAAAGGTTGTGCTTCCATGTTGGTCCCATAGAAATGTTATTATGATCTGATCATGAACTTCGAAGATATGGAGCAGAACTCCTCATAGGATCACAGCAGAATTGTCGTAACAAGTAAAATAGGTCGGTTTATATGTGTAGGCGATGACTGACTGAAAGAAAAGGGCTGGGGGATGTATCGAACCTATCTGGTGATGAAGCCGGAAAGTAAATTAATCTAACCGTGATTGGGATTATTGGAATCGGAGATGCACTCTGGATATAAGGTATTTGTTTGGCTGAGGGGTACTTTTTAGTGGTGGTACCATAACACTAAAAAGTGAAAAATAAAAAAGTTTTTACAAAAAAAAATCAACCGACTTCAATCGGAAGTCGGTGTTAAAAACGAAGAGACAAAACTATCTATTATAGAAATACCGACTTCCGAAATTATTTTGTAGTTATTTTGTGCTTCTCAGTGTTTTTTTTTTTTACCTTGAAGTCGGTTGAATTTTTTTTTGTAAAAACTTTTTTATTATTTCACATAGGCCTACATGGGCACTTATAAAACGTCAGAAGTGCACGGTTCTAAATTGGTCGTTTCCTATGCAGAAGAACCGGCAAGAAAGTCCATAATGTTACTCTTTTAAAAAAATGGTTGTTCTTGCAATATTTCCATATTACAGTATTGATAGATATTATGTAAGGACAGTGTAGACTATTCAATATTGTACTCAAAAGCACAATAAATCATGTTATTCCATTGACTTTCTCTCACTTTAGTATATCATTGATATTTTGCGTCGATTGAGCGGCCTCACGCCTGGAAAGTGTGCATGAGCTAGTGTGACCGGTCGTTACTCTTCGCAGGTAACCATCACGGGCTTCGACCTGACGAGCTACCGGCAGTGCCTGACCAAGTGGAACCACGCCGTGGAGCTGATGTACCAGCAGTGCAAGAGCATGGGTCCCGATAAGTGCCTGGTGGTGCGCTACGAGGCGCTGGTGCTGCGGCCGCACGCCACCATGCGGCGCGTGCTGGCCTTCCTGCAGCTGCCGTGGCACGACGCCGTGCTGCACCACGAGCGCTACATTAACCAGCCCAACGGGGTCGCGCTTTCCAAGTATGCTTATACACGATACTACGCTCATATCATCAATAATGACATTGTTAACGTACATATGAAAGTAGAAACCGACGTAATTTATTTATTTATTTATTAAAACTTCATGCAACACAAAGGTACAAAGGCGAATTTAATGCCTTAGGCTCACATAATATCTCTTAGGCTTACATAACTATAACAACGCACAGCCGGAACTATGTGAAATAGGAACGTGAGTTAACCGAAGGTTTCCCTATACAACATTAATTTTAGTACATGCGAAACCCTGAGACACGTGTCTAGTATTTTTATGTAAAAAATCTATGTACAACATTTCATAACTGTATCATGAAAAATCACGAAATTATAAGCTTTTTATATCAGCAAAAATACATAGTCACCGGGCCATCCAGGCAACTGAGGGGTTGTTTTGCACTTGTACCTAGCTGGCTCATAATGCCCGCTATTACCTGCTGTGCCCTGTGTAGTGTCGGTGGTGTCTAACTTGTAACCTTTTTAAATATTTTTAGGAAAAATAATATTTGAAAAACTCCATACAGTTTCAATCCATTCAGTCTGATTCTGAACAAACTGATAAAAGTGTATCAAATATTATAACGTTGCCTAAGAAATTCCTGGCCAGACTATTATTAGTTAAAAATTGAAAATTAACTTTTTTGTTTAGAAAAATCCGCAACCGTTATTCATACCACATTTTTTTTCAGACAACACTATAACATCGTATTCGTAAAGAAACAGCGTTTATTTTGATACAGAATTTGTTGTATATCAAAATAAACACACCTGTTTATACACAGTGGCGTGCCTGATGCCTTTACAGGGGGCAAGCCAAGGAATCTTGACCTAACTACTACTTACCTATTAAAAAAAAATGTCGTGCTACCACGTGTCATCAGTGCAGTAATGCTGATTTTTCTGAATTGCTACACTACTATTAACAAATATAATGTTAATAGTAAGTAATAAATAATGATAACAAAAGCTTCACCACAACAACTTTATCATCATACCAATAATCGTGAAGTTTGTTACATGAATAGAAAAAATTAAACGTAAAACGTATTTTTACATGAATAGAAAAAAAAAATTGTATTCTAATTCAAATTGTGTATCTTTATTTAAAAATGATTTTATTACTTACACCAGCGTAAAAAGTTTGTGAACGTTTTAATTCTCAACACCAACAGCTAATTTTCAATTGCAATCAAAGATAATTCGGAAAGCCGCTCTTGTTGTCGAGTGCCGGCCGGCCGGGATGGTCAGCTAATACTATTATAACGATTAATTTGAATTTAATGAATATCTAATGTAGGTTGAGTTGAGTGTGAAATAAAACAACCGACTACTAGAGGACACTAGGTGTTTCAAACACTTGTTCTTTATAATAATATGTAATATTATTGGCAAATACTCACAATTGAAACAGCGGTAGCTTTTCGATGTTCGCTTTTTTTAAACACACTTATCACTTGATTGTCGAGAAAGAGAACCAACTTTCTTTTGGCGGTTTACCAATAATAAAGAATAAAATAACAGCGTTCAAGTACTTTTGAGAATTTTCATGGCACTAGCGAAGTTATTTGAGTCATAGTATTCCAAGCATTGTTATTAACTTTTCTGAGAAATATTCAAAATAGTAAAGTTACAAGATTATATTTATCTTTAAAACTCAAACCCTACCTGGCCAATATCAATTCCAGACATAATAATATACACACACAACCACAAGTATAGTTTCCGAATTCATAAACTGTTAAATGACGGAAAACAAAAAAAAAAAAAAACTATCAAAACAATAATTACGTACAACACGATAACCGATCAAAGCAAATTTGAACTGAGTACTTTTTAGTTCGTACAACTTTACGCGTCATAGAGGGCGCCTCGTATTATAATATGCGTAAAAGATTCATTGATAAAATTCATATATTCATAAGAACGTGGGCTTATTTCACTACAAATCTGGTCGACGAGTACTTGCACACAGTCAAATACTTTACTCACACAGACTCACATTTTTCATGTTTTTATAGGGAAGAATAAGATGGCAGATAAAGCCCGGTAAGAAGCCTATCGGTTAGAGCGAGATCGGAGATCGCGTGTCATTGTTACGTAGAACTGTGCAAGATGGCAACGTTGCATTAGCCCTGCGTCCCGAATTACGATAAAAGTGAATATACCGCGAACACGACCAACGCGCGACGTCACAATTATTATTCAGTTGCGCTTAATTTTGTGACTATCAAATTTAGTCGGATTCGCGATTCATTTTTATCTCGATTTGGAACGCTGGGTAAGTTGTATTTATGAATGAATCTTCCATTACGCGCGAAGTTTAAACTTTAGATTTTTATTTTAGATAATTGGTTAAATGTTCCATGACCTTAGCTGTTGTGTTGTGTCATGAAATTTTACCGCAAGCCAGGCTTTTTTTTCTTATATGGCTCGCACGCCACTGTTTATTCATACCTGTTTATACCTAGCAACACACAGTTATGCCAGGAAACAAATAGGCAACCCAACATTTTTATGTTCTAAAGGCTTCGCACTTTCGGCTAGTATTAAATTTATTAGTTAAATACACCGGCGCAATTTTCAAAAAAAAAAAAAAAAATTGTTTGACCAGGAATTTCTCAGGCAACCCACCCGCGGTATATTATTTAATATACTAAATTTATCATAAATACGTTTCATCCATTAAACAAACTGATGAAGGTCGTTCTTAACCGTATTGTCTAACAAAATCTTTTTCCATGGGCCATGTGAAACTTGCCACAAATAGTAACCTAAGTAAACAATGAATGTTTTTATAATAAAACCCTTATGAGAGTGTTACAACCTTTAACACTCTCGTAAGGGTTTTAATATAAAAACATTCAGGAGAATCTTATTCCTTCGGTTAAAAAACTTGAAACATGGCACAAATCTTTTTTAAATAAATAAAAAAAAGTTTTTAATATCAGCTTCAAAAGATGGTTTAGGGTGTGTTAAAGTTTCTATAAAAGAATCATACCTATCACAGTGAGACCACCGATAAGGCCCTGCATCGTTATCCTGATAGTTTATTGCTCTGGGGGGACTTTAAAATCTGCCACAAAGACTAGCTTTCCACATACCTGAGGACCAACGACGCTGTGAGAGAAGCGCGAAACTTCATAGTATCGATGGGCCCCTCCCAGTTGGTAAAGCAAGCGATAAAGATGCTTGATGTAGTTGGTCACCTTCTACTGACCATCGATCCGGACAGATGTATCATAACAGTTTCATCACCACTTGGAACTTGATCACTGTCTGGTGAAGTCTGTATCGTCCTTCTCCCCACCTGACTGCGATTGACACGGTGAACGGGGAATGTAGCATTACAAGTAAGCAAATTGAGACGAGATTTGGCACTTCTTTGCTTATTCTTGGCTGCAGGTCTGCTTCTCTTCTGAAAATCTGTCGAGCTTTGCTAATGCTACATCCGACGTGATACGTTAAGTTATGGAATATTTCATCACTTATAGTGACATAACCATCGGTGTCTCAGCACACCCATGTTTCAACGCCGATTGCGTTAAGCTGAAGACCGTAAGCATTCGGCATTTCTCACCTGGGTTGAAGCTCGTGACTGCAAAGCTTCGGATCTAAATTAAAAGAAAAAAGCCTTCAACCATGCTGCCAAGTCCTATAAAAAAGCACTAAAGAAGGCTCGTTTCGGCCGCATTACCCATATTGGCACAAAAACCCTCCACAGGCGTTCGTTTGCAGAACATTCTGGTCCCTTGCCAAGTTGGTCGAAGCGAACTTCTGTCGGCTTAAACCTGATAGGACACGTCGCAATGTGTCGTCATGACGTAAAAAAAGCTAGTGGATCAGGTGGTATAACAGTAATAGTTCTCCAAGGCTTGTGCATCCGACCCGTCTCCTATATTGACGCACTTGTATCGCCTCATTTGTGCCTGGAAGCTTGCCAAAGTCCAACCTGTGCCCAGTCGTGCCGATTCTGCCAACTATCGGCCGATTTCAATAACTTCCATACTCGGTAAGATTATGAAGCGTGTATTGAACTGGCGCTTCATGGCATACCTGGAAGATCTCTTCAGTGTCAGTCAGTCTACTAAGGTATGGTCCTGGGGTCTAATATCTAGTGTATGCCACTCATTTGTGGCGCGAGGCCCTCGAGAAAAGTTGGAATGCGATTCCCCTAGCCTTAGATGCCTTAGGCCTTCGACAGGGTATGACACACTAGCCTTATAAGTAAGCTTCTAATGTACGGCTCCGGCCTTTCTGGTCTGGGTGGCGGGGTAAATGTCTTTCTGAGAGTTCCGATGTTGCCAACGGATCTTCTGAACTGACTGACTGCACCAAAAATAGCTCGAGTTCGCATTGCTTATAAAATAGTGTGAACTATCAACATAATAATAATGTATTTGTCCTTCCGGGAAACGTACCTCAAAAATAGTAGTCATGGCTAAATAAAGCATTTGTTGAGGAAAATGATGTTTAAGTAAAACAGTAGCCAACAGTTTAGAACAATGGACATTTTATATCCATATAAATATATTCAGGAATGAACTTTGACATGTGTGTAAACTATCGCTCAAAAGTATTTGGCCGAGCAGAAAGTCATTTTTAGTTTTTAAATGTTTACTAGTATACCTTATCATGCAGCATGCAAGCAAGCATGCAGCATTCAAGCGTGCATGCAACATGCAGCAGGCATGGTTTCTGTCACGGCTTCAGCGCTGCGGGCTTCCGGCGGCCCCACACGTGCTAATCGTCGCAGACGGCTTTCGCTCACCACCGCAGCTTTGCCTCAGCCGCGGTGGCTCGCTCGTAGCCGTCTACTCCTCAGCCCGCAGGCCGTCTCGCCCCTACGCGCCTACGTGATGTAAATTACACCCTAGGGGTAGGGCAGACAAGACTACTTGGAGTCGGTTTTGCAGCGATTAAATTTGTTTTCTGTGTTGGAGAAATACAATAAGTACATACACAACTGTCTATTATTTTCACTCATTCTTTTCTACATTCTTAAAAGCCATAAGCCCAAATAACTGTGGCATACATGATTCGGATGATGTCCCCCCATGAGAGATTTAACACAATACTAATATATAGATTACTTATTTAAATTTTATTTACAGTAAACTAGTTATTTCAATTCGTTCGATTGGTCATCGTTGTGGCGACGCTTGGGGGAGGCATATGTCCAACAGTGGATGTCATTCGGCTGATATGATGATGATTGATCACTAAAGAATTATGTTTTTTTTTTTTTTTTTTATAAAATAATACAACATTAAAAGTTACAACCCTATTGTTTTTGTGAAGCGTAGGTACTTATTTTATAAACTAGATATTTTTTGTTAGTAGTTTTTGGTTCCTGAACTTAAATAATATGCCCATTCAATAGTAAGAAAACTATAGAATACTTATAACTATTAAAACCACTTATAGCCAGAGTATCTACATCTCGTGATAATTCCAATAAGTCCAAACACCGCTAGGATACCGCTAGGTTTTATAATAAAGTTCCAGTGCCTACCATCTAACTTCCAGGTTATAATCAGATCAGTGTGATGATACCTTATGGCTGAAGTGCAGCTCATGACAATTTTGATAAGTCCAAATACGGCTAGAATTTACTGGTTAATAATTACGGAGTTCCGAGGCCTGCCTTCCGGCTTCATGATCATTATAAGATAACTTCAATGATACCATTTTCAACAAAACTATTCAGAACCATTTATTTGTAGTTTTGTCTAGTTGCCTAACTATCTTCATTTGTGATATCTACGTGAGTGTGAAGCTCCGTTGGACACTCCTAATCTTCTTCACCAGTTTCACATCATCAAATGTTACTTTTTGACTAAATGCTCGAGTTCTCGATGAAAATATCAAAATCACCATATAGTTGCCTGTAATATTTGAGGAGTTCCCTCGATTCCACACGGATTCCATCATCAGAACCGGATTAAAAAAAAAAACAATCTGGCAGCATACCCTTTTAGATGAAAAAACAAAATTGCAAATCGGTTTATAAATGACGGAGTTCCGAGGTAACAACATTTAAAAAAAACATGAAAAAAAAAACAAATATAAAAAATACAACCGAATTGGAAAACTACCTGTTTTTTTTTTAATACAGTTAAAAATAATGAATATTGAATTGTAATTGTCAACGCCTGATTAATAAGAATGGCAATTTTTATATGTTTGCAAGGGTCACGATAATAGCTGGTTATTGTTTTTTTACTTACCTACTACTATTAATAATTTAAGAGACGTCTCGCTTTTGCCGCAGCTGGGATTTTTTTGAGCATTCGTTTTAGTTACAGAACCGAATCGCTGCAAAACCGACTCCACGTAGTCTTGTCTGCCCTACCCCTAGGGTGTAATTTAAAATCACGTAGGCGCGTAGGGGCGAGGTGGCCCGCGGGCTGAGGAGCAGGCGTCCGAGAGGGAGCTTCGGCCTGCTGGCCGGCTTGAGCTGGCTAGCCTCAGCCGCGGTGGTGAGCGAAAGCCGTCTGCGACGATTAGCATGCGTGGGGCCGCCAGAAGCCAGCAGCGCCGAAGCTGTGACAGAAACCATGCCTGCTGCATGTTGCATGCTCGCTTGAGTGCTGCATGCTTGCTTGCATGCTTGCTTGGACGGTGCATGCTTGCGTGCATGCATGGTATATGCTTGTTTGCATGCTTCTTACAGTGAAGAAACCTAAAAAAGTTTTCAAAACAAATATGTTATGTATTGTATTGTGTTATGTGTTCCTGCTTTAGGAGAGGGTCTACCTTTTATAGCAGAACTTTTTATGTCATAATATTATTTCGCATAACAACGGATAGCATAAACTTCATTTAGCAAAAAATCGTTTCGCATACACTCATTTGCCATAAGTACATTCAAAACTCATGATTTTGTAAGTCAGAATCATCTTTTGGCGTAATGTTCATATCCATAATAATTAAAAAATTAAAAGTAAAAAAGACTTTTAAAAAACAAGCTTTTAATTCAATGCGCTAAAAAGAATAAAATAAAACGTTTCCTTTAGATCAATTACTATTAACTTGTAACGTCATTACCCAAATTATATGATATAAAAGCTTGTCACGAGTTCACGCTAAATAAAAGCTTATATAAAAAATGAAACTTTAAAAGTGATCGAATCTAAAGATACGCCGTTTATGCTCCGTTTTGGCACATAATTTGACACTCGCTAGAAAATCAAAACTTTCCGTTGACCTAGAATCCTGAAATTTGTCATTAAGTTAGTTCTTGCGTCATAATTTTCGCGATTTGGCATAATCTTCGAGACTCGATTTGGGAAATCAATCATTTACATAATATATGGCAGAAACTTTGTACGTAACTCATTCCGACTCACATTTGACTAGTATAAGACAAACACAATCCTCTCTCCGCAGAGGTCCAATGTAGAGGGATAAGAATTTTAGTACAACAGAGATCGCCCTGGGACCATGAGTCGCTGCGTTAGCAATATGTTATGTATAAACACTCTCTTTAACATTATGTCATTCATCTAATTGGACAGAAACCACATTCATACCAAATGTAACAAACTTATTTTCCCAAAGATGGATGATTATCTCGGACCAAAGTAAACTCGATGGAGTTAATTGTGTCGTTTTATTGCAGAGTGCCTATAGCCACCTTCCAACTCTCATCTTCAAACCCTGGTAACCAATAAGATCAAAATACTCGTCAATACAAATCAAACAAGTCCAAACTAGATGTATTTAGTTGTGTTGTTTAATTTAAGGTCACCTTAGAGCTCCATTATTAGACCCCGGATAACATAAAGGATCAAAGTACTCGTTAATACGAATCAAACAAGCTCAAATTCGATGGGGTTGTGTTGTTTTATTGCCAAGTTCCTACGGCGAACATCTACTATCATCATCAGACCCTGGTTAGTATACAGGATCAAAGTACTTGTAAATACGAATCAAACGAGCTCAAACTCAATTGGCTTGTGTCGTTTTATTGCGGAGTACCTATGTCCACTTTCCAACTCTATTATCAAACCCTAGTAATCATATAGGATGAAAGTACTCGTTAATACGAATCAAACGAGCACAAATTCGATGGGATTGTGTCGTTTTATCGTGGAGTTCCGAACTTCCAGTTCCACATCAAAACCCTGGTTACCATATAGGATCAAAGTACTCGTAAATACGAATCAAACAAGCCCAAACCCAATTGGGTTGTCGTTTTATTGCGGAGTTCTTATAGCCGCCTTCCAGCTCCATCATTAGAGCCTGACAACCATATACAATCAAAGTACTCAGCAATATGAATCAAACAAACCCAAATTTGATGGGGTTGTATTGTTTTATAGCCGAGTTCCTATGGTGACCTTCCAGTTCCACCATCAAACCCTAGTTACCATATAGGGTCAAAGTACTTGTCAGTATGTATCCAACGAGTCCAAACTCAATGGGGTTGTGTCATTCTATTGCGGTGATCCCATGGCCACCTTCCAACTCCATCTTCAGACCCTGGTAACCTTATAGAGTCAAAGTACTGGTCAATATAAATCAAACGAGCACAAATTTAATTAGGTTGTGTTGTTTTATTGCGGAGTTCCTATAGCCACCTTCCTGCTCCATCATCAGACCCTGGTAGCCATATAAGACGAAGATACTCGTCAATACGAATCAAACGACCCTAAACTCGATAGGGATGTGTCGTTCTATTGCGGCGTTCCCATGGCTACTTGCCAGCTTCGTCATGAGACTATAGTAACCATATAGGATTAAAGTACTCGTCAATACAAAACAAATGAGCCTAAACTCGATGAGGTTGTATCCGTTTTATTGCGGATTTCCTATGGCCACCTTCCTGCTCCATCATCGGACCCTGGTAACCATATAGGACCAAAATACTCGTCAATACAAATCAAACGAGCCAAAACTCGATGGGTTTGTGTCGTTTTATTGCGGAGTTCTTATGGCCGCCTTTCAGCTCCATGTCATCATAATATTACATTGTCACGCACCTTACACATGTATACAAAATTTCAGCTCAATTGGTAACCGGGAAGTGGATCAAATTTAACTTGCAAGATTTGATGACAGACGAACATCGGGACAGGTGAAACTAAATAAAAGCTTGTAAAAAAAGGAGAACCATCATATAGCAGAAAATTCTCAATCATAATCGTCTTAATTACGAAACACTGTTGGTTTACATGGGGTCGACGCAGGCCCCGTGCAGGTCCTTCTATTTCTGGGAGGTTACATGCAGCAGGCATGCAACATGCAGCAGGCATGTAGTATGCAAGCAGGCATGCAAGTAGGCATTTAAGCAGGCATGCAAGCAGGGGCCCAAGTCTGCTATTTTTATAAACTCGTCATTCCAACACGATCTCATTGTCATTTTGCTAAAAGTTTTTAATCTGCTAATTCATAATAATCGGTCAATGATCGGTCAATGGTCTTGTAATAGAATTGCAGTATAATGACAATATCGAGCTTATTAAAAGCACTAATTGCGCAATGACGTCGTAATGGTAGGTGAGTAGGTCATTGATCAAAGGAACTGTCAAAATTTTTGCAGATTACCGCATACGTCAGATATTCATTAATCATTATGTACGAGATTACCATTCTATTCCATTTCTTTTAATGGAGTGTCAGGGAGAGAACTCACGGCGCGGTAGTTTCGCCGCCGCCGCGGTTGCGGTTTTCGACCGCTAGCCCGAAGCAAAATAGCGTCGGATTTTTGTAGGGGAGAGAATGTATGAAAAAGTCAGTTTTAAAAATCATGCAATTTACATACGTAAATTATATCATTATAATCATCATTTCAGCCGAAATATATCCACTGTTGGACGTAGGCTTCTCCCAAGTATCGCCACAATGAACGCTCCTGGGCGTCTCGCATCCATCGGATTTCCACAACCCTTACCAGGTCATCGGTTAACCTTGTAGGAAGCCTTCCAATGTTACGTCTTCCGTTAGGTACGTGGTTGCCATTCCAGAACCAAAGGAAGATACAATAATACGGCGTAGCTATATTCCCAACGTGCTTCTCAATTTTTATAACGTCATTTGATGTCATAGAACTGTCTAATGAATGTGGGAGAAAGTTATCCAGTTTTCCAAAATATAAAGATAAAATAAAATTATATGGAAAATCAATAGTAATCTGGGTCTTTTATGCACACTCTCCCTTACCTCCCGCGCGGTCGCCGTCAACCGACCGCAGAGCGTGCGGGCGCAAACCGCCGAAGTGGCGGCGACCGCGGCGGTGGTGCAGCGGGCGCCGCGAACAACCGCGCATACCGCGGCTGTATTCAATTGTTTACATATATATTTGCATTCTACAGAATTTTGCGGGCCCGCAACCGTCACCGCCGCGGCAGAAAACCGCGCCGTGAGTTCTCTCCCTCAGTGGTTGACCATCGGAAAGTCATAATGACGTCATTATAATAGTAGATTACCAAAACTTGTCAAAATCAACAATTATGAAATCAATGATATTCCATTCTGACACTATTGTAATAGCAGGCTTGAGGCCCAGAAATGCAGCATACAAGCAGCCATGCAACATGCAACAAGCATTGTTTCTGTCACGGCTCCGGCGCTGCGGGGGTTGGGCGGCCACACGCGAACTTATCGTCGCAGATGGCTTTAACGCTCACCACCGCAGCTTCGCCTTCAAACCACAGCTCGCGGGCTGCCCTACCCCGCCGCGCCTACGCAATATTAAATTACTTTTAGGGTTAAGGGTCAAGCGCCCGAAAAGTGCCATAAAACTGATTTTCTGAAGCCTACTCCTCCGTAACGGCTAGGTCAATTGGTTTGAAAAAAATATATGTTTATTATAGATTCATGAACAATAATATCAACATTTGATTTTTTCGTGCAATTAAAACTTTTGTCTAAAAAAAATATTTAGCAATTTCGCGACTTTTCCCTACTCCTTCGAAACGGCTTGGACCTTTAGAAACATTTTTACACATAAAAATTGGTGGTTAAATATTCATCAAAGTGAACATTGCATTTGTAAATCAATCAATATCTCGCAGAGAAAATGGATTTAAAACGCTTTCCGGGCGCTGCTGGCTGCAAATAAATGCACAGATTTGTGTAATGCCGCCTAGGCGAGTGCGAGAGTTGCGTCCACATAATTTCGGTCAGATGGTTCAAGGGACTATACGCCTTAAGGCAGACAAGACTGCGTAAAGTCGGTTTTGCCGCGATTCGTTTCTGACACTAAATTTTGTTTTATGACACTATTTTAATTAAATATTGAAAAAATACATTGCACGTAGGTTAACCATTCGACATCTTATATTTACGTTAATTTAATTATCAGTTTTACTCAATCGATATCTATTAGTTTTGATGTTTTGATGTTTTGAACAATGACTTTATACAAGATACATGTACACATGTATTTTAATTTTTAATTTTCAAATATGTACCCATATCAAATAATCGAATCTCTAAATAATTGTTATGCCAAACAAAATTATGCGTAATATTAATTATGGCAAAGCTAATTATGCGTAATAAAATTCTGCTATGATAAAAGTATGCCATTGTGAATTCGGACACGTAAATATTCTGCCAAACAATAGTTATGCTAAATAGTGTTTTATGCCTTAAAAATATTCGTTTAAATAAGATTATACCAAGTGTGTTATGCTAAATAAATTTCGAAGTATCAAGATTCTGCCAAATAGAAGGAACCCTTCAGGAGATATGGTGTAAATTTATGCTTTTGAATGTATGCTTATTAAAGTTTGCTTAGTAAATTTATGCTTTAAAATGTTATGCTTAATAATTATTATGATTAGAGAAATTATGCTTAGAAGAATAATGCGTAAGCTGTTATGCGTAAATAATACTATGCGAAAATATAATTAGGACAAACAAAAGTATTCCAAGTTATATTAGGTCTTAAAATTTTATGCAAATGGATAGGGAACCGTTTCGCCCGCTCTTGGACGGAGTGGGAGGGCGTGTCAGACTTTATCTGACTAAAAGCGCCGTTGGCGAATCGGGCTTTCACTACACCCTCTACAAGCCGGGGCCGAAGACTCTGTGTCAGCGGGGAACCCAGGCACGGAGCTTGTCCTGCACCATTTCGTATGGTCGTCCCCACGGGTCTTTGTTCAGAGTCCTGCAGCCCCGAGTCATGGGCCTCCAGTTTGACCCGCCGTATCTCCGCTCAGAGTGATGAGGAATGGTAGTCAGTCGACTCATTTTGCGAAGCACTAATGCTAGCGAAGGAGGCGGCCTAACACATTAGGGAACGACCTTCCTTATGTCCTTGCCGCCGGGATCCTGATCCCTATTTCCAGTCACCGTAGAGGCGGGGTTGTGGACTGCAAGCAATGGGTAGCTCTCCGTTCGGCCGTCCGGTAACCTTCCGTACCGAGCTCGAGTCGTCGAGTGAGTCGTGTAGTGTTCCACACGTGTCTCGAGGACATGTCAGCAAAACCCACGGCAAAACCGTAGGGGCCTAACAGGTTCGAAGCCTACTGGGGCCAAGGAACAAAAGAGAACCTTGAAATGAAGGCAATAAACCGGCCAAGAGCGTGGCGGGCCACACTCAGTGTAGGGTTCCGTAGTTTTCCGTCCGTCACAATAAGTGCATCCACTTATGAGTTTAATTAAAATGCTTGCATATACGATTATACTACAATCTTAGACCAGAAATTATTTTGTAGAAACCTTTTGTCTTTTTTGTACAAAAACTGTTCTTTCCATCAAGTTCAAAATAATTTTCCTAGAAATTCCTTATAAAGTTTTACTTTTCAGATTTTTTTCATATTTTCTTAACTTATGGTTCAAAAGTTAGAGGGGGGGGGACACACACATTGTTTTTTACTTTAGGAGTGATTATTTCCGAAATTATTGACAATATCAAAAAATGATTTTCCTCTTTACATATAGGGGGGCTACCCTAATAAAACATTTTTTTCCAATTTTTATTTTACCACTTTGTCGGCGTGATTGATATACATCAGGGACCGTTCTGGTTACCCATTTTTGATAGGGTTTTTCTAAGCAGTTAATAAAAAACCCTTATCATATAGGTAACCCTTTTAAAGGGTTCAAAGGATCATTTTGGTTTTTTATAGAAAGGGTTTTCGATAGGGTTTTTCTAAGCGGTTAATCTAAAACCCAACCGATATAGGTAACCTTTATTCGATAGGGTTTTTCTAAGCAGTTAATCTAAAACCCATACGATAAAGGTAACCTTTATTCAATAGGGTTTTCCTAAACCGGTTAACAAAAACCCATACGATATGGGTTACACTATTGAACGGCTTAAAACCTATTCACGGGGTTACATCATGATAAAGGTAACCCTTTTAATGGGTTCGAGCTTAAAACCTATTCACGGGGTTACATCATGATAAAGGTAACCCTTTTAATGGGCTCGAGCTTAAAACCCATTCACGGGGTTACATAATGATAAAGGTAACCCTTTTAATGGGTTCGAGCATAAAACCCATTCACGGGGTTACATCATGATAAAGGTAACCCTTGTAATGGGTTTGAGCTTAAAACCCATTCACGGGGTTACATCATGATAAAAGTAACCCTTTTAATGGGTTCGAGCTTAAAACCCATTCACGGGGTTACATCATGATAAAGGTAACCTCATAAACGGGTTACCCTTCATATATACATATTGGTACCAAATTTCAGCTTTCTAGTGCTAACGGTCACAGAGATTAAGCGAGGACGGACAGACAGACAGACAGACGGACAGACAGACATGGCGAAACTATAAGGGTTCCTAGTTGACTACGGAACCCTAAAAAAACAGGATGGGTTTTCTTGTCCGTAAGTCTGACACGCCTTCCCGCTACGCCCAAAAACGGCAGGAGTCTTTGAATGATTAAATGGATTATAGATTTATATGCTATGCTTTTTTCTATTTATTTATGGTTTTATTTTAACAAAAATAGCTATCCGCCAATTACAGTAGTTAAAATATATATACAAAAAAAAATCACACACTCATCTCACAAAACTGCAGACATACTGACATGAGTATGTCTATACTGACATGATCGTCTTCCATTTGTCCGCGAACACATCACAGTCAGGGTGCGTGTCTAAAAGAGTATTGACCGCAGAAAGAGTGCGAGGGACAGGAGACTGGGTACTTTTGTTATTTACACTCCACTCGTATATAGCGTTAATGTTGCGTTGCAGTGCCAGGCAATCTGTCTCAGAGTTGATTTCAAGAAATAATTTTAAATCATCTGCATATAATAGACTTTTGGCAAAATGAACAACAGTTTGAAGGTCATTTACCATTATCAGAAACAGTAATAGTCCGAGTATTGATCCTTGACTGATTAATTTATATAGGTGGGAATCTATATAAAAAAAACACTCGGCTCTATACATGCTTTTTTTTACAAAGGTCTGTATAACATATCTGCTAGTGATCCTAATACGAGTCTCTTCTTCTTCCTTCCCTGGTCCCATTATTTGGGGTCGGGTCTCCACACTTTCCTGCGCCAAGTGGCTCTATCTTGGGTTGTCAATTTTGGCAACTGGGCTTTCTTGAGGTCCCTCTCTATATTTGACCACCAGGTCAATGGCGGGCGGCCTCTACCTCTTTTTTGTTCTGGTAGGCTTAGGGCGATTTGGACCACGTGGTCCTTACTACGTCTTTGGACGTGTCCATACCAACGAAGGCGATTTTCAGTCATCTTTTCGGAGATCGGTGCGACTTTGAAGCTTCCCCGAATGTGTTCATTTCGCACTCTGTTAAGTCTAGTGACACCCCCTGCCCATCTTAGCATCTTCATTTCGTTGGTATGGACCTTTTTTTTCATGCGTCTTCTTTTCTGTCCAACATTCGGAGCCATACAGTAGCGCTGGACGGACTGCTGTTTTATATACCTTACCCTTTATTTTTATTGGGATACGTGGGTCGCACTGGTCGCACAGTACACCTGTAAGTGACCGCCATTTCTGCCAGGAGACACTGATTCTATGAGTCACATCGGCGTCGACGTTAGCGTCTGTTGTGAGCATGGAGCCAAGGTATTTGAATTTCTCTACCGTGGCAATAGGAGACGATCCAATCCACACATTGCTAGTTGTGTTTTTTTTTTTTAATTATAATTATTTATTAGTGTCTACATGTTGTTACTACATTGTGTGTATCTACGAGTGTGTATGCCAAATAAAATAGTTTTCTTTCTTTTCTTTCTTTCTTTCTTTCAATTTAGATAGTCTCCGGTACCGTGATTCCACTGAAAGAGCACTTCAGGTATTCGGTTTTGCTCCTGCTAACCTTCAGGCCATACCGTTCCAGGGACTGTGTCCACGTATTTAAAAGGTCTTGCATGTGTTCCGCGTTGTCAGCGGCCAGAACAATGTCGTCTGCGTATAGCATAGTCCACGGCAATGGGGACGGTATATCCTTGGTAAGATAGTCCATCAGCAAGTTAAATAAAAGCGGACTGAGAGCAGAACCTTGATGGACACCCACCCTGACCTCGAATGCATCACTAACCCCTGCCAGGCTTCGAACTCTTGTGCTAGCATTATTGTACATATCCCTGACTAGGTCAATATAATACTCTGGTATATTTTGAGCACGAAGAGCCTGCCAAACTAACTTACGTGGTACTCGATCGAACGCTTTCTCGAGGTCAATGAATGTTAGGTGTAGGTCCTTTTTGTTGATTCTGTATTTCTCCATCAGTATTCTGATTGCTTGAATAGCGTCAGTGGCCGATCTAGATGTTGTAAAGCCAAACTGATTAGGAGATATTACAGAAATATCAGCGAGACGTCTATCGATAATTCGTTCCCATATTTTAAGTGTATGCGAGGTTAGTTTTATTCCTCTGTAACTTTCACACTGTGCCACATCGCCCTTGTTTTTATAAAATGGAACTAAGTAACTTTGGCGCCACGACTCAGGAATGCGTTTGGTGGCCAGAATTATGTTAAATAATTTTGTCAGCCAGGCTACGGCTATTGGACCAAGACGTTTCCAAATCTCCACTGTTATCTCGTCAGGGCCTGTAGCTTTTCGGCTTTTCATTTTAGCCAACGCAAGTCTAACTTCGGCTACATTTACTTCGGAAATTGGTCTATTTGTGGGCTCGCACCTTGCTGGATCTTCATTTGGGAATTCCTCATTAAGAAGTTCTTTATAATACTCGAACCATCTGTTCCTAATTTCTGCATCACTTGATAATAATTTTTGGTTTTTACTTTTTATGTACATATTAACTTTAATATCCATAGTGGCCCTATGCCTAAATTTTGCAATTTTAAGTATATCTTCTGCAGTTTTAGCGTTTTCTAAATTATTATAAAAGGTGTTATTGCTGATTTCTCGCTCCTGCGCTATGCATCTCTTTGCAACGTTTTTTTGCCTCTTTATATTTGATCCTATCCTCGTCTAGATGTGAGTTTTGCCATGTTTTAAAGAAAACTTTCTTATTGGCTAGAGCCTATTTCACCTTATCATTCCACCACCTAGGGTCTTTTCCTTTACCAGGAGGGCCTTTGGAGACTCCTAAGATCTCTGCTGCTTTTATTCTACACTCTACTTCGAAGTTAGACCACATATCTTCAGCTTGTTCATAAGTTGCCCTTACGTCGTTTTTGAGATATTCCTCTACCGCAGCAAGTAGTGTTTCACCTTTGGAGCTATCTAAATCTTTCCATTTAGTTCTAGGTGTTCTGTCAATTACAGTTTTAATTGACTTGGGCAGAATGTACACGGCCACAAGTATGCGATGTTGTGAAGTCAGTGCTTCGCTTGGTATTACTTTGCAGTCCTTGAACTTTTGACAGACAGATCCGAGATGATATAATCTATCTGTGAGGTACGGCCTGCACTTTTATAAGTGATTAGATGCTCTTGTTTCTTTTTGAAATTTGTATTTATCAGCGTTAGTGAATGTCTCGTTACAAAGTCCAAGATTTCTTCCCCCTTTTTATTTATTTCTCCAAATCCAAAGCCACCATGCGCGTTCCGTCCCGTAATATTTTTGGCCCCCACATGTCCATTTAGATCGCCACCGATTATCTTATATTCATTTGATGGTATATCGTTTATCAAGTCGTCCATGTCATCCCAGAATTGATCTTTTTCTGCCTCTGAGCACCCTGTTTGGGGGGCGTAGGCTGATATGATGTTAGTTATTTGTTGGTCATCCAAAGCTAACTTGAGTGCAATAAGACGGTTGCTTTTCCTACTAATATTTATTATGCGTGTCTTAAAGTTATGGTCCAAAACCACTGCCACTCCGTTTCTCTTATTGTCTGTGCCGTAATAAATGACCTGGTAGTCGTTTCCGATGTCTTTCGATTTTGAGCCCTTCCACTTCGTTTCCTGTAGGCAGCAGATGTTGATGCACCTTTTCTGTAGGGTTTTACTCAATTCTTGACTTTTTGCAGTGAGTGACCCCAAGTTGCATGTTGCAAGTCTTATTTTGCTAATATTCAAATGCGAATGTTTGTTCTTGTCAACACTTTCGTAGCCCCAGTGGAAGACAGAGAAGTGGCTCTGTCTCCCCTGGGGCCGGGCTAATGACTGTGTGTGATGCTACAGCCAAAGGCAGTGATCCTAATACGAGTATGTTCTAAAAATCGCATTACTAGTCCGTTCTTTCACAAACGATTTCCATATAGCAAATAATGAACATACCTAATTACCCGACTACGGCAAAGCCAAAGGAGGGTTATGATTTTGACAGGCTATGTATGTATGTATGGATGTATGAATGTATGTGAGTATGTTCATCTGCTCCCTCATAGCTCCTAATCTACTTGTTGGAACTTGACATATGAGGTATCGTTAGAACCGTCGTCGTCCGCTGAACATAGGCTACGTGACGTCTCACAAAACGCGATATGGCGCCCTCTAGCGGGCAAAAAATAATGTGTTAAAAAAAAATCCTTAAAAAAAAAAGTTGTAGTCACACGATATTAAAGTGTTTCGGTTGGTAGTACGTACCTTATAACGTGTGACTACGGCTTTTCTTTTTGTGTTTTTCACCATTCTGAAAATCTTGTTTCATTCTTTTTCAGCGTCGTTTTTTTTGTGGTAGTCGGGTATTTTACTATTATTTTTTTTTGTATTATGCTCACATACACACACGTAGCTGCATCAATCTATCACTCGTTTTTGTCAAAGAGGGATAGCTATATTTCGCGAACGAGTGTCTTTGCCGGTCTCTTAACATCCATTTATCCATAAACTGTTTTAATAAATGCATCTAAAATACTATTTATTGTCTTTCTTTATATTTTCTATTTATTAATATTTATCATTACTTTAATTAATATAATAAGCAATTTTCATTCACTGTTTGACCTATGCCTCTAAAGTTGCGTTTGCGAGATGGCGCTATGTTTGTTAATGTATGTGTAGTAACGTGGAGTGCGGTGTGTTGTCCGCAGCGTGGAGCGCTCGTCGGACCAGGTGGTGCGACCCGTGAACCTGGACGCGCTGGACAAGTGGGTGGGGCAGATCCCGGCCGACGTGCGCGCCGACATGGCGGAGCTGGCGCCCATGCTGTCGGTGCTGGGCTACGACCCGTGGGCCAACCCGCCGCGCTACGACGCCACGGCCGACGCGGTCACAGAGCGCCGCCCGCCCTAGTCCACAACCTAACAATAAATAATAACACCAACACTTCGTATTTTATTCCGAGCTCGACGCGCGCTCCCGCACTTGACCGCTCGCGACCACGTTTTGTGCGAGAATATTAGTGTCGTGAACAGTTATTTATGGACATATTGTAAAAAGAAATGTAATAATATATTTGCCTAAAATTTTAAGTTACTTTTAATTACTTTTCTGGATACCCGATAATTTTCTTATATAGAATTGAGTTATCTGGCCGGCTAAGGTTTGTAGAGAAGCATCAGGAGTCGCGCGTCTTATGGAGATGTCAGCATGATTGACGGGGCCAGAGCTGGAATGAAACCTTTTGCCTTGCAACTGAAGGAACACGGGTGGGTGAAGTCGGTAAAATTCTGAAACTCCATTTTCCACCAAACCATCAAATAACTTCTCCCACACTGGGGAGAAGTTATTTGATGGTTTTTAACACAAAAGCAAAAAGTTTGTGAACACTATTTGCGCCGCTATGTCTTGACAGGGCCAAGAGTAGAATGTCCGCTTGTACTCTACACGTAGATCTTATGAGAGGGAACATGTTGTGTGGGCTGGTTCAACGGCATGGGAGAAAAATATTTGCTTCCAAAGACGGGGGGAGGGGGAGGGGCACTGGACAGCAAGGACAAAGATAAGATAAGATAAGATATTCTTTATTTGTTTAAACATTGTATACATACAAAAGCATACAAGATATAGGTTTATTGTTTGAGTCCAGTCATGTTTATGCCATAAGTATCGGCGTACAAATATTTATAAAATTGAAAACTAAAAATAATAATATTGATAATAAATCCTAACACATAAAACTTAGCCAGGAAAGAAAACAAAGGAGCTGGTGGTTCTCGCTGTAGCTCTCACTCCATCTGGTCTGCCCGTATGACACTCTGTCAGTATGAATATATGTAATATGAGTGCGCGAAAACTGTGTCCTCGAATTTTGTTTCTTCGAATACCTTTCAACAGGGTGTAACTTTATAGCAGAACTTTTTATGTCATAATTTTATTTGACATAACAACGGATAGCATAAACTTAATTTCGCAGGAAATCGTTTCGCTTAAACTCATTTCCCATACATTCAAAGCTCATAATTTTGTTAGTCACAGAATCATCTTTTGGCACAATATTCATAATTATCCATAATAATTAAAAATGAGAATCATCACATAGCAAAAAATTCTGTCATAATCTTCTTAATTACGAAACACTGTTGGTTTACATGGGGTCGATGGAGGCCCCTTGCAAATCCTTCTATTTCTGGGTGGTTATAAAAAAAATAAGCATGGAGGCTAGCAGGCATGCTACATGCAGCTTGCAAGCAGGTATGCAACATGCAAGCAGGCACGCAATATGTATTATGCAAGTAGACATGCGGGCAGGCATGCAAGCAGGCATGCAACATGCAGCAAGCATTGTTTCTGTCACCGCACCGGCGCTGCGGGGTTTGGGCGGCCTCACGCGAACTTATCGTCGCAGATGGCTTTAACGCTCACCACTGTAGCTTCGGCTTGCTTCAGCCGCGGTGGCGGGCCATCAAACTACCAGCTCCTCAGCGCTTGGGCCGCCCTACCCCTCCTTGCCTACGCGGTTTTAAATTACACTCTAGGGGTAGGGCAGACAAGACTGCGTAAAGTTGGCTTTGCAGCGATTCGTTTCTGTTACTAAATTTTGTAGCACAATATATTGAGTTTTTATGACACTATATTAATTAAATATTGAAAATCATATTTAGATACATTGCACGTAGGTTATCCAACCATTCGACATTTTATATTTAAGTAATTTTAATTATCAGTTTTATTCGATGTATAAGTTTTTGATGTTCAAGTATGTAGGTACCCATATCAAATAATCGATCTCTAAATAAATGTTATGCTAAACAAAATTATGTGTAATATTATTTATGGAAATGGTAATTATACGAAATAAAATTATGCTACTTATGATAAAAGTTTCTATGCCATTGTGAATTCGGACACGTAAATATTCTGCCGAAAAATAGTTATGCCTCCCCCTGCCTAGTGTTTTATGCCTCTAGAAATCAATGCTCTAGAATATTCGATTACCTATAGTACATTATGATGTAAGTGTGTAATGGTAGTGATTACAGTCGAGGCGGTATTTAGACCCGAGCCGTGGCGAGGGTCTTAAGAGAGCCGAGAACGGTAATCATTAATTACTCACGTGTATTATAAAACATTTTTCAATACTCTTGTGAAGAAAATAACAGTAAAAATATTTTTTTTTTTGTGACGTGGCGATAAAAACTGTTTTCATATGCGCGCGCATAGGTAATTTTTTTATTTATCCCTAGGGGAAGGCTAAGATATTTTGATCACACTACCTAGTCTTACGTTTATGTTTTTTGTGTGAATTTTTTTTACTATAATGCCTTTGGTAGTGACTGGAATACGCATGTAACATTTTCTAATGATTTTGTAGTATTTAATTTTATTTAATTAAGGACCAAGTGCCCGAAAAATGCCATAAAACAGTGATTTTCTGAGGCCTACTCCTCCGTAATGGCTGGGTCAATTGGTTTGAAAATAATATATGTTTATTATAGATTATAGATTCATGAACAATAATATCAACATTTGATTTTTTCGTGCAATTAATACTTTTGTCTAAAAAAAATATTTTACGAATTTCGCTACTTTTCCCTACTCCTACGAAACGGCTTGGATCTTTAGAAATATTTTTACACAGAAAAATTGGTGGTTAAATATTTTTCAAAGTGAACATCGCTTACGTAAATCAATCTATATTTTCTAAATAAAATGATCAATATTGAGAAAGTCTGTGCGGGCGCAGGCGGCCAGTCATTATCATTACCTACTGACTCCCCGCAGCAAATTGTCACGCAAGTGCAAGTTGCGCCTTTTCCTGCAGTCATTCGCCCGATCATGACGTATGCCTGTGCAATCTTCGCACACACCAAGGCCCGTCACCTCCACCGGATGCAGAACCTCCAAAACCGTCCTTCCGAAAAATCCTCGGAGCCCCCTATTACATCCGAAATGAGAATCTACATCTAGATCTCAGAGTCCCCACCATCCAGCAGTTCATAAAACGCTTCTTTGATACTGCTGTGAAGCACCGCAACCCCCTTATTGCATTGGCAGCCCGATACGAACTCTCCCGCATCCCCAAGATTCGCCGCCGTAGGCATACCCTAATCGCCCCCGATGACCCCACTACCCTGCTCCAAGAGAGCCGTAGGGAAACCAGTACAGTTAGAAAACAATACAGACCGATCCTTCCGTCCTCGCCGCCGAGGCCCGCCGTGACAACCCTGTAATTGTCCTCCCCGTCCCTTGCTCGAGCCAGCCCGCGCCGCTGAGCCAGTAGACTAAAATTCCCCTATAATAATAATAGAATTTTTGCTCGATCCAGCCCGTCCCTTTGCTGCCCTCCCCCAGCGACGCCCTAAGCCGAGGCTCGTACCCCACAGGGGGTGCCCTTAGAGTAGTAGCTTAGTTTTTAAGTTAGTATAGTAAGCCCTGGCTGGAGGCTTTGATTAGAGATTAAGGCCGCCACAGGCAAGCCCGGTTAAGCAGCCGACAACCTCCTAGGTTGACCTGCGAGAGGCCATACACAAAAAAAAAAGGCGGCCAGTCATGCGTTAGCATTCAGACGGGGAGGCTGTGTCGCTCGGCGCTCCGTTCCCGCCATGGAACGACAGCGCGCTACGTATGTGTTGGCGCGAATGTTTACGGAGTTTTGGTTTTTGTTGCTGAGTGTACAAAAATGTAAAAATGGCCTATATAAAAAAAAGTATGGGCCGAACAAGGAATATAAAATGGATCGGACGAAAGAAGCATGTAGTTTGGGACAAACCAGGAATTTTTTATGTGGGACAAAACTCAGTGGACCGAACGAAGAACAAACCCAATATTTATATCAATCACGCCGACAAAGTGGTAAAATAAAAATTGGAAAAAAATGTTTTATTAGGGTGGGGCTACCCTAATAAAAAATTTTTTGTAAATATGTAAAGTGGGAAGTGATTTTTTTTAAATTTCAACCCTAACGTGTGATATATCATTGGATAGGTATTTAAAAATGAATAGGGGTTTACTATAATCATTTTTTGATAATGTCAATAATTTCGGAAATAATCACTCCAAAAGTAAAAAAAAATATGAAAAAAATCTGAAAAGTAGAACTTTATAAGGACTTTCTAGGACAATTATTTTGAACTTGATGGAAAGAACAGTTTTTGTACAAAAAAGACAAAAGGGTTCTACAAAATAATTGCTGGACTAAGTTTGTAGTATAATCGTAAGCATTTTTTTAATGGGTACACTTATTGTGACGGACGGGAAACTACGGAACCCTACACTGAGCGTGGCCCGACACGCTCTTGGCCGATTTTTATTTATTTACTTATATTTGATAGGCACGCGTTTGACCACTATCTCACCTGATGGTAAGCAATGATGTGGCCGACGATGGAGCACACTTGCCTAGAAGTAACCTATTCAGTTATTCACTCTTGTCTTAATGACCTCTTACTTGCAGCTATCAGGTATAAGCGCCCGTTTCTTTTTACTTTGTTAATTTAGAAGTTTGATTTTTTCGCAACTTGAACCGACCGCAGACCTGAGTACTTTTATTATTTCAGTTTCAATTTGATGCCTCCTCGCATTCCCGAGATAAAGGTTCTTGACCTTGACAGACAGACAAACAGACGGACAACAAAGTGATCCTATATGGGCTCCTTTTTTTCCTTTTTATCCGTACCTCAAAAGAAAAAAAACGGAGCCCTTGCCTACTTACTTTACCCTATGAATTCTGCCATCCAATCGGTTTGACTCGGAAGCGGGCAATGAATAATGGTTTGTGTGCCCCTGGAGTAAAGTGGGTGTTCTGTGCGCCGGTAGAGGGCACGACCAACGCCCCTCGCGACCGCCGGCGACCCCTAGCGGAGAGTGCGCCACAGTCTGCGCGGTTACTGCGGCACCGGGCATCACTCCCGTACATTAAAGACCCGTTGGGTGGCGCCACCAGTGTCGTGGGATTCTTCATGATATTCGTTAAAAAGGAGTACCTACATGTTAAGGGGCTGGCGACCGATGAATTTCCATACAAACGTAATACCACGCTCATTTGCAGTTGGAGCATATTTCCAACATATTATTATGATATTCGGTTATAGACAATATTTATCTAGGTTCCTACGTCAAGAATGTTATAAATATTGTTATTTTTAATATAGGAAAAGCCAAATGGCATGTTTTGCCATTTCAGCTATAAAAAAGTGCGAAATACAATTTGCTTAAATATCTTTTTGTTATTTTTTAAAAGAAAGACGTAGGAACCTAGATAAATATTGTCCATAACCGAATATCATCATACTATGTTGGAAATATGCTCCAACTGCAAATGAGCGTGGGATTACATTTGTATGGAAATTCATCGGTCGCCGGCACCTTAACTTTATTATCAGCAAGACACGTTTAAGAACGACCTTCACCGGTCTGTTTAATGGAGGATGAAACGTATTTTATGACAAATCTAGTATATAAATAATATAACGCGGGTTGCCTAAGAAATTCCTGGCTAAACTATCTATAATTAATTAAAAATTGAATTTTTTTTTTTTCGTAAAAATGCACCTGTGTGTTTAACGAATAAATTTAATACTAACCGAAAGTATATCATTCTTAATCGGATCTTAGACTATTAGGTAAATTGATAGTGCTAATATTTGTCCCGTGTACTGTATCGAAAGGATCATGGCGAAGTACCGAACAAAGTTTTGCTGGCATATTTTTTTAGCGTAGACTGAAGAAAAATATACAGAAGTATATAGACTAAATTTTCAAATAAGTTTTTCTGATATTCCAGTTTAAAGTTGATCAAATTACATATACCTACTATGAGTATAGCTCCGCGACAGCCTTGCGTTGTCTGCAGAAGCAGAGCTTGCGTTGTCATGGTGTAGGATGACGCGTCGCTTTGGGTTAGATTTCCGAAGTTCAGTGATGACTTGTGGCAAACAAATTGTGGTACCTATACCACTCTGCATTAACCGTTCTACGATCTTCAAACGCAATTGTTGACAAGTTCAAGCGCAACTTTTTTTTTAACTTTGGGTCATTTCGGAAGACCCAAGTTGTGGATTGCTCTTTGGAATCAGGGTCGTAGGCATAAATCCAAGATTCGTCACCACTGATAAGGTCGTAGACGTGATTTGACTCTCCTTGCTCGAACGCGGGCTCCCTTATGATCATAGGAAAGCAAATGCGGAATCCATCGGCAAACTGGCTATCTCACACCAAGCTCCTCATGCAAGATCTTTTGAATGGTTGTCCCTATAATGTAACCTGTACCTAATATAATGTAATGTGTGTTGTTTAATTGTTGTATGTTTTGTGGTACGGTGTTGGCGTGGTTGTCTTTTGTTTGGTTTGTTGTTGAGATGCATAGCCAAAAGCTTGACGTCCACCTGTCGAAACTGTCGTTGCGCGGTTGGATCAAGGGCCTGATACAGAAGGCAGTAGGTACTCCTCGATACGGCTCGCATTGTGAGGAGGTTCCTGTCTCTGGGGCCCTAACCACCGGTAGCGTGGACCCTGCTCTCGACACCGGCGGACTACTATTTTTTATATTTTTAAATGTTTTTCTTTTTTATATACATTTTTTTAATACATTTATAAATGTAAATTATGTGTAAAATAGAAAAATAAAGGAAATAATAATATTAACTTTATTTAACCATTGTTACAAATATTTTCTTAATTATAGTAATAACATAGTTACATATCGGTAACAGGAGTCGAATTTACCAGAATTATTACAGTTCCCGGCGACAGATGAATTTCCATACAAACGTAATACCACGCTCATTTGCAGTTGGAGCATAATTCCAACATATTATGATGATATTCGGTTATAGACAATATTTATCTAGGTTCCTACGTCTTTCATTTAAAAAATAACAAAAAGAAATTTAAGTGAATTGTATTTCGTACTTTTTTACAGCGTAAATGGCAAAACATGCCATTTAGCTCTTCCTGTATGAAAAATAACAATATTTCTAATATTCTCGACGTAGGAAAGATAAATATTGTCTATAACCGAATATCATCATAATATGTTGGAAATATGCTCCAACTGCAAATGAGCGTGGTATTACGTTTGTATGGAAATTCGTCTGTCGCCGGCCCCTTAAGTCTTTGATAAAAATACCAAAAGAACTATATGGTTGCCTATAATATTTGAGAAGTTCCCTCGATTTCGCCAAGATTCCATCATCAGATCCCGACTTTGTGACTATGGGACCATTTGGGAAGTATACCCTTTCCAACAAAAAAAGAATTTTTCAAATCGGTTGGCAAGCGACAAAGTTATGCGCGAATATACCTACATAAAAAAAATACAAACATCCGAATTGAGAACCGCCTTTTTTAGAAGTCGGTTAAAAAACATGACTATGAACATGGCCGGATCCTGCCCAAAAAATCAATTATATGGTAGGTACATTATTTATTTATTATATGAAAATTACTTCTAAACTAAATAAAAATAAGTCGCAACAATCACATTTTTCTAGGAGTGGCGAGAAAGAATCCAAAAAAATAAGTACCTATGTTTCTAAGTCGTTTTGTTTCATAGCAATCATGGAGGATGAGGATAAATCGATACAAATTACATTTACGTTTGGGTACACGCATAACACAGAAAGTGTTCCTATCTGTAGTAGTACGCCTGAAGGTCAGACTAAAAATATAAAATACTTGTAAATACCACAATTGTATTGCAGAAGTTAAAAGTTAACTGAATACCACTTTTCGAGCTGTCACGCATTTTGATGGCACTCACGTTACACATTATGAATCGGCAAAATTTTCAAGAGCGTGCATCCAAACGTCCTAAAATTATTTTGACGTTTCTGCGCTCTTTAAACTAAACTAAACTGTCAAAACAAACTGTATTTTACTGTATGTGTCAGTCTTGCGTTGCGTCGATCTTACAACATATTATTGTTTTTTGTTTTCGTAACTGAATTTAATTTTTAAACTTGGCTCCATGCTATCCTTTATTGGACTTTCCTTTACGCTTTAAAATATTAATATTCTGCTGTGCATATTGGATTGTTTTTTTTTGTTTACAATTTGGATTCTGACGCTCACGAAGTCAATGTGCCTGAACTGAACTGTGGCCTCTAATCGAATATGACGGCATATTGTAAGAACTTTATCACCATATTTACAAAATACATTGGCTGATATACATACATAGACAGATTGAAGAACTACAGGAAAATGAATCTGGATTGCCTGAACTACCTTCAATTTCACCAGTTGCTAATCAAGCAAATATAATGTCATCAGCCTCATTCCTTGATATGATATCTTCGAAGCTAGCTAGTTCTTCTTTTCGAGATTTAAGAGAGGATGAAAACATTCAACGTGTCTTGCTTGTCCGAGTAATTATTGTAGTGATGATATGTTAAAATATTAAGAAATAAATATATATAAGCAAATGTCTGTACTTACTTATTTAAAAGACTAAATAAAAGTTCAAGTGTTATGTTTTTAGTGTTTTATTGCATGTCCAATTGTATATTTTTTGCTAATTCACCTGAATATCCAAAAAAAATAACTATTAGACGACGAGCTCTTCTTCGATATTGCGGCTTGTTAATGTCGACGTTTGAAAGTGACTATGTATTACCAATATAATATGTTCATCTATGTAAATACGTTTTACTTGGAATTTTGATTTTTGACTTATTCTTCACTAGCCTCTATGAATATGTATGATAGTGTTTCGTACATTTTCATAGAATTAAAGGCGTTCTCAATGGGAACGCCCTTAGTTCTATGAAATCTCATATTAACTGTCACTGTTATTGTAGATCATTGTTGTGTTGATGTCAATCCTTGCTATTCAAAATAATTAGGCGTTTTTTTAAAACTTATTTATAGTGTCTCTCGTTCTATGTCTGATCACAAAACTTAACCTTTCAATCGTGATAATTACAGACACAATTGAAAGACAATAGCTGCGTGAACGCCGGCGTTCGCTTGGGGTTTAATGAATCTACTGTAAAGCCGTACCCTTAAGCTTTAATACGAGGTACCGTTGTTTTATTTATGTACATAAATATTTTTAGTCTAGACACAGCTTCCTACTAATTCCGGCCATGTCATTTCGTTCTAATGAGTTCTAATATTTGGGGAGGTATTTTATTATAACATTTCAAACAGTACCCCATGAAAGAAGAGGCCACTTTAGCCAGTCTGAAACCTGGTTGAACTAATTGGTCCCTATTTCTTGTAACATAATTATGTCTATCGCCTCTTTTGCTAAAAAGATTAAGATTTTTTCTAACATACATGATGTTTTCATAGATATATTGACAAGGTACCGTCATTACGTTAATATCTTTAAACAGTTCCCTCAGAGAATCGCACCGGCGGAGATTGTAAATAGCTCCGATTGCTCTTTTCTGTAATATAAAGATTCGATGTCTGCAGCCCATCCCCATAGTAAGGTACCGCACGACATGACACTATGAAAATAACTAAAATAGATTAATCTAGCGGTAGCAACATCCATAAATTAGCGGATTTTTCTAACAGCATAATTATGCAGCTGAGCTAAGCCGCCCTCTAGCCTCACACCTCTCAGCCTTGAGTCAAGCGTAATCCCCAGGAAAATCGTATTATCAACAAATTCTAGTTTTTCATTATTCAATACTAGCTGTGCCCCGCGGTTTCACCCGCGTTTTTCTCGTTTCCGTGGAAATACCGAGATAAAATATTGCCTATAATTGCCTCCCTCAATAAATGGACTATTGAATATTTAAACAGTTTTCATATCAGATCAGTATTTCCCAAAATTACCGCGTTCATAAATGTATTTATTATACTCTTAAAAGATCTTATACTTACAATCATCACCAAATATATTTCGAAAAAGATTATTACAGGATTTTAAGTTGATAAAAAACTCTATGGCCCAAAACTCATTAATAGGTACCAACTCTTAACATCTTACACACGTGATAACTTTTAAACGAAATATCCGATTGAGATGAAACAAAAAGTATTTTACTTCTACATAAATACTCTTGATAACATAATGCGTAATTTCGATAAGGATTAATATTACGATACATATTTAACGTAGTTTTTTTTCTTCAGACGATTTAATAATTATTTTGAACACAAAATCGGTTATTGTGATTAAACCATGATAGCTAGATATATGTTCTCGCGGACTTTTTTGTAGGTCTTAATGGGATCTACAAACCCGTAGTACATTATTTTGTTCTATTGTCAATAGTTTTTGCAGCGCACGCAAAAATAGTTTTTCGATTTTACACCTTGTGTTACAAAATAGCAATTTTATTACGGATCCCTAATTTTGTAAAAAAAAAAACATAGCCTATAGCCTTCCTCGATAAATGGACTACCCAACACTGAAAGAATCATTCAAATCGGACCAGTAGTTCCAGAGATTAGCGCGTTCAAACAAACAAACAAACTCTTCCGCTTTATAATATTATTAGTATATTAGTATTATTAGTATTATTAGTATAGACAATGTCACAATCACTACTTTTGACATTTGGTAAGGAAAATCTTATGCATTTAGTTTTTTTCCCATTTAGAACCAGATTATTAGCAGTGAACCAGTTTTGAACCTGCAGTAGGGCGTTATTTTCTTTGTCAAGATTATTAGTCCTTCTATTTATCTTAAAAATCAAAGAAGTGTCGTCAGCAAACAACACCATATTAAGTTTATTTTGCAACAAATTGGGTTAATCATTAATATAAACCAAAAATAAAAAAGAACCTAAAATTGAACCTTGGGGTACCCTCATTTTTACATTCAATCCCGACGAATTGACACCGTTTATTTGCACTAAATGCTGTATATTATTCAAATAAGATTTTAATAAGCTTAACGCTATATCCGTAAAGATTATTTATAGTCTAAGTAAATTAAATATGTCGATGGTTTTGAATGATCGAAATGAGGTAAATAAACATTACCTATTAGCTTTGGCATATCGGTGAGAACATTGAGCTAACCCTCCTCGTATTCCTTTTTCCAACATTTCATAAATTTTAAGTCATGAATCATTTCTAACTGAACGCCTGTGTAAAGGAGCATAGGATCCCAACTCAATCCAGGTGAACTTACATAATATGCAGGATCAAGTGTATAATGCTGGAAACAATTGTTTCTGAAATTTTCAAATATATATCACATAATAATAGTACAACACACTTTCAATACAAGTCAGTATAATCACCAAGAGAAGTAATATTAAAAAAGACGTGTGGCACTCGGGGACTGCCGCGGTAAAGCTATTGCATAGCATTTTTTATAAACTTATGCAATAGACCTCGCCAACAGCTACTTAACCCCACCCATCCACAACCAGACCTCGCCAACAGCTTCTTAACCCCACCCATCAAAAACCAGACCTCGCCAACAGCTGCTTAACCCCACCCATTCAAAACTAGACCTCGCCAACAGCTGCTTAACCCCACCCATCCAAAACCAGACCTCGCTAACAGCAGCTTAACCCCACCCATCCAAAATGAGACCTTGCCAACAGCTGCTTATCCTCTTCTATCCAAAACCAGACCTCGCCAACAGCTGCTTAACCCCACCCATCCAAAACCAGACCTCACCAACAGCTGCTTAACCCCATCCATCCAAAACGCCGACAGTTGCTTAACCCCACCCATCCAAACACAGACCTCACCAACAGCTGCTTAACTCCACCCATCTAAAACCAGACCTCGCCAACAGCTGCCTAACCCCACCCATCCAAAACCAGACCTCACCAACAGCTGCTTAACCCTATCCATCTAAATCCAGACCTCGTCAACATCTGCTTAACCCCACCCATCCAAAACCAGACCTCACCAACAGCTGCTTAACCCCGTCCATCTAAATCCAGACCTCGCTAACAGCTGCTTAACCCCACCCACCCAAAACGCCGACAGCTGCTTAACCCCACCCATCCAAACACAGACCTCACCAACAGCTGCTTAACCCCACCCATCTAAAACCAGACCTCACCAACAGCTGCTTAACCCCATCCATCTAAAACCAGACCTCACCAACAGCTGCTTAACCCCACCCATCCAAAACCAGACCTCGCTAACAGCTGCTTAACCCCACCCATCCAAAATGAGACCTTGCCAACAGCTGCTTATCCCCACCCATCCAATACCAGACCCCGCCAACAGCTGCTTAACCTCTTCCATCAAAAACCAGACCTCGCTAACAGCTGCTTAACCCCACCCATCCAAAACGCCGACAGCTGCTTTCACTCATTTGTTTTCTTATCGGTCACCACGCTCAAAAAACAAATGAGTGGAGGGTGTTAGGTTATTTTCGTTACGCAATTTCTGGATTCGGTCTCCACGCTCAAGGCCCGCGATAAAAGATATGCAATAGCTTAAAAAATCCACACAATTTCAGCATGTTTATATTCATCATCAGTTATGTGTTTACTTGTAAACTGTTATAAAATTTACCCTTATCAGGGAGTTGTGTTTCATTGTATTCAGCCCATGTAAATGATTGATGTAAATTGATTTTTGTCCGAAAAATGTGTGAATAAATGAATAAAATAATTCTCTGTTAAACTTTTACTCAGGTTATCAAGACTTGAACTAAGAAATTTAAACGAGTCTATAAATTTAATTTGTGGTTTGCATCCTTTACCGGTATTTATTATTTTGGTTATGGTAAAATATTTTTCTTTAGTTTCTGCTATAATTCTTATCTCACCTTCATATTTCGATAATTCAGTTATTAAATGAGAATCATAATCCACTAAATTGTGAAATATACACAATTTAGTTGGCTACGATTGTGCACACAACGAGTGTGCCGCACTTCTGTACTCTGATGCTAAATGATCATGATCACAAACTTTATCACCAAATAATAAATCATTACAAATATGACATGTAGTTGCATTATTATAATTATCAGCCTGATCTCTTGTCATTGATCTCATAGGTTTCTTTGTTAATAAAATTTTAAGAATTATTTTCACTTCTTCAATCAATCTTTTAATAAATACTTCCACACAGTCAGATCCTCTGATACAAATTTATTTAAGCTGCTATCATGAGAACAACACACATAGAATGCAAAACAGGACGGTTGATGTAGTTTTTTCTTTGTTGTATTTTTATCATTCTGTTCCATTTTACAGTTCAACAATATGCTTTCAAAGTCAGCGTATATAACAAAATTAATCTTTTGCTTTCGTTCATAATTTTTGAATTTTAATGTATTTTTTTATGAGGGAAAGTTTTAGAGCAATTATGAGAATTATATTTTAAATCAGAAGTAAAAAATTGTAAACATGTCTCACATTAATACATTCGTCCCTTATTGCATGAAACTTGTCGTCGTACTAAACGTAAAAGATTTTTATCAAACAGTAATGACCTTTAATATGTTTTTCAAAATATAGTAAGTTAATATGTTTATCAATAATATATCGAAAAATTTTAATCTGTCAAAAGATACAATACGTCAAAAACCATAAATACAAAAGAAATAACGTTATAAAATCAAACGAAATGTCAAACGTCTTTAAATAACCCGCCCCTGATCGTTCCTGGTGCAAAAGTACCCATGACACTCGCCGCATTACCTCGTTGAATAGCGATAGCCATTCTTTGCATCAAGAACGACCTGGACCGGGAGTCACCCGTTGCCTCCCCGAGCCTACGGCCCAAATCCCCCACAAAACACTTTGCCTCAGTACTCCAACTGCCCAAAGTCTCCACAGCAACCGGCACAAAATGGTAAAGCTGATCCAAGGAAGCGTACTTCCGCCTTTTCTTAGAGCAGGCGTCTTCAGCGGCGGCAGAGGCAGTGTGCATGGTGCGACTCAGGTGACTGGCAGCGACAGTGCTGACGCAAGTTGCGTCACAGATTAGACACTTCCCGTTTTTCCATGGCACCAGAGTCAGCCCATCCGGCCTCTTACCATCAGACCGGCTAAGACCTAAAGGCTCAAGCACGCAGGGGACGTTCGCCGATATAAAGGCTCTACGGACTATGTCGTTCAAGGCATGATGACGAGGGAACCTCCCTATGCAACGACGACAGCTCAGTGCGTGATGGCCATCGGCTTCCACCATGGTGCATGTATGTTTATCAATTCGTCACATAAAGAAGGCCAGTTATAGAACAATGTTTATCTAATCCATAAATATAAATAATCAAGTCACAATTTTTTTTTCAAATAATTTTATATCTGTATCTGATAGTGGAAATGAAATTCCTTGTATATTAAGTACTGTACTAAAATGTAGATAAGACGTGACCCTGCAAACATTATTTTTGGTGGATATAATGCTGCAACTATGCTCAACAAAAACAGAATTCATAATTATTACGTATATTCAAACAGCTCTTTGTATATATATTAACATCTAAAGGTCTAAAAAAGTACCAACCCGTATAGGGCAATATTTATTTCTAAATGGTTTATAGAAACAAATGACCATCCGGATTGACAATGTTCAAATTCAGTAAATTTTCTTTTAAATGTTTCTATTACATTGAGATATATTCTCATCAAAATCAGTATTATTATATATAATTTCTTATTTAGTATTTTTTTTTTATAATGGATAGGCTCGCGTTTGACCTTAATCTCACCTGATGGTAAGCGATGATGTGGCCGACGATGGAGCACGCTTGCTTAGAAGCAATCTATTCACTCTTGACTTAAAGACCCCTAGGTTAGGTTAGTATTAAACGACATAAGCTGTTGCTCACCTAACGTAGGCAGTAGAAAGTAAGCAAACAGCTCGAAAATAACTAGCAGATACCTATGTCTCATTAATAACATTTAAATTATATTAAAAATATCTCTTCGCTTTTCATCTAAGAACGCCTCTGGTGTGAGGTACTCATTTTCTATAGATTAATTTAAGCGATAAGTCAGAATCCTGTTTTTAAATGCAGTTGCTGTAATAACAACATTTTAAATGCAGTTGCTATAATATCAACATTTTCAAAATTTGACACTTAAACAATCTGATTTATGGATATTCGTTCTCTTATGGTATCTGTGTTTATGTTGATGTTTAGGGATCTCAATTTTACATTTCTCGCAATATCTTTGTAATAAACAATTATTCTCATTAATATTCGTTTCATATTCATGTTCTGGGATCTGCTTTGTTAGAAGCCGATAATGAAGTATCAAAGTGAAAAACTAAACCAAAGTTTTATTTCTATACACCCCGTTTTACTGTGACTACAGCTTTTCTTTTTGTTCTGTTCTTGTTTTTCCAATTACCTTGTTTATTTCAGGATCTTGAAAATCTTGTTTCATACTTTATCAGCATTCTTTTTTTTTTTGCTTTCACATCGTTTTTAGGGTTCCGTAGTCAACTAGGAACCCTTATAGTTTCGCTATGTCTGTCTGTCCGTCTGTCCGTCCTCGCTTAATCTCTGTGACCGTTAGCACTAGAAAGCTGAAATTTGGTACTAATATGTATATCAATCACGCCGACAAAGTGGTAAAATAAAAATTGGAATAAAATATTTTATTAGGGTAGCCCCCCTATATGTAAAGTGGGAAGTGATTTTTTTTTTAATTTCAATCCTAACGTGTGATATATTGTTGGATAGGTATTTAAAAATGAATAGGGGTTTACCACAATCATTTTTTGATAATGTCAGTAATTTCGGAAATAATCGCTCCAAAAGTAAAAAACAATGTGTCCCACTAACTTTTGAACCATAAGTTTAGAAAATATGAAAAAAATCTGAAAAGTAGAACTTTATAAGGACTTGCTAGGAAAATCATTTCGAACTAGATAGAAAGAACAGTTTTTGTACAAAAAAGACAAAAAGGTTGTACAAATAATTTCTGGACTAAGTTTGTAGTATAAACGTATATGCAAGCAATTTTTAAAACCCATAAGTGGGTACACTTATTGTGACGGACGGGAAACTACGGAACCCTACACCGAGCGTGGCCCGACACGCTCTTGGCCGGTTTTATTTGTAAAACATTACTGTTTGCCACATAGAATTTTGATGATATTTTTTGATAAGTACTAGTGAAGCCCTTTGATAATATATAAAGTAGATTTTGTGACTAGGGGATGCATTTCCGACGTCTGGCTCCCAAACTCAACCGGGCTGGGGCTGTGCTCAAGCGGCTCCTGCCCAACCTTGGGGGTCCAGATGCCTCCTGCCGGAGGCTCTACGCGGGGATTGTTCGGTCCATGGCCCTCTACGGGGCGCCGGTGTAGGCGCCGTCGCTGAAAAAGCAACCGGCGGCCATACTGAACGCCTACCAGAGGGTCATGGCAATAAGGATGGTGCGGGGATACCGCACGGACTCCCGCGAAGCGGCGAGCCTTCTGGCTGGCCTACCACCGTGGGATCTGGAGGCAACAGTCCTTGCACACATGCACGATATGCGCGTGGAGATGCAACGCCGGGGTGAAAGTGCGCTGCCGCGACAGGTCACGGCATGGCGGACAGAGCTCCGGCGGGATCTCATGGTGAAATGGCGTCAACGACTATCGCAACCCAGTGCTGGGCACGCCACAATCATGGCGGTAAGTCCCCTCTTTGAGGCGTGGTTGGAAAGACCTCACGGCGTCCTTACCTTCCGCATGACGCAGGTACTCACCGGACATGGTTCGTTCGGGAGTTTCCTGCACGGGATTCATGCGGAGGTGACGCCCGGGTGTCGCCACTGCACTGTGCGGAATGCCTGTAGGACACGGTGGAGCACACAGTCGAGGTGTGCCCTGCTTTGGCGGAGCATCGCCGTGCCCTCGTGGGGGCGATCGGTGGCGGAGACCTCTTGCGCTGGGCCTTGGTTGAGGCCATGGTCCGGAGCGAGGAGGAGTGGCAGGCGGTCGCCGACTTCTGCGAAGCAGTAGTGCTCGCAAAGGAGGAGGCCGAACGCATCAGGCAACGGCGTTATCGCCGCCGCCGCCGCCGGGATTCTGATCCCGATTTCCGGCCAACGTAGGCGCGGGCTTGCGGACAGTGAGCAATGGGTAGCTCACTGTCCGGCCGTCCGGTAACTGTCCGGACCAAGCCCAAGTCGCCGACGGCGCGCACTGTTCCCGCGCGCCTCAAGGAGTTGTCAGCAACAGCAGGGACCCAGCCGGGTGGAAGCCTACTGGGGCCAGGGTTATCCGAAAGGGCGCTCGAGCCCCGGTATGAAGGCTAGAAGGAACGGGGTGGGTCTTTTAGTCAGTAAGAGTCTGACACTATCTCAATGCATGATTTTTCCCACAATAAAAAAAAATGTGACTAGGGGATAAAGCAGTGTCTTTAAGTCGCGGGCGGCATGTTAAATTCCGAACGAAACGAAGGTTGCTGATTTTAATCCCGAACGAAAGTGAGGGAATTATAAAATTAACTCCCGAGCATTGCGAGGGAGTTAATAAAGAAACCTGAGTGAAGTGAGGAATTTAAGCCGCCCAAGACAAAGACAGCTTTATCCCCGTGTTGCATACTCTACTTTTTACACCATCTGTGAGATAATCAAAAGACAATTTGGTCGACCAAATCATATATTAGAGAAATATAAGTAGGTATTATATTTATAAGTTCATCAAACAAACATAAAATTCACTACTCCAAGATTCTATAGTTTCAATTTTCTATAATGCTCCCGTGTCGTCAGTACGCACGTTTTATTCTATTCGCCTTTTTTTGTTAGTGGCCAGTTTGAATCATAGTGATTACATCATACTCTTTGGTTTGAATTTCGAGTCAACTTGTTCGATGCGCCTACATTTTAATTCACAATGTTGACGATTCTTGATGCTCCAAATTCAAATCTCATTATCCCTGACTTGCTGTAAGTGAGGTTTATATGACGTGTAAAACGACATTATCAGGCAGATGGTGTAAAAAATATCAAACAGAAACACAAAGAGATTTAAAGAGATACAATAGAGCGGCTATCAGGAGAAATGTCTTAGAAAAACTGTCATCCCATCTCTCAGTGACGCCATCTAGCTTTGAATAGCAATCACGCGAATTAAATTTGTCAAAATTTGTATAAATTATTTATTGCTCGGTCCTTTACCACGATATGTTAAAATGTGAGTAGTACGAACGAAAAAGGATCAAACAGTTCGGTTTAGGTCGTAAAATAGATAACATTATGAGCTCGTGGTAGAAGCTTCATTGTGTGCCAGTGGCGTAGCTTGGGGAAGGGAGGGTGGTGGGGGCCATGGCCCTAGGCGGCATACGAAATGAGGCGGCAGAGAGCGCTAAAAAAACTTAGATATTCGAAATTGCGAGCGCAACGTTACGTACTTGCCAAGCAAATTTTGATGTAATCCAAGTTCATTCTATGACGTACCAATGTCGGACCAAGCTCAACCATGACTTGGCACTGAGTGTGTTCACGCTAACGCGATTAAACACGCGCATATCGACCTTGGGCCAACACTCGTATGCGCAAGGCAAGTGACGTGACTCTTAAGGTGTTGTGGAGGTCCCAGTTTGACCACATTGGCCGAATAGGGAACAAACCCCGTTGGTAGTAAAGCGTTTTGGTCCCTGGCAAACTCGAGTGCATCGAATTTCTGCCGTCCCTAACCTCCGCCACTGCTGAAACCCGACGGGTCCCTGGCTCACACCGCTGGGGAGAAAGCAAACTTAATTGCCCCTCTTATTGCGGAATCTTCGCGTCTGAATTACGGTGACGCACCACCCCTGTTTCTCCTGATATGTACGTGACGAGTATGTCAGATATTCGTATCCATCAGAAAGACGTACGTTTATTTTTACGTACGTACGTACGTAAGAATAAAGCTAGTGGCCCCGCCGGGATACCTGCAGTCGTTCTTAATACTGGTGTTCTTAAACATAATAAACAACAAAGGGCGGCGTATTTCTGGTCGATCCCAAGCGGCGAAAACCCACGCTACGCTACTGGTGTGTGCTAGGTAAGCTTAAACTTTTCAGCAATAGATGGCGCTATCATAAAATCAGCGAATGTTCTAGAACTATTCATGGAAATTGTTGAATTTTAATTAATTACTGCGTAAATACCAAGAATATTTACAAAATAAACCGAAGTTAGGTCCAATAATTTTACCATAACAAGATTTACAATAGCGTAATGCGCAACTCAGCACATTTTCTCAGAAAATGATTTTCTTTTAGTGCCTAAAGCGGATACAAACACGACTTGACGTTTAGGGGTGTCATACTAGACTGAGCGACCTGTTACTACCAAGTAACAAGTATCGGTTTAGACTTTTGTTCGCTATGTCCTGTCTATTGGTAGTATATATTTAATGTCTTTGATCAAACACGATGTATTTACTTAACATTTTTTTAATACGTTACTTTTTGCCCGCTAGAAGGCGTCACTTTAAATTTGAGTAATATTTTGGAAATTTACAAGTGAAACCCTTTCAAATGATACCAAACACGGCGTATTTTATTTATCTTCATTGTTATTTTTAACACATTACTTTTTGTCCGTTAGAGTGCGCCATATCGAGTTTTGTGACACGTCACTTATCCTATGTTCAGCGGACGATTAAAATAGTTCTAACGATACCTCATATTTAAGTCGAGTTCCGATAAGTACATTAGGAGCTATGAGGGAACAGATGAACATACTCACATACATACATAGCCTGTCAAAATCATAACCCTTCTTTGGCTTTGCCGTAGTCGGGTAAAAATATTACATGGTATACTGATACTCGCGAATTTCCCTCCTTGGTAATCGGGCAAGGGCATGGTGCGCGCAGCTGTGCAGCGGGCGCGTGCAGTAAAGTACAGCTAGTGGTAGTGTGCACAGTGCACGATGCAGAGCGGCGCGCGGCAGGGGGGCGCGCGCCCCGCGGCGGCGGTGTCAGCTGAGCGGCCGCACCGCCACTCGCCAAGGCGCCAGTACCGCGCCAGCTCTCCACGCGGAAGCTTGCGTTCGCTACGGTTTGACTCTATTTACACGTGTTTGTTATCGCGCTCGGGATCGCATTGTTTAGTTTTTTGAAAATATTTAAAAATTAATGCCTACTCGGGATGTAAAATTTCATTGTGATGGTTTATTTGCATAATTACGAATAAGTGAGTAAGGCTGCGATGCAGGCCCAGCGGCTGTCTCATCGTCGGTGCGACCGGTAAACTCGTTGCGAGATGTCATCCTTCTTCGGTTTCCTGGCAGCATGGAGTGTGCTGTGGTCAGCTTCTTTGGCGGCAATGAGTCCGGTGACCTTGCAGCACTGCTGCCCGCCGCACCACGCGCTCAGCGAGGACGCACTGCGCGCCACCGAGCTTACCCCGGCTGCCGCCGCCGCGGCCTGCGTTCCCGTTGTTGGGAACGTCACACGGGCCACGCGGATTTACTCGCTCCATTTTAAAACAATCGTTTACCAAAAGCCCAGACACTGGACAAATAAAACAGGCATACCTGACTGTGAGCTGCTGCGCCTACTACCAGAGGACGCGGCGCCATACGCTCTTCGCGGCTCGGACGGGCTGATGTTGGTACGCGCGGCACCCGGCTCGAATCTGCTGCCCGACCGCTACTGCACCGACGTGCAAGCCGCACTCGTCTGCGCCGACGCCCTGCTGTGGCAGCCCGCCAAGTGCTGCTCTGAGGGACATGTCTTTGACGGCAAGCATTGCTTGAATCAGACAAAGGCGGGCGAACGGGCGCGAGATGACGCGAGCGAACAGGCGCGTGATGAGGCGAGCGAACGCGCGCGAGATGAGGCCAGTGAACGCGCGCAGGATGCGCTAGACGAGCTGAACGCGCTCGTCAATAGGAGCGCGGTGAACTCCAGCAAGGTGGTGATGGGCTGGCCGGCGTGTCCCAAGAAGTCGCGCTATGCCGTGGCAGGCTGGCTATGGGGCGCGCAACTGGAGCAGCGCGGCGCGCTGGTGCTGAGCGCGGCGGGCGGCGGCGGCGAGCGGCTGGCGGGCGGGTCTTGGTGCGCGGAGCTCGTGTTGGGCGCGGGGCGCGTGCGTGTGCTGGCGTGCGAGGCGGAGGCGCGCGCGCGCGGTGCGCAGCCGTCGCGCCACCTGCTGTACGGCGCGGGGCTGGCGGTGGGCGCGGCCTTCCTGGCGGCCACGCTGGCGGCGGGCTTCGCGCTGCCGGCGGCGCACCACGCGCTGCACTGGCGCTGCCAGACGCACTACGTGGCGGCGCTGATGCTGGGCGACGTGCTGCTGGCGGCCACGCAGCTGGCCGGCGACGTGGTGCCGCCCGGGCTCTGCCGCTCGCTGGGTGAGCACAGCTAGTGTAACGTGATATCGGCGAGTCGTGCCGGTCGTGTAGTTCGTGTGCTCACGTGCTCGTTTGTTTCATGTGCTGCAGCGGTGTGTATGCATTTCCTGTTTCTGTCCGCGTTCTTCTGGCTTAACACGATGTGTTTCAACATCTGGTGGACTTTCCGGTACGTACCTGAATATTTGTTGTACATCATAGAATACGATCTTGAATAAGGAAATAAAAATCAAGACGAGAAAATCTCATTGAATTCAGTGCGGGCAGTACAAAGTGTTCCTAAAGACTCGCTCGAATTCGTCAGCCTTAGACAGCGACATGACAATTGGCATTATGTTTTTTAATTCGTAAATGAACGGTACAGTTGACCGCACTTCGGTGGTAACAATAAGGTGAAATTTAGCTGTTTCTTTTTGCATTGTTTTCGTTTATTTCATCTAGTCTTACCCGATACGATAACAGAAATGACATAATTGTTTGCTACTATAGTACGTTCTGATGCTCAAGTGGTAAAAACTTGTTATTTTGGTCATAATGATAGGGATTTAGGGATTTAGGGATATAATGGAAGACCGGGTTAAAGGTACTGTAGTTACCTGGTGCAGCTACCACTGACGTGCGGACGTGAACCGATTACGTACAATACATGACATAACATCACGCCTTTATCGCACGATGAATTGGCAGAGGTCGGTGCGACTACAGCTCGGCACATGTCGCCAGTGACCAAGTCGTATTGATGCGGTCCCTTTTACTTACTGAAACCCACTTATGTTCCTACAGTTACTCTTTGCACTCTAGGATGGGTTTCCTTTTTAGGGTTCCCCTGGCTTTGCAGCCATCGGCTATACTGGACCCTTACGGTTTTGCTGACTTCTCTATGAGGTGCGTCTGGAGCACTACACGACGTCGACAACTGGACTTCGGTTCTTACCAAATTGCCGGGCGGCGAGCTATCCATTGCTCGTCGTCCGCAAGCTACGGTGGCCGGTAGTCGCCCTGCGACTCGCCCGGGGCGGCTGTTCGTTCCCTCACTAGCATGTGGCAGTGTCCTTCGCTAGCATTACTTTTCTCAGAAGGAGGCGATTGCTTTCCATTCACTCTCGCCCCAGACCAGAGTTCGGTGCGAGAGGCCACCGCCAATCGCCTCCTCGAGGACGGCGGCGGTCCTCAAGCACACTTTTTCGTACTGCTATATTTGAGTCCTTCCCTTCCTGGTGGTATGTTCCCTGAATTATGTAAAATTTAAGGTAGCTCTATTTGAGTAAATATTTTGTACAAATTGAAATTTTGTCTATGGAGTAGACGAAAATTTAATACTTTATACCATGTTCGCGTTAAGATTAGACACTTATAGAAACCTTTTTTACTCAACCGATTTTAACTTCTTTTAAAGCAAAAAAAGTGGTTACAATACCAACTATTTACTGCAGCCACCATTTGTCATGCTTTCAACGTAATAGAAGTCAAAATCGGTTGAACGGACTGTAATAAAAGTTTTCATAAATGTCTAATGTTATTTTGAACAGAGTATACGAGCAGTACTGACGGATGTTGAAAAAGTTTATTTTTTATTAAATCAACTGCAGTATTTGAACCGTGTGACTTCCTTTATACAATACTAAATTATAAGCTTGGAGGAGGTTTTTGCAATTAGGCTCACCGAATTAAGGGATTCAAATTCAGAGTTCAACTGAAAATCTGTATAAATTTCGGATTGAAAGGCTGTATTATAAACTATAAGCTAGTGCACGGTTCCAGTTGCTCTTTTCATCTGGAGAAATATAGTGAAAGTATCTACTTTTCGGAAAACCAAGATGAACCTGTCCATGTTTCACGGATAGCTTATATCTTTGGAGGCAAGAGCGGCCGCTTATTTTGTTTTTCCTTACATCAAAAGGAAAAAACGGAACCCCCGGAAACCAGAACCCCGGAGATATTGAGTTGAAATTAAAACCATATAATAGGACTGCGGTCAGCTGTGAAAAAATCAAACTTCAAACTTATTTATTATTTATTTATTATAATCTTTATTTTACACCACATTAACAAAAATACAGGACAAACATTTATAAGAATAAGTGCACAGTGGGCGGTCTTATTGCACAGGGCGATCTCTTACAGACAACCTTTGGATGGACTGAGAGAAAGGAGATAGATTAATGGACTTAACTTTTGTAGGACTTAATGAATAAAAAAGATACGGCCGTTTATGTCGTAAAAAACATATATTTTGATACTCTCAAAGATCGAAATTAATTGGGTACTTCCCGATGACCAGAATCCTGAAATTTGACACAAAGCAAGGTCTTATAGCACAAGTATAATCTGAAAACAGTATATTTGTTACAATTCGGAAAAATCTTTGACGCTCCATTCGGAAATTACACTTTGCGCGGAACCCTCAGTGCGCGAGTCCGACTCGCACTTGCTCAGTTTTTTCGTGTAAGAACACAGTCACAGTCTGATTATTAATTTGAATTAGAAACAACAAAGTTTGTACACTTACAAAGTAATACTTAGTGACTCCAGTTATCCATAAATGCAAAGTTTTTATCGAGAATAAAAAATAAGGAATTCCACTCGCTTGTGTTGGATAATCCCTAAAGTAGTATCTTTTTCAAATCAATATTTACGAGCGCGCGGTGGTACGAGCATGCGGTGCTGCAAGTAACTAAGAGCCGGCTTCTGTCCGATATGCAAGAAACATACTGAACACTAAACATATAAGACGACGGCGACGCCAACAACCCTTACATATACATATGCCCTTGCATATATGCCTCTGTAACGGCTGGTTCGGCGCGGCTGTCACCCCACATCTTTTTTTTTTTTTTATGGTGTGAAAAAATCATGCATTGACATTCCCCGCTCTTGGGCGGAGCGGGAGATAGTGTCAGACTCTTACTGACTAAAAGACCCACCCCGTTCCTTCTAGCCTTCATACCGGGGCTTGAGCGCCCTTTCGGATAACCCTGGCCCCAGTAGGCTTCGACCCGGCTGGGTCCCTGCTGTTGCTGACAACTCCTTGAGGCGCGCGGGAACAGTGCGCGCCGTCGACGACTTGGGCTTGGTCCGGAAAGTTACCGGACGGCCGGACAGTGAGCTACCCATTGCTCACTGTCCGCAAGCCCGCGCCTACGGTGGCCGGAAATCGGGATCAGAATCCCGGTTGCGGCGGCGGCGGCGATAACGCCGTTGCCTGATGCGTTCGGCCTCCTCCTTTGCGAGCATTACAGCTTCGCAGAAGTCGGCGACCGCCTGCCACTCCTCCTCGCTCCGGACCATGGCCTCAACCAAGGCCCGGCGCGAGAGGTCTCCGCCGCCGATCGCCCCCACGAGGGCACGGCGATGCTCCGCCCAAGCAGGGCACACCTCGACTGTGTGCTCCACCGTGTCCTCCGGGCGTTCCGCACAGTGGCGACACCCGGGCGTCACTTCAGCATGAATTCGGTGCAGGAAACTCCCGAACGAACCATGTCCGGTGAGGACCTGCGTCATGCGGAAGGTAAGGACGCCGTGAGGTCTTTCCAGCCACGCCTCAAAGAGGGGACTTACCGCCATGATTGTGGCGTGCCCAGCACTGGGTTGCGATAGTCGTTGAGTCACCCCACATCTGCACCTCACGAATCAATGTGTTACGTCGATTCCAATTGGATCGTATGCAGTGCGAAATTGCTACGACACTACAACCAATCTTGAAGTCAAGAGTGAATAAGTTAGTTTTAGGCAAGCGTGCCCATCGTCGACCACATTCCGTTATGGCTTACCACCGGCCGACATAGAGGTTAAGCGCGATCTGTCTTATATAACTGTACCCCTAGCCATGTTGCAAATCTGCAATCGTTAACGCTTGTAGAAAGCTTCAAATGTACGGGAATGACGTCATCTCAACGCTCAGACACGTGGTGAGAACAAATGATTCAGCGATGCGGCCAACTCGAAGCGTTCGACGCAAGCGAAACGGTTGAAACTTGGCTAGGGGGGCTGAAAAGTTTGTTGGTTTGAATGCGCTGAATTCAGAAACTACTGGTTCTAATATAATATTTAAGTGTTGGATAGGCCATTTATCGAAGGCTATAATAATAAGATACTGCGACTAAAATTAGCTGAGCGGTAACTAAGGACGGGGGTGAAACTGCGGGGAATAATAAGTGAATACAAAAAAATAAAATAAACAATTTTACGCAGATCGATTTATCAATCTGAATTTGTTTTCGACTTATACACAGTGGTTGGGTTTGGTTAACCATAACAGTCACTGATCATTTGGCGATTTAGGTAATGCTTGGAATAAAAACCCAGCACTGTTTAGGATATTGTATAGTTTGCAAGTAAATCCGTTGCTTGGGCGTGTAAGATGTGCTGTGTGTGTGCAGGGACTTCCGGCCGACGTCACTGGAGCGCGGCCAGGAGCTGTGGCGGCTGCGCGTGTACATGGTGTACGCGTGGGGCGGGCCGCTGCTGCTGGCGGGCGCGGCCGCGGCGCTGGACGCGCTGCCCGAGGCGGCGGCTGCGCCCTTTCTGCGCCCACGCTTCGCCGTGCAGCGCTGCTGGTTCTACGGTGATATGGAAATCCTCGTCTATTTCTTTGGGCCGGTGGGCGTGCTGCTGCTCGTCAACCTGGCTCTCTTCATCTCCACCACGCGCCAGCTCACGTGCGGCCTCTGGCGTCGCGATGAAGTCAAGTCCACCTCTGAACGGTAAGTTACGATACGGCGAAGGCACATTGATGGCAAGATCAGCTCTGAAGTAAGGTTTCTGAGTGTGCCGATTGTTTCAGGGCGGCTCTGGGACGCGTGTGCGCCAAACTAGTGGTGGTGATGGGCGTAACTTGGGGCGCGGACGTGGTGTCGTGGGCTGCGGGCGGGCCGGACTACGTGTGGTATGCCACGGACCTGCTGAACGCGCTCCAGGGCGTGTTCATTTTCCTCGTGGTGGGCTGCCAGCCGCACGCGTGGGCGGCGCTGAAGCGCGCGGCGGCGGCGTGCTGCGCGCGGGGCGCGGCGGGCGGCGGCGCGGGCGGCGGCGGCGGCACGCGCAACACGCACTCGTCCACGCACCTGCCGTCGTGCGGCGAGTCGCTCACGCACACCACGCCGGCGCCGCCCGCGCCCGCGCCCTCTACGCCCGCGCGCATCCCCATGGAGACGGTGTGCTGAGGACACGAGCGCCTGCCGAACTGACTATAGTGACGTGAACACTTTGCCCCTGAGGCTCGAGCTTTAATGTACTTGGACGTACTTAGTCATAGTGAATATTTATTCTTCAGTATTATTTTGTATTCCCGTAACGATTACGATCGGTGTTGTCGTATGATTGACGCTGATGACGGACCGAAATTGTGCCTGATGTGTAATGTATACGTGTTTATTATGATTGCGGCGTACATATTGTACGATCCGTGTACTGAATCGAACGATGAAAGCTCCTAATAGCTTTGGTAAAATCTTGCCCTGTTAGATTGGCTGTTGAACAAAAATAAATGTTGAAAGTATTCGGTAGTTTGACTGGCGCGCGGCGCTGCACCGCGGCGCGGCGCGCGTTTATATCTTTAGTTGGCGGCGCGCGGCTCGCTGCCGGCCTCTGACGCCTCGACTCCAAGTAGTATTACTACTACATGTACATAATAGAGATATTGTGACCGAGATAAGAATACCCAATGAATGCCTAAGGCATTAAAATCCGCCTTTGTGCTTTTGTGTTGCAAGTTTTAATAAATAAATATTACGTCGTTCGGCCTTTGAATTAGCCGGAATTAAATTAACACATACTCGTACGTACATTCTGAAGAACACTTAACCAGCAATTGTTTTGTGTAAACATGTTACTAAAGATAAAGCCGTTTGAAAGGAGTAGAAAAAAAAAACCGGCCAAGTGCGAGTCGGACTCGCCCATGGAGGGTTCCGTAGCAGCAAGTAACATAATATAAAAGTTCTTGTAGTTCGTTGTAACTTTGATCGTTGTTTTAATAATAATGTATTTTTTTAGATGTTTTAATAATAATGTATTTTTTTAGACGTATTAAAAAAAAAACTACTTATTAGATCTCGTTCAAACCAATTTTCGTTGGTAGTTTGCATAGTAATGTACATCATATATTTTTTTTTAATTTTGTCATTTTCTTATTTTAGAAGTCACAGGAGGGGGGGGACACGTTTTACCACTTTGGAAGTGTCTCTCGCGTAAACTATTCAATTTAGAAAAAAAGGATATTAGAAACCTCAATATCATTTTTGAAGACCTATCCTAATATATCATATATAATAGATACCCCACACGTATTGGTTTGATGAAAAAAAATTTTTGAGTTTCAGTTCTAATTATGTGGACCCCCCAAATTGATTGCTTTTTTTTTCTATTTTTGTGTGAAAATCTTAATGCGGTTCACAGAATACATCTACTTACTATGTTTCAACAGTATAGCTCTTATTGTTTCTGAAAAAAAAGGCTGTGACATACGGACAGACAGATTGACATGACGAATCTATAAGGGTTCCGTTTTTGCCATTTGGCTACGGAACCCTAACAAGTGAAAAAATATCATGTAGGTATCTAGTCATTTTTTTTTTGCAAAAGTATTCGTTATGTTTAAAAATCATACTACGTTGCTAATGTTGTACAATAAAATACACGAGTTTGTAATAAATGTATATTTTTTTCAAACCTTATTTACCGAGGAGTAGGCTTCAGAAAGTCACTGTTTTATGACACTGCTCGAGCGCTTGGGCATTAATGTACGGGATTTGCTCATGAAGTGGAATGTACTGCGTTAGTAATTCATGGGGTTTAGAACTCTTACACTTGTATAATGATTATAATGTAACAATGAAAACAGGCTACTTATTGCGTGCTAGTATAGATCTTGACCGTACTTCGGTCGCTACTATTAAATGAGCAAGTCATCCCCTGCCATCATAGTTCAGGCAGGGGCCATATTTCTGACATGGTACTTGGTAATCAGTCTACTAAAGCTTCCCAAAACCATATGACACAATAGTTGCCCATCTACTGTCTTGTTGTATTCCATCAAAAGTGTTTAATGAACCTCTGGAAGTTGGTTTTGGCTTCTCGTACGCCTTTCAAAGTCACAGGCCCCTAGAGTTCCGAGATAAATAAATATATGAAAATAATTTTTAAATTAATAATTAAAAAAAATATGTACAAACGGATTAATAATAATAATGTATTGTTCAGAAAAATACATAATTAAATCTCACTGATCTCCACACTAGGGTTCCCGGTGTCGTGCGGACTCTGATGAAAGCATCAAGGCCCAAAAAACAACACAACACAACACATACATGTAAAGCATATGATAAGTTAAACAAAAACGAAAATTATAGGGAAATACGTATAATTACGACATCTTTTCTCCAAAACTGTTCATGGCCGCAATTTAAGATCTCTTCAAGGTTCTGGACTGGAGTGGACTAGGCATTAATGTCAATGGCGATTCACATCACTCACCTTCGGTCAGCCGACGACATAATAGTCATGGCGGAGACTATGGAGGAGCTCAGCACAATGCTCAATGACCTCAGTAGAGCTTCCAAAAAGTGGGTCTTAAAATAAACATGGATAAAACCAAAATTATGATTAACAACCATGTAGCGTCCAGTCCTATCAAGATCGGAGACTTTATACTCGAAGTTGTGGACGATTACGTCTACCTCGGACAGACAGTCCAGTTGGGTAAACCTAATTTCGAGAAAGAGGTTAACCGTTGAATCCAACTCGGCCGGGCAGCGTTCGGGAAACTACGAGGTGTCTTCCAACATACCACAGTATCTCCAGACAACAGTCTATGACCAGTATTACCAGTGATGACATCATCATCATCATATCAGCCAAAAGACGTCCACTGTTGGACATAGGCATCCCAAGCGTCGCTAAGTGTTGACATATGGCTCTGAAACGTGGTCGTGGTCGTTGAAGTCACCCAAAGGGCAATGCTTAGGGCCCTCGGGGTTTCCTTGCGTGATCGAATCAGAAATGAAGATATCCGCAGAACTAAAGTTGCCGGCATAATACGAAGAATCGCAAAACTGTGTGGTGAGTGGTGGAAAGTGGCAATGGGCAGAGCACATTGCTCGCAGAACAGATGGCCGTTGGGGCGAAAGATTCTGGAGTGGCGACTGCGTACCGGAAGACAAAGCGTTGGAAGGCCTCCTAGAAGGTAGATCGATGACCTGGTGAAGGTTGCGGGACAACGATAGTTGCGAGACGTACAGAATTGTTCATTGTGGTGACAATTGGGGGAGGCCTATGTCCAACAGTGGACGTATATCGGCGGAAATGATGATGATGACGTATAATTATGTATTTAGTGTAAATTTATAAGTAAGAATGGGCGACTTCGATTTTGAGATTAAAATAATGGTTGGGCTACTATAATATGTATTATTGCACATTAATAAGTACCTACTATTGTTATGAAGAAGCAGTTTATTTCGCAAATGCCCTGTAATGTGCGAGCATTTGGCGGTGCTCTTGTGTTGAGTGTTGCGTTTCCAGTTGACGTGGACCACTCTTACATTATGCAGGTTTTCAACGTGCAAATCTGATAATGGTAAATCGAAAGTGTACACATGCAGCGGACAAGCGCAGGGAATGCGCGGGCCGAGGGACGCAGTGGCTCCGCTTTCTCCGAAGCACTCGCTGTGGGCGCTGCGCGAGCGCACGGCCACAAACTAGATAGGTACAGAAGTCAATCTATATACAAAGCGCGCTCGAGCAAAGCACACATAGACACCGCTCACGGACACTATGTCCCGGTCGCGTCTCGGCCCACTCGTCGAACAGTTCCGACTCAAACGCTCATTAGTGTGCGTCCACAGAGCGTAGGTAAAGTGAAGTACATACCTACATGAGATTGTCTTCTGTACCTTTCTATTTTGTGGCACGGCCGAGTTCGCTCGTTCGTTTTCGATTAGAACAAGCTAGCTGGACAATATTATTTATTAGGATATTTTGCTTCATACAGCTTTATAATGAGGTAATAGTGCGGTTTCAATACAAAACAAACAAATTAAAGAAGGTAGGGTCAGGAGTACATAAAACGAAAATTACAATATATAATTCGTATATTATGAAAAATTGATATACGTCGCTAAATTTTAATCGTTTTAATCCTATTACCTGCAGGTCATGGAACTCGCTCAGCTGATGTTTTCTTAAAAAAAATAATTTCGTACATGCGTAAATTAATACGAGTTTTGAAAAAAACGTACTTTATTTATTAATTTTGTCCTTACAAATCGATAGTGTTTCATGTGCCGGATCGACCCTCCATGAGATTGTCTTCTGTACCTATTTGGTAAATGATAAATGATCTTTATTTTGCAAGTAGGTTTTATAAAAACACTTTTACACGTCAATTTTTTTTTTTGTCGTCAAATAATGCTAGATGAGGCCGGTGTTTCCTATCTGACTACCCTGAGAAGAAACACCGAAACAAACTCAGGGGTCAAAGTCTCTTTTAAAGTCCATACAGCAAAACATGTAATGGTCAAATCATGTGAGAACCATGCAGATTGAGCCTGAGATGGTCTTTTGAAGAAAGAACCACACAGTTCTAAGTGGACCTGTCCAGTCAGTGCAAGCATTTGTCAATATGCGTGTAGCTCAACTCGGGACTACTAAGGACAAGTAAGAGTGGTGGTAAGAGACAGAGCTATATAGGTTGTTATCACCCTCATTACCTTACTAGCAGTGGACATTAGAGCAATACTATTCTTGACGTTGGGACACGTGGGGATCTGGCTAGATGCTGAGACAAGAAATTCCCGAAAATTCAAAAGTGAATTTTGTTCAGCTAGCATGTTCACAACGAAACACTGTGCGCTTCCGAGAACGCAACACAATGCAGGTCGCCGCCGCCGCCGCATGACGCGCCTCACAGCAGTGCGTCTACACCAGCACCTACCTACGTACTCAACATTCCTAGTTTCATTGTTTTGAGAGAGTTTAGCCGAAGTGTACGGACGTCTCGCCTCGGACCCGGAACATAAAACAATCGGCGATAATCAGCTCAGCTATGTACGACTGTATGTAATTATCGGTGGGTACTAAATGTTTTGTTCAGATATGACCAGACCACGGAAAAGAATGGATAATCTATCAATTTTCGAGCATGCGTGTTTGCTCAGTTCTTCTAAACTAACTGTTGAATAACGTGTGGATACTATCATTAGGTAAATTATGTTTCTAAAGGTAAGGTACCACTTAACGTTTTGAAAGATGTGAACATGAGTTTCATCTAGGGTTGCTCTTTGCGCCAGTGTTACGAACAGGTAAAGGTGTGCTCGGAAGCGAGTCTGGCGAAAGGATGAACCGCGCAGCTCACATAGCACACATCTTCGGAAAGATCCTACTTAGCAGTGCATGGTCGGCTTTACGGAGAACTGTACCCCTAGCCAAGATGATAATCTGCAATCGTTAACGCTAGTAGAAAACTTCAAATGTATGGGAGTGACGTCATCTTAACGCTCAGTCACGTGGTCATGACCAAAAAATCGGGGGCGTGGCCTACTCGAGGTGTTTGACAATACAATATTTCAAGAGAAACGGTTGTAAGTTGGCTAGGGGGGCTGCAGTCAGTTCACAGGTTGTTGTTAACATTTTGAATGTCTTAAGTTACACAGTTCGACATAAGCAATTGTCTTTCTATTGTGTCTCTAATTACTGCAATCGATGAGTTAAGTGAGGGAGGAGAAGAAGCACGTAGCGCCAGCGCCGGCGACTGAGCGTGATTAGCGTCGCCGTGACGTTATCAGCAATATAACGTCACTTAGTTTGTGTTTCATAATGATTGACGAATTTAATTTAAATTATTCCGGCGCGCACTGTCCAGAACTCCGCGACTTCATATGCTTAACTCCTCCTGGCAGTGTAAGGTCCATCTGGACTATTGCAAGCACCTACTTATAGCAATTATCTACTTTTGACTGGCCTGTTGGTCTAGTGGTTAGTAGCCCTGACTGCTATGCCGGAGGTCGTGGGTTCGATTCCCACCCAGGACAAATGTTTGTGTGATGAGCACGATCATTGGTTCTGTGTCTGGGTGTAATTTATCTATAATATGTTTGTATTTAGAAATATATAAGTAAGTTTATCAGTTGTCTAGTACTCATAACACAAGCTCTGTTTAGCTTGAGACTAGACGGCGTTGTGTTGTGTGATAGTTGTAGAATATTGTAGAACTTACGGTCTAAGGTATCGCGCGTTGGAAATGGTAACTCGGTACAAAGAATTTATAATACATATTAGGAAACAGTTTATAATTTAGATTTAATTATCAAATTGGGTCTTTAGTTTAATTCTCGACAATTAGTATAGTCGAAAAGTAGTTTTACACGTCATGTCGTCGGTAGGTGGTGTGTGCACTCCTGACTTGTGTTATCATCCACTGGGCAGGCGCGTGGCATGACGTCACGGAGACACAGCGAGCGGCGCTACGTCACACGTCACGGTGTCGTCCGCAGACATGGCTCCTGTTATCGCTCGCTGTGGCCACGGTAATAATATCTACAGTAATCTAACTTCATACAAACGGACGAAACGCGAGCTATACCTACGCGCCTCGAGCTCGCGGCGCGCTCGTGGCAGACAGTCGCGACGTCGTGCCGCAGTGACATTCGGTTGGTGTTTTGTTTTTTTAACAATAAGCGCGCGATTTCTTCACAAAAAATAAGTTCATACATATTTACTCATTTAATATGACGAGTAGGATATATTGTGCTATTTTTGTTTGCATGAATTCGTCAATAAAGCATCCAGAGATAACTTTTTTTAGATTACCTGGAACTAAACTAGTAGGTCTGTATGTCTTAAAGGATAAGTATTTCCTTTTATGTCCCGAAAAAAAGATTTAACTGGATTAATAAATAAAGTGAATGGAGTAGAGCCTGTCTAATAAGTCAACCGACTTGGGTAATTATTAAGGCAAAATGAAATCTGGTGTTGACTATACCAAATTTCAATAATCAAGGTTGATTAAGAGATATTGATCATTGTTTACAACTAGAAGAACCTTAAAAAAAGTATCGAATATAAGTATTTTTTAAATAATTAAATATTATGTGTTCCGTTCGACGTTTAAGACGTCGAACGGAACACATAATACTATGGACTTAAGGTCCATTATGAGAGTACATCGTCTTTTTCCCACGCTTATTCGCTAGATTTCACAACTTCCGCTACCTAAATCGACCTCAGCGCCACCCGTGGCCGTACCTGGAACTAACTAACAGCACAGAGCAAGCCACCATTAGTTCGACATTGTTGCGTCGTTCTTTGTACCGCGCGAAGTCGTTAGATTTTAATTTTAACTTACTTCCATTTTATTTAAAGTTTTTGTAAAATTTATTTATCTTTCGAGACTAAAGTAGAAAGTTACTGTAGGACCTCTGTCCACTGTAATGTTCTCGTACAAACACTGGCTCGCTCGCAAGCGCACGCGCAGCAACAACACGTGTACTCTCGCCCACAGCGCTCTCGTAACTCCGTGGCTCACATAAGCGTCGCTTGCCCGAGATAGCGTATATCTATATTTAAGTATAGATATGCTGGTCTATAATGCTGGTCCAGCTCCACTACCACTAGGGCGTACTAATTAGTTGATTAGTTGGAAACTAATATTATTTTTTAATTTGAAAGAGACAATTGCATTGTATAATGTAGAAGCACTTTTTCCAAGTTTGTGAATGTGAAGCACCATGGAGCATTTTTATTAGATTACAACTTTTTTTTTTGACATTACGAGCATGGCAGTTGAGAGTTTGTCATGCTCACTCAAATGTCTCGCTGTTGGTGGCACGTGTTATTGGGTCGTTCAGTTCCCTTCAAAATGGTTGAGCTGAGTGGGGCTGATGCACGCGTCATGCTCGTGAACGGGTGCCGTCAGATGGGACTGGTCATCTCTTAGCTGCCAGTGGCTTAATTCAGTTTCTATCTTTTAATTATTTTACATTTTTATTTCTCTATCGACATTGTGCTCACATGATAGAAGCAACAAGTAATATGTAACCAAGCATTATATGTAACACATATATGATTTAAAAGAGTGTCCATGGAGTTTCTTGCACGTTCTTCTCCATAGAGACCTACTCTTTGGAACGTGCAATTTAGCTTCACTTTTCTTGGACTGACCGACATTTGACTATTCAAAAGTGCCTGTAAATGGTCTATTTGAAATAAATGCTTTGATTTGATACTCCTAATACAAACACTACATCCCTTTCATGTTCAAAAATATTTATTTGAGATTATAAAGAAACTATGAAATAATTCGAAGCAAGGGTACAGTAAAGAAATATCCTTCCACATCGATTTAAACTTTTGATTAACAGCTGATCCTTAATTCTCATCTCCGTTATTTTAAACAAATCTTTAAATGGATCTAGCTTAGTTTACTTGCTCTGCCCGTTTATAATCATTAGGAAGTCTCGGATTGAAGAAAAAAAAATTTTTTTTCTTATTCTGATTAAACCTACACTTTTTTTTTTTAGGTTACTACGTACTCTATATTGCGTAACGCATCATTTATCATGGCACTTAAATTAACCTCGGGGTTCTACATCCTCTTTTGACATCAACGGCAGAGAAAACGAAGTCTTGCCTATCGAGAGTTCCAAAGGAGCACCAGTGTTCGTCGTTTGGTTAAGTGTCTGTAACTGTACAGCCAATCGTGAGTTGGCCTTCGCCTAATGGACCCTACCACAAATGGTCCCTGGTCTCTACAGTCGCTATTAGCATTGGTTCGAACACGAACATCTCATATTTGTCCTCCTCATTCACACGGGTTTGTCCCGTCGCGATTTAAGTGTTAGACAATGTTACTTGAATCACAGAACTCTAAATTATTTAGATGAGACTACCAGTAATTTTAATCAAAACCTTCAATGTTTCAGTGTCGTTACCAATTACCAGAGAGTTATTTTTAGCTTTACCTTCTGACCAACTTCCAACTGACGGTAAATTAACTTTACGATCACGCAACGAGATACAGTTTCGCGATAAGAAGTCACGTATGGCACTACTACAGGACGTACGCTTAGGGTCCAGTCATATCTTATGGTTTCACCCGTTTGAGGTAGCCCGCTAACTGGTATCAGTATGAAATTCTACGACTAGGTACTTGCGAGTCTCAATTCATTAAATCCCAAGCAAACGCCGGCGCCCGCTCATTCACTGTCCCTCCACTGTGCCTCCAATTGACACGATCGAAAGGTTAAATCATAAAACCCGACTCTTTCATAAAAATTAAATTATTTCTTATTCAATTTTTTGTGGCGCAGTTGCCAAAAAATAAACTTTACCACACGTCAAATCTTTAGAACGGCCCCATACTCGAGAAAACTTAGGTAAAAACCACCAGGAGTAAGCTACTAGACCTATAAACTGTTCTAACTGAGCTACGATAAAAAGTAGGGGCAGAGTCGAATGTACGTTATCTGTTTTCTGCTAATAGGTCCTATTTCTTCTAACTTCACCACTTGACTTTATTTCATATCCTAGCAACACGAGTTGCATTATCAAAACAACCCTTTTTTTTCACTTTTCCAAATCTAACGAAAATCCGGCTGTAGACAACGATTTTTTAAAACTACATTAAGTCTCCCGACGTCTCTCTTAATAGTTTATCAGCGAATCATTAAGCCAAATGCCTAGTCACGCCAACTATATTCACCTGTACTCTGTTCGAACATAATCATTTTGACTCAGTGGCATCAATTTGTTTTCAAAATAAACGGCTAATCAATAATTTAATATTATTCCAGTTGGCTATAAACTCTAGCCTGTTTTAGTAAGATTACCAACATAATACATCGCTCGGTCAACCTGACAATATTATTGCAAATTGCTCTGAACGTTGAATCTTCTATTTACTCTTTTACAGATCATAGTTTAAGTCAGTGATATCAGTTATTTACTACGGACCACAACATTAAACCTTATTTGATATCAGTAACAATCACAGCTTGTAACTAAAACTGAGGGTGCATTTAATTTACTCCTTCAACTTTTTTAGTTACTATTTTAAATTCTAAAAAAAATCATTTTATTAAAACAATTTTTTAGTTTGTTTTCCGACATATCAATATCTAAAAATCATGACAATTTGAAATAGATTGTTTACTTAGTTTCGTATCAACTTTTAAAAACATTTTAAGGACAATGGGAATTCGATAACCTTGCATCCGGTATTTGGCTCAAAAACCGATTCAGTGTCATACCAACAATCGAGCTGGACGTTGCTAGCTTCACCAGATCAAAATACAAATGCCTTATTTTGGTTACGAAAATTAGTAGATATTTCAGAAAATGTTAGAGGGTCCCTGACAAATTTATTAATCACTACAAGGGAGCCTCGTAAACCAGCCAGCTCTCAGTCAGCTGTAATTATCGGTGGATGGATAAAACGTATTCTTTCCGAAGCAGGTATAGATGCTTCTCCGGGTAGTTGTAGGTAGGGCTTTCAATACCGGTATTACGGGATCCCGTAATACCGTGATCACGGATATATTTTGGTCTTTTTTCAATCACGGTATTGACGAGCCAATACCGTGATTACGGTATTACAATCTTTAATATATATTATTGTGTTTTGTTGTAATAAGTAGTAAGAAGTTGTATTATATAATACAAATAACGATGTAATATTATTCTCACACTTGTATTAAGCGCCAACTCTTCGCGATACGTCGAACCATAGACTAAAATGGTCTGAATAACGCGGAGTGTAATAGGCCCTATACGACGTTATTGTTTTGTTAGTCAGTATCGCAAAGGTGCGCGGGTAACATGTGCATGTAAACTTGGTCATTGTGTATTTTTGATAAGTTTGTAATCTTGACGAGCAACATGGTACATAATATTAATACTTGTATTTTATGGGTTTTGACTCAATTCTCAACGAATCACGCGATCGTATTTTTTTTTTGTAAAAACTAATGTCGAATTACGAATTCACAACAAATTGAAGCATCTAAAATTGTATCATTTTCCACTTTGTTTAATATCACTTTTTACTTTAACGGATCACGTTATCCGTTAGATCTACAATTAAAAAGTAAAAATTGAATATTTGAGCGGTTTGGATGTGGCATTCTTTTTTAACTTCAAATATTATTAATTTTGTCTAATTAGTACTTATCGTATTACTACTTTCGTGTTCGAAGAAACGATTCAAAATTATACATTTAATTGGTAGTTTGGTACAACAATTACATGTGAGATATTAATATAATAATAAGAAAGACACGAGTCTTGACGCTTGCTGACCTCTAAGGGCAGTATAGGTACGCATCGAATGTATCAGCCAGTAAACTATAGGTACGACAGGGCCATGCTTACTTGAACCTTAGAACTGCGTTTTAACCTTATTAGAAATGTCTTAAAAAAGTTACAGCGTCAAGTAAGCCTAAACCTTACGGAGATCTATGATTTTAATCTACCTTATTACCGGTAAACAATCAGTATGGCTTACTAGAACCTTATTAGAACGGTAAAGAGAGAATAAACACTGATTCGAAAACAAAAATATTTAATCTTTCAATCGTGGAAATTACAGACACAATAGAAAGACAATGGGTGCGCGAACGCTTGGGGTTTAATGAATTAAATGGTTTTATTAATTTCCTAATTAAAGTTCATAGGAACTTTAACAGGGTTTGACAGGGTTTCAGTCAACCACTAGTTTAAAAAAAAAACCTTGAGTTCAATACCGTGATCACGTGATCACGGTATTAAAAATTCTAATACCGGTATTGATACCGGTATTGAAAAAGTCCGGTATTTGAAAGCCCTAGTTGTAGGTCAGCAGTTTCATCTCTAAACTATTTAGAAAAGTACCCAATCAATGATATTCTAAGTAAAGCTAACTGGCGCCATGAACATACTTTTAGAAAATATTATTTTAGAGAGGTAATAAACCCCAGCCTCGATAATAGATCTCAACCAGAGAAATCACTTTCTCAATTCTTTACCGTTACAGATTCATAAACCTTTATTATTATTTATGAGTGGTAAACTTATGTTAATTAATCAATGATCAACATTGTTTGCACTAATTGTAAATTGATTGCCTTGTGAATTGATTTTTTGTTATCGTACTTTCTTATATGATTATTAAAACAATTAATCACATTGTTGCGTTTTACTAAGCAAGCCACCAGGAGATAACAAACAGATCTCTCATAATGGACTTCAGACGTCGAACGGAACACATAATATAAAAATTTTACCTTAAAATAAAATTTGTATTATGTTTCCTGAGACGTCTGAAGTCCAAATAATTTCTTCCTGGTGTATACCAATCATCATCATTACCATTATGAGCCGAACAATGTCGAACGAATGGTGGCTTGCTCTGTGCTGTTAGTTAGTTCCAGGTACGGCCACGGGTGGCGCTGAGGTCGATTTAGGTAGCGGAAGTTGTGAAATCTAGCGAATAAGCGTGGGAAAAAGACGATGTACTCTCATAATGGACTTCAGACGTCTCAGGAAACATAATACAAATTTTATTTTAAGGTAAAATTTTTATATTATACAAAATTCCCAAGTCGGTTGACTTTTTAGACAGGGGAAGTGTTTTGTTTTGTTAGTTTGTATAATTCAAAGTAAAGTGGTATTTTGTTATTAATAATAGTTGTTTATTCTATTGTGTGTATGAATAAGTCTAGTCTTTCACTAGATAGTTGAAATTTTCCCAAATTACGTATTTCTGTTGCTGCTATAACAACATATAGGTACCACTAAAACCGTTTTTAGAGTTCCGTAGCCAAGTGGCAAAAAACGGAACAAAAAACAACACGCATTTTTATTGAAAACTTCCTATTCAATTAAAAAGTATTTTATTTGTTTAAATAAAAAAGTATATTTACAATCACAAAACCAAATGGAAACACAAAGAAGACAAATGTAATTAGAATGCTGGAAGCGGGCAGCCCTATCGCATGTTTACGTACCGCGCGGCTGTAGGCATTTATTTCAAAAATACGGCCGAGTTACATTACTGTATGATATTATTACCATGCCGTGGCGCTGTATTTCGGCGCGCCGTGTTGGCGGCCACACGTCTCGCGCCGGGCTGGCGGCCACACGTCCCGCGACGGGCTGGCGTTCCCACGTCCCGCGCCGGGCTATTGTCCATCATCTGCTGCTGATATGGCTCGCAGTCCGTAGTCTACCTTCACTTAACTGATAACGAGCTGAAGTATTTTTTACTATACTTATCTTGAGATGACGCCCTCCCATGACGCAGGTTCATAACGTTTTTCAATAAGAACGAACTTTGGCAGTGGCAGTCAACCTACAGCTATCAAGCTATACCTACTTATTTAATATTCTTATTTGACCGACACACGATACACGATTCCATAACGCATTAAAAATTGTTAACAGTTAATTTCAAAATCAGTGTTCTGTTCAGGTTCAGTTCAGAGCTAGGGAATGCAAACCGGTTAACTCGAAAACCGAAAAACCGGTTTTTCGGCATATTTTTAATGATTAAAAAACCGGTTTATTTTTTCAAGTAACCGGTTTTTCGGTTTTTTTTTTATTACTTTTAAATGACACTATTTTTTTATTAAATATTGTTTTAAAACTCTGTTAAGGCTTGATATCAATCGTAGGTTTGTTTATATATACGTGCCATAGTGATAGCGAAACCAACTGTACAGTTTTTCTGTTTACGATCATTAAAAATTCAGGCCGGCCACGTGTTGTGAGAAAAGGCAATGAAAGGCCAGAATTAAAATCTCGTAAGGACACAGAAATTCTTATGCACAGATGGAATACCCACCGTTGTTACTCATCATAATATCATCTCCTTAAACAAGTCGCATTTAAAGAAGAGAGTGAAAAGATCAAAACCTTTGTTTGTTCGTTACACTGATGAAAAACTCAGGGATATTCTTGCTTTGGGCGGAGCATCGCTGTGCCCTCGTGGGGGCAATCGGCGGCGGAGACCTCTCGCGCCGGGCCTTGGTTCAGACCTAGTCCGGAGCGAGGATGAGTGGCAGGCGTTCGCCGACTTCTACGAAGCAATAATGCTCGCAAAAGAGGAGGCTGACCGCATCAAGCAACGGCGCTCTCGCAGCCGCCGCCGAGATTCCAATCCCGATTTCCGGCCACCGTAGGCGCGGGCTTGCAGACAGTGAGCAATGTGTAGTTCGCTGTCCGGCCATCCGGTAACTGTCCGGACCGAGCCCAAGTCGTCAACGGCGCTCACTGTTCCCGCGCGCTAGAAGGAACAGGGTGGGCTTTTAGTCAGTAAGAGTCTGACACCGTCTCCTGCTCCGCCCATGAAAAAATTATCACAATCAAGGAAAATTACAACAAGCAAAACAATTAGGTGTAAGCTTGTAACTCCAAAGAACACTCTCAACAGTTATCAGAGTCCTGAATGATCATCATGCGGCATCAGTAATGGTTCATTTTCGTGAAAATGGGCTACTCTAACTTCAGCTAAAGAGTATCAAGATACTATCCTAAACGCCATAGCAAAGCCTCTTAAAGCCTCTCTCTTTATGATAACATACTAGGTTTTTTCAAGATGCTTACAACGAGTGTTTTGGACTTCATTAAGGCTGATGATTGACCTTTGTCTAGCCCAGAGACCTCAACCCCTAAACTACAAATTGAGATCTACTATATTAGAGGGCATGGCTAATTAAAAATTCTTTACAATCAGCGGTGGACAACTTTCCAACGATCACCGTGCGTAAACAGATGACGCGTGGCCTGAACGCCTAAAAACTTGTGTTAAGGGTAACGGTGGATATTTTGAGTAGAGTTAAATTAACTTCTGGCTTAGATTCTCTATATATAACATCATTCTGAGACATTCGTTTTTATGAAGTTATTTTTTTTTTATCTTTCACAGAATTCATGGCCATATTAAGTGTACAGTATATTTTTTCAATAGATAAGTTTCAAAATAATTATTTAGAATTTCACAAGCAAAAAAAGTTAAAGTTTTCACTTAAAAATAATTTTCAAAATTAACTAATTTTAAAACCGGTTATCCGGTTAACCGGTTTTTTTTTAGAAAACCCGAAAAAAAAACCGGTTTGTAATTTTGGCGGTTTTTGCATTCCCTAGTTCAGACGCTGTGTTTTGTGTCCCGTTCACTGTGCGTCGCGTCGCCGAGATCGTGTGCTTGCACGCCGTTCGACTACTCCTGTGGGGCTACGGGAAATCTCTAGACTACTCCGAAAAACCACTGATGATTTCCGCCCTGTATTGCACCTTATCTCCCATTTTTTCTAGGATATGAGCCCATGTATGCAAAGATATTATCATCTAAATTTGTAGTACTAGAACGCGCGATGACACGGACCCACGCGCACGGTAAGACGTACCACTGACCCGGACGCCATTTGCCTGAAATTTTCTACAGATAATCCAGCACGTTGTAAGGTGGATTAATCCAGCACGGATCCTGTGGCAATTTCGAACGGGATTCCTCGTTCGAATCTGCTACAGGATCCGTAAAAAAATATTTTATTTAATCTATCATTAAATAAAATATTTTCTATTAAATGATATAGCAAAGACGTTATTTTCGTCATTTCGTTTATAAAGATCTGAAGGCAAAATTCTAAAAAAGCGAGCTTCCTTGTCTCTAAAAAAGTACAAAATAACTTTATTTTCGGAAGTCAGTGTTTCTATAATAGTTTTGCCCACCGACTTCCGAAATTAAAGTTATTTTGTACTTTTCAGTGTTTTTTTAACATTGAAGTCGGTGATATTTCTTTTTTAAGTTTTTTTTTCTCTTTTTAGTTATGGTACCACCACGAAAAAGTACCTCTCAGCCAAACTTAAATACCTTATAGCCAGAGAGCATCTCGTAAGGATTCTAATAATCCCGAACACGGTTAGATTACATTAATTTATCTTCTGGCTTCATCATCAGGTCAGCCTGATATATCCCCTCCCCCTTTTCATTCAGCCAGTCATTGACTACACGTATAAACAAAGCAATTGTTTTGTACTTGTTACGACAGTTCTGCTGTGATCCTATGAGGAGTTCTGTGCCATATCTTCGAAGTTCATGATCGGATCATAACAACATTTCAATGGGACCAACTTGGAAGCATAACCTTTCAATCAAAAAAAGAATTTTCAAAATCGGTTTACAATAGGCTTAATAAAAAAATAATATAGTTGCCGTAATAAATGTAATTAGTGAGTCTTTTAGATTATTCAAAAATAAGGGACACGTATTTTTTATTTGTAAATTAAACCAAAAAAAAAAACAAAGATATTAAAGTTACGTGTAACGTCACGCCGTGCTGCATTTTTCGCATGGGGGGTGACGTCACACATGATTGTCACAACTTTATTGGGCTATATCTTTGTTTAATCGAACAAAAAAGAAAAAATACGTGTCCAATATTTTTTTTATAATCTACTAAACGACTAAATAAAATTTAATTATTTTGACCCTGGAAACTAAACTCATAAAAATAAACACATTTAGCCGAACATAGAACTTCCTTCTTTTCGAAGTCGGTTAATTATGGCATCCCTTAGGGCTTAGCACATCTTAGGTTTTGTTTTGATAAAAAATACAGAAATAGGAAGTATTTTCGAAATTACACAGAAAAGCTGAATAAACATATATTTTGACTAGATTTTTTTTGTTGAAGTGCGGTATTATAAGTAATATGCCTGGCTACCCCCGAACGCGCGGGTCCCATAGCATTTGCTACTCCTGCTACGTGGGTAGTCCACCACTGCAGATAGGGATTAGTTTCTGCTTGAATGTTGACTGTAGGGGTCAACATTGTACAAAAGTGAAGCCGGCGCCCGCAGCCGTGTGAGAGCCGATTGATTGGAGCACAATGCTGCGCCCGAGTGGCCGCTACCGCGCCTTGTTACACGAACACTGAGTGTATTGTGTGCAGATAGTTTTGACCTCTCTACTCATATCTCACAGGAATGTTTCGTCGCAGTGTGTCGATAGACGGCATCACACGAACGTTGTATGTGTGCTAGTATTAGAACTTAAGCATTATCTACGTAATTAAAAACAAATTAGCGATCGAGGTTAGCGTAGTAGTGGTGCTAGGTTTACTTAGAGTGCAGTGTGACCGCGACACAAACACGAACTAATACAACGACACTGTCATCGTGTCAGCACAAGCATTACGTAGTAAGCAGTTTAGTTGGAAACCAGCGTCAGGCAACGGCTACGAACTGGAGCTATTTGGCGCAGCCGTGACACACAATGATTATTTATTTTTTTATTATTCAAGATTTTATTTAGGGGCTTTTGTCGTAATTTGTTTTATTGCCTATAAATAATAATATTCCACAACTATCACACAGTGCCATCTAGTCCCAAACTAGGCAGAACTTGTGCTATGTGTTAGATAACTGATAAACATACATATATATTTCTAAATACATACATACTATAGATAGATTACACCCTTCATAGAACATTAATGATCATGCTCATCAGACAAACATTTGTCCTGGGCCTCAAGTCTGCTATTACAATAGTCTCAGAATGGTCTATCATTGATGTCATAATTGTCGATTTTGACAAGTTTTGTAATCTACCTACTACTATAATGGTGTCATTATGACTTTCCATTGAACCACTGACACTACACTGAAAGGAGTGGCATAAAATAGTAATCTCGTACATATTGAAAACCGGCCAAGAGCGTGTCGGGCCACGCTCAGTTTAGGGTTCCGTAGTTTCCCGTCCGTCACTATAACTGTACCCATTAATGAGTTTAAAAAAATGCTTGCATATACGATTATACTACAAACTTAGTCCAGAAATTATTTTGTTCAACCTTTTTGTCTTTTTTGTACAAAAACTGTTCTTTCCATCAAGTTTAAAATAATTTTCCTAGAAAGTCCTTGTAAAGTTCTACTTTTCAGTTTTTTTTTCATATTTTCTAAACTTATGGTTCAAAAGTTAGAGGGGGGGACACACATTGTTTTTTACTTTTGGAGCGATTATTTCCGAAATTATTGACATTATCAAAAAATGACTTTAGTAAACCCCTATTCATTTTTAAATATCTATCCAACAATATATTACACGTTATGGTTGAAATTAAAAAAAACATCACTTTCCACTTTACATATACACCCCTATAAAACATTTTTTTCCTACCCTAATAAAACATTTTTTTCCAATTTTTATTTTACCACTTTGTCGGCGTGATTGATAAACATATTGGTACCAAATTTCAGCTTTCTAGTGCTAACGGTCACAGAGATTAAGCGAGGACGGACAGACAGACAGACAAGGAGACGGACAGACAGACATGGGGAAATTATAAGGGTTCCTAGTTGACTACGGAACCCTAAAAATGAATATTTGACGTATGCGGTAATCTGCCAAAACTTTGACAGTTTATTTGATCAGTGTTCTACCATTAGAACGTTATTGTGCAGTTATTGGTTTTAATATACTCGATATTATCATTCTATCACAACTTTGTTACGACCGATCAATGATCGATCATTATAAATCAGCAGATTACGAACTTTTAGCAAAATGACCATGGGATCGTGTTGGAATGACAAATTTATAAAAATAGCAGACTTGGGCCCAGCTGTAATCGAACCCACGACCTCCGGCATAGCAGTTAGGGCCACTAACCACTAGACCAACAGGACAGTCTAAACAGTCAGGCCTTTCATATATTTAGCAAATTATGTATTTATTTTAGTGTTAAACCATGTAGGTACTTTGTTTTTCTACCAATTGTTTAGCTTGTTTTGAAATGCACCGAGTGGACCAAATAGGGTTACATTTTGTGTCCAGGCAATCTTTATCAGCTAGAAGCTAGTAACCTATACTTAATATAAAAAAGAGGTAACGTTTATTTGTTTGTTTTTATGTTTTTTTGTTTGTACCGATAGAAAGCGGCTTTATTCCTGAGTGACATAAGCTATAATTTATGTACTCGGTCGCGGGCAAAAGCTAGTATACAAACACAAATGTTATTCGTTTCATTTTCACAGAGAACATAATTAGAAAATCTTGCGTTACGAAAGAGCCTTAACTGTTGGGTTTTTTCAAATTTCCTGAATCCCTCACTACGATCCCTTATCTCACGCGGTCCCCTCTCTTCCCAAACGTGTGATGTACGTTTGTTTCTGTATACTGACTTATAATGCGACTATGTATATAGTAGGTATGTTTACAAAAGACATGCATCTATAAATGTCGTGGCTCTAATTTATGTGCACCTATGCGGAGATCTCTCGCGCCGGGCCTTGGTTGAGGTCATGGTGCGGAGCGAGGAGGAGTGGCAGGCGGTCGTCTCCTTCTACGAAGCCGTAATGCTCGCAAAGGAGGAGGCCGACCGCATCAGGCATCGGCGCTCTCGCCGCCGCCGCCGGGACCCCGATCCCGATTTCCGGCCACCGTAGGCGCGGGCTTGCGGACAGTGAGCAATGGGTAGCTCGCTGTCCAACTGTCCGGTAACTGTTCGGGCCGAGCCCAAGTCGTCGACGGCGCGCACTGTGCTCGCGCGCCCCAAGGAGTTGTCAGCAACAGTATGGGCCCAGCTGGTTCGAAGCCTACTGGGGCCAGGGTTATCCGAAAGGCAACTCGAGCCCCGGTATGAAGGCTAGAAGGAACGGGGTGGGCTTTTAGTCATTATATATATATAGAGTCTGACACTATTTCCCGCTCCGCCCAAGAGCGGGGGTTGTCATTGGATGATATTTCTCACCAAAAAAAAAATGTGCACCTATGTTATTTATAATGTACGACTATACTATACGTGAATAATACTGATAGGTATGTACTAACTAAGGGGACGTTTATAAATTACGTGATGTGGATTATCGATTTTTGGCCACCCTCCTAGAACTGAGCTTCGGTTCGAACCTCTCCCCCCTCTCCTAAATATTATGTAAGTAGTAGTTAATGGATTCCCCTAAGTACCGAAAGCCAAATGTCAGTAGTAAAGTAATACTCGGTATACGAAAACCGGCCGAACTGTGACAAAATACAGCGTCTGTCAATACGTCAATGTAGTGGCGAGGACGCGCGACGTGCGCGTGAGTGTCTGTGGAGGTGAGCGTCTCGCTCTACTTGCGCCGGTGACGGCTCGCGCGCGGGTCACACACTGAACCAGTTGCCAGTTCTCAGAGCAGTGCGATACAAACATTCCAGCAGCACATTCTTCGAGCCGAGCTGACGACCGCGCTGCCTTAGCTGCTGAACTGCCTGTATCGCCTCACTCATGGTTCCCAACTGGATACAGAGCCTTTTTGTAACAGCTAGTGACAGTAATAGTTTAATACGTGGTGGCTTGATAAAGGAGAATTGAATTTTACGGAGAAATTGGGTTTTAGAGCCCTAATAGTTGATAAGGTTCAAGGTAGCTTTACTTGTATATGGTTACGATGGGGCTGGCGTGCTCTTACTGGGAGCAAAAGTCCCTAAATTTATAAAAGATTAAAAAGAATTTCTCCGTAGACGCACAATCTTGCCAACGGGCTCACTCTTGTTAGGGAGGCGATGTGAAAAGTCATTCAAATTTAATTCATTTTCAACCAGTTTAGATAAACATGCCAACTAGCCTCAAAGTGAGAATTGATGAAGTCCTCCGGTTGGAGTCCCTTACGACTCCCTCGACGACGACATGGAGTCGTGACAGGTGACGTGCCGTGTGACGCGATAATCAGCGTCAGGACGGAGCTGGGCCGCGGCATGGGGGGGGGGGGGGGGGGGGTTATAGGGCGAGGAGAAGAGGGGGGAGGGGCGTAAATGCATCAGTCACGGTGTTCAACTGTTTGTTTTTTTTTAAGTTATGAAATCGTCCAATGAGTTGTTTCACTCTAGGGCGGAGCTGGAGGACGTGTTAGATTTTTACAGCCTAAAACCGCATCTATGTTCCTTCTAAACCTTTGGCCCCAGTAGGCTTCGGCGCTGCTGGACCCCAACGGTTAGCTGACATCTCTTTGATGTGCGGGTGGAACACTACACGCCGTTGACAACTCGACGTCCGGGCGGCAAGCTAGCGTCACTGCTTCGCAGAAGGATGCGTCCGCCTGTCATTCTTTCACGCTCCAGACCATGATCTGTATCAGACCCCGGATCGACAATGATGCGATTGATTGGCTCGCGCTTGGCCACTGTCTCAGTTAATGATGGAATACTTTTCTTTTTAAATTCATATTTAATAAACCGGTGCTTGACTGCGATCCCACCTGATGGTACCTAAGGATGTGATGGATTGGTTCATGGTGAGGCACACTAGTTTATTAAGAGCCTATTCACGGTTGCCTAGAATTAACATATTAAGTCTTGACATAAACCTTTAAGGTTGTAGTTATCAGGAAACTCAGATTCCGACAGGAAAAACTCCTTAGCTGTAAGCATAATGAATGTATTTCCAAATGGTTTTGTGCGTATAGGTGGGATGTACGGCTACGGCGATACGCTACGGTGGTCCGATGATGGAAAGGGCTTGGTCGAATAAACTTATGCAATTCGAACTTACATTCCCGAAATGCAACCGGTAGAAAACCGACAGGCCAGCAACTCGGCGTCGTTGCTCAAAAAATTCAAGTTTGACACGACGAGTGCATCATAATCTTCTTTTCGTTTCTCAATTATCTCCAGCACCAAGCTGACAGATACCAGATTAATGCAGATCTAATACACGATCGAACTTGCGTTTGTAAAAGTTGAGCAAATTTTCAGGTGGGAAGTACTGTCTCATCTTTATTAGATTTCTTAACTTTCATTGTGCGTATCTACGGCTTAAGAATGTAATTCCTGATAGCCTAGGAGTATTTAAGTCATGAGTATTACCTCTAGGTAAGTGTGTTCTATGGTCAACTACATCGACCCTTATCGTCAGGTGAGATACCTACCTAGTGGTCAAATGTGCATCAAAAAATTTAAAAAGGTACCTGTCTATCCACACGGTGGTCAATGCGGCTGCCAACCTTAATGTTGTTGTGTAAAGTATAAGCAGATCAAAAATCGAATAGTACCGTCTGAGTGGCTGGTTTGATAGGCCAGACTGACGCGCAAGGCTGCGCGTGCGCCGGTCACGCTCACGAAAAGTTTGACTCCTGCAGACCTGCAGCAAGTCGCACCTCGCCGCCGGTCGCGGTCGCGTCCACACTAAATCATTCCAATTTCTTCTCCGTCACGAAGCGGCGTCACTGTCAAGTAAACGCCTTAGTGTACTTAGTTGCTACAAACTGTACCTTTGTTTTATTTTCAATGGGGAACACAGACATCATCAGCAAATGGACGCTTGACGCTCTACTCTCACTTACTTCGTACAGCCGTGAGCAGAACACTCCGTATGGTACAGTGCCGGCAGGTGGCCTCACATGTATTATACCCACAGTAAGATACACACTTTCTCATTAAGGTATACTAAATGTATAAAAAAAATCTGGCCGAAGAAGAAGCAAATATAGTCTTTGTTCATTCAAATAAAGGCGAAGTCTATTAAGTTATACGGTGCTGGAATACATACACCCTCTCGGTCTGTCTCTCTCTCTCTCTTTTCTTTTTAAAATGTTTATTGTAAATCGTTGGCATCAAACACAGGTTTTGATTAACCTAGATTAGGCAGGTCTACATTATAGTTAGATATTTTTATTCTCATTTAATTAAAGTAAATCATAACCATTACTTACTTTATAATCGAGTAAAAAATATTATTATTATTATTTCGAAGCAACTCCTGTTCAATATAAAAAGACAAAAGATATGATATTTGTTTTAAATTTTCTTTACAAACACTTCTATACTTACGAGTACCTACTTACCAATAAAATTTAGGACTGGATTACTACAGGAGAATTGAGATCGTTTACTGACTGACGATTTTATCACAATCTGAACATGCAGTGTGTGTGTATGGAACCCCTTCTATGAAATAAATACTCAAAATGTATAGAAGAAGGGTAAAGAAAAATTCTTAAGTTATTCACTTCAGAACGTTTTCGCTTATATACCCATGATGATTGATAAGAACAAAAAATTGAAAAAGCAATGTTTTAATTTTATATTTTAATCTACTTGTTTAATTTTTATTAACCTTGGGGTCCTCGACCTATGGAAGGCATACGAGAGGCCGCCAACCAACTCGCATAGCACCCTTGGACACGTTTTTCGTGGAACAAGATATTAACCGAGCGGTCGTTAGTGCGTGAGCACGATGTGACGTAGTAACAAAGGGGCAACTTGTCCTGAGGTGCTTGAGGAGTAGAGGTGTACCACAGCTATCAGAAAAATCTCTTTTTATTTATCTATTAATACTTTTTAAATTATTGCTCTTTTCAAACTTATATTTTTTTATAATTATTAGTAATAATAAAATAATTAAAAAAAAATATCATTATTACTTACTTCCAATTTTTAACCGACTTCGAAAAGGAGGAGGTTCTATGTTCGGCTGAATGTATGTTTTTTTTTATACGTTAATGTTATTTAGCTCAGTATATCATTTATTTACTTCGTGTATGATGTTTTTAAACACTTTTCTTAATTTATATATTTTTTAATACATAACTTTACCATTTATTCGCAAACGACGTAGGAAACTTAAACGTTAACTAAGCTAAGTATTTATACTGAACTTAACTGTGTTACATATAAGTACCTAAAACACAAAATACACTCAGACATAGGAGTACTTCTCCACATCGCTGTCATCCGGAAATTTGCCCAGAAGGCTGGTAGCATTTCCACGTTAAATGGCAATGCTAAGTCTTTGAGTAAAGAACGAGCCAGCCAGCTATTTCTATTCATTTTGAATATATTGTCTCCATTACAGAAGGGACACAAAATAATGTCTTACATAAAACAACAAAACGAACATAAATGAACATAAATTATTTTATAGAAAGGTATCGGCGTAATAAAAATTAGCCGCAGCATACACACGTGCGTGAGGGTGAGCTCGGCAGCGCTGCAGCTACTGACGGGACGCAAGCCGACGCCGCGGACACTTGCACCGGTGAGGAACACCCCAATTTTGATCAGTTAATTAAGTCAATTTATATGATAACTGGTGAAACCCGGCTAACTGCATTTAAGAAAGTGTTTAATCACACATTTACGCGTAGAAATGATTTCGCTTGAATCATTCTATTACATCTTTTTGTTGATCTAGACTGAAGAGATGGCGGTTTGTTCTCTTATTTGATGCGTGTGTTGCTGCTTGGACTGCATCTGGCTGTTAATCAGGATGCGCACGCGCACGTGTCGCGTTCAGGATGTGCTCGGCTCGGTGTCGGGTGACGGTCGCCGCAACACGTGTGTCTGCGGCTGCACATGTGCCGGCCGGCCGCCGCCTGGCTGCGGGCCGCAACCAAACGCTCTTTGAGTTCATGTCGAACATCAATAAACAACTTTAATTAAACATTAATAAATATCAATAAATTAAACAAAAATGAACAATAAATGCCGCAGGATATATTGATGGCCACCAGCCTGCCAATGTTCGAGCACAGAGATGCATCACTACACACAGACGTCGCGGTGCACGTCGGTGGTGGTTGACATTTCAATTAAATCGAAATGTTCGGGAGGCGCGCAGCGGCGGCGATTGAACTGAGGTGATTATTTTTGTATAGAGAGCGCGTACGGCGTGAGATGCGTGTACGGCGCGTGCCAGGAAATTAAATTGTCCTGTGACGGTGGAGCGCGGCGGCTCACAGTCACAGTCACACAGTCGCACAGCCCACGGCACGAGTGTTCCGCACACATCTACTAGTGGGCTGGTTCACTAGCTCGTCGCACATCAGACTAACCAACAGTTTGCAATAGTCCAAGAGCTCGCGAACCCTCCTGGTGACAGTTCTCCTGTAAAGCTAAAAATGTATTTAGTGATAAGTATTGTGTGCTAAGTATAATTACTGTGACCAGGCCGGCCTCTACCCTGCACCTCAGCAACTCCCATATATCAAAATTCTTAGCCTTACAGGAGAACCGTACCGCGAGGGTTTCCGAGCTCTCAATCCATAGAGCTGACCGATTCCTAATTATGTGCGTATGCGTATATACTCGTAGTCTTAAAATATAGTTTTTGTTTGGAATTTATCTTGTACTTTGGGTGTTTTCAAGGAGGCTAGAGTGAATAGGCTCTTAATAAAGTAGAGCGACTCACCATCAGAGATTGCATCACTGCTTACCATCAGGTGGGATCGCAGTCAAGCACTATTTTATATCAATAAAAAAAGGTATAAACATGCAAAATTAGGTTATAGGTGTTAATTATGCAGGGTGTGGCGTAAATGTGGCGGTCCTACGTTAAGGGGTCGATACACCATATATTCACCTATCACATACCATAATTTAAACCACTTTTTACCATAGGTCTCAGAATAAAACAGATATTTATATATATATTTATTTTAAAACAACACCTTGGTACACTAATTTGGCTCTAATTTCCACCATGTGCGAGAATTATGGGTATTCTGATGAAAATCAATGACTGGATGCTCAATGCAAATTAGTTTTTTAATAATTTTCGGTGTGAACAACATATTTTACAAAAAACAAGTGAAGACAAGTGACAAATAGAAGTGTCATATTTTTTCATATAATTTAGGAAGCTTGCAAGAAGGTTTTATCTCCAACATTTCCCCGGGCGTTGAAACCAATGGTTTCAACCAGATTCTGAAGACACAGGCAAAGGGCAGATTCGGTTGAATGCCCGTCGAACGACTCCAGTAGACGTCCGAATGTCAGCTACACGGGCGATACCATCCGTTCCTGGATGAACAGCCACGATCCGTCCAAGTCTCCACTTCAACGGAGGAAGATCGTCTTCCTTGATCACCACCAAGGAGTTCAGCATCAAGCCATCCTTGCAGGAACGCCATTTGGAGCGTTGTTGCAATTCTGCAACATACTCCTTGCTCCATCTGCTCCAGAAATGCTGGCGAAGCTGCTCGATCCTCTGGTAACGAGACAGATAATTGGCAGAGCTATCCTGGTAATCAGGTTGCGGCAAAGAAGTAAGTGGCCGTCCCACAAGAAAATGTCCTGGCGTGAGCGGAGTATAATCTGCAGGATCTGAAGACAACGGCGTCAATGGACGAGAGTTCAAGATGGCTTCAATCTTGGTTAGTGTGGTGTACAGCTCCTCAAAAGTCAAGTTACAATTTCCCAACACTCTCTGAAGGTGATACTTTGCTGACTTGACACCCGCCTCCCAGAGTCCACCGAAATGTGGGGTGTAGGCGGGAATAAAATGGAACCTTATTCCGTCGTTTGCTGCACTTTCACCCAAGGACAAACTATTTAATTTTAAAAATTTGGAAAGGTCGTTGTATGCACCGACAAATGAGGTACCGTTATCGGAAAAAATATCAGCAGGTTTACCTCTCCGAGAAATAAACCGATACAAAGCCAGTAAATAACTATTGCTAGTTAAATCACCAACGAGCTCCAAATGAATGGCCTTGGTTGTGAAACAAATAAAAATAGCGACATACACCTTTACTAACCTACATCCACGGCCCTGGCGACTAGCACACATAATAGGGCCTGGCGTAATCAACGCCTGTGCTTTCAAAGGGATAACCTGGACGAAGGCGTTCTCGTGGTAAGTTACCCATTAAGGGAGCTACAACCTTACCCTTCATACGGTGACACAAACACACTTATGATAACAGGCTTTCGCCAACTTGCGACCTCCTATTGGCCAATAAGTTTCCCTAATGGAAGCTAATAATAATTGTGGGCCAGCATGCATCAGCCTTTTATGCTCAAAATTAAATAATAGTTTAGTGAAATCATGAGTGGACTGTAATAAAATAGGGTGTTTCTTACTATAAGCAAAATTAGAGTTATCGAGACGTCCTCCTACTCGCATTACATTATTATCGTCTAAATAAACATTAAACTTTAGAAGGGCGCTCTTTTTAGGTAAACTCTTTTTGTTCAAAAATAATTGATATTCAGAAAATGACTGAATCTGACTCTTAATAATGACAAGAGTTAGTGCATCTTGTACCTCATCATGTGACAAGTATTTGGTTTTAGGGTAATGCTTTCTACATGACTTAATAAATCGTAATACGTAGGCAACAGATCGTACGAGCCGTGTGTAATTGGAATAACGCCTAAAATCAATTAAAACTTCAGGTTTCGAATCGTTTACAACATGTAATATGATTTTAGGTCGAGTCTCCGGTAACGATTGTAGTCTTGGGGTCGTAATTTGAGAAGGCCATTCAGACGAATCTAGTTTTAAAAAATCTGGTCCTTTCCACCACAGATCTGACTCCTGCAGATCACTAATATCCATGCCACGAGATATTAGGTCTGCTGGATTTTGATCTGTTGGGACGTGCCTCCAAGTACAGTTACCCGACTTATCCAAAACCTCAGCAACGCGGTTGCGCACAAAGGGCTGAAGTCTGGTAGGCATCATCTGTAACCATCCCAAGACAATGGTTGAATCAGTCCAACAATAAACCCGACTGATCTTCACTCGAAGTGAGCTCATCACCTTCTCGTGAAGACGAGAACCGACTACCGCACCACATAACTCCAGTCGCGGAATTGTCGTAGGCTTGATGGGAGCAACTCGACTCTTTGCCATTAACAAGCGAGCCATGTACTCACCCTTAGCATTAACACTGCGAATGTAGACGCAAGCACCGTACGCGGACTCAGACGCGTCTGTGAAAATATGGAGTTCTAACTCCGTAAATGAATTGCAGACTACAAGTCGCGGAATGCGAACATGATTTAAAAGAGGTAAAGATTTAATAATAATCTCCCATTGTTTACAAATCTCATTAGGTAATGGTTGATCCCATGATAATTTATCTAACCACATTTTCTGTAGCAAGATCTTCATAGTAATAACAATAGGACCTAACAGACCTAAGGGATCAAAGATTCGCGCAATAACGGATAACAAGTCACGCTTTGTGTACCTAGTCGAAGATTTAGTCAGACCTATAGGAAACCCTATCTCATCAGTGCCGATATGCCAACAGAGACCAAGCAACTTTTCTGGCTCATTTTGTCCAATGTTCAAATCGTATGACGCAGGGACAGCATTCGACAATAATTGAGAATCATTTGACTTCCACTTTCTCAATGGCATACATGCCGACGCAAGCGCTTTGGTGACTTCAGTGCGAATGAACTTTACTTCATCTAAGTCATCCCCTCCGGTCAGCAAGTCGTCGACATAGAAGTCATGTTGGATGATTTCCGATATCTTAGGGTTCCTACAGTCGAGTCCTACTTGTTTAAGGCATCGTGTCGCAAGGAATGGCGCACTGGCCGTACCGTACGTGACGGTGTTTAATTGATAAACATTAATAGGATCACTAACATTATCACGCCAAACAATCTGTTGTAAATATCTGTCCGACGGGTGGACGACTATTTGTCTATACATCTTCTCCACATCCGCAGATAAAACATACTTGTGGACTCTAAAGCGAAGAAGTATAGACAATAGACCGTCCTGTACGGTTGGCCCAACCATCTGTAGGTCATTAGAGGACACTCCCGTCGAAGTAGAAGCACTAGCGTTGAAAACAACACGAAGTTTGGTCGTGGTACTCGACTCGCGTAAAACTCCCATATGTGGAATAAAATAACCCAAACATAAATTAGGTTTATTAATTTTTGTCATATGACCAAGTAACTCGTATTCTGACAAAAAGTCATGATACATTCTACTAAAGTTCGTCTTAACCTTTAATTTACGCTCTAAAGAATGTAAACAATGTGTGGCTTTATTAAAAGAATTTCCTAAAATTGAAGGATCTTTCTTAAGGGGGATGCGAACACAAAAACGACCATCAGACAATCGTGTCGTATTTGTAACGAAATTGTCTTCACACAATTTCTCTTCAGGCATATAAGAATTGGAAGACTTCGCATTCACCTCCTCTAATTGCCAAAACTTTGTCAATTCTGACTTGAGGTTTTCCCAGTCACCATCGCTGTCGGCAACCATTTTAGACATATTGCACTTTACGTCATTCGTCAGCAGTGAGATAGTATTCTGAGTAATTGGACCGGAAACTATCCATCCTAGACGGGTTTCACATAATATTGGTTTCCCGGTACCTAACTTTAGTCTTTGAGATCCTAACAAATCCCAAAAAAGATCAGCGCCGATTAAAATATCAACATCGGCAGGGTTATAAAAAGTAGGATCAGCTAAAGTAATATTCGAGGGTAAGTCGAAATCAGAAATATTTATCTGACGACACGGAACACTACTCGTAATGAACGGAAGAACAAAACAATTTAGTTCGAATACAAAGCTATCATCTAATGGCGTACCCTTAACCCGACATATTTTACCTACGTGCGAAGTGACGTTATTGATTCCAAGGATTGATCTATCTACCTGGCTAGTTTTTAAGTTAAGTTTATTGCACAACCTATCTGTTATGAGTGAAGACGTGCTACCACTATCGAGCACCGCGCGAGCGAGATGCACACACCCATTGTGGTCTCTTAATTTGATCAAAGCGGTTGATAACAACACATCTCGTTGCGTATGACCACACGGAGATGCAATGTTTGCGGATAAAGCTACGTTATTCGTTTCAGTCGTAGCAGACAAGTTATTCATCGAATTACCACTAGGTGTATTCGATACAGTGCCATTAGAATGTACGTGAACTAATGTGTTGTGCCTACGTTTGCATAGTTTGCAGCCTGGTTTTTTACATTTGTTAGCATAGTGTCCGGAACGAAAACAGTTAAAACATACCTTATAACTAGGTAATGATTTGAGACGGTCATCGTTACTCAATGCGAGAAACTGTGGACAATTATTTAATGTGTGATCGTTGTTATTACATTTAGGACAAGGTTTAGAAGCTGAGTCAGTGCTAGAATTGATAGGAGATTGTGCTACCATTGACTTGATCTTAGGACCTGATTTACCTGGTGATTGCGAATAATGATTGCGGGGGAGTTCCAGGGTCTCGATGAGGTCGGCTCGATTGCGTAAGAATTGCATAAATGCGTTAAACGTGATTAAGCCATCCTTGTCTATCCTACCTTTGCACTCCTCCCACTCACGATAGGTTTTTTGATCAAGTTTTCGTGTGACAATGTAGATTAAAAGTGTATCCCAGTGTTTCACAGGCTCCCCTAATGACTCTAAAGCTCGCAAGTCTTTATTTAACTGATCGATCAAATTCTTAATGGCAACAGAAGATTCTTTTGTAATTGATTCAATAGTAAATAATGAACTTATATGATTCTGAACCAGTAATCTTTTGTTGTCAAACCGATCACATAACAATGACCATGCCACAGAGTAATTACTTGAAGAAAACTCAATGGATTTGATAACTATAGCAGCTGTTCCCTCAAGTGATGCTCGCAAGTAGTGAAACTTATTGATTGCGTCTATGTCATCATTACAATGAATTAGGCTAGTAAAGGTGTCGCGGAATTCAAGCCAATTACAATATAATCCGCTAAACTTTGGTAACTGAATCGTTGGCAATTTAACCGGCTGCTTTATGCTAACACGAGTACTTTTACAACTTTCCATCGATTTATTATCTTTATTGTAGTCAGTCAGAATATTCTGGGCTCTAGATAAGGTTTTATAATAAATAGACTCAAACTCGGAACGCTGAGAATATTGTAAGTTGATGTCGTCAACAATGCATTCTAGACGTAACTGTACCTCATCATACTGCTCATACAACGCCTCTATCTTGCCCATGCGCAACTGCAACTCGGACACATCACAGCTAGATAGCTCCTTGTCCTTGAATGAGTCCAGAAAATTGAGGAAACTAGTCAAGCGACCTTTGAAGCTGCCTCGCTTCTTAATTAAATCCTTTTCCTCAGACATTCTGGGAGACGAGTGTTGTCAACCTGGCATTGATACAGGAATATAAAAATTAAAACAACAATATAATTTCAATAATTATACGCCTAGCTGTAGTCTATGCCCTTTCTGACTGCTAACTATAATTTATAACAATGACTTGTACTAATATCTAACACTCAAATATTTTTATTATGTCAAGATACTTGTTAAAAATTAATACCACTGTTAAGTAGTTATGTAATTAGTTACAGCTTAATATAATGTAAGTTTAATAATGTAGCAAAATAGCTAACTATACTGTTAAAAGTATGAGTTTAAACTTAACATTGCTGTTGAATAAAATACTAATCACAATGCAACAAAGTACCTAATGATTTTACTCAAACACAATATAATTGGTAATTTAATAAAATAGTACTGACCTTAGTATGACTACTTATATATACTACCTGAGTGTTGGGTGACGATATTAGCGTAATTATAACTGTACACCACTAACTAACTTGCTTGAAATCAATCCAGTTCTCCAGCAGTGAACTCATGAACCTCCATTCAGCGTGGAAGTCAGTCTCTATTCTTTTCCTTGAAAATAATCGCTGATCTTCTTAATTATATTTCATCCGGCTCGTTATGGACCATGTGCGAGAATTATGGGTATTCTGATGAAAATCAATGACTGGATGCTCAATGCAAATTAGTTTTTTAATAATTTTCGGTGTGAACAACATATTTTACAAAAAACAAGTGAAGACAAGTGACAAATAGAAGTGTCATATTTTTTCATATAATTTAGGAAGCTTGCAAGAAGGTTTTATCTCCAACACACCAAAAAACATTATTTTCTTATTTTGTTTTTTTTTTTTTTGTATATTACTGCTGAATATATGAGCTATAATATTCAAATAACTGTTTCACTGTTAACTTAAAGATATTAAAGAAAAAATGTGTTTATTTCAAATTTTAACCACAGTCTTCGGATAATCACGAGACTTTGGGCGCGAATGGTGTAAAAGAAATGTACTACACTGTCGGTGGCTATTATTGAAAAAATATGTCCATTAAATGCAGATCTAATATGGTATAAAAAACTGATACCATGATTTCAAAAAAAAAGTTTTGCCATTTAACTTGAAAAGGAGCTGAATTTGAAAATAATACCCTTTTTAATTTAAGTATGTTACAAAATATTTTGAACCTTATTATAAATAATATTTAACATAAATATTAACCAGTCGTTTTTAGGGTTAAGCATAAGGGTAAAAAAGGGTCAATACGATCCCCAGAAATCGTTACCTGGCCGGATAACAAATCAGACTATGTCAAGATGTAATAAAAATCTATATATATCAATTTTTACTGAAAATGCTTCAATGCGATCTCGTAAGTTGCATGCGCTTCTGGTTTCTGTTTATCGTCACCGTTGAATTGCTCGCTTTTTTTCCTGGACTCGTGATTTGCTTCTGTTTGGACTTCTTTGTTTTTATGATCCCTACGACATTGGCCACATAATTTGGACTACGACTTGCTCAACGATTACACAAACCTGTAGCGCAGTGAGTCACTGCCAGTGACTATTTTACGATGTTTCAGTACACACCGCAGGAATATGAAATACAACATGCATTTAGTTTATGGCAAATGCTGAGGCGTTGATAGAGATGCAGCCCGACTTTATCGGGAAAGACGGTGATTTGGATAAAATCACCGTGTATTTGGTAGAGTACATACATATATTTACATACATACATATATTTTGAGGGTAGGATACCTGGCAGAGGCGTAGGCGATGCAAGTGATTGACGACCTAAGGTTTACAATGACGATGAAGCGTTACATTTAGTCCACGAAGATCTATCTACTTCAATTCGTGTCAGCTGGTCATTTATCCGACGATGCAGAGCGTCCATTAGCCGCCAGTGGTGGTCACTTCGAACATTTAGTCTAAGGATTTTGCTAACAATTATTTAATAAATAATTGATTTATTTGAATAATTGATTTATTTGAAAATTTATTAAAAAGCTTAGGAATATTTTTTTTTCATAAGGTTAAGTTTATATCCTGCAATAAAAAGCTAAGCATTTTTTTATACCACATTAGAATTTGCATTTAATGGACTTATTTTTTTTCAATAATGGGCACCGACAGTTTAGTACATTTCTTTTACACCAGCCGCGTCCAAAGTGATTATCTGAAGACTATTTCAAAAATTTGAAATAAACACATTTTTCCTTTAAAATCTTTAAGTTTACAGTAAAACAGTTATTTGCATATTATAGCTCACGTATTCAGCAGTAATTTACAAAAAAAAAATAGGAAAGTATTGTTTTTTGTTGATATTAGAGCCTAATAAATGTCGCAAGGTGTTGTTATTCAAAAAAAATAATAAAAATCTGTTTTATTCTGAGACCTATGGTAAAAAGTGGTTTTAAATTGTGGTATGTGATAGCTGAATACATGGTTTATCGGCCCGTTAACGTTGGACCACTACCCCACACGCCACACCCTGCATATACATAATTATGTACACTGTTATAGGTAGGTCATCTTCCTACGTACGAATAATTTAATTGTTTAAAAATCATAAATTCTTCTTCTTCTTCCTGCCCTTGTCCCGTTTTATTAAGGGTCGGCGCAACAAAAAAAAAAATCATAAATTGAACAATTATATTAGGTATCCATATAGAATGTGTAACCAATGTCTGTAAAGTAAATATGTTTCCAGATTAGGTATAATCTCAAACGGCCATCGCTATAGTGTGCCTCGGACGGACCTCGGATATTGAGCAACCACTCATAAGCGGATGTCTATTGCAACATCGAGCTAGTCCGATTTTTTATTCTTCATTACATCAGCGTTTCATTTTGCTGTAAGGGCTTTACCTACGTTGCTATAATGAGCTAGCGACTAGGAGTAACAGGCAGGCAGTGCGGCGGCCAGGCTGCAGCTTGCCTGGTCCTGTCAGACTTTCGAGTCTCAGTTCCAGACTACTGGCATGTGCTAGTGCGAGTAGCGTGCGAGGTGACAAGTGCGTCCTTGTGGCTGTCCGCGGCGGCGGCGTCTCCGATGATAAGCTGTAACTACCTAGTGGCGAGCGGCCAGGCGGCGACGCGGCCAATAATAAGCCGCGGGTGAACGACTCTACACGTACGACACTACGTACACACTGGACACACCGATATATACCACGTCTATAACTATCAGCGCACATCACAGACTGGCTCACAAACAAGATCTACTACTCTCTATACTTTACAGATACATGCCCAGTGCCTATGCCAAGTTTTACACAATTAAATAATTGAAGCAATGCTATTAAATTACTGCCACGGGCATTGAAAATTAAAAAGGAGTCGAGACACAAATAATAGGTATGCCTGTGTATCGGTGATCGAATTCCTCGGTAGAGGTTCAGAGCGCGTTCCAAGCTTCTAGAGGTACGCTCGGCCTCAAAAATTTGTCTGGCTGCGTATGGGTGCAATTAAAGCGACATGCGCGCTAAATTACATACGCGATATATAAGTCAGAGGCGCGAGATCAAAGCGCGCCGCGGCCGTCGCGTGGTGCGCTGCGCCCGCGCCTACCTACAACTAGCTCCACTAGATATAGTGAACAGATATCGCTCTAGTTGCCTTCTCAGAAACTATAATTGCGATGTTTTACTTCATTGTATTCAATTAGAATGAGGCCCCAAACTAAAGTGAAACTCTGCAATGTTTGAATGAAAATCCAAATGTGTGGATCGTGAAAATTTTCCGCACATTTCTATTTTTATTTTATGGTGGGGCACACACAAAGTGCCCATCAGAACGAGCTCCCTACATAGTGGCGGCACATCACATTAATATTGTAAAGGCGGTGTGTATATGTGTAACTTGTTCAAGCTCGGACGGCTGAATGGATGGCTCGATGAGTCTTGATCACGGGTATGTAACCTGTCCTGATATTCCAGGACACACATAGGATACTTTTATCCTGACAGTATGTTACCTTGGAATAATTTTCTACTTTACCGCAGACGAAGTTTAATCGTTACTAGTAGGGTTTGGTAACACAGGTGTGTTGTGTGGCCGAAGCGGAAAAGTTTAGCAATGATTCCGACACGAACGAACTTTTGATATGAATTGAAGATATCTCCGAATTGATCACTCGAATGCTTGTCGATGGGTCGCGTTTGTTTCAGAGCACACGTCACGGCCGTGCTGCCGCACACAACACAGTACGCGACGGCATCGTGTAACACGCCACTCGTCACATCGCTGCGTCGCCAGACCTTCAGCGACATAGCCTGAATAATACAGCATCCGAACAGACCCTCCCCCTGGCGGAGTACCTACACACCGCTCCTCTGGCGGAGCACAACCCGCTCCTCTACGCACAATAGAAAGACAACTCCCTTCTGACACTAACGACGAAGTTAACTCTGTTAATCGCTTGGCGCTTGTCATTTGTAGTGCAGGGTATGTACAGGCCAAATACTTTTCATTTCATATTGGTTGTATTAAAACTGCTTCGTTCCGTTTTTGGTATCAATCATCAGCCTACAGCAGTCCACTGCTGGACGTATTCCTCTCCACTCGAGCGCCATTCATGTCGACTGTTGGGAACTATAGTCCAGCTGGTACCAGCCATCTGCCGGTCCAGACACACTTGCATGAAGCTGACTTTCAGAAGTACGTATAAGTCTCGCCAGTGGTGTAGCTAGCCCAAATGGGGCCCTGTATCAAATAATTTTTTTTAAATTTGTCTTTTTGTACGAAAAAGCTTCTACTAGCATAGAAATAATGCGTTGAGAGGCCTGAAAATTAAAATAAGCTTATTTAATAAATCATTCAGAAGGTACCTACTGAAATAGGTTGAGTTTTTATTGTTGTCTTGTATGTAGAGAAAATGCTAAGACAAACGTGCTAAAAACTATTCACAGAGTATCATATATAGTCATTATTCATTCACTCCAGGCCTTTTATCAATATGAGAATTTAAGATTGTGGATAAAATGTTACGAATTCAGGCATAGGTATGTCGGGGGCCGGGGCCCCTGTGGATCGGGGGCCCCGTATCATTGATACAGCTGATACGGCGGTAGCTGCGCCCCTGTGTCTCGCGGTACTTTCATTCCGAAAGTGTTTACTGTCAGCCACGATTTCCGTGCGATGTGTTCAATGGATGGATTCAATCGATACTTTATTATTTTTCATTCTGTATTAAAATAAGAAAAATATCAATGGGTTTGTGTTTAACATTGAAATAGATGAATCGCGACTAACAGTGCAATATCACATTACACTTCAATAAAATCAAATCCAAAAATAAAATATTGGATAGGAGCAAAAAGATGTCAGTCATATCGTACAGTCTATGCGATTGAACAAGGACTAGACTAGAGGTCCAACTTTATTGTACGCTCTAAAGAGTAAACGAAGTAAAGACGCCTTAATTAAATAAAAATCGTGAAAACTTTGTAATTTAGGAACAGAATAATAGCAGCAACTAGCGCAACTTTGTAATGAACCGAGGGGTATTAAAGAAATTAATCTTGTAATTAAATTAACATCGCCTAGTCCTGATTAGCGAGAAACCTCCATTACGATAATGAAAGTGTCTCATTATGATCACAGCGCGCCGCCGCTTGCGCCGCGCCGCCGCTCCGGCTACCCGCGGACCTCGCTTCTTCCGATTAAATTAATATGGAAGTCGTTCACATCTTCACAAATAATTGTTACAAAAATATCATTTCCAGAAGTTTTAACACAGACAGTGTTTTTTTTTTCGCGGTGGGAAAATCATCTAATGAAATTCCCCGCTCTTGGGCGGCACGGGAGATAGTGTCAGACTTTCACTGACTAAAAACCCTCTCCTGTTCCTTCGTTGCTTTCGTACTGGGGCTGAGCTATCTTTCGAATTAACTCTGGTCCCAGTAGGCTTCGGGCCAGCTGCTGTTGCTGACAGCTCTTTGTGGCGCGCGGGAACAGTGCGACTTGGGCTCGGTTCAGACAACTGTCCGAACCGAGCCCAAGCTAAAAACCGGACGGTGGCCGGAAATCGGAATCCCGGTGGCGGCTGGGGCGCTGCAAGCGCCGCCGTTGCCTGATGCGGTCGGCCTCCTCCTTTGCTAGCATTACTGCTTCGCAGAAGGAGACGACTGCCTGCCACTCCTACTTGCTTCGGACCATAGCCTGTACGCGCGGCCCGGCGCGAGAGATCGCCGCCGCCGATCGCCCTCTCGAGGGCACGGCGATGCTCTGTTCAAGCGGGGCACAACTCTACTGTGTGCTCCACCGTGTCCTCCGGGCGTATCACGGACTGTGTCAAGTATTGGCTATACTTGAGACTGTCTGTGTCCTCGATGGTGTGGGTACTTCCGAGATCAGATGTTTATCATAACAATACGCACAAATATTTCTATTCTCTTGTTTTCATCTATACTTGTTAATTTTACAAAAGATAGCGTAGAGTATTGATCAGTTGAAAGCTAAAGGGGCATGTTTAGCTATAACACGAAGTACAGGGTCATGAGAGAGCACCTGGCGCACAAACAGGTTCCGTGGTGGCCGCGCAGCCCCGAGGTCGCCGCGCGCCGCGCCGCCTGCGCACGGTGTGCCGCGACACGTTTGCTTACCAGAATAAATAATAGTCTTGAGGTTTTGGCGATAAAGTGGTGGCTGCTTATAAGCATCGTCCAAATTCCTCATAGGATGTCTAGAGGCATCGAAAAGATTCTTCATAGGATGCGTAAAGATGACATCGTAGAGTTTCGTAGCTTCATGATAGGTATATGCCTAAGAATATTATGATAATTATTATTAAAAATCACAGTTCGAAGAATCTATTTCTTTATTTACCATTATATGATTGCTTATACGCTTTCAACATATCTGAGGACAAGGAGTTAGACCGGTTCCTTGTCAGCACCGGCTTTCGTAGTAGCTACGGACCGCCCAAGGAAGTTAAATCAGCTACTGGCGTGTGGATGACCTAGTCTGATCTTAATGTATCTATATATATCTATATAGAGCAAGTGGCACATTTCGGTGTGTCCGCCTTCCTGCTGTCCTTTCTCACCGCAGTGGCCGCACGTCGAGTTGACTTCCCTACAGGTTTTTGCTGCATGTCCATACTGCTGGCATTTGTAGCATCTCGTATCCAGGGTGAAGTCCCTGATAGGGCAGGAAGTCCAATTTATGAAAATCCTTGTCTGGGAAATTCGAGCTCTTCGTACGTTGGCTGGAACTTCAACCACGTAGTTACAAGTATGCGAGTCTTTCTTCCCCGATTTGTGACTTAATTTAACCATGGTCAAAAAGGATTCCATGGCAATCGTTGCATACTTTTCGGCTACATTCTGTTCGTAAATATACCTCAAGGCTTCAGTTTCGGTCAAAGAAGATGGCACTCCTAAAACTACAATCCGGGATTTGCGCTTGCTGGGTTCGTCGGCGGTAAGGCCAGATTCAGATTGCAGGACTGCGTGCTTAATTTTTTTCGCGTCATTTTTTGTCTTCACCACGACACCACGCATATGCAACTTGACTTGATCTGGTCGTATCATCTTTTCCACGAGGACTTTTGTTTCGTCACTGGACTTTAATTTTTTGTTGGGCTATATGGCCACGGAGTTTAAATTGGTTGGTCGAACGAAATCATTTGTCCCCTTCTTCACCATGTCGGCAAACGATACAGTACCGGAGTCCTTAATCGTCTTCGTGAGGTCCAAGATGTGGTCTGTCAAGTTGCACTTTTCCATCAGATCTTCATTGATGATGCGCTCTTGGATTGCTTGAAGGATTGATATAGGACTGCCATCTGTGAGGTGCCAGATCCTATTTTACAGCATGGCGATTGAGGCATCAGATTGGGTTGGATTTTGGGGTATTGTCTTCGCTGGAGATGCGGAGAGATTCGCTCGATCTCTTGAGAAGGGGCTGTTGTCCATTTTATTTATAACTAGATCACTTATTATATTATATATTACTAAACTACACACTAGCAAAATATTTCTGCAAAAAGAAGGTTAATGATATTATTTTATAAAATTAAATATTGCTACCGAGCACGTCTGTATGCTACGAGTGATAATAAGTCAATCAGAATACAGAGAGATAGATATTATTTATTTATTATATAATATACTTTTCAATACACTTGCTCAGAAAGTGACGCTTATTGCACTGTACTTAGGTACATAATGACCCTTGTTACCTAACTGTGACATTTTGATTACCATTACGCACTAGACTCTGACCAACGAAAGATGGCAAAACAAAAAGGAGGCCGTATTAAAAAAAAGTTAAAGCTGTTCACCCTAGCTGTACGCCACTTAGACGGAGTTCATACGTTTGATTATTCATAAAAATAATAAGTATGCGATATATATATAATGCATGTTTATTTAACAATTATGTGCTGCTTATTTAATTGCGATATTCAATGCCGCCAAAACTCAACCATATCCGTTCACTGCCAAAAGCAGCGTGATCACCTTGGCTCCTGCTTTTTAGAATGTATCCTTGGAGTGTATCGACCGCCTTCAGTTCTTGGGAGTTGAAATTTGCTTAAACTTTGGGCAGTTCATTGAGCACAAAGCTACGGTAGCTGCTAAGAAACTCGGCATTCATGCAAAGGTTAGATGGCACTCAGTGGCGGATTAGCCATGTAGCAAGAGTAGTCCCCACCCCCCATTTTCGGGCCCCGCGCGTTCAGGGATCCCGAATTTGAACATAAAAAAAACTAGTTAAAATATTGGTACTACGTGAAACCTATATACAGCTGATTCCTTTGGATGTGATGAGACAGTCACTTTACTTCAGACTTTCCCGCAAGCAAACTACAGAATAGAAGATCTCTTAGAATTTATCCCATCATCGCACTTTTTACGCAAGTGATTTTAAAATCCACGGAGTTATTGGTGGCCTTGTTCAAGCTTATTTTAGAAAGGGTAGCTTTAGCCAGCAGCTTCTAGCAGCGCTAACTAAAACCATTTAATTTTAATATGTTTAGGTTAAGCTCAATCTTAATAACCCTACTAAGAATAAGCTTAAACAAGGTTTTTAGGGAATTACATATTTTGTGTGTCTATGTGAATATTACATATATTGCCTGTGCGTAGTGACATTTGGCTCTGAAACGTGGTCGTTCACAATGCGCCTCATCAGATGGTTTTAAGTAGCACAAAGAGCAATGGAGAGGAAGATAAGCCTAAGTGGCAGTAAGCTGGATACATTGCTCGTAGAACATATGATCGATGGGGCCGAAAGGTTCTGGAATAGCGACCGGATACCTGAAGATATAACGTTGAAATGCCTCGCAACAAGGGTAGCGATTAGGGCTTTCAAATACCGGACTGTTTTCAATACCGGTATCAATACCGGTATTAGAATATTCAATACCGTGATCACGTGATCACGGTATTGAATAGTAATATAAATTGAACTCATTTTTTTTTTACTAGTTTTGTCACTAGTGCTAGTGACTGTAACCCCGTCTCATAGGAACTTAATAAAACCATTTAAAAACGTTTAATTAGGAAATTAATAAAACCATTTAAAAACGTATTTTTGTTTTCGAATCAGTGTTTATTCTCTCTTAACCGTTCTAATAAGGTTTTAGTAAGCATGGCGCTGCCGTACTGATTGTTTACCGTCGATTAGCAAATAAGGTTTATTAAAACCATAAATCTGCGTAAGGTTTAGGTTTATTTGACGCTGTAACTTTTTTACGACATTTCTAATAAGGTTAAATCGCAGTTCTCAGGTTCAAGTAAGCATGGCGCTGCCGTACCTATAGTTTACTGCCTGATACATTCGATGTGTACTTATACTGCCCTTAGAGGTCAGCAAGCGTCAAGACTCGTGTCTTACTTATTATTATATGAATATTTCACATGTACTTGTTGTACCAAACTACGAATAAGTACTAATTAGGCAAAATTACTAATATTTAAATTTAAAAAAGAAAGCCACATCCAAAGCGCTCAAATATTCAATTTGTACTTTTTAATTGTAGATCTAACGGATAACGTGATTCGTTAAAGTAAAAATGATATTAAACAAAGTGGAAAATGACACAATTCTAGATGCTTCAATTTGTTGTTAATTCGTAATTCGTCATTAGTTCACAAAAAAAAATACGATCGCGTGATTCGTTGAGAATTGAGACAAACCCCATAAAATACAAGTATTAATATTATGTTATCATCATCATCATCATCATCATCATCAATATTATGTACCATGTTGCTCGTCAAGATTACACACTTATCAAAAATACACAATGACCAAGTTCACATGCACATGTTACCCGGGCGCCTTTGCGATACTGACTAACAAAACAATAACATCGTATAGGGCCTATTACACTGCGCGTTTTCAGACCATTTTAGTCTATGGTTCGACGTATCGCGAAGAGTTGGCGCTTAATATAAGTGTGAGAATAATATTACATCGTAATTTATATTATATAATACAACTTCTTTCTACTTATTACAACAAAACACAATAATATATATTAAAGATTATAATACCGTAATCACGGTATTGGCTCGTCAATACCGTGATTGAAAAATGACCAAAATATATCCGTGATACTGTGTACCGTGTATTACGGGATCCCGTAATACCGGTATTGAAAGCCCTAGTAGCGATAACCTTTTATTAAGTAAGGTTCACGTGAATTCGATGGAGGCGTGATAAACAGGACTGGCCGTTGTGGTGACATAGGAAAACCTTTGTCTAGCAATGGAAGCCTTTCAGCTGAAATGATGATGGCTATCATCGATGTTGGCATGTTGATGAGATCCATCTCTCAGAAAGATTACTCCAATTAAAAATTGGCTAAATCTAACCTCTTCAAAGAAAAATAAAAGTAGCATCCTATTAGTAAATCTTAACTGTACAGCTTTTCTGTATAAATTCACAAAGGCTTCGTCATCATCATCGAAAAGACTCCTTAATTCTGTATTATTTGTCGGAAGAAAACCTAAAACGTCCTAAGCAAAATTCTAATCATTCGGGGTATCCAAAAAACGATCACCATCTAAGTTTTCCAAAAGTACTAAATTAATTAGTATCTTACTACTAAATTAATTGATTAGTAGTAGGGGGCTCCTTGGTCGAATTAGTAATCTATTGCTATTCTATATTGGAGTCTACTCCGCGTCGGTTTAGTCCGGCACTGACGGCGCTTCACACCAATACAACATCGAATGTTATACAAAGCAAGCACAGATCCAATCATCTGATGTCATTATGTATGGAATATAATATCGTTCAACTGTCTGCCTCTACTTTTCTGAATAGCGCGCATACGAAATATACAACTTTCCATGTCTTTTACTGTTTTCATTATTAGGAGTTTCGTCTACTCATTGTCGAAACCTCCTGAAAAGTATAATTCACCGTGTGAGTAATATTAAAATTATTAAATAGTCAAAAAGTATCAAGTTTTTATAATAAAAATTAAAAAACTAACCTAGAAATGATATTATTGTATCCAACCTTTGCATTTTATATACATGTTTTTAATTTAATTTACTTTTTTGCGTCTTTAAATTTGTCCATCATATTAAATAGTAGCCTTTCCATCGAACTAGTGATTGTTTATAGCATTATTTTAAGCAAAATGAGTATAATAAGATGCACGTATGTAAACAAACAATGACTTAGGGCCATATTTCACTGGGACACCATGGTAGCGCAACCAGTGGCGCTACCAGGGTGTCCCGGTGAAATATGGCTCTTATGTACGAAAAGTTAGGAAATCAATTTTGACAATTCTGAGTTTTTTAAAATGTTGCCATACATAACGTTTGATAAATAATTCGTTGTCTTCTTTCGATGGTCAAACTCTAGTGCTATAATGTAGTTAAAACCTTATTGTTCAACCTGTCCCCCGTATATTATTACATGTACCGTATCAGGATGGGCGCAGGTCGTCCCGCACGAGTCGCCGGTCAACCCCCGTTTATTCATTTCAGTGAGTGTATTGAAAAGTACCTAATTTAAAAAAAAAAAAATGGGCATGCATATGAAAACAGATTTTTACTGCCTCTAAAGTTTACTATTTTTATGGTTATTTTCTTCACAAGTGTATTAAAAAACGTTGTATGACACACGTGAGTAATTAATGATTACCGTTCTCGGCTTTCTTAAGACCCTCGCCAAGGTTCGGGTCTAAATACCGCCTCGTCGGTAATCACTAACATTACACACTTATATCATAATGTGCTATTATTGTAAACCATTACACATACAAAAAAAAGAGAAAACTATAACAAAAACACAGACACACAATGGGCGACCTTATCGCATTCAGCGATCACTTCCAGGCAACCTGGAATGGACAAATATGTAGATATTCTATATACATAATACTGAATCTGCTGCCTGTAATGTGTCTAAAAGACGAGAGTAGGGAAGGAGGTGATGGAAGTTTAGGGCACCCGACTCGGACAGTTTAGTTAGGTTTCTTTTTATTCGCCCTTGGGCGGAGCGGGAGATAGTGCTATACTCTAACTGACTAAAAAATCCACCCCGTTCTTTCTCTCCTTTCATAACGGGACCGTGCCTCCCTTTTGGAAACAGACCCCAGCCCCAGTAGGCTTTGACTCGGCTGGGCCCCTACGGTTGCTGACTTCTCCTTGAGGCCCGCGGGAACAGTGCACGCCGTCGACGACTTGGGCTCAGTCCGGACAGTTACCAGACGGTCGGACAGCGAGCTACCCATTACTTGCCGTCCGGAGCCCAAGCCTACGGTGGCCGGAAAGCAGGATAGGAAACCCGGAGGCGGCTGGTGCGCTGTGAGCGCCGTTACCTGATGCGGTCGGCCTCGTCCTTTGCTAGCATTACTGCTACGCAGAAAGAGGCGACCGCCTGCCACTGCTCGCTACGGACCATGGCCTATACGCGCGGCCAGCCGCAAGAGATCGTCGCCGCCGATCGCCCCAACGCACGACGACACAGTGATGCTCTGCCCAAGCGGGGCACAGGATAGGTTAGGGTTATTTTTTTATCACCTCCCGGAAATAGAAGCCTTACTCTGCTGAAATAGGTCCTGAGTCTACTTGCTATATGCTACTGTTAGCGCAACGCGATAACCGCGAGGCTGTCTTCCTTCTTCGTCCACATTTGAAAATAATTGTCTTTATTTTCGGCAAGCGCGAGCGTCATTCGAATATTAAAAATAATAAGTTTTTGACCGAACCTAACTAGTTCCAAATGGATCAGTCAAACTTATGACCCGACAAATATGCGTAACTGAACTAAAAAGAATTTTGAATAATATTCAAAATCTTTATGTAACACTAGCTTTTGTCCGCGATTTCGCTCGCGTTAAATTCGGGGTAACACGGTTCCCCTTTCTGTGGGGGGTTAGAAAGAGACAAAAGGTAGCCTATGTCACTCTCCATTCCTTCAACTATCTCCACTTAAAAAATCACGTCAATTCGTAGCTCCATTTTGACGTGAAAGACGGACAAACAGACAGACACACACACTTTCCCATTTATATTAGCATGGAAGTATGGATCTTAGCCTCTCGGGTCTAGGGATCGAACCGCAAAATTAAGTTTGTTTTTTATTGTATGTACTTTTCCGGGATAAAAAGTACCCAGTGTGGTGCCCAGGATATTAAAGAATAATTATACCAAGTTTCATCGTAATCGCACGGGTAGTTTTAGCGTGATGCCTGAACAAACAGACAGACAGACAAAAATTTTTTTTATTCACTTTTTTGGGTTCGATATATTTTAGTGACAACAAATGTAAAATAAATAAATAAGTATAAAGCTAGAACTACATTAGACCGACGCACACGTGTAACACGCCTGATTTGTACGGAGAACGACGTCGCGTGGCGTGGTTCAAGTGTAGCTCTACAAGTCTAGTTTCCATATAAACTGTATGGAGACCGACGCGCTCAGATCGGCGTGTGTGGCACACGTGTGCGCAGTGTAGTTCTAGCATAATACCTACATGAAGATATAATTCGTATTTAATAATGTTTCGAATTAGTAAGTCGGATTTTTGTTATTCGATCTATTGAGACTCGGGATTTTGAGAATGTTATGTAGTTATAAACGTTATGAAATTTCGGAATATGATAAATCGGAGTCGCTATATTAGGACCTGAAAACCTGTATTTTTTAATTCCTATTTGTGACCGTCGGAATATTTTTTTTCTTCCAAGTTTCTAGAATGGCGACACCGAATTCATTCAATTATTTTACATACATTATTATGTTATGTTCGCTTAATATATAATATTAAAGAGATAGTCATAAAAATAATCCAACTGCAGATTGGTTCATGTTTTCCGTGAGCGACGTCCACGTAGCGACAATATTTCATATCGTAACGTTTCAGTTTCTGCGAACCGCGGGAACAGAAAAACTTCCTGTTTACACTACTCACATTAATAATGTGTATCTTTAGAGATTGACTTCATAAAAATGTTTTATATGATGTGTATCGCCCACGCTAAGTCGCCGGCACATGTTCTGCGGACATCATTATAAAATAATGCTGTGAGGATAATGAGGGACAACCAATAAACTGTAACGGGCCACTAATTGACGGCACGCGACAGTGCGCGGGCGGCGCCGGCCGTCAGGCGGGGAGTGATGCTGTCAGCCGCCGCATATTTCGACTGAATGTTTTTCTTCCCATCCTCCGTCAGGTTCACAAAGTGGTTAAGCTCCATCTGGAGCATCGGCGAAGGTCAACGTCAAGGTCACCAAGATACGGGAAATGTGTTCCAATGAGATAGCCTTCCAGCCTCCTGGGAAAGTGTCAGGGCGCAGCGCTCTACGACGTCACCACTGCACCTTACACTTCTCTGTCTACATTCTTTTAATACTTTGATTTATCATCGGAGGCAATAATTTCAATATTTGGAAGCGTTTTTGTAACTTTGTATAAGCTTTTACCAGGAAGTTGTCAGAAAGCATTACGTCCCAGGGAGCGCGAACACAACCACAACGAGCCGCGGCCTGGCCTCACTAAAAATGTTATATTATATTAATATCAGTTTTTTAAAAGCAAGTCGATGTACATGTTATGGACGAAATGATAAATTGGGCATTATACATAATGCCCGATCAATATAAAAAATGCCCAATATGAGAGTGCGATTTGATAATAATTATTCAAATAATCAGATTGACCGGGCTTTATACATACGGCCCATCACCTTTTGGGCAGAGTAATAATATTTAATTACCATTTTTTTATTGGTTTTGTCATTTAACTAGCCAGTTTTAGTTGGTCACATCATGATCTGTTCTAAGATTAGGTCACGACATACATAAGAGGTGAAACTGACTAACATATCAACACACAGCCGAAGGTACTCACACTAGGAGTATGAAACTTTGCACAACGCTTCCTTTTATGACGAGAGACCTATTTTCACGCGAGCGAAGCCGCTAGCAGAATCAAGTATAATTTCGGTACGTTCGTCTGATCGGAAGTAGTTAGTTGTCGTTAATCTTCAGGTAATGTGTGGTCGCAGCTCGTATCACTGTGGTACCTATGCAATTATCTGGTCGCCGCTGGAACAAAGGGCGCTCGTCTCGGCTGTAATCAATGTGTCAGCAATCGTGGCGCATTGCACGCGTAGCACCACATACCGCAACATAACTCACACGCTCGCCTCTACGAGGAACCAACGAAATTGAAATTCTTGTGTGAGAGCTATTATTCTGGAGAGCACCTGTGCACGGAATATAAAGTGCACAAGCTTCATAGTAATGTACAGAAGATATTCTTTGTACTGTGTGTTGATGTATGACTTGATACAGAGGCGCGATGCACTGTTGACCGCACGTCGGTGGGACACTTCGGTGACACGCTTCAGTAGAGCTCGAGCAGTACGACATCCGACCTACCTCCTACGGTATTCACTTAGGTAATAGCGGTGCCAGCTTCAGTATGTGTAATGTTCCTAGTTCGTTAGCCGGCTTCATCTGCTGGAATCTGTAAGGTTTGCCGACTTTCTGGGGCACGGTGCAGTCGAGCGGCCACATCCTCCGCGGCCGGCAGCCGCTTGCTTCACTTACCATTTACTACATTTCGTTCGACCAGTGTGCACTATTACTCATATGTTCCGAAGTGTAGCGAGATTGTGTAACTTGAACGATCACGTACCTCTTCGAGTTGTGTAGTACACCGTAGAGGCGGGTCAGTTGTATGCTGTACCTATCGGCACTGACAGCGGTGACATTAGCGAAGCCACCGAATTGATCGCCACGGGGTGAAGTTAGTACTTTATCAGAATGTCACCTACTTCCAAGGCAACGTTTTGAAACGTAACTGTTATGTGGGTAGTCCATTTACTTAGTCTCAGTGAACCACTCGCTGCTGCGACCGTGGAATATTGCTTTTTTTTTAGGTGGGAAAATCATCCAGTGACATCTCCTGATCTTGGGTGGAGCGCAAGGGTACGTAATTATATCGTAAATGATATCCACTATGTTTTCTGCCTTATTGACACATCAACAATGTTTAGCCATCAGCATCATGAATGGCAATTAGTTGTTTCTTGCAGATGAAATCAAGGTAGATGTAGATAAAGCCGGCGTCAAACGGCGAACTATTCTGCTCAGTAACTCTTCGGAATTAAGCTATATATATGTTTATTATATGTACTAACACTAGCTTATAAGTTGTGTATGTCTTTACTAACAATAATGGATTGTATTATCTGAATAAATAAATATTATTATTATTATTATAAATTGATTTGCGACCTAGGCTTACTTTGAGTTATGATGAAATAAGTTATTTATTGGATGGACATTTTCAACTCAAGAAATGCACGATTGCGTAAAGATTTAATTTACATAGTGACACGCAATATGTCGGCGGAGGCTGGCCCTCTGGTCCTTGCCAGAGTGGCTGGCACGAGTACATGGTTTGGCAATATATTGCAGTTCTAGGCTCAAAACATTGACTTGTAACACATATATATCGATGGCTCAAAAGATGTTCGTCTAGAACAGTTTCGCTATCCGTTTGTGCTAGGCATGGCACTGGGACTGAAAAAGAATAAGCTGTTTACCAAGGCTGAAGCTAGCGGGACTCCCATGGGGGCATGTGATGTAGGTGGATGCAGCAAGGCACAGCACGCAAAAGCAGCGTGCCCGTGCAGCGCCGCAGGCAGATCGCTCAACAAGGCAACGGTGGTAGTGGGAGCTTGCGTTTACTCAGGTCACTAGGCATCGTGGTGTCGGTTTACAAGGACAACTTAAGCGAAAGTGTAAATAAACAGTGAACAAACAGCACAGGTGAGTGCTGTGGGAATGTTGGCGGGATGGTGAGCATGTCTGCGGGAATATGCAAGTTAAACCGTAATATTCGCACCAGTCGCAGCGAACCGATGCGGAAATCTGTTTGTGTCAATAGAATCAAATTAAATTTGAATTAGATAGTGGTTCACCAGTTACCTACCGTTATTTCCGAGCAAACGTGTCTTAAACATTTTGAAAACATGAAGTTGGAAGTCGTTTACTTTGCCCGCAACGGGCAAAGTAAAACATTTGTTAACAACAATAAATAATAATTATAATTTACAACTGTAGTTTATGTCATACGAAATGGAGGATCTCCGTTATAAGCCAAAGATTTTTTGCGCAATTTAATTTGTAATTTTTGATAAATAACTGTAACAACTCAACCGAAAGTTCTTTAAAATATCCACAATTGTTTGCGACAATTGACGCAAAACAGATTATTTTCAAGGCCAGATAAACGTTATTTGCACTTAGGGAAAGCTTTGAGAAAGAATTTCACCAAATTAATTGTAGATTTAGATGTTTTAATCTAGTGCCTATTAGAGTTTATAGGGCCTACCCAACTAAGTTATTATTTTATTATTTTTCATACAGACGCCACGGTTGGCACAGTAGTTGATCGATTGACTGCTAAATGATTCCGTTAGTGCTACTTTAGACACAAATATTATGTGCGCGAAAACATCAGTCTGTGCAAGACCAGAATTTAAAGAAGATAGAATATGGTTTAAGGAGAGAAATATATTATTTGGCACAAATAGACACACAGAGTGTCGAAATACACGTTTTTCTCTTCTTTGGCATATGGTGGTGAAGTTTTAGTTTAGTGCCCGTGAAAACGCGGAGGGTGCTAGTCCAGTTGTACCAGTTTTAAAGCCACTTGTTTATATGCGTCGCGACTATTCAGTTATTTATTGACCAATATCCATTACCTCGGTATGACGAGCTGTTTTCTAAATTATGTTGCAGTGTAAGGTTTTTTTACATACAATCACTAGTGTGTGCCTAAATGAGAAGTCACACATTCTCACTTGTATAAACACGCATAAACGTTGGTAATGGTATAGTTGACTCACTTAGTATTTAGCCTGGCTAGTACGCCAGCGGTTTTGCAGCGAACCACGGAAGTGTATCTAGCAGGGTAAGATTTTGTTCTCTTTAATCTTCTCTTAAGTTTTTTCTCTTTAATTTTTTGACTATATTTTGTTATATTGAATGGACAGAGATGAGATAATAAGTCGGTTGAACGAAGTCTTCCGGAGGTTACACTACAAGCTACCCACAGCACCCTTACACTGTCTGTAGTAAAGTATCAACCTCCCTCCCCCACCCGCCCAGTAGGAGCGAATTAGGTCCATTTGGAGCACGTCGCATTACTTACTGCGTCCATCTTAATTAATTACCTGCAAGCGATGAGCTCCAGCCTTCGATCGTACGTTACACGACCACTGCGTGATGCTCTGTGCGATGTGTAAGCTCAACATCAGCGCATCACACGTGCAACAGGCTGCGATGCAATATTAGTGTGTGAGAATGTTGCAGCTTTTCTTTACGTTAACGAATAAGTCCGAAGCAAGCTATGTGTGACGATCGAGGGACACTTCCCTCCGTGTCACGCGCGGCCACAATCTTCGAAGTAGGTAATCTAATTTGACAACACTTGTCCGTAAATACGGCATCTCTTATCGATACTTAATAAACACTTATAAAATTTGTGAAGTGATGGGTATTACAACTAACCCGTCACAGTATCGCTATTTGTCAAATTACCGTGAGTTAGTTATGTCGTTGTGATGTTGAGGCACGAGAAGGTTGGCTGACTTCGTATCCCTAACATACTAACTCCATTACTCATCAAAACAGGGATCTATTGTCCAAAGAAAGACGCCTATCTTGTTGAGTTCTGTTAAAACGCATTCAATAATTAGTTATCAGCAGACTGGGCGCTTGTCTGTTGGCATGGTTCGGTAATGTCCGTCTGCTTATCTGCGCTTTGTTTACGCACAAACAACGAGCGTTTGTTCCTCAGCACCATTGACTGTCCTAGTTGTGGTCGGGCTACTATTTGATGGATAAGTAAGAGCAAGATTTGGTAAATTTTTGGTATTTCTTTTGGTAAAATTGAGAGAATTTGAGACTTTCTTCGAGATTCAATGAATGATCAGTAAATTCAGATAACACTTTAGGATAAATAACGTGTCTATGCGTTTTTGATAAATAAGAACTTCAATGCAAATAAGTTGATTACCAATTTGCAGGTAGTTATATGTATAATTTTCATAACTATCTAGGTTAGCGTAAAAGTACTACAAGTAAGCATTGCTTATTTGTTACCTGTACGCTGATGCAGTTTATGTGTCCGTCGGAGTTATTTGAGCTTTTCCTCTGGGGAAAACTTTCTAATCAAATTATTTAGAGCGTTTGCACACTGCACTCGTTATGAATCTAAGAATCCAAGAAATCATCATAAACGGGTCCCGTAATCTTATTTGTGTGATGGATTACGGGGATTCAGTCCGACTGAAGATTTCGATCGAACCCAGTACGCAAACATTCTAAGAGTGGTTCCACATTGCGTCCGATCCAAATGCGGAAAATATCGGTTCGAAGTATAAGCCATAACCTGCTTCTTAAAGGAGGGCTTCGCACTCGACGATGACTCTTCGTCATTTTCAATTCTTATAGCATCAACATAATCAGTCTTTAGAATGTTCCCACAGCTAGGACTCAGGCCTCCTCTCTAGAAGAGGGAATAAAATAAAATGGACCGTAATCCACTACGCGGGCCCAAAGTAGATTTGGATCAGGATAGAACCTGGAATTTAAATTCGGGTTCAGATCGAATGTTGAACAAGCCAGATTTGCTGAGTAAATTAATCCTGTTAGGTTCATAAACATGTAGTAGGTGAGATGGACGAGTATGTCAAGTAATGAGTGCAGCTGATGCATTCTCGGGCTGGCACAATGGGTCCTGTCGGTGGACAGAAGTGGCGCGTGACGTCACGGGGCGGGTCGCAGGTCGCGGGTCGCGCCGTTCATCACGCTATCTGCGAGTGTCCTGTTGAGGCAGGTCACTCACCCAGTGCGGCGCACTTGAGTTCGGCGTCTCTCTGCCCTGCTTGACAGTCATTTATACTTGTTTAATATAATTTATATCGTATTTGTGATATCGCGACGTCTGACATCAATGTTTGATATCACGTTATCGTATGAAGTATATCGCTACTTTCCTTGATTTACTTTGCAAAGTAAATGGCACAGTTCTTTCTATAACTACCTGTTACTTTTGAATGAGTAGTCTACGCAACGCGGCGCAGAATTCACTTGGATAACTTGAGTAAGCTCATTGTAAGGCGACCGCTGGTCTCAATGAGATGTGATGTGACCGCAAGTTTCAATAGAATGTGATATAATCGCTGGCTTCAATGAGATATAATTTGACCGCTGGCTTCAATGAGATGTAATGTGATCGCTGGCTTCAATGAGATGTGATGTGACCGCTGACTTCAATGAGATGTAATGTGGCCGCTGGCTTCAATGAGATGTAATGTGACTGCTGGCTTCAATGAGATGTGGCGTGACCACTGGCTTCAATCAGATGTGATGTGACCGCTAGTTTCAATAAGATGTGCTATGATCGCTGGCTTCAATGAGGTATAATTTGACCGCTGGCTTCATTGAGATGTAATTTAATCGCTGGCTTCAATGAGATGTGATGTGATCGCTGACTTCAATGAGATGTGATGTGGCCGCTGGTTTCAATAAGATGTAATATGGTTGCTGGCTTCAATGAGATTTAATGTGTCCGCTGGCTTCAATTAGATGTGGTGTGACAACTGGCTTCAATGAGATGTGATGAGACTATACGTTCACGAAGTTTTACGAAAGCGTCGTATATCAGAGAAACGTTAACTTTTTTGCACTTTTAGTTTTAAGTAGCTTTTGGCTCAATTTCAAGCACTCCTTTGAGCTCGAATGATGTGAAGTTAGATATATTCACGCGACTAAACATTAATCTCAGACAAATAAATATTGACATAGAAGTGGGAGAAAAGAGCGAGCTCAATATTTGCGGACCAGTTATATTCCTGGCGAGAGTTAGTAGGTTCACGAGCACGTGAATGCTGGCGGAGTTCATTTCGGCGCGAGAAAGAGAAACCATGGAGTTTCTTGCAGGTTCTTCTCCGTAGGAAACGACCATTTGGATCTATGTGAAATGAAAAGATTGAAGAGTTGATAACCCGGCCATGGGTCGCCGTGCGGCGCCCGTGCGCTGGAGGCAATCGTCGCTCCCGCTTTGCTGGTGTGGCCGTCACCAGCAGCCGCCGCGCTATGTCCGCGGTGTTAGCCACCCGCGACATCTCGGGAGGAACCCACTCGGATAATCTCCGGCTCGCTACGTGCCGCAGACGACGCCATTATAGCAATTTTAGAAAACAGGTGAACAACCGCCGCCGCCATACCACCTTGGGTGTGAATAATATTAAAATTAAAAATAAAATTTTTGGTAGAGGGTGTAGTACTCTACCAAAAAGTTTATTTATTGTGTAAGTAAATTTTATTTGCGTAAACATTCATGTTGCTGATGAAGATGCCAATAAATAGTCGTACTTATCAGCGTTTTTTAGTATAGGTATGTCACTATCGACATTTTACTTCACTTGGCGTTGTCTTCGTACACGAAATCACCTGGTATGTGAATAGTACGACGTACATGGCCTAGTATTGGATTTTATGGTATTGAAAATACTTCACAAGGTTTCTCAAAACACACCGTGGTCGTGGCTGTTACTAGGTAAACAATAAGAAATCAAACATTAAATGAATATTGTGTTATGTATAACAGAACACGTTACGTTCTCCTGTACCACTAAGTTATTTATTAGCTTATTCGTAAGCCTCCCACGACGACGTCTGCCATTATCTGGGCACAAGCTAATATTTGGCGACACCTACGCGTTGCCAGCTTTGTGAAGATTACATGAGAACTACATTACTCACACCGGTATTCTTGGTTGTGGTTAATTATTAACAAATCTATTGAAAGGACGTCTGTTATCTCGTCTCCGATGTACGGTATTTTTAACATCTATACCATAGCTTGTTTATGCCCTATGGGGCTGAGGTGTTCCTTTTCTGCTTGCAAACAATAAAGTAACTATTATAAGTTTCCAATTTTTAGATGCTCCGTGCTGGATACATTTTCCAAGTTTCCACGTTTGTTGGCATGCAATACTAAGTCGAGCCGCGCCTGGCCGCAATGTTTGTACACAGCGCGCTACAATGGCTACAAGTCGGGCGGCACAGCTATCGCGCGCCTCGCACGCCGCCGCCGCGTCTGCCCGCCACTAACTTACGTGAGTTACGTGTACAAACATGACTTTTTCTACTTTAATAATATTACCCTTGTTATTGATTTGTTTGCTCAACGCTGCTGTGTGTTTGTTGGTAGCGGGAGGCAGGAGGAGGGAGGGAAGGCATTGAGATACTAGCTCCACTAGTGAGTGATACACGACATGAGAGCAGTACTGAGCTGGTGATGATAATGATTGGCCGAGGATAGAGACCGTGGCTGTGAAAACTGCTTACCAAAATGTGATTGTGACGTAGCTTTCAAATCGAATAGACGCGCTGTTTTTAGCAAATAATAGTTATTTGTTTTTGTATATAGATTATAAAATTGCTACAGGCTTGGCGAGTTCCCCACGCGACGGCGACAGCGACGCGACCCGCAGAACAATAGGCAGCCATATAAAGTTGGATGCATTCATTTGGTCGGTGACGTCACACATCCATAACGAGTACGTCGATTTGAATCAGACAATTAAATTAATTGCAATTTTATATTCTGACTTTTATACTGTTTAAGCAGGAGTATATAGCGCCTCGTTGTGGCCGGGAAAAAGTCATACGTTTGGTCTATCAGAAGGAGAAAAAGTCATACGTTTGTTAGGAGGGGCGCACAGTGGCGAGGCGTGGGACGTGGCTGTACACACAGTGGCCGCGCGGGAAAGTCTCGCAAACAAACAAGTGCAGTGTCAGGCGAGCGCTACTCACGCGCCCTTCAGGCTACTGCATTACACTTAAACAACTCAAACTGAATGTCTGTTGAATGTGGGATAATAAGAGTCATGTGATGTGAGTGGCATCTCAAAGGACGCGTATCACGCCTTATTTTCAACACGATTCGATGGGCTCATAGAGACTCGGACTTAAACATAGCCGCACAAAAGATCGTCGAGCCTTGGTACAAGCCATGGTCCGCAACGAGGAGTGGCGAGCGGAGGCGGTCGCCTCCTTCTGCGAAGCAGTAATGCTAGAAAAGGAGGCGGCAGCACGAGCGAGGCAATGGCCCTCGCGCCCCAGTCGCCGGGATTCCGATCCTGATTTCCAGCCATCGTAGGCGAAGGGCTTGTTTGGCGAGCTACCCATTGCTCACCGTCCGGACCGAGCTAAGTCGTGGACGGCGCGTAGAGATGCCAGCAACCGCAAGGGCCCAGCAGGGTCGAAGCCTACTGGGGCTATTGGTAATGCGAAAAAGATCCCTGGGGCCCTGTAACAATGGCAAAGAAGGAAAAGGAGTGGGTTTTTAGTCGGGAAAAGTCTGACACGACCTCTCGCTCTGCCTATGGACGGGAAATGTCATTGGCCCACAAAGGACGGTGATAACTAAAACAGTATGCAAATTGCAAGTAGTAGAAATTTCAGCGATTGTGCACTCGTAAAACTTCGAATATATTTAAGAAGCAACGATTTTTTACCACGGTAGGTCATGAAAGCACGGAAAATCTAAACATCGACTTTTAAAAAGATGACGTCATTACGCAACGCCATCTATCGAACCATTCTGAACTGGTTTTTACCTTAATATTTTGATAGATGGCGTTAAAAAAATGAATTTTAGTTTTGTTGTAAATTGCCTTAGCATGTTCCTGATAGAAGTTTTATGTAGTTATAAGATAACACCGCCAATGCCAAGGAGAGAACAACCGAACAATTCGATAATACCTGAACCCATCGACTGTGGAAAAATCCTAACAGCGTCATCTCTCGGAGAATTGGGTTACTAATTAATACATAGGCACTAGAAGAAGTTTTCGGTGGTAATTTTGGATTGCGAGAACCGATTTTAATCATTCTTTTTTTGTTTGAAAGAAGATACGTTCAGGATAATAAAATATGTAAACAAAGTTAAAAAAAAAATACTACAAACTTAGTCTAGAAATTATTTTGTATAACCTTTTTGTCTTTTTTGTACAAAAACTGTTCTTTCCATAAAGTTCAAAATAATTTTCCTAGAATGTCCTTATAAAGTTCTACTTTTCAGAATTTTTTATATTTTCTAAACTTATTACCATTTTTAAATACTTATCCAACAATATATCACACGTTATAGAAATTTAAAAAAAAAATCACTTCCCACTGTACATATAGGGGGGCTACCCTAATAAAACATTTTTTTCCATTTTTTATTTTACTATTTTGTTGGCGTGATTGATATACATATTGGTACCAAATTTCAGCTTTCTAATGCTAACGGTCACAGAGATTAAGCGAGGACGGACAGACAGACATGGCGAAACTATAAGGGTTCCTAGTTGACTACGCAACCCTAAAAACTAAATGCCGAAACGCACGTTGCACGTTGTTCTGTTTAGCCTCCATGGATAAACAAAGTTCTTGTAAAAAATATCGGAAAAAATTTCTCTAATATGTACGTCTATTTATAACTCTTAAATCGATAGATCTTCGAAGAGGTGCTTTTACAGATTCCAACAATAGTTTAAATCGTCATAAAAGAGCTTTAGGTACTGTTTAGATAGTCACAAGTGACCAAAAAGTTCTCAAAAATAAGGCTGGTAAGGTGCCAGGTAGTTATAAATTTTTATTTCATTCACCGAGTAGTAAATAGTAAAGTAGTAATTGGGAGTTTGATTTCTGCAAATCTGCGGAGCGCAGTCAAACGCCGGTCATAGTCCCGCGACTATTCCGAGTATGCGGTCCTTTCCCCCTCCCCCTACTTCCACACAGATAAGTTTACGTACGAATATTTGCGGAAAGACTTGAAAGTTACTGTATCTTTGTGTCCGTGCCAATAAACCGCCTGAATTGCTTTTTACAAGAGCGTAAGTTGCAAAGCTTATCTTTAAACGAAGTTTTAGAGCTCAAAAGTTTCCGCTGCTTGTTGGAGACAAACAAAATTAAAGAGAAGCCGAGGAGCCAGCGAGCTGCTGGCAGCCGGAGCACAGGGGGTAAGTAAACAAGTGAGCCCTGCCGACCACATGCGAACTTACCGTGAGTAAGTTGACTACTATAATTATTTTTCATCTAGTTTAAAAAAAGTTTTTCTTTTTGAAATGCAAGTGAACACTAACGACATGTGACTGTTAAGCCTATACAATTTATTACCAAAAAGGACACAGCGTTGCAAATCACGCACGACGACACATTACGGAGCTTAAATATTCAAACGTCTGCCTCTCTCCAGACCGGCGTCACGGAGCCATTTCCGTCTGCTACCTGCGAGTTTTTTTATTCCCAAATTATCATAAAGCTTTTTGAGTTTCTTGAGTTTATTAACTATTCACTTCATAAGTTGCTTTGTTTGTATTTTTCTGTAAACTTTTCCGTATCTGTATCCGCGATAAAATAAAGTTTAATAAATCATTGGGTATATTCCCGGAGAGTATCGACGCGGATATATTGGGCACAGTGCGTGACGTCACGGGCAGGTAGCCGTCACGCGGCGTGTCGTGTCGGGTTACCCGCCGCTCTTCATTATAACAGTAATGGCTACGAGCGAGTCTGATGAGCTCGGCGCGGCGGTACCTCTGTACACAATACTTATGTCCCTACTCGACCTAGGCTGTTTGTGGAACAAAAATAAGATACTTTTGCGTCGGATGACTGTAGGTCTACGAAGCGGCATAGTACGATATTAGAGCTGCATAGCATGGTCTCATTCTCATAACATCATAGTGTGTTTAAGTGTTGCCTACACGACCCTTTACTAGACTACAATGCTTAGGTAAGTTTACTATGTGTTGAGTGCTGATTCCTCTGGATGATGAAGAAAGAACATACACAACGTATTGTTAACGTTGTAATTGTAATTCTTTAAATGATTTCGATTCAGAAACTGTTACGTTTTGAGTTTGATGAAGTTTTGAGAAAATTCATGAAAATGATGAAACAAAACGCCGCTCAGTCTAGCTAGCTCGCCTAGTGCGCGTGACATGAGGTATTAGAAGCGTTTCATAAAGCAGCGCGACACCGCGACACGCGCGCGGAATGCGACGCGTTATTTATCGCCGCGCGGCTATTTGTGTACCGTGTTCACCGGCGCGACGCGACTCGCTTCTAGCACTACTGTCACACATCCAGCAGTCAGCGAAACATCGGTGTGGCTCTTGAGGGAGTCCTAAAGAGAGCAATATTGACCATGTCTCTTTTGTCCTTTCTATTCTATATATGTTTAGTTTGATCTCTATAGGCGAAATTTATGAGTCTTCAACAAGTCAAAACCGTCACTTTCTGTGTATTCATCATTTATCAGCATGCAATTTGATTCAAAATATTTTATGTCACAACATAGCTTACATGGGCACTTATAAAACGTCAAAAACTAGTGTACAGTTTCAATATTGGGCGGTCTCTATGGAGAAGAACCAACAAGAAACTCGTTGCTGTTGGAGGTGGGTAATCAACAAATAATTGCTCCTTTCTTGGTAGAGCGAGAGCGCAGCTTGCCTCCGCCAATACTAGCTACATGGTAGGTATATCTGGTACGTGTGTTAGTAAGCATTTTTCCGTAGTACACACGACGCAAATGCGCTGAAGTTGTGCGCAGTGCGCTGTCCTCCACGGTACCTGGCGGAAAGCAGATGGGAGCATTCGTAAACGACTCACGGTTCATTCATAAAAACATATGTAAATTGCCATGTGATGCCAAAATCGTCACCGCTGCGGGGATGGCACTGCTGAAGTGCTGACGGTAGGCACCCATCATACCCTAGTTGTGCACAGTAATCCATCCTCGTCAAAACCCATACCGTTAGTTTGTATAAAATAAGAACTATCCCAGTAGTCGTGGTCAAACTTATGACTCGCAACCACCCGCGCCGAGCCCTTGACTTACACTTTGAAGAATTATATATTTACAGACGCATCTATTTTAGATCCCGCGACCTTTGACGACAAGTTCTTTACCGCTAACTCGTGAAAAACGCGGTTTAAAATAAACAGTTAAATATAGAATCAGTTCCTCCGTGTCCATCGGTGAAGCCAACTGGAGCGGTATCAGTAGGTACTGTATATTCTGTGATGGTACCTACATTCTTTTAAGGATAAGATCTTTGAGGATCTCGTCTCAGGCTGTTAAGTGCTACTTACCCGACTGAATCATTGTGGGACTGAGCGAAGACCTTGCGAACGGTCCGCTGGAACAAGTATATTGTTATTTGTAGAGCTGTAGCCTTTAAACTGGTCGTCAAAATACAAAATATGTGTACGCAGTTTGTGGCTGAATATTGTATTTATGAGGTGACTTGTTTCTGAACCGCATCTACACCTAGTAATGGGCGGTGTCCCTAATGGCAGCCTCTCCGTGTCCATCAACTGCGCTGGTCTGCGTGGCCGCCGCTCCCGGCCGCCGCGGCGTGCGCCGTCGCGTTACTTCCTCGTCGCGAGCGCATTCCCTCACGAACACTCTATTTATTCCTCGTCCGCCGTACTCCGCTACACAATAATTATGATTAATAGCAGCGCCCGCGCAAGTAAACATCCACAAATAACAGGAATTTATATCTCAAGATAATTCCGTCGTTAATCGCGACCGTCTGGACGCGGAGCAGTATCGTGATGTAGTGGCGATCAGCGTTGTCACGACGCGCAGTTTCCTGACAGTACAGAACGAGCCGGTAACGGCCGCGGTTCCCGTCCTATAAACTACTGACAGAATGTAATAAAGTATCACGACCACGGCGTTATCGTGACAACACGTACCTACTATAGAAGCATGTTTTAGACGATCTTGATCAAAACTAACATGGGCCGCCTCACCTGTGGGTCACATACACATGAACATGTACAGAGAATGCACTTTGATGATGATCAAACCATCGCATCTATTATTGCAATCAGGTGTGTGTGCTGGCGCAGCGGCGGGGGGTGGGCGCGGAGGGGGTATCTATTACACCACCGAGCATTCGCCCTTCGCCAGCACGGAGTTGAGGTGATGCCGGAATTGTGGCTAATTGCACAATTTGACACCGATCGACCAAACAATAGTGTTATATTAAATTATACTAAAACAGTACTTCCTGTGCTTGTTCAACTAACATCAATAAACTTATTTGATCCATTTAATTTCAACAGTCAATGCGGTTCACAATATTTATTATTCCTGTGTTTTTCGTGCTGTAAAGTCATCTTTATTCTAGACGTTACGAAGCTGATTACCCTAAAGTAATATATGGAATGGGAGTAAGAATTTACATAGCGAACAATTTTCAAATCTTCGGCGAATAAAGTGGTGTGGAATTAATTAATATTCTTAACAAATTAATAACAAAACTAAGAGGTGGGGTCAATGGAAAATAATAGTCCACTGGCACCGGGACCAGGGACCAAGCTACCGACGGTCAGGCTCCTGAGAGTTGGGGTTACTCTTGTTGGTTTTTACAGAACCAACAAGACTAACCCCAACCTCTGCAACTTGTATTGATAATGTTTTCTGCAATTGTGACTGTATCTAGATAAAGCTATAGTAAATTATCTTCCGTTTGATCATAGTGGACAAACGGTAACTTTTATGTCTTAAGCAGCCCTGGAAAAGATTCAGATTCAATTCAGACCAATTACAATTGGCAAATTAACTAAATTTAATAGTAACTTACAAAATAAGTTAAATGTTTTGGGCCATGATATTAATGATGCTAATAAATTTTATGATAATATCTTTTCATTGGTACTTAATTAATTTAATACAGCTTTCGAAAAGAAGTCGAAAAATATATTCCCTAAGTTTGTTTTTAGTGACTAGGCGACTAAAGGTATTCGGATAAGTGGGGAAAGACTGTATGAGCTATACGGCCTTAAGCCATTCTTCAATACTGAAACCTTCAATAAATATGTAAATAAATATTCTAAACTTTTCAGAAAGATTTGCAGGGTAGCAAAGGCCCTGTACATTAGCAACAAGATCAAATCGGCAGACAATATAATAAAGACTGTGTGGAAAGTTATTAATAGAGAAACTAGTAGGAACAAAGTACGCAGCACGGATTTTTTATTGGAGACTCCACATGGTCCCAAAAGCTCTAACATAGAAGTAGCCCAAGAGTTGGTGAATTATTTCACCAATGTACCTCTTAGGACAACGGAAGCTCTAAATTCCTCCCCTGAAGCCTCAATTGCTTTATTAAAAGCAAACTTGCCAGGCTGTCCGGTTGTATTTCAATTCAAACATATAAACCCCATAAAGGCTTTCTGGCAAATCAAAGTCAAATTAACCGAAGACATGGGGAATGTCTGTTAAAGTATGCGCAACCATAATTGAGACTATAGCACCATACTTAGCTTTAATATTTAATTTGTGTGTGGACCAAGGCGTTCCAGATATAATGAAATACAGTAAGGTTATACCACTTTTTAAATCAGGTGACCATAAGGACACTAATAATTACAGACCTGTATCAGTATTGCCGGTTTTCAGTAAGTTGTTTGAAAAAGTTATGCTTAATCAAATGCTTTACCATTTTAACAGCAATAAAATCTTTCACGATCAGCAGTATGGTTTCACCAAAGGACGTTGTACGAGTGACGCTGGTGTCACTTTATTAAAATATATATTTGCAGCGTGGGAAGAAGCCCAAGATGCGATAGGGATTTTTTGTGACCTCTCAAAGGGTTTTGATTGTGTTAATCACTAAACCTTGCTTTTAAAGCTATGTGCTAGGGCTAGGTATAGTGGCACTCAGCTTGGTAAAATCTTACTTAATTGACAGGCAACAGCAAGTTCAGATAAATGGTGTCAATTCTCCGGGTTTGAAAGTCAAAATGGGTGTACCGCAAGGCTCAATATTGGGTCCTTTTCTCTTTTTAGTATATATAAATGATCTACCGCATCTATTAAAAAAACAACCACATATTGTGTTGTTTGCTGACGATACGTCGTTAATGTTTAAAATCAATAGACGTTCCACAAACCTTGATGACGTAAATAATGCTCTACAGTAAGTCCAAAACTGGTTTACTGTTAATAATTTAGTATTAAATGGAAAAAAAAAAACTAAGTGCATAAGATTTGCGTTACCGAATGTTAAAAGCAGTTATTCTGACATAGTATCGAACAAGGAGAAAATCGAATTCGTCGAGAGTACGGTTTTCCTAGGGATCACGCTTGACTCGAGGCTACAATGGGGTCTTCATTTAACATCTCTGGCAGGACGGCTTAGTTCAACAGCATATTCTATCAGAAAAATCCGCCAATTAACTGATGTAGATACTGCTAGACTAGTCTATTTTAGTTACTTTCATAGTATCATGTCTTACGGTATTTTGCTATGGGGATGGGCTGCAGACAAAGTCTATTTTTATACTGCAGAAAAGAGCTGTCAGAGCCATATATAATCTTCGCAGACGCGATTCTCTTAGGGAACTATTTAAAGAAATAAACATCCTGACGGTCCCTTGTCAATACGTTTATGAAAACATCAGGTATGTTCGGAAAAATATTCATCTTTTTACTAAGATAAGAGACAGGCACAATTTTAATACTAGGAATAGGAACAAATTAGATCAACCTCGATTCAGATTGGCTAAAGTACATAGCTCTTTCATGGGGTACTGTGAAAAATTTTATAATAAAATACCAATTGAAATTCTACAACTAAATGAGTCCAAATTTAAAACATGCATTAAACGCACACTATTTAGACAAGCATATTATAAACTGGAAGATTATCTCCTTGACAAAAATGCTTGGCTAAATGCTAGTCCTGCTCCACAATTACAGCCACTTTTACCTTCAAATTAAGTTTTTTTATTTTTTTATATATAAATGTATTTCTAAATATTCGAAGAGATACTATTCCCCTTTTTGTATTTTTTGCTTTCGAAATGTATTTTTATGTATTTGTTTATTTCAATAGAGCTTATGATAATTTATTACCTTTTTTAATTGGAAACTAAATAGCATTGTATAATGTAGAAGCACCTTTTTTTCAAGTTTTTGTATGTGAAGCACCATGGAGCATCTTTATTAGGTTACAACTTGTTTGACATTACGAGCGTGGCAGTTAAGAGTTTGTCATGCTCACCCAAATGTCTTGCTGGTGGTGGCACGTGTTATTGCGTCATTCATTTCCCTTTAAAATGGTTGAGCTGAGTGGGGCTGATGCACGTGTCATGCCCGTGAAAGGGTGCCATCGGTTGAGACTGGTCATCTCTTGACAGCCAGTGGCTTATTTCGGTTTCTATTTTTAATTACATTTAATAAAAAGAATAATAACTTATTATTATTACGTATCTACCTACATTGTGCTCACATATTAGCAGCGACAAGAAATATGTAACCAAGATCTATGTAACTCATAATATGTTTTAAAAAGAGTGTCCATGGAGTTTCTTGCACGTTCTTCTCCATAGAGACCTACGTTTTGGAACGTTCAATTTAGCTTCACTTTTCTTGGGCTGACCGACATTTGACTATTCAAAAGTGCCTGCAAATGGTCTATTTGAAATAAATGATTTTGGTTTGATTTGATTTGAGAGAAAACTTCGAACAATACACCGTGTTCAGGAGTACATGGCCTGAAGTCTGCTATTACATTAGTGTCAAAATGGTCTATCATTGATGTCATAATTGTCGATGTTGACAAGTTTGGTAATCTACTAATATAATGGTGTCATTATGACTTTCCAATGGTCCACCACTGACAGTTCATTGAAAGAAGTGGCATAGAATAGTAATCTCGTACATATTGACAAATGAATATTTGACGTATGCGGTAATCTGCTAAAACTTTTACAGTTTCTTTGATTAGTTTTCTACCATTAGAACGTTATTGTGCAGTTATTAATACGGCAAGTCGTTTAGAAACTTTTAAAACTAAATTCACCAATAATTTACCAGACTTGTCTAAATTTGATGATGTCAATCACCAATATGAGGGTTTCTTTAACATGTACTGTAATCAATTTAATTCTACATTTATACCTAAGAATATTTCAGTTAATAGTAATGTGTCGTTCAGTGAATGGGCTACTAGTGGTATTCATAAAAGTAGAAATCGGCTTTACGAATTGTATGATGAAAGAATTCTCGTTAACACTGCTGAATTTAGTTTATATGTGCGGAATTATTCAAAATTGTTTAAAAAAGTTTGCTCTGAAGCAAAATCGCGTTGTTTGAGTTCCAAGATTAAAAACAGTAATAATATAATTAAAATGACTGGGAATATTATAAATAGTGAAACTGGTAGGTCTACAAACAACGTGATCACATTGGACTCACAGGTAGTCGCAGCTTTTGAAAACTTCTTCTCAGAGATCCCCATATCAACAACAAAATCTCTGAATTCATCACCCGCTGCAGTAGAGTCTCTGCTTAAGAAAAATGTTAAAGTTTGTGATTCTGATTTTAATTTCGAACATGTATCTTATGTAGATATTATTAAGACCTTCAACTCTTTAAATGTAAAAAAGACTGCAGATTTATGGGGTAATTCTGTGGACGTTTTTAAGTCTATAATCCACATTGTAGCTCCTTCTTTAGCTTTTATTTTTAATAATTGTATCGATCGCGATGAGTTTCCGGACTTAATGAAAGATAGTAAAATAATACCATTGTTCAAAACCGGTAGTACATCGGACCCCACAAATTACAGACCTATTTCAGTACTACTGACCTTTAGTAAAATATTTGAAAAGCTCATTCTACAGCAATTACAGAGATTTTTTAATAGACATAAATTGTTGCTTACCAAACAGTTCGGTTTTACAAGGGGTCGTTCGACAACCGATGCTGGTGTTGAACTTTTAGGACATATTTATAATGCATGGGAAGATAAATGCGATGCCCTGGGCATTTTTTGCGATTTGTCCAAGGCCTTCGATTGCGTTCCCCATGAAACATTAATCAGGAAACTACACCATTACGGGATCCGGAACTCCTCCCTGGATCTTCTTACATCATATCTGAGTGAAAGAATTCAGAGAGTTGACGTAAACGGAAAAAGATCTCCCGGATCTGTTGTAAAAATGGGTGTCCCCCAGGGCTTAATTCTTGGTCCATTTTTGTTTCTAATTTACATAAACGACTTACCTTACCTCATAGAAGACAATCATAATATAGTGCTGTTTGCAGACGACACTTCACTTTTGTTTAAACTTAAACGTCAGCAGCAGGTTACTGACGATATAAATATAGCTCTTTCAAAAATAGTACACTGGTTTAATGTAAATAACCTGCTTCTTAATGAAAAAAAAAACCAATGTATTAAGTTTACCATGCCTCATGTTAGGCAAGTAGAAACCAGTGTGAACCAGTGTTCTTGGGCATTACTCTAGACGCTAAGCTTCAGTGGGGCCCACATATAGACAAATTGTCGAAAAAACTTAGTTCAGCAGCATATGCTGTAAGACAAATTCGAAATTTAACTGATTTAGAGACAGCCCGTTTAGTTTACTTTAGATATTTTCATAGCGTCATGTCGTACGGTATTTTATTATGGGGAAATGCCGCCGATATACAGACAATTTTCGTTTTACAGAAAAGGGCTATTCGATCAATTTATAAATTAAGTCCCAGATACTCCCTCAGAGATAAATTTAAAGAAATAAATGTAATGACTGTGCCTTCACAGTATATTTATGAGAATATTTTGTATGCCCATAAAAATATAGACATGTTTAAAAAATACAGTGATATTCATAATTTTAATACAAGAAACAAACATAAATTTGTAGTTCCTGCAACCAGGCTCAAAAAAATAGGGGGCTCATTTAGATGCCAATGTATACACTTCTATAATAAACTTCCTAGCCGTATTCAACAATGAAGCCTTAATAAGTTCAAATCATTTGTAAAAAGGCTTTTTACACTGTAAAAGACTATATTCAGGACGAAAAGACTTGGGATTGACCTGCTCCAGTACCTACTACAACTGTTGTCATTTTTATTTTTCTTCTTTTGTATTTTTTAATTATTTTTATTTTCAAATGTGTTTTTTCTTTTTATTTTATTTGTTTTTTTTTTTTTGCAATTTGACATTGGAGATTATTTTTATTTTACAAAATGACATGTATACATTTTAAGCACTTAAAGTATTTTTTTTTTCTTTGACATAAATATTTACTTCTCTAAATATTTTGTAAACTATCAATTTGCTTATATTATTGTAAATGTGAGGACTATGTTGATTGCTTTTTCTTTTCTTTTCAGTAATTTTAACCTATGTCTGGCAATTTGAGTGTTTTCTGCGGCCTACCCAAATGTCCTTTCTTTGGTATTGTTCGTCAAGTCGTAGAGCTCCTTAGTAGTCCTTGAGCTTTTCGAATACTGACAAATGCTTACACTGATTGGACAGGTCCACTCAAATCTGTATGGTTCTTTCTTCAAAAGACCATCTCAGACAAATCTGCATGGTTCTCATGTGACTTGACCATTACATATTTACTGTATGGACTTTAAAAGAGACTTTGACCCCTGAGTTTGTTTCAGTGTTTCTTCTCAGGGTAGTCAGATAGGAAACGCCGGCCTCATCTAGCATAAACTGACGAAAAAAAAATTTACGTGTAAAAGTGTTTTTAAAACTATTTACAAAATAAATATCATTTATCATTTATCATTGGTTTTAATATGCTCGATATTATCATTCTACCACAACTCTATTACGATACCACTGACTGATCAATGATCGATCATTATGAATTAGGGGTCTGTAGTCGTTTGGCCCGCGGGATCAATCGACACAGTCCCATTTTGAAGGTGTCGATTGGACCACTGGAAACTTTTAGCAAAATGACAATATGATCGTGTTGGAATGACGAATTTATAAAAATAGCAGACTTGGGGGGGGCCCAAGTCTGCTATTTTTATAAATTCGTCATTCACGTCATTCATCATCACATGCTCAGCTGCGTAAAGGTCTCCCTCAATTTATTCCTCCCAACGATTACGCTTTTTCTTTCCTATTCTTAGGCAATCCAGGTATCTAGGTGGTTTCATCATCTCCATTGTGGTCTACTACGGAATCCTGTGTTTTATGAGGACTCAGCGTCTCGTCAGGAATGTGGCATTTGCCCTAGTCTAGTACCTGTGGGATTGAAAACGACAATGTCATCAGCGTAGCCTAAATTAGTTACTTCGTCACGCCGACAGCACTCTTTTCTCTTCCCATTTGACTGACCAAAATATGTTTTTCCAATTGTATTTTGTGAATTACAGTAAAAATGTTCTTATTACTAATATGTTATCTTCGTGATAACTATTTCGATGTAATGTTATAATTAGTTACGAATAAATTGCGGTGATGATAAATGACTGGCGACTAATACCGCGGCTCGGTTTCTTTGCAACGATTCTATTTTTGTTTAAATCTAGCACGTGTCTGACGTGTCTCGTATAGTTTATTTAAAAATGAATAAACTTAACAATAATAAATGACTCTGACTTACATTCTAATGATTTATGTTATGTCAATATATCAAATGTATACCTTCTTACGTGGTGATCTCAGCGGGTATCCGGCGTAATACCTCGCTGGGCAGCCTGCAGGACAGCCTACTATAGTAACAAATATACGCCGAGCAATGGCGAAGCATTAATTTTAATGAATGTGCAGTGATCCTTTGCAGTAATATTAATGAATGCGTCCTCTGTTAGGGGCGGACGCACACGTCGTGACACGATGCGCAACGCAACGATGTTGCATTTGCTAAATAATGTTAGATTTGATGAATTTTAGATTGCAGTAAGTGCGTTGAGACGATTGCTCACGTGGGCCTCTCAATCAGAGCTAGTTAGCGCGGCCGCTCGCACTGATTCCTGCATTGTCCGTCAATTGCCAATTGACAGACTGAAACTAGCTTTCAGAATGTTATTGTATGGTACAGTTTGAATTAAATAACGTTTCTCATAGTTGAGAAACGTTATTTTGTATTAATTCGTGTGTTAATTTGTATTATGCGGAATGATACCCGATCCTACTATATACCTGTCCTGGATAACTTGCTGGTATTTGGTATGGGATGAAATAGCCGTCGCCATCGCCTTCCAATCTGGCACAGCTTTACTCAATCTCTTGAACAGATTTTAAAGGTTCGTAATCTTTCGATTACAATATTGTCAAGGGTTGCTTTTAGGGTACCTAATAGTTTACATTTATTAGGTAATGTTGAAATTTCTCTGATTTTTCCAAACTGGCGAAAATGGTTATTAATAAAACAAAATGTTTAGATGCTCACTTCTTTGTTGATACTGGTATAAGTTACGATATATCAGGAACTTTGCTACGTGGACTGCGGGAGTTTTCCAGTGGTGCTGGACTGACTGCATAGGGTAACTGAATGATACGGTGGGTTCCAGTCAGTAGAAATCTGACACTCGCTTTAGCTCTACCCAGACTCCAGAGCTCTACTATAGTTCAGCCATCAAAAACCAGAACTAAAATAAAGGGAGAGGCTGACATAATTATGAAAAAGAAATTATGTCAACCACCAGACTCGGAAGAAATGATTCCGGTCTGATTTAGATCCAAAAAGTTCGTTTTCATCCTGAACATTGTTGGCTGCTCATAATTCCATGGAGGCGATGTGATTACGTCTCTGTCGTATAACGTTACACACCATGAATGTTTCATGACGTGAGACGCCATTGAATGCCATGAGTGTGACGTGAAGCCCAAGTCGGCACCATTCCACGCAGCGCTCGTAAGGCAGAGCATGGCGGGAGCTTGAGCGTGGTTGATGGAGCTTCTCGCCTTGCTATACTATAGATAACGTTACTGAATGATTATGTACTGTTTGTAATTAGGTTGAAACTTAACACATTACATACTTCATTGTGAAATAAGCAACTATTTGGAACTCGTATATCTACATATATTTCCAAATCACGATAAAGTACCTATGAAGTTTATTATTTGAAAGTATTGTGAGACTATTGAGTAGAAAACTAAACCGTAAGTTATTGTGGACAATAAATAGCGGTGGCGCAGGCCAGGTGGACTGAAGACCACACACAGTATACAACACACGTGCAGCAGGCTCACAAGACAGCAAGATACGGAACAGCCGCAGATGGTGGGAGCAGGCTGGAGCTGCAGCTAGCGTTTGTGTGTATTGAACCTTTTGTTCCTGGCTATTGTGCGAGCCTTCGCTCTCCCTCCCCCTCCCCTTCCCCCTCCTCCCCCTCTCCCAGCCGCTTGACTAGCGCATTGTGCACACAGTGGACGTCGCGAGCGCGAGGACGTGCGCCTGCAAGTTACAGGACCCATGCTACGGACACCATGCTCGACTAGCACATCAGGAATTCGGTAAACATATTTATTACTTAGTAGTGACGTTATTCATATTATAATGTTCTTTTGTGGGGTACAAACTCGGCATGCAGTGAGTGTGTTTGAAACATGTCGATAAGGTCCTCGATGCACCACAGTGTGTGGTTATTTCTTCACTTAAATATCGGTCAGATAAAGTTATTTTCACTAACTGTTTTATCATTTGTAAAAAGAAAACGTTTTTGAGCATATACGATTAAAGAAAATAATGTCAAATAGGCACTTTTAGCGAGGGACCGTGAAAGCCTCTCGACCTCAACCGAGAGCCGAAACACTTTCTTCTACTTTTAAATCTTTATGGTTTGTATGTAAGGTGTCTTGAATGGCCTTGTAATTCACGTAAACGTTTAATCATCTGCTTAGCAAGTATAATTATGTAATCCATTATTAGAGAGTATTTTTATCAACCTTAGCTGTTTCCTGTTTTATTATTCATGTTAATTGGTAGCTGAAGCACTTATAGCCGCTAAATTATGCATACTCGTAGAAGGAAATTAAGTATAAAGAATATAAATAAAACTTTTCGTTAGTTAAATAATCAATGAAAATCGATCCTTATTTTATTGGGTTAAACAGATTCTCCTTCTTCAGCTTAATACATATTATCAATATTCGAATCTTTCGTTTCGTGAACAAATTGAAGTCTCCACCTGATATATTTTCGGACTGCCCTTGGTGCAGAACTCCTAACAATACAATGTTTCCTATTTACTTCATGCGTGGTCACCTCAATTTTCGCAATGCGGCTATTTTTGAAGTTAATGCGGAAACAGGACAATGCAGTGAATGCAGTAGCAACGTGGCAGTGTGGCGCAGGACAATGGACGACGGTTTAATAAATAAGCTGCGACGAGCAGCAGCGTGCCGCGAGCGGATCTCGGTCACTACAGCGACTAGTCGCTAGGCGCATATGTTGGAATATTGTCGTATCACTTATTCTTGATGGACAATCTTTACGATCACGATACAAGGTGGCCGAAATCTTCCTACAACGTGGATCATCATTCGACCGCAAGCATTCTTAGTAGGTAGAGTATGAAGCGTAAGAAAATAGGAAACTCGAACTTGTATGTATAACTCATTGCGAAAACAGCGGTCTCGCGCTCGGACCGGTCCTAAAGGTCGGCCGCTCACCTCACACAGATACAACTACATCGCGACAAAGCCAGCCGGAAAACATTATCAGCTGTGGGTACTGCAGACAAGAATTAAAATATTCAATGAAGTCTGGACCTTAGGACTTGATCTCGACCGGTGGGGTGACCAGTTGACTTGATTAATAACTGTTGAACGAGAGTGACGCCTCTGTGAGGTGACGGCTCGCGGCGTCATAAAGCTTTTACGGCCGGTGTAAAGAAGAGTGCCCGTATACAGTCCCGTACTGCGCCCGTCACGTACCCGTCCCGCACCCGACCCACACCCGTGCCGCGTCCGTGTGGCAGTCGTCCCGTGCTGCCGCGAGACGTTTCTATTTGATCCGATGTCGGTTTACGATAATTGTGCGAGCAAACAAATACACAGCGTTGATTAATACGTCGTTAAACATTGTTTAATGAAGAATTCGTGGAAAGCTAGAGACAATAAACTGAAGTAACAGTTTGTATACACTAATTGCTGATTCTTCGCGTATTGAGTTGTTTCTTGTGTGATTTACGAAGAGTCGGCTCGCGGCAGTAAATCTGTCGAGCGCGGGTAATGTTTACTGTCCGAGCGTCTGACGGAACGGTAGGAGCGCTCACGTCAGTACTGCAAGGCGCCCGCACCGGTGTGGTATTGAAGAGGCGGCTATAAAGTTCACGCGAGTATTGACGAGGCCGGGCATCGCCCACATTTTATTGTTTGAGAGGTTGTCAGCGGACAACACTCGCGAGATACGATAATCTAAAGAAAAAAATTAAATAGTACCGCTGTTTCAGTTTTTTTTTATTTCCTACTCATTACTGATTGCTGATGGCCGTCAAGACCGAAATACTGAAATAATATTGTCTCATACGAGATTCATACAAGTACCATCATTAAAAATCTCGTCCCTTGAACGTGAATTGGTCGCAAGTATAAATCACAAGTTTTGCTAACATTTGTGGCTACAGTGCTTTCTCCAGTAATAATAAAAAATGAGTAATAACTCTGCGTTTCTTCTAAAGTCCTAAATAGAGAGAAGGTACTTAACAAAATAATTAGTGGTTATAATTAGAAGATAAGATTGTTGACTGGGCGGCTGAGTGGCTGGGCGAGACGGCTCGTGCTGACGATGGACATGTTATGATTACGCAGGATGTTTGGCTCCTTGCTCAGTGTGCTGAGAGGGCAGTGCAGCGAGACGGGGCTGCACCGGGCCGCACCGGGCCGGACGCTAACGAGACAACGTCTGCTACTTATCTGGGTGGAGCAGCGGTGCTCAAACTTTAATTGGAGAGCATCTAAGCCGGCCCAGGCCACGTTGTTGAGAAGAACTAACGCTGGGCTGGCACTTCATAATTTTTTTATTATTGATAGGCTTCCGTTTGAACACCATCTCACCTGATGGTAAGCGATGTCATTATCAGTGTGTATTGGTAGTGGGCGCTACAGCTGGGTAAAATATGTGTTACAGTAACCATGGAACCATGAGGGACTGTATACTGTTATTTAGCAAGTTGAAGTTCTTGCTAGGTAGATGTTGCAGCATTAAATGGTTTTTTTTTTCATTTTGATCTGATAGTATCTTTTAGGTTTTTAGATAAGTACTGACAGGTGGCATCAAGTTTGAGTATCCCTGAACAAGTCTAGTTCTTCAGCATGTCTGGCTAGTGTTAACATGTCTAGCTAGACCGATGTTTGTGTTGAACAGAAGTTACGAGGTACGCCGACTTTAATTATATAAATATGACCTAAGTTATTAGTTGCAGAAATATTTATTTTATTTGCAACTAGTCTTGTTATTCGTGTTCAGGGAGATTTAGTGCTACATTTGTATTTAAGAGTTAGTTAGCAATAGACATTGTACGAAAATAAATTATTTTGATGTAATTAGTTAGTGGAGCGATGATAATCTTGGTTGGTTTGTTAAAATTGTTTGAAGCTGCTTGAGATTATCTAAATTACGAAGAAAATTAAAGATATATAAGTCATTGTATGTATGTCAGAAACAACGTACTCTCAGCTATCGAAGTCCTCCGGCTCTACACCACTCTCATACAGAAACGGAAACGTACTCATGTCTCATCGAAATGCAATGCTACGTTTTTGGCCAAAGAACAAGCCAATTTTCTGGTCAAATAAAGTGTCGATTATTAGGTAAGAAATATTCTTGAAAAAGAAGAACTGTGAAACAAGCGTTTCGACCCCAATCGGTTTAAAGTTACACCTAGTTAACAATAGATTACCTATAGATCCTCAGTGGAAGCTCTGACACATGCTGCCGTAGTTAACAAACGAGGTGGCAAAAGGCTGTGATACAGTTTGCGACCCCCACCAGATGCTCACACACCTTCTATGGTGAAATATGTACAGATTTCAGTGACAGGTTGCGTATCGCCCACGTGCTCCCGTGCCGACACTCTAGCACATACCTACAGTGCGTGAGAGAACACTTCTGTACCAACATTCTGTTACCCACATGTTTTTAACGTTGCATCACAATGTTACAGGATATTTACATTAATCATGCGCATACAATTTGCAACAGGAACAGACAGTATAAACTAGGACTGTTTAGTTTATATTAGGTACTGAATTGCTACACTACTGTTTTCATTCATCTATCCACCTTATCTAAGTAACTACGCATATCATTGATTCAGACTAAGACGGTGGAGCAATATATTAGCTAATTTACTGGCGTGCCAAGTGCAGACAAACGGCAAATGTTAACATTACGAGTAGTAACTAGCGCAGCGGTGATGCTTAACTCCTACACGTGTCCCACGTTGGGCGCCACCACCGTCCCAAGTTGGGCGCCACTTAAATGTGTCGGTCCCACGTTGGGCGCCATTCACTAGCCGCCAGCGTCACGTTGTATTTCCTATATATAATAAAGTTTGTTTCATTAGATCTCTGCGGGTTTTGTTTCGCCTGTTTTGTCCATTATGTATATGGTTATGACTTGTACAACAAGTTAACAAAACTTTAACCACACCAGCTACTGGTGAAGTTTCGTTTAAGTGCGGCCACAGAGCAAATCTTAATAGTACTAGCGCGGTCATTGACTTCGAAAGATCCAGGCAGTGTTTGAAATTTTGATATAAAAAATAGATTTGTTTTTCTTTGCCTCCTGGCTTGGGCCAAATCCGGCCGAAAACTGGCAGTGATATTAAGAGAGAACCATTACGGTAAAAAGGGATAAAAATTATACCGGGACATATTGTGGCCTTGTGGATACTCGCTTAAATCAGTCTCGCTTGTGCTGCGTTCCGATGCGGACGTGTTATTTACGTTTTATTTATACCGATTAGCGCAGCGCAAGCTGTTGCTAGTAAGTACTCGTCATGACAGAAAATCTTGTGGCGAACGAGTTGTTGGCGTTCCTGCAGCAGAAGCTGGATGTGATGGACGAGGTGTCCGCAGTCCAGATCTGCGCAACGAACTTCAGCGAGGAGGACATAGCTGCTGCGAAGCTGTTGCTGTTCAGCGTGCTGAATAAGCGCGACCAGATGCCATCCCGCCGGCGTGACGGGACTAAGAAAAGCCTGCAGGATATAATTACGCTGCTCAAGGAGACCGACCCTGACGACGTGCCGACGTTTGTGGCAAAGGAGCTGCATAAGCTCCCTCCAGTCACCTTCGACCACGTCGACGTTACAAGCCTTTTGAAAGACATTGTCTTTCTGAGGGCCAGTCTTACGGATGTGCTAGGAAAGTTGGATGCATCTCAGAAAACAGTCGCCGATTTGCGCAAGGAATTCGATGAATTTCGCAAAAACGCGGCGAAAACTAGGTCATCAGTCGATGCATCTAACGTAAACATGCGTCATGGAGCCGGCCTCGATATATCGTCACCGAACTTCGCGTCAGCAGTTTCGTCGCCGGCGCATACGTCGATTGCTGAGGTTGCGGAGTGCCCCGCTCGTGCGCCTCGCAACTCCGTGCCTGTCACTGCGGTTCCTCCAAGCAGCGCCGCACGAGCCCTTCGCCCCGTCCCGCTGCCTGTTCCTGCAGCTCCAGCGAATTCGATCTGTAGGGATTTCGCTAGCGTCACCACGAGCGTCCCTAGCGCTTCTGAACCGAAACCTGTGCTTAAGGCAACGAACAAGGTTGAAAATGATGATGGTTTCGTTACGGTGCAATGGAGGAAGCGTCGAACGCAAACTAACAAGAACCGCTGCGGCATAGCACCTGCAACTCCTAACGTGAGCCTGCGTGCCGCCCAGCCGAACACACCAGTGTACATCTCCCGCCTGCATCACACGACAAGGGTGGAAGATATCGTGGAGTACGTGCGCCAAAAGACGAAGTTCGCACTGAGGGTACAGCTGCTGGAGTCCCACCGTAACGTCAATTTCAAGGCGTTCGTGGTGCGAGTTCCGAACACTTTTCTGCCCCTCATGTTGAAGGAAGACTTTTGGCCGCAGGGCGTGGTGTTCCGTCGCTTCCGCGGACAGGTGCCACAGAACAGCACGAAGTAAATTAAGTGCAATGTGAAGTGTTACTAACATAGTCTTAAGTCTTATTTACTAACGACAAGTTGTATTTACTCTATATGTATGTTAGTCTGTAAGGTACATATCTATGGGCCAAGATGCCTGATAATAAATGAATTATTATTATTATTATTAAATATGAGTCTATGCAGCGATACATCAACATAACCCTTACAGCTCCGTACCGCACCGCACCGCACCGCACTGCACCAAGCCCGCGATGCCACAGGCTAACTTTTCATTTGAAACCGTACGAGAAAGTCTCACGAACCCTAACTTGATAAGCCTTACACTGTAGACATATTCAGAATTCCTACTACGTTGCACTAACATCTTCAAGATTGCTTGCTATGATTATACCGCTGACGATGCCTGATGCCCTTGCGACGTGTGGCAGGGTAACTATCTAATCGCAATTTGTTTATGGCTACCCGCCCATGTCCGATAATCGGTGACCAATTTTTTGTTGGAGAAAAATAGAATACACTATAGCAATAGTACAACGCACACGTCCTACAAAAAGTTATACAGAACAGAGAACAGTCCTAGGTGGGAATCGAACCCACGACGCCAGTACCTACTAATAGAGAGTGGGTCTCTAGCACGCTGTCTCTATAACGCTTATCCCGTATATTGCGGCATTCTCCTCATCCTCTGTTTACACTATTCTCGACAATGGCTACAGTATTTTATTTACTATGCGTAAGCTCTGAGTGGGTTTACTGTCTTTTTCTCTATGTTTCACGCTCGGTAGCTGTCGCTGTGTCGGCGACGTCGTTTGACGTTGCCACCGCGCCGCCGCCGCCAACTCGCAGGCTCGCTCTCACCCAATTACTGCATAAAAGTGCCTATTACGAGTTAGGAGGATGCAATAGAAGAAAAGAGGGACCGTTGACTTCTACGCAAAATTACCGTTGTAGTAGAAATAATTTTAGAGTAGTGTAACTAGATATTAAAATATACTGGATATATATTGTGACAAAGGAAACAATTCTCGCCGATTTCTCACAATTACTGTTACAGGACAGGTTATTACAATTATGTAAATTATAATTAATAAAGAGTTGATAAAACTAAGTACGTTTTTTTATTTAGTTAGAAAATGGTCAAATGATTTTTCGTGCCCTATGTTCAGTGTTTCTAGACTTTCCTTTTCTAACGTGGAGACCAGAGGAAGTGCCCTTTGCGTTCCAAGACGATGACATATTTTTTTTTAATCTGTGGTTCAAGCGGGCATCGGCCCTTCTGGGCGGTTTTGCTCGACGACTTGGGCTCGATCCCAACTGGACATCTGGACAGCACACCTAGGGTGGCCGGGGATCGTAATACCCGGGCTCTCTCCTGTCGACGGCTGTGACGTGAGGATATCCGTTCCCTCTTGTTTCGGAGTATGGCCTGAGCCGGGGCCGAGGGCGAGAGATGGCCGCCGCCGGTCGCCTGTTTGGTGCGTCCCTTTACAAACAATAATTTATTATTGTTTGCACCCTTCGAACTGGGATGCGACAGCGACGGGCACAAACGCATTTGAGTGCTTATTATTAAATTAGATTTTATTCGCACTGCTGGGTTCTCGCTGTATTAGTATTTTCTATCGGGGTCGCACCCGCACCACTTGTTCGTATCGTCGCGCGGCTCGGCTGGATAATGCTCTACGCGAATCTGTTGAGGTTATTATAGTAAAGTTGATAATACTAATTATACAAGGTTAGTTCCAATCAATCATTTAAATCAATCTTAAAAAAGCTCAACGAAAAACTAAGATAAATGTATTATTTAGTCTGTAAAGAAAAGTTACGAAAGCAAAGAACGTGTTAAAACGGTTGAACGATTTCTACAATTTGTCTCTGTATCGGATCTACACTTATAAATTACAGCCTGTAGGGAAAATAAATAAAGTGGAAGTCTGAAGTGTAGTGGCAGAATCAGCGCGGCGTGATGGAGGAGCCGGCTAATTGATGGACGGAACCGGGGCGAGCTGGCGAGTGCACCGGGCGCCGGCAGCGCGCGGCGGCGTGCGGGCCCGGCCGCGAGCTGTGTATTAGGATTAATTAATTGATTGGTTTATTGGACGTAACAGACTCAGTAAGAAATTTTATATTTACTGAAGAAAAAGGTATTGTATACGATAATAATCAATAAAGCATATACAACATTATTTAGTAGGTATGTGCGAAACCTGAATATAGTTTGTTCAGAATCAATAACTGAATCGATTCCAATAATTATTACAACGCATTATATTTTTCTTAAAAATATTTAAAAAAGGTCACAAGTTAGGCACCATCGTCACTAAGTACAAAACAGGTCTCGGCAGGTCATAGAGGGCATTAGAGACCAGCACACAGCTGGGTGCGGCAGGTCATAGAGGGCATTAGAGACCAGCACACAGCTGGGTGCGGCAGCAAGAGCCCGGTGACCTGTTTTGTACTTAGTGACGATGGTGCATAACTTGTGACCTTTTGTCTCCATCCAGGTACCTACTAACTGATGGCTTACTTTGTGATTCTTCATAATACAGTGTACATAGATCCTTACATAAAAATGCTAGACAGGTTTTTCAGGTTTCGCATATATAAATAAGGTTATATGTAAGTGCTTGATCAATTTAATTTCAATTAGCGACTCGGCTTTACCCGGGTGCAAAAACTTAAACAGGCCATTATAAAAAATGTCTAGTATGCACAGTGTGTTGGCAGTGCACTAACAAAGAACTGTTGAAATATTCAAATCGTCCGACATTGTTTATAATAATTACTTATCACCTGTGGGGCAGAGTAGCTAAAACCAAATCATATATGTATTGCCGCATTTTTATTTTAAACGTTGAATCAAATTTAACAAGTAAAATCTTTCACATCGTGGGTCCCTACTTTGGTTTAAGTTTGCTACAATATATAAAAAAAAAACGTGTAAACGTGTTTTTAACATACCTATTTGCAAAATAAATATGATTTATATTATAGTATAATAATTAATAAAACTAAAATGAACTAAAGAGTGCAGTTAATATAATCAAGATATAATTTACACTTATCAGAAGACGTTCTAATTACGACGTTCTTAGTAAAAACATCTCTAATAATAGTCTAGATTAACTAGACAGTTTAACAGTTGGACTTTTATAATTAAAAGTTTATCTGTTGTATAAACTTTGGTTACACTAAAATGAAATTAAACTTTAAATATTCTATAGATAAGAAAAGTTACTATCTAGGGCTTGTACCCAACAGGCAAAAACGGGACCATATGTCTAAGACTCCACTCTCTGTCCGTCTGTCACTAGACTGTATCTCATGAACCGTGATGTATTTCTGTTGCCAATATAACAACCAATACTGAAAACCGAGTGAAATTAATATGTACAATCCAATTGTTCAGATGGTACGGAATCGTTTGTGCGCGAATCCGCCTCGCGTGACCCAACCGCTGAGTGGGCTCTTCATCTCATATAAACACAAACTTTCCTCGTTCATCGCTCTTTCTTTTAGTAAATAATCCGTTGCGTAGTTTATGAGTTAGCGCATGAACAGACAGAGGCGACCCCGCGAAGCCGGACATCTTTCGTCTATAAACTTTATTTGGTTATTTTAATTTATTACTTTAGTTTAGTTTATTACTTTATTATGCAGATGTAATAATTATCACTACGTAAACAGTCAATGCTTGCTTACGTGCAGCGTGCGTCTCTTTGTATTTACTGCAAATCCTTGACCAGTAGTTTTGCTCCCAATCAATGTTTCTCATTGTGTTTTGTACTTTCTAAAACATAAAACATTTTATTACGCATAAATCTGTTTGAATAATTTTGTCTATTGAATGCAGTAGTAGCTAGCACGACGCGAACAATAAATTAAATCCCCGATACGATATAGTGTATCCGCGGGGCTCCCACGGGGCCCGTCGACGCGCCCGGGGCCCTGCGCCCCAGCGCGGCAAGTTTGCAAGCTATTGTATGAAAAATAATTAATAAACTAAGGGTTGTCGCACACTGCGCCGCATATTGCGGGACCCTTGTAAACATTACCTACCCTAATATAATTCGATACGAGTGTAAGACGCAGGACGACAGATGGGGGAGGTGGAGGCGGGGAGGGGGAGGAGCGCGGGTAGTAGAGGGTCGACTCTTAAATCCTTCTAGTCCATTTTATATTCGGCGCGTTTGTTCCTGCAAAGCGCAACGACCCCGGAGTGGAATGTGCTAGAGCGTTCTGGTTACTCTGCAAGTGTATCCATTCACTTTTAATTAATGAGTAATTCTAGGACAGTCACGAACTTTCGATGTGAACTGCCGGTAGATACCATTAAGAAACCTAAAAGATATGAAACGAATCTAAATATGTCGGAATTAGATTTATGGATACGTAATCAAGTGGAGCTTTCTGAACTTTCTAAACAATGAACAGCGCTCCGCGGCTCTCAGATGATATCGATAAACTGCGAACAACTCGTTTACGTTATGACACCACTGATTTACGGCACTTTTATTGCAGATGTAGATAGCGAGCAGCGCAGTGAAAGTAACGTAATAGCAGTCCTCCATCAAACGCACCGAGACTTATGTGCAGCATTAGCGCGCGCTGGCCTTTCTCTGCAAACCGGACGAACTCATTCTTTGGCTTCTTACGTAACAGCAAGTCACTTTCAGAACCAACATCCCGGTGGTCGTGGGTATGGATCTGGCTGCTAAGATAATGATGATGACTGACACTTGCTTTTTGCTTTTTTTTTGCTTGCGTAGGTGCAGAACATACGATTTTCATAAGCTTGTTTAAATAATGAGACACCGTCAATAATAAAAAAGAGAAATAAATTAATTACAAGTCGTAAGCGGAGTACATCATGTCGTATCAAGCGATTTGCAGTGTGTTTGTCGCAGGGCGGCGTATTGCGGACGCAGCACGGTAGCAGCATACAATATACAGGCAGAAGGTTAACTCACATGAGAAGCAAAAAGCAAAAAATACCAGGTGGGGTATGGGCACGCCACAATCACGGCGGTAAGTCCCCTTTTTGAGGCCTGGCTGGAAAGACTTCACGGCGTCCTTACCTTCCGCATGACGTAGGTCATGGCACGTTCGGGATGTACCTGTTTCGGATCCGAGCGGATGAGACGCCCGGGTGTCGCTACTGTGCAACGCCCGGGGACGCCCAGAGGACACGGTGGAGCACACAGTCGAGGTGTGCCCTGCCTGGGTGGTGCATCGCCGTGCCCTCGAGGGGGCGATCGGTGGCGGAGACCTCTTGCGCCGGGCCTTGGTTGAGGCTATAGTCCGGAGCGAGGAAGAGTGGCAGGTGGTGGCCGACTTCTGCGAAGCAGTAGTTTGCCAAGGAGGAGGCCGACCGCATCACGCAACGGCGTTCTCGCCGCCGCCGGGGTTCTGATCCCGATTTCCAGCCATCGTAGGCGCGGGCTTGCGGACAGTGAGCAATGGAGAGCTCGCTGTCCGGCCGTCCGGTAACTGTCCGGACCAAGCCCAAGTCGTCGACGGCGCGCACTGTTCCCGCGCGCCTCAAGGAATTGTCAGCAACAGCAGGGACCCAGCTGGGTTGAAGCCTACTGGGGCCAGGGTTAGTTTCGAAAGACTTCTCGAGCCCCGGTATGAAGGCTAGAAGGAACGGGGTGGGTCTTTTAGTCGGTAAGATTCTGACACTATCTCCCGCTCCGCTCAAGAGGTTGGGTTGTCATTATTTTTCACCATAAAAAAAGGTGGTAACCTGGTTACAAGTGCCCTTGCAGTAAGTGTGTGAAGTCTACTTTCGTTCGTCGCAGGGTGTCGGCCTTCTATGCTAGCTATATAGTGGCAGCGTGACACGATGGCGGTGGCGGTGGGTGTCGCGGGAGATTAGTTTAATCTGCAGACAACACGTGCTGCCGCGACACGCCGCGCTCCGACACGCTGCGTCTCCGACACGTCGCGCCGCCGCTCGCTGCCCCGCAGAGATACAACGCCGACGGTCACATAACGTATTCCATTAATATTGTAGAGGTGCCACAGAGACTTCCATCAGATCAAATTGAAGAGGTGATCCTTCATGATACAACCAAGTTTGAATCTCCTCAACTCCCAAATAAGCTTGCTGTTGTTCATGAAGTACCTAGTACTAACGTTTTAATCATTTTATTCGAAGACGTGTGTGTGCGCGTGTTTGGTTTACTTCGCAAACAGGCAATTCATCATTGAAGCTTGCGTTAATGAGGACTGACAAAGCTTTCATTCTGCTCACCTGCAGGCTGTGGGAGCACAAACAATGCGGCGCGCTGACAGTGTCACGTCGTGAGTGCTGCACAAATAGACTCATCCGCGGCTCGTCCGCGCCGCCCCGGGCCCCGCGACTGAGACTGCTCGCAATTATTAGCGCAGTCAATAGAACAGTCCCGTTGCAGATGAAGGCACACTGACGGTGTCATCGTCACGCTGCTAGTGCAGAAGAGCCACTCTTTTTGTTTGAGCTGGGAAATTGACTTCTCTCATTCTAGCACCTTAGAGCGGGAGAAGAAAGTGAGAGTTCTTCAGTTGTCCTTTGGGTTCTTGGGCCACCGTAACTTTATCAAAAGTTCCCTCCGCCCGTGCCAGTCCTCCTAACTGCTCAGTGCAACTAATGACGTACCCCGCTTCTTTCGATGTGTTGCTGACGACTAATAAATTATTTCCTTTCTAATAAATAAAGATCTATGTATATCTTGACTTGTGTGCATGGAGCAATTCAAGCGCCACCCTAGGAATCAATTAATTTTCTAATTTTTAATTCTACTACTAGTGGGCCCGATAGACGTTGTCTTATCTGAAAGCTGCGGTGCCACCCACCGGGGACAATTGTATCTTCAAACTATCTAGGGACCCACTCAAATATACATAAGTACACCCAAATTGGTCAAGCTGTTTAAGAGGAGTTAGGTAACAAACACACATATAGAAGAATTACATAATATTTTAAGATCTTTTTCTTTCTATTATTTATCTGTTTGTAAATCTAGTCCCAGATTTTTTGAAATGTAAATAATCTGCGAAGTTACCAGGTAGCTGAAGCAAGTCTTCTGTGTCGCTGTCGTGGTGGCGCTCTCGATTCAATAACCCGGCTAATGGCGTCGCCTCTCAATGTGGCACTCAGTCAACCGCGCACCGCGCCTACTCGTAAGGATGCCAGCCGTTTCTTACTCACCAATATTATTATTATTATATTTTGAGAAATGAGTTTCTTTTTTTGGTTTTTTATACACATATATTAACAACTAGCTTTTGCTCGCAGCTTCGCCCGCGTACATAAAATAGAATATGTCACTCAGGAATAAAGCAGTTTTCAATCGGTGAAAAAATTTTAGCAATCGGACCAGTATTTCCAGAGATTACCTCCTAAAAAGAAAAAAATAAAAAGACAAACTTTACCTCTTTATAGGTAAAGTTTGTCTTTTTATTTTTTTCTTTAAATTATATTACTGGTTAAAAGCAATATACTGTCAGAGATTTCCTCCTATAAAGAATCTACCAATCGAAAGTGAAAACACAAAGAGCGATTCTCAAGGTGTCTACTTGCCGCCCTTTCCTTTTCCCCACTGACCTGCTTTACAAAACTTGTGAAGTACTAACAGTCCGGCAGTTATTCAGAATGAGCACTGTATTAAAACAGCAGGCAGCCTTCCGCTTCAGTACTGAACATACTAAAAAGAGGCGGAAAGATATAGTTTGTCCCACAAAAAGCACAAAACATACAGCTAAATTTTATGTATTTCTGGGACCACTACTCTATAACAGACTAAATGCAAAAGCAAATATTTATTCACTAAATTATATAAATTGCAAGAAAGCTCTCAAGGAAACCTTACAAAATTTGTCCTATAAAGATACTTATAACTTAACATAACTTCTCTAGTTATTAGTTGTACTAAGATAAAGATGTAATGCACTTTTTATTATGATTAGTTATAATATATTAAGATTTTAGCAAGTAAGACTTTTATACTATTTACACCTCTTTTACATACCTATTAGATGAATATTTTACCTTTTTATTATATAATTACTGTGATTATTTAGTTATATTATTTTACCTTTTCTCGCCTGAAACACAGGATAACCTAGTTCAGGCATATAGCACTTGTGAACTAGACATAAATTAAGGCAAATATGTTTTTACTGTATTACTTTATATATTTGACTAAAATTTTATTTTTATTTATTATTTATAGTTCTCTCTCGATGTTCGATGTTTTTGTCTATTATGAAATTCGAAATACACACTAGATATGATATAACTAAAAACAGTATACAGTACTGTGTTAATATAAATAACAGATGCAACTTAAACTCCGCGCCAAAATGGAAAACAGTTGTGCCAATCTAGCAACCACAAAAAAATCCAAAATTTGAATTTGGAGCCATAAACAAATCATCCATTCCCGATACTTTTTTGACTGAATGTATGTGGGAGCATATAGCTTTACAGTCACATACAAAGCAAGGTATTTAGCTTGGAGGCAGTATATCCCAGTTAGAATGCCCCGCATTCCGGTTAGTGTGAGCCCTGGGAGGATATTGACCACGAGGTGCCATTAGCTCACGAGCACCGAGTGCGGCCCTTGTCAGCATAGCGCCTTGCGTTTTAACTCTATGCTAAGTGCCTTCACATTATTCGTTTCAAGGGGTTCTCCGCGATTTTGCGAAAATGGAAATAAAATTGGGTGAAGCTTTTGTAAGACGGTCTAAAATCGTCGACACTGTTACGTTATGAAGTGGTCAAGTCGATAATATCAGGGTGTCGTCGATGCGGCGACGTCTATGGATAGAGCTTCGATAATACATTATGTGATTTTATGTGTCGACGCGTGGCCCTGGACATTCCGGGCTCACGGGCAAGCGGTTAGCTCAAAAATCGCGGAATAAAATCAAGTTGACCGTTCCTAACATCACTAGGTAAGAGCTTCCCAAAATACCAAAAGCTTTTAGACGAGGGTCCCTGTAATTCAGTCTGATGGGCCTACAAAAATGTCCGCAATTCTTTAGTGAAAGTTTGACATGACCTTTCGTTGATTAATTAAACTGCCAGGTTTTATTACACCAAGTTTAGCAATCTGCCGACAGTAGCTAGTTGCAGACGGGGTAGGAATGCAGGACGGAGCTAATACCTCCGCATATAGTCACGTAGAGGGTAGTGAGGCAGGAAATAGGCCCTAATTTTAATCTGACAACGAAACTTAAGTTAAAAAATAATAATAATGAACGTAGGTTGAGACATTCGAGTACAGAATAATTTGTTTGTGAATGTATAAAACTTATATAAAGACTATTAATCTCACTGAGTCCGGACACCTTCGGCAATCAATCTCTTCGCGACGCGTATTAATCCCGGCTGTCGGCGCGCCGATCGACCTGCCTGGAGCCTCCTTCTTATAACACCATCTGTACCAAAACGCCAACCAATTTAAATATTTGTACAGGTTGACTTATTGAGCGTTAATGGATTTATCGAAAACTATTTATCTTTTTATCCTCTTGATTGATATTATGACGATAGCTTTCATCCGTCATCCGCTTGCTGTGGACGTGATGAATGTATCATCTCTTCAGCAAGGGCTTCGCGCGTCACTATCGCCTGCTTCGGTATTGTTACCTCTCTTCCATCTCTCCCCTGCGCCCGCGCGTCCGCGTATCAATCGCGAACAAGATAAAGTTTATTTTAAAGGAAACCACCAAAATTGGGCTAAAGTATGCACAGAATCGATATGTATATAAAAAAAACTAGATTTTTTACTGATTAAAAAGAACATGTAACAATAATAACTTTCTATCGGAATTAGCTAAAAATTATGATTTTAAATATGGTTTTTTAATTGAACGTAGTTCTAAAACTAGCTCTGTAAACAAGCTGTCAGGTCATTTTAAGTTCGTTCTAAAACTAGTAGGTCTAAAGAAGTTATTAAAAAAACACTACCTATTTTGTTTTAGCATTTTTGACATGATCATTATAATCGTTTATAAAAGAAAAAAAACCGGCCAAGTGCGAGTCGGACTCGCCCATGAAGGGTTCCGTAGTAGCAAGTAACATAATATAAAAGTTCTTGTAATGTGTTGTAACTTTGATCGATGTTTTAATAATAGTGTATTTTTTTCGATTTATGACGCCTTAAAAAAAAACTACTTACTAGATTTCGTTCAAACCAATTTTCGTTGGTAGTTTTTATAGTAATGTACATCATATATTTTTTTTAGATTTATCATTCTCTTATTTTAGAAGTTAGAGGGGGGGGGACACACATTTTACCACTTTGGAAGTGTCTCTCGCGCAAAATATTCACTTTAGAAAAAAATGATTTTGGAAACCTCAGTATCATTTTTGAAGACCTATCCATTGATACCCCACACGCATGGGTTCGACGAAAAAAAAATTTTTGAGTTTCAGTTCTAAGTATGGGTACCCCCAAAATTTATTGCTTTTTTTCTATTTTTGTATGAAAATCTTAATGCGGTTCACAGAATACATCTACTTACCAAGTTTCAACAGTATAGTTCTTATAGTTTCGGAAAAAAGTGGCTGTGACATACGGACGGACGGACAGACAGACAGACAGACAGACAGACAGACAGACAGACAGACAGACAGACAGACATGACGAATCTATAAGGGTTCCGTTTTTTGCCATTTGGCTACGGAACCCTAAAAAAGGACATTAGATGAATTATTGTTGTTTTAGTAAATTATTTATTTATTTAACAATAACATCTTTCAAAATCGTGTATCAGCGACTGTTTCAAAACGAAAACATATCAAAATGTCAATGTCACGTAATAAAATAAGACGTGACCTAAAGGTCTAGTTACCAGGTCATAAAATCCCAAAAAAAAAAAAATGCCACGTCACTCCTGTAGTGTCAAGTCTCGTCATTCGTTTTCGTACGTGTGCGGATGTGCTTACTCGATTTCTGCTATTTTACTGACGACTTTGGATTGACTTTACGGACTTGGATACTTGTTATTGTGTATTTTATTGGACACCGATTTTGCTTAGACTGGATAGTGGTGAATTGCGTGAGTTGTGGTATCGCTACTGATCGTAGCAACGCTACTGGAAGTGTGCCTTTACATGATGAAGCAGGCTCGATGATATTTTAATTGAGTATGAAAATGAAGGTGAATAAAATATTTAAAAAAATAACTTGTTTTAATTTTACCTACCTAACTAATTCCTTTTTTGTGCTATGCAATAATATGCTAAAGTGACATACAAATATGTTTTCAAATAATTAAATCAATATGTCTATTTGACAGTTTGTATTTACAATACATTTTGGCATTATAAATACAATTCTTACCATTTGCCGCATAACCTAACCTAGTGACCCAAAAACATATTTTCTTCCTAATTCCCATAGATTTTTGAAAAAAATCTTTCTGATATTGATATGTACGTGTTTTATCTATTAAATAACACATAAATGATTCCTGTTCACATTTTGGCCCAACGATATATGGATTTCTGGCGGTCTCCTTTCTATTTTTGCTTATGGATTAAATATTATGTTTAAAATGAAACATAGTGAAACTCCATGTTTGACTTCACGGTAATTAAGTATATTGGTTATGATAGTGTTTGATGACATAATCCGTGCGATAAGGCCGCGGCTAATATTTAAGCAAGCTGCTATGCTAGGTATTCAAACAGCATCGTATAGTGTATAGATAGTGATCTCGCGGCGTTATCTGCTAGATTTATTGGAGGAGACCGAGCGCATAGTGTATGTATAGGCCGCGTCTGTAAGACTCGATGTACATATAGTTGCGATTGTCGTGGAATGCGAAGCCGTCGCTTATCTGTGGTGCGGGCGCGACTCGGAGCTGCAGCCACGGATTGCGGCCGAACAGCCAGACCGGTCACGGAGGCATTCGTCGATCCGGTCGCTATGTGTAGCTGCCTTTATGCGCTGATAAATCGAGAGAAACTTTTAGTAAGTATTTATAGTGAGGAAAATTCATCAAGTTGTTTACAAGATTGAATAATGACCGAGATTTATCTAAAATAGTGCAAGTTGAAATGTTGAGACTGCCCGTGGCAAGAAGTTTATGCGAAGTGAATAGTTGAGAGCTGTTGTGCAAACATTGAGATATATAAATTTTCATTGAGATGTGTAAATAGTTCTGTGAAATACAAACATATGTAAATATGAACAGATTTGTGAATGACCGGCGGTAGTGACTGGTCTTGCTAGTACTATTAGTAGCGTAGAAACAGCGAAGGTACAATACGACCAACGTAATTGAGAGCCCCTATTGTATGTAGTTTTGGTGGTATGGATAATAGCGCTGTCATACTCGCAGTACGGCGATAGCGTAGCAAACTCGTAGCAACGGCGTAGCAAACCCGTAGCAACGGCGTAGCAACGTCGTAGCCAAGGCGTAGTAACGTCGTAGAAAACACATAGCAACGCAGCGTAGCGTAGTCACGGCCAACGATCAAACATCTTAGCTGCACTGGCGTAGTGTCGTAGGGGCAAGGCATGTGTAGCGGAACAAGAGCGTAGTGTAGCGTGGCGTAGCAGTAGCGTCTTTCAGCGGTGTCTCTACATAACGATCTGGTTGGCAACAGCTGAGATAGTACGCTTCGCAATGAAGATAACGATATCTTATTGAGTTCTGCAGTGAAGCAATATCATTTCTAATAGAACACCTCACTGTTGTCCCTTTAGAAAGTGCGATCAGTGAAACCTAACTAATGATCAGCGGAAGATACAAATCACGAGTAAAACATTAAAACAACGATGTAATTATGTTAATATGTTCGTGGTCATTAGTTGATATACATTATATAATTAGTTATAGTAGAGTGCGTTGACCCCGCTTGTGTCATTAGCTCATATTAGCTTGCACATACTCGAGATATTTAGTTGTTTAAAGGTTAGTTTGTACGTGATGCATAATAGCTTAAGTTTATAGTCATGTTGCAGAGTTTTAATGGAACTTGTCGTAAATTGTAATAACAGATACTTTGTTTTCTGCAAACATTTGAACTACATCCATACATATAATAATATTGCAAAGCTGAAGTGTTTGTTTGTATGATCGCGGTAATCTTGAGAACTACTAAGATCGAATTAAAAACTCTTAGTATTAAATAGCACGTTTATTGAAAAAGGCTTTATAACATTACACTGCTGTGCGACCCATGGGACAGGAGTAAACTAAAGACACGGGTGAAACCGCGATGGAAAGTTAGTCTAAATAATCTGAATAATATACATATTATTTATGCGAGGTCTAATATTTCACGCTAATGGAAGAAATTATGTCGTAACCGCCTTTAAATAAATTGCACAACACAAACGTCACAATCATCATTTTATTTGTAAATCACTCGCAAAAGAGTTTCCTGTGAGAAACTATACCGTTCACTAGTTAATGGCGCGCAACTTGGCTCGAAATAGAATTTATCCAAATAAAGTCATGAATATTTAGTAACTAGGTAGGTTACTTAGTGAGGAACGTACCTGCGCTGCGCTGCCGGTGAATGATTAGCGAGCGAACGTGCGCGCACAACGGCGATCAGCTGTTTCGGAACTAGTCGGAAGCGTTCTGTGGATTATATATTGAAAAATACGTTACGTATACGTTAAAATAATTTTCTTGTATAGTAGATGTGTTCACAAACATGTACACTAGACACCCAGACTCGGACCTAAATCTGTAGCTCATACAAATATTTCTTCCGGTGGGAATCGAATCCGCGACACGCAACGCAGCGGCTAATCGCATAACCACTGCTTAATGTTCAATTACTGCGACAGTGTCAATGAACGTTACACTATTACAGCTAGACTCGCAAGAACTTCTTATTAACATACACATTATTAAGGAATAAACGCTAGATATCATGGAGTCAGCTACTAGTCTGTCACGTGTTCATACCGAGAGCAGAATTCAAATTCAGGTCGTCGCAGGCTCCTTGATGCGCAGCCTAGGTACATATACTTGTAGTAGCGGCATCCACATCAGTCTCGGTAGATGTGCTGCAGTCTCATATTGCGGGGGGAGCACCGATGGCCATCAACGGGTCACAAATTAAAACTTCAGGGTGTTACTATAAAGTTTCACATAAAGACTTCTTGACTCGCCTATTTCGTCTTTCGTTTGATGTGGGAAAAGTGCCGATGGCTTGGAAGCAAGCTAATGTGCAACCCGTGCCCAAAAAGGGCAGTAGGGCTGACCCTGCTAATTAGAGACCTATCTCGGTGACGTCCATTCTTTGTAAGTGTATGAAACGAATGATCAATAATAAGCTCCTGGCATACTTGGAAGCTAATGACATCCTCAGTGATCGTCGGTTTTCACCGAAATCGGTCAACTGGGGATCTTCTAGCGTATGCCATTCACATCTGGAGCGAGGCTATCGAGAAGCATGGGGAAGCACTTGCAGTCTCCCTTGATATCTAGAAGACTTTCGACAGGGTCTGGCATGATAGCCTTATTGCTAAGCTTCCTTTCTTCGGTTTGGCCACTGGTCTGTGTAACTAGATCGCAGACTTCTTGAGGGGGAGATCCATCTGAGTAGTTATTGATGGCTGCTCGTCCGGTCAAATGGATATTAATGCCGGGATCCCTCAGGGGTCGGTGCTCTCTGCAACACTGTTCTTGCTGCACATAAACGACCTACTTAAACCCGGTACCTTTGGGTATGCAGACGATAGCACTGTTGCTGAGAGTTACGTGTCCGATGCACGTACTAGTGGGTCACAGATCCAGTCTTTGAGGGAAGCTATGGTTGAGCGCCTGAACTTGTCCTTGGAGGTAGTATCCGATTGGGGCGATGCCAACCTGGTCAGGTTCAATGCTGATAAAACCCAGGCGTGTCTTTTTCCGCCAAACGAAGCCAATTTTACCCGGCTCCTATATTCCGGGGTGTGACCGTGCTGATAACCGACGGCTTTGAGCTTCTTGGGGTAACGTTATCATCTACCCTCAATTTCGGCTCTTACATCGAGGCAAAAGCACAACAGGCTGCCAAAAAACTGGGGATCTTAGCTAAGGTGAGGCGGTACTTCACTCCGGAACAGCTGCTCAACCTACACCAAGCGCAAGTTCGATCGTATATGGAGTACTGCTCTCATCTTTAGGATGAGTCTGCCAAGTATTAGCTTGATGCTCTGGAGTCGATTAAGAGGCGAGCCAAGAGGATCATCGGAGATGATGCGCTTGTTGAGTCAAAGCTCCAAAGCCTTGAGCATCGACGCCGAGTTGCTGGCCTGGCGGTTTTCTATCGATTACACTTCGGTGAGTGTGCGTTGGAATTGCACAATTTAATTCCGTCAAGTCCGTTCCATCATCGGACCACTAGACGTACGGCGTTGCGCCATCGGTACATGGTGGATATCCCACCCATTCGTACAAAGTGTTTTGGAAACATATTCATTATGCGTATAGGTAAAGAGTGGAATTCCCTGCCGGGGTCTGTGTTTCCTGATAGCTACAACCTAGGGGTTTTTAAGTCGAGAGTGAATAGGTTACTTCTAGGCAAGCGTGCTCCATCGTCGGCCACATCATCACTTAGATAGATAGATAGATAGATTGATTCTTTATTGTACACCAAAAATAAAAATTACATGAGAAACTTAAAATTTATAGGGTGTCACAAAGAGCGGTCACTTACCATCAGGTGAGATAGTGGTCAAACGCGAGCCTATCAATAATAATAATAAAAAAAAACAGAAAAACCCATTAAAGTTTAGCGGGGAATCGACTTCAGGACCTCATCAGTAGTGATTGTGACCATAAGATCAAGGAGGCAATATAATTTAGAGTATTCGAGCCTAGTCCAGGTCAGGCCGGGTAAATTTAATTTAGGCTATAAATTAAAAACTATTGCATTGTAGGGCACCGCAGTCACGTTTATAGCTCACCACGAATTCCTTGGCGTATGAATTGCTGACACTGGCAGCGTTTGGAACTATGTCGCCATTTTATTAAAATCCTTTGTCCCGAGAATTCTACGAGTATTATGAAACCGCGGAATGTGCTGAAGGTCCAGGTGAATATGTTCGTAGACTCGAGGAGGGTCGCCAAACGACGCCAGCGGTCTTTAACAAAATAACTTGGCTATATTTTATGATTGCGTACATTCACGAGCGGACTTTTCCGTAATACATTCGTGTTGTATAAACTGTGTAAATAAAAATGTTATGGCATTATTGGCGCCGCCACGCAGATGTAAGTGCGGTATAATATTGTGGTTAAGTGTTTTAATGATTGCATGGAATGTTACATCTGAGTCGCGTGCTGATCTTTGCGTATCGCGGGGTTTTTCCAGAGACCTTGGAGTTTGGCGAGCTTAAGTTTGTCAGGTCGTTGCAGATTCCCTGATGAGCATGGCTCATGTTCCGTGCTGCTCATCCACTCCATTCATAAATAAGTGATGGTTGTGACGGTACATGTAGACCTGCCGCATAAGAGAAAGTTATTGAAGTAGTAGCATCATTCAATTTGCGGCTTCCTAACTCTTCACTTTCATTCGTAACGGACTTAGCGACCTTATTCAGTTGCAATTTACTGAATGATAATTTAAAAGAGTGTACATACACAAAATTTCTTAATAATGTAATGTGTTTAACATTCCAGTGAGCGATGACCGTGAATGTTTTGTTAGGTACGTGTAACTGTCGTATAGTGTAGTGTTGTAGCACACAGAGTGTGACATAACGCTGTGTATATGTGAACTATTTATTGCGTAAAGCTTTACAGCAACGTCACCGAGGGACACGTATCCTATCCCCAGTTTCCACGCCGCCTGTAAATCTTGCCAAGGCCACGGCAGCGCTACGAGTGTCCTCGTACATACTCGCCATATAGTGTAGGTAGTATTGAATTACCTTCGGCTGTATTCACAAGGGAATTTTTCTTCTGTATCCGTTAGAACCTCCAAGCTTACCTACTTACATCATAATAAGAAACCGTCACGCACGTCTGATTCTTGTTGGCATAATGGCAGCGTTTCAGAGAAATACTTTACGTAGCCAGAGAGGCATTATGTAGCTGCACTGTAGACTCAAAGGTAAGTAAACCGGTGACCGTTATTAAGGCTCTGAAAATAATCGGCTTCCTGCTCCGCTTGAGTCTGTCCCGCACGGCCTCGGCGACTCCAGGCGAGGAGGCGCTCATCCCGTGAGGCGTAAATATCCTTTTTGATGCAGTTCTTTATTTTATTAGCAATGTTGATCACTCGTACCCATTACTGCAAGTTTCAGAAAATTCATGGCTTAGTCGAAGGTATCCGCAGCCTTCTCACACCGCCAATTACATTAGGGACTTCGTCTCAAGGAGACGGGAACCATTTGTTTGTCGCAGTAATTAAAACATTCGCTGTAGCGCCTCCGAGCGGGGCTCGTGGAAGTAAACAAGATGTTGTGGTCGACAGTACTGCCTGGCGGTGTTGTGTAAACATATCGTGAGGTTAGACAACTTAACTAGCAACTACCTACATTGTGGTTACATTATTTTATTTAATCGGATATCGAATGCGTTTCGGCAGGTCTGGCGCTCGTTTTGCTAATGGAAAACGCCGGCACTTACGATGCTATTCCATTATACCTATATCTCAAAAAGTAAGTAGGTACGTAACTCACAAGACATGACATTTCGAAGAATTAGCAGTATGCAAACTTACACCGATTGCGAAATAGGTATTTAGCCGAAATGGTTGCGAAATTATAAACTTTCTGTTTGCAGTCATCATAATTAAATAAGCATGACGAGGAGCTAATCGAGAAATAATTTAATGACTTGACAAATGCGAAGCGAAGTGAATGTCGATTTTAACGTTTTGCTGTCGATTACTTACTTATCTATTGTTATTTACCGGATGTGATTATAAAAATAAGGCTTGCTGGACTAGTTACGTTACTCATTTGAATGAAATGTTTGGAATGCGCGCCCAAGGTCGGCTCCGCGAGAGGACGCCGAGGTCACCGACCCACTGTTGCTGTGAGGCGCGCTACAACCGATACTAGTCTAACTCTTGTCAGACAACTAGCAACTGAGCACTGGCCAGTTATTAGATATTCTAGACTTGATGTAGGTCAGCAATCAGCGGTCACCATACAATGAGTAGCTCTCAAGCTACTTAATTGTGCTATAAGCCTGCGTGCTCAGATAGTTAATCCAGCTTGCTATTATTTTCTGTCCAAGTCGGAGTGTTGGGTGACCGCTGTGCGCATAGACCGAATCTGTTTATCAAAATCGCTGTAACGGCGAGGACAAGGATACAGGTAGACCTTCAGCTGGGTCTAGCGAGGCGATCACGTGATGTTGCGAACTGTATTGTGCGTTTGTCTGAATGTGGGTGTCCTTGTTGTAACGAGTATTTTGCATGTTTTATTGCAGTCATGTGAATGCATGTAATGACATGAACCTAACCTACGAGACGTTGGTAACGGCAGCCATGAATGTATGAATGTAGAATTTTCTGTCGCGGAAGCATCGTCGCAGCTCCGTCGTACACTCATGCAAATACAAACATTTACATTTATATGCAAAGAATTTGAATAATCAATAATGTACTAGAACTTATGTTTAGATTTATAAGCACTCATTCATGTCTGATTCTATCAAGGTTTATTTATAAACAAATAACAAAAGAGGTCTCATTTTTATAAGATGTGTCATTTTCTTCGTAAATGTGGGCCAAATGTAGGCGGGCCATGTATCCGTGTGCCGTGTGATCAGTAGAGCGTGAGGAGTGACTGGCGGAGTAAAAATCTACCGCAAGTATCTTTTTTTTCGGTAAGGTAAAATCATCCAGATGACATCCCCTGCCCTTAGGCGGAGCGAGAGATAGTGTCAGACTCTTACTGATTAAAAAATCCGCCCGTTCCTTCGTTGCCTTTCATGTACCAAAAGTCTCTGGGGCTCCTACTCAACAGTCGCTTCAGCGCCTTGTATCAGAGGTGATAGGTGTCGCTGGAGCAATTGGCCGACTACTACCAAAACTTTTGGGCCGAATGACAGATTAGCAGATGGACTTGGGCAAATCGGTAATCCGCAAGCATATAGGCTCAAGTTATTGTCGTTTGACCTCTTCTAAATTATGCAAAGGTGAGCAGCAACTCACTCCTCCCTTTAATCAGAGATGGGATGGATTGGTAATGACTGGTAGAGTGACAGTAAAGTAGAGCCCGTGTGCCTGTGCGAAGAAGAGCAACAGCGTTTAGCCTGAAGTCAATATCCCACACACGTATCGTTTAAGAATGTTCTTAAAGCCTCACGGATTTATAAAGACAGTTTGGTGAACAAGTGCACTTTGCAAGTAGACTGGACATTTGCAGAGCATATCATCTGCGGGGCTTAGTACCTAAACATTACATAAAAAGTATAAAATCACATTACTTCATCAGAGTTTCTCGGAAAGAATTGGATAAACTTTGTCCGGAAATCGGTAAAAACGAGGATACGCGAAGTCATTTCCTGTTGATTCATGAATGAAAATGAAAAGGATCACGAACAGTGTGTTGTTCGAGGGAAACCGTTATTCATAGAGAGTGGCACTCTGTTCAATTGATATCGTTCCTGACCTGTGAAGTATTCAGTCACGGTTCAAGTACCACTCGTCTGAAACTCTCTCGTGGTGTCCATCCGGCTCACTGTATCTCCTCAGGAGGATGGCGCTTGTAATCGCATCGTAAGCCACATAACTGACAGTCGTCTTGTTTATATAGTATATTGTTGTCGCCTTTCAAGTTTTGGAACTTCGCAGCCGGCTTCCCGACTTTGGCCGCGAAATAGAAAGCCACAGAAGGTCAAAGACAAACAGATTGCTCCAGAAACGTCACATAGATTGAAATATCGAAGTAGAGATAACGCTAAGGCATAAACAATCCATGTTAAGGACTTTGATAACTTTCTGCTTTTGTGCTCATTTTAATATTATTGGTTAAAGTGAGTGTTCCGTTAGCCACCTAGTAGTTGTACTTCTGCGCCGACTCCCGACGTGCGTTTCGTGCAGTGGTGCATGCTAACAAGGCTGGGGGTGACGTCACGCTCACGGCGCGTCCTTGAACCGTGACGACACGGGATGCGGGGCGCGGGACGCAAGGTCGCGCACAACAAGTTACTTCGCGCCGCTGCCGTCGTGTTGTGCCGGCACCGCGTCTGCACCGCGTATGCTCCGCGTCTACACCGCGCCTATAGCATGCTGCCAGAGTTTGCCATTTTAAGAGGAGTGGTTTTCTCATGTACTGAGTTCGACTAATTAGTGCAACTGAGCCGCATTTGAGAACTGTTTTATTGAGAGTAGTCGCTACGCCAACTGGCCTTGTCAAAAATAGCGGACACGACTTTATTGAAACGTATTTTATTAGAATAAGAAAGTTAATAGTAGTAACCACAGTATTGTAGGTCACGCGAGTGCTGGACTGTTGGCAATCAATAAGCAGTTATGATTGTCGGGAAATTCAATTAAGTTGTTTATTGTTATAGGCGTGCGGCACAGTACTGTGACCAGCGGCGCGAGCGGTGGCGCGACTGTTGCGCAACCCTCGCCTTCTACGAACTGATACAAAAATACACAAATACAGTTTTCGGTAATTCAACACTGTACAATATTACTTGTAAGGAACCGATCCGTTTTATTTAGCAGAAATGTGCTGAAAAGAGAAATTGGAAACACCCAATCTTCTTAGAGTCAATAACGTGTATTTCTTATGCTTTACCAAGAATTATGTCATGTATTCATTGCCTCATTATGTTTTACTATTGCATTGACCAGTACCTAATTAACGTTCACTCACATGCGGCCGTGACATCCCATTGAACAAAGCCACCAGTAGTGGCCATTGTCGGCCACAGTCAGTGCTGTACCACACAGGCAGAGTGATGAACTTGCCCTCGTATACGGAACCACTTGCGTTTATCAACTGTTCTCGCTTCGACCTATCAAGCGAGTACGCTGTATTCACGCTTAAATGCAAATGTCGTATTTGAGAACAATGGCGTGAAACAAACCGATCATTTTACATTTCCCACATTTCTTTCTTTTGTGCAATATTTTGTAAGTGTGTCACCATTTATCGACCGTGTCGTGAATTCGTTTGTGGCGGAGCTCAAATGTGTCACAATAATTACTCGCCGCTACCGGCGAGTACCTACGAAGTTAGTGCGAGCTTGCTAACTGTGTGGACAAGAGACTTTCTCTGTGTTTACTTCAGCGGCCGCTTTCGCCGCAGACATCCGCGGCCCACGGCACACTTAGCGCTTGCTCTTATAAGCCCTAGGGCCGAGCGGACATACTAGGTACACTGTCAGTTTTGAGTGCCACTTTCACTTAGGTTCTGTAGCAGATATGTTTATAGTGAGCGCTATTGTAATACGAGTAGGTATGTATATAGACGACGAATCCCTGTCGCGAACACTACTCACGTCTACCATCTAATACATTTTCAAGGCGGCACATATCAATACCTATTATTTTGTTTTCATCGGGATGGCAAATGGTGCGGAAAATACGAGTACGTGTTGAGACACGTTGCGAGGTCGCTGTGCCGGTCGGCAGACTGCGGCGGTAATGCCTTTATTTTGATGATTCATGTCACGCAGCGACATCGCTCACTAATGGCGGCAGCTTTTCGTAAAAGTTGGTAAACAAACCACTTATCTTTGGTATTTAAGTGGTTTGTCGGCGGCGAGTGCGCGAGCGCGCGGTATGCAGGTGAAAGTGCGCCGCGCGCCGCATCCCACTCATCCCACATGCCCCGAGTGCACCGTGCAGCGTGCAGCGTGCCAGTAGTATATAATATAGAAGTACCGTTTACACCATCAAGGGGCGGCAGTCGCTATGCTGTCTACATGATCCACAGCGCCGTATACCTTTGTTATCCATATTATCATTTGAGTTCCTACAACACTAAAACTACCTTCATGTGATTTGGGCACAAAATGCCACCGAGTGCCGCCGACTCGTATTTACATTTTATGTGAAAGTACACTCGCTGGGAAAGTACACGCCACTGTAATTACACGCTTGTTGAATTTCTACATCCCAAATACAAACTGCGCTGGACAAAACCGTCGCGTCGCCCTCGCCACTTACTGAACTACTCGATGACACGCGCGGTCGGGAGTTTATCTAAATAAAATACGAGACAGTCTCTATTACACTGTAACATGGAGCGACCGTCCTGTGAGGCTGTCCATGCGTTGATTGTGACTGTCATAAAGTACGGCGATCCGTTTGTAAACATCGTTAGCAGTTAATGATCTGTCTAATCGGAGACTTCGGCGCGGGAATGTTGCAGTGAGCGCGCTTCAGAAATACCAGCACCTAATCTGTTGCACTGTCACTAATACCTCGATCAGCAGCTGTCTAGGATCAGCGCATACGTTGATCCTTTTTGATACAAATGAAGGCTTAAAATGTGACTCGACCTAGCTAAGTTGTATAAAGATTTATAATTTTGATATATAATTATGTTGACCCAAACATACACTTGGTCCTCTGATCACGCACGATCCATGATATTACATCACAAGTCACAGAAACGGAATATATGACAAGCAGTCGCATATCAGGAATGTGGCAGCCATTAGCACATATTGTAATTTGGAAATGGCGCGGAGTATAATGTGTGTGAGGCGGTTACATAAGGCACCCCACGAGCCCTGGGCCCAGGGGCCCGGGGCCTGGCCCCGCATACTAAGTGAGCATTACGGAACGAGGCGGGAACGAGGCTGGCGGGTTATTTAAATCGTCTTGAATCGCTGCAGCGATTGAATGGGCGAGACTGTTTAGAGATTAGCATACACTCGTACCTCTACTGCAATCGCTACTCTTGAACAAATCCTGGTCACGATAACCTTTTATAAACTGTTAGTTTTCGCTAGTCTAGCGTATTTGTATTGAATCTAATCGTCGTATCTGGATGGCCATGTCTGCTGGTGAAAATTTTAACAGACTGATATTTACGATAAATAATTTTGTTTGGCAAATGAACTTGCATTTGGTGTCAGTTGTAGTGTTGTGTCACAGTTGTCATTAGCGATGATTGTTCAATGAGTGCGCGGCCGGCGCGGCGGTCGTGACTCGCAATTTGCATTGTTCTTGTGTTGTATAATAAGCTCCGCTGACCGCTGACCGCCGCGCGCCTGTCGCGGCTACTTGCTACTATAAAAGGAGTCGTTTATCAACAAGTCGCTGTTCTTAATATAGCTGGAGATAACGTGTTTGTGCGCACGCCTGAATGCTTGATATGACGACCTGATAAGCGACTGCAACCGAAGAATTTGTATGTTTGTCAAGACAAGACATAAGGCAGTTACAAACTAAATATTATCGTATTTTCAGTGAAATCAGATACAAGCCCGACATCACCCCGATCTGTCTGTCCGCGAGATGCGTCAGTGTGCGCTGCAGACATCTGGCAGACAGTCGGACTTTTGGCACAGTTCTGCTTAATTTTGGCACAAATTATGGAAATACTAATAACGTGAACAACTGAGCAACAGTCGTATGTTTACATGCTGTGTGGTCGGTACAGGGCTAGTCTGTAACGACACGCAAGCTTGGGAGAGAAAGTTTAGGTTTGTTATGTGTTCAGGCAGTAACTCACAGCACAGCAGTTTACATTATTTTTGGCCCTTTGAGTATAATAAATAACAGTCGGAGAATAATGACTAACTTAATGGAAAGAGCGGGCCTGTGTTATTTATTATTCTATACGCTATCCGATACTCATGTCATTACCGATATTAATAAAGCGGTAAACAGATAAATGCTAGGCCGCGTTCAGATGGGCGCGAACACTGCCGCCTGCACGACACTCGGCAGACAATGGCGGCGTGCTGTGATGGGCTACTGGGAAGCACTTGTCGCTTCACATGAGCTCGTCACCCGGTGACCCGTCACCTGCGCTCCGTGTCAGTGGTGTGCGATGACGAGTCAACGTGTCAACCGCTACGCTATTAACTTTTGCTTTCAAGTAATTTGCAGAATGGCAGCGTAAAATCTCACTCCGCACACACACAAAGATATTGAAAAATAATGATACGTCTTACTCAATTGAGTCAGATAATTCTTGATCTTTGAATATCTGCTTATTCCAAGTTGTTTGCCACTGGATGGTAGCCATACGGAAGGAATTGCGTTGATGACTCCGTTGTTTCCGATGGTCGCACTTGATCTCCATATCCTTCTCGTTTGGAGTGTTGTCACACTCGCTGCACATTATTTACGCTAGTCTGTCCCGGCTTCGTTAGTCTGATAATATTTTAAGTACTTACATATATCAGAGTGCAGGGCGGCACTTCACATGGTTCGCTAGGGAAGTATCTCCGGCGCTGAGCGCACTCGTTGTCGCCGTAGGAGCGGCTTATCAGCAGCCGTCACTTGGAAGTCCTTTCTGCTGTATATTTAGACGATGTTATCAGCTCGTTGTCGGTAATGTCATTGTTTACGATCCACTAGTGCGGTGTTTACTAACATTACTTCTTGTTGCGATTGTTTTAAGCTTTGAGTTTTATTTTGAAAGTTTGCTAGTAGCGTTTGCTAAGATTCCCTGAGAACCCGAAACCATGATTTGTTTAAAGCTAGAGAATTAGTGAAGACGTGAATGGCTTGTTTAATTTAGTAGAGTTAGCTTGAGGACTGTCATGGCGCACGCCACAGATAACGGTGAACGTGCTGCAGCGGTTAGTTATAACATTAACTGTGAAATGAAACAGTGTGAAGTGATAAACAAACAGACCACCCAGTGTGGTGGGGAGGTGCTCGAGCCGCTCAACATCGTCAGCCTTGACGTATGCTACAGCTAGCTGTAATGACATTATAATTGACCCAAGCGAGTGTTGATGATGTTGACAATGTTCAATGAAAAAAAAACTTTACATTACAAATATTTTGAGTTGCGCAACCATTGACATTAAGATTAATGTCTCGATTAAGGTTATTCCCATGTTATGGTATTTAAAAGTTATCATTTGACATATTTGATCACGACCACTTCATCAATTAGCAGTTTGCGCTACTCATTCTGCGCTTCATTCATATTTTGCTCGGCGCGTATTTACGAATAATACTTTGAACTGTTAGCCAACGTGACGAAACAGAGTGGCGCTGTTACCCAACCTCGTTGAGCCTCCACGAGTTGAGGCAAAGAAGTGGAGCTCGGAACGGTATTGACAGATCCGTTACCATTGCATCCGTGTTGCCAGAACGCAGGCAGATCAGAAGGCTAATGGGTCATGGTCACGAAGTCTCGATTTCGTCTAACTACTTCATATATTCTAAATAGAACTTAATCAGTAAGCTCCTAGCATTGTGTTCTAAGTACAGCATCACGATTTTAAATTCGGAAGATTTTTTTTTAAATATAATATTTTATTATATTTTTATTATAATTAAACAAATTAAACAATGACTTAAATAATTAAAAATAATATATACACTAAATGCCTAGCTAAATATGAAGTCATAAAACTCCTCCGCATCGCTGTCGACTGGAAGTGTGGCAAAGGAAAAGGCTGGCGGCATTGCCACGTTGTATGGCAATGCTTATTCTCTGACCGAGGTTGAAGCCAGCCCTTGGGCGACGCGAAGTGTCAATTAAGCGTTTTGACAATTCTTTAAAAAGCATATGAGCACTCGGACCCCACGGCCCGAGAGTTTCAACCCCAAACGGCTCAAAAATATAATTGCCGACGAAGCTGTTATATTTCCGCCACTTGGGGTTCTCTGCAGCCGCCGCGCCAGCACCAGCACAGCACGATGAGGTAGGAAGATGAGATGGCGCAAGAGTATCGACACAGGTAGCGTCCCACACTAAAGGCCTACCCATCTTCCAAGGAAATAAAGACATACCGTCTGGTCTTTTACCATCGTCGCGTGCCAGCCCATGAGGTTCCAAAACAGCCGGAACGCCGAGGGTGACAAGGGCTCGTCGGATGATGTCGTTAAAGTTCGCGTGCCGCGCTATGCGTCCCTCCCGCACTTCGACTGCATGACAGGCCGTGGTGACCGAGGCTGTTGACAACTTCGCCACAGTGGCAGCGATGAGGAGAACAACAAGGAGCACCTAGACGTAGGACAACAGCTCAGCGGAGAGTAGTATCGTCGAACAAGGTGCCAATATTCGACGACGGCAGTGCGTGAAGCCAAAGACCTGACTCCCAATTTCCCACAGCCAGCAGGCGCGCACGCTCCGCAGCAGTAGCAGATGTTACGATTAGGTTTTCCTGAACTACTTTGCAGAGCGGCTCGTCCCACCGTCTCTGGGAAGCTGGGTTGTTAGGGGAATTTGTATTCGGGCAAGCGATTCTTCAGGCATCCAAAGCGTCGGCGGAACACAGCATTTCTAAAGTAAATCAGTGTGGAAGTTAGGATGTTCCTGATTAATTTATCAGTGCCGTGGCCCGAAGATATGAATGGCCGGTAAACTAATACTGGTAATTTTGCGGATGAATACGGATGGGAAGAGTAACTTGAGCCCAAGCTCGATCATCCAAGGTCATATTTAAAATTAAAGTTACGGTGTGCCGGTTACTTTGGTCCATTTTTTTCCAAAAGGTGAGGGTGCTTCCATAAGTGGGAAGCACGAAGGAAATATATTAATTTAGGACCAAAACTACAATAACGGATTAGGGTAATGGCCGAATGCATGTTATTTTCGAGCAATCTTTCCGAAACATCATTAAAAAAAATATTTTTTTCCTCCACAAAACTGAAAAGAATCCTCAAAAACTGGAGAACCAAGGCGAAGTGAACTTTTGGAAGGATTTACGTATTTTTGGGTTGATGATATAGTTGTACAGCTGAAGGTAGATATAGTTATCTGATCTATTTTATTTATTTCGACTAAAGATAAAAGCAAAAAACGACCCGTTGGTTCGGGTATAACTTTCAAATTAAATTTATAAATAATAAAACTGCAGCTGAATATAATAGACGAATTTAATATTGCAAAAGAGGACAATCCGATAATAATAAATAATAAATTCAATAATAATATAATATAAAATAAAATTCCGGGCAAGTCTCGTAGAAATATACATGAAGAAATCGATATAATGACTGTGCCATAACTTTATATCTTAGACAGTAATAATTGTATGTTAGCAAAAAAAAAAAAAAAACAGAAGATTATTCAAAATTAGAAACTACATATTATAAATATGCGCGGTAAACATGTATTTGTAAACATATTTTACCAAACGGAAATTAGTTAAGTTAAGCAAGTAGCCAAGACTTGGCTAAGGAAAGTTCAAAACCAACAAAAAAGTTAATTACAAGATTTACCTGCGCTGAAGAGGAGCTTGTCTGCTGGATGATGTCAATAATTTCGGAAATAATCGCTCCAAAAGTAAAAAACAATGTGTGTCCCCCCCTCTAACTTTTGAACCATACGTCTAGAAAATATGAAAAAAATCTGAAAAGTAGAACTTTATAAGGACTTTCTAGGAGAATCATTTTGAACTTGATGGAAAGAACAGTTTTTGCACAAAAAAGACAAAAAGGTTCTACAAAATAATTTCTGGACTAAGTTTGTAGTATAATCGTAAATGCAAGCATTTTTTTAAACTTAAGTGTTTACACTTATTGTGACTGACGGGAAACTACGGAACCCTACACTGAGCGTGGCCCGACACGCTCTTGGCCGGTTTTTTAATGAATTATATTGTTTTTATAATGATTTTCTATTAATTAGACCACTGCTTTTTTTGTGGACATGATTTCCATTCAGGTTACCTATTGTTTTATAATCATATCATTTGTTAATTGGGTTATTTTTATTTAGTTTCTCTTTTATAAAGTGCATGTGTACACTGTGGGCTCAGCAAACTTATTCTTTGTCAGTTTTGTTTTAGTTTATTGTAGTTAGAATATCGAAACATTGTAAAAACAATATTTACGATGACGGATGGGCACTTATAACACCTCAGAAGCTAGTGCAAGCTTCTGAGGTGTTATAAGTGCCCATGTGACATTTTTTTTTTACTTTCACTTTTTTGTTGTTATATGTCAATTTGGAAATTGATGGCAGCTCGCAGTGAGTGTACATCAGTGTCTACTCTAATCGTCACTAATCTTCTTTAAGCGAGGTATTCTGTAAGTACATATTACAAAGACCTTTTCGTTTTGTTGTGTTGTGTCGTAGGCTTTAATGGGTTTAAAGGTTACGGCGTTTGAATACCGTGGCCGGTGTTAGCAGACGAGTGCCAAGTGATCTGTGACGTCATGGGGTCGGGCGGCTCGGCTCTCTGTGCGACTCGTTCAATATGTGGGAAGATCACTCGAGAGTTCTGTGTGGGACTAAATATTTACTGAAACAGCAAAACAACAACGCCCAGAGCTCGTGTGTCACAAAATTAGTTCCAGGTAAAATACGTAGGTACCTACAATAAAAATAGGAAAGTGGTCCTAAAATTAATCAAAAGTTCAGACGAATATCGCTGAGCTTCAGTGAATTTGAGTGTTGATTTGAGCACAGCATAGTAGCTTCGTTGGCGAGCAGTTATCCGCAGTGTTCCATATCACACGTTGCGGTTACAACGAAATCTGCGAATTTAGCAACACAGACCATTTTCCTTTACTGATACTTCAAAAGTCGAAATCGAAATGTAAACAGAAATACGATCTCTGGTACTCGCTGCTCGGAAGCTAGCAGAAAATAAAATAAAAATGGAAACGCTGCAAACTACAAGCGCATTCAACTGAGAACAGAGATACGTTGTAAGTAAAGGCTTGCGCGACGCGTCCGCGGACTTGAGTGGAGCTAGTGAAATGTACTCCGAGTATGTATGTACACGTAGTCGTAGGTCCGTAACCTCACTTGTAAACAAACTGCTCATGAATGCATCACTGTTGCGGAGCGCTCGAGAAAATTAGTTACGACTGAACGTTCAATAAACAGTACATCAATAAACACACTCACTAACACACTATCAGTTGGCTAGTTCTCGCTGATGTGAAGATGGATGTTGTTTGCTTCTTGTTTATTTCTGACTGTGGTTGAAAATTCCCACCGCATCGGCTTAAAAACTATATTTAAAGCATGACGAAGTGAAGATTTTGAAAGAATTAGAACTTGATGTGAACGCACCGGACTGTTCCAACATTCATAATCATGAAATTCTGATATTTTATGATGTAGGTCGGCCTTGACAGTCCGCTCGTGAAACGCTCATAAAAGGCACAAGTCATGTTCAAAGCGATGGTGATTGTTGACAGTTGGTGCTCCAAACATTGTGCGGAGCGCCGCCAGCGCCTCGGGTGCAGGATCGCGGTAGACAATGTAAACAATAACACGCTACCCGGACGGAACAATCACACTAATACGAGTAGCTTCATAACGAATCATGATTTTGTTATAGCGAGTTCAACAGGGGTTTAACACGTGTTCAACATGTAAACTGATATTAACAACTGTTTGTACGAGTGAAACGCGCGCCAGATGGTGGGCTCACGAAATATTGCTCGCATTATGTAGATACCATGCGATCTTTATAACTGGACTATAGCAACAGTTCGAATCAACCGCAGTAAACATGGTGTCCTGGTACAAAGCTAAAGATGCATCATTGAAAGTGAATCCCTTGATGGTGATTGTAAACATTACCTGAACTCTACATGAAATCTAATAACTTTGGTTTCAATTTTTTTATACTGTTATAATAGTGTTCGTTTTAGAATATTCGTACTTTGCTCTCGCGTGATGTTCATCGGCTTACTGACGTTTTGGACAAGTCATTTTGGGACACAGTGTCCAAATCATCTCTTTATTTTTTTCAGTGACGATTCGGACACTATCAAATTTAGTGAAGCTGTTCAGTACCGTCAGATACAAAAGTCTTAAAATATAAAATGAAGTAAAAAGCATTACCTAGATCTGAACTATTTTATATACAGAAAGATGGCGATAATTTGCAATACGATAAGATAAGATAGTAATTAAAATTAGTTATTTTCTACTACCTACATAAAACTGTGCAGCACATGCTGCACAGCGGGCTGTTTATTATTTACGCTATTATTAAAACTTTGTTTGTCAAGCAATTATATATATTTGTTATTTTTTGAGAAATAAATGATACATAGCATAGCACAGTCGGCCTTGTATAATGCTTTGTCTTTATTTATGTTCACGTGCCGAATGCTGAATCCGCGATTCCCTTGGTTATGTCTGATGACATTATTTTTTTTCCTAAGTTAATTATTGATATATGTAACAATCAATGTGATTGTTGACGAGATATTTCTTATTTAATTGGCTTAATTAGATAAGTTAATATAAATTAATATTTATCAAACAAAACCTTTTTATCTGACTGAACAAAAAGTTTTTTTTATCAGTGTCCGAATCGTCACCAAAAAAATTTGAAATTTAAAAATTGACAATTGGGACACTGTGTTCGAACATGTCCGAAACTTCCGTAAGCCGTTTCATTTAACCTTTTACGATTGTATCTCACTGAGTCGTTGCAGCTAAGGACTTCGTCAACACTATCTATGTTAACTGCTTGCAGCGACTTGCGACATACTTATTCTGTTTTATGGAAGCGAAGTAATAAGTTATAAAAGCCGTAGTTTATGAATACGGATTTCGTCACTTTTGTCTTGTGTTGTTCTATGTACGTTTCATAACTTTTGTTTTATGGTGGTCTATAACATGTTGATTGTGCTCCTGGGTGGTAAGCTGGCACGTGTCGTCACCGGTGTTGGTGTAGCGATAGCGCGACGTGCGACAGACAAGCACGCGGACGGTCGCGCCTGCAACAAGCGCTGCGAGGCAGTGATAACACCTGGATTACCCGCGCAGCCGGGGCCGGCGCCGACAGATATCGTAGGTTAACTGATTTACCGGCTCATAAATTAATTGTTTCCTCGAAATACAGCCGTTACGTTAATCTGTGGCTAAGCTCCATATTAATGTTTAAGGCTGTTTCTAAGTCGGCGTTTTTTTTTTTTTCGGTGGGAAAAATCATCTCATGACAACCCCCGCTCTTGGGCGGAGCGGGAGATAGTGTCAGACTCTTACTGACTAAAAAACCCATCCCGTTCCTTCAAGCCTTCATACTGGGTTGAGTCGGTGTTCGTTTTCGGAGTTAGTCAAGTGTTAGAGGAATTGGGCTGTTTTAACGAGTGTGTGTGTGGGCGGCCGAATCTGGACGGTTTGTTCAACGAAGCCTAATCACCGTCAGGGGAAGCTACCCACGTTATATCTTAGTGTGCCGTTGCCATCCTCAGTGGCGTGCCATAAAGTGCACAATCACGACAGTTTGTGTAAGTTTATAGCACAATAAACCACGTCCCGAGCCTCGAACCCACGCACTTGTTTATGTTAAGATCATAAATGTTATATAATGTTATACGGACACATGACAGCAGCTCAAATATTGGGAATTTTCTGAAAAATATGTTTAAGCAATCTACTTTTGTAATAAAATCAGATCATTTTATCCGAGTCCTAGAGTAGGTAATACTTATCTAAATCGATATTAGCTAAGACATGCATGTCATTCCTCATAAAGAGCTTACGATTTTATAACAAACTGCCAAACCATTACAGAACATAGCAAGGGTAAGTTCAAAGCTCACATCAAACGTGTTTTCACCAAAATAGCGGTTACTTGTAAGAACAAGATCTACGTTGATGACACGCTTGTTTGGCAATGACTACTTAGGTACATTTGGTTTCTCCGGTAACTCATTAAATGTATTATCGTGTAAAGTGTGTATTATTTAAGTTATATACAACCATATTATTCTTTATATTACATTGTTTTTGCATATTTTTTTTTATTTAGACCTTAACATTATTAGAATAATAATATATTATTAAACTTTTAATTTCCACATTATTATTGGCTATTTATTTAGTTTTCATTTTTATAATGTGAATGGGAGAACATGTAGACTCCACGGATTAATAGATTACTTATTATTTCGATCCACTTTATCTGGTTGACCTGGTCTACTATCTTCTCATATTGTACTACTTAATATGGAAGTATTGTAAAATCAAACATTTTTGGTAAACGGTAACCATATAGTTTCTTGCCAGTCTTTTTACCCTAGTGTGCTTAAAGTTTTCATAGGTTAGTTGTAGTTAGTACATTTTGAAACAAGGAATAGAAGTGCCAGCCAAAAGCGATGTCGTTTTTGAATCGAAAAGTGGACTCTTACAAACTCGTTTGAAACGACGTTTTTCAATAGAGTTACAAAATAACAAATAAAACTTCATAAACATAATACCATTGTATATTATGTATTGTCTTTTTCTGTTTGTGTATGTACATGAACAGTAGAATAAATGAATAAAGAAGTATCAAAATATTATAAACCAAAAATATATTTAAAAATATTCACGTGTCATTTTTATTACCAGTGTCAACCAAATATTATGTTTATGAAGGAATATTCCTTCGTTTCTTCCTTTTATTTTGCACGTTTAGAAAATTCTGCATCTTTGCATGACCTTATTAAGCGGCTTTGGCATCATCCTTGAACTTTCTCCAAGCTTCCCTGACCTTTCTCTAGCGACTCGTACACAACCACGCCATATTATTTCAAGTAATCATAAGTTCCCTAAACGATTAACATGTAATTAATATAACAATGTATTCCAAGCAGTTAGGGGTTTCTTGAGAAAACACAATTTTTGCATGAGTTTTCAATATTTTTGTGAAATTTAAATTGTAATACGCAGCTAGATTTGCTCATCACATTTGCACGCTTCCTGGCATAACATAGCGCTCTGTTCATCTAACATTAGATCTATAACAAATAAATAAATACGTACTTTCTTTGCTAGCCTACCATACAGTGACGCGTCAAGCAGTTTTAAAGCTTTGGGATTATGTTAATATTTGGACAGTGTTATATCTACGAGATCAAAGACCTAAAGGGTCTTTTGGCTACGACGCCTGTGGAGCTGCTCGTACAAACTATGTTGACTTAGGAGACCTGTCAAAGAACTTTTCTCTTTACAATTATAAGTTTTCAACAGAGTAGCTACTATAGACATAAGTGTAACTTACTGCCACAATCCCACAATGATCTATATTTGTAACAGACATTAATCACTAATGTTTGTTTTACTAGTAGCTTCAAGTTTTAACATAAATGTTAAAGACCACAGACTTGGACGATCTCCTTTAAGATAACTTCAAGTTCGTAAAGTATGAAAATGTGTACTTAAAATGATTTAACAACTGTGATTGCAGACTCTTGGTGGAGTTAAGTTGCTTGCAGCCACATTAGCGAACAATTTAACGTTTTCCACGACAAAGAAAACGCCGAGGGTTCTGTATACCTTTGTAATCTTTGAGACTCGATTAGGGAATTGAACTATTTAGTACAATTCCCAAATCGGATTTCGAAGATTTGCCCGAATCGTAAAAAAGGCTTGTTTTTTTCTGTGAAATACTCGTAACCGATATTTGTGCTATGCGACCTTACTTCATACAAAATTTCAGAATTGTAGGTCTCTCTACACCAGTATAGTAAAGAGGTAAAGTTTGTTTTTTTGTTTGTAGGAGGTAATCTCTGGAAGTACTGAACCGATTACTAAAATTTTTCACCGATAGAAAGCTATAATTTATGTACGCGGGCGATGCTGCGGGAAAAAGCTAGTATGTGATATGAGGATAGTTAGGTAGGTGTTGGTTTCCTAGCAAGTGCTAAAATATGCGCCTAATTGAAGCAAAAGCGGCTATTCAGGTAGCAGCAATTTCAGGTTATGAATCTGCATATATCTCAACGCGCTCCTGAGAAAAGAAATGTTGACTGACGGACAGGTAGACAACAAACCGATCCTATAAGGGGTCAATTTTTTCCGACTTAGGTATGGAACCTTAAAATTAGGTAATTAAATTATGAACTAATACTACGCCAAAACACGTTGAATGTTGCGGTTTTTCCATCTTTCTTTGCCTTGAAATTTCTCTATCGACATCCAATGAACTAGTGAAGTTCACCTATTTAGTTATGTTCAAATCAAATAAAATTCCACAAATAATACGAATAGAATGTAGTAGAGTAGGTATAACATGTTATAGGTACATGCACATCTCGTCTAATAATTACACGAACCTCGGCTTGGGTCATGTGCCGTGTGGCCCGTCAGCTCGTGTGCCATGTGCGCCTGCTCTGGATTAGATATTAACGTAGAGTAAGTACAGGCCGCGCCGCGCCGGTGCCGCTGCGGCGCAGGTTCGTTTCCTCGGGGATTTCATCTGATTTTTATCTCATCCGGTATTGGAAAAATTCCTCAGATATTTTATATTTTGTCTTGAGCTTCGATGAAAAACAACGCAAGAAATAACACGGTGCTTGATCCCCGTACTTGTTTACTTTATTAACTTTTTTATTATTTCTATCTCTCGCTGTGTTGTGTTCTGTCAGAGCTGTACGTAAAGCCTCTTGTCTAGTGAGGCTCAGTGTGTTAGAGAGTTGACAACATCACAATTCTGTTATAGCTAATCTTATTGTTGTATCTAAAAATGGAAAAATTAACAATTAACCCAATCGGATAGTTGTTGCTTTTTCCAGAGTCGATTTTTTTATTGTTTATCAACAATATTAGCTAACTGCTGTTCAGATCTGGGCAACTACAGTAATGTATCAGGCATATTCTCAGAAATGGTCCTCGAGCCAAACAGGCAAGTTGTAATGGTACCATGAAGTATCCAACATACTGATACACCAAATATTACAAAGTGTATTTTATTTAGCTTTCTTAAGCCTTAGATAGGTATATTAGAGACCAAATGTCCCCTAACATGACGCGCAACGCTCCCAGTATCCCGCAACTTGCGTCCCCCCGCCAATATTTTACGATGTATTCTCGTAATGAGGGACATGTTGTTCGTCAATTTGACAGTGTTCGTGGGTCATGTTGGGGACATTTTGCCCCAAATGTAGGTATTTGAAGCTTTATTCGTTCCAACTATCACTTCACCTCTAAATTCGAAACACGAGTCAATATTTCAGGGTGGTCTGGATTTAGAGTCGCCGATAAAAAGATTATCACTGCGCGGGTGGATCTTGAACGAGCGTGGACGAGTGCCCGGTGTAACACTTCGCTCGCTATGTGATGTGGGAGGCGAGGACGGTGGCTCACACGAGTCGCATCGCGTCACTTGCGAGGATGGACTTTCCTACGCAAATCCTTTTTACTGGATGAATGTTTCGAGTTAGTTTCGCTTCAGTATATTTATTTATTAAATCTTTGTGTACTCAGCACTATTAATAACACTGTAGAAAGGCGGCCAAATTGCCTCAGGTATTTTCGTAGTTGTTATTCATGATTGCCCCGGTCTATTGATACTGTCAGTTTATCAGTCTTGTTTTACATATAGCTTGACACAGTTAGCTACTCAGTCAATCGTAGCTAGACAAGTGACTTGCTGCTTTATGCGCTGAAGTAGATAGAAAACAATTATTTTTCGAACTAACCGACAGCCGCCTTCATCAATAATTCTAAAATAAATGGTGTCGTTAAAATAAATGCTTTGACTTTGAGGTAGCCTATTACAATATTTGTCAATACATTAAACATGCTAAAATTTTTTACTTTCAAGGTAATTATTAGAAATTATTTTTAGACAAAGGCGACATAGATATTTTTTTTTCACGTCATATTTTATTCACATTGCTTTTTATTAACAGGGTGCAAAATTGGGCTGCAAGAATTTGTCATCTCACGACTCGAGATCTCTCCTTTTTTTTCTCTAGTCTCCCAAGACTCGAATCCATCATAATAAATATTATGATGGATTCGAGTGTGTTCTTGTTAATAGACATTTATATAGATATCTGACAATTTTATTACATTATAAAACAAATACGTTTTTTAAAGTCGCACTTTGAGCCATTCATTCATAAAGTTTTTACCTGTTTTTTGGCTTTAATGAGTGTTATAATCCAATAATAATTAGCAATAAATAAACTTTTTTGTAATAATGTTTTGTTTGTTTATGCCAAATCTAACCATAATTAAAATTAATGTCTTAAATATTGTTTATTTATAGATTAGGCTTGAATATTTAAGCTGTAGTAATGATAAGTTAATAATAATTATTTATTCATTACCTATATACTTTATTGTAGTTACATAAAAAAAACCTAATAAAGAAAAACTTATATCTAAAACACACACAATGGGCGGCCTTATCGCATTCTGCGATCTCTATCATTATACAAAAAGGAAAAAAAAGAAATTAAGTATTATATTACTTCTGTCATTTTGATTAGAGTACCTACTTGACAATGTAGATGATTCATATCTAAATGTTTATAATTGTTTTATCCTTTCAATCGTGGAAATTACAGACAGAGATTGGGGTTTAATGAATTATTATTGAATTTTTGTTACAAAAATTTCAAATAGGTATTCACATTATTTTCTTTGTTGACTGCACTTTTAAAGTACCTGTAATTTGGGACGCAACACAACTTCAATAGTGATAATATGGGACCAACTAAGAACTTGATGGAATGTGAGACAAAACTTCAGGATGAACTAAGAACAAAACTTCTATTTTTGAAGTAGTGAAATACTGGAATACTATCTAACTTTAGCCAAGACCTTGTGTTGCCGAAAATCTACACTTAATAATAAAAAGAGGTAAAGTTTGTTTTTATATCTCTTTTTGTTTGCAGGAAGTAATCTCAGAAAGTGCTGATCCAATTGGTAATTTTTTTTCATCGATAGAAAGCTGCTTTACTCCTGAGTGACACTGGCTATATTTCATGTACGCGGGCGAAGCTGCGGGCAAAATCTAATAAAAATCAATATGACTATTTGTGTCATGGCAATACATTCTATCTTTAATATACAGTGTATTGCCATTACAGCAAATATAGGTAACGTTAGATTTGTCCCATAATATGTGGTTTTAATATCTGGATTTCCCTCTTCATTGCAAACTGTCAACAAAAATCATAACCCTCTTTTAGCTTTGCCGTAGTCGGGTAAAAATAAGTTTACATAGATATTTATTGCTATTTCTAAAGTGTCGAGTGTTACGAGGGCGCGGGCTTCAATATTCCAGCGAGTGCCATAACTTTTGAGCGAACACCTATTAACCACGAATGGTTAATAATTTACAAGTCCCACGTCGTTAGATTGATACAATTATAATGAGAGTTTACTCTAACTTCGTACGTTAGACGGCAGTTGGTCGCAGGCAGAGACGCGCCGGGCGCGGCACATAATTAGGACTAAAAAGTTAATTAATGTACTAGATGGGACTTAGACAATAATTGTTCGCTTTATCATACTTTATATAGTCTCGTAGCTCTTATGAACGGCTTTTTGGAAAACTTGAGAAGGGTTTAGCCGACATAAAAATATTTTAATTTGAATTGAAAGTGAAATCTCTAAATTGATATATTAGTCAATAGTGCAGAGTGCGCTGTAATAATACACCACATAATAAAATCGATCAAGAAGCCCTATTTTTTCCTTCCTTTTTCTCGTAACCTCTATCGTTGTGACAATGCTTTCGGTTGCTGGTTTCCGGCCTTATTTCTGATCCACGACCCAACGTTGAGTTAATATATAAACCTGTCGTTTCGTGTATGTTCCACATTTACATAATGTATTCACGCTTCGAGTCTAAACGGAGATAATCTGCGGAGACTTGTGCGAACAAATCATTTAGTTAAACATTAAACATAGCAATTGAAATATTTGCTGAATACAAAGGTCGCCGATCCCATTATTTTAATAAATGAGTATAAGGAGTCAATTTCTTTTGACTTGGGAAATCATCAAATGACTTCTTTTGTTCTGTGCTCTTTGCTCGACTATTGTCAATTTTCTTCTTCTTTGCGCTGTCAGTTCAAGATAACCACTGGTAAGTCGATCCAAATACTCTAGTGTGAAGGAGTCGGTGATTGGGAAAGCACAGTTGATATTCTCTCCACATCTCAACAATGTTACAGTTACATGCGTGCGTAACCGTATATTATTTATTATTTGTTTTTTATTCAGGATTAGAATATCCAGCCATAGTCAGCACTTACGAATGCACAGCACAGCACAAGAGCAACATACGCGACAACAGTTAACTAACGCTGACGGCCATCTTGCAATTTTATCTCCATAGAAAACTTTTTTCTTCCCTGTCAAAAAAATAAATCTTTGAATAGCTAGATATGCTAAAGTTTTAGTCATTTTTGAACTTTTAAGTACTAAGAAAAATTTGCTACGACATCAATTTTATTACGATAACTTTTTCAGTAAAGCGTCATCGTAAATAGTTTTCAAATTGGCTTCAAATGATTTAATCTGATTTTGTATAAAACATCTAAAAAACCCTACTGAATATCGGTGATTTGACAGCTTAATTAGTTGCATTTTAGTCATACCATGATGTCCTGCAAGGAATACGCTGAGTTACCAGTAACCCTGTATATAAAAAAGATAGGTCTAAACCTTGTGTTCGATTCTTCTTATCAATGAAACTAGGTTCCAGGACGTGCATTAGTAATAGCTTTACCTCGACGCTGGGAAACTCAATTTAAAATGAGATCTGTAAGAAATCCTTCCGAGAACTTTGTCTTGTCACAAATAGTTCGCACTCGGAGTGAGAGCCGTCCTTTTGTGCGAATGAAACTACGACTGGGCTCGGAAATAATTTCTGAGACGAACGTAAAGTCTTCTTAATCTGTGATTTTATTGCAAGTACAGACCTGCGTTCTTTCACAAGTACTGAAGGCATTTTTAACCTGAGTTTACACCGAGTACCTACCGTAATGTCGGTTTACTTTAGCTCCGATGTATAACTTTGGACATAACTCGGTAGCCAATAAAACACAGTATTCTGTTTCACCACTGGTTAGCAAGCTCAGGATAAAGTAGTACCCTAGGGTCAAAGGAGCCCTAGTTTACTCGTGATTCGTGTCTGGAACGTCGAGTGGTGCGGCTGGTCAAGCTCGGTCACAAACAGGCTCGGTCCAGTACACCGCCACTCCGACAACCATCGCCTCCTGCCACTACAAGTGTGACTTAGTTTAATTTTGCATGTGCAGTATTCATCATCATCATTGATTTATTTATTATTTATTATAATCTTTATTGTACACCAAATAAGCAAAAATACAGGACAAAAATTTAAAAGAATAAGTGCACAATGGGCGGTCTTATCGCATAGGGCGATCTCTTACAGACCACCTTTGGATGGACTGAGAGAAAGGAGATAGATTAAGGGTTGTCAGTGTACAAACATCAGATATAATCTAACAAGATACATTAACACAAATACATACATACAATACAAAAAAAAATATATACTAATAAATATCAAATATATAGTTGAACCAGGAGAAGAAAAATATATCAAAGAGAAAGGTAATGCTCCTTCACCATCTTTTTAAATGTTGGTAGCGTTTGAGCACGCCTTACTTCTAAGGGTAACGCATTCCACAAACATCATCATCGTCATATAAGCCGAAAGACGTCCACAGTTGGACATAGGCCTCCCTCAAGCGTCGCCACAACGACTGGTCCTCAGACCCATCAGATTCCCGCGACCCTGACCAGGTTAGCGGTCCATCTTGTAGGAGGCCTTCCAACGCTGCGTCTTCCGGTACCTTACCTGTCCACTCCAAAACCTTTCGTCCCCAACGGCCATTTGTTCTGTGTACAATGTCCCCATTGCCACTTAAGTTTGGCAATTCTTCCAGCTATGTCGGTAACCTTGGTTCTCCTGCGGATATCTTCATTTCTGATGTGATCCCGCAAGGAAACTGCCCTTTGGGTGACTAAGTCTTTTTATGAAGCCCATTGTAAGCGACCACGTTTCGGAGCCAAAAGTGCAGTATTATCATGTGTTTTTTCCAGATCCGAACAGGGCCCCAAGTCTTTCCAATGATCAACCACTGACACTTCATTGAAAGAATTGGAATAGAATGGTTATCTCGTACATTTGCAATTGAATATCTTACGTATGCGGCAATCTGCAAAATTTTGACACTTCCTTTGATCAGTGACTTACCATTAGAACGTCATTGTGCAGTCATTGCTTTTAATAAGCTCGATATTGACATTTTACCGCAACTCTATTACACGACCACTGACCGATAAATGATCGATCATTATGAATTAACAGATTAGGAACTTCTACCAAAATGACAATGGGATCGTGTTGGAATGACGACTTTATAAAAATAGCAGACTTGGGCCCCAGTTCTGACGTATTTCCTAGTATCGGAAGTGCTTTCATGCCATTGTGGGTGTTAAAGCTTTGGCAAGTTTTTCCTTTGAAACCGAAAATGTGTAGATCGTACACTCTGTGGTTACTTACAAGTATTTAGTGAATTTGTTGGATAACAATGAGTATATTTACTTTGTGGTCCATCAAAAGTAAGTAGAGTAGACTTGAGTAGAGTACTTATATCGTTTGATGTCACGCACCGACGGCCCTCACTTACGCTTTGATGCCTTGAACTTTTCTTACACTTTATTTAAGATCTATATAAAGTGTAAGTGTGTGCTAAATCTCTGTGCAGACAATAGGCGACCACTAGTTGCCACATTGTAAAGGACGTAGAGTTAGTATAGAGACACGTTGGCAGGACGAAGTTGCCGCCAGTCGGGAGCGCTCGGCAAAGTTCGGCGGTGTTCGAGACAGGCGGAAGCGCTGCAGAGCTGATAGCAACTTAGTTTTCAGCCAGCAGTTACAACCAGCTCAGTTCTAGTCTTACTGACAGTGGTGTTATGACTGTTGTTTGATACCCAACGCTGTTGTGTCTATCAAACAATAGAAAAAAATATTCGTGTTAAAACTATCGCTTACTTAATATTTTTTTTCTAGTTTGACCTACGACGTCATGTCGTTAACGACTTAACGAGGGATTGCTACGAAATACGAAAATTACTTTCGTATTTACGCAGTATCTCCGTAACACGGTCATATCCGCTTCGAACCAGAATCATGATAAGTAGTTCGTAATGGCTGGTCGTAATCAATAGTTAATTAAAACAGAGATAATACCATGCCTGTAGTGTCTGTCAATCATCGGATGCAATATATCTGTGTGTTATATACTAGTGTTCTTATATTTAGTAAAGAGACAACATAAAAGTAATTTCTCTGTCTTATATGAGGAAATGTTCCTGCTGGGAGTGGCTCGCTGGTCGCTTCTCGTTCATTTGCCGATGTGTTAATCTGTAGCTCTTAAAACAGATCTCGGCTAAAGGAACAAAGAATCTAGTGAGCAAAACGAATGCACAGCCGTTGTCTATTGGAACATTATCTTGTGTAGATACTACTGATAGTACTTAGTTGTAGATAACACACACACAATAATATTTTCTTTTTTTGTATGCACCTGCCATATTGTCTCTGCACTACCGTAGGTTGATTGGTAGAGAATGCTTAAGCCATTAAGTACTTTTGTACTTTTGGTTGCAAAAAGATTAAATAAATAAATAAATAACAGGCAATCTTATGATGAATCAATGAATGCATGATGACATACTTAAGTCTCTGTTTTCAGTTTGATGGGATAATAATTAAGTAGTAGGTCTTGTAACCAAAATTTATGGAAAAAGTAAACGACTTCACAAAAAGAAGGAAGTTCTTACGGTGTATTTTTTATGTTGTCAGAACTCCGTTGAATGAGACGCGTGTTACTGAGAGGGTAATTAGTATCCATGGCGAGATGGCCTTCCTAAAGAAAAGACTGATGGATTGTGTAAGAAATATGAAAGAAAAGGAAGTCAGAGATAGCGTGTCGAGTGACAGGAAAGAATTGAAGAAAAAAAAAAATGTATTGCGCCGACCACACGGGAAGAAAGATGATGAAAATAGTTGTGTTTCGATTTATTGGAATTATCTTGGTTTTAATGGTCATAATTATTACCTACAGTACCTACTTACTACCGTACTACAGAACTTAAACAGTTTAGCTGTAGAACACCACGACTTCATCGGTTCAATATACCTACAGTAAATTCGATAGTAGTTTCTTATATTTTAGGTAGGTACTATTTAGTGTTCTTTATAATGAAGCCGGCCATAAAGTTTTTTTATTATTATAATAATAATAATGTTTATTGAATTTTTTGATTTACATAAATATTTCTACATTAAGGGCTTAAACTAGAGCTAAAGTTGCAAAATTGCGTTCTACCTGAACTAGGTTTATATAAACCTGTATCTCAGGTAACTTATTCAAGTGCTTACATGTTAATAATCTAGAAACTAAAATTCATTAAACAAATTATTATTACACCATACATAGAAGTAAAAACGTGGCCAGAAGTTATCGACGAAATTTATGTCATCGAGTTCAAATTAAATAAGACTGCAGTACTTTCGTCGAAATGGTGCGGGGCGGTATTGCGGTGGTACCGGGGCGGTATCGCGGCGGTAATATCACACATTATATTTCGGAATAATTACGAGTCTCACTCTCTACGTAAAGATTAGAGTGCTAGGTAAGTAACACAAATGACGGGGCACGCCGGACCTCGCGTGTAACGTATCATTACGGTTGTATGTAACACATACACACCAAATTGAGCTCACTTTTATTCGTACGTTTATGATTCCTGTGATTACAGCGCTCAAGTCGATCGACACCGTTATCAATGCCGTACTTGTAGAGAACCTTAATGGTAGGTACTTGTAATAGCTATGTGCCAGTATCAGGTCTATGTTAAGCGCAATTACGTGGTCAAGATACTCAAGTCTTGCGTTATCATTTATATAAAGTTCCTTTGCTGGATATCTTGAATTGTGTTTGCCTAGGTTAGGGAAAAGCTCATTGATGATATTGTTGTGCATCAAAGCTAGATTGTTTGTATTGTGCCATTTGCAGTGGTGCACAGTGCAGTCCCGTTACTCTGTGTAACGGCACGTCGCGCCGCATCGCGTCGGCAACAAAGCGATGATCGCTGCGATTGTCGCGCAGCGGTGCGGCTGTGACCGTCGAGCTGCCATCAGGATGTTCATCGTGCTCAACACTCTGAAGCTGTTGTGCCCTCACGTGAAACACCCGTTAGTTAGAGGTACACGAAGCTTCCGCAGAAAAATAGAATGCGCCATATTATGATAGTCAGTGACCACGGAGAACTCAGTTTATGATAATAGTAGTTTTGTGGAATTATGTATTATGAACTGTCGTTTGTAAGGTATCGTGGCATCTAAAAGAGGTCATTAAGGATTGTCAAATATGTAAAAATGTAGGCGGACGTAGTTTTTACATAATAATGTTACACAGTTTGTTATTTTTAAATAGTAATTAATTGCATAGAAGCCGTTTTTTTCGAGTCCCATTCCTACAGTTTAAACAGAAAAATGTTTAATCAAGCGGGTGATGAATCAGGTCTATCATTGTGGAAGACTGCTCTGGAAGGCCGCCATGACGGCACGGTTTGAACAGTGGTCGGGCGATTGGCTGGAACGCTGCGAATCGCGGGTCCGATTCCCGCACGGATCAAGTATTTGTATGGCGTGACTAAGATCTGTTCCGGTTCTGGGTTGTGAGTTTACATGTTTATAAACGCACGTACAATACAGGAGTAACTTCTAGAGTGCAACTTTTTTTTAAAGTTTATAGGAAAATTATTTTACTGAATGGACAGCACACCGGTCTATAAGCAATAGTAAAAAAAATATCCTGATACACGACGATGGCGATGTTCACAAAGCAGAATCACGACAAGCGAGGTAACTTTGTTCATTGTGACTCGGTTGGTTTGATCTCGTTCACTAAATTTTGTCTGAAAATGTTTCAATTAGCAACATCAGGCTTTGTTTATTTCACAGATTCGCACTGCTAAATGTTAACATAATATTTTCGTAAAACACAGCATTCGTGAAACTACAATTATAATTAACCCATGTTTTCATAAACATATCAATTTTCGTATCTCTAATGCACCATTACAGTTTACCACTACGGCTACACACACTGTAGAGCTGAAAAGTAAAAAAAATATAGTATGAAAATTATGACGTTTCTTAAAAGTCTTAAAAATAGCTCATCCGGGGATTGCGATGATAAGTTCTGAAATAAACTCAGGATTTTATCTTTTATATGTACTTAAAGTTATGATACACCCAGGGAAGTAATTTCGTGGAACTGGCTTTAAGTCGGAACACACAGGACTGCCCTCCATTTATCTTGCAAATCCGTGGGAAGGTACTCAGTTATTAAAGAAAAATATGTTTACCAGTACTTGCAGCACTCAAACTCCCAATACAACCCAGGAAATGTCGGGCATGCGAGCCGTTACGGTGAGCTGCCCCGTGTCGGCGGCCAAGGCCATCACGACCGAGGGCCGAAGGCTATTGGTGGGTTGGGTTTCGGCCCAAGTCAAGATGCTGGAACCCAAACCTCTGCGGTGCTACCGCTGTCACGTGGGGCACCACGTGGGGGCCTATTGCGCCGCAGAGGACCGCAGTGACCGCTGCACCAGTGCGGACAGCCAGGGCACAAGGCCGTTGAATGCCGTGCAAAGCCGCACTGCTACGCATGTGCGGCTGCAGGCAAGCCGGCCGACCACCGGGCTGGGGGCAGGTCCTGCGACCCCCCTGCCAAAGCCAAGGGCAAGGTCAGGCCCATCCACCCTGACGTCCTCACCGCCGCAGCCACCACCTTGGCTGCCGCCGCTGTCGCCGCCGCTCCCGCCGTGGCAGTGCCCTCACAGGGGGCCCAGGAGGAGACTGTAATGGAATGTCAATAAGGACACCATTACGTCTCCTCCAGGCGAACATCAACCACTGCGCCCCCGCTCAGGATCTGTTGCTCCAGAGCATGGCGCAGTGGTCGATCAATGTCGCCGTCGTCTCCGAGCCGTACTACGTCCATCCCCGCTGGGTTCAGGACCTAGACGGCTCGGTGACGCTAATTTCGTCGGCCGCCGCCGGTACCCCGCCCCTCGAGGCTGTTGCGAGGGGACGGGGTTGCGTGGCAGCACGGGTCGGGGACATTGCAGTGGTAGGCGTCTACCTGTCCCCGACCAGAACTCCCGACGAACTCCATGTCTCCCTTATGGAGCTAAGTGCCGTCGTCGCTGGGTTTGGTACCCTCCCCGTGGTCGTTTGTGGGGACTTCAACGCCTGGAATACGGCTTGGGGTTCCCGGCGCACGAACACACGGGGTCGGATGGTGGAGGACTGGGCCTTGGAGCTGGGCCTGGTCGTCCTGAACCGGGGTTCTGTCCCCACGTTGGTGCGGAGGCGGGGTGAATCAGTGGTGGACCTTTCGTTCGCCAGCCCCGCTCTGTCGCCGCGTGTCGTTGGCTGGCGCGTTATGGAGGAGGTGGAGACGTACTCCGACCACCGGTACATCCGGTTGGACGTCTCCGCCGAAACCTCGGCCGCGCCGGTCCGACAGAGCCCTTGCGGTCCGCGGTGGGCGCTTAAGCAGATGGACCGGGAGCTCCTCCTGGAAGCCGCGACGGTACAGGCCTGGGTGCAAGCACCGGACAGGCCTGTCGATATCGGAGCGGAGTGGTTCCGGGAGGCCATGTCGCAAATCTGCGATGCGGCAATGCCCCGAGTCCGTCCAGGACGTGCTAAGCGCCAGGTGTACTGGTGGTCGCCGGAAATCGCTGCACTGCGCAACACGTGCAATCACGCGCGACGCCGGTACGCCAGATACTGCAGGCGCCGCATCCGCTCGCCGGATGCGGAGGCCAGAGAGGCGGAGCTGTACGAAGGTTACAGAGAGGCAAAACACACCCTCCGAGCGGAGATTAAGCGGGCCAAACTCGAGGCCCGCGACGTGTGGCTGGGGTCTCTGAACGCGGACCCGTGGGGGCGCCCGTACAAATTGGTACGGGAGAAACTGCGCCCCTGAGCTCCCCCGTTGACTCAGAGTCTCCGGCCCCAACTCGTGGAGGGTGTGGTAAGCGCTCTGTTCCCTGCGCGAGGGGAACACTCCCCCCCGCCCATGGCTCCGCCTCCGCCAGCGGTGTCTGACGCGGACCGCAATAGCGACGACGACAATAATGCTCCAGAGGTGACCGAGGTATAGATGAGAGTGGCGGTGCAAAGGCTGAGTGCCAAGAACGCCGCCCCAGGACCCGATGGCTTGCCTGGGAAAGCCTGGGTCCTGGCCATGGAGGCTCTCGGGCCTCGACTGAGAGGGCTCTTCAGCGCATGCTTGGAGAGGGGCCAGTTCCCACTTCGCTGGAAGACGGGGAAACTGGTCCTTATCGCGAAGCCAGGGCGCCCTGCGGACTCTCCGTCCGCGTACCGGCCCATTGTGCTGCTCGACGAGGTGGGCAAGCTCTTTGAAAGAGTGATTGCGAGCCGCCTCGTCGCGCGCCTTTCACGGGTGGGGCCGGACCTTTCGGACGGACAGTTCGGCTTTCGCAGGATGCGCTCGACGGTGGACGCCATCATGCGCGTGCGAGCCCTCACGACGGGGGATGCGGTGTCCCAGGGTAGGTGTGTCGTGGCAGTGTCTTTGGACATTGCCAACGCCTTCAATTCCCTGCCCTGGAGTACGATCCGGAGGGCACTCCGGTACCACCGGGTGCCCGAATACCTCTGTCGAGTAGTCGAGGCCTACCTGTTGGACAGGTACATTGTCTACCCCGGTCACCAGGGAGACTGGAAACGTCGGGAGATGTCGTGCGGTGTTCCGCAGGGGTCGGTCCTAGGGCCACCCTTGTGGAACATCGGGTACGATTACGTGCTGCGGGGCGACCTCCCTGACGGGGTCAGCGTGGTTTGCTACGCAGACGACACGCTGGTTCTAGCGCAGGGAGAGTCGTACCAGGCGGCGGTCGCTCTAGCGACACGCGGGGTTGCGATAGTCGTTGATAGGATCCAGGAGTTGGGACTCGAGGTGGCGCTGCACAAGTCCGAGGCGATGTGCTTTCACGGTCGCCGCTCTCGGAACGCGCCGCCAATGAGTTCCCAACTAACGGTAGGAGGAGTTCACATCGGTGTCGGGTCGACGATGAAGTACCTGGGACTCGTCCTCGACAGTCGGTGGAATTTCGTGGAGCATTTCCGACGTCTGGCTCCCAAACTGAACCGGACTGGGGCTGCGCTCAAGCGGCTCCTGCCCAACCTTGGGGGTCCAGACGCCTCCTGCCGGAGGCTCTACGCGGGGATCGTTCGGTCCATGGCCCTCTACGGGGCGCCGGTGTGGGCGCCGTTGCTGAAAAAGCAACCGGCGGCCATACTAAACGCCTGCCAGAGGGTCATGGCAATTCGGATGGTGCGGGGATACCGCACGATTTCCCGCGTAGCGGCGAGCCTTCTGGCTGGCCTACCACCGTGGGATCTGGAGGCAACAGTCCTTGCACACATGCACGACATGCGCGTGGAGATGCAACGCCGGGGTGAAAGTCCTCTGCCGCGACAGGTCGCGGCATGGCGGACAGAGCTCCGGCGGGATCTCATGGTGGAATGGCGTCAGCGACTATCGCAACCCAGTGCTGGGCACGCCACAATTATGGCGATAAGTCCCCTCTTTGAGGCGTGGCTGGAAAGACCTCACGGCGTCCTTACCTTCCGCATGACACAGGTCCTCACCGGAAATGGCAAGTTCGGGAGGTTCCTGTTCCGAATTAAAGCGGAAGTGACGCCCGGGTGTCGCCACTGTGCGGAACACCCGGAGGACACGGTGGAGCACACAATCGCGGTGTGCCCTGCTTGGGTGGAGCATCGCCGTGCCCTCGTGGGGGTGATCGGCGGCGGAGACCTCTCGCGCCGGGCCTTGGTCGAGGCTATGGTCCGGAGCGAGGAGGAGTGGCAGGCGGTCGCCGACTTCTGCGAAGCAGTAATGCTCGCTAAGGAGGAGGCCGACCGCATCAGGCAACGGCGCTCTCGCCGCCGCCGGGATTCCGATCCCGATTTCCAGCCACCGTAGGCGCGGGCTTGCGGACAGTGAGCAATGGGTAGCTCGCTGTCCGGCCGTCCGGTAACTGTCCGGACCAAGCCCAAGTCGTCGACGGCGCGCGCTGTTCCCGCGCGCCTTAAGGAGTTGTCAGCAACAGCAGGGACCCAGCCGGGTCGAAGCCTACTGGGGCCAGGGTTATCCGAAAGGGCGCTCGAGCCCCGGTATGAAGGCTTGAAGGAACGGGATGGGTTTTTTAGTCAGTAAGAGTCTGACACTATCTCCCGCTCCGCCCAAGAGCGGGAGATAGTGTAGGTTGTCATAAGATGATTTTTCCCATCGAAAAAAAAAAAAAAAAAAAAACTCAGGAAATGTGGCTACATATAATTAATTAGCCCACGCTTTTTGCAATGAGAGCCGTAGGGTATGTGTGATACATTTCAAGTGGATATTATGAATAATATAATAGTAAATAATAATAATTATTATTTTTTAAGAAATATTTAAAAATATATTGTAACGTGTAAAGAAATGAATAAAGGAAATATAATAATAATATTCCACAACTATCACACAACGCCATCTAGTCTCAAGCTAAGCAGAGCTTGTGTTATGAGTACTAGACAACTGATAAACATACTTATATATTTCTAAATACATATGTACATACTATAGATAAATTACACCCAAACACAGAACAAATGATCATGCTCATCACACAAAGTTTTTGTCCTGGGTGGGAATCGAACCCACGAACACTAGCACAGCAGTCAGGGTCACTAACCACTAGACCAACAGGCCTGTCAAAAAAAATAATCTGAAATAATAATAAATCTGAAATTTGTGGTTTTAAGAGTAGTATCTATCTACGTACGATAGAGTTGTATGATTGTGAGACACAGGATTGTTGGAATGAGTCAGCGCGGTCCTGACACGTAAAGGGCAACTTCTTCTTCTTCTTCTCGTGTCGATTTGACTCAAATTTTGTCCGACCAATATTTACTCAAATACTAAAACCCAAAGGGCAACTGAAGGGACACGAGTGGATTTTAGTCAGTAAACGTCGGACACCGTCCACCCAGAGCTGGAGAAATTATTTGATGATTTCCTACCCTCAAAAAAGGTTGATTGTTAATAATGTCTGATATTGCTGACTGACATAACACATTTAATGCGTCCTGTGCGATTGCGATGTGCGAGCTTTCAAAAGAGACTTTTTTTTCACAGCATTTTTGCAAATTAATGTTTCAAAAAGATGTAGCGGTGTTACCCAGGGGAAGGCGCGAGCGGCGTCCATGAGGCGTCCCTCACAGCTGAACGCTTCTATATTGGTTTATATATTTATTAAAACTTCATACAACAAAGAGATACAAAGACTCACATACTTTCTTAGGCATTCTCTACCAGTCAACTAATAGTGGTAAAAAGAAAAAATGACAGTTGCATAAAAAAGAAAAGATTATTAAGAAAACCAGGGTACAAAAGTATAGGTACCTATGAAGGAATATAGAAAAAATAAACATACATATATATTTATTATCATATGTCGCCGCTATTTGTGTAGACTTCCACTTAAATGTATACTGGCCGTCCTGATGTCGAGAGAAAATGCATTCCTCAGATTACAGAAATAAAGAAGATGTATACGAAAAAAAGAATAAACAAAATCAGAGGTATGAGAAGGACCTAACAGTACTACAAGAACGTTAAAACAGCGCACGAGTCACAATGATATAATAACATTTATTTGACACAGTTACGTGAAAATTGAAAAACCACAAGACTTCAGAATCGAACAATGAAATTGATGGACCGATGAAAGCAATTAACTAAACTTGTTTTTGTTAAAGATGACATTTTAAAACTTAATCCAATAAAATGACAAATTCACACCTCATTGAACGTGAACTCATAAAAATTAACTTTATTTTTTTATAATTTGTAATAGCTCGTTAACGACTTTCATCAAATTTATTCATCAATTTTCTTAACGAAAGCTTATGAATATTAATTATATATCTCAACTTTTGTACTGAAAGTAGTTCAGATTTATCTGGCGGGTTTCTGCGTTCAATTGACGTGACTGTTACCAGGCTGCGAGGGCATACAGGGACCCAGCGCTAGCCGTGTTTCGAATCGTTTACAATTTCTCTTTTGGCGCGAGCTTTCCACAATGTTGTTACAGTTTCGTAGACACTGATCGCGTCCCTCGTGTGGTGGATAAAAGTGTAAGTGATACGAAGGAAGTCGACGTCCGTGCTATCGAGTTTCAGAACAGCTGGCTTTACTTCCGAATAAAGAATTTTCCGATAAAATCCTGCAAGGTGTAAAGATACTTGTTTTACTTATGAATAACTATTAAACTATTTACTTACATATTTATCAGAAGAGTAGAATAAACTTCAATACAACCAAACTTTTACACTTAAACAACTATCTATGGGTAGGTATAATGGCAGTCTTATCGTTGACAACATCGACGATATCTACCAGACTTTAGAAAGGAACCTTAAGAGTATTGATTATAAAGTAGGTATCTTTGGATAACTATACCCTTGTGTACCAAATATAAGCCCTTGTGGAACTGTTATTTAGGCAATTACGGCCGAAATATGTAAATAAAGTAAATTCATTTAGATAACAGAGTCCGTCAAAATGATCTCTACACGCCGGGGGCTTGAGCCTGGGGCCGGGTTATGGTAAACAGTTTCTCGGAACTTCGTACGTATCTACTACTTAAAATAGATAATACCTACTCATTGTTTCTGCGAAATTGAGATCATAATGGTAGTCTGTTGCTCTACTCTACAGAATATATACTGGTTTTGCATATAATATTATAAGTATGACGGCATTCACGATTAGATAAGAGGTTACAAATTGCAGATGTTTTAAATTAAGTCGCGACCAAAAAAGAGGGTTGTTATAAGTGTGAAGTGGCGGTGTTTGTCTGTGGCATAGTAGCTCCTAGACGAATGAACTGATTTTGGTCTAGTTATTTTTTATTTTCCTTCAGTCCGCCGTCGCGCTGCGACATGAAGCGGCACACGTGGGATAGCGACCGGCGAGTGTTGAACTCATCGTCCGGCCGTCCGGTAAGGACACCAGGGGTTGGTCCTTACCGAAGGCGCATTCTGTTCCAAGAGATGTGAGCAAGATTGACGACGCACGTCACGGTCGATGCCTGTCAGAGCCGCGGATTGTTCGAAAGAGTTGCCCTGGCTCTTGCAAAGGGTATTATGGAACACTGTAGATTTTAGTCGGTAAAAGTCACGGATATCTATGATATCTAATACTCCCTCTCGCACCACCCAGAACGGGAAAACACATTAGATGTTTTTTTACGTTAGAAAAGGGTGTCTATTAGGTAAGAGGTATACTAAAGCATTAAAGCACGTTCGATGTTTTGTGTCGGGGTTTATTTTTTATTTACTACAAAGAATTTACATATTTTTGAAGATGAACCATGTGGTATGTATATGGTGTTTTCTCGATTAAAAACGTTCAGTTTAATTAAATACAGATTAGATAACATGTTCATCTGATTTATCTCTTTAATTACTTATCTACCTTTATTAATCTAAATGACAAGGTTCAACCAAATACAATACAATACAGATTGACAAAAAAAAAAGTACATTATCATCTTTATAACAGAAGTAAACAGTGAAGAGGATCAGCTAACGTAAGATCTATCAGACTATTGCTCTCATCTTATTACTGCGTTAATCTCTTCAGGAATGTGAGCTCTCGCGGCAGAGCCCCGACCGCGCCGCTGTGCTCACGACACGGATCACGGAAACTACGAGTAACTTGTGCCGCGTTACATTTGCCGCAGCTCATCGTAGTTCGAATCTTTAGTTAAACTGTTTAGTATCAGGAGGACAGTTGAAAGTTCTTGTCGACTGGCTCACCCTGACAACTAAGCTTGCTTGCCGTAGTTCAGCTTTTCGTTTCATTTCGTTCTTAGTGGCGAGTGGTAAGCGGAGCCTTTTTGCTATGAGCGGCGTCTTGTGGCGTCCGCCACATTGTCCGCCTCCTCAGCTGTGCTGCCGCAGCTTCCTCAGCTGTGCTACTCACAGCGGACAAGTCGTGAACGGTAAGGCAGCTTTCATAATTGTTACAAAGTTTGCAGCGTGCTCGCAAATAATAAATAGCTTGAACTAAGTGGGAACTTTAGCTTCCACAGTCTTGCTCTGCACCCGGCTGGAACCTTCTGATTTTGACATGTTTTGTGTTTAGCTCACCGTCTGATGAGGCCTAAGCACGGATTGAAAGCGCGTGTGTTGCACGCTGGCTTCAAAGAGATGTCCAACAAATTTATGGGGCCAGCTAAGGATGGTGTCTGTCATGGAAGTGGATTGTTGGAAAGAATTGCCGTGGCCCTCGCAAAGGGCAACTGAAGGAACAATGTGAGTTTTAGTCAGTAAAAGCCTGACACACTCTCCCTCTCACTCCACCTATCTGGCTTCTCTTTTGATGATTCTCTATGTAGAAAAATAGTGTTTTGAGTGCAACTTTTATGATTTGGCAACTCTAAGTTTGGCTCGTCATAGGTAGACAGTTGAAATTTTTCAATTCTACACCAAACATCCGGTTACAGTATAGAGGCCTGATTTTTCAGTAGTTAAATAACTGTTATCTAAATAACAAAATATAGCGTTTTGCCATATTTTCTAAATAAAAACTACCCTACTACCATTTTTATTCTTGTTAAAAATCAATCCTTAAATTATTTAAGCTATTCGGAGCGTATCCATACAATGAAGTGACTTTATTGAATTAACTATAAATCGCATTAATACTTGAATACTTAAAAAGCCAGTAGCCGAGCTATCGATCGTTATATTTTGGTCACCCCCCCTGTGGGCTGTCCCATCGGCGCGGGGGGGGGAGGGGCAGCGGTGAATACTTTATCAGCACTACTACGAGATGGTCACTGGCTCGCCAGTACGTGCCAGCATTGTTACATGTATTGTTTGGAACGAAACTTTCTTTTGGGTCTCCCAAATGAAAGTTGAGGGTGGATGTTAAGATCGCTTCCCTCTAATTCTCTGTAATTTCTTCAGAAATAATAGAAAATAAATACTATCGCAGTAGTCAAGAACAACTACAAAATGTGCATTAATCCGAAAATTGAACCTTTAACTCCATCACATAATTCACATATAAATTACCATTATCATCATCCTGTCCTTGTCTCGTGTACATTGGGCTGGGCGCAACAAGTTTTTCAGTTCCATTCTGTCTGGTCGCCCGGCACACTTCATAAACAAATTTATACCAACATAAGCTGTTTATATACGTGAAGGCTTACAGGTAGGACTCAACCGCTGTACGACGGCGTTCTCGCCGCGCCGCCGCCGCCTCCGGGATTCTGATCCCGATTTCCAGCCATCTTAGGTGCGGGCTTGCGGACAGTGAGCAATGGGTAGCTCGCTGTCCGGTCGTCCGGTAACTGTCCGGACTTGGGCTTCCAAGTTGTCGACGGCGCGCACTGTTCCCGCGCGCCTAAGGAGTTGTCAGCAACAGCAGGGACCCAGCCGGGTCGAAGCCTACTGGGGACAGGGTTATCCGAAAGGGAGCTAGAGCCCCGGTATGAAGGCTAGAAGGAACGGGGACCCACCCCGTTAATTATAAATGTCAAAATTGAGTAAGAATAATTAATGTTCACATAAATACACATTTATTCATTAATTTAGGAAATCCTGGATCGTGTAGTTAGCCTTATCGATTAAGAAATTACATAATTTATTTTTAAATAGGGTAAGTTCCTGAAGCCAGAGAAGAATTTAGTGCACGGTTCCAAATTGATCGTTTCCTATGGAGAAGAAACGGGAAGGTAGATGAAACGCATGTTGCTAAAAAAGTTATGAGTTTACATGTGGATGGATGGAGGGGAAGAGGGAGGCCAAAAAAAAAGATGGATGGATTGTGTGAGACGCGATATGAAAGAAAAGGGAGTTAGTGATAGCGTGACGAGTGACAAGACTGAATGGAAGAAAAAAACGTGTTGCGCCGACCACAAATAAAACGGGACAAGGGCAGGAAGATGATGATGATGTAAGAACAGTGTAGACCAATATTGTACACAAAAGCACAACAAAAATCATAATAAAAATAAAAGTAATTCTTAATAGGAAGTAATCTGACAGTTCGTGGGGTATACAGTGTTCTCACATCTACATTACAAAACAAAAAAGAGGCTATAATAAAAATATAAATAATTACAACTATCAATAAAATGTTAACAAAATAAATTATCAACGAGTTTAAGGAAGTTGAAGTCTTAAATTTTTTAAGAATATTGCGCAATTGTCTCTTCCTCCTCCAAGCATGTTCGGCCCAGGGGACTGTCCGTGATGCCTATTGTGTGGAGGTGCTTAGTCAGTGTGCAGTGTCTAGTGCGGTCCCCGCCACCAGGCACAGGCTGCCTTTGCCCAGTAGGTACCTACCGAGTGCGAAAATTTATCGCGTCTGTTTTTAGCAGTTCGTCGTCGCAGAACCAGTTGACGCGGATCTAGATGTTAATAAAAAGATATAAACATTAACCTTTTACAATTATTTGAAAGGAGTCAATCCAGTACACCGTGACATACTATGGCCGTGCTAGGAACGTTTCAAGCATGGGAAAAAAATGGTGTGGATTTGAGACAACACGACGGTAATGAGAACTTCATTAAGACGTGATTAAATAATACAAAATCGCATTCAATTTCAATTCAAATTGTTTTCATCAACACAACACAACCACAACCTCAATCACAACCTTAGTAGTCCTGAGGATATCTTCATTCCTGATACGATCACGCAAGGAAACTCCGAGCGCAGCCCTTTCCATTGCTCATTGGGTGTAAGCCTTCTAATGAGGCCCATTGTGAGCGACCATGGTTCAGAGTGATTATTATATTCATTATTTTAACCTTTCAATCGTGGAAATTGCAGACACAATAGAAAGACAATAGGTGCGCGAACGCCGGAGTTCGCTTGGTATTTAATGAAATTATATTGCGGTATATTTTCAGTTAAAACCTAATTTAAAAGTTTGAAAATGTTTGTAAATATTTATCTCTATGTGAGTAGTCGGTGTCCTGTAAGTAAATGCAAATTTATTTGTACATAATTTATATTTATAAGTTGTCGTGTGCAATAACGAACTAGTAAAATGTGTTTTTATCACTACGTGTGTTATGCAGAGAAAATATCAACAAGCAACAAATTGAACATTTTCCTGTGCAAGCACTCTAATCTCTCTATGTACACCACTCGTGGCACCCGTGTGTCAGAGGTACCCATATACAATCCTACACACGTGAATATCCTTGTTTACCTCGCCCCTGGTCTCTTGCAACTTCCCTGTTTTCTTCTTAAAAGTCATTAGAGACGGCAACTGACACAAAATATAAGTTTGTAATTTTTAATGTTCGACACCAAGCTTTTATTATACGTTCCATAGACTGATCCAAAAAAATAACAAGTGTTTACAAGTGAATGCCCATTCTATTTATGTGTGCTATTAGAAATTGATTTAGTGTAGCTTCTTTCTTAGTGCGCGTGTGCAAATTTTAAGTACGTGTCATACTAGTGTATTTCACTATTTGTGAATGTTATAATTATTTTGGTGGGAGATAAGCGGCGTCAATAGGACTCCTTACTATTCTACAATGACGGCAAATCTCCAGATATCTATGATACGTTCTACGTTTAAAAAGCTTTGATAAATGAACCCAGTAAGCAATCAAAGCTCAAGCCCCTTAAGCACAACTTATTTTGGTGGTAGCAGTTCATAAAACACTTTCCATTTGAAAGGTTTATTACATCGAATCTAATAAACGAATGACATAGTTAATTAAAGAGGCCGAGTCGAGTGGCGCTGACTAGTCAGCTGTGTGCTCACGTACTGGCTGACGGCGTGTTATCTAAAGTGGAGTCCTATCTCCATTCCCACTGCATTTAATATGGAAGAGCGTCGTTTGTTATGTTTTATGTGATTTTATGTCTGAATGCACTCCAAGCGACTGATATGAATAACAGATTCCTCTCATTACGCAGCGCTTAAAGCATAAAGTTGTGCATCACATGTCCGGACAAAGCCGTGCACTGTCACGCAGACACGCACTAGTGCATACTAACGCTGGAGATGTACCGATTAGCGCCACTCTACGCGCTCATGAATAACCGATCACTTCTACTACTACACATACAAATAGATAATCAATCGGCATTTGTAAAAGTTTCGAATGTCAATCAAATGTTTAGCATAATCAACGTGTAAGTAACCTTTCCACTGCTGGGCTACAGGATACGCAGTTCTTTCTGTAAAAATGAACAGACCCTAATATACCACGCACAGTGTACTAACTCTTAGAATTATAGTATTATAGTTTATTGAAATCTATCGTATTAATATTATTGGTATTTACTTAATGTGTCACCTTTGTAAACGGAGAGATTGGCTTACAAACAGATTTGTGGGAACTATATCTACACGTTTAGGTAATTGGAAAGTTTTATTACGTTTGCTTGTATATTGTAAGAAATACATATTGAAATTGAAATCTGGCTGTTTGGTCCTGTTTACACAATACTGTTTCTTGATCGCGATGGAGACAATTTAGTCTGTCTAGTCTACATAACGCCGCCCACCACACAGCAGCTCAAAGTCGTGGGCGACGCACGCAATATAAGCTGTTACATATTACCTACCAACAATTTCTAGTTTCATTCTATCGACAATGGATCTCTTGGCTGCATCTCTATTAGAAGTACCAGGGAAACATAGCATTATGCAGTCATCGGTGAGGACGGTTAGCGACAGCGGCGGGCGCCGTCCACGAGATTGTAATGACGGACACACACATCGATAAACACGCATTGTATACCACGCAATAGACAAGTGCAGAAGGTGAAATACGTGAGCGACTTGTAAGTGGTGGCCCTGAGTTACTGGGTGATGGGTTTAAACCCAGGCGGGCAATTTAGTTTATGTTATTTATTTCATCACCACTGCTGCTGTTGATGGAAAAACACCGTGTGAAAACTGTTCGTCCTAGCACAAACAAAACTAGAGACGCAACAATCCACTAACCCGCACTGCGTCTGCGTATAACATTGCTAACCATTCTCTAATGTAGAGTTATTTAGGTACTCTATTTTGTGGAAGCGAATTTTATTTTTTTCGGACTCTTCACTTCGAATGAAACCGTGCTGTTGTAGTATATCAATGAAGAATTTTTTATCTTTTCGATTAAATTGCAAATTAGCGATAAAAGAAAACTACGGCACAATTATTATTTTTCAAACAACTAAATATTTCTATTCCAAAAAGTGAAAACAATACAGGTTACTCTTTTTTTTAAGACATTTCGTCATTTAAAAATAATTAAAATAGAGAATTTTTTCTAAAAAAAAAAATTGCTATCCAACCTGCCTGGTAAATTATGGCCCATTTCCACTCTTAATTAGCAAGTCTGAGTTCCGCGGTTGGAACATTATGAGGCTGACTATGATTAGTAATCACTGGACTAACTAACTTGATTTTTCTAGTAGGTATAACTAGTCCAGATATTAAAATCTATATCCCGCCGTCAACCTTCTGTATGTCCTTCCAGTTCACCCACTCATGCATATAAGATACTTGATTGAATGCTATTGAATAGTCAATGAGTCGCTGATCCGTGACGTCACAACAGACAGGCAGGGTGAGGGTGTCCACAGCACGGCACAGCTCCCCTGTGGACACAGTGGCGGACATGGGCAGCTTCACGATGCAGGGGCTGCGCTACCACTGAGAGATTAAAGCTGAGGGGCCTTTGAAACTCGATTGTGTATTGTACCAATATATTTGATTGTAGGAGAGTTGTGTGACAAAGGACCTCGCCTTTGTCATAGTCTTACGACAACACACAGCATCCCTAAAATTGAATCTTATCCATAGATGTTATAGAGCAGTGACAAGGGGACATGCACAATGTAATTGTGGAGGTGGCCTATTGATATAGCAGTAAAATCGTTTTCGTTCATACGTTTAAAAGGTACTTTTTCTAATTAATTTCCTGTTTACTGAACTTTCAAAACTAAAAAAGCATTACTTGACATCAAGACCGAACCCTCGACTTCGCTGACCAAAAAAAAGAAAGCCAGAAAGAAAGAAAAATCTTTTATTCGTACCACCCGTACCAACCGTATGCGCAGGCTTGCGGACGGCGAGCAATGGGTAGGTCGCTGTCCGACCCTCCCGTAACCGTCCGGGCTGTGCCAAAGTCTTTAAAGGCGTATAGATTCCACGCACTCCTCAAAGAGATGTCAGCAAAATCTTAAGAGCCTAGCAGAGCTGATGGCTACTGGGGCCATGGGTGGTCCGTGGCCCTAGAACGCTAAGGGCAACTATCTACCTAAATCATATAAATGCCCTTCATCATGGCTCTCTGGTCGTTTTGCTTTTAATACATTAAACGACAAAATGTTTTGATACTTACATAGTACGGACAGAAATCGTATCCTGCATTAAAGGGTTAAGGAAAACAATTTATTTTATCCCTATCAATAACTTATATATCGCACTCACTTTATATTCTGATCATCCTCACAAAACACTGATCGCTTGACACTTGACGGACATCCCTACGCTTGAGCATCCATGGCTGCGAGTAGGTTGGACGCCTCGTTCCCAGGAGCCGCCGGCTGCCGGCACACCCGCGCACGCACACGCTTAGCATACTACACGCCGCGTGCAGCTCCTTATTATATGTTTATGATGATTTCCTAGACAGGCCCAACATTGTCATGATGGATTAGCGGCTGCCTGGAATAGCAGATCGATGTGGAACACAATTGTATTGTTGTTCTTTCTATAGAACATGTAAGATATAAGGGTCTTATACAGGACGGGGAAGCTTGCAGGATGTCCGGATTTCCTGCAAGCTTCCCCGTCTATTAACAAAAAGACACGACCAGTTGATAGAAATTGTGATTTAGTTGAACCGTTATACGCAAGAAATAAATATACCTAAGCAGAAAACAAAATTTTTGTTTTGTTTATCATCCGTAAATATTTTCATGAAGAAAACAATGAATAAAACAATACTTCTTAAAACAAAAGTTGGCAGTAAGCTCTCGTCGAGCAGGCTGAGGGCAATATTTCTTTATACGAATATTATTCCGCATCTCTTCAGCTTAAGGCCGACCCAAAAACTTCAGAAACGGAGGATGTTATGAACGGCACCTGTATACTGTTTAGTATTATCTTCTAAATTCGACCATCAATTATTTTGGAATAATGAAGCTTTTGCAAAAAGGCAAAAATACGAGTAGGTAGTTTTCAAGAATAGCACCTTACTGCATGACGATTTTCTACAAAATCGTGCTCTTTCAAGAAAAGGGTTTAGAGTTTAAAGATACCAAAACAGTAATTTTCCATCATATAATGACGAGTAATCACGCCATTAGCACGACAAGTCATTACCACACATGACGATGTAATACTATCGATGCTTCACCATCCACAGCAAGCCTTCATGTCAATGACTCCAGCACTCGCCTCGAGTGCGGACTGCGAGGGGTCCGGCGTTCCATACCGGGCGGGTACAGCTAGTACAAAGGGTCATTAGTCGTAGTACGAGTACTAGTGGTCATTACTGGTACGTGTCTGCGCGCACGCAGCTCCGTGACTGTCATCTTAGTAGAGATGTACGAGGATAGCAACAACAATGTGATCGAGATACGATTTTTAGTTTATGGCAGATTGATTATAACTGTAGTATAATATATAACTCGTAAATCTTTAATAATCTAGATCAAATAAAATCTGTCTAGACGATACAAGCGCCAAGCGTAAAGAATTGGGTCTATTAACTGATGAACGTCGGTACGGTTTGGCCAATTAAATGTAATGATTTGTTTTACTTTGAGGATTACTTTGTTGGCTTTTGAGAGAAACCGTTTCTTCTAAGCTCGCACGTTTAGGAATTAGATACCCAATTAGTAAGTGTCTAAGTGAATGTTGTGTCTTGGTGCTAATTAGTAGGTAATTGCGCCGAGGAAATGAAAAGACAATTTACTGAATTAATTCTTAAGTACACTGTCTGTAATGAAGCTCGAAACAAAACACCTAAATAGCTTTTGATGAACCCCTTGAATGTTCATGTTCTCAGAAGTTTGTTCGGTAGTTATGAAATTCAAACCATATTTTTTAAGCAATAACATTTTGGCGCCAGTTATAATGTTTTTATTCATTTACAGCGGCTATTCATGAGTGCGCAGATTGGGCTGTTTACTAGTTTGTGAATAATGGAAATGAAAACGGTAAAAAAGTTAAGGCGGACATAAAAAAGGGAATATTGAGCAAGTCGTAAACCTTTCTTTGTCTTTGCATACGAAATATGTTTATTTCACAAGTGGTGGTCATTGGGGGCAGTGCCCGGGAGCTGTACCGCCGCGTCCACCCTACTGTGGAAACAAGAGTTCTATCTGCGCGAGGTTGTCCTCGTGCGCCAGTTCCTACCACTGACAGCTCTAAATTATTTGGTAACTTTTTCGTTACAAATGAAATGAAAACGCTGCCTTCACTTTAGCTAAAACATTTTGCTTATTTCCATAAGAAAGGCAATTTAAATATTTATACTTTTTTAAATAATTTGATGAGTTTATTGTTGCGACTTTATTGTTTCTTTATTGCTTTTAAACGAACATAAATCAAGACGTTGACTTTATAACAGCGGAATAAATTATAGAAGAAAAAATATTGTAACGGACTCATAAATGGAAATGAATTACCAGCGTGACACAGTCCATAGCGTATATATCTCGCCAATATGCTTTGTATACGCCTAATATAGCAAAATAAATCATATGTGTAGAGAACTGTTTTGGCATACATAAATCTTATAAAACGGTGACTGCTAAGTCGCGCAGTTCATAAAACATGTATATTCATCATTGTACCCTCGTTCGGATAAGCCTCGGCCGATTTGCGAGTCGACCGGCGTTATGTCCCATGAGTCAGCGATTATGAACGATCGCCAGCGCCCAGCCTAGCACATTGTAGGTACACCAGAAACTAGGACACATGCCTCGATAAATAACAAGAATATGATAAGTGTGCATATCGGCCAAGATGTGTGATACGGCAGATTCTAATTCGACATGTTATGATAACATTGTTGAACGTGTTGGAAACTTCGAACCGAGACAAGTCACGTACGTTTGTGATGATAAGGTAAATTAAACGCGGATCGCACTCTGTGACTGTTTTATAAACAAGACGATGTTCTGAGAAATTATGTCGCTTCGTTGAATTGGAAACATTGGAACCGTCCCTCCACATTCGTAACGACGGAGTGATAGGAGTGTCGCATCCCTCGTGTCTTCATCTTTTGTAGTGATTACCTTCTGTCACAATTACAAACAAAGAAAGACACGTACAAAAAAACTGGTTCTCTGGCAGTGTTTCATCAATTTCGCGTGGTCTGTGTCTCCCTCTTGCGGACAGGCGCGACAGGCTTCCGTCTTGCCGGACTATAAAGCAGATAGGTCTACAGTATTGAGTCTGCGCGGCCTCTTCCGCATACCCTTTAGTCCGCGATGAGCGACGAGCGATGAGGAACAAAGCGCGAGCTATGAGCGGGTGACAAAACGGTTTCCGGTATCGTTAACAACTCCACAGATATCAATTATGTATATTCAAAATCCTTGTTACTGCTTGTCATTTTCCTGTCCCTGCTTTGCATCTCGGTCTACTTTGCCATTCTCTCGTCGTCCACTGGGTGGTTACACATGAAAATATAAGATATTTTTATAATATAATAAAATTATCTGTTATTATAGCACGCAACAAACCTATGTATAATCGACATCTAAGCTCAATCGTGTGGCGATGTTCAAAGGCCAGGAAAATACATTAGCTTACAATCCAATGTCTAAAAGCGGTGTGTGGTCGGCCGCTGATCGGTTGGTTAATTAGTGCGGAGTAGTAAGGTGCGGAAGGATTGTTAGCTATGGTGTTTTATAGGCGATGGCCTTATAAAAGAGAGACCTTGTTTGCATGGCTGAACCAATAGTTGTCTGCAGTCCTATATTGACATTATATGCGAGTTTGACATATTCCGGTCAGATACTGAGCAGGACTGACTAGCAGCTAATTATTTTAATACTAGAGTACCTATAGCTGTGAGGTCACTCAGAGGCCGACTGTTAAGTAATTTGTTCGTTTCTTTGTCTCAGCACAAGTACTGCGCGGTCTAATGAGTCAGAGGTGTGAACTGGCACAATACTTCGCAGTTTAGCAGCTATCGATGACCTGGCGAACACGTGAGCTACCTACTGATAAATGGTTTGATTTTCTTGAAGATGTGGAAACAAAGAACTCCCATGATACATTTGCCTTCGTATTCGATTATATCGGCATGGTTGATAATAGCACGAATATTGTGGTGTCGTTCCTAATAGCGAAGCTTTAGTAGGAGTAAGAACAACTTCAGTTTTAGACTCTCTACCTATGTATCTACATTACATAAACCTTTTTCTCTTCAATCATTCATTATGGGCTTCGGAGCCTTACCTGACATTATTCATGCGGAACTAATAATTTCTTGTATATTACAAGATCATACCAGAATCTACATAATTGTATATGCATTGCACGTGTACTGAAACATCCAAGTCGGTGATGCATGTCATTACACACGATGGACGCATTATTATCGATAGTGCTGCAGCTTGCAGTTGAACACGGAAGTGCACGCAGGTCTGCGCGGGCGCACGCCACCGACCGGCGCACAGGAATGTTAAGGAGATAGACCGCACTCATACGGACCACAAAACTGACTGACTTGACTAATTCTACACTTCTGGTATTCAAGGCACTGGCTGTGTACTGCCACAGCCAGGTCCAGGAATACCTAAAAAGACTCAAAAAAATGGTAAAGACTAGAAAGAATTCTTAGCGATAAGATATTCAGGCTATAAATTCTGCCAGGCTAGCCCTGTGTGAAGAAGGAAGAAATACGATCATACTCGAAACAGTGATTATTCATTTGCCGGTCAATTTGCATTAGTTATGGCAATTTCTCTCAGCGGGGAGATGTATTTTCTATAGCATCCATTTAGCAGGGACCAATGATCGATGTTTATTTCAAACACTATTCAATATCGTATCACGTTATGTTATTACCTCGTAATAGTTATTTAATGAGTGGCATTGTGTCCGCCAGACAGTTCTGTTACCGCTACCTGTCGGGACTCAACAGCTCGACGAACAATAGACCATAAACTGCCGTGACATCACTCTGAAAGTAAGCCAAAGAAAAGTGATATCGTTTTATTGGCATCGCTCTAGAACAATGTGTTTTTGGTTTGATGGTTCCGCTGACCTCCGTCGAGTGACCGCTTCATTTGGAAAACGAGAGGTTGCCAATTAAGAGATCCCGGTGAAGTGTTTTGAAGTTTTTATTACAAGGATGAACGATTCACTAAAAGGTTGATTGAATTTAATAGTTACTTAGAAAGGTCCAATGACAAAGGAACCACAGACATGCTCTTCAGCGTTTGACCTCTTTAATTTGATACTGGCCTTACAAGGTTGTATGTTTGCATATCACCTTACTCCTCAAGTATTAAACTCATGTGAGTCTGGTCAGGGCGCTGACCGCTCGGCGGCAGGGTGGCGCGGGGAGGGGTGTGGCAAGGCGGGTGAAGACAGCGGATATCGCAAGCGCATTACCTATGCGCTGAACCCGATGCAGCCGGCGCGCGCGCACTCCTCAGATCGGCTCTGCTTCCGGCACTTTGTCCGCTCGTATTCACGCCGTGCATGTGTGCCGCCAGCCGGCCAGGTGTGAATCTCATTAATTAGCGTCTGGTCGTCCATTGATCAACGCCATACTGTCTGGAATAATACAATATTATAACTTGGATTTAGCAGGAAGAGATAGTAAACTTTATACATATATATTGAACTGCTAAAGTTTTTTCCATGAAGGCTGCGTAGAGGGTAATATTGACAATTGGCTAATGATCGTGATGACAGGATGGCGAGAATGATGTAATGATGCTATTCGGGGCTTACGGGAAAATTCCGATTTGTTTAAATATCTGAGGCATATTTAGTTCGACGAGTAGCTGAGCACTACTTTTATGAGTCAATGTAAGTCATCTTTGACAAATCGTGGTGTTGATAGCGACCATTCAGATCTCGCGATCACTGCACATACTGTGTGCCGTTGCATTGATCTCTGCGATCAAACGCACGGTATCTTTGATCGCTGAACTCGCCTATTGCATCAGTGCACCGGTGTGAGCCAGTGCGCACAGCCCGCGGGTCGGCGACCTCATGTCCGGTGCGCAGCATCACCTCTGCACCTGAGGGATTGAGGGCCATTCAGGCCAGCACAAGGGCCGCGACTTCCGCGGTTTTGTGCCGCCGCCTTTGTGCGCTGAGATGACTCTCAGGTTCTTTACAAATACTTGTAAAGACTTTTTTAATAAAAAGAAGTCACGAGACAATGAGAACGTATGGCGTAAAATTACCGCGTATTTGAAGAATTATAAACTTTCACATCGTTCATCAGTGGACAGTTTTGTTCTTTTAGACAGTATCTGTCAAAACGTTCGTTAATTATCGTGTCAAACGTCCGGCGCCAGACAACATGTGAGGAATGAGTTTAGCGCGGCTAATTATACGATCTCACCGCTTGTTGATATTTATATTGGTGAAGTAACTATAAATAAATGACAGTTTACATAAAATCGGAACGGAAATAACAAAACTAGTCGTCAATGTTGTTTGTACAGACAAGCCGAGAACTAAAAATATAACCTAGTGGAGCAACGTGTGAATGATTCAATTCCAATCGATATTTGATTTATGGTTAGTATTTCCGTTCTAAATAATTAGATTGAAAAATAACAGCACAAGTTTAGTAATGTAGTGTGTGGTGGCACTTATGTGCATGCGTCACGGGATGGCGCCGCCCCCCGCGACCCGGCCGGCGCGCGCGCAGAGAGATGTGCGATTGTGAACATCTCCGCGTGTACGGCTGGAGTATTTATTGGGTATTGACCCCTTTACCGTTGATCCCACACTACATCACTGTTTCATGAAATATATTATAAATACATTTGACACAGTTGGCGAGTGTGTTCTCGGACTGTCTCCAGGCCGCTGCGCCTGAGGATCAGCATGAGTTACGACGCACTTGTAGCGGCTGAAACGGTTTACTTTAAAACACACTTTTAGCTCTTTGAACATTATTTTTAAGAGAATTATTTTTATCTGCCATTAATCTGAACAGATCAAAGACAACGATGTTTTCCTACCTTGTGAGAGAATATCATTTTTTAAAACGGGGCTCTTTGCGACAACTCGATTGATTCTCGATTGTGGTTGAGTATGATCACCGTAATGCTGTTAGGCTCTGGTCTAGGCAGGGCAACGAGCAGTAATCTCGTAGACGATGTGAATATGATGCCATTTGTCTAGTTACGGTCGAGACTTTTCTTCCTCGTCCTCGTATTTTAAATCTCCCATCAGCTTTAAAATCTGCTTATTTTCATCTTCTTAATAAAATTTAATACTCAATATTCGAATATTTTTTGGTCCTATCATAGTTTATAACTAGTGTTTCATCGGTCATTGCTACTTTCGGTACAGATACACTTGTTTTGATAATATTTCTGTGTCTGCAGTATTTCAGGGACACGGTAATGTGTCCCAGACGAGGAATACGTCGCCGGTATCACTGACATGTACAACACATTTACATACTATTCGCTTTATTTTCAGATCACTGAAGAAAATATTATTGATGCTCAGTTTCTTTACTGAATATTTTTCGGATGTGTTTAGTTTGTACCTCTAAAACTGTATTTGTTGTCTTGAAACTCTTCAATAAAAAACAGTTAGACCGATTCACACGACATGGAGATGACGGAAGATATTATGACGTGTTTACCTGATTTGTAAGTTTATTACGTACAGCGAGATGATTCTGCCAAGACGATGGAGATTTCACAGTTATATTCTTTAAATTGACATATTTACGTTCTTGGAAAACTAAAGAGAAATCTTGTGTTTAACAAAGTGTGATGGTTCGCCAGTCCGCAGGTGTAGAGATGTGCGGTGTATCTGTTACTTATCTCCTGGGCAGTTGTTTGTCAGTTTGTAGGGTATTTTCCAGCGACCGACAAAATAACAAATCATTAGCGTCTGCTAAATAACTAGCCAACTGCAGGAAGTGGTTTTTTTACGATGGCTCTAAGTGGCGGAGTCTGTATCTAGTAGTAGACATTAAAAGTATAAACCTATAGAATGTTTATAAAGCTCTTTTAGAAATTCATTTACCGCGTTTTATTTTTAACTAAGACGGATGCAGCATTCAGTTTATTTTATTAGGTGTTAAAAGTAAATAAATTATCAGTTTGACTACAGACTGATACGGGGCCCAGTATTGACAGTGTAATCCGTTGGTTGTTGACGCCACACTCCCGCGGAGTGCGGCGTCGTGTCGCGTCCATGCCGCATCGCGTCGCGCTCATGTCGGTCACACTGACGTTATCCGACAACGCAGACGCTCATTATGCGTCGTGTTTGACACATTGACGCACGCGCTGCGATATTTATTGCCTCGTAACAATCGTAATATGGATATAAAGTCATTTCCAATAGTTTACTATTGCAATGTGCTATTAAAAGCTTTCTACGAAATGCAATTAATGACTGTTACAATTATCATAGTTGAAGTAATAATAATCCTAATTTGCTTAAAACTGAGAATTTTTAAATTCAAACAAACTCAACTATATAATATTAGTAGGTACAGATTTCTTTTACAGCGGGCGTCGCGTGTCGCAGTCAAATTAGAATTTCAAGATCAAATCGCCGGATATTTTGGTAGCTTCGATAACTCTATTTGTGTGCCACAAAAATATATGTTTCCTCCATCATAACTTAAACTCTAATAGACAGATATTGTTGAAAAATTTACATTTCATAACGTTAACTTATGATGCAATAGGATTACGGTAACAAACAGTTGATTATATGCATAGATGACACAACTGATGCTTGGGAATTCCTCCGCGCCGTGCCAAAGTGACGGCGACGACATCCATCATGAGTCACTGAAAACTTCCTCCAAAAGTTGTGAAATGGTTGATGCAGAACCAACAAGTATGGTGCAAGTGGCAAGGTCGCGGAGCGCGCGGCCCGCGAGCGCGGCCTGTGGCTCGGCGACGCGGCGCGACGGATTCCGCACACATCCTTATACGACGCATGTTTATTCTTATACGGCCGCCGTTTTGCAACACTATTGAGGTCAATGATATCGAATTTCGGTGACTCATCCTTATTTGTGTTGCAAAACGTACACCGTACACCCACCATAAGAGATATATTATAGTATAGAGTTCCATGGGTGTCACGCGCCCACATAGACCTTGCCACTGATACAATATCTATAGCTCACCGCAGCGTCTCCTCGTAGCGCGGCGGCTCTCTGTCACGGCGCTGTCCGCTCAATTGTACGTTTTGACATTACGAATCATTTTATGAATTTCATTTCAGACTTGTTGTCGGAATATTTGTCGCATTCCGTAAGTTATTAGCGTTCATAAATCAAGCGATGTGCCATTTAATTAATGTCGGCGGCTCATTTGTTGAGACTGCGACACTTTAACGATCATAATTCTAATAGAAACTATCTGTTTAAATCTGTGAAGAGATTTTGTAGTAGGTAAGCCGCTCGACAACAGCTTCAATTGAAGTGGTTTTTCCTTGTATGTAAATGAGAAAGCTGGAGCATGGAAACTTTCTTAGCATCGGAGCTTGAACAAGCTGCTACATTGTAATATTGTGTGCTATCTTAAATCTGTGATATTGTCGCAGTGCGCGTGAGAGCGGTTATTAATGTCCTGCGGAGCGAAAATGGACGCAAATTCCTAGCGCGGGGCGCGGCGCGGGCGGCGTGGAGCTGGACCTGTTCTACTGGAGTGATCGCAACAAGTAGCCGACATTCTCCCAACATTTACTTGATGCTATAAGGAAATCAGGCTGATTTTACAGTAATGTATTTATTTACTTATCACCAAGAGCAGAGCATACAATGTATTCGTGCCATCTGCCGTATAATACGACAAATTGTGTTTAAATAGGTGATACAGAGGGTACGGCAGATTGGAGCAGAATACTAAGGAGCTCTCTGACAAATTGTGCGGAACCGGCGCGCGGCCGGAATGCGCGGCACGGGACCGAACCCTGGCCTTCGTCGCCGAATTACATCCGGGGCCGGCGGCGCGGGCCCATGAATAAACAATAGCTTCGGGAAAGTGGACCAAACAATAATAAGACCATTTTTCAAGTGAACTAGCTCATTTGGAGAATTGTAGACTCCAGTAGTAGGAGACATCGATTAGTTTATGTTTAGAATATTTTGGTAATGCGATAATAATTCTATTTTCACTCGGTAGTATCTAGTGTTAGGGCAACAATTAGAAAAGTAATTAAGGTAATTTTATATCGTCGTTATCCACGGTGACCGTTTATAGAGGTAGAAGTGCTGTCAAGTCACTGGCAAGCTAATACAAATACACAGGGTTTGTATTCTTTAGGTGTAGGTACCATTCATTACAATTTTTGTTGTGGTGCGAAAGTTATGAAAAAACAAATTAGGCACAACTTTATCTGAACCATAGTTGTTTTGGAGAACTAATTTTTTTACTAAACAATTACTTACAATCACCTCCAACTAAAAAGAGTTTGGACCACTATTTAAAACGACGCTTTATAACGACGAAATAAAACTAAATCTAATTATTGCCCCGAGACGATACTTTTTGGACCATTTTAAATGAGCCGGCCTGTATAAATTGACTCGAGAAGCTATTATGATGTCGACCACATTTGTTTTTATTTAAAGTATCTTTTCCTCGATTCAAACGCAATGAATGTACAGACCGATGTTGTGTATCCAGTTACGTTAACTCGGTAAAGATGTGCTGGAATGTTAATGAATATTCACGAGATGAGCAGATAAACTTCACGACTGTTCACTTGTTCTCACGATATCACAGACACACTGTGATGGCAGTGCTGTTTAATTTTGTGTTACTTTCTCATCCGGCCATTACTGGGCGCTTATCAAAAAAGCTGGTTGTTCATCCGGCGCCATGTTGGATTGTTTGCAGGTCGTTAAGGTGATTACCGAGGATTTGTGGGCAACGCACCAGTGCCGTAACATTTGAGTCCCGGGGCAAAATCATTGGATGGGGCCCCGGAAAAATCGTCAACTTTGTAATTTAATTTGGAGAAATCACTGAAGTACAGACATAAAAAAATTATTTATCTACACATTATAAAGAGGTAAAGTTTGTTTTTTATTTTATTTGTAGGAGGTAATCTTTCGTAAGACTTGTCTGATTGCTAAAATTTTTTCACCGATAGAAAGATGTTTTATTCCTGAGTGACCTTGGCTATATTTTATGTATGAAGGCAAAGCTGTAGGTAAAACCTTGTTAATAATAAATTGGCAAGTTGTCCATATTTTATATTTCGTCTCTGAAGGTGAGTTTCCCAGTGGGGTGATATAACGATAAGGTGGTAAGGCTGGTAGAATACCACGGGAAATTGTTGCCTTTCATAAGAATGCGTTTAACAAATCTTAATAATTTACTGGAATTTGTATATTTACTTCTTCTGATCTCAATTCCTCTTAGACTAGGGACCCCATTAGGCCAGGGGGCCGAATTTTGCCAGCCTTGTCACTCCATAGTTACGCCACTAGCTAGTACGTATGTTATAAATACAGTCGGTCCGTGAAGTGCGGTCTTGGAATGTAGCTGGAGCAGGCTGAAGTTGAGTGAGAACTAGTGATGCTGTGAAGTTTTCTGTATGAGGGATATATTTCTGTCGTTAGTCATTATTATAATTATAAGCAATTATTAAAACTCAGTGCGCAGACGTTCACTATTAGAGTATAGCCAAACCAAGAGAAAAAGAAGAAGAGGTGATGTTATTTGCTTCTACAATGAGGTGAACTTCGTTGAGGAGCCTCCCTCCGCGCCCTTCATGTCGTCAAGGTAATGAAGTGAAGCCCCGTACATCACAACTCGGCAAACAGAGCGATCGTCTGCAAACTTTTTGTTACACTATCGTAACACTAGAGTGGACCTAGCACCGCGACTCTACTTGGAGTCTTGTGTCTTGGAAAGCTTTTATGCAGTTGTGCGCCGGTGCAAAAGTATGTTTGTGCAGTTGTATACTTGTGCAGTTCTACATCTGTGCAGGTTTATATTTGAGCAGTTGTATGCTGGTGCAGTTGTAAGTATATCTTATGCTTTTCGACATATGCTTACTTAGCACTTTGTTTGAGTACTAAAGCCACCTCAGCGTGTCAGCTCGTCGCCAACTGTAGCAGTACAAGCCAATGTGAAGTGAACATTAAACCAATTGGTGCAACACTAGCGTTCACCCGCAACTCCGCCCGAGTAGTGACAGAGCTACGTCTGGTAAGTGGTCGGCCAGACAGCACTTAACGAAATGGACCGTAACTTGATTCGCGTTATTTGACTTTAAACTTTTACTTGAATCTTTCTTGCAATCTCTGCTATGACAGTTTATACGTAGGACCTTGTTCAAATAACAAAAAAAAATATATGTTGACAAAATTAAATGTAACTTTCCTTAGAATTTTCGTATCTGTAGATTACGACATGATTGGCTTCGCTTTAGTAGCCACCCTTCGCAGAAATAGGTATCTACAGAGTGCTTATTGATTTCCATCTTATGTTATTTATATTGCTAATGCATTTTAAAACATTTTACCATTTTATATCCAATATTTGAGCAGTACAAATTTACTTAATTTCAAAATTGTTTCATTATAATTTTAAGCGAATTATTCCGTGGCTAAGTGTTTAGTTTGATTGCAAATTAAACACTTATCGATATTTCGATCGATAATTTGTCTAGATAGATATTATTTTTGTGTATGTTTTTTAACTCCACCTTTATCGCTGTCATCGTTTAACAGAGAAGTGGCGTAACTCTGTCAAGACTAATGTGTTGCTTAGTATAACTGGCAGGCAATAGGCCTGGGACTGGGTGGGCACAGGTTATCTTCCCATCAGCATTGATCTTTAGCCCTCACAAACCTACAAAACAATGACATTCAAATTATATACGAATAATACAAGTCGCTGTTTCTAATTATTACTTCTTGTAGGATTAAAAACCGTTACATTAGACTCGTATCGCCAAGTCATTATCTCTAACGAAGAGCAGCATTCCCGGCCGGGGGATTGAACCCCGGACCTTCAGGTAATCGAGTAAAAAACTAGTTAATCGGTCGCCACTAGCGACCAGCGATAGTCGCGCAAAAAACACGCACTTACAATATCCTACGACTAGGAAAAAAAACGGTCAAGGACGATTGATTTGTTACGGCAAGGTTCTGTATTGAATTTAGTTTAGAGAAAGACGAAAGTATTTCTTTTTATTATGGATAAGCTCGCGTTTGACCACTATCACACCTTTTTTTTCTTTTTTTTTTATGGTGGGAAAAATCATGTTTTGACATCCCCCGCTCTTGGACAGAGCGGAAGATAGTGTCAGACTCTTACTGACTAAAAGGCCCACCCCGTTCCTTCTAGCCTTCATACCGGGGCTCCAGCGCCCTTTCGGATAACCCTGGCCCCAGTAGGCTTCGACCCCGCTGGGTCCCTGCACCACTATCACACCTGATGGTAAGTGATGATGTAAAGTTTATTGTTCAAATTGCTGGAGCTCTGTTATATCTAAGGATTAATAGATGAAATCAAAAGACGGCTCACCAAATTACTAAACCATAAAGTGTAATGTTCTCGAGACGTTATTCTAAGATTATCTGGCCATAAAGCCGAGATATAATGAAGAACGTAACGAACGCGACATCAAACCCCTCCGTCCTACAGTTTACGCAGACATAAAAGCCTCATATTGTGAAGAACGCGCCTCACATTATAAACTGTTACACCTTTGTATATGGTCCTCTTGTAATTGTTCCAACATGGCGGCGCAGCGGGTGACAATTGTTTACGCTCTGAAATTATTGTAATTTGTTTGTAGGGATGATTAAATTATATAAAGTTATATGTTGTTGTTTAATGTCATTATGTGATATCAATTAGTACGGCGTACTTTGTTTATTGTTTTAGAGTGTAATCGTCAAAGGATATTTATTTAATGAATATTCTGGCTCTCCTAAAATTAGATTAGATTGTTCTACCCACAATGTAACATTTGTAACATCAACCTTTCGCAATACAATACGTGACAGTTCAGCGTATTTCTCTAAAATTGTCTAGTCAAGTGTAAATTGTAAAGATTTCAAGTTCGTCTCATCTCGGTCTCTTACATAACCTAATCGGCCTTGTAATATTTCCACTGTTGGGGCTCAGCCCATCTCTGTAGAGGAGGGAATTAGTCTCGTACGGAACCCTATAAAGGGCACATCGTCACATATTCCGTGTGTGAACGCAAATGGGCCGGCACCGTTACGCTGTGGGAACAGACCGCACCGGACCGGGCCGGACGCGGCCGGAGCCTGCACCGACCGGTCCTCAAGCAATTAATCGCGGTTGATTGCAACGGACACCTCTTATATCAGACTGGTTTGGATTTACATCTGTTTTTGCAAAGCCTATAATGTTAACATGATGTAGAAGTGTACCTGTTAGTCTTCACATCCTCTTATTTACTTTATGTGTGTAACTTTAGTTTGTCACCACGGCCGAGACCGTGCGACATCAACCGGCCTCTAGGGCACCACCTGGCTCGTGGAAAACTTTATTGGTACAGAAAAATAGGTATGTAAAACTTTTTGTGTAATCTGGGAACGTAACAGATGACATGTCACTTGATACATCTTACTACACTGATCGAGTTTGCAATTTCTAAGGAACACAAATACCTAAAGATGATTCAGCGTCATCGGTTATTCACCATAGCCCGCGGCAAGCAGTATTGCTGTTTTGTATAACTCACGATGAATTTCAGACCACACATAAGTCAAAATAATTTGTATAAATAAACCAAAAACAAGTCTAATTAAAAAAAAAATTCGAAAGCGAATTTGCCTAAACTATAAAAACAAAGAAAAAGAATTTACCAAATGAGTTCTGGCTTATTCATAGAAATGTAAAATGGGCGTATTTGAGTAATCAGGGTCATCGGGGAACATACATAGAAAACGAAGAAATGAGAATCTCCTCCTTTTTTGCAGTAGGTTAAAAAAACGACTTGCCACAACCTTTCTCACATATCGGTCTAGGCAAGTATTTAAAAGTTATCGATCTGAGTCATTAGTCTAGCTGAATGGTGAATTATTAAGCTAGTTGGCTGCGACATATGTAGGTATGTTCTCGTATAGACTTGTGCACCGTTGAACTTTGACGTCACAAACATTTCAGGTACAGTGTGTCCTATCCTGCTGCTGACGTTATTTGTGGAAATGCTCTCTCTTGGTAGAGACCCTCACCGGTAGAGCGTAATTAGATTGCGTGGGCCCCGTGTCGGTGACTGCATAATGTTGTTGTTTGTTATATTAGTTTATAATAGACTGCCGTCTGGCACCGCGTCTAGACCTGAGACTTGTTGTGAAAGACTCCTAAAAAAGGATGATATCCTGTTCGCCTGCCAGGAGGAAACATTTTAAAAGCTACTTCAGTGCTAAAAGCTTTCGTACTTCACCAGTAACAACATAGATACGTGCATAGTATTGTCACAATGTATGCTAAGCACTGATACAAACATCAACAATATGGAACAACAAAATTGTCCATGAAAGCAGTGAATATTAGTAGTACCTAGTAATGTTACCAGCTCTATTGAAGAAAGCTTAAGATAAATAGTTACTTAATGTTTTATGACTGAAATAGATATGTATTTCATTTCCTCGTGTTCAAAGTGTATGTACTACATATATAAGTACTTAATACAGCACCAGCCACCTTCCTGGAAGTGACCTATCAAAGTCCATGTTTATTAGTGGTGTACCTACATCTCCGGCGACGCCCGCCGACACAGGCTCGACGCGACGCTATCCTATTAGGTGCCATTGAAGTCGAGCCAATAAGTGTCAATGTTCCACGAACATTTATCTGAAAGAAAAGTTGTTTTATGAGATGATAAAAGTATCGTAAGTTTTGAGCTCTCTTCTATCTGATAGAAGTTTCTGTCTCCCATTTAACCTTTTTTTTTTTTTTTTTTTTTTTTTTCGATGGGAAAAATCATCTTATGACAACCCCCGCTCTTGGGCGGAGCGGGAGATAGTGTCAGACTCTTACTGACTAAAAAACCCATCCCGTTCCTTCAAGCCTTCATACCGGGGCTCGAGCGCCCTTTCGGATAACCCTGGCCCCAGTAGGCTTCGACCCGGCTGGGCCCCTGCTGTTGCTGACAACTCCTTGAGGCGCGCGGGAACAGCGCGCGCCGTCGACGACTTGGGCTTGGTCCGGACTGTTACCGGACGGCCGGACAGCGAGCTACCCATTGCTCACTGTCCGCAAGCCCGCGCCTACGGTGCCATTTAACCTTTCGAATGTCTTATGTTACACAGTCCGACATAAGGTAATTGTTCTTCTATTGTGTCTCTAATTACGACATTCAAAGAGTTAATATAAGTTTTTAGCAGAATAGCAATATGTACTTAGTAAATATCTTTTTAAACCACCTGCTCGATAATGTTCTTGATGTCATACATACAAGCAAGTGATTCTGTCCTAAGTAGATCTAACGTAGTATGGGCACTAGGCGTTCCCTAGGGAATAATGAGATTTTTATTTGGAACGTCGAAACCATTATTTTGAAGAAAAAAAGAAACACATTAAAAGTGAATTACAATGTACGTACATTGAACAAGTTTATTCAAAAATCAAACTTATAAAAAAAAAAAGAAAAAACGTGGTTACTGACGAGTCTTTAATAAAAAATAAAATAATAATGTAAGAGCGGGAAAAATATAGAACATTAAAACTATAGTTTAATCTTAGAGTAGTGAATTTTGTTTGTTTCAAATTCAGGTCTCAAAAGATGATATTGATCAAGGTATTTAACTTGTAAATAATACTTTGTAATATGTTTAAATTAGCTCACAGATGGTGAAAAAAGTAGAGTATCTAACACGAGGATTAAGCTGTCTTGGACGGCTTCAATTCCTTACTTCATTCAGTTTTCTATATTAACTCCCTCGCAATGCTTGGGAATTAATTACATAAATCGTTCGAGATTAAAGCTTAGCAACCTTCGTTTCGTTCGGAATTCAACATACCGCCCGCAACCTAAAGACACTGCTTTATTCCTTAGTCAAATAGTCTATTATTAAAGAGAAATGGTTTTTTTCGTCGATGATAAGTCGAGATAACTTTGCTATCGCAAATCGAAGCATTGGGCTCTTAGCAAATTAATTGCAAGTTGTACATAAGTGCTAACCTGCACAAGAACACGTTATCTCCCGCATCAGCTCCGAGCTAATTATCCCGAGCACTCTGCCTACCCCAGTTTAAAGGCTAACGGTGCTTGATAGCATCGATCGGCAGCTTCCGGCCGATAATTAGCTCTTTATACTGAATATCTTATAGCTGGTATTGAGACGAGTACTTCGCTGACTTCCTGGTCGCTGTATGATATTTATGCAAGATATAAAGTGAGCCGGAGGATGGAAAGTTGGCATGTTTACACACTTCCTCGTTCATAGGATATTGAAGAAACATATGTGCAGCTTGCTTATTAATGCTATACCTAGTGCTCTCGCAGTCTTATGAGACTACATTTTGTGAAAGGCTGAGTTAAATCAACAAAATATTCGCTGGATCCACAATGATTGTTGTGGATCCAGCGAATATTTATTACTACCATCTTCGAAGCTGTTTTTCTCTGCTTAAACATTTGTTTAAAAGAAAAATCCATTTTTAAGATTTATGTAAATTATAATATCCATTACTCTCCATCCCATTGATCAATATTGATAATATAGAAATATGCAAATAGCCATATTTGCATGCTCAAACCAATATCAATAAATCAGTTAGCAGTTGATTTATTGCGCAAACTGTTTCACGCGTCACTTTTTATGATAACTTTCAGTATCCATCGTGTTCTGATCGATTGATTCCTTTGACGTCAGAGTTTGTACTTTGTACACAATCGGGGTTTCCTCTTAGTCAGATCCCAGTTATAGTTCTATTTTAGAATAGCGCTCGAGTTATGGATATGGGTAATGTGGGTAATGTACTTTTACCTCTGCAAAGTGAAGAATATTTTTGTGATCTTCAGAGAAACAAGATGTGTCAGAATGAAAGACGTCTTCACGTTACGAAGAAAACAAAAAAAATCTCGTACAGCTTTGTATTAGTAGAAGTCAATCAAAATTTGTCTGTTAATACGGCTGTTGTTTATATACGTGGAAAACTGTAGTTGATGGAGGAAATATCTACAGCACTGGACTGAAATAACACGGAGCACTGTTTACTGAGTAGTTTCCGAAAAGTGTTAATTTGGTTTTCCATCAAGGATTTCTCAGTAGCCAGCTGAGATGTGTGCGCGGTTAACATCATTGCCTATCCTATTACATGGGGTTCCTACAATTTGTTACGACCGCATTTCTTCATGGTTTAATAGTTTCTTAACAGATTGTGCAGATATACTGACACATTAGGTGTAGGTAATGTTAGAACTTAGACTTATACAGCTCTGTGCACAGTTTCAGTTTCACTAAGCTAAGTCACAACTTCACGAGTACAGAATAAAGCTCTAACATCAACATAATATCGTATGGAACTCTTCAAACTTTGAAAGTCGTTGCGACTTTAGAACGGATAACAGTCGGATCTGTAAACAGCATACTTAGGCATTGGGTGTTTAATTTACGTCGGCTTCACGTTTCCTTTTATCATTATCTTCTGTCCGCCTCCGCTTTCTTGTCATTTACTTGCGCAATTAATGTTATTCGACGGTGATGAAACTGTATGAAGGTTGTTCGACTTGCAGACGGATATGGAACCGGATCGTCACGTGAGAAGGAATAACGTTGGCTGTTTGAGCAAACAACGCGAGTGGCGGTTGGGTAATGTGACGCCTTCGGCCTTAAGCATTCTTCGCTATGTAACTTTGACATACATTGCTTTCTTTGTACATAAGCTATCAGTCAAGTTTGTTAGTAACCAGTCAATATGCGTCGATATTTGATATGCGCGGAACTCAAGCGCCGCCGCAAGCCACGCGTGTCATGTTGATGAGCTATTAGCGGCAATTATTTATTCTCTCGTAATTATGATAATTTATCAGCTAATAGCTAATACATAGAAGATTCTTCAGTGACAGCTTGAATTAATATATACCCTATACCTTTGTACATGTGTGCAATTCTTTGGCAGTCTACTGTTTGAACTTAAAGTTTACACAACATACCTTAGAAGGTATGTTGCCTTCTAAGGTATGTTGTGTTCACTTTAAATACACATTTAAGCATAGTTTATAGCACAATAAAAGATTTAAGACTAGACTAGAAAATAACCTTATTTGACAGACTTTAACTAATTTCAGTAGTGACTTTTATGTACTTGAAATCCACTAACATTTGTTAGTGTTAGATCACCGTGACATTTGGTAATTATGTAGGTAGGTACCTACAGCTCATTTTTACGTGTGAACGTGAGAACGCCATAGACTCATTGATTAGTTTCCATTCTAATCCACTTGTTAGACATGTCGTTACTTATCTATTAATAACATTTTGGAATCAGCCGGCGACGGTCAACAAGGTTACCGCCTTGAGTCAATCTTAATCTTTCGATAGATAGCTAAATTTCATAGTTATTCCTCTAAGTTTTATTTGAAACGTAGGAAGTAAACCATCTCAATAGATCGCCACCTATTGTATCTATACTATAAAATGCAATCTTATTTAAGAGCAGTTGATGGTCAACTTTTTCAAAGGTTTTCCAGAAAAAAGTATACCTAAATATATAATCATTTCAATTTTATTTTTATTTTATTTTATTAGGATAACAAACAGCAGTATACATAACAATAATATCGGTACTTAGTAAATAGGAGTAGCATATACACTACATACTATAAAAACGTTATCTACATATTCGATCGAACCGTGCAAACTTCTAACGTTCTATAAGTCCCCTTGTAGGCCTAGGTAATACAATATCTATAGTAATAATTTTATGGAATCAATTAAAACCTTATAAACAAAGTTAAGACTTACAAATTAATATAAGTACTTTAAATGAAGGTATCTTCTAATATTAGGAGCCTGTCTCCTAAACTAGGTATGATCTGTGGCTTAGGATTCAGTGTTCTGCACTTACATCGGATCCGGATGTTCCGATACGGTTTGTGTAAGTCTTGCCTTCAATAATATGGAGAACAAGTTTTGAATTAAATAACAATAATAAAGTATTTTGAATTCAATTGAAATGAATACTTGAAAAATAGCAGCTCTATTAATCGTATATTGTCTGATCGTCTGATCAAAATAAGTTCATCGCACAAAATCATATTTAAATCAGGTTACTTTTGTCAGTTCTCTTTGAGCTTTGAATGGAAATTCGGCGTTTTTGGTAATCTCATCAGATAAAAGTTCAAAAATATCTTGCGGTGACTGCCTTGTGTATCAAAACAAATAACAACTTTTAATGGTTTCCAAAGTATTACACCAACATGAAACGAAATCAATCAAAGTTTGAATTTAAAGTACCTACAAATTAAGTGTGTACGAGTATCTCTGCTTAGGTACCTAATTTGTCATTTTAATTAAATAATAAGAATAGATCATCGTTTATTTACAAAAATCAGTACAATCCTATATAGAAAATTGTAGGCATGCAACAGCTGATAAAAAGTATAGTGTATGTATATTATTATTTTTAACCGACTTCAAAAAAAGGAGGTTATCAATTCGACCCGTGTGTATGTAATATTTCCAGAACTGCCCAGTTTTCGTATATGTTAGTCTATATCAGCGTCTGAACAAATGTGCCGAATTTCAAAAGTGTATGTATGTATGTATGTTTTTATGTTTGTGTTCGTATATCTCCGGAAATACAAGTCCGATTTAAGTAATTCTTTTTTTGTTGTACAAGGTATTGTTCAACTTAGAGAATACTGTAAGTTTTATCAAAATCGGTTTAGTAGTTTTTGGGATAAGACATGACATGACACGGACCGACTTTCTTATGTATGTTCACCGAAATCTCGGTCAATTGTGGACTGATATTGAAAATTCTTTTTTTGATTGAAAGGTTATGCTTGCATGTTGGTCCCATTGAAATATTGTTATGACCTGATCATGAACTTCGATGATATGGAACAGAAGTCTTCATAGGATCGCAGCAGAACTGTTGTAACAAGTAAAATTGCTTTGTTTATACGTGTAGTCGATGACTGGCTGAGGGGGGGAGGAGATTTATCGGACTATTCTGATGATGAAGCCAGAAGCTAAATTAATGTAATCTAACCGTGTTTGGAATTATTAGAATCGTTATTAGATGCTCTCAAGTTATAAGGTATTTAAGTTTGGCTGAGAAGTACTTTTTAGTGGTGGAACCATAACTAAAAAGTGTAAAATAAAAAACTTTTTGTCAAAAAAAATACAACCAACTTCAATGTTAAAAAAAAACCGGCCAAGAGCGTGTCGGGCCACGCTCAGTGTAGGGTTCCGTAGTTTCCCGTCCGTCACAATAAGTGTACCCAATTATGTGTTTAAAAAAATGCTTGCATATACGAATATAGGTACTACAAACTTAGTCCTGAAATGATTTTGTAGAACCTTTTTGTCTTTTTTGTACAAAAACTGTTCTTTCCATCAAGTTCAAAATGATTTTCCAAGAAAGTCCTTATAAAGTTCTACTTTTCAGATTTTTTTCATATTTTCTTAACTTATGGTTCAAAAGTTAGAAGGGGACACACACACACACATTGATTTTAGGGTTCCGTAGCCAAATGGCAAAAAACGGAACCCTTATAGATTCGTCATGTCTGTCTGTCTGTCTGTCTGTCTGTCTGTCTGTCCGTATGTCACAGCCACTTTTTTCCGAAACTATAAGAGCTATACTGTTGAAACTTTGTAAGTAGATGTATTCTGTGAACCGCATTAAGATTTTCAAACAAAAATAGAAAAAAAACAATAAATTTTGGGGGTCCCCATACATAGAACTGAAACTCAAAAATTTTTTTTTCATTAAACCCATACGTGTGGTGTATCTATGGATAGGTCTTTAAAAATGATACTGAGGTTTCTAATATCATTTTTCTCTAAACTAAATAGTTTGCCCGAGAGACGTGTGTCAAATGTGTCCCCCCCCCCTCTGACTTCTAAAATAAGAGAATGATAAAACTAAAAAAAATATATGATGTACATTACTATAAAAACTACCAACGAAAATTGGTTTGAACGAAATCTAGTAAGTAGTTTTTTTTTTAATGCGTCATAAATCGAAAAAAATACACTATTATTAAAACATCGATCGAAGTTACAACACATAACAAGAACTTTTATATTATGTTACTAGCTGCTACGGAACCCTTGATGGGCGAGTCCGACTCGCACTTGGCCGGTTTTTTTTTACTTTTGGAGCGATTATTTCCGAAATTATTGACATTATCAAAAAATGATTTTAGTAGGCCGCTATTAGTTTTATAATACCTATCCAACAATATATCACACGTTAGGTAGGGTTGAAATAAAAAAAAACACTTCCCACTTTACATATAGGGGGGCTACCAAATAAAACATTTTTTTCCAATTTTTACTTTACCACTTTGTTGACGTGATTGATATACATATTGGTACCAAATTTCAGCTTTCTAGTGCTAACGGTCACATAGATTAACATTGAAGTCGGTTGTATTTATTTTTTTGTATAAAGTTTTTTTTTTAATATTATTAAAAAATTTCAACTAGCCACTTACATTGCTTTTGGTGGACTGTACTTTAAAGTACTTGTAACTTGGGATGAAACACAACTTCATTATTGTTGTGGGACGAACAAATAATTTTTTGGAGTGTGGGACAAAACTTCGGGACGAACGAAGAACAAACCAGATGAAGGTGTAATGTTCATTGAACGGCTGTTCCAAATTTCGAAGGTGAACATCGTTTTGCGTAAACAATTTGTCTTCATCAATTAATTAAACGCAAACAGTTTGTTTACCTACGAGTATATTTACTTCTACGGTTTGATTACCCCAAATAATATTTTCTAACAATGTTTCTCGTCCTCTCTCTCAAAATATTGAATCTAGGTCAACCGGTCAAAGCTTGTTTATTATAGAATGTATAAAATTACTCTAAATATAATATAGTCGTATTATTTTGGTGTTAAGCTGATCCCGGAAAAAGATAATTAACTCAATAAGTCGAGCTAGTTTACAGCAGATGAGTTTAGATATAAGTACTGGATAGTAATTAAATATTTTGATGACTACAGCAAACTCTAAATAAAGTGTTCCTTTTCTAGTAGAACGGGAACACATTTACTAATTATGAATGCTTTTTGTAACAGGGACTATGTAACACTCTAGTAGCCACTACTTGAGTTACTTGATGAAAGTGCTGTCGTGTTGTGGTCAGGCCCACAGGGAATAGAAAAGGTGCCATCACAATATTTACAGTAGAGAGGCAGACCTACTTCCACGTCTGGGTCAACTGGAAGTTGATCCCAAAGGAAAAGGTATGAGCAGGCCAACTTTTAATATTTTAACCCTCTGTTTTTTAAATCATGGTCGGAAGCAGCCATTTTTCGGATGGTTTTAAAAGAGTCTGAAAACTTTTTATTGAGTGTGACATGGTAAAAGTATACAGTACATTAAGTCCTCACTTGATGAATGACTACTCACAATGACCTTTAAGTTAGGACACCAAGACAGGACTAAGACTTCATTTGATTTACCATTTAGATATACTTAACATTAGAACTGCTGCCATCAGTTTGCAACACTCTAAAAATATGTTCATTTTAACGATCTCCATGGCTGAAAAAATTAACAAGATGATAAAATCGAGCAATCTGACGACTTACTTTACAAATTCCAATCGCGTTTCCTTGATTTGATTTCATGTTGAATTTCAATTTAGCGGTCCATCATTTTTTATATATGATTTCTGATTTCTACGGTTCGGATGATCTGGATTGCCTCTTTAATACTAATTTGTATTATATATTAAAGCAGGGGTTTTGCAGGCATGTTTTCTGATCCGGTTATCTTTCCGCCTCACAACTGGCATCCCGCTGGCCTGCACGGCTCAAGTGTCTGATACAGCGCAACGATACATCTGGGCAGTGTTACTTACTCTGAGAGCTCGTTGACGCTCCTTGTTCTCACGAGGAGCGAAGAGATGCGCGCGCGCAGCCGGTGCCGATTAGCGTACAATATACGATTACAGGGTTGATATCTAACATTTTAATATATGTATGACTTGAATAATATTAGAATGTGAAGCTCCAGCACAATTTAATAGGGGATAAAGGTAATCAGGGTAGGGCATGCAAGTGCTTCAAAGTTTTTTTTATAGAATTTTTTTAGAAGCTATATATTCGACATTATCTAAAAACCCAGGCTTTGTAGTTAGTATTCTTTCGTTCCATTCTTCGCAATGGAGCAACAATCACAGCAGCTCAGTCGTTATCTACTAAGATCGTAACTACCTGGGCGGCTGGCCCCGCGTACTTTGTAGTCGTTAACATTTCGTAGCAGATAATGAGCACACGCACGCCACATATTAATCTCGTCGTTAATATTAATGCCCAAGTATTGAGTGAGGATTAGCTGAGTTACGTTAATTTGCTATTAACGTCTTGGAGATTTCAATTACTGTCTAGATGAGTACCTCATACCTCTTGCTAAATTGGCGTATTAATACTTATGTACCTCCATGACAGAAACTATTCGTACAAATCATTTTCCATTTATCTATTCAGAACAGTCGCTCGTCGCTAGGAACTCTTGAGTACCCCTAGCCAAGTTGGTAATCTTCAATCGTTACCGCTAGTAGATAACTTCAAATGTACAGGAACGACGTCATCTCAACGCTCAGTCACGTGGTCAGAACAAAAGAATCAGGGGTATGGCCAACTTGAGGCGTTCGACGCAAGAGAAACGGTTATAACTTGGCTAGGGAGGCAGGAATATAATAACACAGATTAGCTATAGGTAGGTACTTGTCTTAGCATGACAGATGAGCAGGCCTACTCTGCCTAATCGGGGAATTGGTAATATAATGTTAATATTACTATCACTTTGAGCAGTGGTAGCCCATTAATGGCCGCGGCACCGACTTATAAGTTGTTAGTCGCGGGTTAGAGTTATTGTGATAAATCGTAACTGTTATAAATTGGGAATACGCGAAGTCATTTAACGAAGAATGTGGATTCGTTGTTCGTTTTCTTACTACTTAAAAGCTGAGCTGTTCAGAGTCAAATATACTTTCCTGTTTCAGAGGACAGCTCGGCTGAGGTGCAATATAATATATGTAGATGACACTCCGTCATTGGAGTAGATTGAATTTCTAACTAACTCAAAATCTATGCAAACGACGTGTTTCTATCTAGGAAAAGGTTCGTATAGATTGGTGTGGCTAGTGGACAGAATGACTTCTATAATTAGTAACTTCTATAAAATCTAAAATAAAGAATCCTTAGGTATCTTTTTTTTCTTACTACCAGAAGAAATAAAAAACAATTCTCTCAAGTCTTAGGAAGGCTGTCACTATTGTATTTCGAAACAATTATTTTTGATGAATTGCTTTTTGAGGGCTCTCTTTTGTAATTTTGACAATCTGTGCTGAATTTCTGACTGTTTTAAATAAATGAGTTGATTCAAATTAAAAGCTGAGCTGTTGCTGACTATGACTGATTTATTATTTTGATTTAATAGACTATACAAAGTTAGTTTCCAACCGCTCAATTGTTGGATTTACTTTTTAACACACTTAGTTTACTAGTGACCTTAAAGCGGATTTAGTGAGACGTGTTCAACAACACTTTCTGAGTTTAACTAAATTGTGTTCCCTTGATATTCAGGAAAAAAATATGCAGCAGATTTATATGTTAGTTTTATAAAGAAGTGATCGTTTGTCTGTTAGGAGGGTATACAATATAGTTTCTATTGATCATTTAAATTACAAACAGTCTTGAGCACGTTTGTGCTGCTTGTATTGTTTCACGTGGACTCTTTGCTACACGAAATAGTTCTGATCCGAATTCTTAGAAGCTGGAAATGCACTGTAACGTGCTAAAACATAAGTACCTATGGCTTTATGTTTATTTGTTCTGTTCCGTTACATGATGGCCGTTATATTGTAATACTAAGTACAAACGGTAGAAACACGCGAGACTTTATTTATACCCACAGCGGTATGGATCAGAATGTTGGGCCGTGAAAAAGACTGCACGTAACGAAGATGAGATTGTTGAGATGGATGTGTGGTGTGAGTGAGGAGAATGGATAAACAGGGGATGAAAGTGGGTTAGAGGAAGTTTGAAAGTTGTGCGAGTGACTGAAAAGTTGAAGGGGTTTTTTGTCTTATAAAGTCATGTTAATAGGAGGGGTGAAACACATAAGTATTTTTTTTACTGCAAGACTTGAAAGTATACATACACGTGAATGACTGGAGAGAGAGCATATGAGGCCAAAAAAATGGATGGATTGTGTGAGGCATATTATAAATTAAAATAGCGTCAGTGATAGAATGCGAGAAATTGCTGGGAGCTGCGGGCTCCAATCGCTTGTTGGCCAAACAGCGTCGGCGCAACGCTTCCAATTCCACGGACTAACGTACATTGGACAATCCGCTACCGCGAATATGTAATTTTGTGGTACCAGGAAATCACGACAATCGCAGAGCTTTAATATCTCCTGACATTCTCAAGAAATATGCACATCTCGCGGTTAGATATCTAGCTATCTTTTCATAGTAATTTGGTTTGTCTACACTGATATTTTAAGGGTAGTAGTAAAAGCTCCGACAAAAAAAGAAGAATTGTCCTTACTCAAAATATTAAATCTACTGCCTAAAATACTAACTTTCCGACTACTTTTGTCCGAATAAAAATCACGAAACGACCGAATGAGATACTGAAATCTCCGAAAAATAAACATGACTGTCTATTGCTATAATACTTTTCTACCAGCATAAATTACGTTCTACTGAAAACTTTGCTTTGTAATTTTTATCTCTACTTGCCTACTATTAATTCATAAATTACCTTTCATATTTCATGGATTCTGGTGCTAGTTTAACTGTCACATTATACTGAAAATATTATTCTGAGTGGCTATACAGAAACTTATAAAAAACATAAAAATGTACTTGCAACAATAACTTTTAATAGCATTATATATCATGAATTTTACTTACCAAGGGTATACTTCAATATCGGTACCTATTTCAGGCGTCAAAAAGTTAAAACAGTCGTATTCATGGATACGTATAAAATCCCGAATTTTAAATTACCGATGGACAAAATCGCAAAAATTGAAACGCCAAATGGTGGTCCCGATTTGTTTTATTTTGAGAAGTAGCATTCGCCTGCCGCTGCCGCGGCGCCGCTCGCTTCGCTCGCTCGGCTCGCGCGCTTTTGATCACAATCTAACCTAACCTATTTCAGCCACAATCTCTCGTAAAAATGTGTTTACCATTGTCTAATAGTCTAGTCACTGGTAGATTGTATTTTGATTGCTCTTTGAACTGGGTGAAATAGATTAGGTAACGTTAGAACTGTGACCAACCGCTACGTTCAAGTTGTTTCGTCTATTCGGGATTTCGTCCTTTCGGGCATTTGAACATCGGTATTTTGTGTTTCGATATAACGACTATCGGCATTTAAACCTTTCGGTATTTTGAATTTCGGTGTTTTGCACGTCGGTATTTCAGCCATAGGTATAATGAACTTTCGGGATTTTTATACGTACCTACCCCTATTCATGCCTTAATCGAAAATCAAGTAGACTTTGGTTTCCTAGAATATAGGTAATACTGTATTATTATTCGACGAATTTCCTAACTTTTATAATGTCAGCGAGAACAAAGATAAAAATAAAACAAAACTCAGTTTATTATGAAAATGTAGTTACGTAGTAGATCCGAACCCCATCGCGCGGGCCGAACAGTTGAGGTATTTTCATCATTATTGAGAGCTAAAAAATAAATTTGATAACCAACAATAGAAATTAAAACAGTTCATGCAAGTTGTAAAAATATGATTATTTTGGCCAAACCTCTGTTGTCGGTAACTTAGTAATTTTGTCGGAGGTTCAGTATTCTATTCGGAAGTTTAGTTTTGTTATTCGAAGATCCATTTTTTTTTTAGGAGAAAATGTAATTTGAACATGCTCTTATTTGTTGTTAAATTGGATAATTTTTTTCATTTATGTTTTGGGTTTTTTGTCGGTAATTCATTATAACGCTAGTTAATTAGAATATAGTTGGTCATAGATCGCTGGAGATTAAATGGTTTTTCAGAACCATTATTATTTCCCATATTTTAAAGAGGTAGAGTTTGTTATTTTCTTTGTAGGGAGTAATCTCTGAAAGTACTGCCCCCTAGCCATGTTACAATCGAATTCCGTTCTCTAATCGGTAACGCCTCGGTGACAGCAATTGTAGAAAACGATAAGTTGGTAGCCATATTGACGCTCCTGAGTCGGCCGCTCGTTCTACAATGTAGCGTTTGTATAACAAAGGATATTGCGCTAAATATTGTAGAAACGATTTTGAATGATGTGAACTTGCTAACGAATTGTCTATTCGTTTGTTCTGACCACGCGACTTTACGTTGAAATGACGTCATTCCCATAAGTTTCGTCACTTTTCGACAGCGTTAGCGATTGCAGAATAACAACTTGGCTAAGCGTGCTGGTCCGATAGCTATAATTTTTGCACAGATAGAAAGCTTATATTTTATTCCTACTTAGAAATAATAGCTATTTGATAGGTACTCTAGCAAATCTGTAGTCCAAAGCTAGTAAGAAAATAAATAATATCTGTTTACTTACCTAGTCACACTTATTAAGCAACAAATTCTTACACTAACATCAATTTATATACTGCAAACTGTTGTCTATTCGTTAGGAAAAATAGGCATCTCTTTAAATCTAATATCGAACTCAATGCAAACTATAACCGACGGAACAAATCTAGACTGATAATACCCTTCACAAACTTAAAAGTGATCGGGAAAAGTCCATACTCAAGACTAGCTAACATATTTAATAAACTACCCGAAAGTTTATAATCTATTTCAAATGAATTAACGTTCTCGAAATAGTTGAAATCTCGGTTAGTAAAAAAAGGCTACTATACCGTGAAGGAATTTAAAACTGATCAATTGTAAATATATGAACCTTTTAATATGCAACAAATATATGAGTAATACAAAACTTTTTATATGATTAAAATTATTACTTTTTATTGACTTAATTGACAATTATTTTATTTTATTTAATTTTAAATATTGACTAATATTTTGCATAATTTAATAAATTGTCATAATGATGATGATGATAAATAATAATATTAATTAGAATCAATATAATATAATGTAATTTAATAATTTTATATGTAAAATTTGCAGTGCTCTTCCAGGATGCATGTTAATACGGTGTCATGAAATTTTTATCCAGTGTTTTACATGTCAGCAAATAAATAAGTTAATAAATTCTGGAGAGACCTCGTTCTCGAGCTAAAACGTGTTTTTGAAAAAGTTTGCTATGGGTTCCGCGCTCAGTTCAAGGAGATGTCAGCCAAACCTTAGTGCCCAGTAGCGCCGATACCTACTAGTGCGAGGGCTATGGGAGTTGTTGAAAGATTTACCATGGTCTTGAACGCCAGGGCAACTAACTGTTGGACAAATATGTAGTTAGTAAAGATTCAGATCTTTTCGAGACTTCTTACTCCATTCTTAAGCGGAATAAGTCCTTTGATGAATCCTCATCTCAATTAAAGGACTAACACCATAAGTCCATAAGCACAAATAATATTGTTACCTGTAAGTGCTTACTGTAATTACATGTGTGTCTTCTGATGTACATTGTACACACATATTTGTTGGAAACTAATGTTGTGATCACATATCTCTTTACATCACAACAATAATAGCTAGAATTGGTTTTTATACCAGCCCTAGCCAAGTTACAACCGTTTCGTTTTGATTCTCTTGCTTCGAACGCCTCGAGTTGGCCACGCCTCCGATTCTTTTGTTCTGACCACGTGACTGAGCGTTGAGATGACGTTATTCCCGTATATTTGAAGGTTTCTACTAGCGTTAACGATTGCAGATTATTACTTGGCTAGGGAAAAAATCATCCAATGACATCCCCTGCTCTTGGGCGGAGCAGGAGATAGTGTTCGACTCATACTGACTAAAAGACCCACCCCGTTCTTTCTAGCCTTCATACCGAGGCTCGAGCTCCCTTTCGGATACACTAGAATTCATTTGAAATGCCAACCAGTTCGGTAGCATCGGTGTGGGCAATGTAGGTAGGTAACTAGCGAGAACTACTCCGTTTCAATAACAACACCTGTTATTGCACATGCAGTACTACTACTTACGCACAGAGTTGCTGCTTTGTCATCAAGTGTGAATGTGACGGCTGATAATGTTCCTCTGGGGACTACTGGAGTTATTGAATCACCTGTTGAACTCCTGGACTATCGCCAGCAGCCGCAGCTCGCGACTCATATACGTCACTAAACAGGTAAACATATAGAAGGTTTAGTTTGTTTCTTTGTTTGTATCATATAATCTGTACTTTTAAGTCGTTAAAAGCTTTTGAGATGAACTTCAATAATCTCTTACAATAATTTGTGTTACAAAGTTGAGAGCGAATGGGAGATAGCTACTCTCTACCGTTTATAATAATAATAGTAATAAATTCGGCTCTTAAATTTTTATTTTGGCAACTCAGCGAAACCTTTTTCGAACCAGACTCGATCCGGACTCCAGTGAGGATTAATACATAATAAGATTAACAAATTTAGACATAAAGCATCCACGGTAAATACCAAAATGCCACACCGCAGTCAAATAGTAATAGAAGTTTTCTGCCTGTGAATACGTCATTCAGCTGGTTCAAACGTGATAAAACATTTATTATATATACATACATACATTTTTAATACCTATTATAGAATAAAACAACCGTTGCGTAAATGATCTGATGTACACGTCAATGAGGGGACTATATCATAGATATCCGTGGACTATATAATAATTGCGATTCTTTGGTGGAATGATGAATAATACTTCGACCACTCTCATCTAGTTTCACTAAATATGTACTTATTTTCCGACCTCATCGCAGTAGGACTTCTGATATTATTATTCCCGTTTTGATTATGATGCAGCACTACTACGCTGTTAGTATTCACGCGTATAACTTTGTTGCTTTGTTGGAAATAATCCGCTAATGAAGAGGTTTGATGAGCTTCCGTGTGTCTGCTGCGAATGAGAATCGACGCTATGTTGTATATCTTGCACTTATTGCCAATTAGACAAGTATCTGTTTGTTTATTGTGCTGAGTCTATAACTCATCTAAATGGTTTCATTTTGAACGCAACCGACCAATCAGAAGAGAAATGGAGGAAATAACGTTGCTTTTAACCCAACAGTCTTTTAGAGAAAAATAATAATACTGAATATCTGACGGAAGATACATAAAACGTTTACAAGCTGTTGCGAACAGTTATAACAAAACTCGGAAATACTTTCGCAGCCACAGGGTACAAAATCCTAAATACTGGCAAACATTTGCACTCAACGAGTCAGGCAAACGACCCCCTCGGGGTGCAACATTAGGACCAATCCTTTCTAAACGCCCCCCGCGGGGATCGCAAGCTTTGATTAAGTTGTCAATACTAATGTTGTCTGTAGGCTCACGCGTGACATGTGTGCTGTGTGTGCTGTGTGTGCATAGCTGGCGCGACAACACTTCCTTCTCACTTTCTAATTGTTTAGTTTCGCTTTACCGCTCCACTTACTTATAGCAATTAATTAAAGCGACTGTTCATTTATATTGTTTTTTCGACGTATTTATTTATTTATTTTTTATTTATTACATGGAGGACTTACAGCCAACTCACCCACACTCACCTAGCTCTCCTGACTCAGCTAGCTTAGCTTATTTAGTTGAAGTTGAAGAAGTAAAACATTATAAGTTTGGGGTAAATACCCTTGGATAAATATCTTTATGCATACCTACTTGAAAAAATATATAATCAATACTAATGATAAGACAATTTTAAAACATAATATGTTACCGAGCAAGGATCAATTCCAATGACCTGGTAAAGGTTGCGGGAATCCGATGGATGCGGGACGCACAGGTTCGTTCATTTTAGCGAGACTTGGGGGAGGCCCATGTCCAACAGTGGACGTCTATCGGCTGAAATGATGATGATGATGATGATGAAGGATCAATTGAGCTAAACAGATGTAGGATGTCGGCATAGCAATTACTCCTGAACACCGACAAGTCAGTCAGGTAAACTTCTTGTGTGGTGTCAACACTGGTAAGGCACTTTTGTAAAAAGCTACTCAACGCAGACCAAGTTATACTTAATTGAAACTACACGACATGTCTGACTCTAAATACCAATAATATAAACTTCAGACGTTTCTCTCAAAGCCGGGCAATCGCGGGCTCACCTAGACTGTCGGAGCAATTAGCTGTCAGTCTGAACGTTTTACTTCTATGTCTGCCATAAAACCTCTGCACTTCAACTCCGCCATCAAAATGCTCGTAAAATTTCCTACAAATAAATAAGTAGCTAACTTATACAGAGATGGTTCCGTGCCTCCGTGGTTACATCTTAGATTTCTACTTATAACAATAGAAAAATATGCTAAATCGTTATGTCATAGCTCATAATTCTGAACTTTTCGTCACTGGATAAACGCCATTATGCCCATGGGAAGTTTCGTCTATGAAAGGTTCTGACAGTTCCCAGCCATAGCCACAACTTAGCCCCTGGTTGACTCTTACTTCAGGAAGGGAACCCTAAAACCGGTATTCGTATAGAAGATAAATTCCATTAAAATATTCCGACATACATTGATGGCTGTAATTTTTCACGTGGCTAGGTTTATTTAGCGAGCGCGCAATGCATGGGCATCCATTGCGAATGATGGAGGCGCGAAGTTTTCCCATTTGCACTCTGGACATAAAACAAATACGAGTACGTGCCGTGAAATTGATTTAGTTCGGTGCACAATCATGAAAGCTAAATACGTGTTCAAAAGCGGAGGTTTTTAATTACTTTTGTTTCGGTGCTAAAACTTTAACACAGGCACAAAAAATCTCAGTTCCCTATTTGGACATTTTAAATTGAATTCTATTTAAAGTCTGGGACTGACTTCATTCCGTATTCGAAAAGCTACATTTTAAAGCGCTCAACATTAAATATTAAATGTAACTCTACCTATCTTTTCCTGAAATTGTGTAATTCCCCGTAATCGGAGTGCATGAATGAAATACGTTACGCGGTAACACGCGACGCGCTGAGCGACGTGACGAGAGGCAGTGCGGTGAAGTGACGATGGCGTGACGAGGCGGGACGGAGCGGGACAGTGTCGGGACGGTCTGTGTCACGCAACTCGCACATATCGCGAGCGGATCGCGTGACTGCGGCGGCGACGGCTGCCCTTGACGACAATACACTGACTTACATGTTGTGATAGCTAAGGCATTATCGTATTACCGATGAATGAACGTAGTTTCATAGTAACGTTCTATAGGTGTTGTATAGGTATTTGAAAAGTGCAATACTTGTGCAAATGTACCAACACTTTATTCTTTACCAGTACTTTGCCCGCGGCTTTTTTCTCGACAAAGTTTACATTAAAACTCGTTTTTTGAGAGTAGCTTTGTAGAACGTCTTTACTATTAATTTTTATTTGAATTTTTGCCAATTAATCCAAGAAAAAATAATCCACACAACAATTTTTAAAACCTCAATTTTTTTTCTGTTGGAATAGGCAGTTCTGAAAACAAACAATGACCACCTTTCTTATTTCGTTAGGTTACTATTTGAGCAGACTTTCAAGTAAGAGTGTTCACGGAATGAGATTTTGCATGCAAACAAAATTACCCTTACTCAACCCCTTAAAGGTTTATTGTCAGTCAGTCAGTTTCTGCTTTCATAGAAAAAGATTTTCCCAACAATATGAAGACAAACTTCTTGAAGACAGTCTTTTTGGCATTAGAAAATTGAGACTAAACATTACTCTATAAAAGATCCATCAATCTTTGGACAGCCTGGCCCAGATGTTGTGTAATTAATGACACATAAAAGAACACAACGAGCCCTCACTTCTAGTAATGTCCGGTAATTACACCACAATCTGTCATGTTCGGCCTGTATGAGCACATTGCGCTATAAATCTGAGTGTTCCGCAAATACTCGCGGGTTCGCGTCGATCGGGCACGCTCGGCTATATTCGGACGGACATTAATCGGTCACCGCGGGGATGACGTGCGAGTCGTGCGACAAACCACTCATGTCCTTATTGTAATGTTGTGGGCTGTTTGTGGTCGCATACCATAAAGTCTGATGTTCATTCCAGTTGAGCAGAAACTGCATATAGACCGATTTGTGAATGCGGAAGAGTTTGCGTCTGTCCAGTAAGCTCTGTACTTTAATCGGAATGTCAAGTCTATGCAAAAAGATACCTACTACGTATTAAGCCTACCAATCATGGTGAGGTGGACCAAATGCGATATCAGATACTTGCTAGGATATGAAATAAAAACAGTCCCATTACAAGACAAGATTAAAATCAGAGATGTGTTGCCGACACACAAGGCGACACTGTTTTAAAAAAACTGTTTCGGAACCGTAACGTGAAACATTACAGATAATTTAAAATAAATAGTATTTTAGACAATATGGCTTTCGCCGTAATCGGTCAACTGTAGATCTTCTAGCGTATGCCATCCACATCTGGGGTGAGTCCATCGAGAGGCACGGGGAAGCGATTGCTGTCTCCCTCGACATCTCGAAGGCTTTCGATACGGTGTGGCACGAAAGCCTTATTAGTAAGCTTCCTTCTTTCGGTTTTATCTGCAGGATCGCAGACTTCCTAATGGCCAATCCAATCGAATAGTCATCGTCAGAGCTCTCGGCAAAATTGTTCTCGCTGCACATCAACGTTCTGCTTAAGCTCGATACCTTTTGGGTATACCTACAGACTAAAGCACTGTTGCTGACAGTTACATGTCTATCGCGCTATATGGCTAGTAGTTTACTGATCCAGTCTCTCCGAGAGGCTGTGATTAAGTGCTTAAACTTCTGCTTGGAGACAGTCTCAAAATAGGGTGATGCCAATTTGGTCAGGTTCAATACTGGCCACTCAGCCTCACTCCAACTTTCCAGTGTAACCGTGCGATAATTGTCCAACCGTCTTGATCTTATTGAACTTTGGGGCGATACGTCGAAGCACTCAAATGGATGCAAAAAAACTGGGAATCTTCGCAAAGGCCAGACAGTAATTAAAAAATAATTTATAAATAATACTTTCACGCGTCAATACTGTATTGGGTTTTTAGTATAAATAGAATGAGTATATCTTCACTATAACTGCTCGTTCAAAAATACGTCGATCTGTACAAACTTCAGTTGAAACTAGATATTTGCAGACCGTACAAATATTTGTTAATTGTTCCATTCCACTATTAAGGCCGTGTTTAGGTATCAAGTGTCGGTCTGAATGGCTCAGTGCGGCTGTAGTGACCTAGTGCTCTTGTTTAGGATGCGCCGGCGCCGTCAAGCGTGAGCCGTCGCCCTCGTCACACGTCACCGCTCGCTGGCAGTGACCGACAGTTTTTTGTGGACGCCTCGGTACAGTAACGGGTAATGAGAGCCTTTGTAATTGATTATCTATTGTTTAATTATCACCGTTACCATGATGGATTTTAGGGTTCCGTACTAAAGGGTAAAAACAAGCCCCTATTATTAAGACTCCAATGTTTGTCTGTCTGCCACCAGGCTGTATCTTATGAACCGTGACAGCTAGATAGGTGTATAAAAACAAATACGTACTAAAAACAAAATACAATAAATGTTCAAGTAGGGCTACCATACAACAAAGATTTTTTTGCCGTTCTTAATTCTTTATCGTACACAAAGAGATTACATAACATATGGAGATACAGACAGTTCACGTACAAAGGCGAGTTTAACTCAGCAATGAGTTTTCTCCCAGCAAACCTTTGAGTAACAGAGAGAGACACATCTAGTGCACAATATAAACCTACATAACTAATTCTAACATATAATTAAGTATAATATACATAAGTCTAATATATAAGTAAATTAAACATACTAATGCATACTATATATACTAATATTATGTCAATAATGAAAGGAAATGCTCTTTAAGTTTCCTCTTGAAGATATCTAGAGAAGGGCTGTCGCGAAGAGAGTGTGGCAGAGAGTTCCATAAACGCACTGCAGTTACAGAGACGGAGCCATCATAGCGGCTAGATGTAGATAGATAGATAGATAAAACATTTATTTGATGCAACAAAATTAACACACAATACACAAAAGCACAATAAAATTACAAACATAAACCTAAACACATAAATTAACAAATAATAAATACATTGAATTAAACATAAAAACATAAAAAGTAATAAAATCCAAAAAAAAAGTAAAGCTTAAAAGTTTTTTGTGGCAAACAAACAAACAAAAAATGCATGTATGACGCGAAGTACAAAGGAGAAGAGAAGAGGTAGTGCGGCAGAGTTTACCCCTCGTCCTCGGGACGAGGTGCTCAAAGCGTTCTCGAAGGTATTAAGGAGCATTAGGATTGTGAAGGATTGTAAAGAGAAGAGATAGAATATATGTATCTCGCCGACGCCGAATATATACACGTAAAATCGGTGTCGTGTCCCGCTGTGTGATGTCGCGTGCCGTCCTCGGAAACCTCGATACACGACACCTTTCGGCCAAAAATCCTCTCAAAAAGGTCTCCAAATGGTGGGTTGGAACTCGTATCACGAACGACTTTAAGTTGGTGTCGTGGCGAGAATCCAGCCTTTCGACCCTGAGAGTCAACTATTCGTGCGTGAGTCCGACTCACACTTGGCCAGTTTTTATTATTATTTGTGTGCCGTTTTACCAGTATGTTGTGATTACAATCTAGAATAGAACTGTCATTTGGTACACTTCTGAAAGTAAATAATTTATAGGAAATACACACATTGAAAAAAAAAAAATCTTTTTTGAGAGTTCTTAAAGCTTTTGTTATATATTCAATTTTATTGAGGAAAAAGATAAAAGCTATATTTTTATTAAAGGTTCAGACAGTGTTTTCATTTGGCTACGTGAAAATACTTCAGTCTCGAGAAAATCTCAATAAAGTTAATCAACGCAGACAAACGATAGGACGGCATCCTTGCCAGGACTTGCAAAAAAATAATAAATAATTAAACAAATGACACGCTAAAATGCACTAAAAAGAAGGCACTACACGAAGCTGTGAAGATGTTGGTATAAACAGCGACCACCAGAGTAACGGTAATGGTCATCAAAGTCGGTCCCGGCGCGAGGCAGGCAGAGCGTGGCAGGACCTCAACTGTGACACCGTCGCTCTTGGTGCGAGTGCTGTCACTGCGTCTGCTGAGCTGGCTGCTTGTTGTTATTGTAGTATTCGGAGTGTGACACAAAGCTACAAGCAATTGGTTTGGTGTAGCGGTGCTCGCATTCCCATGATTACCGAAGCTTCACGCGGCGCTCTCCTAATAGCGTTGCCAATTTCATTTCCGTTCGTTGAAGATAATTCATTGAACATTTATACTTAACGTTTATTTTTGTGATCATTTCCAGTTTATTTCCAATAAACTATAAAGTTAATAGACACGGTTTTATCGGTGGCAATAAAGTTAATTCGTGGAATCGTAATAGCTTCACTTCATATTACAATTTCAGGAATATATAACCGCATATGATGTTTGATGGAACCTATAAAACTGAAAACACATTCCACATAAAAGCGTTCCTTTAAAAACCACGAAATTATTTCCTCTCGCATTTCTACAAGCATTTGTTTAAATTATGTTTGATTTCATTTCCTTATTCAACGAGGCGAGCAGAGGCATCCCCCCTGAAGATGCTCTGTGGCCCTGACACATCCCAGGCAGACCTCGGACCCTGACCCACATGCCAAGGTCTCAGGATCTTGTATGACCGCAGAACAAAAGACCTTGCAGCCCCATAATGATGATGAAGTGTTATTGCACTCCTTAATTATGAGACTCGGAATATTACGCTCTGTGCAAATTGACTGTAATGGTTTTATGGTAATCTAGCTTTTTCCTACGACTTCGTCCGCGTACATAAAATATAGTCTACGTCACTCAGGAATAAAGCAGCTTACTATCGGTAAAAAAATTTTAGCAATCGGACCAGTACTTCCAGAGATTACCCTTCCAGAGATTATACAAACCTAAAAATTTTACCTCTTTATAATATTAGTATAGAAGAAAAACCTTTAGATACCTAAATAGGTACCTACTACATAGTTCTATTTTATTCTTATACGATGATAAAGTAGCAAATGCATGCAGAATAACTGTTGAGATTGTTTTTCTGAAAAGTTTAGCCTGCACTTTCGCCTGATGCTGCTCCGGCCGAAAGGCTCGCCGGGAAACTTCAATAACTCGTTAAATATACAACTATGTGCTCGACGGACGAGAACGCTTTAGGGAGCTTTGAGCCAAATACGTAGCTCGGACGGGGAGCAAACTTAATTACTGCGCATTTGTGTTCCAAATATTTTTTATTTAATCCCTCCGAGGTTCAACCCTCATTAAGATGCCTTCTTGATTAATGAAACTAAATACCGTGATGTTTAATTTACAATCACGAGCAATAATTTGTTAGCTACATATTAAATAATAATGAAGAAAATATTCTACATTTTTCGAGCTTATTAATAGCCTTTTTTTATAATCATCAGCTCATAATATCCTCATATGGTCAATAATTTCAGAACTACTCAGGGCTATATTTTACCGGGACACCATGTCTCGGTGAAATATAGCTCTAAACTACTAAACTATGTCTAGTTTGGTTATTAGCACGGTGTCCCATGCAGGCACCTGAGCCGCCACACGTCCTGGCTGGTATCGGCGACTGGTTGCGCCGAATTACAGCCCTTAGTGATCGCAGTTATTAAATTCTTACCGGCACAAAACCGTCCGCTCTTTTCTGTCCGATTATTTGATCTTTTGATATAACAGGAAGACACACGTGGTTCTGTATAAACACAGATCAAGTAGAACACCTTTCAAAGGAAGTCACAATAAGAAGAATGTTCACCTTGAGCCAGTTTTCGATAAAAAGTTCTACATTCGCAGCTTTTGCGGATATTGTGACAATTATTCCGTATGGGCCCCAATATTATATCCTGTTTATTTAGCCCGACATCCGTAAGTAGTAGTAATATCAATAAAAATAATAAATGGCAGGATATGATAGTGGATTTAAGAGAGCGGGAACAGGCTTTGATAAAATATAATGCGTTATATGCATAAACTGTTCGGAGCAAGCCGTATTTATGGCCGTAAGTCCTATCTTTGAGGAGTGGCCAGAGTCCCACTTTTCGTATGTCATACGGTTTTAGCTTTTAGTCAGTAAAAGTTTAACACAAAAGAGCGCGAGACGACATTGGATGATTTCCCACCTAGAAAAAAAATGACTAACCTGTTAAATTGTTTTTCAATACACTTGCTTAGAAAGTGACGCTTATTGCACTGTACTTAGGTACATAATGACCCTTGTTACCAAACTGTGACATTTTGATTACCATTACGCACTAGTGCTATAATGTAGTTAAAACTTTATTGTTCAACCTCTCCCCCGCCACAATTTGAATACATTATCGTATCAAGATGGGCGCAGGTCGTCCCCCACGAGTCGCCGGTCAACCCTCGTTTATTCATTTCAATGAGTGTATTGAAAGGTAAATAAAAAAAAATGAGCACATATGAAAAAAGATTTTCACCACCACAAAAGTTTATTAGTTTTACAGTTATTTTCTTCATAAGAGTATTGAAAAATGTCGTATGATACTCGTGAGTAATTAATGATTACCGTTCTCGGCTCTCTTAAGAGCCTCGCCATGGCTCATGTCTTAATACCGCCTCGACGGTAATCACTAACATTACGCACTTATATCATAATATACTTTTACCGATGAGCAGTTGGAATTCCGGGGAATGTCGTTATCTTCAAAAAAGATTTATTGGTTACTTTATTATTTTAATCAGCGCATTGCTGTGCTATTAGTTATCAGCTGGTGATAAGCGCTAGGAATTCCCTCGACTGATCACTCATCTCGCCTGTCAGCGCTGATAACGGGTGACATGCCACAGCCACAACACTCGTGCCACCGATTACCTGGCGAAGGCAGATAACGTGTCTGTCACATGAGTACACTGAAAGGTTTTACAAAAAGTAAATGACAAGTCTTAGAACTAAATATTTTTTTCTTTGTATTTCTAAATTCCAGTTTCGATTTTTTAACCTGTATAAATGGTTGAATCTTATCAATTTAAAGCTGATTAATCTGTAACAAAAAAAAATGGAATCTTTTCAATGATTTGTTTACCTACACTTGGAATATGGAAATCAGGAAAATTAAATTACAATTGTAGGAACAAATTTTCAGATTACGAGATGATTCGAATTTTATCTACGTAATACAAAATGCCATTTTACTTATAATAGCATTATCAGGTGCATTAAAATCAACACAAAGCATAAAAAAGTCGAACTATCTTGATTAGATAACCCGAGCCAGCCAGAAGTGTGCGGACAGTGCTTATCTGTTATCAGACAGTATAACACTGAAACTATACAAGGAAATTTTTACAGGAAAATGTTATACTTTACAAAAATATAAATAACGTATAATCAAAGACAATGTTTTAAAATCGACTCATTACGTAAAAATCAAATTGTGTTTAAATTAGGTACTGATTGCTACCTAACGAAACAACATCCAAAAATATCAGAACGTGACAGTTGTGTTAGAGATGCAGTGGAGCCACTATGTGCTGTTGTTGTGTGTGTCAATGCAAGTGTGTGTGTGCAAGAGGGCGCTGGTGGTGTTCCCCGTCGCCAGCCGCAGCCACACCCTGCTCGGAGACCACCTCGTGACAACCTTACTCAATGGAGGACATAATGTATGAATACATTTCAATATCCAACACATCGACTACATGGTTTTACAGCGTTTTGAAACCCTTCCTGCTGTAATGTATCTTCATCATCTTCCCACGTTTATTCCACGTTTCTTTTTCCTCATACCATCCACGTGGGAGCAAGGCAGTGTCCTCGCCAAGTCGAGCAAAAAGGCACAGCCGTACCATTAATTTATCAAAGCTATTCAGGGCATTTTCGACATCCTGTAATTTCGTTATGGGTGAACTTAAAAGCCTGATTTTTTATTTATCGAAAGGCATTACTTAACTCGATATAGGTACTTATTTCCGAATCAAAAATATTGTGGACTTTTGGTTTAGGAAAAATTTAAAGCCAAAGTAAGCCAAAGTTGATTAATTTTCACTCATTGAAAGTTCTGAGGTACTTCTATAAGGCGCATATTCTATAAATGTAGAGCAAAATTAGTGTTTAACGTATATCAAGAAAAATTTATAACATCTTGCAATTTCAGTCCCATTTCCTAGATATACTAATTGCACAAAATAACTTTGTAATCCTACAAATGATAAGATTCTATTATCTGTGATTAAGAGAAGAAATTTGTGAGGTACATAAACTAACAAAGAGCAAAAAAAAGCATTCTAATTGAATGAAGAAGCAATAACAGTCTTTAAGATGAGATCTACCAACTACATGTGTCGCAAATGGAACACATACTTATACAAGACTTCAGTATCGAGGAGTCGAGGTTAAAAAGTAATTAATGTATTCGTTAATTAAAAAAAAAAATATTTGGTACATTCGTTCGTGGAAGATGGTAGGCGACGTTCGCGAAAAAGGAGAGGAACGCGCGGGAGGGAAAAGAAGAAAAAGAAACTACCTAACAAAAAAGAAATGAGATCCCATTAATAACATTCTATATTTTTTTTAAAATCTGCCAAGTGTCGCACTCATTCACCGTTAAAAGTAATGAGATCTTATATCAAACCAAGTCGAATATCTACCAGATAATTAAGTTCGTTCAACAAAATGCTTGGTAACAGTAAATCTTTAATTAAAAACAATATAATTTGTTTTTTTAAACATACTTTTTAAGAAATATAATTAGTAACTTAGCAATCACGCGCCACAAAGAGACAAATACATACGAGTACGTCTAGACAGAGAAGATATTACCGAAGTACATGTCACGTAACTATATTACACGTTACCGTGCGGATTCTATGACATCCATCACAGGTACACAAACGTGTGCCGTAGGTAATCATGATTGTACTGAAGTACATGATTTTGAAAGTTGTAAAATATTCCAACCAGCGTTTTACAACTTTAAAAAAACTTTTTTATTTTAAAGTCTATAAAATCGTTATTCTAATAACATTTTTACCTAGGTAAAGCGGCTGTGTACAATTGAGCAGATTCAGATAAGCTCCCAGTAAAGTAAGATTGTTTTTATATAGGTATCTTTTATTAAACCTCTTCACCCATCCTTACTAATATCATTTTTATAACCTTGGGTCACATATTTTTCTTCACGGCCCAACGAGCCTGATTCATATACGAGTACCAACGAGTCGACAGGTCTTATCATGAACATTTCTGGTATGCTTATGTCTACTACGTTGTCCGATATAATGCATTGCAAACTAATGCGTGGTAACACATAACCTTGTATTATGTAAAACTAACTTTGCATATTTTTCAAGTCATTGCAAATTAATTTTATCGACTTTCTAATCAAATAACGTAGACGATATTGTTTTTCGTAAAAGACTGGCACAACAAAATACAGCAGTAACCTCGACCTTCTATGGTTGGGTCCCTTAGCCCTTAACAAAGTCGGCAAGAACGGAACCCTTAAAGAATCATTTGGTTGCCCGTCTGTCAAGATCCTTTTTCTCAGGAATGCATGGAAGCATGAAGTCGAAATTAATATCAAATAATCAATCTACACTAAGCAGCAGTGAAAAAAATTTAACCTATTCCAAGTCAAAGATAAGGCCATTTACTCTATTTCGTTGACACTCACTATGAATCCAAAACCTATAGGCTACTTCCTGCTGGCCCAGAAACCTGATTTTGCCATGAAGCAAGGTCTCATAAGCTATGAGACCATGTGTAGGAAAAAGTTGAAATCTGTTTTGTAATTACGAAACAAAGAATAACTTTTTTCGATTCAGAAAATTCTTCGCAACTATTTACATGAGTAAGTTTGTATAAAACCCTAAGTGCGCGATCCGACGCACACTTGACCAGTTTTCTTTTATATCCTTTGCTGTTGGCAATTGTTGGATCTCTCCTAATTGCTCGTAAGCCAGCTGAAGGCTGCACGGGGCCGGGGCTGGTTGACATTCACTTATTAGGACTAATGAAGCATGTCACAAGTTTTTAGTCCTACCAATTTTTTATTGCTCGCAGAAATTTTTGCTCTTTTTTAGAAAGATGTGCTGCTTATTTCTAGCTTATTTGTGGCTTCAGTAAGGGCATCTAATGTTTACGTATATTTATTACGTACCAATACGTCATTACTTTTGCTTATTACCTATAGTTATTTGTTGAGGGTCGCCTTACGAGTTGTAGGTTACGGGTTCATACCCAGCCAGGAGCAGGAGCATTACTTTATGTATTTTATTTGTTTCTCAAAACGGGGAAAGATAACATCGTGAGGAAACCGGCATGGCCTAGAATCAAACAATGCGAAGAAATGTGACATCAAACAACACTGGGTCCTCGTTGTGGATTACGGCCCATTCCCTCTCCTAGAGAGGAGGCGTGTGTACCAACAGTCAGAATATTGTAAGGCCGACTATGCCACCACCCTCATTCGATGCGGTTTACCTAGTATTACTAAACAGAAACTATGCGACCACCGCTGCTCTGGAATTAGATCGATGCTAACTACTTTGGTAAAACTTGCCTGTCATAGCTATATCTATATCAATATTTAAGGTAAACTAACTAAAAGGCATTTTTGAACGAAAGTTCGTCGATGGTATTTTCTTCAACATTCAAAATATTTTTCAGGTGACATACGTAACGACATTCACGCGAGTGAAGGCTGCTGACCGTCTCCGTGTCATTGATATCAGCTCAGCTGCGAATGATGACTCAGGTTGGTAATTTGTATTTTAAAAAAAATTAAGAAGATCAACTTGTTGTACAATTACCGGCACGGATTTTGAGCGCTGGCATCAAGTTGCGCAGAAGTCAAATATTCGGTCTCTTTAGTAGTGCGAAGTGAGACGCGGGGGCGGGCAGTGTCAGTGATTGGCCGCGCCATCATGTCATAGACGTCACTCCTGATTCGTTCTCTGCAGCGTTGCTGCATGTATCTAACAACGAAGACGATTGGCTCGCTAATGTATGGAATGCGCAAAGCAATCTCCACTCTGACTCCGAGCGCTTAAGATCCGTTCCGGTTATTGTACATTAGAGATACGTGGGTAGTCTGAAAAGTTTCAGACCTCAATGTGAAGCACTCGTCAATAAATCTAGTTTATGTAGATGTGCATCTTTTGATTGCTCACCAAAGTTTCAACCAGTTTGGACGCGTAGTTTTTATTTGAAAGTCATTTGAGTGAGCCGACGTAAACTGCAGTAAAAGAAAATCCTTTTTCACCGAGACAACACACCGTCTCACACGTCAGTGGTTGCCACGGCGAAAACCTACGAATTATGGTTGCTTTGCCCCAGGCAACTTCTTTTTGATCCCTCATCAAATAATTGCACTCGGAGTATAGACCTTTACGTAAAATGCGGAGGCAAGCTTCGTTAATAATTATTTTGCAGAGGAAAACGCCAACTAATATTTGAACGGGTTAGAGAGATGAGGGCATCGCTGGGAAAAGTTTGTAGAGTTACAAGGAAACAATGTAAAAAAAGAAATTGTAAGAAAAAAAATCAATTCCTGTATCTTCGTTAGGTCGGAAACTCATATAACCACCTGTGTAATGCATATCTACAACCCGTATTTCCATTTCTATTGCCAGAACTGAAAATAAAAACGATTCTGCTTGGAAATACAATAATTTCTATGTTCGTCCAGAGCCCAGGAACATCCCTCGCGTGCCCGAGCTGAGCTCGTCCCGCCTCCCTTCACACGAGTTCCTGCTGGAAGGCACGAGGACTGCCGAGCGCGCAGTGCGTCATCCCGATGTACAGGCGTTGTTGAAGGATATTACTGAAGAGTTCGACGTTGTCGTGGCGGAGTGGTACTACAGTGGACTGCTGGCGCCGTAAGTAGGAGTTGGAATACACTCAGTTGATCACGAGAAAGCCTACCCTCCGTGAACTCCTTCTATCAACTTGAAGACTCAACATTATACGACTTTGCGATCATGTAATAAAATTAAATTAACAATAATTTATATTACACAATTAGGCACTATAACTAGTCTCTAACAGCAAGAGGTAAAACTAATAATTGTAATAATACAAAATAACCGACGTTAGTCAGTCGTTCTATTAAAAAACACAGTAAAGAAAATAAAGCATTCGAATAGATTATTAAAAATTCTCCACATTTTTACTGTACATAAATTGCAATAATATAAGAACAATATCTTTTCCAATCAGAGAATAAATAAACCAAGCGCACACAACAGAATGGGACAATCGAGGAACGAATTCCAATCATCCCCGTCTGAGATTATACGAACAATGCTTCTAAATAAAAAGATTTGTCATAATATTGTCGATCAGGCTTTGAATCCAAATCTTAATCTTCGTCGAGATCGGGACAATAGATCAGCGCAGATGCGATATAGCAATCACAATGCGAATGTTGAATATAATGAACCGAAGTCTAGAAGGCTTTACCGTAGCGTTTCGTGAATGAATCAGTGCATAATACATAGAGTACGCTTTTGTTCCCTTCAAACAATACTATTATTGTAAAGGACATGAACTAATTGGTGTGCTACATGTCTGCTAATCTACAATGCCTCATTGTTAAACCGGTTCCATCTTTCCAGGCTAGCAGCGGTGTTCGACTGTCCCTTGGTTTGGTACAGCTCCATAGACGCATCCTGGATGAGCTTGCAGCTAGTGCACGAGGCCAGCAGCCCCACATTCTTCGTAGACTCCATGGCTGCTGCGCTACCAACCCTGCCGCCCAGCGTGGTGGACCGAGTGTACCGGATAGGGAGACAGGCGTATCTCTCCGCCTGGGTATAGTGGGTATATACTCTGGATCTGTCATTGTGAACTTTGTGGTTTTGTAATTTCACACAGGGTGAATATTTTGTCTTTTTTAGGATTGACGAAAGCATCAAAGGATAACCTGTGTGTTTACTGTTGACTCCACTAGTCATACACTGGTATGGTATACAAAGGTCAGATTCAGTGGATGTGTATTTTTCTACGAAACTCAAACAATTTATAGTGTAGCCGTCAACTGGTTTGTGTCGTGTTCATGGAATTTCACTTGAGACCCAAAATGAGATCACCTTTTATTACTAATTCAAAGTGTAGGTTTCGATTGCCTATATCTATTTGCTGCAAGTGAACTCTGTCACCGATAGTTTTATAGTCATGCATTCGCATCCCAAGACAGACAAAATAATTAATTAAATTGCATTCTGTTTGAAAAATGCAACAGGAAAATACTATTTAGATAGGTATAGTAGTTGATGAACTTTGGAGTGAGAACTGCCTCGTGGTTAAATCATGAAGGTTAAGTTTATTATCGTCTTTAGCTAGAGGTAGGATAAGAGTACGACTGATATACAGCCAGGCCCACCAGGGCTAAGGCCTGCGGGATTTGCGGGGGCTGCGGGATTGTTCGAAAGAGTCTGAACCTAACCCTAACCGTAGGAACATATGTGGGTTTTAATCAGTAAATGTTGGTCACCCCCTCTCGCCCCACTCGAAACGGTAGGAGTTATTTGTTGATTTTCCAGTTAAAAAATATTCTGATATACTTAGGTAATGTATTTCTTCTCAAATCCTGTAAATTTTGCTTTATTATTTCGGTCTGTATTGGTATTGTGATGAATTAGTGATAAATGTGCATTCATTCTCCGTATATTTGTCAAGAGGAGTTGGCTCCCTAATGGAACAATAACCAGCTGATATAATTCTTATTGCTTCTCAATTGTGTGGCGACAAGAAATTGATGGTACATAATTGTATCCAGATCAGAAAAATAAGATATGAAAAGTGTGCTACGATGATAAGTGCACAAAGTATGCTCCGCTTGTCAAGCGGGGCACTGACTTCAAGGGTGATTCGTAACAAGTGCATGACGTTTCAATTATTTTAAATTGCCATTAAACATGCAGACGGCAGTAATAAGAATGGCAATGTCGTTTATAATAATGTCTGTTTAATATACCGTTAAGTGACCGTCAGCCAACGGAGCATCCACTTTTTTTTTAATTTTTAAGGAACTAGCTTCTGCTAGTAAGCAGGCTCTTGCATATTGAACTTTGGAACTTGTAAATTTTGGATAATCTGCTCTTAGTGCTTTCTTATGTCATAAATAAATAAAATGAAACCTTGTGCATACCCTCCTATGACATACAGTTGCTGTCTTTGACATGTCGGTCAATCAATTTCTTTTTTAATGTAATATAGATAAATGACGATTGATGAATGGGGACACTTAACGTTTCAATAAATGTCGACGTTTTGATAAATATATCTGTGTTTATTATCTATCTGTTATGCAGTAGATAGTCTGTACAATTATTTCCTCATCAAACGCTTAACAGAGCACTAGAAATTACCGCAGCGTTTTTGTTTAGTAGTTATCTAGAATTTAGCCAGGTGGATACCTGGTCACCGGGTGCTCGAATACCTCTGTCGAATGGTCGAGGCCTACCTATCGGACAGGTATATAGTTTACCCCGGTCACCAAGGAGACTGGCAACGTCGGGGTGAAAGATCGCTGCCGCGACAGGTCACGGCATGGTGGACAGAGCTCCGGCGGGATCTCATGGTGAAATGGCGTCAGCGACTATCGCAACCCAGAGCTGGGCACGCCACAATTATGGCGGTAAGTCCCCTCTTTGAGGCATGTCTGGAAAGATCTCACGGCATCCTTACCTTCCATATGGCGCAGGTCCTCACCGGACATGGCACTGTGCGGAATGCCCGGAGGACTCGGTGGAGGATACAGTCGAGGTGTGCCCTGCTTGGGGCGGAGCATCGCCGTGCCCTCGTGGGGGCGATCGGTGGCGGAGACCTCTAGCGCCGGGCCTTGGTTCAGGCCATAGTCCGAAGCGAGGAGGAGTGGCAGGCGGTCGCCGACTTCTACGAAGCAGTAGTGCTCGTAAAGGAGGAGGCCGACCGCATCAGGCAACGGCGCTCTCGTCGCCCTTTCAGATACCGTCAATTTGAGACACAATAGTAAGACAATAGATGCTCGAACGCCGGTGTTCGCTTGGGATTTAATGAATTAACCTTTCAACCGTGGTAATTAGAGACACAATAGAAAGACAATAGGTGTGCGAATGTCGGTGTTCGCTTGGGGTTGCGCCGCCGCTGGGATTCCGATCCCGAATTCCGGCCACCGTAGGCAAGGGCTTGCGGACAGTGAGCAATGGGTAGCTCGCGGTCCGATTATACTGGTAACTGTCCAAACCAAGCCCAAGCCGTCAACGGTGCGCACTGTTCCCGCGAGTCTCAAGGAGTTGTCAGCAACAGCAGGGGCCCGCCGGGTCGAAGCCTACTGGGCCCAGGGTTCTCCGAAAGGGAACTCGAGCCCCGGTATGAAGGCTAAAAGGAACGGGGTGGGCTTTTAGTCAGTAAGAGTCTGACACTATCTCCCGCTCCGCCCAAGAGCGGGGGTTGTCATTGATGATTTTACCACCATAAAAAAAAAGGATCCACCTGGTATTTATCAAATAATTATGTTGGATTTGCTTAAAATAAAACCGAGTTGCTGACTATCAGTATTATCTTTGAAGTGGCTGCTTAGCTGCTGTCTTCCATAACCTAGTTACTAAGTAAAACAGTATGAAAGATTGCCATTTCCTGCAATATATTGCAATTGATTTTTTTGTAGTGAGAGTTTAAAATATTATTATTATTTCATTAATTTGTCATTAGAACTTATTAAATACACTTTAAAAAAGACATTTAAAAATACAAAAAATAGAATACCACCGGTATCGAGAACAGGATCCAAGCTACCGGCGGTTAGGGCTCCATATTTATAACATCTCTACAATACTATGCATTGATGCAATTGTTCGAAGGACTGCTGGAACAATTTGCCTGGTATGGTCTTCCTGTCTACGGCTATAATTTAAGTGGTTTTAAGACTAGAGTAAATAGGGTCTTAATAAACTAGTGCGCTTCACCATCAACGATTGCTTCGCTTGCTACCATTAGGTGGGATCACCGCTCAAGCACTAGATTAAATCATTGTTTTTCTCCCTCATAGCTACATAACTCACTACGTGGAGTCCCCCGCATACTACGAGATCTACCAGCTCGCGATACAGTGGCGCAGGCGCTCGCCTCCTCTCTACGAGGACCTGGTGCACGATGGCGCCATGCTGCTGATCAATTCGCAGCCGCTGCTGGGCCAGGGTGTGCCACTACCACACAACGCCAAGTACGTAGGCGGACATCATGTGGAAGGCTCTGATGCAACACTGCCAAATGTTCGTTGACTTATGGATCTGTTTTAATTATTTGGGTTTAAGTATTTGCTACAGTTGCTCGACCTTTGTGGTAAATCTTATGTTCAACTATTCTATACCACTTAATAATATCCCTAGCCTTTCCCAACTAGCTTGAGGTCGGCTTCCAGTCTAATCGGATGCGGCTGAATACTCGTATTTTATACTAGCTTTTGCCCGCGGCTTTGCCCGCTTACATAAAATAATAGCCAATGTCACTCAGGAATCAAGCAGCCTTATATTGGTGCTAAAATGGCAATCGGACCAGTACTTTCAAAGATTACCACCCGCAAACAAAAAAACAATCTTTGCCTATTTATTATATTAGTGTAGAAGTGTAGATGAAGCGACTGCCTATCGGACCCTCACAACCCACTTACTGGGCAACACGATACTCCTTAGATAGAAACCAGACTTTCTGGCGAATTTTTTATACTATGACTTTAACTAATAAATAAGTATGTTACGTGTAACTCACCAGGCAGCATGTTTGTAGTAAGCTGATTGTTATCCGAAGCAACAAGTGTAAGTCAATTGAGTGGAAGGGTTTACGCGCCAGAGCTCTATACACTAACTGCAGCCATATCATGTGGCCGTTTACAACGATTACCTACTAAGTATACTAAGTAGGAGTATAATGTATGTACTCATTACTATTACAATGTTTTCCTTCATCCACACTCGAAAATTTGGCATTCGTGTACAATCCAATTCAACTTTTTGTTAAATCGCGCACCAACATGATGAAACCAAATTTCTCATCAATCTATTCTATTGATTGGGGACTATACATTCTTTATTATACTTTTTATCCGTCCACGTGAATATGGCGATGCTCTACTCAGGCTCGGTAGACTTCCACTGTAGGCTCCTGTCGTGTGCTTCCGGCGATCCGCATATCGGTGACACTTGGACGTTTTTACCGTCAATCTTAAACAGGAATCAGGCAGAAAGTTAGGACATTTTGACACCTCTCTAGCCACTCCTCAAAGAGAGGACTTATCGCCGCTATTGTGGCGTGCCTTACGGCCGAAACACCAAAGAAGAGAGTAAGAGGAGAGTTGTTGATAGAAATGGTATTCACTCGATATGTAACAGTAAAGCCTCAGATACTCGTACTTTAGGAGACAAAATGCCCCCTAACATGACACGCAACACTGAATCTACGTACGCTGCAGTTGCTGTTGCTGTTGCCCAGTGTCTCGCAACTTACCCGATAACATTTAATAACGCATAAAATTCACGTACCGCGACATGTTGGATAATTTGACAGCAATGCAGCGTTGTGCGTCATGTTATGGGACATTTTGTCCCCTAATGCATTTGGAGCTTAAACTATCTGAATAAATCCTTGCAGCGCGATGATGCGTGCTGCGCTGTTGTCGATGTCATCGTTGATCTTTTCTACGAGGATTTTGAAAGCATGTAGGTGTGCCTTTATCGAGCTGCTCGAGGCTCAGTGTGCGGCGTCCCTTACCTGGACTACGGACTAGTTCTGTTTCTTGAATTAAATAAATAAAATAAATTAAATGGAACAGATAACCCGTGACCTCATTTCGTTACAAAACTCAGCTATTTGAGCAGAGTGCCCTAACACCATCACAAACTTGTATTACTGACGGTTAAACCAGACGCGTATAACTTCTATTTCCGACGGAGTCAATTGAAATGTTCTCGTAAAAGATAAACTTTAAAGTGGGCTTTGTGGAATATTTTCAACTGAAGCAAACTGAATCACGCACGCTTGTATGTTAAAAGGTTTATCAGAGATATGGACACCTACATGTGTACCTACGTACATTGATATAATTAGGTTAGAGTTTTGGTGGTTTTGTTCATAACAAGCTTATTGCTTTTCGTGTCTATTGGCCGAGCTCTGAGTCTAGCTCCGGCTGGTTATAGAGGGAAGTGGAAGTTATGTTGGTAACTACCCTTCCGTTGTTCTTTTCTGATTACGTAGTTTGATGGACCCAACCCTACGGTTGCCAAGTTTCAAAACAGATAAGCCGGACTGACCAGCCAGTTTAGCCGGACTTTCGGATGAAGATTTGTTTTTTTTTTTAAAGTGAAGCATGCTTTTTTTATTGACAATAAAAAAAATTCAGTTCTAATCAAGCAGCAATAAAATTGTCTGATATAATTGCTAGTCCGCTCCGCTTGCGCTAGCAATACAAGGTACGGCAGAACAAAATGAAAAAAAAAAAAAAAAAAAAAAACCTGACCGGACAGTAGCCAGGCAGGCTGGAGTCTACCTAATTTAGAACCTAAAAGCCTGACCGTGTTCAGCTTTATCCGGACGCCTAGCAAGGCTTGTATGTTTGTTATGTGCATGTAAGTTTTGCAACGAAGTCAACGGCAGTATCTTACTCGTACATTGATTGTTTCTTTGGAAAAAGTGGAGCTGCGCCACTCTTCATTCTGACTTTCAGACGCAATAGTATGACTACTGTCACAGTGTATAATGTGCTCTTATGAGTTCATGCTTTTATATACGAGTAACTATCCTTTCTTTTAAGAGAGCATTATCTGTTTCATATAAAAACACAAGCAAAGAACATCGTAATATTTCAATAAAACCCAGGATCTTATGAATTCAAACAAACGGTTAATTTGAATAAACCTATTCGCTTCATTAAGCCATTGCTTATGTAAGACTTACCTACCTGAACGGAAATCATGAATATTCATAATTACTTCATTTACATAATAATGTATAAGTAATTAGAAGCTGCCTTCGCGTGGTGGCCGAATATAGAAAAAATAATTATGTTTAAACATAAGTATGAGTTCTTGAAATAATACCGTACCTTTATGATTAATTAATGAACTAAGGTACAATAAGCTGTATTTACAGTTTTATTTTTCTTTTACCACTCTGTTAGAACCATAACGTAAGCACCAACAAGCATGCAATGCTTACTTAATTAATAAATCAATTATTAGTGCTCAGAAAAAATCAGTTGAAAAATATGTCATGCCTCACTGACGACCTTATTGAATCTCATATTTTTAATACTATAACTTTCGATCCAGAACCTGCAAAATCTCTTGGATAACACCAAGCACGGCGTGATCTACTTCAACCTGGGCGGCACAGTCAGCGAGGACTTGCCAGTGGATATGAAGCAGGAACTGCTGCGGGCCTTCCGCCAGGTGGAGCAGACCGTCGTCTGGAAGTACCGGGGCAAGCTGGACTACGTGCCCGGGAACGTCCATCTGGTGGAGAAGGCGCCGCAGCTGGCTGTGCTGAGTAAGTGGAAGAGTTTGTGTTACTAACAAGCTGACAAACTTCATTACTTGCTATTAAAACACGCAAAAAAAAGAAAGAAACGAAACATAGACAGGCGCTAACTTATACGGGGCTCAAGTGGTTTTTAACGGGCCCATAGTCCCTCGCCCAGAAAAAACTGAGTCGAAGCAAATCGAATATTTTACATGCTGGCGGTTCAGTAAAAGTCCTACAATGATTTAGAGGAAAATGAAGTGTTTTGACTGTTTTTTATGGTAAGTTATCATCGGTCTCTAGAGCATCTGATCTGCAAGAGCTACATAGAGATGACATAAATTTAGTGTGAAAAAAATCAGTGAAATATTTTTGTTTGTCTAGATAACGTTTAAGTAATATTATAATTGACATGAAGTGACATGAAGCATGTGCTCCTCTTGTATGTTATTGTTGACTGTGTGATGTGAATAAATAATTTAAATAATCGATACTACTTCAGATGAACGCCACACCTATGGGCCAAAGCTAAAGCAAAAGACTCTGAAACTGTTCTCACTACTAAACCTATACAAACGCTCTTACTATTACGAAATAAAAAAAAGCTCTGAAAAAAGTTTCACCACTGCTGTACAGACATGATGTTATATTACACTTCGTATTCTGTATTTTTTTAAGCATTGAGCTAATAACACCAACAACGCTAAACACAACTGAGGCTGAGGCACAACAATAAAGGCTTGATCGTTAACGCTTACCCTTATAACGTACCTCTTTTAAAACTGTTCCTGTTAACTACCAGAACACCCAAACACCGTGATGATGATCACGCACGGCGGGTATCTCTCGTACATGGAGGCGATGTACTACGGCGTGCCCATCATCGGCATGCCGGTGAAGACCGACCAGCTGCTCACCGTGGACCTGTGTGCCAGCAGGAGGAGGGGCATCAGGGTTCCCATATCCAGCATGATTGGCTACAGGGTCAAGGAGGCTATCATAGAAATACTTGGGAATTACAGGTGTGTACTATAATGCTGGCAAGTATTTTATATCATCATCACCGTCAGCCTTTTTAATGTTCCCACTGCTGAGAGCAGGCCTCCTCTTTAGGAGAGGGAATGGGCCGTAATCCACCACGCGAGCCCAGTGCGGGTCGGTGAATGTCACATGTCTTCAAATTTTTGGTTTTAGGACATGCCGGTTTCCTCATGTTTAACACGCCCGATTTGAATGTAGAACGACGTCGCGTGGCGTGGCGTAGCGTGGATCTAGTGTAGTTCTAACTTTAGAATGACTTATTGAGCTACACAACTTGGCAAGAATAAAAGTGTTAAAATATCAAAATTTTCTCTATTAATTTGTTTTGCAGCAAGACCGTTAGTTTGTTTCCTTGGAGACATGTTTGATAACTGAATCAACACTTTTCTGTGTACTTCGCTACTTTATTATTGACTCTTCTCCTGTGAGTGTTATTTTATATTTTGTCTGATCCATTTATCTTGTCGGGGATTATGGGGGCCATTTAGAGGATGTGCGGTAATGTAGTGGCGTGATTTATACGTTCCCGCTTTATTCACGAAATAAAATAAATTCACTCGGGCGGAAAATAAAACTGACACGTTAAAGTTGTTTGATTCTCAATTTAGATGTCACTCGAAACATTTTACGCCTGACATATTTTTCAAGAAATTAAATATGCAGCACATTTTAAACCGTTTACACACCAAATCCAATCCGACGATGGATTTGCAGGAATAATTAATCTTGATTCAAAGTAGAGAATTAAGTAAGGAGCCCTCCGTTATCTTAAACCTTAAATCTCCAACTTGATTAATGATTGATCCTCATTCTACGTCTAGGTAGCTGGGACTGTCTCCTTTTCTATCGACAATCGGTCGAACAAAAAAGTGCGCAGGCTTGTATAGATCACTGTGTCACGCAAAACAATAGTAACAAACTGCAGTCATAAATAAGAATTGAGTGAGTTGAAAATTTTATTTTATTATTATTGTTCGAGGGAACAAGCGACTGTCGGTAATAACTAGGAACAAGCCTCCTGTGTCATCAGTAACCAGTAATTACTAAAATTTCACTCCGCTAAATAGTGAGTGACTGACTTGGTACACTAATTAGTTTGGCATAATTTATGTTTGGTGGCACTCTAACATTTGCCTAATTGTCTCGGATCTTTCCAGTAAAAACTACAAAATTAGTTTCTTGGTTATTATCATAACACTGAAAGGAAGGAAAGAAAACACGAAGAACACACAATGAAGTAACAATTATAGAAACCTTATAACACATCCACATTGTATGTCTCACGGCTGCGCCAAACAGGTCCCTGTTCAGCATAGTGCCAGGCCACTACGTAGTAGTTGCCTGACGCTGGTTTTCAACTGAACCTTACTATGCGTTTACGGATGCTAATCAGTTTGTAAGGTGTATGGTAAATAAATATATGAATATTAATTAGTGTTGGTGTTTATAGCTATCGGAGCAACGCTAAGGAAGCATCCATCGTGCTACAAAATCCACTGGTTCCGATGAAACAAGAGCTGCTGTACTGGATCGAGCAGGCGATGAGCACGCGCGGCGCGCCGCACCTGCGCTCGGCCGCGCTGAAGCTCAGCTTCATGGAGCGGTTCCATCTGGACGTGCTCGCTGCGCTCGGCATGATCGCTTGGTTCCTAACCAAGGTCGCCAAGGTCGTGAAAGTCTACTGGGATGACTTTGGGACGGATTGTCAGGATTTAGATGATAAAAAGAATGACTGAGTGGTTGTCATAATATCTAGTATTTTACGAGGAAGTACAGGCTGGCTCAAAATTTAGTTGTGTAAAAATTAGGACATTAAATTATTTCTTTGTTTATTGTAATGCTGTTTCCTTTTCTATATATGCACATAAACCTCGTACTTATAAGTAGGTACTATCCTACTTGTGAACGAATCAATATCTCAGTTCCGACAACCAAACAGCTTCGAGAATGATTAATGACTGCGTCCGAACTACCGTCGATACAGACAGCTTTGGGACTACACAAGCGATAGAGTAACATTTGGTATTTGGCATAATATCATTTTCATGACAGAATTATTTACTTATTGTACAAATAATTAATTAATAACACTCAAATAATAATAGAAAACGATTTCGATAGCAACGAATCGGTATTATCAAATAAAAAGGCGAAGAATTGGGATGAACACAAAACAAATCAAAAGGACGCCGTCCCGTGTCAGTTCTGTTTGTCTTGAATCAAATAGTTTCGTCTTGACGACAGAAAATTAGAAATATAAACAGAGATGCCGATTTAGATATCCCGATATTTCAATTTATTTATTATTGGAGTGAGAAGTAACGTACAAGAGGTTTCCGCGGAGCAACGGCATGGATAGCTTCATGTCAGTTTGAAAAAGGGAAGAAAGGTGCCTATCCTTTGGAAAGAGAAGCAACCTGTGGTATTCAACTTCAACTTTAACTCTTAATTAATGACCTAAATTTGTGAGTGTGTGTGTTTGTTTGTTTTTTACTTGTTCATGCTTGATTGGCTAAACGGATTCTGACACACTGGTACATCATATCCTAGGATAACGCATAAGATAATTGTTATTCCAGGAGTTCGTTTCATTGGGATAGTTTTCTAGTATCACACGGGCGAAGCTGACAGTAGCTTGTACTAAAATAATCCCCTTGAACAATAATATCTATCAATTTGCATAAAGAAGCCGTGGCACCCGGCAGAAGTATGAATATTAAATGCATTACAATATAAACAATAAAAGTTAATACGCACTTAGCGTGCGCGCGCCAGCTCCCGTGGGATCTCATCGTGCATTAGCCTCTGCACACGCCTTGTGGCTACGTGCGAATGGATATAGGATTAGCCACCGTCCATAAATATATTAATATAAAGCTATTCTACTAGCGAACCCTTCAAAGTCATAGTCATTTCATATGCAAGCACAGATTTACCCCATACATTACGACGCCCATGAAAGCAGGGTTACGAAGTATTATACTTGTTGCCTATCTTGTTATCAATGTTTGACTGTATTTGATAATGAATGAAGCAGCAAAAACCATGTAATAAGCATATTCAACTGCAGTGAAGCGGTCACAGTAGTAGGTTTGTGTTATTTACATGAAATTAAACTAGTTTCGTGGTCGAGCCCCTTGCGGCGTAGAGCTGCGGGTATGGCGCTAAATAATTACAGTTGCGGCCAGAACTAGTGAACTAGTGCCACTGCAATTTAGACTTAGACCGGAGCACTACAGCATATTATAACATTTAACTGCTTACAGTACCTCCGTAGTGTACAAACTTACTCAGTGAGGAATGCTGATATAAAAGTTTACGACGATCATTTCGAGTACTAACGTTAAAAGTTATTCGCAGTTTCGAACCCTTTGTTGATACTTACGTACACTACAAACCGGACAACAATATTATTCGATTAGGCCACCAGCATTCGCTCTTCATCAATAAACGCGATCAAAGGAGACCACTCACTTTTCATAATTAATATTAGTCGGCTCGCAAAACTTAAAGCCTCTCCAGGATATCAATTGACTAAACTTAATTGTTGTAGTGACTCGTGACCTGATTGTCTCTTGATTTGAGACCACTGACCTTTAAAGGTCCGCGATCGAGAGTGAACCGTAGCTTCAGGGTAGACAAAAATCGCCGGGATGTACGTTGCTGCGATAAACCGCGGTAAGGCAAACAGAGCTTTGAGGGATCTCAAGGCGGCATGGAGGCAACTGTCACAACCCAGCGCTGGGCACGCCGCTAAGTCTCCTCTTTGAGAAGAGGGTACAGAAGCGTCACGGTGTCCTTACTTCCCTACTGGTGCAAGTCCTTACCAGACATTATTGTTTCGGGGGGAACCGCTATCGGAATCGGCAGGAAGAAGTACCGCCCGGGTGTTATCTTTATGCAGAGTATGGGAAGCAGTCACCCTATCAGCAAATCAAAAGCAAGGAGGTGGCAGAAATCGCTAGGGAGGGGCAATCTTCAGCCTCAGCCTCAGTAGTAGGCGCGGGTTTACGGACGGCGAGCAATTGGCAACTCACCGTTCGATAAGAACAAAGCCCCGGTCGACAGTAAGTTATTGAGACTGTGAGATTGTTCGAAACCGTTGCCACGGCTCTGGACCGTTAAGAGCAAGTGGAGGAGCATAGGTTGGTTTTGATCAGTAAAAGACTGACACTCTGTCAAGTCTGACTAGCCAATGATATATGTAACAAAATATAAGACACTGGCTCTCTAAAATTTTTCATCATTTGCGATGGGTAGCAAAGCAAATAAACAACTGAACGAGAGAGAGACGTCACAGAGATAAAGTCGCCATATTCATTCCCGCCCGAAATACTTTCTGTGATCTAATTATTTACAAAAGGGTTAGTTATCTACTCGCCAGTTTCAGGCCGACTGGTTCAGGCCATGAAATAACTTTGTTTATCGAAGTTATTTGTGCTAAAGTCGGAACAGTTTGAATTAAATGGATTTAGTTCGAATAGTGTAAATAAATGGAAGTTATTTTCCACTCAAGCTTGTGTACAATAATATTATTCTACTAAATAATTGAATTACTACAGTGTTGCAAACCACCGCTGCGCCTGCGCCGCTTAGCTACGTGGGTTATTATGGTTCTACAAAATAGTCAGTAAATATACATCAGTAGGTACGTGAATTATCCGATCAAGTTTATAATAATCAGAACAATATCCGAGAATTTACCGTATACTTAGTAATAATATACCGGTGTCGGTGTAGCAAATGCAGATAATATTTCTTTTATCATATTTTATAATTCGATCCAAATAAGAATGGGAAAGAAAATCTATCTGTCTGATGTTACTTGAAAAGTACGGTTTGCAAAAAAAACTTATTTGCGTAGGTAATAACGGTGTTTTTTTTTACTTTGTTTAATCGATTCTTAGTTAAATCTAAGTGGAGAAAAAACGTTATTGTTTTATTTAAATCAGCTAATTATATATTATTTAGGTCATAATAAGTTTAAAAAAGGTTGTCTTTCTTATTTTCATAGATTTTCTTTCATTCGCCAATACTGGGTTCATGATTCGTAAATAACTAAAAATATATTTGGTTTTGCTCACCCTACCTGATTCGATTTGACATCTATGACGTCACAACATGCCGTATTACGCATATCCTTATTCGAATCACTTATTAGGTACGAGTGCGTAAGTATTATTTGAATTCAACATATTTCTGACGTAGCTTAAACATATTTCGACAAATTCTTAACTTTACTGGATGGAATACCTAGCTATGTATTTTGTTAAAATTAAACTCTTAGTCGACGGCGGCATGTCTTTGTGCTCGTCTTGTTATACCAACGCAAAATTAAGTACACAGACTATATGAAATAACTTCATCTACGGTGACTTGAGAGTAACGAAACAGAGAATCTCGTACATATTAATTTGTTGCTTTATCCGAGAAATCAGAGCCAATTCAATAACGATCAATGTCTCAGAAGGAATTCATGATCTCCATAGGCTTTCTGCAACTGTATTGGAGCCGGTTTCCAGCTCAATCGGATGCGGCTGAATACCTGTGCGTGTTTTATATGAAGCGTCTACCTAGCAGACCTCCACAACCCAGCTGCTAGGCAACACAATACTTCTTTTTTTATTATGGATAGGTTCACGTGACCACTATCTCACCTGATGGTAAGCGATGATGTGGCCGACGATGGAACACGCTTGCCTAGAAGCAATCTATTCACTCTTGACTTAGAGGCCCCTAGGTTATAGCTATCAGGAAACAGACACCGGCAGGGAATTCCACAATTCCTTGGATAGACTGATGGTCAAACTTTCTGGAGTCTGACTACCTGTAACGACTGCCAAAGATCTACGAAAGACAACGGGGACCTTCGACTTTACGCGCTTTCCGAAGCACAAAAACGTCAGTGATGTCCCTGATAAACTTACAACACATTAGTAGCTACATGCCCGGTTTCAAGCCCGCAACTTCATGAATGAAAAGTGGGTGCCATAACCAGTGGGCCATTAGTACATCTCAGAAATGATTAAATATCATTTCGTGCTAAACCAGCTCTCAGTAAACAAAACTGTAGCCTGATTCATGTAAAATCAAACTAGCCAAATATCGTTGAAGTTTTATAGTCGTTCGATCGAAGTCTTGTCCAAAAGCGGTATTCACGATCTATCGACTTATTTCCAGTCACATTAATAAGTATTCACCAAGATAATGTAATACAGACTTTTTTTTTAAATCAACGAATTTAAAACGACTTTAAAATCGGTATCGTTCAAACTCGAATGATGGATGTGAATACGAAAATGGTGTAAACGACTAAATCGCTACGATATCGTTACGGTTTTCATTACATGAATCGGGCTACAGATGCTTTGAAAGTGAACGACCGCGAGCGCGCACTGTGTCGCGTCCGCCGCGCGCGTCCTCAGACGTAAACGCGATTAATGATCCTTGATTACTGACACAATTCGATACTCTCTCATACAACAATTACAAACAACATCCGTCTTTATCTCTGAAGGGGTAAAGGTGATAATACTCTATCCGAACTGAACAGATCCACCCCTGTTAAGCGTCGAAATAAAAATGTTATTAATCCGTGACATTAACTGTCCGGCAACAGAGTCTCGAAGGACATTGCGCCATCATTTGTCTGGATATTAGTCTGGTACTAAAATAATCTATTTCTTAGGAAGAAGGGGCAGGAGACATCGTGATTAATGATATTTTTGCTATTTTATCGTATATACGTTGAACATTCTTCGTGCTTGAAAATATTAATCATTAGCTGTAGCCTGTAGGCGTAAATCCCGTAAGTAATACAAATTAAATCTTATTAGCGCGGGGCACTAATGGGACATCATTCATTGAGCCATATCTTATTAATATCCAATGTATTCGGTAAATGTAAGTTACATTGAAAACAACAGTTTATTTTATGTTGGTAATTTCTTGAAGAAATTCTGAAACGAATTATACAAATTATGTTTCAGATTTTGTTTAAAACACTGCTATGGCTTTTTGTAAAGAGTTTGTTGAATGATCCAAGACGTGAACTGTAAATGTACACTTTCAAATTTTCTATATGAATATCATAAATGTCATAATATTGCTTCTGAAACAGTGGTACCTAATTGTTACTATCATTGTTGCCAATCTGGCGCTGACTACTTCCCATCCATTACAGTTCATAGTCTGTTTATCTTCTCGCCATTTGGTTAATCGTCTCTCCGTAACCACGATGTACAAACTGAACGTAAACTAAGATTTATTGTAGCCCGGCTAGAGTGTACGTCTTCCTGTATCGTTGCCGACATCACACTTCAATTAGTTTCAAGGTAGCTCACTAAATAAAGCTAAAGCCGTGAGTGTATCGTAAATATTGACCGTGCTCGGGACAGAAAAAACCTTTTCTTGTCAAAGGTTTTTTGTTTATTTATTTGCAAAACTGGTTCCTAAATCCTAATGGACACTTACAGAAGCTATAGCCCTACAGCACCACTAGCACACCCTCACCATTGGGTCGTAACTACCTGGGCATTTAACGTGGTCCGTACAGACTGCTGGTGAAAAGTAGCTGTAGTAGCTTTCAGATATGTAAAGTAGCTGTTTATTTGTTATGAATCTCTTTAATAAGGTCAAAAAATAAAGTTTAGGGTCCCCAAAACGGTCAACTGCAATTAACTATTTAAATCATTGACGCTAATTGATGCAAAAATTGATCGTTTACTTTAATTGAAGCAATTAACAATAAATTTTCATTGTATTCACGTACATATTGTCGCAATTGACCGTTTTGGAGATCCTTGCAAGACTTAGGTTTTAAAAAATGGAGTCTTTTATTAGTTCGGAGGTACTTGAGAGACCTTGTACGTACATCATTGACAGTTTTTGTTAGTGAACGTGACAGTGTGTACGCTACCTAAGTACTTAGGTAATTTGAAGACAATTTTAAACCAATTTCATGAGTCACATATATGTGGCTATTTTTACAACGTAATAGCTGTACCCACTTAGTTATTAGTTTGTATGAAGGTCTTCTATCCAGGTAACAAATATTTGATTAGTTTAAGAAGACAAATAACTGTAAGTATCAAGTTTTTGATGTTCATATTAATAGTCTGTCGATTGATTTCAGCAAACAAATGAATTTCAGGACTATCCTAATAGGGCGTTGCTGTTAGGATAGTCCTGAAATTCCTTCGTTACAGTACCGCTCACAACAAAAGCAACTTTCACCGTTCACAAGTTCCGATCTGTTACCTTTGATCTTGACACGCGGGCACTCCCGTGACCCGCGGTGACCGCGACCGGCGCTGGTCGCGTGGTCCGCCTGCGGGTCACCAGGCCCACTAGTTTAATAGAGCACGTCGTCTCTTCCGGCCCACGAGCCGCAGCTAATTGTTAGTTACGAGGCGTCGGTAACACGCGTGTTGCCCAAACAAACCATCGTGTAATTGATTGTACCTATATGCTGTACTGAACCAATATTTGTGTAACCAAGTGTTTGAACTAGGCTATCTAGATTTATATGGAGCAGTATTCTAGATTCAGATAGGTTATTTAACTTACGTGGGCGCAAATATGAATAAATTTATTACTCACGCCACTGACTTTGAGGGCGACTTACTCGGAGCCATAAAGAGATGGATATCCAGATAAATATGCAAGTAATTTAATTAATAAAACTCACCATCATTTTCCTGCCTGCTTCCCGTGTTGTTCGGGGTCGGCGCAACAAGTTTTTTCTTCCTTTCTGTCCTATCATCCGTCACGCTATCACTGACTCCCTTTTCTTCATAATTTAAGTAAGTAATAAAAGTAATTGCCTTTATTTCTGTCGTTGATCCTGAGTTAACAACATTTTCTTTGACACAGACCTCATCAAATTAATTAATTACTTTGTAACAGCCAACTTGTTGCTTTATCTACAGCCAAGAAAGATTTGTCCAGGTTCTTGATGCGCCACCTCTGTTATAGGAAAGCGACACACAGAATACCGCTGCATTCGTCCTGTTTTTCTTCCAGCTACACAACATTGTAAGAAAACAGGAAAGTACACTTGAAACAATAGTGATGCGACACGCAGATTGTTATCGTCGCGATCGATGTCGATTGACCTTGGCCTTGTGCCTCGCGCCTTGCGTCTCAATTCTCAAGTTCACGTCCGTGGCCGCGCGAGGCACCTCGCACCTCAGGCTGAGGCGTCGCGTCGTCAATCAGCCGGTTACGGGCGCCGCTCCGCTCCGCTACCGTGTAGATTTAGATCGGTATCTCTGTGGGAATGAGTTTACGACGGACCTCCTTACCTACTGACAGATTACGGTCTAGTTTGTTAGTTGGTTAAAACATTTAATAAAACGAACTAAGGATTCTTCATGGAGATCGAGTCATTTAAAGGAATAGTCATCACGATAGCCAAATTGAGTTTGCTTAGAGTAGATAGATTCTTTAGAAACAATCATTTATGCGTTTACTGATTAGTAGGACAGAAGTACCTGCTTAATTACTAACGTTTGTTATTATTTCAAGAATCTGTTACTTAATTACGTTCTCGAAGACACCATTAAGTAAAAGTTCTCAATATCAATTAGGTACATTTTACTTTCTGAGTAAAGACACGAGTGTTCTAGTAGTCATATCGCTCGCGTCTAATTTCAAAACACCTGCATTAGTATTGTGAATCGCATTTATTCGCAGAATATCGTTCGCCAAACATTCATTGTCTCTTCCATTTCTTCGAACCTATCTGCATACCTATACCCATATGTATACCTACGTAGAAAATTTAACGTAATAAGCAATACAACCTTTTCTGAAATTGTAGTATTATATTAGGCATACCTATTCACACGTTAATAACACGTTATACCTACACGTCACACACGCAGCTATTTTACCAGTTTTAGTACCTAACTGAATAATAACAAGGTAGATAGATCGCACCGCAGATTTGTACAGAACCCATACACAACTTGAGCGTATAAATAAATTCTCTCACGGTTTTCAAGTTTCAAGCCTGCGATAAATAACGTCCGTAATAAAATGCACGCAGTTACATCCGCGTCAGTCCGCATTGATCCGCCCGGCGCAGCGGCGTCGCGCTGATCCGCCGGATCCGCCCCGATCCGCACGGATTACCGGTGTAGCGGCGAGCAACGGCTCGTAAACAATGCAGGAGATGCAGTCGCTGAAATCCGGGCGAATCCGGACGCAGACACAAGTTAGCGGCGAACGCAGTAAATAATTAGTTACAATGTGCGTACATAATTTGGTTCAGTTGTTCGAATATAGATTTCAACAGTGCGTTAAATAAATGTTAGCTGTTGAAATCACAATGCGCCGCAGTTAGCAATCTTCAGACGAATCAATTATAATATACGTACGAACACATTGGAAGCAGATTGTGTAAGATATTTTGTGTGAGAATAAATTAAAATATGCTTTCCATAAAATCCGCTGTTGCATTTTCAATCGATCAATCAAGGTTTGTTTACCGTAATCTACTGCTTGACAACCTGGCTGCCTTTCTTTTCCAGGCTACAGGACGACCGATTGAGAGATTGTTGTCGACATTTTTATTTTTACTAAATTTGAATTTATACATCTCGGCTGTATGTCTTGCTTCGTGCGCAGGAGTCAAGGAAGCTCAGCTCTGCCATATGAGCCTGATGGCTCGGCTTCGATAGCGCTGCTGGATACTGTGGCCTCCATTATAGGAAGCGCCGGACGCCGCCCGCCGGCGGCACTGTAACCAATACTTTTATGGATTTGGCAAGCGCGCTGCTCGCGTCAATCCCACCACATTTGGCATAACGAAATTAAACTAATGATATCAGATTTATAGTTTATTTCATATTTTATTACCGACCCGTGCACGCATACGGTTTATTTATATTGATGTTAAGATAACAAACAAGAAGCAAATGGAAAATATACAAAATTCATGTTCAACATAAACAGATTACGAGCAGTCAGAGGGAATTTTGTGATTCTGAAATACATCCAATGTTTACGTGAATATTTGATACAAACATAACTTTATATACACGACGTACATAGCCGCCTGTACATACACTGTCTTTATAGTGTCTAAACATCCGACCGTAACTTGTGAGTGACTGGAAGTTCTCGGCACTGACACAAGCGAACACTTGTCAAGAATTTCATCTGAGATGTTTAAACTATAACATTCTAAGAGATCCGTGAAGTACACAAATAATACTAAAAACATTCTTGGATGGATATCAGGTACTAGGGCACTATGAAATCAAAGAGATATTTAATGTATTCCGTCGCTGGAAAAATGATATGCACGAGTGTCCCGTGCGCTTTGCGAGCTCGGCCATCCTCCCGGGGGTGCCGCTCCACTTGGCACTAACAATGCTGTACAGTCGCGAACTCCCCGGGGCACTGCTGGCGACGTCGTTTGCTATCTAGCGCCTCGCTATGTATTAGATATTGAGGGTCAAGTGGTATAGAATATTACACAAAACATAGGAATCGTACAGTAGATAGTAAAGCGAGGAATTAAGGTAAGAGTAGTTTTAGAGCGACTTTGACACAGCATTTTGAATAAATTGTAGTACGTATTCAGACCAAGAGATCTACTACAATCATAATCATCATCTTTCCGCCCTTGTCCCGTTTTATTTGGGGTTGGTGCACCGCGTAACTCGTTTTTTTCTTCCATTCGGTCCTGTCACCGGCAAGTTATTGTTTATTGGCGTAAACCTTCTCATGATAAAATAAATATCTGGTGAACCTGGTACACATACTCCAGCCGGTAACCTGCTCCACTTACAAAACTATGACACGTATTTAAAATTTGGTGCTTATTTGAGCCGATCTGGTTAGTTTATTTTTTGTAATTTTAAATGCGTATCTTAGTTTCGCGAGTGAGGCACATTACCGACCGGTGTACGTATGACTGGTTTACCCTACCATCAATTAGCTTAAGAATAATGCGCAATCAACTAAGATATGTCAATAGAACCTTAATGCCATGGAGCCGGCCTCGATCAATTGTCGCCGAAGCAGTTTCGTCGCCGGCACATATGTACGTCGATTGCTGAGGTTGCAGAGTGCCCCGCTCGTGCGCCCCGCAACTCCGTTCCGGTCACCGCGGCTCCTCCAAGCAGCGCCGCAGGAGCCCTTCGCCCCGTCCCGCTGCCTGTTCCTGCAGCCCCAGCGAATCCAATTCGTAAGGATTTCGCTGGCATCGGCCCCTAGCGCCCCTAATCTGAAACCTGTGCTGAACAAAGCAACGAACAAGGTTGAAAATGACGATGGTTTCGTTACGGTGCAAAGGAGGAAGCGTCGAACGCAAACCGACAAGAACCACTGCGGCATAGCACCTGCAACTCCTAGCGTGAGCCTGCGTGCCGCCCAGCCAAACACTCCCGTGTACATCTCTCGCCTGCATCACACGACAAAGGTAGAGGACATCGTAGAGTACGTGCGCCAAAAGACGAAGTTCGCACTGAGGGTACAGCTGCTGGAGTCGCATCGTAACGTCAATTTCAAGGCGTTCGTGGTGCGAGTCCCGAACACTTTCTTGTCTCTCATGCTGAAGGAAGACTTTTGGCCGCAGGGCGTGGTGTTCCGTGGCTTCCGCAGACAGGTGCCACAGAACAGCACGAAGTGAACTTAGTGCAATGTGAAGTGTTACTAACATAATCCTAAGTCTTATTTACTAACAACAAGTTGTATTTGCTCTATATATATGTTAGTCTTTAAGGTATATATCTATGGGCCAAGATGCCTGATAATAAATGATTTATTATTATTATTATTAAACCAGTCAAACCAACGGAGTGCGTCAAGTGATCAACAAGTGCCTCGGCCGGCGCGCAAGTCCGCGCAACCCACTGACCACCGGCGACGCGACGTCCTGCTCCGCACCGCATTGCATGTTGCACGTCGGTAAAGGTTTCACTTTTTGCACAGGCATGTGAACAGAAACAGGTCCCCTCCGCTCGTGCAATGATGTGCCCTGTGTGGATAGGCGGAGAAGGTTTGTTTTAATAATAATTATATTATTTACTAGCTTTTGGCCGCGACTTCGCCCGCAGACATAAAATATAGCCTATTTCTCACTTAGGAATAAAGCAGCTTTCCATCGATGAAAAATTTTTCACAATCAGACCAAAACTTTCAGTGATTACCTTCTACAAACAAAAAAACATAAAAGCAAATTTTTTCTCTTTATTATATTAGTGTAGATTTATCAAAAAAAAATTCCATAATGAACACAAAAAATTACAATCTATACATGTACCTACTTAATTAATTTACATTACAATAAAATTAAATCTCTCATTTTCTCTAATTTTCTTTATAAATTCGACCTCCAATCTAAAAATCTCAACTTAAGTCCAGTGACAGTCCCGTGAGAGTCGAATCTTAATCTCATTCCAATCGAATCCTAGTAAAATCCTGTGCACTCTACTGAAAATTTATTTGAACATCTTGGAATTTATTAATTCTAGGCAACTTTGGTCTTTTTTTCAGTCACAGTACGATATTTTATTTATTTCTGACTAATTCTAGGCACCTTTCAAGAAATTTTATTGTGTTCCATCATGATAGTAAGACATTTGCACAATTACAATTGCATTGTTACAATTTTTACCGACTACCAAAAAAAGTGGAGGTTTTGAAGTCGTCTGAATATTGGGGTTTTCGGATTTCTCTTCACTTTTTTAGCAATATTGGTCAAAGACAAACCAATTTTGATGACATTTTTTTTATTTTTGGGAAGAGTTGGTTTTTTTTTTTTGTGTATGTTGCTATAAGAGTTATGTGTATACATACATGTGGATGGGTGCAGAGAGATAGGGAGGTTAAAGATGATTGTGTGAAAAGTGATATGAAAGAAACGAAAGTTAGTGATAGCATGACGAGTGACAAGGCAGAATGGAAGAAAAAGTCATGTTGCGCTGTCCCCAATTATGATGGTGGAACAAGGGCAGGAAGGTGATGATAGTAGAAGAGTTTGTGCTTAGTATACAATGGAATACTTCGATAATGATGGCAAATCTTCCGGGGTTGCTTCAACCGCACGTGTTTTCACAACATCATGTAATACGCTCCAGAAGGTTCCCGCAGATGTGTAAAGTTCTAACTTCTGTATGTACCCTCATTTCACGAATCGATCGTTCGAATATCATGACTTATTAGGGTTATCAATTTGCGCATAACGTTTTTTGCTTATCTTGCCTCGGACACCATGGCTTGTCCTGTTGCAGGAGCGCAGGCCGCATATCACGACACGCTAGCATCAACGACATTATTCGTCGAGCTCTTGTCACCGCCGGAGTACCTGCCGTATTAGAACCAAATGGTTTGGTACGTGACGATGGGAAGAGACCAGATGGTATGACGTTGGTACCGTGGAAGGTGGGTAGGCCTCTGGTGTGGGACGCAACCTGTGTCGACACCCTTGCGCCATCCCATATTCCAAGTACGGCAGGCTGTGCTGGCGCTGCCGCTGCTGCTGCTGAGACCCTTAAACGGCGCAAGTACTGTAACCTTATTGGTAATTACAGTTTTGAGCCGTTTGGGGTCGAAACACTTGGTTCGTGGGGTCCGAGTGCGCGTCTCCTTTTCAAGGAAATTTCACGCCGACTGATCGACACTTCACGTGACCAGAGGGCTGGCTCGTTCTTCGCCCAAAGAATTAGCATTGCCATTCAACGTGGCAATGCTGCCAGTCTTCTGGGCACATTTCCGGATGACAGCGATGTGGAGGAGTACTTTGACGCCTGAGCGTACTTTGTCATTTTGTATTATATTTATGTACATAGTTAGGTTTTAGTATAAATAGTTTATTTAGTATTTAAGTTTTTTATGTACATATGTATATTATAAAAAAATAATAGTACATAATTCTAACTTTATAGCTACCCCCTGGTAGACAATGCAAGGGGCACGGAAATCTGGAATTACTTCTTGAACTTTTTTATTTTATTTTTGTTAATCTATTCGCATTGAGTTATGTTATAACTGCATGATAATCTCATTATTTAGGTACTTATTTTTGATTTTCCGATTCCAAAGCAATGTTTAAAAATTGAGTATTTAGTAAGAACTTGCGCACTATTTTTAATAGTTTTAGCTGTAGATAGTGTTAACATAAGTAAAAAAGGAAAAAAAAATTAATAGATAATAAAATTTAAAATAAATTTCAATCATTGCATAACTTTAAGTTAGGGAGTCGGTGTCCTTTTTACAACAAAATATACTTTTTTTTTTTATATAAACTAGTGCTTGACTGCGATCCCACCTACTTTTATTAAGTCGGTTGCATTTCTTCCATGGAGTATTCCTTCTGTATAAATTTTACTGAGCTGTCTGCAATCGTGAATGAACCGTCCTTGCGCCAATATGGGCGACTTCTTTACTCGTTTGTGTATATGTTAATGATGCATCTATCTACATATATAATATATGAAAATGAATCCCTATTTCCCTTGGTCACGCTGTCACGCTTAAACGGCTGGACCGATTTCGCTAATTGTTGTGTTTGTTATTGTGAGGAGAAGGTTCTCAAGGGAAAAAAAAATTAGGGTAGTGTAGGGTAGAGTAGGGTAGAGTAGGGTAGAGTAGGGTTGAGTAGGGTAAAGTAGGGTAGAGTAGGGTATAGTAGGGTGGAGTAGGGAAGAGCGGGGGCAAAGCCGCGGGCAAAAGCTCTAAGTTGTTTATAAATAGGAATTACCTAACGGCAGGAACAAACAGTGTAGACTTGAGAAAGCTAACACACTTTGTATATCCGCCTGATTTTCTTATGTTTACTTAAGATTCATAATATCCTCGATTTGATTACGATCAAAAAGTATTGAAGGATTGGAAAATATACAAGATTCTTTGATGTCATTGAATGATGAGCACAAAAATCAATGAAATTGACGTAGCACAACCAAAGTAAACTTCCGTAGTTTAACTGTTCTATTTTACACAGAAATCTTAGAAATAGAGTTAACATAATACCTGCCCAGTGATTTGTTTCATGTCCAGATTCACATATTATACTAGAAATAAGAATCACCTGTACTGTACCAATTTTTCTGTTTCCGTCTTCTTATCTTTTGTTTATTATTTGTGCGTATAAATTGTTAAATAAATATTCGCCAAGTTCGACAAACTGAGTTGATCAAAATATTTATAGACTATAACTACTAAAACTTAACTATAGTCATAGTCATAGTAGTTTATTGGTAAGGGATTCTCACAATAGTTAACAAATGATATAAATAATTACATTACAATGTCAAATAATATAAAATGTCAAACAAAATAAAATACAAGAAAACAAGTCAATTGAAGTCAAATCACAGATTAAAATAAATTATAAAATAAGATATTATTCTATATGTACCTAAGTAAAATATGCTAACACAGCAAGACAACAACTTGAGAAAATTATTTAGGTATTATTTATTTTTATTCGAAGAGCTTTTGCAATTAATACGAGTATCTTAGAAGAAGTGCACTCAGTAATGTGCAATTAAATGGAATTCCTAGCCCAGGCCCGTGGGCACCGGCGTGATGTTGGCAATGCGGCTGCGTCGCGTCGCTGCGGGAACGGATATTAAATACTTCAACTTCATAGAGGCGCCGCTAGAAGGACAATCAAAAGGTTCACTTCAGAGGAAACAAGAGGAGAGTTTTCTCCGGGGGCCTCTTCAAAACTTTAAGAAGTTGAACATCTTGGAATTTCAACTTCAGAGGATATCTTGTTAAATTGTTTGGTACTTATGTGTTATTGAGTTCCGTCCACCCCGAGGGAAATTTCCAATTAAGACGTTTTCACGTAAAATATACAAAACTAGAATCGGTATTTTTTAACCGAATTAAAAAAAAAGAAGAGGTTGGTTCTCAATTTGGCTGACTTTTTTTTTGTATCTCGTTCAGCCATATTTTCGTTAATTGTTAACCTATTTTGATGTTTTTTAGGGTTACGTGCCTCAAAAAGAAAAAAAAACGGTATCCTTATAGAATCACTTTGTTGTCCGTCTATCTGTCAAGACCCTCTCGAGAACGCGTAAAGATCAAGTAGAAATTAAAACCATAAAGGTGAAAAAACCATAAAGGTGAAACTTCTGCGTTAAAACGAAGAAAAAAGATACGACCGTTTATGCCGCAAAAAATGTACATGGCCACCCTCTCATGGGGATCAAAACTCATAGGGTATTTACCGTTGACCTAGAATCCTGAAATTTAGCATGAGGTAAGTAGTCATACACAAGACAAGTAGGTATAGGACAAAATCTGAAAACTGTAATTACGTCACAAAAAATATTTTGTTTGCGATTAATGCTCGTTTTTAAAAAATCATCGTAAATCGTCGTAAGCTGAGCTTGTGTTTTGGGTACTAGACAACTGATAAACATATATTTCTAAATACATATATATTATAGATAAATTACACCCAGACACAGAACAAATGATCATGCTCATCGCATAAATATTTGTCCTGGGAGGAAAACGAACCACATAGCAGTCAGGGCCAATAACCACTAGACCAATAGGCCAGTCGAAGTTTGTACGGAACCCTCAGTGCACGAGTCCGACTCGCACTTGCAGTTTTTTTTTTATTGTATGAAATGGTTTTTTTTCCAGATTTTTAACATTCAACTTTAGTAAAGCTCTCATAAAGAAATTCGGAGGGAGACCATGAACTCTTCAATATGATAATAAGAGCCGATTTCTGAATTGATTATTTTGAGTTAAGAACCTGTCAGACCCTGCTTAAGTGGCAAATGCTTAAGAGCTGGTTGTAGTCACTGAGTATTTTGTATGAACTCCGTCCGGGTCTGTATTGATTTCGCAGCCCCGGTTTAGCGGCGATTTTATTTTTATAAAAAAAAAAACAATAACTATTTTGTTTTTGCGAGGCCATTTTAAAAAACAAGCCTTTTTTTTTGTAATTTTCAAATATCTTCGTGACGCAATCTCGTAGACAACGTTTGAAATCGTAGGTTTGGGTCAAAATCGTGATTTTTTTTATCGAGTCAACTAATTTAAATCGTATTTTGACTTTTGCACGGCGGTTAGTCATATAGTCAATTTCAATCAAATATTTTTGCTTGGTATTCACAATGTGAATTTCCAGAAGTTTAAAAAAGTTCAAAATGAGTAGAATAATTTAGAGATCAGGGGTATATCAGCCGTGATTGCTGCAATCGTATGTCTGTTAAAAGGGTACAGATCTGTGAATTTCACCCTGGTACACCTACTCTCATTTCACCGATTAGATAATAATAGATAATAGCTTCAAATTCTATGTTATTCGGGTTGTCAATTCGAGCATAAGTTTTTGTTTATGAACCGATCTTGATTATACCTTTTGTGTTATATTAAGTTAACACTCCGTGGTAGTTCATTACTTGTATTTCAAGTGGCCAATCCCAAAACCATATTCAGATTGAGTAATTATAAATACTTTGTCATTCATAAGTTGTGGTAAAGATACCAGAGAATTTTCTCATGACTTATTTAATTTTAGCTCAACACAATACCGGAAACAGCCGGCTTCATGAAAAGTTTCTTGAAATACCTTTGGCCGGATAAGAATAGCATAGCATAATCAGCCTTTTAATATTCCCACTGCTGGGACTCAGGCTTCCTCTCTAGGCCCCTTGGGCTGTAATCCACCACGTGGGCCCAGTGCGGGTTGGTGAATGTCACATGCCGGTTTCCTCACGATGTTTTCCTTTTGAGAGCAGTAGTGTTGAACTAAATTACACAAAGTAATGCGCCTGGCTAGGTTTGAAAACTTTGAACCCGCGACCTACAACTCGTAAGTCGGGGCCGTTACCACTCGGCCACCACTGCTCGAAGTAAGAATAAAACGGATAAGAATACGACGCTTTTAATGTTTTCTTTCAGTAATAGACACAGAGATTTTATTTTCCCCCATTCGATGGACCTTCTGTTTCTGTTACCTAGTCTCGTTATAGTTCGGGATATTGCCTCCATCGGGAAATATTTGCTTTGACGCAACCGGACGTTGAAATGCGAACAAATTCGATTGTCATCAATATTATTTTTAGTTCGTAGCTCGTTTTATCTGTGTTATCCTTTTTCTTTTAGAAGGAAATACATTTACATAATACTTAATTTGCAAGTGAGCCCCTACAGTTTCAGGACAAACAAGATATTATTTTTCGATCAGACTATACAGAAAACCCTTACCCTATATATAGAAGTCCCTTTTGTGCGAAGAAAATAAAAAAAAAGTACGTGTCGACGAGACAAGTCTGTTCAATAGGTATTATTTATGCTAATGGAATCTTTAGTAGATATTTCCATCTAAATACGGTCACACAAATATCCTCGTAAGTACGGTGAGCGTGTCAGGGTGCACGAAACGAGTCCAGTGGTGATAAAAATATCATAATACGATTCCAAACGCCCAGCGGACCCTAGACAGCTTCATTATTTTTTAGGTGGTTAAATCATCCAATGACATCTCACGCTCTTGGGCGGGGCGGAAGGGTGTGTCAGACTTTTACTGACTAAAAACCTACTCTTGTTTTTCGTTGCCTTTCATAAACTTACTGCAAGTGTCCTTGGCTCGTACTTAACAGTCGCTTCAGCGCCTTGTGTCGGGGGTAAATATAAAAAAACAGCAAAAGTTTTGGGCTGAATGACAGATTAGCAGATAAACTTGACCCACTTCTGTTCCTTCGTTGCCTTTCACACCAGCGCCGAGTTTTCCTTTCAGAAACAAACCCTTGGCCCCAGTAAGCTTCGGCCCTGCTGAGCCTCTACGGTTTGTAACCTGGACAACTGGTACTTGGGAACGCAGAATTTAGCTGACTAATCCTTTTAATATGATAACTCAAGGCCGACTCAATTTCGACCACAAATGCACTTATCAGCGCCAACCTCAATAGCATATATTTTCTTCCATCAACCCTGGTTTCCCAATTACTATACGGGACCAACGACAGAATATTGGTCGGACCAAATTTGAGTCAAATCGACTCGAAGGAAGAACATTTTCTAATTACTATACGTAACCAACGTCAAAAAATTAGTCGGGCCTGTGATTCTAATCGACACGAAAGAAGAACTCGTAAGTATCTCTATTTTGTGAATCCTCGTGTCGGTAAATCAATATCATTTGAGAGGATGCGAGGTGCGGCACATGCCACCGAATATTGGCTGCAGTTCCGCGAACCCTGCCCACTCTATCTACTAAGTCGTGCATGCGAAGCTCTCAGCCGTGCGCCGCCTGTGTGTGGGCTTTATTTGAGACTAAGCATTTAAGTCAAGACAGATTTAGATAGAACACCGTTTGTCTATTTCCAGTAAACTGTTCAGTCTAAACCAGGTATTATTGAATACACTAACACCGTGTTTGGCAGAGAGATACAGAGCTTTGCCTATTTCAGTATCATTAGTAGGTTTGTATAAGGAAATCTTCCACTGCATGATAAATGGTCCTCATCAAACAAAACTTCTTTCAAAGTCGTAAAGCTGCGAGTTAAAAAAGCTCCGTAATTATAAACTGAAATAAAACGAGAGTCACAAAACCACAAGAAAGGTAGCAAATATAGGTTTATTAGCCGCAGGAGATCCGTCAGAACTGTGCGGAGTCCGGCCCGCCGCCGCAGCCCGCCGCCGCGCGCCGTACGCTTTCATCCGGCGCTAACGGACAGATGGAGTTAATTTGTTTACGCCGCGACCAAGTGAGATGTACGACGACGCACATAAACGTAGCGCTGATTTATTATCGCTTAGCTTTTGATGTGGGGCTGGGTTACGACGGTGTTAAGAAGTAGTGCGTTGTTTATTTAGTGAAATGGTTTTGTTTAGCACTCTCTAAAAAAATCAAATACAAGCCATTCAACTACTGATTAATTTGTTTGACAAATAATTAATTATTAGGTGACACGTATTATTCTAATACGTTTATACGTTATCGTGTAGGTATAGGTTTTCGCATACTGAGATATTGCAAAAAAAGCTTATTTTCGTAATCATAAACTTTATTGAGGACATAAAGAAATTGTTTTGTCTTAAGATCACACTTCACCACTTTCTTACTAGCTAGCGATGTGGCCTTCAATTTACTCTTGATTTCACAGGCACAGACTCCGTAAGAGAAATCCCTTTGTTATGGTATTCATCAGCTAAATTATAAATGTAGATAATAATAAAATATTTCTACCTGGGAAATGTTTTTCCCAACTACAAAAAATATAGGTAAGTATATTACTAATTCCGTAACAAAACTTTGAAGCCATCAGACCGTACCGATGTTCTTCATGTCGACTCCATCAGACAAGCGAAGATGGTTTTTTGAATTTAGAGCATTAAAAAGTAGGTACATTGTTTTTTATGATCTAAACCAGAGTGCTTAACTAAGATCTCACCAGATGGTAAGCAATGATGCAATCGTTGACAGCGAAGCGCACTACTTTATAATATATGAGCGTATTCTCTATAACCTTGAAGGACAAGAAGACCGCAGCAGGTAAATTGTTCCAACCCATACAGCCATATGAAGTAGCGGTTACGACTTAAGTCGACATTTATTGTGTCGTAACGAAATTTATTTGTAACATTGTTCCGTAGCATAACGTCGCTGTGTCGACTCGTGGTTCGACACCGTGTCGAAAAGTGGGGAATAATCGTAACAGAATAACAGTAACTTTCAGTCACATTGTGACTTCGCCGTGTCGACACGTTGCGACTTTTATGCGCTCACATGCAATGCATATTCATTCATTCATTTTGCCGTTGTGTTCGTTCTTTAACTGTCAATTTTTATTTATATTCTTTCTTTTTTGTGAATGTCATCATAGATATAAATCTTCGCCGCCATCGGAAAAAAAATGAAAGTATTTATTTACGTATTTCTGTGATAAATGCATCATAGTCGATCGAAAATCCTCTGCGAAATTAAATGTATCGTGTAGTTTGATGTCACTATAATAAATTAACCGATGCGCCCTTCTAATTTAATAAAATACTTAAAATATTTTCTGTTAATGTGGTGGTTTTCATTTAAATAATTACAAAGTATCGTATTTCCAAGCATTGCAGAAGATTTTATTGATACGGCCTATATAAATTTAACCAAAATATATTCTAGAATACTATAATACTAATATAAATTGTGTAAAATGATGTGGATAATTTTGTATCTACTTGAAAGATGAAACCCAACACAATGTTTCGTAACTGTGTTTACATGTGTCGGCAATATGTTAAGTGACGTTACAGTGTGACTGTTTTAACAAAATGGAGTTTTATTATTTTATGTTTGCAGTGGTTCTCAACATGCCGTAAAGTTAGTATTATCAAAAAATTTAACTAGTGAGGAAGTAACTGCCGTGCCGGAAGGATGGGTCGTAGAACATACCTATACTGGCCTCGTTCACTTAAAATAAACTTTCAAAAATCGTAGCTTATGACGTGGGAAATATGGTCCTACGAGTGTTTTTCAAATAATCCTGTATATATAATATTTTTTCCATAAAAATTCTTACCTGGTTGTCTATTTTCTGAACTTGTCCTCATCTTTACTTTTCTGTAAAAGCTCGAAGATAGACGAAAATGCTTTGGTTGTTTATGACTCATAGTTATAAAATAAGTAAATAAATCAGGTAGTAAGAGTGATCCCTCTAATTATAGACCAATATTTGTGCTTCCAGCATTGAGTAAAATCTATGAAAAAATCATGCTCGACCAGATGTTATCTCACTTTAATTAGAATAGGATTTTGCATAGTCATCAGTTTAGCTACACGAAAGGAAGGTCAACGACGGATGCAGGATTGAAACTTATCAGCCACATTTTAGAATCCTGGAAGAAGTCCCAGGATAATATTATCATATTCTTTGACCTCTCAAAAGCATTTTACTGTGTTGACCATATTACTCTGATCTGTAAATTACATCATTACGGAATTCGTAGGCGAGCTGCTGATCTTGTTTTTTTCAATTTATCCGACAGGTAGCAAAAAGTATCCATAAATGGGGTGACGTCGTCGGGGTCTTTAATAAGGATAGGCGTGCCTCAGGGTTCAATTCTTGGCCCTTTTCTTTTTCTAGTAGTTTATATTAATAACCTTCCTAATTTATCAGATATAATTCTATTTGCTGATGACACTTCTCTTATTTCTAAAGTGGATAGAAAAGATACGGATGTCTTGCGTGTCAACGAACGTCTGGCTGTTCTTTCGAAATGGTTCGCAGCTATTAATCTCTTACTAAATGCAAATAAAACTAAATGTATAAAGTTTTCATTACCGAATGAAGAAAAATAAGGCAGTTGACAGATGTCGCCACAGCTAGATTAGTTTACTATGCCTGTTTCCACAGTTTTATGTCTTATGGCATTTTATTGTGGGGATCTGCAGCTGACGTAGACTCAATTTTCATATTGCAATAGAGAGCAATCAGGGCTATATATAAAATGGGTACTCGCGAGTCCCTCAGAAATAAATTCAAAGAAATCGATATATTGACACTGCCTTCTCTTTATATCTTAGAAAATGTTTTGTATGTCCGTAAAAACCTAGAACTTTTCAAAATTAGAAGCGATTTTCATAACATAAATACTCGTAGTAAACACGAAATTATATTACCCCAATGGAGATTAGTAAAGACCAATAAGTCATTTTTAGTAAATAGCATACGCTTTTATAACAAGCTACCAAAAGCGGTGACTGAACTCAGCGAAGGAAAGTTCAAAATACATATTAAGCGTGTCTTAACCAAAAAAGCATACTACAAGGTTACAGACTATGTCGAAGACACGCTTGTTTGGCAATGACTGCCTCTGCATTTGTGGACCCCTGGTAACTCATAATATTGTGTAAATGTATCTATTAACTGCTCCATCTTTTTTGTAACCTATTTTTTTTTTCTAACACATTGTTTTTGCAAAATATTTATATTATCTGACTCCAACCACCTTAAACTCGTTAGGTAGTTTTTTTTGTTAACATCTCATTTATTGACAGTTGTAATTATTTTAAAAAAATCTAGCTTTTTTTATATAGCTTCTTTTTATAATGTAAATGGAAGAACACTGTTAGACTCCACGAATTCTTAGATTACTTCATATTTGTCTCACTTTTTTAGAACGATTATTTTATTGTGCTTTTGAGTACAATATAGACCGGTTTACACTGTTCTTAAGTAATATGAAAATATAGTAAGAACAACCACTTTTTTTAAAAGAGTAACCATGGAGTTTCTTGCCGATTCTTCTCCATAGGAAACGACCAATTTAGAACCGCGCACTAGCTTCTGACGTTTTATAAGTGCCCATGTACCTAGGCAGTGAAATAAAAAACTTTTGAATTTGAATTTTGAAAAGATCAATAATTTTATTAAATACAGTAGCACACTTTGAGAACCCCGGTTGTTTTCTATTTGGTCAAATCCAACACTACAGTATCGTAACTGTTACTACACTTGTGTAACTCCAAAAAATATTGTAGTTTAGTTTCGACATTGTGTCGATAATTTAACTTTAATATTTACACAGGAATTCAAAGTAAACACAATGTGTCGTAAATAATTTAAGAAAAAATTTGTCGTAACTTGTTGACACAGATACAACACTTATTTACTGTAACATTTTTCAGTACAAAGTGTTGATATCGTTCCTACACGCTGTAACCAAAATCCGCATCGTTATTAAGTTTAGTAACAGTTCCGACATTGTTACCTTGTCTTGCTAATCTGTGACTATTTGAGAATTTTGCGACCGAAAATGGTTGTATGGGAACCCTTCGATGTGCGTGGTATAAACGAAGAGGCAAAGCGCCTAGACGGACCGTAAAGTTGATTGCAACGTATTTCCTCTTCAACTAACAAATAAATAATAGGTTTTTATTTATTTTTTTAGCGTAGTATGCCGGATATCTGCTACTTGCTTACATACAAAATATAAACCAGTATTCAACATTAAATGAAGAAATATCGCTCTACAATTTTATTATCCCAAATAAAAAGTTATCTCTAGATGTGGACAATCCCTGTGAACCCCAAGTTTCGTCAAAGTACGAAACTCGGAACTAGGTTAAAGCGGCACCACTCCGGTGATTACGTTTATCCGCGCAGAGACCCGACGCGCGGCGGACGCGAGATAGCCGAGATAGCCGCCTGAGCCCTGCGCCGAGATTGATGGATGGCGTGATAAACAAACTAACGCTTTCTTTGACTCTTGCCGACCACCGCCATAAATATTAGTTACTTCGGGAAATGTTCGAATTGCTTTGCTAAGATAAAAACTTGCGTTATAGTTTGAGATAATGGTAATTTATTATCGGCTGTAGATATTCGAACAATGTTAAACTTTCTGTTCTATAAGTATATTCCCGGTCTTGCTAAAATAACATTCAGTGTAAAAGAAAAATAACATTTAGATTCGTATTTATGTTTTAACTTTTAGAACATTACTTAGTTTTTCTTCGTATCTGGAAAATTAGGTATAGAACAGTAAAACTGTTTGAACATTTTTACGAGTTTTACGATCTTCATATCGACCTCGTCGACGCAGGTTAAATTTTATTACTGATCCCAAAAATAAAACAATCAAAGTCCACAACGAGTGATCAAGGCCCTGCGCATTAGCCGTTATCACCCAATCGCAGCACTCTCACACAGCACATTAGCCGGCCAAACCTCAGAATAACCGTAGCGTTCCAGTTCCACGTCCGCGGTGCGCGCGCGCAGTGAATGGGCGCGATGAAAGCTCTTCCTGTCGGCCGCTGTTGTTTGCTGCTCCGCGGTGTCCCAGTGAACTGCAGTGAAGCGTTTACACTAGTAGCGAATGTTGCGCAACAAGGCAACACAACACTTATTCTGTCAAAAATCGTGGCGATTGACTCCCTAACTTAGCCATTACGACTCTTCTTGAGTTGAAGTTGAACCGGCGCTTAGATTTTGCCATCGTCTGGCATGACGACATCCATCGGTCATTATATCAGACGATGGCCATCGCTACAAAAACTGATCAATAGATAACAGTATTCTTGACAAACTATCGACCATTTCCTACTCATATATACCTTGACATTGACAATATCACGGGACGTTCGTCAATGAATTGAATTGACACCGAACTTTCTGATTTTTATATGATCTAATAATAAATATCTGTTTGTATAAGCTACTACAAAAGTACAAATTAACAAGTGGCGTTTGTCTGGTCACTAACGCTAACTGGGTCCCTCTATTGAATAAAGCGATCTTTCTAAGATTTTTGGTGTTTTTAAACAAAATTTTTGAGAAAATATCATTTAAATTCAACGGTTTTTCCTGAACATTATCATTTCTCCCACATCAATACCAAAATGATCGGTCTTATCGTCATTCAGCAACATCACCCGATGTTCGATCGCTAGTTGCGGGCCAACAATCGTCGGTCAGTGAACACTAACCTCTACAGCTCACCTCATCCACACATCGCGTCGTGCTCATTCTTAATTGTGCGCGATTTATCTTTCATTCTCTTGGCGCCTGGTACGCGCGTCGAAAAATACGTGACACAGACGTGTGAATCCGAGGCATTTTAACACTCTAAATTACTATCTTCCTGTATCTGATAGATATTGCGGGAATTTTATTTTTTATACATCTAAATTCTATGTTAATGTACAGAAACGTCAAAAGAAAACATCAGTGCACATATTTTAAAGGTTACATCTATAGGTTAAATTGGGCTTTCCAATACCGACTGTGTTACTTCTCCTCCATTCCTCTCTCCTACATTTTGCTGTGCTCGACAGGGTCCATATTGATCTATGTAAATTTTCAAAACCATCTATGTATACATATGGATTGCAATAAAGTATTGAGTATCTTGTTATATTATATATACCCAGTCAGTCAGGTTATGGCACAAATTGAATAAAAAATGCAATATTTCCCTCAGACGTCAAAAGCTCAGCTCTTAGTGATATAGTTTTGTGCTCTCACGGCCGCGGTCGCGTCGGCTGGTCGCTCGGCTGACAAAGTGCAGGATAAGTAAGTTACTTGAAGTTCAAACCGCGCTCAGCGGATTACGGTACAGCAAAGGTTCTCTTCCTTAAATGAAAATAATGTTATTTTATTCACACTTCTGAGCCTTATGTTTCTTGAAGGTCTTTCGCGATAGAGGACTACTGGTGGACGCCCTCAGCCTCATCAACTATTTAGGAGTCAATGAGTTCAAGATTTAAAGTCGACTGGCCTGTTGATCTAGTAGTTAGTGGCCCTGACTGCAATGCCGGAGGTTGTGAGTTCGATTCCCACCCAGGACAAATGTTTATTGTGATAGCATGATCATTTGTTCTGTATCTGGGTGTAATTTATATATTAATAAGTATGTTTTTACAAATATTAAGTGTGTTTATCAGCTGTCTAGTAGGTAGTCATAACACAACATAACACTGCTTAGCTTGGGACTAGACAGCGTTGTGTGATAGTTGTGGAGAAGAAAAAAAGTGTCATAACCTCATCATAATGACTATTTCTTCTGTTTACCACGATTTCGGTCTCAAACCTAAACTTTGAAATTGTTGTCTAGATTAATTTCAAGCCACATCGCTTACAACCATCAAAATCACAGCTTTCTCTATGTTATATGTCGGTTGTAAAATTAGCCGGTCCGCTGTATTTGATCTTGTTTACATCGCAATTTACGATCTGTCGAATGATAGGTTATTAATAAAGTTTCCTCTTCCGGCAGTTAACGTTACCTTTCAACGCTGTTTTAACTTTTATGCTACATTTATAATAATAGATCTGTGACCAATATAGATCTAAAAGTCTGCTACGCCCCTGCTGCACCATTTAGGGCTTAATACTGGCTCTTAATTTCTTGAGTTGCAAAAAAGCAAGGCAATCTATTTTATACTTGTGAAAATTAATTACCTAGAAGAACTTTAACGTTTTTTCCATGTTTCAGTGAGAGAAAACGATACCGCTACTAAATAAACGCAAAAACTGTCACCATGCAGTACCTACTGTGCTTATTGTCAAGGCCTTCTTGAACATGCATGTCAATGCAACACTATCATCAAAATGCTAGCTTACTACAATCCTCCACCTGATCTAATATCGTCGTCATTATCCTGCCCTTGTCCTGTATTACTTGGAGTCGACGTAACACTTTTTTTCTTCCATTCTTTCCTGTCAGCCGTCACGCTATCACTAACCTTTTTCTTTTATATCACTTTTCACGCAATCCATCTATAATTATTTTGGCCTTCCACTCCGTCTCCATTCATTCACATGTACATACCTAAACTCATAATTGTTTTAACATGTTTTTCATCCCTCCTTTTCACATGACCATATCAAGACAAACTATTCCCTTTAAACTTTTCATTCACTGGCGCCCCTTAAAACTGCTTCTAATATATTCATTTCTCACTTTATCTATTCTCGTCAAATCACACTTTTATCTTAACATACTCATCTCCACCACATGCAATCTTTTTTCATCCGTCTTTTTCACAGTCGAACATTCTGAATCATACAGTATGTATGACAGGTCTTATCACGGGCTTTTAGATTTGCTAACAAGAATATAATTTCACCAGCATCCGTGGTTCCACCTGTGGTCTCGACTACAGTTACCACCTAACTGTGAATGTTATCAAGATGTGTAAACACCATAAACAATTCCTGTTCTCTGTCATCGCCATTGTGAATCACTGAACGGGTTTACTGTGGCTTTCGCTTACCCTGCGCAGGCGCAAATACCTGATGGGCAGAGGTCTAACGTGGACTAATTTAGACATAGGTCTACCTATTTCTTTCATAAATTCGATGACGAGACAGCGACTGTTGCAACCCAGTGTTCGACCACGTCGTCGCTTACCATCAAGTGAAATAGTGATCATACGCGAGCCTATGAATAATAAAAAAAAACCCATGTACTTAAAGACCCCTCAGGATGCGAAACCGTAGGAGAGGGCCCACTTCGCCCACGCGTAGCTACGCTGCTGCTAATAAGTGCAAGTAAAATGAGCTGAACGTGTTTAGGTGTGGCACTAATGTATAATTGTTAATAAATATATGGTAGGTGTAATGTCATTGTCTTGTTTTGTAATTCATTGTCAAAGGCCAAAGAAAAGATGGATAGATTGTGTGAGAAGTGATATGATAGAAAAGGGAGTTAGTGATAGCGTGACGAGTGACAAGAAAAAAAACATGTTGCGCCGACCCTAAATAAAACGGGACAAGGGCAGGAAGAAGAAGTAGGTGTAAAGTCATTGTCTCTTCTTTAAAGGTAACTTCTCCCGTACTGGGGCGGAGCGGAAAGGCGTGTCAGACTTTTAGTGACTAAAACCACCCGTATGTTCCCACAGTTGCCTTTTACGTTCTAGGAGCACGAGTAACCTTTTCAGAAGTCAACCCATAAGTTTTCCTTATGCTTCGAGCCTGCTGGGACTTAAGGTTTTGTTGACAACCCATTGAAACGAGCATGGAATAGTACGCGACGTTGACGACTCGGGCTAGATCCGGACGGCTACCGGACTGCTGGACAACAAAGGAAGCTACCCAACGCTCGTCGCAAGCAACGATGAGTTTCCTCGGTCCTAGCGATTCTCTTTCAGGTTTAATTTATTTTCAATACACTTGCTCAGGAAGTGACTCTTATTGCACTGCACTTAGGTACATAAAAGCACTTGTTACCAAACTGTGATATTTTGATTACCATTAGTGCACTCGTGCTATAATGTAGTTAAAACCTTTTTGTTCAACCTCTTTGTTCGCAAAAAAAATTTTGAGTACGAAAAAATTTCACATAAGTTATTGCGTTCAATGGTATAAATTAGTGTCTTACTTATTTCATGCAATTTTGACCATTTTAACTTGAACAAATGATTTATTTAATAATAATAAAATATATATTTAATAAATAAATCGTATACTCAAATAAAAATTGTTTTTTTTTTTGTGATCTATGGCCACCATTTTAATATCCGTCCAGTTTTCGACTTTATTTATTCGAGTGTATTTCAGTGGCTGTTAATCTATACTAATCTATACTATATATAATATTATAAAGCTGAAGAGTTTGTTTGTTTGTTTGGTTGTTTGAACGCGCTAATCTCTGGAACTACTGGTCCGATTTGAATGATTCTTTCAGTGTTGGTTAGTCCATTTATCGAGGAAAGCTATAGGCAATGTTTATTTTTTTTTCAAAATAACGAATCCGTAATAAAATTGCTATTTTGTAACAAGGTGTAAAATCGAAAACGTATTTTTGCGTGCGCTGCAAAAACTATTGACAATAGAACAAAATGATGTACTACGGGTTTGTAGATCCCATTAAGACCTACAAAAAAGTCCGCGAGAACATATATCTAGCTATCATGGTTTAATCACAATAACCGATTTTGTGTTCAAAATAATTATTAAATCGTCTGAAGAAAAAAAAATGACGTTAAATATGTATCGTAATATTAATCTTTATCGAAATTAAGCATTATGTTATCAAGAGTATTTATGTAGAAGTAAAATACTGTTTGTTTCTTCATCTCAATCGGATATTTCGTTTAAAAGTTATCACGTGTTGAGAGTTGGTACCTATTAATGAGTTATGGGCCATAGAGATTTTTATCAACATAAAATCCTGTAATAATCTTTTTCGAAATATATTTGTTGATGATTGAAAGATCTTTGAAGAGTATAATTAATACATTTATGAACGCGGTAATTTTGGGAAATACTGATCTGATATGAAAACTGTTTAAATATTCAATAGTCCATTTATTGAGGGAGGCAATTATAGGCAATATTTTATCTCGGTATTTCCACGGAAACGAGAAAAACGCGGGTGAAACCGCGGGGCACAGCTAGTTTTTTATATAAAATATTAAATTAATAAAATAAAATATTAAATAAAATATTAAATTAATAAAATAAAATTAAATACTACAAAATCCTTAGAAAATGTTACATGCGTATTCAATTGTCACTACGAAAGACATTATAGTAAAAACTTTTCACGCAAAAAACATAAACGTAAGACTAGGCAATATGATTAACACCTTAGCCTTTCCCTAGGGGTAAATAAAAAAATATGAGCGCGCATATGAAAACAGATTTTTACCGCCATGCCACTAAAAAATTTACTAATTTTATTGTTATTTTCTTCACAGGTGTATTGAAAAATGCCGTATGATACACGTGAGTAATTAATGATTACTGTTCTCGGCTTTCTTAGGATAAATAAATAAATAATAAATAAATATCACCTCGACTGTAATCACTAACATTACACACTTACATCATAATGTAATGTGTGTATTATCATCTTAGCAGGTATATTATCTTCAAAATATGTACTCACGCATGTTGTTTGTATTAATAGAATATCCTAGTTCGTGAGAATACGTTAAAAACATCACCGTTATGTTTGAGGCAGTGGGCGCAGGAAACCAGCTCATAATAGGTATTTATTCTCAGTGCGTAGTTGCGTACCGACACACACCACTACTAAAATTAATGCAGATTGTTGGAGCCTACTTATAAATATCTACTTATTCGGTACGTAATCTATTAGACGATGTATGGAATCACGTACTATTCAAATACAATTTTCTGGAGAATACGTACTGCAGATGATGTCCTAAAAGGTTCTGTGTGCGCCCCGTGCATCTTTATTTATAGCAGTCCAGTAGCTCTTTATAACATGGGCACGCCACAATTGTGGCAGTAATTAGTGCCTTCTTTAAGGAGTGGTCGAACGAGCGTACGTAAGACGTGTGCCCTGCTTAGGCAGAGCACTGCCGAGTCTTGATGGGGGCGATCGGCGGTAGTAACCTCTCACACCGGGCCCTGGTTTAGGCCATGGTCCGACTGAGGAGGAACGGGAAGCAGCCGCACGTGAAGGTAACTGACGTCCTCTTAACTCGTCGTCTGTTTGTCCGGTAACCGCCCGGATCGAGACCGAGTCGTCGACGGCACGTACGTGCGCTTTAAAGAGATGTCAGCAAAACTGTAGGGCCCCAGTCGGGGTGAAGCCTACTAAGAGTATGGGTTGACTTCCGAAAGGGAAACCCGTGGTCCTGTTACACAAATTGCAACTGAAGAAACTAAGGTACGGTTTTAGTCAATAAAAATCTGATACGCCCTCCTGCTCCGTCCTAGAACAGGAGAAATGACTAGAACTAAAAAAAATGCTTTTTATAACAAGTGTCTAACTTTAGAACTTATTTTATGACCTGCACGCTCCACGAGGACGCAGCTAAGTAATTGTGTTACACTTTTGCGAGAAAATATTTAAAACTAAAAAATATCCTCCGACACTAACTTAATTTTCTCGTCTCGAGGTTATTCTAGACTGAAGCAAACTTTACCTTAGATATTTTATATTCTCGAAATAGTTTAGTACCTACTCTACTGGAAACTCTACTTAAGCAGTTTGTTAAATATTGAACTTAATATACCATGACTGTGATGAAGTGAAACTAATAAGCATTTAGATGCCGCTGTAGTCCACACCGCTGCGTGCCATGCTAGTTGCGTCCCGCACAGGGGACTACCCTCCACGGCACCGACGTCATGCCATCTGGTCGTTTTCCATTGTATCGTACCAAACCACCAGGTTCTGATACCGAAGGGGTTGACAAGACATTGACGAATAATCGTAATTCTCGCACTAGTGATTTAAATACCTAACGCAGGATGCGCATAAACAATGCTTCGAAAAGTACATACTTGTGCCGTAAGCCGGGGCCGGGAGCTGACGCTGATGGACCTGGTTGTGTCTCAATTGAAAAAACTTTTTTTGTGGGAAAATCATCACTGACAAGCCTTTTATCGTGCGAAACGATCTCCGGCCACCAAGGGATTTACAGGTAACAGACTGCAGTTACCTGAACATTGAAAGGCTCGAGAAGGTGACACACTGTTTTCCGTGTGCACCTCTCTAGCTTAGAGGTATTGCGGTCGTATACAGTTGCAGAGGGTGACGGCGTTCCGTATAGTTTCGCATGATTTCATGCTAGGCAATATCTGGCCCGCTCTGGGTGAAGGACACTCGTGACGAAATCCACAAGATGAAAAAAAAATGTTTGCCTAAGCGTGGACAGGTAACGAGCCAAATCGATACATTCATAATGCCTACGGTGGATGATGGGCAGCCAGAATCTACAAACCCGACTACCCTTTATAATCTGACTCGACATTTAGATACCATTTCGGTAGAACTAGGAAAATTCTCCAAGCTGTCCTGTATCGCCAAACTTGTTATTTTTAATTAAATTTGCTGTATTCACTTAACAGGGCGACTTGATTTGATTGAAAACCAAATTTAATTTCAGCAAAAAACTGAAACCTTTGAAGTTTTAATAACACTTTGTGCTGTACCTACCGGCAAGTCAGCGGTACGGTTTCGTAGTTACGAGCCGACACTCGACTACCAATTACTGCGAACAACTACTTCGTAAATGAACTAATTTTGTTCGCCCTTCAGAAGACCGTCTGCCTATTATAGTTGACATGTTTTAAATCCGAAAACATCAATTTTATTTACCCTTAATTGTTGTATTTATTTGACTTTATGACGTCTAGCGGTTTGTTTCACAAAATATTGCTAAAACCAAGGCTACGCATGTGCATGTAGATATAACACTTATATCTAGAAGGGCTAGTCCCTTCATCATGGACTTATATCTACTAGCCCTTCATCATGGTTTTGACTTCCATCTTATGTTATGAACTATGATTGTAATCAAGTAATATTAATAACGGCTTTTCTGAAAATTATATTCAAAGGCAACTGAAAAGCCTCAGTTTACTGAAACAAGCAAGATGCTACTCTAGTTACGTCACTATCAGTCAGAATTGTGTTAGACATAGGCCTTTGTTTATCAGATGTATGAAGAGGCAGCTAGCAGCACGATACAATTGTTTAGGATGTAAAGTAAAGACAGATTTTAAGCTCTTTAATTATTATGGAAAAAAAAAAATTTGTTAACTTAGGACCCCTTTATACAATATTAACTTTTCGTTGTATTGACATGGAGTAAACTCAAGTTCAACTTGAAAGCAGGTAACTATAATTTAGTAACAAAACCATAACGAGTCGGAACTTGTGACGGACATCAAGATCAGAGTCTTTAAAATGTTGTTCAAATCTGCCAACCATCAACTGTTGGATCTTTTGTAGTCAGAATAAAATGTTTTTAAAGTTCCAGAAGAAATGTTGATCGTGTCGAGCTGAGCCGACGGACGCCGCGTCATTCTCTCTGAAGCTATTGTAATTGACAGCTGAACGTAACATTGACAGCTCGGAGTAGTTTGAATGTAATAAAGGAAAATGAGTTTCTAATGTTTTCCGTGCAAATTTTCCAATATTCTCTCTTTTTAAAAACCGTTCTGAGACTTCAATAGATCATCCAAATTGGTCCAGTCACGTTGAGACGACGTATTTATTTTAATATATTTATCTACTTATATGAAACACACACATCAGAAATGAAGATATCTGCAGGAGCACCAAGATTACAGACACAGTCCAAAGAAACGCTAAACTTAAGTGGCAGTGGGCAGGGCACATTGCACGCAGAACAGATGGTCGATGGACGAAAGGTTCTGGAATGGCAACCACGTACCGGAAGGCGCAGCGTTGGAGGGCCTCCCACAAGATGGATCAATGACCTGGTGGGGGTCGCGGGAATTCGATGAATGTGAGACGCACAGGACTGCAGGTCATATGGGGCTATGTCCAACGTCTTTCGGCGGAAATGATGATAATAATTTTATTTTCCTATGAAATGACTGTTTTATGAAACTGCAATTTGGTCACTGGTATTTTCAAATTGACTACGAAATATAAAAGATAATTATAAGTTCAAATAAAATTTTGTTTTTTTCCGTTTTAAACTTAATTTCTTTATGTTTCGTTTTTTCAGCAGTATTAAAAATGGCACAGTTTTCGTGAAAGTGTTTCCAATACAAACCATTGTGTAGAGGGCAGGACCACTTTCGCGGAACCACCTCGGCGCAGGTCAAACGGAACAACAAACCGGGGTAATGACGCCTGAGCCTCACCTTTGACGAGTGTTTGTTTAAGTAGCGGAACCGCTATCAAAACACCATTGTTCTAATGTTCTGCCAGGTCAAGGTGCGAGCGTACGCACTGGAATAGTATTCAGTGAATGGCAATGATTCTTAGGAGTAGCGTATCTTCAGTAAAAAATATCGTATTGGCGTCAAGACATTAGACAAGTCTCTTTTTTTTTGAGGTCTTCTCTCGCACTAGGGTGAACCAAGAGGGACTGTTAGACTTTTACTGATTAAACCCACCTTTACTTCTTACGGCTGCAGCCATGGGACCGCTTCCCTTTCTTCTCACTCCGGACCATTTAATGAACCAGACGAAGACAACGCAAGACGTTCTGGTCGTCGTCGCCGGTCGCCTCCACGAAGACACGACAGTGCTCCGTGCAAGTGAGGCAGACTTCCACCGTATGCTCCACTGTATTCTTTAGGTGATCCGCACAATGTTGACACTGCATCCGAAACAAGAACCTCTGAAACTGGGCATGTAAAGCACTATAGTTTATATCAATAAATAAATTAAATGTCCGGTGAGAATCTACTCTCCATCAGGTGGACAGGGCCTCAAGTCTGCTATTACAATAGTGTCAGAATGGTCTATCATTGATGTCATAATTGTCGATTTAGACAAGTTTTGGTAATCTACTAATATAATGGCGTCATTATGACTTTCCTATGGTCAAACACTGACACTCCATTGAAAGAAGTGGCGTAGAAAGGTAATCTCGTTCATAATGACAAATGAATATCTGACGTATGCAGTAATCTGCAAAAAAAATTGACAGTTCCTTTGATCAGTGACCTACCATTATGACGTCATTGCGCAATTAGTGCTTTAAATAAGCTCTATATTGTCATTCTACCACAATTCTATTACAAGACCATTGACCGATCAATGATCGATCATTATGATTAGCAGATTACAAACTTTTAGCAAAATAACAATGGGATCGTGTTGGAATGACGAATTTATAAAAATAGCAGACTTAGGCCCCTGTAAGGATGCAATAGCGCCTCTCCAGCCATTACTCAATAGGAGGGCGTACCGCCGCGATTGTGGCGTGCCCGGAGACATGTCTTCTGCAGCTGGTATTGATAATTGAACTTAACATTAGCCGACCATGTTTATTTTTGAGTTGTGACTATGGTTCATGTCATCAAAGACTAGATACCAAATAGTTGTTCCCATAAACCTTAAAGACACACGCATTAGTTAGTTCCGTGAACAAGTTTCGCAAACAAGAAACGCTCGCTATTCGCATGAATTTACTGTGTTTATGTTATACTAATGTGCACGTTCCCTTGTAAGTGTTAGAGTTAGGGTACCAAAGAGAAACTTCATTTTAAGGATTTCAATAATAACTGTTTATTATCCTTTTCTTTATATTGGAAGGTGTGTTTCAGTAATATCACGTGAGACGTGTGCTCCTAAGCAAGGCTAGTGGAAAACAGTAACTGTAACCATACTAGGGATTTCAGTCAAGTGGTCACGGGGACTCTATCCATTAAATATAATATTTATTGCTTAGAAAGAGAAAGACCATAGTGTTGAAGCAGGACGGATTTGTTTTTGTTATATTCCAACACGCCCCCCTCAAAAATAAATCCCTTTTTCTTTAATCGCAATATAATATCTATTACATAATATCTACTATATCAAACACCTTTATACAATAATAAAAACACACACCTTCCTTCTTTCTGGGAATACAATATCATCATGGTCCAACATTCGTTGCACAGGATTAGGGAAAACCCAGTAAAACCTAATCAGACCAATCAATCATTTCACTTATTATTGAAACTATGAATCTTATTCGTCTACTTATCATAACCAAGCTCTTATTATTAACATAATATAATAACATATCCTCATGCACACTGCATCTATTTACAACGTCACCCCGAATTTCATTCATATCTAGATGTAACGCACCGTTGGAAATTTCACAGGATACCAGCTATCTGGTTAACTTGTAGAAACAAAACATTATAGTAACATATTTCTCAACCTGATACTTAATATCTATGTGTTTGTTTGTGGCTGGTACACAGGGTGGTAGGATTATTCGCAATGCTTTTACATCCATTATTATTATAATTATCTTAAATAAAACAGCATTTGCTACAGTAATGAATATAAATAATAGTTAATATGTAATCATTTTCACCAAATACTTTAATCACAGTATCTTTAACTGTTTTACATTACACCGTATTCTGCTTTACTACTGTGTACTATCTTGCAATTGTTAGCTGCCAATTTATTTGCTAGAAAATTGTACATTGCTTAAATAATTTAAACAATTAAACCACAGTACATTTTATATTTATTCATCATTACCACTTCAGTCACAATCAACAAACACCCACCTATATATTTTATTAAACTTGAGATTTATAGTTCCTTTAAATATTTTAAGACAAAGGGTCTTGTATCTAATTGTAACCATTACAAATAGTCCTTTTGTTTGCATATCTACTTGAGATGTAAACAGTAAACTAAGATTAGGCTCAATTGCATGGCATGATTCAGCATCAAGCACCTCATAGGATTTCGTCACGGGGCTCTTATAATTTCTCATGAGCTCAACGTTTTGTTATCAACATATTTAACTTTCAAGGAGTATATGGGCAGATTTATTGCCCCTAAAGCATTCCTCAAATTAAACATTTCAAGAAATGTTATATATCTACATTTCCTAATTCAAAGTAATTTTGTTTTCTGACCTATTTCATTTTTCACAGAAAACATTTTATAAACTTTATGTCAACGATTTAATTAAAAATTTAATTGGGTATGTTTGACTCAACTGCTTAGGTTACACATTATAACATATTTGTTAAAATGCAATAACATAGACTTAAACTAAAAAAAAACTTTTCTTTATCACATAACATAAACATCACGCCTTTATTACCCAAAGGGTCATGCATAGGTGCACCTATAGTACACCCATATTTCATCAGTTATGTTTAATTCCCTTATTTATATATTTATATGTATTTTATTGTACACCAATATAATACATAACAAACCTTATAATAGTGAGCAAACCTATTGCCATCAACCAGGCACCAGACTTCGTGCATTATCATCTCCCTAGCCTTTTCTGTTTTGGGGTTGGCTACTGATCTGACTAGATGCGTCTGAATACCAGTATTTTACATGGAGCGACTTACTAGACCTCCACAATCCAGTAACTAGGCAACTATAACCAATCATCGTTCATGACCAGCATTAAAATTTAAATGCACTGGTCCACTGGTGAGTATTAGAAATACCTTTTTATATAAGCTCACCGAAACATTAGGAACCAATAATATACAGATTACATACATCCATATAATGACTTCATTAATATATAAACCACTATTTGTCAGCCAAAATACCCTTAGCTATATTCATAAACTAAAATTTCTTCATCCAGGTTCCTCAAAATTATGCTTTTATATCCACATTTAATTATGTCAACCAAGACATTACATTGATACGCAAAAGTTTAACTAAAACTTTGCTATTCTTTCAACTAATACAAAGGTTTCATTAACATTTTTCTGATTATAACTACGAGCCATTAAACTCGTTTTACAACTAATTTTCAACTGTACCTATTTACTTATCAATGACTTTTCTTTATTTACAATCAATTTAATTTAATCAAATTAATATTTCTTTTATCTCTCTTAAGAACTATATTTCCAGGTATCATTTTCAATCTGTACTTAATTGAATCAATTATTTCATTGGAAACATTCTTCATTTAAATGCTTATCATACCAGCATTTAATTCTATTTTTGTATGGTTCAGCACACAATAAGTAATAACATATTATCAAAAATATTGTCGCCATCGTAATCATTATACGAAACAGAAAATTAAGTTTTGCATCCTACACTTCGTCTCTAACTATGTGATGTTTCTCGATCTTAAAATAAAGTTAACTTATTTCTATGTGATATGACCATCCCGAGCTCTCCACTGTTTCCTACACAGATTTATTTCCAATTACGCCAGGTATTGTATCATGTTTGTTTGCTTAAAAACTGATTGATTTATATCAGATCTACACCTCTTTTCAAACGGGTGTACCAAGTCAGAGTTACCGAGTTATGCTATTTATAGCTAATAACCTATTTAGGCTCAAGTTTCACTGGCCTATTTGATAAGAATTTAATCTCATCCATTTTACATCTCTGACTCCCACAAACATTTTTGGTTTACCACATCCCACACTTTATAACCATTAAATTTGATTCATCATCAACAAAATTCCCTTTGACAACCTCTTTGCCAAATTCCGTTTTTAGACTTTTACTAACTTAGTAAACAGTAGAATCAAAAACTTTAAAATATACAGTTTTGGCTTATTATTATGCCATAACTAATCAGGTATTTTTTTTTTAATCTCAGTGCTCCCCAGAACAATCCAACTTCAGAACGATTTGTCTTATTTAGACTCGTTTTATCATCGATCGACATTGTTCATCATACACATCATAAGTTCGGCCATACCATTTACAGCCAGTGTATGCGGCACTGTTTAGGGATGACCATGCAATACCTTCCCGAGCTCAACTTTTCCATTTAATTGGATTTAATTCCCCTTTCATTATCACAACATAAAGTTAACAATTCTCAGACCAAAATGAACTTCACATTTTTTTTTTTTTTTTTTGCAACGTAATTTCGAAACTTAACAAAGACGATATATCCTCAAAATCACAACATAGCTTTAAACTTCAATAGACGAGAAAAAAATCTGTTAGGATCGCAAAACATCTGTGTGCACTTGAGATTAAACGACGTCTCGTTTCAAACTTTTTTTTTTGTTTTCAAATTATCAATTATCAGACAAGTTTTTGTCATCTACAACACTACAACACTTGACACACAATGTACCGTTAGGTTTAATATTATCAATTGTACAATTATCAGACAATAGTTTCAATTATTTAAATTATTCTGATATGCAATTATTTAATTCCATAATAATTTATAATTATTACTATTTGTGACTTTATATAACGAGCATTTGCTATTTAAAGCATTTTCAAGCACTAATCAGTGACCGCTCAGAAGATTGTTCAAAGACTTACCCTTATTATCGGCTTACCATCGTTGAACATATTGACCCCGCCGTTTTTACCAAAAACGACAGTCATTTCCGATTGCTGCTTTTTCTTCGCCGACGACGTCCATTTCACTGGTCACCTGGTAATTCCCTTTCTTCGTCGCTTGTATTGCCGCACCAATGTAGCAACTGAATCGTTTCTTGGCTCCTTACGCTCATTGAAGTTTAGTTTCAATTTTTCTTGATTTTCAAATGATTTGCTCCAGATCACCAAACAAAATTAATTCGTTTGCCCATCATTTCACGGCCCGCCATAACAGCAAATTCAGAAGTTCTTGAGTAGTTTGGTTTTGAAGTAACTATACCATTTTATTGTTGGCTCCATTGTTTTCACCAGCGCTTTTGTAATTCTTCAAATCTCCCTTTTTGCCAGAGATAACATTTCCTGGGTTCCAAATTGTTCTTTATTGACTTTGGTTTTTTTTTTTTTTTTTGTCGATGCTCTCTTGAATTGTTTGAAGGTGTGACTTGTGGTCTCGTAAGTTTCAGCCTGAAGTACTTTTAGACTAAGATTTCATACATATCTTGCAAGTTTGATTTCATGATCTCGCAATCTCGTTTTCCAAAGTTAACGTTATATTGTCTTCAGTCAGTATCTCGATTGCGGTGATGATGCTGCTCCAGACTCAGTTGGTAGAGTCATGTTTGGCAGATCACTTTATCGCATTCTAATTGTGCACCTGCAGCCATAGGTTCAGTGACGATTTTATCAAATTATAGTTATTGTGGTGTTAAATATTTGGTTATTGTGGTGTGTCTAACCAATTTAAAATTCAGCAACCTTTTACTAAAAGACAGCTTCGTCGCCACACAATGTTCTTTACTCACTCGGTACTTGTTTCTTCCATAACTTCAATGGCGACAACGTTCAGTAGGTAATTCACTTGATAATTTTTGAATTCGAAATGTCCACACACTGCATTTATCACCATCAGATTGTTAATGTCCCATTTGTTTAATTTGATGCACAAAAAGTTTTTTATTATTATTTAATGTTCGTTTATTTTCACTTTATATTATTTGCACTTTGGTCTAGCGCTCTGGGCCCATAACCTGTTAGAGTTAGGGTACCAAAGAGAAACTTCATTTTAAGGATTTCAATAATAACTGTTTATTATCCTTTTCTTTATATTGGAAGGTGTGTTTCAGTAATATCACGTGAGACGTGTGCTCCTAAGCAAGGCTAGTGGAAAACAGTAACTGTAACCATACTAGGGATTTCAGTCAAGTGGTCACGGGGACTCTATCCATTAAATATAATATTTATTGCTTAGAAAGAGAAAGACCATAGTGTTGAAGCAGGACGGATTTGTTTTTGTTATATTCCAACAGTAAGTTGTAATGTTCCCACAAGTCATTGTCATTGTCAAGTACGGAGGTGTTTACTAACACCTGAGTTACGCACCGACACCTTTGTGGTTCACTCGTTACTCATGCAAGGATCGCATTTCTATATTGGTATGAATGTGATTCTTCGAAATTGGTGACCACAATTGCATATTGAATTACGTACCTAGTTAACTTACGACATTTGTGTTGTAAAAATAAAGCGATTGTTTTAATGCCTTTGTTATTGAGTTATTTCTACTTAATTATAAGTGCGTACAATCCTAAATCAAGTCATTATTTTTGGACTATTGCCTTAATGTGATTTAATAAAAGCTAACAAGGGTGGTCTGAAAAGTTCCCGACGTAATAATGATATACGTACAAGACATTTTTTTCTTTCATTTTATTTTCCTTTTTTTACATTGTCTCATTGTAATTCTGCATACGCATCCCAGCAATGCTTCCATTTCTTTAACCTGTACAAATAGTAGTTGACGTTTTTCATTGGCAAAAAAAAATATTTACGAAACTTTCGTCCGCATTTAACGAAAATCTCTATCTTTCAAGCGAAAATATTAGATGAGGGAACCAAAAGAAGTTGCTTAGAGCAAGATCTAGTCAGTAAGGAGAACGATCAAGCAGTTAAACCGTAATTCGTAGAATTTCGCCGTGGCAACCGCTGAGGTCAGAGAGAGCGCGTTGTCGAGATGGAAAATGGTTTTCTCTTTCTGCGTCTCACATCAACTCACTCAAATGACTGTAAAATAAAAACTCCGCATCCAAAATGGTTGAAACTTTGGTGAGTAACTGTCAAAAGATGCACAACTATATTCACTAGCTTTTATTGACTAGTGCTACTATCTTCACATTGAGGTCGGAAACTTATCAGACCACCCAAGACTGAGATGACTCAAGACTAAATCTAGGCATTCGCAACGAGTTTATAATTCAAAACAAATTAGCAAAGCACAGGTTTATTGCACTGACAGTGATTCTAAAAGTACCAGGCGGTCATAAATACCGCAGAGCTATCTATGTTGCTGCACACGATAATTTGATTGTCTTGTGTTTCGTAATGCCAGATTACACGCGGCTGTTTCAGTGCAGCGCCAATTAGCGCTAACCATGTTACTTACCACAGAACCATGAACATAGAGATGAGTTGCCACGACTGCAGTAATAAATTAATAAATAAATATTCCATAACTATCACACAACGCCGTCTAGTCCCAAGCTAAGCAGAGCTTGTGTTATGAGTACTAGACTACTTATAAACATATATTTCTAAATACATACATATTATAGATAAATCACAACCCGACAGAACAAATTAATGATCATGCTCATCACACAAACATTTGTCCTGGGTGGGAATTGAACCCACGACTTTCGGCATAGCAGTCAAGGTCACTTACCACTAGACCAACAGGACAGTCAAAAAGTAATTACTGTGATATGTGATCACCTGCTTAACGTGCTGGTGTGTGAGTAGGTATACAAGAGTAAAGGCAGAGGCAATTAGTTTCCACACACGAAAATTATGGAAGTAATGTCTCCACGAATGTTCTGTTTAGCTGTTATCCTGGTATCTATCTATAAGTACCCTAAGGTAAGTAAACTCTAATACGTTAGCTTAAATCGTAGTATCAATTTGACCATCAAATGGTAGAGAAATGAAAGGACTCCTGCCACTTCTGCCACCTGCCAGTTCTATGAGCAGCAGGTTCGATGAGCTGGTCAGCTATTCCCGCGAGTGAGATCCGTGGGCGGCTCAGGTTAAGTAGCGCTTCCTAATTAGGACTGATGAGGATACAGCTAATCTGGCGCGGTCATTAATTCGACGTGTTTCTTATTAAGTTAATGAGAGGAATCTGCTGCCTTCCGCCTTGTTGACTTGGATTGCGCTAGATGTTACAACAAGCAGGCGATCGTAAGTAAAGCCATAATAATTTGATAATTATCAAAGTAATTGTGCACACCTACCGCAATGTTGTCGTTTTTAACCCAAAGGTTGACTGGTAGAGAATGTCTTATTGCATTAAGTCCGCCTATGTACTACTACTGTACATGAAGTTGAAATAAATAAATAATAAAATGTTTCTTTTTTCTATTAGTTCTTTCAATCTTATTTTTGCCCGTGGTAACCCTCATCAGTTAACCAAGAAAATGAGAATTCTATCTTTTCAATGAACATTTACTTTAACTTAAACTGTAAAATATTTGTAACGAGGCAACAGTTACATGTCGACTCTCGAATGTCGGAAAAGTACACCGAGGAAGAAGTTAAACTGAAACCGAAATTACTTTTTTCATTTCCACACCAGAGATCGACCGCACCTTAAAAACATATCAATTTCAACTGAAAATAAAACCCTCTGGTCTCTGATGACTACTTTAATCGGGACCTAATGTTTACGTTGGGTCAACATTATAAACCGCGGTATATTTTACACAAACCTGTGGAAACACTCGCCGTTCAAACATTGCCTCAAATACAAATATTTGGTGAACTTTTTCTCAGGAAAATCGGTGATTACATTTACCTCAAACAATAATGGCCTGAAAACTGTTTTAGTCATATTTGCTACTCCAGCGTCGGAGCATCGGCAGGTAGGTACATGAATGTGCCGTATACAATATTGGATAAGTAATAATATTTACAGGTTTATTTCGAGCTCGAATGGGTAACAAAATTTCATTCAGGAGAGGTTTTACGACAGCACAATCGTAACTTTGTGAGGATAGGCAGCGTCGTGACAAAGATCATGTCTATTATGTATTCTGTTACGAATTAGTCACGTAACGGGTCATAATTTCCATAAAATGATAACAAACAATAAATCAAGCGGCTCCTAACCCTTCCTAGTTATCACGACAGGCACGTTTAGGGTTGTTTAAAGGGAAGGGTCTATGGCAAACAGGTCTTTTAAATTAATACCATTACCGACGGTGACAAGCCATTCGATATCCTTATCTGATGCCACTACATCATGGCGGTCTTTAATCTCAATATGGCGTCGCCAAACATGGTGTGATTGGCCGTAAAGAACATTAGAGTCAGTTCCTCGTCACGAATAAGGGACAAGAATGTTATCAAGATCACGTATAGCGACAACAAGAAAAGAAACGTAAGAAAACTATTTAACTACGTCTATAACCAGACTTCTATATTTATTTAGGTGACATTGGCGCGCGAGTGAAGCCCCACCTCAACGCGACGCGGCTCTGCGGTGATGAAAACAAATACACAGTCCGTCTGGTTTGACCACCGCCATCAAATAAAGAACCGCCACTCCACGCCGCGTAATGTGCGGCAAACGTAAAGTTTTGATGAAAACATTACGGCTCTCGTGAATTTTTGTTATGAAAGCTTGTTTATTTGTGCACTCAAACAAACGCGTTGTTCACGCAGCTGTAACCTGGAACTATGTACTGATAACATACTCGTACTAACTACGTTGTTTTGTTATTGCTTTTTCACATGTAAATAATAATTATAGAACAGAATAAATTCCTGCACTCTTTTCACTAATCGATATTTTTTATTTATTTATTGGTTTTAGTTTAACGAAAACGACTATCAACCAATTTCATTACTTACATAATATGTTAAATATAAACAAAATTCACACACATCTCGCTAAACTCCAGACTATACTGACACATTCGTCTGCGAACACATCACAGTTAGGGTGCTTGTCCAAACGAGTGTTATAGAGTAAGATCCCAGGGCTGCCAGACGTCACGTATTTTCTCACGAAGGAAATGTGGACGATTGAGTACTGTTAGTATGTACTAAGAACGCATGCCTATCTGCTTACTTGCTTAGACGGCCAATTTTCAGGTATCAGGTAATCAAGGTACATAAAAACAGTACTTACTTCACGTTAATTCTGTTGTCTGGTGAACATATATAAAAATCAAGCATTAGAATTTACGTGAAATTATGTCATATTTTGGGAGCTTTAAAGCGTCTGTAAAGCAATACGGCCCACGGAATGTGTCTGGGAGTATTGGCGACTTGATTTTAAAGATATTGCCTAAAATATATATGTAAAAATCAGCTTGGAGAATTTACGTGAAGTACGTACTGTTTTTATGTGCCTTGATTACCTGATACCTGAAAATTGGCCGTCTCAGCAAGCTAGCAGGTAGGCATGCGTATCAATTTTTCTATGATGAATTTTACACCTCTACATTAATATTGCAAAGAGTTAAAGTTTGTTTTTATGTTTTTTTGTTTGTAGGAGGTAGTCTCTGATAGTACTGATCCGATTGCTGAAATTATTTCATCGATAGAAAGCACCTTTAGTCCTGAGTGACATGATGCTATATATATTTTATGTACGCGGGTGAAGCCGCGGGCAAACGCTAGTAGTTAATATTTGGTAATTTTTCTTCTGACCTCAAGTGAGTTATTCCCTATACAACCTAAAAGAAACTTAGTAGGGAACATAAAGGGATAGAGATACGCTTAAAAAAATATATATCTAAGGTAAGCTTTTTGCACTTTCTCTTATATCAAAGCATATCTTTTCTCATGTGGGTTCCAGACGCGTTATGTGTAGGATTGAGAAGTGAAAAACACATTTTAAGGCCGACCGAGGACGGCACAACATATTCCATCTAATGTTAAAATCTCTTGAGAAACGTTCTGATAACATATTCGATTCACTCTGTTTACGTTGTTGCTTAACAAAAAATAAACGACTTACTATTCTTGGTTCAATTGAAGTGGCTTCAACTGGTGCCAGATGAGTGCAGCATGGTGTACTGGTTCCATACGATCAATGGAGAGATACTGGGTCATGGGCAAACTGATCTATGAACAAACCGTGTGCTGGATGAGCGTCTGGTGAGTCTACAAGCTTTCAAATAATCGATGGTATTTGTAAGCTGTCGTTCGATGGGTGGCGAGTGGCTTTTTTAATTTCGTAAGAACAAAACTGTGTTAATATTTCTGAAGTTTTCAATTGGTATAATTGTATTTATTATAAATTGTATTTTTTAATGTAATTCTGAAGAGTATTTATGTTTCTAAAAATATTCGTTGTTACAAAACGAACATATACTGTCTCTCTCAAGTTTAGGCCGGCTATCAGTCAAACATGACGTAGGTAGCTGAACACTCCTCATTCGATATTTATTTATTAAAGATCCTACAAGATGCAGACAAGGGTTCTGACGTATCATGGTATCCTATCACTTGGTAGTCATTGAATAAATTATAGGATTAAGATCAAACCTGTAGGTAAGCAAGAAAGGGGCGCCACTAAGTGAAGGGTGAGTGAGCCGGGTCATCATAGTGACGTGCGTATATCTGTTTATAACGCCATGTGAGTGCTAGCGCGGGCTCGATGTTAGTGCTGGCGGCACGTGCAGCGTTAAACTGATCGTTTATCGGCGTTACGGGGATGTTGCAGTGCGGTGCCACTATTCGCTAGTTTGACGAAGTCCTGTTTTGTTGTCGCATCTGGGATAGAATGAAGTGGTGACGAATGAAAAAGACTATGAAAGCTTCAGTAGAGGACGTTTGATATAAACGTCCTGAGTGGTGGGGTGATACTGAAGTGATGGTAAAGTGGTGATGAGGTGATGAGGTGATACGCTGCGTGATGCGTAAATTGTTTTGACTTCATAATAGAAGTGACCCTTTAAAAAAAAAATATAAAACCGATTTTTTCCAGAAACAAGATTTTTTATTGCCTCTTTCAGTAATCCTTTATTTTAATTAAAAAAAATATATAGATATATTCTTTTATGATTTTGTGAATTTGAATTTAGAATCCACAAACCAGAACTAAGGGTGTGGGTGGGTTTAAATAAGGGTGACAATAAGTACCTATTAAACAATTTTTTACCACTACAATTTTCCTTTAGGTTTTCTGTAGAAAAATCGACTTCTCCAAGTTCCTGCGACTCAGGACATAAACCGTGCCATTTGAGATTTAAAAGCTACTGGGAATAAAGCACCTGTTAGGGAGCTATGCGTACGAGTTATGGTCGGAGAGCTTTTTATTACTTTATAAATCTAGATGCCTTTCTGCATCTGTATAAACGCCAGGAGAAAAACGAAGCACGAGCAATGGCGCGCATGCATTCATCTTACCGAAAACAATAATTACCGCACACCAGTTTTTTCCGAAATGTTAGATGCAGGTGCACATATGATACATTACCTATTAACTTCAACCGGACACAAATTAAGGCTACGAGTTATTCATGGATCATCATCATATTCATCATTTCAGCCGACTGTCCACTGTTGGAAATAGGCCTCCCCCAAGTGTCTCCACAACGAACGATCCTGTGCGTCTCGCATCCATCGGATTCCAGCAACCTTTACCATAGATATCCTTATAAAAAGCTCAGTAACAATTAGTCCGGTTTAAAAATCGAACCCGGAAACGAGAGTTCATCAGTAGTGCTTGCCACTACTATACCAAAGAGGCAAATAGAAAAAAGGTAATAAATGATGATTGTCTGCTCTCACTAGCAACGATTACACTTTCTTGTAAGAGGAGAATTGATTGATTGGTAATTAAATTACTTAGCATTTGATTTCTTAAATTACTTAATTAATTCGTAACATTACACTCTCTTTTATCAATTTTCTAATCCTGTGTGTCTCAATACAACAACAATCTATTCACTATTGTATGTAATTTCATTTGGATTGTGTATTGTATGTATTGATGGCGACCGCTTTAGAAAGTCGCGAGTAAATGAATTGCATGGCTTGCGTTACGTCACAACTTTCTCGCGTAATCAAACGAACTAGTCGTTGTATGTGTTGTATGTCGACGGCCTTGTATTACATGTATCGAAATTAATTTAGAAATAATGAGTAGGTGTTTTTATTTCAATAGGAGCTACGTCTAGCTGTGGGCAATGTTTTTTGTAATGTTATGTTGTAAAGTTATTATAAGACATGGAGTGCCGCGGGGCAGCAGACTTGACATCGCTGAAACTATTTAGGGACTATGAGCAAGTTGGAAAGAGTAATAACTTATTGATTTTATCAAAAGTATTAAATTGTACGACCGTGTGTACAATCGGCGCTCAAAGGCTCAGTAAATAATGTTTGAAACCGTTTGCACCCTCACTCGTCGCTCAAGCTTCCTTATGGCAGTCGGCCGCCTCCTTCTGCGAAGCAACAATGCTAGCAAAGCAAGAGGCCGCATGCGTGAGGCAACGGCGCTCACGCCCCAGTTACCGCCGAGATTACGATCCCGATTTCCGACCACCGCAGGCGCAGGCTTGCGGACGGCGAGCAATGGGTAGCTCGCCATACGACCGTCCGGTAACCGTCCGCACCGAGCCCAAAACATTGACGGTTCGTATTGTTTCACACGAGCCTCAAAGAGTTGTCAGCAAACCGTAGGGGCCCAGCGGGGTCGAAGCCTACTGGGGCCAAGGGTCTGCTTCTGAAGGATTCGGTTGCGGTACGAAAGGCAATGAAGGAACAGGAGTGGGTTTTTAGTCAGTAAAAGTGACTGACACTATCTGCGGCTCCGTCCTAGAGCGGGGGATGTCATTAGATAATTTTTCCACGTAAAAAAAAGGTTCATTAGAAGACTAACGTCAGACATTATCTGTCTGGCAACATTGCTGAAATTAACTTTTTTGTCGTAGTCGTGAGGCTCACACAATTTTTTTTTTATTGTCTGTCTCTTTTTATCAACTTCATGTCGTGCGACCCCGATGACTGTCGCGAAATAATAGTTTCTTTCTTTTTTTTAAATTCTATATGGTGGAGGTCCTTCGCAGACAATCGCCTATGTTTTACAATTTACAATTACCTTCATCACACAGAAACCATTTAATTTTTTAGATAAATAGTAGCTCAGCAGTACTACCACGAGCTTTTAACGCGATCCACTTTTCTCTTCCTTTTAGTTTAAGTAGTTATTAAAAAACTTATTTTCAAAGAGAATGCTGGATTATTAATTTAGCTTCTGAAACCATCTGCCTGCGGGTATTCAAAATTATGCGGTTTTAAAGTTATGCGGTTTTATATTGTGGACTAAAACTGTTGAAACTAATATCGAGGGTTGTTCGTAACTCAAAGGACCGATGAGCCCTTCGATATTAGAAAATTCCCTCGAGGTACAAAATAAAATATATTCCTCAAAGTAATGGGTCTAGCTATTGACATATTGTACGTACAAGTAGACGCTGGGAAACATTTTGATTTTCGCGCACGTTAGAGCCCTGTGGTCAACTTTAGGGACCGATCGATCGGCGTAATAAAACAGGCGTTTGACATTTAATATGTCATAATACAAGTAACTATGTAGGTAAAGAATTCGAGATATTGTCTTTTGAACAACAAACTGTAGAATTAGAGTCTAAGCATGTATGACTAAACTGACCACAACATTTACCTATATTTATAGTCAAAACGCGACATGCAGTTAATAGGTTAACAATGAAAAGAAACACAACTTTTGAATGTTCTCTAAAAAGAAAACGAAACTCACAATTAGCGTACACTATAATTATATTCATTTTTGATTCAACTTCAAAAATGAGGAGGTTGTCAATAGGTCGAAATCTTTATATTTTTTATATACGTTCTCCGAGGGTCGTACATGCCTGTGCAGATGCAGTAGTATTTTTTTTAAAGAGTATACTTCCCAGGTGGTCCCATGGTCTCAAGAATAGAACCTAATTCTGGAGAAATCGAGACACCTCTTCAAATTTTATTGGCATACTTTTAATGGATACCTAACCATTATAGGAAGCAGGAAGGAAGGTAAAACATAAGTTTAACCTACCTTACTATAGAACCTCTCACTATTTAGGTTTAGCTGTGTGTTCTATTTTATAAAATACTAGCTGCTGCCCGCGACGTCGTCTGCGTGAAGCCTCTACAGCACTAAAAATACCTAAGGTGCCAGTGTCGCTATAGCATTATAAATAAACAACTTTTAAAATAGCATTAAAATATAAGTTTTTTTTGCAAACGAAGCTAGTGAAGAGAGTTATATGGGAATCCTGCTGAGTTCAGTCATAAGATGTGACTGAAGGAAATAGAGAAAATAATGCAGGAATACATTCCAGGACACAACACAGTAAAAATACGTATAAATGTATCATACCTTACAAGACTTCCCTATAAACTACATTGGTACTGATACTGCCAGGAGCCAAAATGTAAAGAGAGTCAGGACTGGTGGCGCGGGAGCAAGTGACGTACAGTTGCCCGTGTGAGAAGCAACTCGTCCTGAGGTTGACACCCGCTGCCCTCAGTGTCTGCCCATGCGACTTATTGATGGTCATCGCGAAGCAAACACACACGGGGAACTGTACGCGCTTGAACTGGAACGGGAAGTTATGGGGTATGAGGGGAATGCGTGGTATAAATAATAAACTGCCTTACTGACGCCACAACCCGTAAGAATTTCCGCCTCAATGGTGTGTCTGTGTGGAGCGAGATGACTTTGAGGCGGGTCCAGTCACAACTTCGAAGCATAATCGGGACACCGACCTTCAGCTTGATGGTATGCGCCGGAAGTCCACTTGCTGACGGGAGTTCAGAAATTCCACGGAATAACGTGTGGCATCATCTTGCTCGACAACAGTGTTTATCGAGGTGTAGACCACTTCATTCTTCTCAATTTCCGAGAGAATGCATTCGTTAATTGCTGCAGCCTGATCATTTTTGGGCGTCAAAATGGCCCGCTCACACACCCAAGAATTCTGCTGGTGCGGTATACGACTGATGTCCCCGTACACACAGTGAATGAGTTTTTCTAAGCTGGATACCACTCTACCGAGAGACTCTGAGTAGAGTGCCTTCGCCAAGACTTAGAAGGACATCGGAGAATTCTTGAGCACGTGCATTGCCGCCGAGCCGAGCTCTCATATTAATGGTCAAGCGCAAATCAAATCAATCAAATCAAATCAAAGCATTTATTTCAAATAGACCATTTACAGGCACTTTTGAATAGTCAAATGTCGGTCAGTCCAAGAAAAGTGAAGCTAAATTGCAAGTTCCAAAGAGTAGGTCTCTATGGAGAAGAACGTGCAAGAAACTCCATGGACACTCTTTTAAATCATAATGCGCAGTGTACGAACTCGTGACCACAACGAAGATCGTTTCGATGAAGCATTCATTTCGTCAGCCCTCGATCCCCGCGTCACCTCGGGAAGTGTTTGCCGGAAATCGCCACTGAACAGAACTGTGACACCATCCATCAAATGTTAGTTCCTGCGGATGTCCTGCAGGGTTCTGTCCACGACCTCAATTGCCTTCCTATTGGCCATCGTACACTTATCATCAGAGAGCAATCCTTGAGCACGTGTCCCTTATCGCTGTTACGTGACACACCACAAACAGGCGTTTCGGCGCTCTCTAAATCGATGGCAATTTTTAACATGGCATGTGCTGTCTTGCCTTCCGGAAGCAGTGTGGCAGCGATTCCTGACGACGCTACAGCAATAGCAAATTTGCCTTGGCTCCTGACCTCTGCAAGTATGCCAATGGTAACAAATGTTTTTCCTGTTCCACCAGGAGCATCCAAGAATCGTCGACGGCGCGCACTGTTCCCGCGCGCCTCAAGGAGTTGTCAGCAACAGCAGGGACCCAGCCGGGTCGAAGCCTACTGGGGCCAGGGTTATCCGAAAGGGCGCTCGAGCCCCGGTATGAAGGCTAGAAGGAACGGGGTGGGTCTTTTAGTCAGTAGAGTCTGACACTATCTCCCGCTCCGCCCAAGGGCGGGGGATGTCAATGCATGATTTTTTCCACCATAAAAAAAAAAGGAGCATCCAAGAAAAACATTTTACCCTGGTTTTGCCCAACACTTTCAAGGACGGTGTCATAAATTTGTTTTTGCTCTCAAGAGAACAAAGCGACATGGTAATTTCGTATGATGGGTATTTCGCCCGGATCGTAATTTGTTTCAGCGTTATACTCCCGATTTCCACGGTCTTGATGTGGTGATGATTGGAGAGCTGGTAACCCATATTCGATCAGTGGATTGCCGCCGATAGTAATGACCACATCTAGAAGTGAACTGAGACAGGTGTTCAGCACGCGTTCATCAGTTACTTCGACTTCGTCTCTAGTAGCACGCCTCAAAGCTCGTAGAAAATCTTCAGACAGAAGATGGCGTTACTTCTCTCACAAAGCTACTGGGTTCGCGACTCCACAAAACACAAAGATGACGCATGTGGCTGGGACTGTCACTGACGCTTGCCTCCACGAGGTCATCCCAATTAGGCAAAAGGCTGCGCGGTAAGTGGGATACTCCACGCCATCAAATGTCCTCAGAAAAGCGAAAGACGTTGAGCCTGGGACAGTGTGATGTAACAACCGCAGAAAATAGAATTCGCCACTATTCGGGTGCACGGTATAAACCCTACCCAATGCGGTGTCCTTGAAAATTCCCGGAAAACCTTCCACAGCACCTCCTCGTCGATGTCGGTTGAATACACCCCTTTGATTGTCGTACGTGTAATATGAAGGCACCTCGTCATACGTAAGGGATTTCTCAAACTGGTCGAATTCACAGAGTCTGAGAAATGCCACCATGTGATACCTAACACCGCATTTTTTTTAAATGGTCTTCCTCAACTCTGCGCCAGATTTTTAGGGTTTTGTTGGAACTTGAATTTGTCAAAACGAACTATAAAATGAAGAAAATGCACATTACCATCTATGAATTTTAAGAATAACTAACTACTAACCTCGCCAACATGATCAAATTTAAATGATTAATTTCCAAAAACTGTTAACATAAACTTGATTTGATTTTGATGAAATCTCATAGATGGCGCTGCTTTAAAATTGTGTTTATACTACTAACATTAATTAAACTATGTTTCTCTGCCCAAGTTACTTTAATGTCGTAGTTTTTATAGTGTAAAGCTAGATAATAGCATGACTTACTCAAAAACAACATTTAAATATGTGTCCTTATATTACACGCTGTCACAGAATGCGTAAGAAAAATAAAGATTCACAGCTCCTCCCCCGTAGGTGATAGCGTGATAATATGTAGCCTATATCTTGACCCGACCTCTTAGTAATATTCATGCAAAATTTGAAGTAAATCCATGCAGTACTTTTTGAGTTTATCCCGGACATACATACAGACAAACAGACAAAAATTCTAAAAACTATATTTTTGGCTTCGGTATCGATTGTAGATCACGCCCCAAGTATTCTTTTAAAAAAATATTCTATGTACAGTTTTGACTTTCCTACGATTTTATTATATGTATAATAGATTATGAAAAATTAAATTCAATCAAAGTTTTATTAAAGCTAAGTTCCTCTGACCGTAATTATTAACTTGCGCCACTCGCTCGCGTCTGACAAGCTTCATAATTTTAAATTTACCCGGAAAACGGGACCATTTTGCGCCCCGGAGCTTTGTTTAAGGACATATGAGATAACGGGATAGTTGACCGAGAAAAGGGATAGCCCCGTTCAAATCGGGACGTATGGTCACTTTATGACCGACCTCATTACTAAATTCAAATTCCCTCATAAGCTATACTTTTTGTAGGATCGTTCTAATGAACGAAGTACTAGCGCAGTTAAGCGTAGTTTAAAATGTTTTTTCAACAAGTAGGTGGTGATGGATATGGATCCAAAATATCTCGATGTATTGATTAAATTCAAGATTATCTGTAAAGATGCACTTATCGAGTCAGTTCCTAATTCTTGAGCACGGCCACCATGTTACTAACCTGTCGATTTTGAACATTATCTATACATTAATTATGCGTAGATACAGCTAAGGAGTGGAATTCCCTTCCAGAGTCTGTGTTTCTTGATAGTCAAGAGTGAATAAGTTTAAAGCAGGCGTGATCCATCGTCCTCTACGTCGTCGTTTAACATGAGGTGAAATAAAACCTCACCCTCATTTTAAACACCTCGAGCAAGTATCGTGCACACGCACATCCAGTGCTTCAGGCTGTGTATTGTTTGTACGTGATCATTCATTTGATACAGATTCTTATTAAATAAACTTTTCCTCTTTGTATTTCCCTGTTCCCACGTTCCCTGCTGCTCTCACATTAAAAGAAAATATTTAACTACAAGCTCACCACAAAGCTGGAGTCTAACTTTCTATTTTAAATTGTCGAATGCAGCGGCGAGTAAAAAACCATTTCTCACAAAGCGTCTGTAAGAAATTGGTTTCGATTTAATTTAATGGAAGTAGGGTACGCAAATACGTAGGATTTGAACCTCACAGAGTCGTGGAACACAAAGGATTTAATTGAAAGTTTAATGCAGGATTAAATAAAGGTATATTTTTTAATCACTGATGTATATAACGAATTGCTGATGTGTGTTCTATGAAATTGTGATTTGTTAAGGTACCCCTAAACGCTATGGTATACCTGACAAGTTTGCCTGCATAGTTATACGCATCAGGTAAGCTTGTATGTAAACCTGCACAGTTGTGCAACGTACGCTCCGGTTTCCCTGCACTACTCACCTGCACAGACAAACCTGTCAGGTATACCCTAGCGTATATGGCGGGCATTACAAAGCAAATGCAAAAGTATTGTTGTTATTTTATAATACACAGTATATTTTTAAATAGCAAGTATTTTCATCAAGAAGTCACTGCATTCATCGGAACTTTACAAAAACAGGGTCTGTATAGTCGTTTGGGCCCGCTCGGTTTGGGTCCGCGGGATGTTTTATTACAGAGTTCATGTCTCTACATGAACTCTGTAATAAAACAATGAGTCTTAGCCAAGTTTTGACTTTTTGGAATTGTCATGAAATGCACTCTGGCTATAAATGTTATATAAATATTGGTATAAGACGTACAACCTGTACACTATTTTTGGCTTAACTGTAAAATATCCCAGCTAAAATGTGAGAAAAAATATAATCGTGGTCAATCGTATTTTTTGTTATCTACTCGTAAGTTGAAAACAAAACCACAAACACCGTCTTCCAAATTTAGTTCTTTTGAGTGTTTTTCTATAATGGAGGTTTTATATTTTTCTCTGAGAGAAATAACAAAGTTCACGCATGAGTTATTCAGACGGCGCGGTATATTCCATCACTCACTCCATCTGCGTTCAATATACATGTCATACTGTCTCTCAAGCCGAGCCATAACGATATCTAACACAGCGGAGCGTATTTCACCATCTTTATCTTTATTCTCATTTCTTTGTGAACACGTCCGTTCAAGTGTGAAAGAGGCTATCACGAGAATATTGTTGAAAAACGTACAGAAGAAAATTAACTCATGTTCTATTATTGATACACCATTTGCTTCAAATATCTACCTAATTTAATAAATCAACACACATGTCGACCGTCCAATTTAAGATGTTTCATTTGTCAAACGAAGAGATTGATGAATCATAATCAAACAATGTGAAAGTGGATCTTAAGTAGGCAATCATCCGATGTACATACTCGGCGTATTAACGAATAAATTAGTTAAGTATCGTTAAATTGAGGACAGCCACACAATATCCGCATCAATCAATCAACTCGGTCTACCGCAGACCAGCGCTGGGCGCAGGACGCTCCCAAGTTCGCCACGACCGCTGGGAATGCGTCCTTAGCATAATAAAGTATCCACGCACACATACCTTTATGTAAATTGCTATACCAGACTTTTAAAAGTGCATGCACTACCGAAGCATCAAATAGTAAGTACTCCACATATTTCAGACTTTATACAATCGCTGATGGAATTGAATTTTGTCTAGTTAGAGCTCAAGAACATCAATTACTGCTATTAAAGAAACAAAAAAACTTAGGTATTGTTTAAAACACTAACCGTTTCCCACAATACACTATCAATTTTACGAGCACGATAAACAAAAGTGAATCTCCATTACACAAGCGCCTGAGTCAGCTGAAAGGGCAATTATTTCTGTAAAAGGAAGCAACAATGGTGGTATGTATAAGTAGAATGGAAACAAACGCTCATCTATGTGCCGATGTGGGCGCAGTATTGTGCGGAGCGGCTGGAGCGTGGCGGCCGCGGTATGCCCTAATGACTGGACCAGTACGAGCGCGCCAAGCTCACGGGACTGCTAATTAATTGTTTGTGTCGATCGGTTTTGTATTCTCCACCACAACGTATGGAGATGTTTGAAAGATTGCTTTGATGAATTGAAAGACTGCCTTTCTTGAGGAATTTACTCATCTTTTTAAGAAAAACAAGATGATTTCTGAGCACAAAGGATCTTGTAAACTGGAAAAATTATTTGATTACCAATAAAGAAAGTGAATGAAGAGAGAGAGAAATAAAGTGAAAAACGAACGTTGTTCTGTTCTCCGACATTACAATATTAGAGATGAAATAATAGCTGTCAGTCTACGTTAGCTTCATTTCTTATTCATTACTACCGAATTTGATGTACACCTGATGGTTTTGGCAGTGAAGGGGAATACTGTGTTTGCATTAGCAAACCGGCTTAGTAATTGCACGATTGCTTCAGGCTCATGTCAGAAGCAGAACTGATTTTTGCCCGTGACATTCGTTTGGGGCGCTTATTATTTGTTCTGATTAGATTTACCGCCTCGCCCGGGGCCTGCTTGTGAGGGTCCCAGGCCTCGTGCTCCGGGAATCCCTTCCCGGAATCAACTCAATCCACTTACTGCTCATCCTTGGCCTCTATTCCTTTCACAGCTGACATAACATTAAAACAATTCAATTGAAATGGTCAGTGCGTCTGACCTTACGTTTGTTATCGTTGCGTAGTTCTGCGTTCGATAACAGTAAATGTATATTGTTACAGAATATAAGTACCTTTATGTAAACTATGGTGAATCCAAAGTACACGAATGTAGGTATTACGTTGGTACAAGGGGTGGTTGAAAACTGCAGAGCCAAACTCAGATCGATACGTTTCTTAGTTTGAAAAACGTTTTGATCTAAGTTAAATCTTTGGTTCTCATTTTAAAGCTACATTTCACCTTTAAACGCTACCGTGAAAAAATGTATGGCGGAGTTCAAACGCGGTCGAGAGAACGATCAAGATGATCCCGTAGCGGTCGACCATCAACGTCAAGCACCGACGATAATGTTCAAAAGATTTGTGACATAATGATTTTATCTAATCGGAGATTGACTGTAAAGGAGATAGCTGATCCTATTGGGTTTCAACAATCAATTCAACTCAATTGTTCAAATTTTTTTTACAAATGAAGAGGTCAAAACTGGTGTCGACGCATTTTTTGAGGGCTTAGTTGAAGATTTTTTTAAAGCTGGCCAGCATAGAAGCGCTACTAGGCCCTTTTTACATAGTAGAACACTGATTGCTTCACCTTGACTCTATAGTAAGTTAAAGGCGACTTATAAGAGAATAAGATCACGTAATGTCTATTGTACAACAGTTAACAGCCGGAATCCCTTTGCAAAAGTATCGACCTTGATCTGCGTCACACGTTCCTAATTCAAAATCAAATTCGGTTCGTAAACGTGTTCAGTCGTGTCCTGCCGATGAGCACGCGTCACACGGAGTCGGCACTGCGCTATGGCACAAACGGCATAGACGGCATAAACGGCACAATTAGCGCCAATTGAGTGCCGAGATGGAGGTAACACGAGACACTCATAATTGTAACTCTCCAGCTCATATCTGGACGTGGGAATCGTGTTGATAGAATTGCTACGGTTGCCATGGTAACTTATAAATTCGTTTGGCACAGTCACGTATCTAAGCCAATTACGTTGGTAGCAAACTTTTTGTCCGGGCGACTGCTGAGGGCTTCAATTCAATTCTCAAGATAGATTGGGATAAAAAGTTATTGGAATTTTTAACTTCCGAAAAATATCCAAGGTGGCCCAATTGCGCTCTAAGTTATAATTACGTACTTACTTTTATTTTAAAATATCACATAATTATCTATTTGAAATCTGTCCCTATAATATTTCCGGCTTTTTTTATTAATATAAACTAGTACCTACTTGGTCGTGATCGCTCGTTTATTAGGAGCCTATTTACTCGAGCCTTGAAGACACCTACATTATAATTGGACAGACAAATATTTAAACTCTTGCTAAGAAGAAGGCTCCAATCACAAAATATGTAATGTAAGAAATAAAACAATTTGTATTTGTTTCTTCAGATATCTTTGAGTCGTTACCGAAATCCACAGCTGGACAGCACACAATGCTGGCTGGTCTCCGTGAAAGTGACAGAAACACTTTTCATTAAATAACGGAACACTACTTTTGCTCCAATTAGCTTCTAATTAAAACTACTCCACGCCGTCTCAAGAGAAACTAAAGAAGAATATCTAATTTTACGCTCCATTATTTCTGTAACTCCTTTCTCCTGACTTATTTTGGCCGCCATTATTCGTCAAGCTTCATAAAACAGAAGTTATTATAATGTAATGGCTTCCTAATTGAGTTAAAATAAAGGGAGCGCTTTGTTCTTGATTTGCTATGAGTTACTTAGTTCCTCTGGGGAATCTAGTGGGTGTCTCCGCGGCAATCAAATTACTTATTCATACTTATATCGATTTTCCTGCCTGTTGCTTCGTATAATGTTACGGAGCTAAGCAGTCTCACATTTTTAGTTCTCTATAGTGGTCTAACTGGCTTTTTAGTACCTAATGGAATTCAATAAATGTGAAAGGCTTCAACCTCTGGTTATCTCTGAAAGTCAAAATTCTCATCATCATTTATAATTTCAACCGAGAGACGATCACTGTAGGACATGGGCCTCCGCCTAGTGTCTACACAGTAAACGGTCCTGTGCGTCTCGCATCCATCGCATTGCCGCGACTTTCACCAGGTTATTGGTCCACCTTTTGAGAGGCCTTCCAATGCTGCATCATCCGGCGCGCAGTCGCCACTCCAGAACCTTTTGTCCTCATCGACCATCTATTCTGCGAGCAATGTGCCCTGCCCACTGCCACTTAAGTTTGGCTTCTTTTTGGGCTATGTCGGCAACCTTGGTTCTCCTACGGATATCTTCATTCTTAAAGTCACCCAAAGGGCAATGGAAGGTCTATGCTCGGAGTTTCCTTGCGTGATCACATCAGGCCAAATATCTATCATACTTTAAAAAACGTAGTAGGCCTACGTTGATTAGTATGGATCGCTGCATCGGCCCGGTCATTAGATTCAAGGTTTAGTTATTTATTAATGGTATTGTCATGCTTAAAAAGCGACAAGGAGGTATTAATTAATACTATGCATTGATTGATTTCTACAATTAATGAATACCTATAGATGCCTAGCGATTATTGTAATAGTTAATTATATCCAATCACATACTATTGTAGCAATTAGAGTTGGATTGTTTCGCTAATAAACCGTAGCTGGGTAAATCTAAATTGTGCGTATTCAAGCCGCTCCTACCTGCGTAATCAATCAGCTATAATTGATGCCAAACATTAGGGAATTGTTTAATTTCTCAATCAATTTGCGTAGGTAGGTGTAGGTGCCTACTTGTGATGGAAATTGAAACTAATTGGTCTTCATGTAACAACTCCCGTTACACAAACATAATATATTTCTGGCGAACGTTAATAAAAGTGTCGAAATTGAGTTTTAATGGGAGTAAAGTTTACGCTCCGCGGCGCACAATAATAATGTTATAAAACTAGCGGTTATCGATATGAGGCACAAAAACATTACCTTGAGACGGCATGAACTGCATAAATACGAACTTGGTTCAGCATTACAAAAATCCTCTATTTATGCAAAACGAGGATTTCAGTCAAATAAAAATCAGTACCCTCCTTCTCGTCACAATCGGGTTAAAAGTGCAGGTTTCTCATAAACTTGTTTTTTACCATCATCGAAAATAATAACAGGAAGAATAAATATGTACTATGAAATAAATTATCATGTGACGATATTCGATTACTGCTACAAATTCATGATTTACAGTTTCCGATAACTTTACACCATGTGCAGTGGCGCCCTCTTTTGGCAAATTACATTTATTACACGAGTTTTTATATTGTTCAAATAAATGAAGATAGATGGCAGTACTAAACGATGTGTATCAACGCCATCTAGCAATACTAATTAAAAACTACCAAGATCTGGGTACGGTGATTTTAATTTTTATCAATGACACTAGATGGCAGTAAAATCACCACACGCAAAGTTGAAATACGAAATAGTTAATTAGTCCTGAATTCATATTTAACGTATTATTCATTTTTTTCATCAAATAATTTTTTATTCAGCAAAGAAAATGTATGTGAAAAACTTCTCAACTATTTCATTACAATGGTTTATTAAACCATCAACAGATGGCGGTATAATTTCGGCAACGGCTTCAGATTTCAGTTGCAACAGCAATTTCTACTTACAAAAATTAAACATCTGATTTACGATATGATTATTATTTTTGGATCGAAATAACTTTACGTAAATACCGGTCCTGTTTTGTACATCAAAATTAAAAAAAGAGAATTACAGGCGAACATTTCGAAACCAGAATTTACTTTGCACCTAGTACAAATTAAAAGCAGAATTAGAACATCGTACTACTACTTATGCGAACGGGTATAAACTGCTGAATAAAACTGCACCACGACCCTAAAACATTCTCTTCTTTATCTTCTTTTTAATTCAAGATATCACAATCACACTAATTAATTAAAAAGTCGAAAGTTTGTGTGTTTGTATTTTTTACGCTTGACGCTTGAACGGCTGAACGGAGTTGGTTAAAATTTGGTACATGTCCTGGAATACCTAGAATGGAATAATTTTTATCCTGGGAATAGGTAAGTGCCCTTGGGACAATTTTCTACTTTCACACTTTCAGGGTGGAACCCCTGACAGTAGTAGCTAGTATTGACAATAAAACAAAATTCCTTTAACCTACTTCAAACAATAACTTTTAAGCTTCACGCCAGCATTCCCCAACGGCCTAGCGAGGCAAATAGATCTATGATTAGCTGCAATCTATGATATTCAGTTACAGCAACGTAGCTCATAAGTCTGCTGACATTAGAGCTACTCACAGCCAAGTCGTAACGTCGCCAGTGGGGACAACGGCGTGGCAACAAGGAGCAAGCGCCTCTCAGCCTTGACCGAGTGCAGTGTCTATGTTCCTACGTAATGCACTGCTATATAGACTATGTAACATGCTAGGTGGATTGGTTTATGCCTAATGTTGCAGAAGACTCTTAGAGGCAAAGATTAGAATTGTATGATAAATAAGCAGAAATTTATATAAGTACTTAAATAACTATTAATAAATTACTTAAATAAAAATACTATCAAACCCCCTTGTTTATGGTGGGAAAAAATCATGCATTGACATTCCCTGCTCTTGGGCGGAGCGGGAGATAGTGTCAGACTCTTACTGACTAAAAGACCCACCCCGTTCCTTCTAGCTTTCATACCGGGGCTCGAGCACCCCTTCGGATAACCCTGGCCCCAGTAACTATCAAACCCCTGATTTCTGATTTATGTATTTCAAGTTGAGTATTTTTCAAACTCTACTTTAACCTGTAAACCTGTCAAAAGGCACCTTCGGACTACGGTAGGTACCTATATTACTTAGGGCGGGTTTCTGAATTAAGTATTTAGAATTAAGAATGTCTCAAACCCTACTTCCTCCTTGCGTCGTATTCCTCAATGCTGAGGGTCGTGACCTCCCTGCTTCAACCCTACTTAAACGCCAAATTTTGACAGGTTTTCAAGCTAAAGTAGGATTTGAGAAATACTCAACTTCAAATGCTTAAGTAAATAATCGCAAGACAGTCTTTCAGTTTCCAATATCATCAATTTATCCGTCCATAAAAGATTTATGAGTTATTATTTTTGACTGAGTAACTACCTACTTAGTACCTATAAAAAAAATCTTTTATCTTGTTGGTAATTTGCAACCTGCATCTACATATGGAAAATTTTAGGTACCATGCTGTTGGTAATGGTACAGAAATAAGATGTACTTAGGAATAAAACTGGTTTAACAAACTACGCAGGAACCCTAATTATTGACTGAACTATATTTACGTTTATATGTACTTAGGTAGTTTGCCTATTAAGAAATTAATGTTCTACATTGCATTCGCATGATCTTAACGATTCATAACGTTATGTATTGTGGTGAAACATAGACAGAACATAAACAAACACACAAATAACTGACATTCCGCGATGTCTCAAGGTCAGCGCGCAACAGATCTATCTCGGGACGTTGCGTATGCTCTGTTTGCTCTGAATAACAGATTGTTTATTAGGTATCGTCCAGATTTGCAAATACAGTCCCACAACGAAATTGGGCATGCCACAATCATGGCTGTAAGTCTTAAGTCTGATGTAACTGTTCTCCTACACCACACTTGTACCTATGTCATGTGTCGTTTTTGAGACTTCAGTTTTTTTAAATATTATTATCTCCTTTCTTTTTTGCATCTATTTCTAAACCTTATATTGAATTGGCTTTTTATATGATAATGTATGTATAATTATAATAGATGCTTGATGCATGTTGAATATGTTGATGAAAGTCGTCATATCCAAACCGGAGTCACGAGAGAAAATCGCTCCAGGAAAGGTACAAAGAAAATGTTTTTTTTTGGTAATTTGAAACGTTGATCTTCACTTATATAACCAGATAATACGAAAATACTAATTCATCATCATCATTTCAGCCGAAGAAAGCACTTTAATTATGTAGAAGAAACAACTTTCTTTTTACTTATTATTGTTTATGAAATTGATGTACTCGTGTGTGACTATACTGTAACTATCTGAATCAAAAATAATATTATAATAAAAACCATTTTCTAATCAATAAAAACAAAGTACTTCAAAATATGCCACCTACCAAAATTGTCATACAAAATACTCTAAGGTACATACTGCAGCACCTGTCATATTTACCTTCCTTCCCGTCTGGCGTGTCTAGTCTAGGAGGACTGCAGCGTTGCCATGGCGACGCGCGCCAACAGCGGGTCGTTGACCCGGCAGTCGCGCCGCCCGCCCAGCGCGCGCCGCCCGCCCCGGCCTTATTTACAAACAATTGTTTTGTCAAACTGTTCCTTATCGATAACAAGTGTGGTGCTCAAGTGTCGGGGACCGCGGTTTATGAGTGCGTCGTAATTGCGGTGATGCAGGGCGGCGACCGGCGACCCTGCTGAGCACACTCATTGGTGCTCATCGCTCTAGCGTGTTTATGATGTGACGGCGTCTGTAAGTAATTGATTCAGTTTCCTTTTACGTCGTTCTTTAATAGATTTTTATTGCAAACTATATTTAACAACTTTAAATTACGGTTCCTATTAACATCATAGTCATAAGTAATGTCATAGTTTTTTTTTTTAATTACTTGCGTGTGTGTTAACCCTTTCGAAAAATTCCATAAAAATATTTCAAATTATTCATGGCTGGCCCAAAATAGTTGCCACGGTTGCCATAAATTGGCCGCACCCGCCTGCTGACATAAATATTACGTTAATTCCGCCATGGCGTGGACTGCGCGGTGTGACGTGCTGATAGTGTGGCCAACTAAACGAGTCTTTTGAAATTAAACTGCTTTTTATTAAACATGCTACACGCACGCTATTCTATTTACAGTTAAGCTTAATTATTACCATATCAAGCTATCAGGAAATGAAAATTTAGACGAAACCCTATATTTAATAATGTTGATTCAACCTGATAATGTATAGTTGCGATGAGCATGATCATTGGTTCTGTGTCTGGGTGTAATTTAACTATAAAGTGTATGTATTTAGAAATATATGTTTATCAGTTGTCTAGTACCCATAACACAAGCTCTGCTTAGCTTGGGAATAGACTGCATTGTGTGATAGTTGTGGAATATATAGTTATGTTTTTTGTTGACAATAGGTGTTCTCGTATCGGACCTAGTATATTATCACAAAAAAAAACATCAATATCACACACACGACACTTAAACTCATTATAATGGAAAGTTTTCTTTATTTTTAATTTAAAATTTTTAGACGTTATCGATAGTTAATTATTAAATAGCATAGGTACTTTATTAATTGATTAAATTCATGATTAAGTATTTGTATTACTTAACTCAAATTAATTACAATTATGTCCTGTTTTATTAGTAATTATATTAAATTAAGAATGTTTTAGGTTATTCAAACCATATGTCATTAGTATTATTATTTATATAATTGCTCAGCTCACTCTTGATCTTCTAGCTTCAATAATCAGAGTTCTAAGCTGAATATTTGCTTTAAAAATATATATATATTTATTTAACTATGCTTAACCTAACTATACACACTACTAATATATGGCGTCATAAAACTCCTCCGCATCGCTGTCGACTGGAAGTGTGCCCAAGAGGCTAGCGGCATTGCCACGTTGAATGGCAATGCTTAATCTCTGACCGAGATAAAAACCAGCCCTTGGGTCAACCATATTAATAATGACAATTATTTTATTAAAAGTAACAGAAAATGTAACACTATGGGGATGCGCGCCTCGAGGAGTTGTCAGCAAACAGTAGTGGCCCTGCAGCCGAAGCCTACTGAGGCCTTGGACCGGGTTCTGAAATGAAACGAACCTGGTATGAATGGCTAAGAAGGAACGTGTTGTGTTTTTAGTCAATAAAAGTCTGACACTATCTCCCGCTCCATCCAAGGACGGGAGATGTCATTGGATGATTTTTACCCACCGAAAAAAAAACCCTTTGAGGATGAGGAAAGAGATGAAAAGTACCAGTTTCTGGTACTTTTCATCTCTTTAATACAGATTACTAACTTGTAACCCAGCTAAGACGCCAGATGAGATACATTCTGTGTCGAAACCAATTTTTAATGCACGTAAGTTATTTTTGTAATCTCATTACTAGTTTCTGGGACTATTTATAAACGAAAACCATTCCACAAATCGTCTTCCTAGGGAAATTGATTTCAAAACGGACGAACGAGCTTAGCATACCAATGACATAAAAAAAGAAACTATAAACTCCGGTAACTAGTTTAGTCTGTTATTTTTATTGTTTTATTAATTTTCATCTTTTTATTCATTGGTTCACCAACAATTGTTTAGACTGGTACCTATTATGTTAAAGGTAACATGCTATAAATAGAGTACAATGGTGTAACAATCACTATGTAACCTGTACATGCATTAAGGATAAGTTATACGTACCTATAAAAGTTTAAATTTGCTCCTAATCTATACATAAAATAAATCTGTACATGTTTGTAGTTGTGTTCGCATCACGTAAAATATACGAAATCAATCTATATAATTATAATAAAATTGTGTATATCTTGATATATTACTTAGGCTTTGTTTCATGGCATTCGGTTGGCTATACCGGAAGATATACTAGGTAGGTACATTTATTGACAGTTAGGCGGTACTAAGTTCGCTAGGTCGGCTAGGTGGTAATAAACTTCAATGTTGACATAAATATGTGCCAAAGTCGCGCCCTGTCAGCATGACTTGACGTGCAAATGGTGGTACTACCTGTCTGATCGTGACTGAGCGTCTAGGTATCGTGAAGAGCTGCGCCCTGCCCCAGCACGCCATACCTAGGTCGTTGTGGAGTACTACCCGCCACGACTAGTTAGTAATTCGTGCCTTATATTTGTGTAACATTCCGAACATTTTCACAAGTAACGGCAGTTTTCTTGTAATAGTTGTAATTATAATGATATGTTGATGGTAGTGATAGCATGACGAGTGACAGGGTAGAATGGAAGAAAAAAACGTATTGCACCGACCCCAAACAAGATGGGACAAGGGCAGGAAGAAGAAGAAGTTTTAATTATAATACAACATGGTATTGTAGGATTATCTGATTCTTTGAAAATCTATCTTAGAGAACTCGATTTTTTACTAAATCAATTTTCTAAACTTCAGTTCGAATCGATTCATGTTTAATTCACGAAAACAAAGGTTTATCAGACTTGGTGTCTTATTTGTGTAGGTGGGATGCACGTACTATCAGCCTGTGGTGACCTGACGTCGCGTAATGAGCACAAACTGCTAAAAAAAAAAAACATAAAATCCCCAATACAATACATGATGACGTCAATGATAAAAAAGGAAACACATCCTATATATGTACATTTTGGTGACTAGGTACGCATTCTTTTACAGGACGTAGTAATATACAACGGAAACTATAATCTACTAGTTGGTTTATCTTAATTAGGTAGATATTTTATAAAACGGGCAAATCAGCAAGTAAATATTGAACGAAATAAAAAACCTAGACCGTGTTACATCAGATTAATTTAAAAATAACTTCAACCCGGCGTTAGCTGCACGCACATTCAAATACATAAATTAAAGTAAAACGGAATTAATTCAGTATAAAATAGCAATAAGACTTAAAAGCCAGCGCGGCCAAAACACAAGGAAACTTTTCCCCAGTCAACATCACATGCACAATTCAGTAGACTGTTTATTGAGGTCACCCAGTTATGTAGGAAATGTACCTAAAAAATTACACTTTATTTGGTAGCCTGCCCTATAAAGTACAACAATGTCACTAACTCTGTGTTACTGGTTCACTTCTACTGAACTGTCATCCTCGTTCGTTAAACCACAGTTACGTTTGATGTTTATTGCCCAACTTTAATATTGTCAAAACAAATTGTATTTCGAGTCAACAAAACTTACACTTGAGAAACTAGGACAATATACCTACTTACTTATAGGTACATTATAATGATATTGCTTGCTAATTGAAAATAATCATCTAATGTGTGTACGTAACGATTTCAATGTAATGTTGTTTTGAATCGAGACTGTGTAATTAAAAAAAATAATAATTAGTTTGGTTGTAAGTGCCAACTCACAATTACTAAATATACTCATAAAAACTTATCAACCGAGGAAAGCTCAGTTAATAAGAAAGGTCGGCCGAACTATTTATAAGTATAATAAAATATAATAAATAATAAGAAGCACTTTGTTCCCACATTCATCCGAATCGAAATGAATGAATCCGAAAAATTATTCCCACATGACCACTTCATATGAGATGCAAAAAAAACTCAATTTACTGTGTTGTACCAACCTGCAGGCTGTACAAAAGATACACGTGCTCATGCATTATTCAGGGCGGTCCCAGCCAGCCAAGCATGGCCCCTGCCTGCCCCCCATCCGTGTCTCTTTGAAGATCCCTCGGCTGTCTGCTGTTAGCGACGCCGCATCAGTCACGTGAGGCCTCCCCGGCCTCGTCCCCGCGGACAGGAAAAGCGCAAGATTTATTACAACATGTACAATTTCCTCTTAAGATTAAATAAAATTGCCTACTTACGCACTGACTCGGAAACGAAGAATTCGCGACGTTTGTTGTGATTTGTATAAAGTAAATGGATAAAGCACCCCTAGGCACAAAACGTTTTGGGAGTACGTTCATTGTACGTACAGCTACGGAGAAGAATTTCCTGCTGGGGTCTGTTTCCTGATAGATATAACCTGGGTTACTTCTAGGCAAACGTACACCATCGTCGACTACGTCGTAACTTTCCATCAGTTGAGATTTGAGATAGCGGTCAAGCAAGCTTAGAAACAGTAAACAATATTCCAAAAAGTTTTCTTTTCTTTTATTACTTTGATTCATTCTTTACGTTTTGTTTTCAAAGCAACATAAAAAACACCTTCTAAATTATTCTAAATTAATTTATGCAGGTTACAACATTGTTAAAACTTACGTAGCGGTTGCAACCACAGGTTCACCAGATAAGCGCTGTAATCTGGCCAGTTATCTCTGTGTGATAACCCAGAGTAACCCACGCCTTGGCTACAGTCTTACACGTGCACGCAATACCTTCTTATTGCTTACTTAGTGCACTTACAGGCCATATTGCAGTTACCGGAATAATTACGAAGCCATAAGCTATGGACAGAATACACTTACTTGTAGAGATTTCTGGGTCTGTAGGCTCTTTGTTGTATAATTTCTGTTTGATTTATGGTATATAAAACTAAACATAGCACAGTAATTACCTTGTGATAGGTAGTATAATAATATTGAGTTTCCAAGTGGTTTAGTGGTCTTTTTTTTATATTAGTTGCGTACTGTTCACAGACTGCTGCTGCGAGGGCTTTGTACTCTCTATGACCTATCACTGGTAAGTATGGGCAATAGCATGGGCGATCTACGTAATTTATTAATTTAATCAAGAAGAAATCACGATTCTTTCGTAAAACTTAGTTTATCTGATATAGGTACCTACCTACATACTTATAAAGCAAGCATAACAAAATGAGGACGAGTGGTAACAAATTGTATTATATCCTAAATGCCTTACTGACACTGCGTGTGACTCAAGGACTGGCCTTGGACAGAGCATTTGCATTGCTATACAACGTGGTAATGGCCAGTCTTTGGGACACCTTAGTCGACAGTCATGCGGAGGAATTATTGACGCCATTAGTTTTGTTACTATATTTTTTTTAAATTAACGGTAAGTATCTATAAAAATAGGTAAGTACGTACCTAAATCTTATATAACTTTTGTCTACTATTTATCCCTTTAACTGTTGACACGTCGATACTTCTTGACCCGACAGCCCAAAATAGTGAGTGAACGAACTATTTAGTATAAATAAACCTACGTAGAGCGTGTCGCCACGAGCAAATAAACTTCAGTGGGCTTAGTCAAGTTGATAATCTACAATCGCTAACGCTAGTAGAAAACTTTAAATCTGTGGAAATATTTTATTAAACGTTATTCATAAAACATAAACCTCTTTTCATGTATAACATTCAACATTATCCGACTGTAGAAAGAGATTCGAAACGAAACGCTCGTAACTTGGCTAGGCCTGCAGCAATGCGATTCACTAACGTCTCATCATAGATGTTAACAACGACGACGTTCACTGATGTTGCATCGTAAATATCGCTTTTAGAAACAACGTTGATGAAAACCGTATTCACTAAGCTACATAAGCTCGTCGACGATCTGTCGAACAACGATGTTGAGTAAGATGTTTACAGTGTTGCTATGTTTAATCTAAAGTATAATCGAGAAAATCTCGACTAAGCTATTTTTAAGTCATTTCGTCATTATAAATTAATACAAATGCACGGTAAGTATGTATAAAACACGTTATATTTATTATGCAACGAATATTTAATTAATTAAATCATTTTCGACTTGGAAAATAATTATTCAATATGACATTTGTCATTGTAGGTTATGTATTTCAAAACAAACAACTTGATCTTAAAGCTTGAGAGTTTTTTTTATCAAAATACGAAATTCCAAAGTAAAAACCGCTTGGAGTGGTTTTAAGTGGCTAAGTGGACAAAAAATTCTGCACCCCTATCCAATGGCGTTCTACATGTTCTTTGTTTTAGTTTGGTTCTAAACCTATCGAAAGTAAGTACACAGTAACATTTCTTTAATATACAACAGTGTCTGGAACTACTATCTAAGTATATATATAATATTGTGTAAACTTTCTATTTTCAGAATGTTGTCCCTCCAAATGAGCAGCAGGCTGACCAAGGTGAGGTTCTTTTATATGAACCAGGCCATGAAATGCAACTGGTATAAGATTTGTTTATTCTTTTATTGATGGATGTTTCTACTAAGTGTTAGATGCTATCTGTGCTGTTAACTCTCATAAGTCTCATCACCTCTATACTAAGGTGCATAACACCCATTTTAAGCCTGTTAAGTTGGATCAATACAAGGTATATAATAAATAAAATGGGATCAAACTTACATGTATTGCTAAATACTAGACAAGGTATTGCTGTGGGCTGTGAGTATAATTTCAAATGTTATCTCGAATACCTAAATAAAAGAACCTAACAACACATTCTATTTCAGCCTAATCTTGCTGCTTTTGATGGGGATAGTGTGCAAGACAATCTGGCACAAATACCTACAACATCTGAATCACGGCAAGTAATAGAACCAGCACCAGATGCTCGTAGTCCAGATGCTGAAGAAAATAGGGTATGGTTTTGGAAAATTAAAACTTAAAACTTTTCTATAGAAACAAACACAAGAATAATTCAACAATTATATATACATTTTCAGGTTTCTTTTACTGAGCCAACAAGACCTGCATCACAGCCAAATGATGTTTTGGAAAGGGAAAGTCAAAGTTAGTTGCATTCTCTAACCAAATATTTAATATAAAATCATAATAACTATAATTTAGGATACAGATAAATGGACACGATGGGGTAATACGATAAGAAAAACTAATAACTACAATATGTTAATTGCAGCTCCTACTCGGCGTGTGCGCAGGGAGACATTACGTGGTCACCGACTTGCTCACCAGCTATCTCCACGTCAATCTGCAGCACGCCGGCGACTGTTGAGAAGGTCACCTCCGTCACAACGCCGCTCTGAGATGGTTAGCCTCACAGAGCGATTCATAGCCATCGAAGAACGCCGAGCACAAGCAGAGCTCTTGATTGCCCAAGCATTTAGCTAACAATTAGAGGACCAACGGGCTATGGCTCAGGCTCTAGATAGAATAAGTAGTGCAATTAGAGACCTAATAAATAAATAAAAATAAGAAATATGTTAAAAGATTGTTTTATTTATTAATTGATTATATTAAAATGACTTTACCAAGGTAAATACTATTTTTTTAGCCTATAGATTAAATTAATATTTAATCTTTAGGTAAAACATGTATAGAACAAGATTAAAAAAACATCCACTTTCTATGATGAACAATACACATTATTATTTAACAACAATATTATTTTTAATATACTGTCATCCTGAATTAGTAATATCTTAAGTCTATTGTTAGTATTTACTTCTATTATTAATTTTATCTTTAGGTAAAACATTATGTATCTATGAAAAAAAATACACTTTCTAATTTTTATGAAAAACAATATACATTGCTACCTATATAACATACTATGCACATTAATAAGATAACTGTCATCCTGAATTAGTAATTACTTAAGTCTATAGTTTATTTTTTCTTCTATTTATTAACTATTTTGTCCACTCCACAGTCTATTAATTAGACGACATTCTAGCAAGACGTCCACTGTCCAAATCACTGACAGACGTCTGCTTTCCTTGTAGTAATTGCATCACCCTCGCTTCTTGTCTCTGTAAATGAGCTGGTAATTCTACTGGAGGTACTCTGGCTTGATTGCAAATGTTGTGTAATACACAACAAGCTTTAATAATTTTTCCCACCATCTCTGGATCATAGTGAAGAACACGATGAACCAAAAGGCACTTAAAACGGACTCTAAGTATGCCAATAGTTCGTTCTGCAGTATTTCTTGCAGTGGCATGCAGATCATTGTAGTATTCTTCCCTTGATCCAGGCTCAGGGTTGTTACATGGAACCATCATATATGGCCTGAGAGCGAAACCAGAGTCCCCTGAAATAAATAGGGATTTAATTTAATTTTACAATACTAAAACTATCTGAATTTATTATTAATATTGATACCATCAACACAACCAATGGTTCCAGGCAGTTTGAACTTTTCATAAAATCTAAATAAAAAATAGAGAATTTAAAAATAACATAGTGGATTTAAAAATAATGTAACATAAAAATAAGTAGCAATATGGTTTGATTCACGTTTTCATGAAAGTATGTATCTACTTAGTCAATATTAAAACTAAAGTGTGAAACTTAAGAAATACCTACTTTTCTTTAAGAATTCGCCTTTCATTTGCATTTTGGGGAAATCTAATGTACTTATTTATAATTACTGGGTAGTTGATGGCATCTACTACATTTCTTATAGCCTTCGAAGCAGATGCTTGTGAGGTATAAGTTCTTGCATTCTCACATAATATTTTTTGGTAACTCCCACTTGCTAAAAATGCGAGAGTGCATAAAACCTGGAATGAGAGTAAATTTTAGATAAGTATTAATATTCCACTCTAAGGTGACTTATATTACTTTATAATGATTTAGTAGTAATACCTTGGTTCGGTTGCTAATTCCTCCTCGACGTTTCGCCTTTAAAAATATCTTCCTCCAATTGTGTAATCAGCTCTTCAGTCAACCTGAATACTTTAATATAATTTGTATCAGTAGAAAGAAGACCCATATTACGTATTACGTAGGCCTGACGTCTTTTTTCTAAATTATCTTGACGCCTAGCTGCTTCCAACAAAAAAATCACACAAGAAAGACGCACTGCCATCTAAAACATTAAAAATAGGCATAAACATTTCAGGAATTAAAGTACGATAAACAAAACAATAAAAGCATTTTAATTTTAATAAATAACTTGTTTTACTTACATTTTAATCGTCTACAACCACGGAATTGTGTCTACAACCAAGAGAACATCTACAATTTACAAGCTTTACGGTTTGACAGTTAAAATCGAAGGCGAAGGCACCGTTGTCGTTGAAGGCAAAGATGTTTTGTGTTTCTGAATACCGTTTTTCATACATTCGAAACCATATTTTAGTTCTATGTCGCGCCGTCGACATCGTTGAGGCGCTACGATCGCGCAGTTGTAACTAAAGAATACCGATTTGTTTTCATCGGAGGTGTCAACGATGACTTCTTGGTTGTAAAGATACGACCAAATAGCGGCCGATCAATTTCGTACCCCCGTGTGTACTTACAACTAGACGTTCGATAAAATACAATGACCATTTTTATGAAACCATCTCAAAAAGTATCGTCTTAGCATAGATAATATAACAGTGGGTTATATTATATAACCCACCTACAGTTAGGTATGTAAGTAATCACATGAATGAAAATGATAGCAAAATTTTGTTTTAGTGGTAATTTGTTAGTACAATATTTTTGAAAAATTGCTCAACATAAATAATTATGAAACTACAAATATTTAAAGAGCTGTCTTATAAAATTTGTCAACGATATCTAAGATTTGTATGCAGGTATTGAGATACGTACCTCAATATCTCATTTGCATTTCAACAACATAAAATAATTATACGAGGTAAAACTTTGGCATTTTACTAGCAAGTGTTTACATATGTACGTAAGGTGTGCACTTAATATCATCATCATACTTCCTAGCGTTTTCGCATCTAACTTGAGCTGGTCTTCCAATCTAACCGGAAGCGGTTGAATACGTGTTCCCGTATGGAGCGACTGCCCATCAGATCTACACAACCCGCTTAGTACGTGATAATTATTGGATAGGCTTCCTGGTGTCTGACTAGGCAATCAGGCACCAGAAATGTCATTCAGTACAAGCGTAACAACTGTCAAAGATCTACAATCTATAGATACTAATACTATAAAGAGGTAAAGTTTGTTTATATGTTTTTTTTTTGTTTGAAGGAGTAACCTTTGGAAGTACCGGTCCGATTGGTGAAATTTATTCACCGATAGAAAGCTGCTTAATTCCTGAACGACATAGGCTATGTTTTAAGAATGCGGGCGACGCTGCGGGCAAAAGCTAGTTCTCCATACGTAAACGTTCAAAGTACGTCAGCCGTTGGTAGTGTTGGTACCTTCTAACAGAAGGTTGGTACCTTCCGGCTTATATACTGTCTTCGAGGCACGGAGTGTCAGTACCGTCCTAGATAAATTTAGAAAAATACCTACATATTAATCGAAAAATACACATTGGTACTTGCCCGGTTTCGAACCCGCAACTTCATGCATGTTGTCAATACGACCACTGGGCCATCACGACACCCAAAAGATATTTAAGAAAAAATCATAATAAAAATGTCATAGTATGTACTGTAACAACAAATAAATAAATCTGAATCTGAATCTGAACAACCTGGTCGCAGCTACTGCTAGCTTTACTCAAAACAATGATTATCGTAAGCAATCCCTTGCGTACAATCATGTTTGATGTGATGTGTGATAAACACATGTTATTATCACAACACGACGCAGCGGCGGCGGCACGCGGCTCGCCAGTCAGCTGTTCGTTATCGCAGCGGCGAGTCGTATCTATCGCCTTATCGCGCGTGTCTAGCGATGTAACGAGATTGTTTCGCGATTTAGTTTAGTGCAGTTTTATACACTAAGTTTAGTGCGGTAAAGTTTAGTGGTAACCTGCGAAGATACCGCAGGCCTCGGGGAGTACAGGACGGCGTCACACACGTCGAGGTAAACTTCAATTCTTATTTAATTTTTATTGTCTGTTATAAATAGAGTAGGTATTATATATATATAATTAAATGGTCCAATAAACCTCGGGTTTGTACTCGGTTTTCCCCCACTAAGTAAAATACAACAGGTGATAATTATATTATTTTATATATTAGTTTATCCTGAAAAGATTGGAACAGAAGTAATTGTAAAAATAATGAATTAAGTAAACATTAGCCAAAACAACAACCATGGGTTTATCTTATCATAGCGGAAAATGAAACATATTTTTACCGTGTTTCCTTTGGGATTTACAAAAAAAAAAACAGTAATTAACCACAAAATCATTGTTTTATTTTAAATATAAATTGTACATTGAGATTTATTTCTTAAGATAAGAAAGCAATTAAATCGTAGAACAAATTATCAGATTTGTAATTAGGATAAATAAGCGCATATCAGTAGCGATAACAGAAGATAAGGCTTCCGTTCCACGGCACAGCTATACAGAAGCCAAGATAACAAACTTATCTTGATGGTCGCCGTCTTCTCCGCTCTTCGCACAGTTGAAACTCACTGAGATTCCAGGCGCCACCAAATGTGGCAGATTTAATTGCGTGACACACTCAATGCCAGGGAATGTGTAGAGTACCGACGTACTGACGTGCCGACGAACAAGAATATAGCGCGCCAATCTCTTCCGGCAACTAGAACTCACAAATGTTGTGTAGCAAATGTTTCTGAAAGGTACACACAGCATTCCTCAGTAATAAGAGACAGCGCGAGAAGTCTTGGATGTTAAATGAGGCCTCTACTATTGATTCATATGTATAGGGAAACTGACTGTCTGAGATATTGTAGCGTAGCTCGGCTCACGGTAGGCTTTGTATTAGGAACTGTCTATAAGGAAAAGACACGGGACGGCACACTTCTATATCTTTCTTTGCTCGAAAAAACAAACACACTTCTTTTCTTTCTACAAATTTTGAAACCTACTTATTCTAGAAATGCAAAATCCTTAAAAGTGTATTTTACGATTCAGTCCATTAGATATTTAAAAAAAAAAAAACACTCATGCTATCTTTTTTCGATATCACAGTATCAACCATCAATATATACATATGTACCACTTAAACTACGGGGACTAGAGTGTAAGATTTTGTACAAGGTTTCCTTAACGATGAAGGCGATCACTGAGAGAGAATTTTCCAAATGGGCGGTCCAAAGTTTACATAATAAAACCTACTTTCACGCTAGTAAAGTCGCTGGCAAAAGTTAGTTTATTTATACATCGCTAAAAGCTGTGGTAAGTGGTGGCCGAAAATATCTTTGATATCTTTCTGTGATTTATGTGAACACGAATTTTATTAAAAAATACCATTCAATATTATTCCATAATATTACTAGCCTTACCTATATGTTAAAAGACTCTAACACAATTACTTGTCCGTATTTAGTTTTGAGATGGAGATTACTCCGCTCCGGCGTGAGCGATGGGTTCGCATCTCTATCAATCTAACTCAAATCGCCATCGGTCACCAACAGTCGCATCAGTCTCGCAGCCTCCAATATGTCCCCATCGGGTGACACACCCCGTGGGCAGTGAGTATGATGACGGAACGCTTTGCACTGACGATCATCTCACCTACCGCGCTACTGATAACAGTGATATCGCCTATCAGCTGTTGTGAGAGCTGACCTCAAGCCCACGCCGGTCGAGCGCAGGACAATAATATTATCTTTAGTTATTTTAGCCATAATATTGTTCTTGTATTGTTATCGGCGGCAGATTGTTTTGGGACCACCATGAAGGAACATAAGTATACCTAGATGAAGAGTTCTATTCCTTCATCTAGGTATACTTTACTCCAGTATAAAGATCCCGGGGAAAGCGGGCGAAACCACTGCAACAAATTAGTGCCTATCTTTTTGCAGACTGGTTTTCATATCAATACCGTTACAATAACCCAGCTTTACACAAGGCAATCCTTATAAAAACATACTGGAATATTGTATGTGCGTGCTCAACTTTGGGGTATAAAAAATACAATAAAGGCAAGGTCCCCATTACCGGGGCTGACCACCACGCTAATGAATAATATAATACAATTACCGAAGTCGTTCGACGGCACAGTCAGGCGATAGTCGGTCTGCATCGTTCAGATATTTATAAGGACTTAGCTAATCATAGTCTTACAATAATAATATGTTTACTAATACAGTGAAAATCGGTCATGTCATTGTATTGATTCAATTAACCCATAAAATGATACTTCTTAAACCTGCGAAAAAAAATAGAAATAAATAAATATATAACATCTTTTTCCTTTCGTTCAGTCCATCCAAAGGTTGTCTGGTAGAAATTGCCTTGCGCAATAAGACCGCCTATTGTACGCATAATCTTTTGTTAATGTTTATCCTGTATTAAGCTAAGGTGTGCAATAAAGTTATAAATAAATAAATAAATAATAAATAAAAAAAATAGAAAAAAAGAGAAACAATCTTTACACTTAAAACTAAGTTTTGAGAAGAAATATCTTCACTAACATGGTTAAGAGTGGTACAATACGTTCAGAAGCGATCGAGCTGATGGGATGAAAGATTTGCCACAGTCTAGTAGGCCATCAATGTATTCAGCTGCAGTTAATATCGCAAAAGTAAAGGAATTATTGACTGTAAATCCTCTTTCAAGTTTGAGAGAGAGCTCTGCTGAAGTGCTGAACTTTCTTTGTCTCGCTAGTGAAGCCGTCATACCATTTGAAACAATCATTTGCGTAAGAAACATAGCGCCCCCACAAAAGACTTGAATTTTCTCTAAGAACTCAATAGCATGAGAGCTGCTGAGGTCGAGACGAATTTCTGCCAATGCTGATACTTATATAATTGTTATTATTTATTTATTACTTTATTGCGGACCTTAGTTTATTACAGGACAAATATTTACAAAAAGAATAAGTTAATTTCTACCTGACAAACTATGGCATTAATTATTATGCCTTTGATTTACAAATTTTTAAAAGATGTCTTGTGAAATTAAGTTACATACTATCAGGGGTTGCCGATGTATATTAACGGATATATATCAATATATAATAACATATCACGATATATACCAATTGATTTTAATCTTGATATATATCAATTGATTTTTCCCTGCCTTCTGAACTAATGGAGATTAATGTTTACCCTGGCAACACGTTAAAGTTGGTTTTTGTAATTTGCCAGTACGGCTAGCTTTTTATTGAAAAACAAAACATATATAACATATAATAATAATAATAATAATAGGTTCATTTTACGAGTAGTACAGCTGCAGCTCCAATAATACAATACTTGGTACTTACTTTACCTATCATTGTATTATCGGAGCTGCATCAAAAAATTCTTTCTGAAATAAATACAAATTATTTTGTTACTTTTTTAAATATCAAATGTGAAAAGTAATTTGACATTTATGTTATTTTACAAATTCCTTTCCCATTTTTAGTGTTTAATCCCTTTACAGAATTAAATTCATTCTTAGCCTGAATATATTATCGGATATATGTATATAAAAAATCGGATTTTTGATATTTATTATAAAGATCGGATTATTTCGAACCCCACATACTATAAGACATGTAGGTATCACTATCATAGTTTGACGGCCCGGTTGACGCAATGGTTGAGCAGTTGACTGCTGCGCTTCATGTCACGGGTTCGATTCCCATGTGTTTTGGGTCTGGGTGTTTTGTGTTATATGTGAGTTTACATGTTTGTGAACGCACCTACGATACAGGAGTAAATCCTAGTGAGGGACCATTTCTTCGTTCTTGAAAAAAAAAAGCAAAGGTAAGTCATACGTATTGATATCTCAAATCGAATTAATTATTTAAACTTTTCATTTAAAAGGGTCCCATGTAACTCCAGACTTACAAGTTTTATCTTTTCTGTTTTATCTACAGATGAATCGGTAATTACTAAGAAGAGATGCTAGTTCAGTTAAAGTGTATCATGTCGTTATGATAACGAGTCGATAACGTTATCAACTTTACGATAGAGTATAAGGAGTTTGACCTATATTACTCTCAATAAGACAAAAATCCTTTTAAAGGACTGTAAAAATAATAATAAAAAGAATACCCTAATATTTGTTTGTATTGGTGAGTGACTTACACTGTGACCTAAAGACGACGTCATCACTGCCCATAAACAACATTTTTCAACAAAACATTAAATCATTATCGTTACCGCGTAGTTTGTCACATTGTCACCAAGTTCAATGTTCTAGATAAGGGGATCCCTCTGCCCCCCTGCGTCACGAGCCCCACTGACCCACCGAGCAGCACAAAGCGCAGCCACGTGTTGCTGGAACACCCTGCGACCCCCGCCCCCCTTTGAACCCCACCTAATGCCGTGACCTAGAATTAAAACAGGTAATTAGGCGTTTATTGATAAGACTCTGGTCACCACACAGCAGGAAAAATAAATACATAATTATCTGAAGTTTTTGCAGCTGCTTTCGTGGAACTAAGGTCATCGACCAACTGCAACAGCGTGGCTGATTGCTGCCGTTTTTTGTAATGTAGTTTGTTTACAAACATAAACTAATAGTTTCCTCATGGCGGTTACCGAAATCGTCACTTATATTGAGGTGATTCTTCTACTCTCAGATTCTTGGATAAATACTCGCTTTTGTCGTCAGTTAGAAACTCATAGAACTGTATCAACTTTTCTGGCGATATCACATCCCATCGTCTTTTTTGATAGTTCTCGCAGATGGGACATGCAGAGGTCACTAGAGAGATACCTCTATGACGGCAACGTCATGGAGGTATATATTAGTGAGTATAGCTGTATTGGTTTGCGTTACCCAGAAATGAAGCTATTAGATTATAAACGTATTTGCAAAGGTTCCTAACGATAACTTAATCTGTCTGTTATCTGTGTGTTAATTACTAAAGAGAGGAAGTGGGTCTCATTAGTATATTTAACTGGATCAAAATATTTATTTTCAAATTAAAATCACCGACCTGTTTAGTGTCTATGTTTTTAGAAGTAGTAAAACTATCTGAATTCTTATCCAAAAAACCTTTGGTTAGGTGAAATTGAGATCGAGAGCTAACTCAACACAAAATAATAAATAGAAAATCCTGTCAAGCAATTAAGATACAAGCTTTTCTGTTTCTACCTTTGACTAGGTACTTGGATTTTAATTTCTCTTCCATTCCCACGCTCCTTCAACCCACTTCCTCAGTGCCATCAGCCCCGTGTCAACAGCCACGCCTGGCCTCCTACGTGGAAGTGTCGGCGCGCGGCGCGGCCTGGTCACCTCGCCTCGAGGGCGAAGCAAACACCGCGGGTGACGCACGACCAGGTCAACAAGTCACCCTTGTTTGAACACTGGACACTTCTCTGCGGAATTGCTTCATAACGAAATGTAAAGAGACTTGCAGGAATCACCTTCAACTTTATGGAGGTTTTTTCTTAGTCGATTATCAATATTCGCCTGAGGAGCGGCTGGGCTATATCGGAATCTTGTCGTGAAGGACCACAGTGTTTATAGCAAATAATGAGAAACAGAACCTTCCTTATGTAATTGAACGAACTCATGTGTAGTTTAAACCACCGAAAAAAATGACGTGTAAAAGCTTTTTTAAAACGTATTTTCTTAATAAATGTTATTTTTCATTGAGCCGTTCTCAAACTGTGTCCTTTGACAAGTAGTGCCTAGAACTGATGGACATGACATGCAAAATAAAAACAAAAATAAACACATTATTATAAATAAAATAGAAGCTCCAATTAGTTTTACTTACAGTACTTGTGTACCTTCTTGTATTGGCGTTGTCGCCCTATTCCATCTATATAAGATGTCCCAAGTCCGAGCCGCCAGACTCCATCTCACCTTTGCTAAAAAAATACCATTCACTTTACGTTTTTAACTAGGTACATATATGGGGAGCGTATGCCGCCGAGGGGAAGTGGCTATTGAGCGTCTTGTGGTCCAGGGGAAGGTTTAGGGTACCAGGCCATGAGGAAGATTACAGATAAGGTGGACTGACCAGATAAAAGCGGCAGTAAATGGCTCATCATCACTGTACGAATGCAAGAGGGAGGCAGCCATCAGAGAGGAGTGGCGGCGTGTTGTGAAGCTTGCCACCGACACCTGAAGTGATGACCACGACTACTCTGTCAAGAATGATACCGACAAGGAAGATGATATGAGAAGAATTGAATTTAATATACTATTTGGAATGTAGTAACCTGTATGTATATCTGTAAAAAAATATTATATCACATCGTTATCAATCAGCCAATCGTGCTACACCTAGGTATTGCGTAATTCTAGATGAGCGCACATGTCATAAAACGCACTGTTGACCTAGAATATAGATCTGCAAATTCTAGTATACTTGCTAACCGATCTGGATGCTCTAGATTCGTGTGAATATTTTTAGAAACATGCGTCTGTAGTTTGGAAACTGAATGTGTAATGAATCAGATATGTGGCGCCTAATGAATTATACATGTTTGTTGTAGAGTGACATTCTGATTGCTGTTTGTTATTATTACATCTGATGGGTTAAGTTCAAGGTTATCACAAAATATCACTATATTTGCTAAAAACCATGAAGTCAAGCAATTTTATATTTATATTGAGAATCATCGCTGTTTCGTAGGTGCACTCACAAATATATAAACTCACATACACAAGAAGTCAGACCCCAAAACAGTATGTGTAGGTCAATTATTTGTTCCATGTGGGAATCGAATCCGTGACACGTACCGTAGCGGTCCAATCGCTTAACACTACGCCGACCGTGCCTTCGAAGTTCGAGTTCACATCTAACAAAATCAATTACATACTAAGTAACAGCAATATTAGTATATATACACACAGATCTAATATTGTTTTATTACTGTGCACAAGCTGAGGGATATTCGGACGGTCATTTAAAGGTTGTCAAATGACCGTCCACCAACCATACATACTTCGACACCTCTGTCTGTACGAGGGCCCATCCCTATTCTGCCAGCAGGTCAAACTGATAAAGTTAAGTAAATACGATCCTCGCAGCACGGAGCACCCCTGCCGCCTCGCAGCAATAACAGGCAGGTCCATAAGCAATAAGTAGCACAGGACACTACAGTTCAACACCCTTGCCGGCGGGTAGTTATGCTTGTCGATGCCTTATCTCCTTCCAACAAGGGCGGTTGTCACACACGTGTGCAGTTGTCAGTACAAAGAAGCCGTTCTCGTAAAAATGTCATTAATTAATGGAGTCGCCTACGATCGCACCTCGCTTACATTACGACTCGATGTGATTAAGATAGCAGAATATGTGCCACATTGGGGTCGCGTGTCGATGTGTGTGTTTATTAGTTAACGACATCTGGAATACCAACACTGGTACACATGAATATTTAGTATTTTGACGGAAACATTAATGTTTAGGTACTTGAAATCAACAGGCTAAATAATAATGAATCGGCCAGGTTTTTCAACAAAAATACCGAAAGTGACTGTTAAAAAACCACAATTGAATATTGTAACTTAAATAAAATATTTCCTTCCTGAATTTTGCAGTGACTCATGAATTCTGGACAATGACTGAAATAAAACACGCGTTATAATTTATATGAGTAATATATTATGAACTTCATGTCACGTATTTCAACAATTTCAACTCTTACATTGGGTCATGTTATCTTTTTCAGCAAGTGATAAAGTTATTTCCTCAACTATTTTATACTAGTATCCATACACTATATCCCAGGACATGACCCGTGTGCTTATTTAACGTGAATTATCTAGATGATTATAATTTGTAACCTATATTCATAAAACCCCAAGGTAACGCCGGCGTTCGCGCTGCTATTATCTTTCTATTGTGTCTCTAATTGACGGTGCACCAAATATGAACCAATGGAGTACTTTATGTATGAAGTACTTATTTTCCTATACCTAATAACCTAACCAAGTAAAAATAAAGGGTAGAAAAAGAGAGAAATAAACACGTGCCCCTCTAAGAGTGTTGTACTACAGTTGTACTCATTTGAGTACAGTAACTTGCTAAAGCAGTATTTCGGTCATTATTTAAATAAAATAATGAAGTTAAAACTTTTGATTATCCATTAGATTATACATAGGAATTCATTCTGTAATAATACACAGGGAAATAATAAACTTAAAAAAACTGGGCAAGTTCGAGTCGACCTCGCGCACGTAAGGCTCCGTACCGATCGTAGAAGAAACGGCAAAAAAATCGCATTTGTTGCATGGGAACCCCCCTTAAATGGCAATAGAAATATATAACTTTAAATGGCCGTTTCTACCATTTGGGAACGGAACTCTAAAAAAATTATTTTAGTGTGACACATTTTTTATTACAGCTTAGTTAAAATGCCATTATTGTCTTCAATTTTGAAATCAAACACACTTTTGTTTTTATTTTAATAAACTGCTAATCGCTTGATAATAGAAGTGGTAAAATTGTTTAGTCTTACTCAGTCGAGTACATACGGCGGCGCTAAATGGGTTAATGTAGACTTATTTCAGTTGATTAGTTGAGTTTACAGTTTACGAGGATATTGAAAGGGTAACCTGCCAATACGCAATAATCACACGCTTTTATGAATCTGAGCGGAAAAACGCGCGTTCACTAAACACATTTTCCGCTCAGCCGGTAAGAAACACGCCCACCAAATTATCTCTCTCAACACATAGTATTTCAGCGGAACTGCTGTCGAACGATATGCCGTAATGCATCCAATAAATAACTCGTATCGAGTGGCACACCAGGGCCACACGGCCATGTGGCCCACGATGGCCACGCCGGCCACGTGGCCCACTCGCTGGCGGTAACCACAGCGTGATCATCAGCTGTTACGGCGCTAGATAAACACTACAGACGGTGCGGTGATTACATAAAGAGTGCCGGGATCGTTAACGGCTACTTTCAACCAAATCATGTGCTGACCCTGAAGTATTAATGATGTGTACCTAATTCAAATCTGTAATTTCAAAATTAAAAGGCATTAAATGGAGGAAGGCTACACGGATAAGAGGGCGAGGCAAGGCCGTCAGTAATGTTGTTGAATTTCATAAGATTGTTTTGGTGATTTTTTTTTTGGGACAGTTTTATACATAATACGTTTACGGATCGCTTATTTACCGAAGTTCGGAAGTTTTTATGAGTTTTCCTTCATGATCCCCCCGGGGAGGTTCTGAAAAGGAAGCCCGTGATCCAACTACGTATAGAGCAACTGAAGGACACAGGTTTGGTTTTCGTCTGTAAAAGCCTGACACGACCTCCCACTCCACCCCATAGCGGGAGAAGCCATTGATTATTGTTCCATCTCAAAAATAAAACCTTCATGTTCCTGCCTATTAATATGAATTTATTATAGACAGCCATATCAATGGAAGAAGTTTACTAGACATGCACTAGGATGTTATTCTTAACGTTAGCTGCAAAAAGTCTGCACATAACGAAGACTCCTCGATGTATTGTAAACATTCCACCATGTGATGTTTGCATCGTTTAGCATTTTTATGAGAACGCCCGAATTTAGCTATAACATGCGCTATTTACGATGATACGCGACCTTGCCGTCTACGAAATATTCTTCACTTGCGTTTATTTGCGAACTTCAATTTGTATTATATTATAACATCAACATCTGTCATCACTCGCGCTGGAAAAATATTATTGTAAATGTATTTTTATTTCTGTTCCTAAGTGGAGTAGAATGTTTGGTTTGTGCCAACGTGTGTAGTTACCGACCATGCTTTCAAATTCAGAGTAACGAGTTGCTAACTCGTACTGTATTAAAATAGCCCGCTACTAAACAAAAATCCGTGGATTACACAAACGTTCCTAGACGGTTGTTCAACTGAAATGTAACTAGCAACAGCAGTCACATAAAAGGCATGAAACCGTCCGATTAGCAATTTTCACTAATGAAAGTTACTGGTAAATAGGTTACGCCCCGCACTTAGCAATTGGTAATATTATTTTCAACTGATAAATTGACCGTGTGTAAACTGATACTTCTAGATACACGTTCTATTAGTTGTCAGCAACACCAGAACAATACCAAGAATTAATTACAATAAAACTAGGTAAATCATTCGTACTGTAGGTACTGCAAACCTAGAGGAAATTCCAGGGAAATAAGGTTGAGCTAAAATTAACAACATATAATTAAAATAGTACATCAATTGCACAGGAAACGCAACGGACGTGGCATGTCTTAGATATAACTATAGAATATTATGTGTTAATTGTGTCTTTTTATAGGAGTGCTATTTTTAGCTTGAGGAACATTGATGTGGTTGCCTAGTGATATAGTTCGTGAGTAATGTGCTCATAGGCAGCAGACAGGATAGTTGGCGGCGGCACTCAGCTGACCACAACTAGCGCTGAGATAATACCTAACGTTGTGATACATTATGCAAGCTCAAGCACGTACTCAATCACAGTGGAGGATAAATTATATAATTAATTTGCGTTCAACTGATTATATACTTAAACGTTCGCTAATTGGCCATGCGTTCAGTTGATACAGTTTATAGATAATTGGAGTATTAGGACTTCATTCAGGCTAGGCAAGCTGTTTCATCATGTCACAGTTTCTCAAATCAAAGTACCGCATAGGTACTCATTTAGAGAGAGGAGGAATAGCAGGCGGTCGCCTCCTTCTGCGAAGCAATAATGCTAGCGAAGGTGGCGGCCGCAAGCGCGAGGGTCCGGTCCTCACGCCCCAGCCGCCGGGATCCTGATCCCGATTTCCAGCCACCGTAGGCTTAGGCGAATAATAAGTAACACTCCCTTCGGTCGTCCGGTGACCGTCAGGACCGAGCCCAAGTCGTCAACGGGGCTCTGGCCCCTATTATACCCAATATGCCACGATTATACTGCCTTATAACCAGAACACAGGCCAGGGATAATTTTTATATAAGGTAAAAATACCCAGAACACTTAAATAACTGCATTACATTGTTTTGTTAGTACCTATTTATCCAAAAATGCCGAGAGATCCCAGAACAGTGTGTCTGTCCTGAAGGCTTTGCACCGCCTCTCTGTTGCTCCTAGTACATAAAGCACTTCTTGTAACAAAACGTAATCATTGTAATCAATCACAAGAAAACTAATTACTATTTGCTCTCCCCCCACCCCTGTTCCAACATAATGTCTATCAATCTGTCGGAGGGGCATCCCACAATTCCCACACTAAGTTTCCCGGTTTCCGAGTCAAATTAATTATTAACTTTTAATCTGTTTCGCAATTACTCGTCCATTATTCCTTAACTCTGTGTATCTACGTTGGAGTTCCCAGTTCTATCGCGGTTTATTGCGTTAATCATTTAACTAGTATCGTTGTGTTGTTGTGCCCTATAATTGTGTCATATAAATTTTTGATTGAACATCGATTAGTGGATTTGTGGCATTGTATTTATTATTAATTTTCATATAAGATTGCAGTGCCTGCAGTAAGCACTGCAAATTTATAATTATGAAAATTTTCAGTACATTTCTCTGGTGGACACCACAATCATCTCATAGCCATGGGCCACTTCCATCGTAAGTCCTTCCTGTAGATTTTCAGCAACTTGGATCCAACTTCTGCCAGGCTAGTGAAGATTGTCACTCCAGCTAGCTTGAGGCCTTCCTAGTCTTATTCATTAGGTATAGTTTCCACAAGCTAGTTTTTCCAATAATCGTTCTCAGAGGTGAAATGTTTACGCGGTATCTAATAAACTAACGTCATCTATTTTTTAGGTTTATTTCATTATCTAACACAATATAAAGAACGTATTTACTTTACAGCAATGTTCCCAGTATTCAGAACTGTATGCGCATTAAAGCCTATGTTATGTATTATTATGATGATTCCTTGTTCCATATGTACCTACGAAGATTGTAAACAAATCGTTGTTTATTTCGAAAATAATGGATTATAACAATAATAAGTTATTAGTTTCAAGTACACGAATCCTATAGTTATATAAACTTATATAACATTATATGTTAGTGACACAATGATAACAAAAACAACAACACACAAATAAATAATTATTGTTTCAGTTTACCAGATGAAATACTGGAGCAACGATGATTGGCACAGCAGTCCAGTCTGTCAGCAATCATGCCCAGGATGCTGTTGGAACTGGCTCGCACCCCGCGCACCAGGGGTAGTTGATAGATAATACACATGTTATATGCATAAATGTACAGAAGCAATCTATACGCATTCCCGCAAATATACCTGATGCGCTACAGAAGCGAGGTTGCCCCATCAACACCCTAAAAGCATTGTTATAGTAAACTTGAAGGCGCTATATATTTGCTTAGAATGATGTACTTTACAGGTACCTCTTCTTGGACTAATTAGGACCGAAATAACAATAGATACTAAAGTACCATCCGTGGTGTAAATTCCCGTAACTCCAGTTTTCCTCATTCGATTTATTATGTAGCGTTAAATATTTTAACACATATTTAAATGAATTTTATTACAAAGAATTCCTGTAGTAAATAATTGTAGAGGTTACATATAAGTACATATCTCATGTTTCCTAGTAAAACTTTTGTGGGTTACTGGGAATTCAGTGAGTTACCTGCTACAACGAGGTTACTACGTAACTACGGCGTCTGTCATGTTTATTTTTGAGAATGTAGAGCACTTGATGCTTTGCAATTTTCGTTTGTAATCCATTAAACCCCAAGCTAACGCTAGCATTCGCTCTCTCATTGACTTTCTACTGTATCTCTAATTACGGTATTCGAAGGTTAAATTTTATCAGTCCCTAAATATCATTAATGTCCTAATGATATATAAGGCAACAAAGAGGTGGTTTTTAGGACAATGAAAACGTCAAATCCATACATAATTTAATCTCAGCAGCAAAATCTTAACAACTGCTATGTCTTACGCATTTATCACCCGTAAATATTGTGGTATATTTCTAGCTACAGGTATACCTACCTACTGATTTCTTTGTAAAAGTTCTCAATAGACGACTGCCATAAAGGACATTTTAACTTTAAACCAATTTGTATGCAGGCGGCATTGAGTTAAAATTCGCAGGATTACTTCGAAGTGACGTTGTTCAATAAAACAATAGGAAGCGGCTGTTATCGCAGCTTAGCGCTAATACAATGGGTACGACCAACAATACCATTCTTTTTCAATTTTAAAATCAAAATATCTGCTCAGGTAGGAGATCTGCGTGCCTACCTGACTAGAACAATGCGTGAACAGTAACTAACATAATATAGACGATTATTAAATAAAGTATGGTTTTGTATTTATACCTAACTAGTTTGCAACTTGACTTTCAACGAAAAATTTATCTCTGTGCACATGTCGTAAAGGCCATTAGGTACAATTTATGTCTTTAACAAATATAATTTTGTTTGTCTTATAGATTATAGCTATACCAATGTACATTTCTACACTATCTACACTTGCCTATTATTATAGAGGTAAAGTTTGTTTTTTTGTTTGTAGGGGGTAATCTCTGAAAGTAAGTACTGGTCTGATTGCGAAAATCTTTTCGCGACATATGCTAAATTTTAAGTACACGGGCGCAAACAATATAATATTTTTTAGGACGTATAATCTAATAAAATAATGTGCTGATAGGCATTCTATTAAGTGATATCAGGCCTATTTATTAAGTGTGCAAGTCACCCCCTTCCTTTTTCATCGATGTTCCTAATATATTAATTAAATTCCCCCATAACTCTAGGTAACCAGACTTAAGGGTCAAGCGCCCGAAAAGTGCCATAAAATAGTGATTTTCTGAGGCCTACTCCTCCGTAACGGCTAGGTCAATTGGTTAGAAAAAAATATATGTTTATTATAGATTCATGAACAATAATATCAACATTTGATTTTTTCGTGCAATTAATACTTTTGTCAAAAAAAAAAAATGGCAATTTCGCAACTTTTTGCAAATTTTCCCTACTCCTTCGAAACGGCTTGGACCTTTAGAAACATTTTTACACATAAATATTGGTGGTTAAATATTCTTCAAAGTGAACATTGCATATGTAAATCAATCAATATCTCGCAGAGAAAATGGGTTTAAAGCGCTTTCCGGGCACTGCTTGCAATAAATGCACAGATTTGCGTACTGCCGCCTAGGCGAGTTCGAGAGTTCACATAATTTCGGCCAGATGGTTCAAGGAACTATACGCCTTAAGTACCACAAATCCATAAACGATTGTTATTTTTCACATATCGCAATAGTTTCCCCGCCAACCGGGTCTGATCCTTGGGTAAACAGGCATAGCGCAAACAGGTTCCTGAATTAAATAAATTATTATTCATTTTAGCAGAGGTCGGAATTAGGTAGGTAGAGTTAGGTCAGTACGAGTAGAACTAAAGCTCACATAAAAAAGTCCCTTATCGTTAAAAGCCTGAAAAAAAAACATTCACAGTTTTCTGTCAACAACAGTAGTGGCATCTGACTACGAACTCGAAGGTACCAGATAATCCAATGAGTGTAAAGTGCATCACGTGCTTAAGTCGTCATCTTAGTCCGCGTAGGTCAGGTTAACCACAGGACAGTTCGATGACTCGCGCCTGACGCTCGAGAAATTATCCATTGAATAATGCAATGTGTAATAGAAATAAATGATTCAATTCATTCATGAACATGTGGAAGAGAAAAACAAATGAATGGACAGCATAATAATATGTAATACCGCTTCCTTGAAATGGCATGATGTTATTTTATTTGCGTCAGTAGCTTAAGTAACCTAAATATAATATCCACCAATCCGCACTGGGACCGTGTTGTGGATTACAGTCCATTCCCTCTCCTAGAGAGGAGGCCTGAGTCCCAGCAGTGCTAACATTATAAGGGTGGTTACACTACCGTTAGCCTAGGTCTCCTTTGTGAGAGATTGTAGGCTGAAATGGTGGTGTAGTGCTTATGATTTCAAATGCTTTCTTGGATGGACTTATGTTCCGCAATTTCCTTCTCTCATGGTGTCGCTGAAACTTAAGTGAAGTGTCTGTCGACGAAGATCTTAAGTATCGACAAGGAATAACGATGACGTTTTTTCTTTAAATCGATATAAAGCGATCCCACCTCATGGTAAGCAGTGATGCAATCGTTCTTGATGAAGCGCACTAGTTTATTATGAGCCCAAATTACTCTATTTCAATAAATGAATGTTTATTCCGGCGTTTTGAAAGCGTGTTCTAGTAAGAAAGGCCTTAATGATGTTACCTATCACTTTTTCTGTCTGAATCGATTTAAAATACGAGTACAAATGTTGTCCACCCAGCGTGTAGTCAAACTTGAATCAGAACATAAAGATACAGAAAAAATAAACTACGATTTGAAAAGCTACAAAATTATTAAAAAAAAAAACGTTTCACTCCAGCAAGCTCATAATTGGAAGCGTGCCTGAGAGGCACGCTTGTCATGTATTCAGGAATGCTGGGAGCAGATGGCGCGGGCGTTTTTTGCAGCGTGTTGAGATCCGCACCTGTCCGAGTGTGGGCACAGCTTGAGCGCTTGAACTTGAACCAGTCCTGCACACGTGATGCAGCAAGATCCTCATGGTGTTACTGAGGATTCTGAATACGGGAGTTAGTAATGATTGTTGGGGGCCATGTGTTGGATAAAAAAACATAATTTAACTTTGTAAATGAGCTAGTTATGTGCGTCACGTGAGGGAGGGGTCCATTTTTGTTCTAGTTTATTATCCACTAGCTTTTGCCCGCAGCTTCGCCCGCGTACATAAATACATTATATACCGACAGCATTCTATCGGTGAAAATAATTTAGTAATCAGACCAGTACTTTCAGAGATTACGTTGTGGGAGATAATTAATCTCTGAAAGTTACTTTGTAGGTATCTATGAAAGTACTGGTTCGACTGCTAAAATTTTACAAAAAAATATATATAATAATTTATGATATTAGTGTACTGTACTACAGATTAGTGTTGGTTATTAAGTTGATTAATTGGTAAGACTTTCACACAAAGGCGTTAAAATAATAAGTAATAAAAATTTAACTAATAACAAAATATAGACATAGGTCTGATTTTTTTCAGCCTTCATTGGTGTGTAATCACTAATATTTACGATTAGCAACATAATTATGTAAGGGTTTTGTAGGTATGTCGTGTTAGTTATAGAGAACTTTTTATCATTAAACCAACGCTAACTAAGAAACCTTATACATATTAGGCAACTGTACAAACCTCCTTATCATTTCATGTGAGATTTATTTCAAAGCTTTTGTTTCATTTGGATATAAAGCAGATTCGTTCTAAAAATACAAACTAATTTGCAGCCACTGCAAGTCTGCCCGAATCTTATCACTGTTCACACAGATGCACCAGCTGTCTGTACACAAAAAATGTTTGTGTGTGTGCGTGTTTCGGGGCTGCAGGTCGGCGCACGCGCAGGTGCCTACTCATTCTCCACTCAGCTTTCGAGCTCGTCCGTTTAATAGGCACTCAATTTTGAGTCATCAGTTTAGGGATATTTTCGTTCATTAGTGCCAATAAGTGCAGTGTCTGTGGTCGTGCTCACGCGCAGGCACTCTGTTTGTAGAGCATTATAATTATTATGTTTGATAGTGGTTAGTTCGTATGTGTGCGTGCTGTTAACATAGATCAGCTGTTGTTTGTTAGTGCACTGTCGGCGCTATTTAATGCACATTTTATATCGGTGAGTTTTTGTTCATAATTAAGTACGTGTTTATGACTTCATGCATAATTTATATTCAACTATAGCTACAATTAAGTTTTTTTGCAGTAGAAACAGAAGGAATGTTAAATATAAATAGATATATTATCAAATTTTCTGCTTTTACTGTAAAGACAAAATTACTTTATTTCGGGCTAGTATGAACATTTAGTTTAGCTAATACAAGATCAATCGATAATTTTAACTATTTATAAATATGTAATAGTATATTATAATATCACACAAAAATCACTATAGTTACGTCTAAAAAATATAATAGTAATAACAGATAAATATCTTTACTACGTACTTAGGTAATTTAAATGAGGTATATTCATATGCAATCAACTGCATCACCATTAAAAGTGATCGTCACAAACTTGTCAATATTCCATCATGTGCCATAAGCGATGATAAAGTCATGAGCATTCCATAACATCTCAGTATTATCAGGTCCCTCATCTGTCACTGTATGCCCTAACTCGGTGTCAGCTCGCTCGGCCGTGACAATCAGAGAGATCACCTCGCAGATACTATTGAAATATGAAAACGATATGACGTGAGACAGACGGACAGACAGCCGGAAACGTTTTGTATACATAAGTAGCCACTAGAGAAAAACGTGCCTAAAAAAGGAATGCAAAAATTCGAATTCAGAAATTATCTACTGGGGCTAGGTTTGTTTCTGAAAGGGAAATTCTCAGCCCCAGTATGAAAGACAAGAAAGAACGGGGTGGGTTTTTTAGTCAGTAAGAGTCTGACACTATCTCCCGCTTCGCCCAAGGGCGGCGGATGTCATTTGGATGATTTTTACACACCAAAAAAAAAAACAGATTCAGAAATGATTTCAGTCAATCCCATCAATTGTTGAACTTGACCTATTATATGACTATTATCTGTGAGTCTATGGTTTACCCCAATTACCTCATGTCTACTCTATTTTATAATAATAAAATAATAATATTTTGTTTATTTGTACAAATATTATATTGTTTAAAAATAGTATATCCAAAATGCGAACTGCTGCCTTCTAAACTAGGCCAAAAGCCTATGTTTTTGGAATCACTTTACCATGATGACGTAAATTATTTATTAATTCTAATTCTGATACGATTGTCATTTGTTACTATATAATTGTTCTTTGGTAAATAAGGACAGTGGAGGATGGTTTTACCTGGTTAGTTTGGCACGAACTATATCAAACTGTATATATGTATTCCCAATTTAGGTACCTATGTATTTCGACAACGACGTGGTGGGCCTTGAACTGAGATTTTAAATTGCACATATTTTGATAAATATGTTTCAAACTTTCAATACGATTAAAAGTACCTAACTGTTTAAGTTTTTACTAAGATAATAATCACATAAAAAAAATAATACACACTTCTTATTCAAAAAACAGCATTCCTTGTATTAAAATACTTCATTATTATTAAAACATAACTATGGATCGAAGTACTATAATTACTACTATTTACTTTTACTATTTTGGCCGTCCTTCTGTCACATTCTTAGCTTTGTCTCTTTTTATTTAAAAAAAACAAGAGATGAGTCCCGAATTTGGTACTTGTTGTTAGGTTACTTGCGGAACTATTGGTGTAGAGGGAGAGCAATACACACGTTTCGAAAATACAATTTCAGATTTATCTTTTTTTTTTGACCGTTAAAAACAGTCAAACAGGTTTAACAATTAGGACATACGAGTACATGAGTTTTCAGCAGTATCGTTATTTCAAGTTGCGTATTATAAACATGACTAGCTGTAACTATAGGGATAATAGTAACCATTCAAATATCGTTGCAAGTTGTTATCAAAAATGATTAAAATAACTACGTCATAGTACGCAGACTATGGAGTAGCACCATAGTCTATCGCAGACACGCACTTGAAAGCTCCTAGAGCTCAATGCCACGACTAGTGTGAAGTGTGCACAGGTGCCCATTTATCGTATTTCCCGATCATGCTAGCCAGCCGGTAGACATTTACGGGCAAGTTCGTGGCACTCGCGATGAATATTGATGGAGGGTACAAAGCTATCATTAGTTAAATATCCTGTCACCCGGGCTGCTGAAGGTATTGTTCCAAACTAATGACACCGTTTAGCCATATTGTGGTGAAGCAATGGGCTCCGGAAGTAATAGTAGTCAGAGTTAAAGGTGCTCCTAACAGGTGGTGTGCACGCACTCTATATACATATTTTTGAAATAAAATCAGGTAGATTTTTTTTTCAATACCCTTTTTGGGGCCTACCACCTGCTCAAGCTGCAGAGGTCTTATACTTCGTGTTATTTGAGCATATAGAGGTGGTGCTCTATAGACTCTGTAGTAAAACGTTAAATAATAGATGAAAATGAAAAAAAAAAAATTATATGACCATTTTAAGTCTTTAAAATGATACAATATTTGTTTTTGCCAGACGCAGCTAGTAAGGCAGTCAGATGTTAGTGTTAAGTGTCTGTTATTATTAATGTACAACCATCCAAAACAAATGTTTGCCAATGTTCGACATTGTTCCGTCCTTCGCTAACGAGCCACGTGAGCGCAGTTGAACGGACGTGCGAGGGAAGTACTACGCTGAAGAACGTCTTTCAGGCGTACAGACAGATACGGCGATGTAATATTTCTTTCTTTCCAAAAAGGCAAACAAAGTAGACTCCTAGGTTACCTAAGTAGGTAGGTATTTGCATATGAGGATATATTTTTGGTTGCGACTCCGACTTATCGAGTACGGGTAACGGGTTCAAGCCACTAATGGTTCCAAAAATTCAAAGACTGACATTCAGCAAGTCGCGCTGCACGGGCATGTGGGCTAGAACCCATTTTCCTCTTCTAGTAACTCAACCCTGATCTCTAGCAATGGTTACAATATAAGGCTAAAATATCCGGTAATTATTAGGTAGCTAAACCTAGAAAGTAGTCTTCATTAGTGGCACAGGTGACTATTATTGAAAAAAATACGGCCTAATAATAATGTCAAAACTATAAATATAAAATTTCTAATCGATCCAAACCACATGCTAAATGTATTCGCTAGTAAATTGGCCTGTCTACAACAATATGTCGCTATTTGTTATTCGCGGCAGAATTTGGCGAGTGCGTGCGCCTCGCCGCGGGCCATCGCACCGCCCTGCCAATACTACCGTTACTATTATAATAAATTGCTATTACATGATAGTAACACCATTGTTAACGAGCCAGCTGTGGCTGACGACCTGTACTTAGTTACCTTTTATGAGGTGAAAATTAACATTCAAATATTGAGTAGAACTAAACAGCTGTGTTTAGTTCTACTCAATTGAAATAAATTAGAAATATATTCCTCAGGGAATATTGGGTAGGTAAATAATTGCTAGTATATAGAGGTTTGTAAATGAAGCAATAGGTACCTACGTTTAGTTAATTTTATTATTAAGCTCACCTTGTATTGTTATTTTGAGTGGCATCATTGTTCAAAGTAGAGTCTATTTTGAATAAACGAACAATTCTGCATATTTTATGCTTGACCTACTTCACTTTAATACATATTTGATAGGTTCTTGGTATTTTTGATAAACAGTATAACAATACATTTCATTATACATTCAGTTAAAAAAGTATCGGGAATGGATGATTTGTTTATGGTTCCAAATTCAAATTTTAGATTTTTTTATTTTTGCTAGATTGGCACAACTGTTTTCCAGAGTTTGAGTTGCATCTGTTATTTACATCAATATATAGAATATGTACTACGTACAAATAAGTCAATGGTTATATAAATTAAATAGGTACAGTGCTGTTTTTAGCCATTATGAAATTTGCAATACACACTACATATGATTTTCTAGTGTGTATTGCGAATTTGTTAATTTACAAAAACATCAAACAAAGAGTTTGTCTTAAATATGCAAAATTTAAGACAAACTCGCCAATGGAATTTCGTGTTCGGAGTCACAGAAAATGTTACAGAAGGCTTACGGTGAATCGACTTTATCAAAAACACGTACTTATGAGTGGTACAAAGCATTCAAAAGTGGTCAAGATGTGATGGAAGATTTGCCTCGCTCTTGTAGGCCATCAACCTCTGCAACTGAAGTTAACATCGCAAAAGTGAAGGAAATAGTGACTGAAAATCCTCATTCAAGTTTGAGAGAGATAGCCGCCGAACTTTCTGTATCTCACCAGTCGATCCGTACCATTTTAACTAATCATTTGGGTATGAAACATGTTGCCGCTCGGCTAGTCCCAAAAGACCTGAATTTTCTCAAAAACTCAATCGCATGAGAGTCGCTGAGGACATGCTGGAACGAGTCAATTCTGACCCAACATTCATAAAACGCATTGTTACTGGTGATGAGACGTGGGTTTACGAGTTTGACATGCAAACAAGTTAACATGCTTTCGAGCGGTGCCTTCCAACTCAACCAAAACCAAAAAAACCACGCCAATGTCGATCAAAAGTCAAAATCATGTTGATTGTTTTCTTTGACTATCGCGGTGTTGGGCGCACAACACAACACTCAACAAATACCATCGAGCAGCCACCATATTCGCCAGATATGGCTCCAGCCGACTTCTATCTTTTTCCTAAACTCAAATTACCACTTCGTGGCACCCGTTTTCAATCTGTAGAAGACATAAAGGAGAATTTGCGGCGAGAACTGAACTCAATTTCGGAAACAGCATTTAAAAAATGTTTTGATGATTGGATTATTCGTTGGCGTAATTGTATCGTTTTAGAAGGGGCATACTTTGAAGGTGATAAAATAAATTTGGATGAATAACAAAAAAAATGTGTATAATTGATCTTTTCCCGGTACAATCTTGACAGAGTAGTACACCTATACACAAACTACAAACCATTGGTAGCCGAATAGCGTCACTTAAGTACTTAGGTAGCTCTGGAGCACCGCCACCAGGATAATATTGACATTAGTTATGCTCATGTAAAGGTATTTATACACGGTGGGTTGCTGACGTTGCTGTAATAATACAGTGTGTATTTATTTTTAATCTACGGGTCGACTCCTGATATCAACGATGCAGTTTTAGTTTTCATCTAAATTGAGCCCGGAACTCATTTGAGTATTTCCTCATTTCTTATTTTTTCCTCATGGTTTAGGATTTGGCAATTCACGTCCAATTTTTACATTTCACCCTGTGAGCTTAAGTACAGTAGGTTAGACGCACACCCATCCCATCAATGAATGAAAAGTACAAGTTTACGTGATGAAATAAACAAAACATTTAGTGTAATCGTATCAGCAAACCAACAAAATATTCGGAAATATAGTTATACCAGAAAACATCTGTAATCTAGTGAAAACGATCTCACCAAAAAACAAAAGGATTTTGTGAAACCAAGTGAGTGAATTTTTAAATATTGTACAATGGCAAACCGTTAATAATCTTCGATACGTTTTGCTTTGTTTCGAAAATTGACCTTTGGACTCTGCTAATCGACAGTCATCTTAACTCAAAACTTTGCTCTTCAAGGAATCGTCTATTTCACATTAATGACGTATGAGAGCTTTGACTAAGTGGCAACGTGCTCCGCTTCGCAATACATGGGGTGCAAGTTCAAATCCCGCCGAGGACGAGGACTTTTTGGATTTTTGTTTCATTTTTTCGAAACTTCTGGAGAATCAAACCACAAAAACCTATTAATTTTTTTTACCATTTTAAGATATTTTGTGGAATAGATTACGACAATAGTATTGCCTAAAATAATATAATCTACATAGAATTAAGAAAATCTCAGTCTGTAAAACAATAATTTGAAATGGAGCAAGAAAATAATGTTACTTTACGAAAACACCAAATTGTGACAGAATCGAGATCTTTGGAGTCACCAAATCATAGTCTTAATACAAGTTTGATGTCGTCTGATGAAGTATTGTGTCGAAGCCTGGACCTCTCAACAAATATGTCGTCTGCATTTGTGTCGGAGTTAAAGAATGAGATTAGAGAATTAAAAGACCGTTTAGAAAGTACTCAGCATGAAATGGAGAATATTATCTTAGAGAACATAGACTTAAAAAAACAAATGACTACCGTTAACCAGGAGCTGAATGTACTTAGACAATTGTGTAGAAGTCCATTGTCTACGTTTAAACATAATATGTCTTCAAGCACCAAAAAGAGTGTGAGACGTAGACTCACAAATAGTTTTCATTTATCACCTCTAAAACTAGCCGGAGAAAATACAAATCTATCAACAAAACCGGAAAAAGAAATAATGCTAAAACCGGAAACCATATTAAGCCCCGATCAAAGAACAAGAAATATAGAAATCCAACATCTAAACACCTTATATTCCTCCTTAGAACATGAAGTGCAGATACACACCGAAACGGATTTCGTCAAATATCCCGTAGACAGCACAAAACTTCAAACGAATCATGTTCTTGTTGACAAAATCCATAACAACAAGACGAATATCAATAGACTAGAACCTGAATGTAGAAACTCGAGGCTCAAATGCGAAAAGAGGGCTTTTATCATAGGGGGGAGACAATGTAGTGGATTAGCTACACATCTCTACAAATCTCGATTTTACAACCCCTATAATCATTATCGCTTCCAATCGATTGTCAAACCCAACGCTTCTACAGAAGAAATTTTGACTTGTATAAAATTGTTTGACATTACCCGTGACGATAAACTAATTATATCTGTAGGACAAAATGATTATAATAGTCTAAAATTGGTGACAGAGTTGTGCTTGTTTCTCAAATCGATTGGTTGTCCCGTGATTATTTTAGGTGTGACTAAAAACATCTGCCATAAAGAAAAAAAAATTAATGAAATGTTACATCTTTTATGTAGACAGGTTGAACAATGTTCATTTATCGCAAAATATGACAGGATTTCATCGCTCTGCTATCAAATAAACTTGATGTTGGATCAATTGGACTACGATAAAACTTTTTTATCACATGGTTCTAAGATTTGGAAACCAAATACGATCTGTAAAAAAACCCAGAGTACACAAACCAATCCCTCATTTCTTGAACAATATTCAAATGAGGCTTCTCACGCTAAAGGCACCATAGGTAATAGGGCAGATGAAACAATTTTTCGTGCCTAAAGCAGCTCATGGAAATCTTGTCGTCTTTCATCAGAATATTGCTGGTGCTATTAATAAATCCGATGATATTGAAATGGCACTAAATTTACTTCGAGACAAACAATGTTTAGTTGAATTTATATGTCTAACTGAAACTTTTATTAAATCAGGAGATGAAGAAAACATGAGATTAGATTCTTATAAATTAGTGAGTTGGTACTCTAGGACAGATCAGAGACGCGGCGGTGTTTGCATACTAATAAAGCAGGACATTGAATACGAAAAAATAAAATGGTTAGACAATATTACTCTGGACAAACATTTTGAAATATGCGGTATACGACTTCAGAAATATGGCGTAAATTTATTTTGTGTTTATAGAACGCCAAATTCAGACGTAAACATATTTTTTCGGAAACTACAAATAGTGCTAGATAGGATACATGACAAAGATAATAAATATAATAACATAATATGCGGTGACTTTAATATTGACATTCTAATGGACTCTAAAATTAAAAATGAATTTATTAATATACTATACAATTATAATTTGACACCTCACATAAGTGAACCAACTCGACAGAATACCTGTATTGACAATATAATTAGTGATATAAAAGATGCGAAAGGAGAGATACACGAATTAGGATTGTCTGATCATAACACAGGACAAACTTTGTCATTAAGGACCAGGGTAAAAAATCTTGTTAAGCAACATTGGTTTGCTTATAAAAGAGACCTATGTAGAGATAATCTGAACAAGTTTAATTATTATCTCAGTAAATTGTCTTTCTCAGAGGTCCTTACAGAAGCAGACGTAAATAAAGCATTTTCTCTGTTTCATAATGAAATTTGTCTCTTTTTTAATCTTTGTTTTCCACTGATAAAAGTCAAAATGAACCATAACTCAACAAACCCAAAATGGATTACAAAGGGCTTGAAAAAGTCTTTTGTAACTAAGCGGAAACTACAAAATGAATATTATAAAAATAAAAGTGGACAAAATAGACTCAAATACACTACATATAGTAAAATCTTAAGAAAATGTGTTGCTAATATTCAAAACAGTAAAAATAAAAATACTATAGAAAAAGCTAAAAACAAGTGCAAAGCCACATGGAAAATAGTAAATAAAAAACTAAAACAAAACAATGCAAACAAGGAAATCAAGGCAATTTCGAATGGGAAGTGCATGCTGGACAGAGGTGATGATATTGCAACATATCTCAATGATTTCTTTATTAATATCGCAAAACCAAAACCCAACCAGCACCCAAAAAACAAACCAATAATAGGAAGAAGGTTAGTAAACTCTATCTATCTCGAACCAGTTGACAATGTTGAAGTTTATAAAATAGTAAAAGAGCTACGGAATACAAATTCAGCAGGATATGATGGTATTACCACTCGATTATTAAAAGATAATTTAGCTGCTATAATAAATCCATTAACCTATTTAATAAATCTGTCTTTGGAAAATGGAACCTTTCCTAATGCTCTAAAATTCTCCGTCGTAAAACCTCTATATAAAAAGAATTCCAAAACAGACGCGGGGAATTATAGACCGATTACTTTGGTGCCAATTCTCTCCAAGGTATTTGAAAAAGCAATGTGTGTTAGACTTTTGAACTTTTTTGAAAAAAACGATGTAATAAGTAAACAGCAAAACGGTTTTATTAAAAACAAATCTACTACATTGGCATGTTTTAAATTAATAACTGAAATTCTCAGATCAGTCGACAAAAAAGAAATTCCTATAGCTGTATTTCTAGACATGACTAAAGCGTTCGATATGGTTTGCCATGATAGATTATTAAATAAATTAGAACAGTACGGCATAAGAGGTCCTGCCTACAGTTGGTTCGAAAGTTATTTAAAGGGTCGTAAACAATGCACAGAGATAGTAAAAATGGATCCAGAGACTAATACGCAGGTAATCTATAGGTCATCTTTCCTAACAAATTACTATGGTGTACCACAAGGGACCGTGCTAGCCCCGATACTATTTATTACATATATAAATGAATTGCCAGAATCAACGGACCAGTACGTAGTACTATTTGCAGATGATACTACGGTTTTAACTAAAGAAGCTACAACTGATCAGGCGATAAACGTTACCAATAGAGCCCTACAGGATATACATGACTGGTTAACTGCAAATAATTTAGAAATAAATACCGAAAAAACTAAATTTATGAAATACTTGACATATAATAACAATAGAAATAAAAAAGACACAATAGACTTACCAATTAAATATAATAATAATATTATTGAAGAAGTAAATGAAATAAAATTTCTAGGAATAAATATTGATAATTATTGTAACTGGAAATCTCAAGTTGACCTTGTTTGTAAAAAAATTCACAAATTCGTTTATGCGCTTCGTAGAATAAAAAAGATAATTAATAAAGAAACAGCTCTAATGGTATACCACAGTCATGTGTGTTCAGTATTGAGGTATGGGATAATTATATGGGGAAACTCTACAGACGCCCAGAGAGCTTTTATAGCCCAAAAGAAATGCATAAGGTCTATCTATGGACTCAAATGGACTGATTCTTGCCGACCAATCTTCACTAAAAATCGTTTGCTTACTCTGCCATCCCTATACATATTTGAAATGTCTAAGTTCGTTAGAGACCATCTTTCACTCTTTGAGCAGGATGATAAAGCCCAATTTAAGAGGAAAATTGTACAAAAACCTCTGGTAGTTCCTCGAAACAGATTAAAGTTGTGTAACAAAAACTGCTACACCATGGCGGTGAAAATTTATAATAAACTACCTGAAAAAATGCGAAAATTGAATGACTTGGAATTTAATAGAACTTTGAAAAATTGGCTTTGTGACAGATGTTTTTACTCAATAGATGATTATTTAAATTTTAAACAGACTTGATGTATTACTATGTAATAATTATGACCTACGCACATTTATTTAAATTATAACTATTGACATTATTTATAAATTTTCTAATCAATTAATCAAATAATTCTACACAAATTTTAATATATTTTATAATGGTATGTGCCAAATTAATATTATTGACTGTAAATTTTATTATGTTTGACTAATGTGACTAATGACAGTGATGAAATTTCATGACATTATTGTACTATTGTGCATGCTTTAAAATATTTGCACGACTGTTAAGTCGAATATAGTGAGTCTTAAAAAATATTTCAACATGTTAATACCTATGTGTACCTATATTCTAGCAAATAAATAAAATTTCATTTCATTTATCAAAATACGAAGCTTCCATAGTTTGTCGAGTTGCAAGCAAGTAAAACTGACGGAATGTCACGATGTGAGACTATCGCGTACAAACCAAACTGAACTAAGTTCATGGTGGAAATGGTACAATTGGTTTGATTGATCATTAGATGTATGTGTGTCGGTGCGTTGCCAAGTCATGGCTGCTAGAATAACCATAACCCATCTTGTGTGTGGCTCTATCTGCGTATAATTAAGTGGATTAGGATTAATGATGCTCTTTCTCCAAACAATATTTATTCAGTCTTCCAAGTTGTTGATTTTATACTTCATGAATATATTACATTTAATTTTCGCTATACAGCCTGTTCGGATCAAATTCCAATTTATTTACCTGTATTCACTAACAAATAATATGTCACGTACGTCAATCATATGGTCCACACGTCAGGAGCTATTTCAGAAGCTGGGCCGCCGCATACAACTGTTAGATTTTCCTTAAATTATTACGGTTTCAGTGATAACAACGTTATCGTCGGGTTCCCGGTTATATATTCGTTTTCGGAAAATATTATCTTAATACATCGTATATGTTCTTGTTGACGTCAGTAGGATATAGTAATATAAATGATCATTTGCATATTTAGTTGCTACGGTTATAAAACACAATTGTTCAGTTATTCAGCGAGGACCAGGATTTAAATTGTGTTTCATATAAAGTGGCTCAACGATGTAACTGCCAAGCTTAGTAAGTGAAGCCCTTTACCTTCCCCTTGAAGTTGTAGGAGTAGTAGTAGTTGTTGTGAAGCCCTTTTGGTTTGGCCTTTGATATGTCAGGGGATTGTCGCTCGTTTGATAAGGGGTAATGAACGTGAGAACTTAAATATAGTTCATCAAATGATTAGTTTAAGTTGGACGATCCAGGAAGGAGTAAAGGAGAAGGTAATAAAAGTCATTCTTTCAAGATAATCTTACAAAAGTACGGCGCAGTAAATTTTCCGCCGTGATCATCTAACTAATTTTGGAAAAAGTTGGGTTAGCTTATAGTTAAATAGTTTAATCACTGGATGCGGGTATTTTGTTGGACTATCAGCGAGCGGATTAACCCTTATAAAGGGTTATTTGTAAAACACTAAAACATCCTTGCAGAACTTACTAACATCATAAACACACTTTTGTTCTATGACTTTTTACAAACTTACGCTTCCCGCGCACTGTTCTCATAGTAATAGTAAACAGGCTTTCGAAACATTGTCATCACACCAAGCAAGCAAGCATCGCTCCATCGCCATGTACTCGACGTTAGAATATTGATACACCATCTAATTACGTCTGCACTGCCAAATTTCGCTACAAGGACACGTATGACGCGACGCAAGTGATAACTAAAGTTGTTGTTTATGATGTCCTCAACATAGTCTTGAGTGAGAGGTTGCTAGTGTTTTACAAATAACCCTGTATAACCGTTGGGAGTCAATTTAATGACTATGGGATCATAATACTGATATTACGGTTCTATAATCCTGACCTCAAGCCCAGAAAGCACAAGGATACCTACATACCTCCGTAAGTAGCCGAGCCGAGCGGTAACGACCGCAACTTACGAGTTGTATGTCACGGGTTCATACCTAGCAAAGACATTTGACATCCACCAACCCGCACAGGGCCCGCGTGGTGGATTACGGCCCATTCTCTTTCCTAGAGACCCGAGTCCCAGCTGTGGGAACATTAAAAAGGCTGATTGTTCTTATGTTTATATGCTTATTGTAGGTGTAAACAAACGTGTTGTACCTACCGTACCTACTCGCGCACGAGAGCGCGGCGCACGCGCCACACAATTGCATAAGGTTACATTTTTCCCGTTCAGTTTATTGTGATAAAGGTCAACTTGTAAAAATCAGGAACAATAATTGTTATAGTTGTAACGGGAAAACCTGCGCGCAATTATGTGTGTGATATTATATAAATATTATCTTTTATTGCTGTCTGTTGTATCAATTTATTATTTATTTGTCCTGCTCAGGTTCCCTATGGAACCGTAGGTCTTGTAACTAAGTGACTATGGCCCAGTTTCTATAATATGAAAAAAATCGTATAAAAACTGACAGCTTCGAGTCGTTGCTATGATTAACTGAATGAATTTCCACTAGTCAATACTTGATAATATGTATATCCTTTAGTTGGCGATGCGCCGATAATTACTTGCCAGAAATCGGGGTTTAAACTTTAAATATGTAAATTCATATTACCTACTGAGGTATATTCAACCATATTAACACAGTACCTACTGTTGAAGTTTAATACTGCTCTTTGAGACATATTTTTGTTTTAATATATAAACTAGCAGTCCCGGCAGACGTCCGAAAGCTGGTTTTTCGTCAGAAAAAAATAGATAACTTGTATTTTCCAACCATCCAGAGACCGATTCAAATATACACACAAAATTTCATCGAAATTGGTTAAGCCGTTTGGGAGGAGTCAAGTGGCAAACACTCATAAAGAAGAATGATATATATGTATAAAGATATAATAATATCAACAATTAAACGATAGAGTCAATGGCTTGATGACATCTGTTCTGCCCAGCTACGGCCCAATTATATCATGCTATATAACGTGGCACTGACGTAAATAAATGTTATCATGTATTGTGACGTAAGTTTGGTACAGCAGGTGACGCGGCTAAAGCGCAAACTATTAATGATCCTCCTGAATTTGTTACTTTACATTGTAGGAAATAATCGCGGTTTTGTTGTTTTATCTGTCGACTTTACCTCGAATTGAAATAAAGTAATAACCTATTTCATCAGGTTACATAATATATGATTTACTAAATACATACAATGTTTTTTTTTGGTATGTAATACTAAAAAATAAACATTAAAACGATCAAAATTACTTCAATTTCTTAAGTCGGTGTTCAATAAGAAACAAACAATACCGAGAAACACCGACTTCCGAAATTAAAGTTATTTGAATCAGATATTCAGTTTTTTTTTTCTGATTCGTTTATTCATTGTAAAACATAGGTAGGTACATTTCAAGTTCTTATTTAATACACTGAGGGCGCTATGTTTTGCCTCTAGGGCATAAAAAGTAGTAATACATGCAATATAATTAAAAATATTATGAACCACACAAAAAAAAAAATCGAGATAAAACAATGGAGATAAAAAAATAAAAGTCCACAGTTAGATAATAATGTCAAATTGTCAGCACTTATTTAAAAAAAAATGTTAAAGAAATTGATGTCACAATTATTAAATCAAATATCATAGAATACTTATCAGAAATAGTAAAATAATCACAATAAAAATAATAGTAAATAAAATAAAAATATAGTAATAGTAAATTGTCACAATTTAAAATTAAATGTTGGGATGTAAAATTAAATGTCAAAATGTAAAATTGAATGTCATAATGTAAAATTAAATGTCAAAATGTAAAATTAAATGTCAAAATGTAAAGATTAAATGTCAAAATCGTTTCAGTGTTTTTTTTTTTGTGAAATAATTTTATTTCGCACTTTTTAGTTGCGGTTCACTTATAGCCAGACTACCTATTTCCATTAACAGAAACACTCCTCGGATACATTGTTTTATTATTTAGTTCACGTACTGTCCACCTTCTACCTTCCGCCTCCATCACCAGATTAGTTCGATATTACCTTACAGCCAAAGGGCATCTTATGACAATTCTAATAAGTTTTGGGCTTATTAGAATTGTCACGGCTAGGATACATTGATCAATCACCGAGTTCCGGTGCCTATCTTCCGGCTCCATCATCATCATCCGATCACTTTGATGATACCATTTTCAACATAACTATTCAGAACCATTTATTTATCTGTATTGTCAAGTCGCTTATCTATCTTTATTGTGATATCTATGTGAGTATGAAGTTCCGTTAGCCATTTCTGGTCTTTTTCATCAGTACCTTTCATCATCCTTTATTAAATTCATAAAATAATAATTTACATATATTGTCAAATTGTATAAGCAGTGGACGCCTTTAACTACACACACACAACACAACAACTATACTTACACAGAATTCTAATACCAAATGCCTATAAAATTACCTACCTGTATAATAGTAGTTTATGTGACTAGGGGATAAAGCAGTGTCTTTAAGTCGCGGGCGGCATATTGAATTCCGAACGAAATGAAGGTTGCTGATTTTAATCCCGAACGACAGTGAGGGATTTATAAAATTAACTCCCGAGCATTGCGAGGGAGTTAATAAAGAAACCTGAGTGAAGTGAGGAATTTAAGCCGCCCAAGACAAAGACAGCTTTATCCCCGTGTTGCATACTCTACTTTTTACACCATTTGTGAGATAATTAAAAGACAATTTGGTCGACCAAATCGAGAAATATAAGTATTATATTTACAAGTTCATCAAACAAACAAAATTCACTACTCCAATATTCTATAGTTTCAATTTTCTATAATGCTCCCGTGTCGTCAGTACCTACGCAAGTTTTATTCTATTTTCTTTTTTTTGTTAGTGGCCAGTTTAAATCATAGTGATTACATACTCTTTGGTTTGAATTTCGAGTCAACTGGTTCGATGCGCCTACATTTTAATTCACAATTTTGACGAGTTTTGGTGTTCCAAATTCAAATCTCATTATTCCCTAGAGATCGGCCATACTGTATTATCTCCCTAGGGATTGAATGACTTACTTTAAGTGAGGTTTGTATGATGTATAAAACGACATTATCGAGCAGGTGGTGTAAAAAAACTTTTTAATATGTCATTGGTGTTCCTCATAATCTTAATATATATAAATCTCGTGTCACAATGTTTGTCCTCAATGGACTCCTAAACCACTTAACCGATTATAATAAAATTCGCACACCATGTGCAGTTCGATCCAACTTGAGAGATAGGATAGTTTAAATCTCAAATTATAGTCACAATTTTAATTTATTGCTAATTATTTGTCTGTTATTATTTGACAGTCACAATTATCTGTTAACTCCAAATGATTCTAACAGATGTCGATACCTTTCGACTGGGTTGAGTAAGTAATCAATAGATGGCGCTGCTATGTTTAGCCACAGCAACGTGTGGCCGGGTCAACTAGTAATCTATACTATTTATATATATATATATATAATATTATAAAGCTGAAGAGTTTGTTTGTTTGTTTGTTTGTTTGTTTGTTTGAACGCGCTAATCTCTGGAACTACTGGTCCGATTTGAATGATTCTTTCAGTGTTGGGTAGTCCATTTATCGAGGAAGGCTATAGGCTATGTTTTATTTTTTTCAAAATTAGGGATCCGTAATAAAATTGCTATTTTGTAACACAAGGTGTAAAATCGAAAACCTATTTTTGCGTGCGCTGCAAAAACTATTGACAATAGAACAAAATGATGTACTACGGGTTTGTAGATCCCATTAAGACCTACAAAAAAAATCCGCGAGAACATTTATCTAGCTATCATGGTTTAATCACAATAACCGATTTTGTGGTCAAAATAATTATTAAATCGTCTGTAGAAAAAAAAACTACGTTAAATATGTATCGTAATATTAATCTTCATCGAAATTAAGCATTATGTTATCAAGAGTATTTATGTAGAAGTAAAATACTTTTTGTTTCATCTCAATCGGATATTTCGTTTAAAAGGTATCCTGTGTGTAAGATGTTAAGAGTTGGTACCTTTTAATTTTAATGAGTTATGGGCCATAGAGTTTTTTATCAACATAAAATCCTGTAATAATCTTTTTCAAAATATATTTGTTGATGATTGTAAGTATAAGATCTTTGAAGAGTATAATAAATACATTTATGAATGCGGTAATTTTGGGAAATACTGATCTGATATGAAAACTGTTTAAATATTCAATAGTCCATTTATTGAGGGAGGCAATTATAGGCAATATTTTATCTCGGTATTTCCACGGAAATGAGAAAAACGCGGGTGAAACCGCGGGGCACAGCTAGTAACTATATAAATCAAATGTTACTTTTTGAATTTGCAGTCAAAAAGTAGCTTAAGTTCTTAATGATAAGAAGTATTAAGTTCACTCGATTCCTCATGGATTCCATCATCAGGACTGGTTTTTGAAAAAAATTCAATCAATATTAAAGAATATTTTAAAGGAAAAATTTTTGCATATCGGTCCATAAACGACGGAGTTCTGAGGAAAAGAACATTAAAAAAAATACTCCTTCATGATAAACTTCAAAAATGAAGTTGGTAAAAATATTGAGATAGCGGTCAAGCGCGAACCTATAAAAAAAAGAAACAATTAAGGATTTTTTCCGAAAAATAATTTTTTTAAGACCGTCGTTTTATAGTTTTTCCTCATATTACCACGAGATCCAAAGTTGGCAGGTTTTCCCTTCTGATAAGCTTTCGCAGAACTAATTTAACATACCTATATCAATTTAAACAATATGTATGGTATATTTTTATCACATGTTTTATTTAATTTGATAAAAAAAAAATGGACAACCTAATTTATGATAAAGGTTGATACCGTCAAAAAATCACTAAAAACAATCGATGTGTGTCTCATCCCAACACAGTTAATCGAGATACTTCCCTTTAAAATGGAATTCCTAATTAGTTAACTGAAATATGTTTTCCTTCTCGTTTAGTATAAATTCAGGAGCGCGTTACTGATTGATTACATTTGTCCGACACAGGCGACGCGGAGCGGTACGGAGCGCAGCGATCATGACGTGCTGACGCCGAACATGAGCAGTGCTGACCATGGCGCCAGATGCCGAGGACTGCGAGACCGTGCGACTGAACGTGGAGCAAGTGCCTGTGCATCATGGCAGGAGAATCTTGCCGAACGGCCAGCCGCCCGCCAGCGCCTGGACCGAGAACGAGGAGGAGAGACCTGGAGACAACACCAACAGCCCTGGAGAGAACAGGCGCCTGCTCCCCACCAGCGAGCTCCCAGCTAAACACAAGTCGCGCCTGCAAGCAGGCCTCACGCTAGGTGTGCACAACAAATACCCTCAAATTACGAAGACACCGAAAGGATTCGTGAAGTCCAAGTTCGAGAAAAGAAAAGACAAGCTTATAGCCTTATTGAAACCGCCGTACTTTATAGTCTCTATGATAATTTTCCTAGTAAGTATAGGTACAGTAGTACCTGATTTTATAGTCTTTATGTTTTATTTCAATCAGTTTTATTTCTTTCTTTCAAATTCTCAGTTGTATCTCCTGAATCAGACAGTCCTGATTTTAACGTTAGAATTCCGTTGTTTCTAGGAACTAATCCACATATCGCTGACTGACGACTTGCGTGCGACCCTGGAGTGGTCTCCAAAAGCCTGGTGGCGCGAACCCTGGCGGCTGTTCACCTACGGCTGCGTGCACGCTAGCCATGCACACTTGGCTCTCAACGCGCTCGTTGCACTAGCTGTACGTATTTTGTCTAATATTATGTCTGATTGGTAGAAGTCTTGTCGTTCTTTTGGGACTAAAACGTGGGTGACTATCTACTACTCAATCAGCATCAGTTTCCTTTTGAATATCATCCTGAGTCATTATGTATCAGCCATAGGGTCACGCACCTAGAGTCTTTACAATTTAATGAATGATGCTATTTTAATTAAATATTTCGATTCCAGGCTCTTATTTCTAATGGTTCCGTGTTTTAACCTGTCCTATGTTTCCCAGGTGGGTTGGCCTCTGGAGCGCGAGCAGGGTCCGTGGCGGGTGATAGCGCTCTGGACAGGCGGCGTGGCGGCTGGCGCGCTCGGCGCAGGAGCGCTGCAGCCGCGAGTGCACGTGGTCGGTGCGTCGGCAGCTGTGTATGCGCTGCTCACTGCGCATATCGCTAATGTGTGCCTTAGGTGAGTTTCTTTTCATAATTTATCTGAGTAGGAACATGATACTGTAGTGGTGTAATCTAACTGTAGCTGACTAACGATTGAAAAAGTTTTTCTTTTAGCGCAATTAGATTTAACAACATTTTTAAAATCACTTCATTGTTTTTTCGTATACTCACGATCTGTGTAAAGATGTAAATTCTACAATTCTTTCTAAAGAGCATTCGGAATCTAACCAATATTTTCCATGGTAGGTTCGGCCACATCCCCCTGTGGTGGTTCCGTCCGCTGAGCGTGGTGGTGCTGGGCACGTCGGAGCTGTGCTGGTCGCTGGTGCGCTCGTCGCCCTGGGACGCGCCCGCCGCCGCCTGGGCGGCGCACATCCTCGGCGCCGCGGTCGGCCTGCCGCTCGCCTTCATTGTGTTCACAGGTATGTTCTGACTTTTAGATATTGTTGGTGTCAATATTATTGTAGATGATTGCAAGTTTTTGATATATGTATATATATATCTTTGTTATACTTATATGGACATTCTCTTTGGTTACAGGAGAAAATAAGAAAAAGGCATACGTGATAGCATGTCGCGTGATCTCAGGAGCCCTACTAGTAGCCGGCGTGCTGGTCGCCACCGCGTACTATGGCTGGTACACCGACGCCGACCAAACCTGAACCCTGGGCCGCGGAACTTTGCGTCTCAATGAAAAGTGCAATTTGTACTCATCCGTCCGCTATTCGTGGCTTAGAATAGCTTTTGATGGGAATTTACACCTTTGTACTCTATACAGTACGAAGGCAGTCGGCTGTGTACTGACATGGCTGTATAACACGATTTATGGATCTTTTTCACGTTCTAGGAGTAAGCGTTATGTACAGATATGGTCTCTGGAATTAATGTTTTAAGGAAAATGTAAAAATAAGTTGTAAATTCTAAATTGTGACTCCGCCTAACTACTTAAGGTCGTGCAAACGTTGGGTAATGTTTGACCACGTACAGTTTTTATCGATTATTATCATAAAATTTGGAACAGCTTCAAATGGTGCTCACCACCGCCTAACTTTTATGATTGTTATATTTGGATGTAGTGCTGTGGTGATGGCGGAGTTATTAATGTTATTGATTTCTGTGAAATCACTTTCGATTGTTTTGCATCAAAACGTTGGATGAACGGCTAGTGATATTTTGTAAGCTTTGTACTTATGCAACGGTTCTATAATATATTCTAATGTTAGCAGCAAGCAAGTGCAATTGTAATTAAATATCTAACTATAAAACTCTTTCGTAAGCATAATTATCGTAATTTTATAATACCTACCTACAATTTCATATTTTATTGTTCTGAAAGTTTTGTTAAAACGGTGTTATCGCGAATTTTGTTTGTGCTAATGTTCCTCATTAGCGCATCTTTAATTGGCATTAAATAAGATAATTAAGCAACGAACTGTCGTCATATCAAGTTGTGGTCCAAGTTATCTACAGTGTAATGGCTTCTATTAACTTCTGTTTTATCTGTAAACTGTAACAACATTGATAAACGTAAGTCTCAGGTCACAAAAACAAAAAAAAGTAATAAACTGTACTTAGGTATTTCAAGCCATCAGCACTTCAACATGCTATCTCAATGTGTTAGTATAAACTGCTCATCTCCAAAAATAAACAAGTAGAAGATACATGATATTACAATAAATAAAATCGACCAGATTAAAACGACTGCAACCAAAGAGATTACTGTATTCTAGTCAACACTGACTTAAGTTATAATACATGACTGAAAGGAATTTTTGTTTTTATTATTTTTTAACGTACAAATCTAATTTTCCTTCTCAAATATAGGTACGAGTATAGTTACCGGCACGGATCTTGAGCGCTCGTCGTTAGAGTGGGGATCGCTTTGCGCATTCCGTACATTGGCGAGCCAATCGTCGTCATTGCAAGCACAGGCAACAAGCAAGCATACAATACATGCAGCAAGCGCAGGGAACTAATCACGAGTGACGTCTATGACACAATGGCGCGGCAAACCAATTAAGAAACCAAATATTTGACTTGACGCCAACGCTCAAGATCCATGCCGCTATCTATACCGACTTGTGGTCTAAGAAAACATTCATTTATCAATAGGTCATAACAATGACTCCTCTATCATAGTCGCTGCACCTGGAGTTGGATGGACCAAGAGTAAGTTCACAATCAATTCAGTTGTTGATTTGATTTGCGGGTTCTTGAAATACATACATACATAACTAAAGAAGTCTGCTGAAAGAAGGAGTGTACTACGTGGGCTGGATATCACGCTCGTGTGACAAACGATTGTGTTACAGTATGTAGTTTGGCACTACGGTAGTACGACAATATAAAACTACGGTAACACGACCGAGGCAGAGAATTTGCACGAGCCGTAGGCGGGTGTGTAATGGACCCGAGAAAACTGCAGTGCCAAAGCACGTGTATCAAACGACTTTTTTCAATACACTTATGAAGAAATAAATAAACAGGAGTTGAAAAGCAACTCGTAGGGGTCGCACCGCGCCCGGCCAGTCGATTTTACTCTCTGTTTCAGGGAAGAGCACGTGCACTTTTTTGCACTAGTGCGGAAAACAGAGTATTGTGTGCCTTAAATCGGTGGGGGAGCGGATTTTCGAGTAAGCGTAATGAAAAACATAACCACGAAGGCTAAGGAGCGGAACTCCCACCTTAGCCCTTTATCCTAATCTGTACCTACCTATTGTGTCAGATGGGGTGCCTTGAAATATGTTAAATCTTCGTGTCGCACTTCAGCGATTCAGCGTATCGTAAAAGCGTACATTCGAACTATGGTGAGTCGCAACACAATTTGTCGCACAAGCGTTAGTCGCACATCCATTTGTCGAGCTCACGTGGAACACTACTACGTAGATACGCCCGTATGTTTATCGGTGACATGGACAATCCCATAGGATATATGGGAGACGTAAAGATAACTATATATAAATAGTAAAGTCCCTGAACCTAACATTGTGGTTTATCTCGGACGCTACTGTCACCCACGTAGTGACAGATGATAACGTGGCGAATGATAATAATGCTTGGAAGTCAACCAGTCATCATTAGGGTATCTACATATTTGTTTTTATAATTCTGAACTCTTCAACTTTGGGTTCAACTACCTATAAACTGAACGTGCCAATTATCAAAGTTTACAAAAACTACATTATCATATCAATGGAACATGGTATAACGTTGTTGTTAACTATCGTATCGTCCAGTGTCTTATAAGTACTTGTATCGCTTATGTGATTCTTGTGATCTATAAAAGTTCAACTTGCATATTTTGTCGTTTCATTTTAGTACCTTATAGCGACATCTATGTCACCACGTATGAACTAAACTACGAAATCCTAAATCTTTCGATTTCTCCGTATCTTTCTCTTATCATCATCCGATTTCTCCGCGCGATGTGATCATACAATACAACAGCACGAAATCATCTCTTGAGCAGTTACCTAAACCAGACATAGCACCTATCTGGTCGGAGGATGCTCCCTTTTCAACGGAGGTATGTGGAACTTAACACTCTGTTCTACATACCCCCAAACCTCACCAAACGTAATAATTATGGAACAAGAAATATAAAAAAGAAACTCAATAATGTTTGATTAGATTTATTAACTAAATTAACACTAGATATTAATTATAATTTAATTGTTACATAAATCTACAGTACGAATCTAAAATACATGGAGGCTATCATGTAACGTTGTGAAGGCACTACGGTTTGTGACACGCTTTCAGATGTAACGCCCAAGGTAAGTCACACGGAGGACACAGAAATGGAGTGACAACAAACCAGAGCAAGCGAAGTGTCCCACTGTGTGCCTCGGTGTCACAACACTGCAGTCGATCGACGACCGTTCAAAGCCAAAAAAGATACTGGATCGATATTAAATATCGATCAAATATTAAGACATACACCAACTTTTTATTTTTTTAAACTAATCCTTGACTGCGTTCCCACCTGAGAAGCGCACTACTTTATAAGCCTATTCACTCTTGCCTTGTTTTATTGATTTTAGCAATTGATGCCGCGATACAATTTGCTCTGCTACAACTCACAGGCACTCCACTACTCTATTACTCCGTGTATGAAATGTTCAAGTCTATGATAGTCTATGTCGTATGAGATCATTGCCGGCCATTTCATATAAATAAATATTTTAACTAAAGCTGCTGAATACAAACAATCACTACTGAACACTGAAACCAAACTCATTTCTTTTAACGTTTTTCATAATTAATTTTTACAACAGCATTACTTCCCAATCACGATCATTTCATATGACGGCTGGACAAGCCCACACTATATTATTTGCTTTTTACTGGCATATGGCATGGCTTGAATGAGGACTGCAAGGTCCGAACACGTTCAGTAGCGAGTTCATATTCTTAGAGCTATAAAACCAACCGCACATACACACGCTGTACACTAAATGCATCTTCTCTGACCCTCAGCAGTTCAGCGGCTTGCACTGCACGCCCAGCTCCGTGCACCAGCACTCCGTACACGGCGTGGATAGCTCTGTAATGATCCTGCCGACCCTGTACATCCTCCCGTAGATGTTACATCCTGCTAGCTTCAGGAGACCTGAGCCTACGCCAGGTAGATTTCCAAGGCTCGGAGGCCAGGGTCCTCCGGTCACCACCGGCGTAAAAGGAGCAGAATCCTCCTGTGTTTCAGGTCTTCTCTCTGTAGTGTCATCGGCCTCAGTCGGTCGCTCATACGTCTGCGGCGTCGGACGCTCGTACACGAGCGTTGTCGGTCGCTTGGTGGTCTTGTTCGTGATCGGTCGATGAGTTGTTCGTTTTATGGCGGTGGCCTCTCCGAGCACCAGATGGTCTATCCTGTTGACTGTGTTTAGAGGGTTGATGTACGGTTGCCGCGGCGGGAGGGGCTTGAACACTGTTCCTTCTTCAGGTCTGCTGATGGGGGATGCGCTGGTGGAGGGGAAGCGGGATAGTGGTGCTGTGTAGGGCGTTCTAGGCGGTGCTCTAGTGGGGGGTGCACTAGTAGAGGGGAAGCGTGCTAGCGGTGCTGTGTAAGGCGTTTTGGTGGGACCTCTAGTAGGGGGAGCTCTGGTCGGGGGTTCGCCAGTGGAAGGGTAGCGGCCTAACGGTGCTGTAGGGGGCGGTCTGGAGGGTGGCTTCTTACTGGGAGCAGTGGTAGTTTCGTAACTGTCACTGAGGAGGAGTTTCAGTACGCTGCCGAACGAAAATCCACCGTCATCGTCTTCATCTTCTTCATCTTCAGAAGAAGTATCCTCAACCTGATTGACCGGAGTAGACGTCGTAGTAGTGGTCGTTGCTTTTGGAGTTGGTTTCACAGAAGTTGTGGTAGGAGCAGGGGTCGTAGTGGTTTGTGAGACCGACTCAACATAATCTTGTGATGGAGTGGTGTGGTCACTCACTGTCGCTTGCTCGGTGCTGATTACTTTGGTGTCAGCTGTCTCTGTCTTATTAGTTATAGGGATAAAAGGTGTAGCTGTCGTATGTGAAACTTCGTCTTTCGTCATATTTTCTTTGTTTTCTTTTTTCACTGTTGTGTTTGTATCAGGAGGAGCTGTAGTGGCGAGAGTAGCAGATGGTTTGGCGGACGTAGAATTTATTTCTGTAAAGAAATAGAGACGATTAAGATACATGAAGTTTGGTTTAATATTATCTATCAATTAAAAGACTTAAATATTGAAATCCACTTCCGAGATACTCAACGCTGACATGACCGACTAGCGTAAGACTGCTGTAGTGAGATGTATAGTATCGTCCCTTGGTTAACGTTTTCAAATGAGCTGCTGGGTTCGAAGAGTGCATCTGCAAGCTCAGACCAAATATAGTAAGTGTGAAGATTTATGCGGCACTCCCACGCAATACCCCGCCCCTCAGCCTATAACCCTTCTATTTCTACGTTTACCATGAGTCGACAGCCTGGCTTTGCAATACCGTGATCGTAGTAAGGTGCGGCAGTGTACCTGGCGTGCAGTCGAGGTCTCCGCAGCAAGGGTCCGCCGACTGGTTGGTGGCGGGCAGGTGGCGGCACGGCGCGCTGACGGGCGCGCAGGGCCGGCGCGCGCAGCTCAGGCGCCGCCAGCTGCACGCGCACAGCTGGCAGCCCAGCACGATGCTCTGCCCGTCCGGCACCCGCTGCCCTTCTACTAAGCACTCGCCTGTAACAAACACGTTTGAACTAAAATTACAAGCTCTTTGACTTGTAATTTTTGATTTATTAAGTCCAACATTTGCAGTAATATGATGACTAACAACTACATGACAATGCATTTTTGTGTGTGGCGTCTTAACGACCAGTTTATAGACGATCAAAGTTATAAGGAACACAACAAAAGAGAGGCTTACGGTTAACCACTATCTCACCTGATGATAAGCGATGATGGTCGACGATAGAGCACGCTTGCTTCAATGTGACCTATTCACTTTTGACTTAACCATTCGACTGTTTTCAACATTTTCAATAATTTTGGTGAGGGATGAACTATTTAGTTCAAAGACATATAGAGGCCTTTTTTAAAGTGACCCACTGGTGCTCACTCGGCAGTCAAAAGATCCAGATTGTAGCTATTATTAAACACAGACTCTGGCAGAGAATTATATCCCGATACTGTATTTAACATTGTTCCCAGTATCTAGAGCCTTTTCGTCTCTCGTAAAGATCCCTTCCCTACGCTCTCCCTCTTTTTCTAGTCTTGTCTAGATTTTTTGGTAAGTGTGACTAGATTTTCCGTATATCAAGCGCATAAACATTTCCTGTGTCACAAACTCACCCTCTTCATCTTTGATGACGTCGAGTTGCATGGAGGTGGTGAGGTGCGGCACGGGCGGGCCGGGCGGCGTGCTCGCGAACACGCCGAAGTACTCGTCGATCTCGCCCGAGCCCTTCGGCAGGAAACCGCCTGGAAAAAAGGTTACATAACATAAATGCTAATATAAAACGGTAGAAGTAGATTATAAAGCCGGCTTACGGCTATATTAGTCTTATTAATTCAGTTTTTATTAGTTATGTTTTACATAAGCATAACGTTCCCACTGCGTGCACTGTCGCGTGTGTTGATCCACACGCGACAGTGAGTTACATTTAACGTAGCAACAGTTAATTTACATTGTCCACAATTACGATCACTAACCTTAACTTTAATGTCCAAACTAAAATACAACTACTGAGATTTCACGATTAAACATCAATATTGACATTACCTTCAGTTTCCACTGGTGGAGAGAACAGGTTAACAGCGGGCGTCTCCAGCGCGTACGTGGTGCTGGTCGGAGGGACCTGCGTGACGGTCTTTACGTCAGAGCCCTGGCTGCCCAGCGAAGCCGACACAGTGTACTCATGCACTCCAGGATCATTGAGCTCAGGATACCTCTCCCTGGGCACATCAACTTCATGACTGATGGGAGGATATGATGGTTCCACATTACCCAGCACAAACACTGGATACTGGGTAGGTTGGTAAGTATCTTCTCGTCTGACTGGGAACTTGGAGTCCTTTGTGTCGGTGCTGGGGTAGTACACCGGGAACTTGTCTTCTCTCTCTAGGATGGGGTAATTCAGTGTCTCCTTTGTTGGTTCATCGTCGACCACTGCGTCAGCGGCTACGAATGGAATGATCCTGAAACCAGAAGAAATAAATACACTAAAATCTGCTTGACGAAGATTAGCTTCGCTTGATTTCTGTGATATTTTGAAAAGATCACAAACGATACTTACTTTAAGTTCGGCAACGACGGCGGTAATGTCGGCTTAGTGTAGTCGTAATCATATTCTCCTTTCTTTTTCTTGGAGCTGTTGAGCGCTTCTGCAAGATCCACTGGTATTGGTATCTTGGGCCCGGTCGCCACCGGTCTCGAGGTCGAGTGGCTGGTGTTGGTCATCAGAGAGCTTGTCACGTTGATAGTGAAGGTATCATCTTCGTCGAAGCCACCGTTCACATTCCTGTCCGTGATGATGTCATTGGGAGAGTACGTCTGCGCTTCCACGTTCACGATGGGTACTCTCGGCATGACTTCCGCCTGCTTGTCGGTGTCATTCACGATGCTCAGAGGCAAGGATGTTGAAGACAGCTCAGCTGTGCAGTTGATAGTTCCGTTGATCATAATTTTGACAGTTCCTTCAGGTTGCTCTGCAGTTTTGTCCTGTGAATCCTCAGATTCAAACGATGGGGAATACTCAGGCTTGGCTATCAGTTTGGCGGCGCTCATTGGCTTCTGAGTAGTTGTAATATTAGTAGACGTAGTGTTAGTAATAAGTTCTGGTTTCGTGCTAGAGTTAACAGGCGGTTCGTTAGTTTTCCTCTTGACCTTGGTGGTGGTGATGAGGTGGTTCTTAGTGGCGGATACGAAAGACGTGTGTTTTAAGGTGTAGAGGCTGGTGAGGATCTTCGAAGTCGTACTCTCGAGCTTGCCGGACTTTGAAGTATGGAGAGTCCTCTCGTCGTGGCGAGTAGCCGCGCCAGAGTTCGCCCCGGTCGCGATCATCTGAGACTGGGTTCCTGTAAATTATAGAAATATATTAAATATTTTGTCCGTTTCATAAGTAGGTATTTCTTATCTTTGAATATTTCAAATTCATTTTACGTGTTGATTTAATATGAAATAACTGTGCTCAGTGCCACTAGTCATGTACGTAGTGCTGTACGTGATGTATCTACGGTAACGTCACTACTATCCTAGTCTTGCTCGGTGATGTCTACAAACGCATGATTCCAATTCTTCTACCTCGGTCTCCAAACCGGTGCTTCTTTTTTCACGACATCTTTGGTTGGTCCATCTTTCGGGAACAATTCTCGTTCACTTTCCTCATCATTAAATGAGAGGACAAGGTCTTTGCCTCTTGCGACTGAGCAGAAACAGAAGAATGAGCATAAAAATAACACAAGGGGAGCACAGCATCGTCGAGATTGTCCAACGCGTAGTCCTATATTTTATAAAGTGTATAAGTGAGTTCATGAGCATTTTAGATTTTGGAGTTTCCTGTACAACCATACCATTTTTATAGGTAGGTTATAGATACTCCTTCCGTTTATACAGCCTCTCACAGGTAGAAAGCGTTAGTGTTAGCAGTGAGAACACTTCGGCAAGGTTTTGGCTGGACTCATGACCTTGCAGAAGTGTTAATTGTCACAAACACTCAGATAGCTTGTAACTAAATTGTTAAATAAGCTATGAGTTTACTTGAGAATAAAACAAAAAGTTGGTCTGCTGGATGTGTGATGCCGGTCTAGTCGGTTAATTTAGCATTACTTTCTATACAGCCTGTGTCCTACTTTCGGCTGAAATAACAATGATGGAAGGGTCTTTGTGTGCGCTGAGTATACCTGTCTGCGTGTGCGGTGTGTGGTCGCCGTCGTGGTCGCACACGTACTGGTGCGCGCAGCAGGCGCCGGGCGCCAGCAGCGGGCGGCAGCCGGCCAGCGCGGGCGCGCAGCCCAGCGCCTGGCAGCGCACCTCGCCGCGCAGGCAGAAGCACGCCGAGCAGTTGCCGCGCGACTCCACCGGCGAGCCCTCCGACACCCACGAGCCGGACACCAGGCAGTCTGCGGAAACGAGACTATAATTCAAAGACGAGTATTGTTTGAAATGCGCTGGTGTAAGATATTGACTTCGTCCCTCATCTCCGCTGTCATATGAGTTCCTAATTGAGCAATAGCTCGCCTTATCAAGGCTGTAGCAGAAATTGCACCAGACTGTACAGTAGGTAGGGGCGCAAGTACTTTTTTTAAATTGATATAAAGTAGTGCTTGACTGCGATCCCACCTGATGGCAAGCAGTGATGCAATCTCTGGTGGTGAGAATTAGTATTTTTTTCCTCGTATTCAGTGATATTAAGTTTATTGAAGGAATTATTCAGAAGCGATGTGTTTCCTATACATCTGACTGTCTCTGCTCACCATATTTGCTCCGATGTTGTTCGGCGGGCTCGGTGGGCGCGTGGCAGTAGTAGCGCTGCGGGCAGCAGGCGCCGGGCGCGGGGCGCGGCACGCAGTGCGGCGGCGGCGCCAGGCACGCCGGCCGCACGCAGTGCCGCGCGCCGCCCAAGCAGAAGCACTGCTCGCACGCCAGCCGCGCCGCCAGCGCCGAGCCCGCCGCGAACACGCTGCCGCCCTCCACGCACGCTGGGAACACTCCAGTCTCATCAGTCAGTGACGCCACCAACGCACTATTTTACACTCTCTTTTGAGGGTGACTTTACATCGGGCCAACGTTGATGATCACATTTTGACCTTAAGTTGAAGACTTTGAGAGTGAGGATGACAGCGCGTACTAGTTTTGTTGCCACTAACGTGTGACTTACTACCATTTTTTCGTTTTTAATTTATTATACTCTAGGCACAGAAGAGTTTAAATATACTTTTAAAAAAAGAAAGGTGAAACAGAACCATCTCTTAGAGAGCTCATCAAGAAAGCAACCTACCGTTTTTGCCTTTGATCGGCGTCACCGACAAGGCGTCCGTCTTGGCGGACATGTCACTCTCGGACCTGGCTGATGCTCCGACCTCCATGAGCTGCACACCATCTGAGTAGAATATTTTCTATAAGATCTCCATAATTTCTTAGTAAAATTATGATAATTTTTAAAGCGAAAACTGTTCGGAATTCAATGTATGGACTGGTAGGACAGGTAAAATTTTCACTACGCATCTGAAGCAGTGAAGAGCATATTTTCAACCCAATAATAACTATCATTATGTGAATTAGTATTTGTGACGATTTAGATCATCTGTGGTAATCAGATGGCACGATTTGGGTATTGACCTGGACAGTGCATCTCGGGGCAGCAGACGGAGCGGCGGTGGCGCACGTGGCAGCGCGGCGGCAGCGGGTCGGGCAGCGGCGCGCAGGCGCGGCGCCGGCACGACAGCGCGCCCGCCGAACACACGCAGCTCAGGCAGTCTTCCTTCGTGTTCACCGTGGCGCCGTTGCTGTGCCAGCGCCCGTCGTACAGGCACGCCGACGGCAGCACCGTCTTCTGACCTGAAGCTGAAGAATAACAATGTCCAGAGTCATAAACTATTCAATAGTTTAAAGAAGATAGTAGATAAGACTGCACTAAACATTACTAGTAGCATTCTCTCTTACCTTTGCCCAAATATTGAGGTCGACTTACAGTCCAATCGCATGTAACTAAATACCAGTAGGTATTTTACATGGAACAACCACCAAATTGACAACATAGTAGCGGGGTAAATTCTGGGAAACCTAGGCTAAGACTAGTTAGAGTTTCGGGATCACCAGTACCTAACGACTGTCAAAAATGTGAATACAAATGAAAGCCATTCTGAGGAATGGGGTCTTGATTTGTAATTGGACGGCCGGACTGTTGGCCGTATGTTGATCGAATTCATGAATTACCAGAAGTTCAGTTATTAAGTTCAGTAAGATTTCAAAAATATCCGTAACAAAAAAGATCAATATTATGCAACTACTCACAATATGCTTTGTCTTGGCGTTCATTACGAACGTACGTCCTAATATGTTTCGGCAATTCTGAAAAAATATTTTTGTGTGAGTTTAGTAAGGTTAATTACTTCTTAGTTTCCATTAGTCTGACAGAAACCGACAGTCTACCCATTTTACGGCGCATGCTTCTAAGATATGAATCTGGCAGAAGCATACTCTCGCGCTATATGTTTTGAATTATGTTTGAATATTGAATGTGAGTCCATACTCAAACATGTAACATTCAAAGTATCAACACCACAAAACTAACAACTTTGTAATTCATGGATTTGCTTAATCAACAAATAGCTGAGCAAATCACACGATGATTGAACTCATACACGCGAGCGAAGTTTTGCTAACGGTGGAGGTAACTGCAGCCGTCGACTCGAGGCGACAGCTGTTACTGTTAGCCACACAAACTTTGAAGATCAGCAGCAGCCGTCGCGTGTGTCAAGTGTGCGTTACAAGTCTAGTTTCCATATAAAATGTATGGAGACCGAGACGCGTCGAGATTGGCGGCTGTGTGCAGTGTAGTTCTACCTTAAGTCGACTGTTGCAGTTACCTCTGCTGTTGGCAACATGTCGCTTGTGTGTATAGGCTCTTATAGTCACAAGCGATCCGAGTAACTTCGAATCATTGATTCTCTGATAGATCAAAGTTTAAAGAGAGATCGATAAAATGTATTAAAACAACTTGCCATATTCTTTGCCGCGGCGGTCACTCGTAACAATCTGATGTCTCTCGCTATCATTATCAGAATCTGAAAAGTAAAGACGAGTTTCAAACGAATGTTAACGTAACCGTCCATTTTTATTTTGTTTATGTTTTCGCATGCACACAGTAAAGATCTATTAGCAGTTAGGTATGTAAGAACGTATGTTCCACTGTATTGGTTAAAACTATATAGCCGTTTTTGAAGAATGAGTAGCAAAATGAAAAAATTAAATCAACATGGCGGATGGTTGTAAAATTTATAAAGTATATTTTTAAATATATTTTGCAGTCCTATCGAGTTTTTTTTTTTCGATGGGAAAAATCATCTTATGACAACCCCCGCTCTTGGGCGGAGCGGGAGATAGTGTCAGACTCTTACTGACTAAAAAACATGCATCCAAGCATGCGCTGAAGAGCCCTCTCAGTCCTATCGAGTTCGATGTCAAATGATAAAGGAAAATGCTGAATTGACACATAAATATAAAATACGATGAATTCACTAAATTATTATTGCGCGAATACTCGTGGTTTTATTAATAGACGGATTTTTGTGTTACTTCAATCAGCTGGCACAACTTACCGTCGGCTTTGACGCGGGGTCCATTGGTCATCCTTGACTTCTTTTTCAGAAAATCTGAAAAATAACGCGTCTTAGTCAAGAAAACTGAGAGATAAATGAGAAGATGCTTTGAGCATTACAACAGTGATCAATATGATGATGTTTGGAGGTTCGTAACTAGGTCTTGTTCTGCCCGTAATATATATGTATAACACAAAAAAGATAAAAGAGTTTAGAAAGGAAATACTTTCCGATTTGTACTACAACGGGTGTTGCCGCTTGTCTCACACCCTTTAACTCCACTACAGGTAATAAACCAATACAAACGCGCATTATGCAGCTAACAGACCACGCACACTAAGATCGCAAGTTTGCTATTGTTGATTGAACTATGAGCATTGCCCTACTTTATGGCACGCTTGCCCCACCCACAAGGCCATTCTAACCTCTTTCATCTATTCTTGATACACATTATATGGTGTAATATATAAAAATCTCGTGTCTCAGTGTTTATTTTCGAACTCCTCCAAAACGGCATTCTGGATTTTCATAAAAAATAATAATGTATATTTAGTAGGTCTAAGAATAGCTCGTAGGCTATTTTGTACCCTGCTATTACCACCCCTTTATTTTTCCTTGATAATTTATATGGCAGATCAACGTTTGCCGAGTCATATAGTAATAATATAAAGAGACGAGATTTGTATATTGGGATCGATTTTAAAAATGTTATCACCACTAGAATGCTACTTTATTACTGAGTGACACAGACTATATGTTTTCTAGCACACAAGCGAAGCCACTGGTAGAAGCTAGTTTTATAGAAATCTATCCAGCCGTTTATACACATTTATAAAATTAGTACAATAAAATAGCTCTTTTCCAAGAAAGAGATGCAATAATTATTATATAATAATAATTATTAATAATTATTATTATTATTGCATCCATTTAAATATATTATTATTATATAAAACTTATATCCTGAACTCACCGGTATATATTTTATCTTGGTGATCATTGGGAATAAAATACTTTAGCCCTCTATCAAGCTCAGTATCTGAAAAGAAAATAATGTTATAAATTGCTTAACGAGATACAGATTTGTATGCTTCATGTTGCTATAACATTTGTGGTTTTTTTAAGTAGGTTTACTTTGTCATCAACACAAAACAAAGACTAAAAAATAAATTGTTTATAAAACCCAATAATGCAATTTTTCGTAATCTAAAGTATCATCATTGTCAATATGATTGGTTTTAAAGTTAAAAATAAAGCGAAACTCAAAGCATTAATTTATTATTTGTATCGCAAAATGTTTCAGTTTCTTTTTCTCACCGTAAGCATCGTCCTGCTGATCATTTGCAATTAATCTCCGACTTAATTTCTGTGGAGCTAAAAATAAGATTATGGGTACAGAAAAGTGGGTGATAGTTGAAGGTCACTGTAGGATACGAAAACAATTTATGAAATAGGCGGCACATCATTTGTAGTACATGTCGCAAACTACTGTCAATAAGTTAAGTAGGCTAGATTGTTTTCAAATTAAAGCTCACCCTGTGCATTGTCGAGATGATCATCTATTAGAATTATCCTCCTTCCATTTCTTTGCGATTCTAAAAATAAAATGTTATAATCAAGAAAAACCAGGACATACATTAGGGCGATTAGAGGCTAATCATTTTCCTTTTTGTTGTGGCTCTAGCTTGACTCTCACGGCGTTGAGCACACGAAAATGTAAGATATTGTTAATATTTTAAAACTCACCATATGTTTCATCTTGTCGATAATTTGGATGAATCTGTCGTCCTTCATTATCACTATCACTCTCAGTATCTGAAAAGTAAAGGTGGGTGTTGTTTGACAGAATGTAGAAATGATAAATGCAGTATAGTGTTTAATGGTTTTGTAACTCACAGTGTGGTCTGTTGTGGCGATCTTTTGGATCAAAGCTCTGACTCGTTTTCAGCGAACCTTAAAATAAATGACTATGTTAATCAATTGATGTACTATGGGAGAGTTTGAACATGCAGAGAAATAAGTTAAAATAGCTAAATTACGAGTATAAACATATTAACTATTAATATTACAAAGAGGTTAAACTGTTGGTTTGTTTGCTGGAGGACTAAGATGTAATCTCTAGCAGTCCTTTCGATTAAATTTTAAAATAAAGAATTATTGGTAGAAGCAGCTTTATAACAGGCGCAACGCTATGGTGACAACCAAGTATTTCATACTCCGAGTTAATAATGAATTTATATATTGAATGAATTTATGTATTTGCAGAAACTTGTGGAATAAAATTGAAATAAACTACAGAGTAATAACACCTAAAACTTACTATATGTGTGTAGATCCCTTGGAAATTGTATCGGCGGGTCTCTATCATTTCCTATAATTGAAAGAAAGATTATTTCGTGAGCCAGGTGAAATTAAAGCTAAGTTTGACGAAGGTAATTTTGCGAATGACTGGTTTAATTTCAAATTTTGTATAATCAGAAAATAAAAACTTGTTTTAAACTGCCTCATTACGATTTCACTACATAGTATAAAACAAAGTCGCTTTCTCTGTCCCTATGTCCCTTTGTATGCTTAAATCTTTGAAACTACCCAACGGATTTTGATGCGGTTTTTTTTAATAGATAGAGTGATTCAAGAGGAAGGTTTATATGTATAATAACATACATTAAATAGTGGAGAAGTACTGTTATTTTTGAAGTTTCTAATGTGATGTCGTAAATAATTACATTTTTTCCGCTTACATTGCAAACGCAGCCTGAACCCTACGAGTTTTATCAAAATAATGTACTAAGTATTGTACACATTGAAAAGGTCTACAGAAAAGTCCGTGATGGTATATGTCTATCTCTTATAGATAACCCACAATAACTTTTTTTTGTCATTTACTTTTTACGACAAATAATGGCTAATTTTCGAAGCGATTTTAACCAATACAGCATTAATCCTTAACCAATTAAATACCTTGAATACATTGTTCACTTAATATAGATCTATATGGCCCTTTACACCGTATGATTTAAGTGAATATTTTCGAAGATATTACAGATTTAAAAATTGCGGGACGTAGCGTTTGCGGCGGTACCGGCCGGCCGCCCGATGCGGCAAGAGCGTGCCTCTTCATGGTGTAGGGAAAGGGGGATTGTTTTACTCAAAATTTAACGCGTGAGGGCCACGGGCAGTAATGAATAAATCAAAACTACTGAATCGATTTTAATCACATATGCTATATATTTTATACCCGTGCGAAGCCGGAGCGGGCCGCTATGTTTTTATATACAACGTTCACAGTTTTTCTGTAGTGTATTTAGTATCAGCATTGCACCCATGCGAAGCCGGGGCGGGTCGCTAGTAAGAAATAAATCTTAACACTCACCGTATGTTCTGTCGCGTCCAGTATCAGGAAACACAAGTTCCACGACATCTAATGCACCTGAAAGAATTGTGTTTTTCAAGTCAGTAAAACTATAAATTTACGAAAAAAGGCTCGCCTTGTAAACGACGCCAGTGATTTACGAATGGTGTAGCCACAGTTGGTTAGAAAAGAAAAATATATTCCTTTGAGAAATACTAAAATTGGTGGCAATCTAAATACCTGCCTAATAAAGTACTAATAAACATGATATCGGCTTATTCACCACAACTTATTTCAAACGGACATATTGGAATTATCATAAAGATATAAAATGTTTTCCGATTATAGTTAGTTCGCGCATGCGCAATAAAAACCCGGCCGGCGGTGCTGCGCGGGCGCAGGCGGCAGGCGCAACCTGTATGGACTGTATTATGCCATTTAAACCAATTCCCTTGTCCGCACTGCCGAGACTCATTCAAATGGAAATCGATTCTTTCTTCACTTGATCCATCATGTAGTGTATATTCCTGAGGAACTGGATCCTTGCCAATACGTACTGATGCATTTAAGAAATAATTTTCCTCAATAGCTAAGGATCGTGGACTTTATAATTTAACCTCGAATCAGGCTCTCGTCTCAAGTTTATCTATTCCACAAAATTAAGCTTCAGTAAATAAAATACTTTAATTTAGGAACTGCTAAATAGCCTACTGCGGTTTTTCGGTCCGATTACAATTTAGGTGTCTTCAAGACTACAGTGACTAGGCTCGTAATATAATAGTGTACCTCACCATCAACGATTAGCACTAGTTTATATTAACTAATAAAAATAAAACTCAATAAAAATTTACCACAACGACCACCAAACCATTCAAAAACATAATTTCCAAGCCATGATCATCAAAAACGTGGCAATGCGAATAGCCAATCCAATCTATAATAATCTTGTACAAAGCTGAACTAACATCCAAGTATAAAGAAGGCAGTGACCCTGGCTGATCAAAACAGAGTCATAACAATACAGTTTACGCGTCGCGCTGATCTGAGAGATAGCTGGAACCTGTATCGCGACGTCCAGGAACACAGCGGCGCGTGGGAACCGCCTGGCCGCGCCGTCAATGAGCCACCCACGACACCCGCTCGCCTCTATACAACATTATTTTTTAGTATATATGCGAAACCTAAACAGTGTTCAGAATCTCAATCAGAATCGATTATTTTTACACTATGTTATAGTTTTTGCATGCTAGTTTTACTGTCAGCTTCGAAACGAATGCTACCAATTGTGATATTTATATCGATAATACAAATAATATAGCATTAAATCTTTTTCATCCTCCCATCTCGGAAAGATTATTTTTGCTCTTCGATATCTAGAACATCGCGTGCACTAAGTTTATGAATTCAAAAGATCATTAAACCTATTTACTTTTACCTCCATGGTACCAAATTTACTTACAATTTTTATTTTTATTTGTTTAAAACTCAGACTCAGAGACACCTTGGTGTACTGTTTTTAGGGTTCCGTAGCCAAATGGCAAAAAACGGAACCCTTGTAGATTCGTCATGTCTGTCTGTCTGTCCGTCCGTATGTCACAGCCACTTTTTTCCGAAACTATAAGCGCTATACTGTTGAAACTTTGTAAGTAGATGTATTCTGTGAACCGCATTAAGAATTTCACACAAAAATAGAAAAAAAGCAACAAATTTTGGGGGTCCCCATGCATAGAACTGAAACTCAAAATTTTTTTTTTCATCAAACCCATGCGTGTGGGATATCTATGGATAGGTCTTCAAAAATGATACTGAGGTTTCTAATATCATTTTTTTCTAAACTGAATAGTTTGCGCGAGAGACACTTCCAAAGTAATAAAATGTTGGTTGGTTAGTAGTTGGTTAGAGGGGGGGGGGGGACACATCCCCCCCCTCTAACCTCTAAGATAAGATAATGCTAAAACTAAAAAAAATATATGATATACATTACTATAAAAACTACCGACGAAAATTGGTTTGAACGAAATCCAGTAAGTAGTTTTTTTTTTTAATGCGTCATAAACCGAAAAAAATACACTATTATTAAAACATCGATCAAAGTTACAACACATAACAAGAAATTTTATATTATGTTACTTGCTGCTACGGAACCCTTCATGGGCGAGTCCGACTCGCACTTGGCCGGTTTTTTAGAGTTCCGTAGTAAACTAGGAACCCTTATAGTTTCGCCATGTCTGTCTGTCCGTCTGTCCGTCCTCGCTTAATCTCTGTGAGCGTTAGCACTAGAAAGCTGAAATTTGGTACCAATATGTATATTAATCACGCCGACAAAGTGGTAAATTAAAAATAGGAAAAAGAAATTTTTATTAGGGTAGCCCCCCTATATGTAAAGTGCGAAGTGATTTTTTTTTAATTTCAACCCTGACGTGCGATATATTGTTAGATAGGTATTTAAAAATGAATAGGGGTTTACTACAATCATTTTTTGATATTGTCGATAATTTCAGAAATAATCGCTCCAAAAGTAAAAAACAATGTGTCCCCTCCCCTCTAACTTTTGAACCATAAGATTAGAAAATATGAAAAACATCTGCTGGAAAGAACAGTTTTTGTACAAAAAAGACAAAATGGTTCTACAAAATAATTTCTAGATTAAGTTTGTAGTATAGTCGTATATGCAAGCATTTTTTTTAAGCTCAGTGGGTACACTTATTGTGACGGACGGGAAACTACGGAACCCTACACTGAGCGTGGTCCGACACGCTCTTGGCCGGTTTTTTTGCATTTAGTCATTTCCTCGCTGAGGTGGGATGAAAAGTTATGTGTTGCACTCGAGTGCAAAGATTTTTCACCTCCGTGCTCTTTTGATTCTCTCGCTAACTCTAGCTCAGGATTCTAATTTTTTTATCACTCGCTATGTTTGTGATTCAATTTCAGAATCCTTCGCTTGCTCGGTCATCAAAATTGAGCACGCGGTTAAAAAGCAACTTTGCACTCTTGTATAATAAATAACTATTAATGGATTCCTAGGATTATAACTCAGTGAGGTAAATATTTAATCGATCATATTTTGGAAACAAAAAGCTGTCAGCTATGATTACGGCATTAAAAAAGAACAGAATTCCGTCATGCAAACAACAGCAACAAACCCAATTGAAAACGGTATTATTTTATAAAAAGATCCAAAATATAGCATCGACAAACAATCAACTTCATTCATAATGATAACGTTAACCATTCTATTGAAAGCAGAAATCAACATTAGATCATTGATCACTATTATTGATTCATCTTATTCTCAACAATCAATTTTATCTCGACGCGAATCTATTGTCTGGAAGCTAATGTCAAGCAATTTGCGAGCGAGGTCAAACTCCCCAGGCCGGCCTGTTGTAAGGATGTCATTTGGAGGCTGCAAGCGGCTCATGAATCAATAAGCGGTGAGACGGGTCCTACGGTACGAGCCAATGAAGATTAAGTACCTGACGATTACCTGTAGGAACTACACAATCATGTTTACTAAATATCGTTGACGGTTCATGCAGTGCTATTTTATTTTAAACAGATTAGGAATAGCTGAGGAACAAACGGTCAGAAATTTAAGACGTTATCTATCACGGCTCCGCTTCGAAAATTGTTATAAATGATAAATGACAACACTTTTACACAACATTTTTTTTTCTCAGTTTAAACTAGATGAGGCCGGTGTTTCCTAGCTGACAACAAAAGAAACACCGAAACAAAATCAGGGGTCAAAGTCTCTTTTAAGGTCCATATAGTAAATATGTAATGGTAAAATCACATGAGAACCATGCAGATTAGTCTGAGATGGACTTTTGAAGAAAGAACCATACAGATTTGAGTGCACCCATCCAGTCAGTGCAAGCATTTGTCAATATTCGCAAAGCTCTACTCAGGACTACTAAGAAGCTCAACGACTTGACGAACAATACCAAGGAAAGGACATTTGTGTAGGCCGCAGACAATACTCAAATTGCCAGACATACGGTTAAAAAAAGTAATCAACAGTCCTCACATTCACAATAATAAAAGGAAATATATAGTTTATAAAAAGTAAAACTTCGCAAAGTAAATATTTAAGTCAAAAATTAATAATAATAAATAAAATAATTGACTTGGCTCGCGAGGTTGTCAACATGTGGGAAGTGGATAGAGCAATCATTGTGCCGATAGTCGTGACGGCCAATGGCTTAATAGCCAAGAGCCTCGACCAACATCTGCGGAGGCTCTCGTTAGGCAGTTGGATCAAGGGCTTGATCCAGAAGGCAGTACTCCTAGACACGGCGCGTATTGTCCGGAGATTCCTCTCTCAGGAGCTCTGACCGCCGGCAGCTTGGACCCTGTTCCCGATGCCGGTGGGCTACTATTTTTTATATTTTTAAATGTTTTTTAATTTATTTTTTTAAGGAATATTTAAAAATATAATATAATATGTGTAAATTTTAAATAAAGGAAATAAAATAAAAGACATGTCAAACTGAAAAATAAAAATAAATACAATGTCAAATTGTAAAAATAATAAAAGGCATAATTGAAAATAAAATAAAACAAAAGAAATATGAGAAAAAAAATAAACAAAACGAAAGTTCTAATAGTTTTAAAAATTAGAGCGTACTGAAGCAGGTAGGCAATCCCAAACCTTTTCGTCTTCAACATAGTCCTTTACAGTGCTAAAAGCCATTTGGCAAAGTTTTATTGAAAAGAATACACAAACTGTGCATCCATATCACTGCGATTATTATAAAATTCGATCTTGCTAAGACTCAACTAATTTCAAAAGTAATTATCTATTTAAATCATTTATAATATAAGTCCATATAATAGGTTTGGTGCAAACTCCGAACAGAACTCTACGATAAATCGCAGACTATTATAACAAAACATTTATCTAAAGCTTTGGCACATCACTAATTAAGCTGTATCATAACAAGAATCTACACGTCACTAGCACACACAGCTCACGGGCCTGCATGGCTGCGCGAGCGCACATCTCATTCAGGTACGTGGGTGGTCCTTTGACCCCGAACCGAGATCTTCGCTAAAGCGCTGCGGCTGCTAGCTTGGTCGGCCGCTTTGCGGTCATGTGCTCTAGCTATAAAACTGACAGGAATCACTTGTACATGTGCATGAACGTTTGTAAGTGGATTGACTGGTTGACGAACACCGGTGGTCCAGTATTGCGTATGAGACTTGCAGGCAATGGCAGTTGAGTGATGGATGACATTAACCTAGGCTAAAAGGAGCCATCAACAACAAAAACAAACAGCCTCCTACACAGGAGATAAGATGGCAAAATACAATGGCTGCCTTAGAGTTTCGTGGCATTGGAACTGGGACGTGCGAGTCAAAGACGACCGTGAATTAGTAATGGTCCGTCATGTTTCTTCTCCGTGCTATTTCCCAACTAATTTTGGCGAAATTTTTCGGAATCTTTCCCACCATTATGATGGATACTAAACATACTTTCCCATGGCCGTCACAGTCGCTAGATAAAGTGTAATGCGATATCAAAAGTGAAGGCTGTTACAGTTATCTACTTACAAATTAATTTTCAGTGCGAAACGCTATAAAGTAGTTTCACCCATTATGTTAAAATTATAGTTAATAATGCTTGAGGCTCAATTAATTGTAACTCCGTACACAATTTATTGTAAACCTAGGAAACGTTTTAAAATGTAAAGAGTTGCGCTTTGTATTTACGTCTGACAAAAGTTAGACTTAAGTTCTGCAAGAGTGCAACAGAGTTTTCATGTTATACAGAAGTTTAGTAGTAACTACCGACAACCAATATTTAAATTTCAGTCAAAATAAGAACTTCACGACTGCAGTAACTGAATATAATTAATTACATTTTCAACAAATGATTAACATTAAAAATTCACAAAGTTCACAAGCATATTCGTAAGTAGTTGTCAGTAGTATACTCATAGCATCAATGTTTGCCAATAGTAGATTTGGAGCCACTGTTTGGGTACCAATAATCGTGTATCTTTTCTGGTATTGGTTTTCTTTTTTCTCTTTTATTGCACTTACCACTATTTTTCTCTGCTTCACCCAAAGGTTGACTGGTAGAAATAAGTAACATAGTGTACATGATACATTAATGAAATACAAGTTCTGGCATGTTTAGCCGCAAATCGAAGCGTACAAATTTTTAGGAAGAGATGGCGGTAAACCGTGATCATCAAATCTTTATAGGTACTCGTACTTATTAAATTTAGTACCTATCACTACATTTCAATAGCATAGTTTTAGGTATAATTCAATTTCAAAGTGGTAGTTTATTGGACCATTACATATTTGCTGTATTGACTTTAAAAGAGACTTTGACCCCTGAGATTGTTTCGGTGTTTCTTCTCAGGGTAGTCAGCTAGGAAACACCGACCTCATCTAGTTTAAACTGACGATAAAATAAATATCAATTATCAGTCATTATCATAAATTAGTCAGTAAAATTATGAAGAAGATGCCTAAAGTATTCCTAAAACGCTTCGGTACTTTTGTGTGCCTAAAGTATTTAACAAATACGAGTTCCGCTAGTGAAAATTACGTCTGTCCATAATTTAGTTAATAGTAATATAAGAGAGGTAACTGTGGCCGCAAGACAATGGGGGTTCCCAAGGTGTCGCGACGGGAATGAGTCGACAGACGTTTCCGCTCCGCAGACCAGCCCGGGAACAAACTATATATCAGGGCTGCCTACTTTATGCACGATATTACTTTGCGTATAATATTGACTGGTCTACACTGTCCTCACATACGTGTGTATTAATATTGTAAAATGAAAATCTTTTAAAATCAATCTTTTTTTTTAAAGTACTCATGGAATTTCTTGTCGGTTTTCTCCATAGAAAACGACCAATTGGAACCGTGCACTATCTTTTGACATTTCATACGACAAAAGATGCACTAAAAACCAACTTCTATGGATAAAATGTTTTTATTAAATATTTTCAAAGAACTCTCCACCAGTCTCTGTACAAAGTTTCATGCGTCTGAACCAATTTTCGAAACATTTTTTCAAGATCACCGCAGACACCTCTGCCACGGCCTTTTCAAACGCTGCTAGCGCGTCTTCCGGCGATGAAAACTAATAAAAAGAAGTCAAACGGTGCCAGGTCAGGACTATAAGGAGGGTGCTCCAAGATTGACCGGTGTGGTGTCCAGCAAGTCCGTCGTCATTTTAGCAATTCTTCAAGAATCAAAAATTGTGTGTGGTTAAATTAATTATTTGGTCCTTTGGCCACTAGTAGCAGCCCTGGTCATGCGGACAAGCCTCGTCTGACCATTGTCTCGCAACCAGATCTGTATCTTGTCCGCGCTCGGCAACAATCGCTACACTAACTGTACCGCCACTTTTTACAACCACTCATTAGACTATATTGTTGATTAGGTACATTTAACTTAACTACAATACGAGGACGAGATTTTTTGCAACCAATCGGTTACGTTAATTTTTTTTAAGAAGTTTCCTACAGCAAATTGAATACCGTTAGTGCAAAGTACTTTTAAGAATCTAGTTAGGTACCTATCTATACATAAAAACAGTATAAACTCTTATTGTTATTTAGTTTGAAGTAAAAAATTTAGTTCTTCTCATAAACTGCCCGCTGGGGTTTTCCCATTACAATCAGATCTTAAAACGTTGATATAGAAATGCCGTTACAATCTTAATCTCTAAATGAAAGGTTTTCTTAACAAATCATCGGTTAGTTAGACCAAACTTCCAATCACATCATCTAACGTATTATTGCTATGTTTAATAAAATAATTAAAGATTCTGGCTCTGTAATTCTGTTTTTAAGATTATACTCGGAGGTATAATATGCAGAATGTTATCTATTTTATTTCGTGATTTCCTAGTTTTATAGCAAGATTGTTCTCTTACAAGTCCGACTCAATAGTTTGAGAGTTTTCAACTTTTTCGTACTTCTATTTGGCCTTTGAATCACAAGTACCTACTATCATTTTCAGCTTGAACTTAGCACTGGCAGTAAAGTAAATGTACAATTAAAGAACAAACGGCACTCGCTCCGCACCGCATTACGTATTCCGGTTGGCCCTGCGGCCGCATCCAACATACAACGTTTGTACTAGCGCTCATTCACTTCACATGAAACACTCAGTGGTGTGATAGAGAAGTACCACTTTTGGAATAAGATTATCTAGCACTTTTAATAGCAAGATAATTGCAATAGTTAACATAGTACATACTTGAAAGAAAATTCTAGATATAAGTCTTTAGACTTAAGATGAACATTTTTAGCAAGTGAATATTTATTCGTATATTAAAAAACTTATAGACTAGTTAGCCTATAAGTTGTAAAATATTCAAAACATATGGAAATCGCAATTAGCACACAAGAGAGCAAACTTTGGCTGGATTTTTTTGTAAAAAATTTGTCCGTAGTCTTACATACTGAGCCCAGTGGACCTTTTGCAACTATCTACTCGGTGCTTAAATGGTATACCACCGATTAACTGTCACCTGACATGTCAACAAATCGCGTATCGTTCTTATTGTGTCGTCATAAGGGTCAGTATACAGTGTCACGGGCGGGTATTTAGAACAACATGATCTGGTCGGTGGCATAGCGGGCCCTACCATTAACATAGATTAAGTCGCGGGTGAACTTCAAAACACCTCTCTCAGTAATCCATGAATGGCACGGCTTGCGGCAGATTCCACGAATGTATAATACTTTAATTGACAACCTATTTACAGTGCATTGATTCATCGACACAAAGCTTGCCTACAAGCTTTGTGTGAATACGTATTGTACGTATATGTGCGGTGGTAAGTTCCCTTTTTGAGGAGTGGTTACAGAGGTTGACTCAAGTCCTCACCGTACATGGACTTTTCGGGAGGTACTTGTTACAGATTTAGAGGAAAGAAACGCCCAGGTGTCACTATGGTGCGGATTGCCTGAACGACAAAGAACCCAAAAGAGCAAATATTTTGCTAGGGTAAGATAATTTAGATTTGGAATTTAGATAATTTTTATTTTACAAGCAATGAGTATTGCCTTATAAAAGACCAACCAATAAATCACAGGGATCTAATGCAATATTTTGAGTCTGGTTCCTAAGCAAGTTTATTTTTAGTTTTTTTTTTGGAGGTATATAATTTACGTTTCGTTAAAATAGTTTGGAAAACAATGGCTCTATAAAAATGTTAAAATCTGTAGGTCCCACGTGTCACCTTGGATGGTGACATATTCCAAATGTTTAAAGACAAAAGGTCTCTGAATGGCAAAGCTACAGGCTCGGCTGCCAAACTGGTCTGCGAGGTGACCCGCTCAAGGACAACGCGGAATACTTTAATTTACGATATTGATTGACCATTTAGTCGTAGAAATTACATAGGAAAACCTAAACAATATTTTGACTTCTGCGGATATTTTTCATCATAACACTCTCGTATCCTTATTTCAATGTATTTGGAGCAGCGCCGGATATCATCTTCCGCTATTCATCTTTTTTTTTAGGTAGAAAATTATCAAATTACATTTCCCACCCTCTGTGTCAGACTTTACTGACTAAAACCCACTCCTGTTCCTTCTTTTCCTTCGTTCCAGGGCCGGGTTCTCTTTCACATCACCCATGGCCCAAGACCCTGCTGGGCCCCTACTGTTGCATGGAATATGGCTGGGCCCCTAGTGTTGCTAACATCTCTGTAACTATTCATGTTAAATCATCAACAATGATCAATAAAATGTTCAACGTAAAGTGATCGGTGCCTAATCTCTTTGCTCAAGACTTCATTATCAAAAACTGCGACACGTGATGAGATGTGAATAGTGGCGGCGCCTCCATATGACTCTATTGTGTTTGTTATGCTAACGAGCGGTCCTGGCTGCCATTGTGGCTGCTCCAGTGACACAGTGCCGCAGGAAAGTGACGCACAAGTATCTGAAGCACTAAGACTAACAGTAGTTTTATGAGTTACTTAATGTAGGTACTACCAAAAAAAAACATAAGTATACAATATAGAGTAATGCTGTAATACTCTACAGTTGCAAAATAGTCACTAACTAAAAATTGTTGCAATTTTGCTGTTACTATCCGTTAAACGTACATATGCTAAATGCACGCAATATTAAAAAGCAATTAGGATTTCAATTGTAATAAAAATCATTTGTGAAGTATTTTGCTAAACGTTTGTCGAATATAATATCGATCAACGCATGAATTGCGAAACACATAGTAATAAAGTTTTCACTTACGATTTGTCAATGGCTTATACAGTTAAGGAGCAAGCAACACGTGAGTTTAACACTCAAACTCGAGTAAAGTCCGCGGCGCACTCAGACGCGCGTTGAACTCTTCGGTAAGGAGACCGCGGAGAGCTTACATTTCGCGGATGTCAAAAATTAGCTGACGAGATAAAATCATCTCAAATTATACAGGGAGGATACCAAAGACAGGTTTATGTTAAATTATGCTAATTTAACTAGATAGGACGCGAGATTATTTCGATGAATCTTTTGAAAACACATTGGATTACGTTACGTTTTTATATGAATGAGTTGGCAAAGATAAATTTGATTCAATTTCATTCAATATACATAAAGAAAAAACAGGTAATAAACTTAGTTCTAGCCACACATCAAAACCGCAGTGCAAACACAATCTATGACTATCCAAAACACGTTAATCAAAACATAAACGACTCCTTCGGAACCATTCATCTATTAGCTGAACCAACTGTGACTATATCAGAACCAAATTAGTAAAAAAGGCAATAAACGTAAACTGGGCAGTAAATCGTTCGCATATATCACTGGGGTCGTCGACCGGTGTATTTGCATGGCGGTACAAAGGACCTGCGCGTGCGCAGACGAGCAGCGCGGCGACGGCGGCGAGCGCGAGGAGCGGGGACATGCTCGCGGGCGGTGGCGGCCACGTTCAGCACTGCACTGGCGGCTGCGCGACTCCGGCCGCCGCCGCCACCGCCGCGCAGCCGCACGCATACCACGCAATTATCTTAAGAATGCCTAGAGGTGACACCTCGTGTGAAGAATGAAGTCAATGGGAGGGCCCACTACAACTTGTCACATACGGAACGATGCGCAACATCTGTCCTCACACCAACAAAATCTGCAAATTTCATGAACATCAGTTTAATTTGGAGATACACAGAATTCAAGCCAAAGACAATCAAAGAATTTTGCTGCCTACAGAAGAGAGAGAAAGAGAAGACTGATAGAAACAAAATCGTGGCATGGATAACGACATGATACTGATGATCAATTATAAACGTAAAAGACTCGCTGCAAATGTATGACAACACAAGTGCCGTAAGATATTGTACTTTGCACTAAAGGGAAATCCGACAAGAGTCCAAATTTCATCATCCTCGTTTCAGCCAAAATACGTCCACCGTTGGGCACAGGCCTCTCCCAATTGTTGCCATAACAGCCGCTCTTGTGCGTTTCGGATCCACTGGATTCTCGCAACCTTTACCAGGTCATCGGTCCAACTTATGGAAAGCCTACGTTTGTAGGCTTTCCATAAGTTGTAAGTGTAGCGTTTGCTACACTTTTCAAACTCGCCACTCCAGAACCTTTCGGCCGCATATAGCAGAGCAAATGCAAGTCACTTAAGTTTAGCGATTCTTCAAATTTTCATCAAATAATGCTAGTTAATCAGAATCTGCTGTTGAACCTTACGTTGCCACATAATAAATCGATAAACTATAAAAAAAAAAAAATGGATGAATACTGAGATAACGGCTGAAAAGACTAGCCAAGTTCGTGTCAGTCTCGCGCAGAGTAGAGTTCCGTAGCGATGCGTTACAACAACGGAATTGAACGGGGCTATTTTGTGACTTACTATGTAAATATTAATTGCGATAACGGTTAAACGGCCAATAGCGTTTTAAAAACGGGCCTACATACGATGATGGTTACGGAAGAAGGTGTAATTAAAACAGAACTCACAAAAGAAGTTAGGAAACACATTATCTGGGTATTAAAGTAGTAGCAAACGATTGTAAAGATACTGATAACCAGCGTCATGAATTATTTTTAAATGTACTTTAGTTTTATTGTTACGGAAAGTGATCGTTAAAATCTCCAAATAGTAAGCAAATCCGTTTTTTACGTAGGAAATCATCCAATAGGAGCAGGAGAACGCTCTAGGTTGGAGCAGAAGAGCGTGTCAGACTTTTACTGGTTAACATCACACTTATGTTCCTTTTTTGTCTTGCGTTCCAGAGCTTCGGGTTTCCCATTCGGAATTTAAGAGAATCACGATTTCTAGATAATATCAATGGCAATATCCCACCTAAATCAAGTCTTAGTCGTATATTGCTCTTGCATTTCACAGGCGTAGCTGTGAATGCATGGGCACTGCTATGCTGATTATTAGGTGGTTGCGTGACCAAAGAACAGGTGATCCACTCGCTTTTAGAGCTTATACATTTTATTACTAACGCAATCCGGCGACGAATTCACGACGTATCTATGAAATTTCAGTCAGGTATAATAATCAACCCATAGAAAAAAATTGTGGCAAAAACATTACAGGGAAAGATGTGCAGGCTTTTAAAGGTGCTGGTTCTGTTGACTACTGATACGGAAGAAACGAACAACTCCGGCTGCGCTCATACTGAAAGAAATGTTATCGTAATGTGTATAAACATTTACCTGTCTATATGTTAGTAAGCCTCGCGGGCGCCCAAATCGCCGCCCGCCGCAGGGTGCGCGTGATTAACGACGCGTCCTCGTGAAGCTGCGCGCAATTTATTGTGTCTCCAAGCATACCGATAGCTGGGCCCCAAGTTTAGAGCTTGAATCATCGTGGATGAATTTAGGTTTAGGTTTAGGGTTAATGATATTTTTTTTACTCTGCAGAAAACATTATTATGTGTTTAATCAAGCTGATGAGCAATACCTGAAGTAATAAAAAATAATAGAAACGAAAAGAAATATGTAACAGGGTTTTTGTAATAAGTACATTGATTTAAAGATGATTTGATAGAGTGTCTGTCTATGGAGTTTCTTGCAAGTTCTCCATAGAGATCTAGGCTTTGGAACATGCAATTAGCTTCGGCCTTTTGACTGACCGACTTATTAACATTTAAAAGTTAATATTAATAATAAATAATTAAAATCACAAGCCAAGATTGAACTTGAGTTATGACACCCATAACTCAAGTTAAATCCTAGCTTGTGATTATGCTTGGGCTCTCTTAATATTGAAAAAGGCAGAAACATCGAAACTTCGGAATAGTATATTACAGCATAGTTATTTTAAAAGAAAACGAAGATTTTAGAAATATATCTGATCTCAAAAGTAACAAAAGTGCCTGTAAATAGTTTATTTGAAATAGAGTTTTTTGATAATATTACATACTTTTGTGCAGAATTTTGTGCTGCGTTATTTATCGATTTAAATATCGCAGCATACGCTGAATTTGACGAGTTTTTAAACTCGCACAGATTGTAGTTTTCTTTTTATATTATGTAATATTTAGTTAATACTACGATTGTGTGAGGCACGAATAAACTTTATCTCTTTCTTACTGAGAATAAATAGAGAATAATGTATACTTAACAAGTAACATTTTTTAATGCACAGCTGTGTATGAAAATTTACTTCACGTTTACGAGCCAAACTTAAACTAACTTAGATGCTTTCTACTTAGATATTCGTACCTGAGATATCACTGGTATTACTTTATAACTAGTCCAAATGATACAGTAATAAGGACTCTGGAAATAAAATGAGTTAGTTAATCCCTAAACGAAATACTGTTAATGCGATGACGATGAAGTTAAGATTGACCAGGCAGATGATATGTACGACCTAGCAATCGACAACTGTTAGAGACTCCTCTGGGCGAGATCCCTGTCTCGCTACTGGTCCCTCGTGGACGTGTCAACGACCGAGGCAGTCGGGTGTCCTCGCGGCCGCTGCCCGCAGCTGGTTGCAGCTCTGACAGACACCCGCCGTACTTTTCCGCCTTTTTGCCACAGTTGGTCATGTTGGCTTGCGTGTATTGTGCTGACCACTAACAGTGGGAACTTGGGCCAATACCGTCACCGTACAACGTAAAACAGGCTGCGTGTTTAAGGAAAATAATGTAAATTGTATACATTTTTGTCGTACTTGCAGATTTTCTTTATTCATGGTGGCTGATCTTTTTTATTTTTTACTATGGATAGTTTCGCGTTTGATCTCTATCCTACCTGATGTTAAACGATGATGTGGCTCACTCTCAGGATTTTTTTTGGTTCTGTCGCAAAACTTTACTGGGCTCTTCTGATTTCCAGGTCTATTATATCATTGTTTGATACAGCTTCAAATTAAAAGTTTTAATCACACTAATATTATAAAGGTGGAAGTTTGTAAGTGCGTTGGCACGTTTGTCACTTCTTCACGCTCAAACGACAGACCTGATTTAAGTTAAATTTGGTATATGAGTAGAGAATGCCCTAGAATAGTATTATACATTTTATTCCGGGAGAATGGATCCTTTAACAAAATTTTCTCCTTTCACGTGGGGAAGCCTGTTGACAGCAGCTAGTTGATTATATACTTGCAATTATAATTCATGATCTAATAACTAATTAAAATGAAAAGATATACATTCGCATAAATCTTACGCATATGATTTTACTAGACACATAGTAATCGTCATAACTATGGCAGGTAATCAAAAACAGTCTAGTGAAGTTGTGGGTGATGCCGCCAGTATACATAAGCATTGTGTAAACAGAGTAACCGTTCGTAGTCAAACTGTAAGATTTTGTACAAAAACGTTACTTTTTCCTCGATTCTAATTATAACTTTAGAATATTATCATTATCTGATGATGCAGCACTTTCTCATTTCCTGTTAAAAACACTGTTATTTTAAACATTTGCACTTATGGTTTACCTGCTGGAACGGTCGAGTTAGACACAGAATAATATTAATTAATACCTACTTAAAACACTGACCTACTGAACTAAATTATAGAGCTGCCTACTGTATGAAACTGCTCGTTCCTAACCACACATCTTTTGATTCACATCGGTACACTACTTACAATGGAGACTATGTCGTCAACTTAACCTGAAACCTTTGTACGTGATGGCACAATCATATCTAGGTCTAAGTAACCCATAGAAGAGAACAGTATGACTTGAACGATATAAGCTAGGATCATGTATTTTGACACACAGGTTTATTTGACATCTGTATGTATCTACCTATCTAGCAGAACACAACACAAAAACCATACAATACAGTCTTTCCTCCTTCTGTTCACGTATTTCATTGTATTTATTTCCTTTTTCATTGTATTTACCTCACCCGATCAAGTTCTTCGCTAGTAGGGACGGCTCGGAGCGGCACGATGAGTATAATTAAGTATGTGTCGGTAATTAGCTTCTTTCCAGGCAGGCTGGGGTACGTGAGCGCACACCGACTGCACAAAAAGTCCGCACCGCTTGTCCCAGAGAGCATGAGACACAGCCGGGCCTTACGTTGTATTGTAGTGCGTAGGGTGTCCTCGCCGCGTCGTCTCTACGACTTTACTTCTCACAAGTTATTATACGTTCTCAAGTACTATACTTGTCAACATTTTTAAAAGTAAATTTTTATGTAACGCGACTATTGACAGATGGGAACGCTTAAACGCTACTAGTATTAGAAAGTGTTATAACCGCCAGGCTTTTGTATCACAGTGTGTTTTAAAAATGAAAAATATTTAAGGTAAGTTAATTTTGGTTTGTCCTTACTTTGATTTCTATTAATGGCTAAGTTGTTTTATATATTATACTGTTTAATTTAATTATCATTTGAATAGAAAAATATTCAAATTTAATGACAATGTGTTTTATGTTTAGATACCTTCTTTTTTCTATTCCTTTTTAATTCTTTTAAGTATTTATTTTTTAATGGCAATTGAGCCGGTTGCAATTATTCTGCCAGTGTTATGTTGAGACGGCAACACAGTGAGTACCACCGCCCTACTTTTTAATTCGTGTAAAGGTGTCCATACACGCTAGGGTATACCTAACAGGTTTGCCTGTAGGTACTGTAGAGTATTACAGGTAAACCGGGGCGTGTATGTTGTACAACCGTGCAGGTTTCCACACATGCTCTTCTGGCAGGTATAACTACAGGCAAACCTGTCAGGTATACCCTAGCGTGTATGGCTACCTTAGAAGCAGTTGTAGACTAACTAGATATGATAAAATCATTGTCTCAATAATTTTGTGATAACTTGTCACAGTGATTTTGACCGACAACGCGGTTAATAAAAAAAAAACATTGGAAGAACAAAGAAAAAGAAACTGAACAGTAGTAGTAATATTTAGTAAACTATCGAAGAAGAGAACGATTCTAAAGATGTTTACTAAATTTTGAGCCTTAGTTAAGTGGTAGGTAGTAAGCCTCATGAATAATGGGTTCAGTGTACAAAGTGCGCGAACAATTTGGCACAAAGAAGGGTTTTACTCATACTTTAATTATGGCTGCGCTGCGACGACCAAAATAGAACCTCTGATAAATTCCTGGGTCTATCAAAATTTATTTTTAAAATAGGAACACATTTTGTCCCCATTATAAATTAAATATTGTAACAGCATGTAGCCTTAGGCATTAGGCACAGCATTAAGTAGCTAGTTTCAAACTTTCAGTATTCTGTCATTAATAATGATTCAAACCATAATAAAATTGGATAGATGCGGGACGCACAGGAACATTCGATGTGGCGACGCTTGGAGGAGGCCTATGTCCAACAGTGAAATGATGATAATGATGATAATAAAATTGACAGTTTCAGAAAACGGCGTAATTTGGTAGCTATATAAATTAAGAAGGAAAGAAAGATTAAAAAATTATCAGATTTCACCGAAATCAAAATGAGCTAAGTAAAACTGCTAGGATTTTGAATATTGAGTTACGTTACGTACACGAACTAGATATAGTCGTCATAACGAGCGTGAAAGTACAACTGATAACACGTAGTTAGTGTTAGCCGAAACTGCAGGCATTGTCTATGATGCGGGCTGTAATCACTTAGCAACATAAGCTATGTTATCACCAGTGACGGAGCTATAGGGTGGCGAGTTTGGCACAATGCAACGGATCTCCGGTCCAAGAGGCCGCGAGCTCAGAAAAAGTGTCCTTACATATATTAAAATTAAATCACACTATGACGATTTTTCTGGGGCCCCATCCAATGAATTTGCTACGGGCCTCAGATGATATAGTTCCGCCACTGGGTAAAACCCAGCACCTGTAGAGGGGAAGTAGGCTCGGACTTGTATCGATCTAAGCTCATGCTTTATGGAAGAGGTGGATCCCAAGAACATAATTGACACAGGGATACTGAGAGAGGAAAGTGATTCACATTTTTCTCTCTCAATATTCCCCCACCAACGATTTATCATAAAATTAAATGTTCGTGTGACACAAAAGATACGATTACGATAATCGAGACTCTCATCACCTCGTGTCAGTATCATTTTACCAATGTGTGACCACACCATGGTTTCTGAGGCTATGTCTTGTTGGCTAGATCAAAAATTATTTGGCATTATTAAACGTATTTTTATTGCTCATGATACCCAGTGATGTTTTATTTCAATTTCTATTGATAACGTCGCAACACGAAATGCGAAGAAACTCCTGTACTATAACTACGAAGGAGGCAGATGAACCTAAATAGTAACCATTGACAACCGGGGTGGTAGACGCTATCTATTAGTGCCAAACCACCACCCTGGCGGCAAGTTCGAGGATGGCAGATGGGAATAAAGGGGTGCCAAGTGCCGCCCCAGTGGCAAGCTTAAAGGGTGGCCGATGGGAATGAAGGAGTGCCAACCGCCACCCCGGTGGCAAGCTCAGAGGTGGCCAATAAGAATAAACCGCAGTGGAGGCCCAGTGGTAACGGTCCCGACTCACGAGTTGTAGGCCACGGGTTGAAACCCAGCCAGGCGCAATTACATTGTGTAATTTATTTCATCACCACTCGTCTCAAAACGATGAAGGAAAAATCGTGAGGAAACCGGCGCGTCCTGGAATCAAAAATTCGAAAACTTGTGACATCCAGTAATCCACACTGGACTGGACCCGCGTGATGTATTACGGTCCATTCCCTCTACTAGAGCCTAGGCCTAAGTCCCAACAGTGGGAACATTATAAGGCTGATTATGCTATGTATGCTTAGATGCTAAATAATTCAGAAAACTGCTACCACTAAGCACAAACTCACTAATTAATTTTTCACTGCAGATAATTCTAGCATACCTACGTTACGTAGAAGCGTCCTAGCCCGCCTCGGGCGACTGTACCGCAAGCCTACAGGAATCCCTGCCATTCTCACACCCGCTCCGTAAAATGGGAACAATAAATATATTTTTTTGCGTTAATTAAAAGCGCATTGCGCCGCATAGACACTGGACACACACGGCGCCGCCGCCGACCGTTACTTCCCGCGACTCGGCACACATTCTAACCACCAATTAAAGATCACCTAAACGGCAAAAAGCGCGTTGAAAAATTTAACTCACTTAGTAATCTTATACTTAGTAGCTATTAAATTAAGTGTCGCGTGTCTTTGTGGATGGTTTCGAGAACTCTACAAGTTATTCGTACCGCGTCATTACTTGCTCCCTGCTTTATGTGGATTAAATTGGTTTTTGCTAAATTCTTTGATAATTTAATGGAATCTGTCGTTTCTGTACAGTTTCTAGTTTGTACTAGTTCAGTTCTCATGGCTTGCCGAGCTTTGAAGTCCGTACTTGGTTTATGATTCCGAGGAAAATCAGAAAAACTTCTGATCAACGATTAAATCCACGGAAGTGCTAAAGAGGTACAGGTTTTAGGTTGCTTATAGGTAGTTCCTGCTTTTCCAGAAAGCCTGAATACTATTAAACTGTTATTCATCACGATAGCAGTTTGTTGAAATACTCTCTCCTCTACCATAATCTGACTGACTGACATATACACGTGCATTTGAAACTATTGCATAAGGTTTCCTTTTGTGAGGCAGGTAGTGAGCACTAAGAGAGGATTTTCCAAAATTCAGGGCGTGCCCGTGAATTTTGGAAAAAACAAAAAAAAAATCTTTAGATTCCCATTTCACAAAACGGGAGTTTTAATTTTTTTCTACATACTAGATATAAAAAAATCGACTTACATACCTCACGAAATGTTTACTTTTCAGCGTAAGATTTCAATGATTTATGATACTATTGCCTTAAACCAGATCAGAATCAGACAAGATCACGCTCACGGCCCATCTACAAAGGGATAAAGAGTATCAAGAGCTTATTGTCGATATAAATAAATAAAGCCTATTTATTTATATCGACGATAAGCTCTAGGCACTAATTCTAAACAGATTTCCTACACTCAAAAATAATAATAGATAATGATCTATTAAATTAAATAAGTAGTTGCTATTTATTATAATTTTTGTCCAAGAAATTCCGCATTGACATAGGTTTATAAGTGGCATAATGTCAGTATCATAACGTATAATGTGCGTAACGGATCAAGCACAGCGTTGCGAATGTCGCTCGCCAATTAACACTGTAATTAACGAGCACTCACCGTGTGAGCACATTAGCTGCTAACGCCTTGCACTGCCTCACCGGCCCACACTGCACCATGCTTTATTTTTACAAATTCTTTTACTTTTGTGTTGGTCACCGAAATTTTTAAATAGGTTCTTATTTTTGGCTTTGGGCCCCATGTACCTACGAAAGTAAGCTGACCGGACATTAATTAACTCAAATGCCGTAATTTGAGACACAATAAAAAGAAAATTGCTTATGTCGAACTGTGTAACTTAAGACATTCAAAAGGTTAATTTTCACAATAAAAAAAAAAAATTCAATTACACTAAATTATTAAGGAATCTACATATATTAAATTATACATAAATCACATTTAAAATCACAATTAAATCTCTATTCACAACAAAAACGATTGTCATTTATTTAATTTTCAAAATTCGAAAATCGAGGTGGATATTTTTTTACATATTTATCGGCTTCCCGCGAAAAGACCTTTTTAATTTGATTAATTTAGCGCCATCTGTACTACAGGACTGACAACGCTTGTATGCAACCTCAATCTTTTTTCATAACGTTGCAGACGAAACTAGAAAGGTGGCGCCACTTAAATGTATTGTAAAAAAAATGGTGCTTTAAATATCTATGAGAATTTAAAGCATAGTGATAAGAAAATATATTTAACTTATTTATTGAATTAAGTCAATCAAATAATTAATACTGATGTTACCCTGCTTTTATACGTACGTAGATATTTATTTTTGACTCAACGTTTAGGTCAAACAGTAACTGGATAGTTCAAACTTTGAATATTCAAAATTACTTTTTCAATGTATTAATTAGAATAGAATTATTGTACACCAAAATATTAGCAATTTCACAGAAACTTAATTCTTAAGCTATGCATATTTAACATTGGCACTGACAAATAAACTCTGTTTTGTTTCACCTCCTATCTGAACTTTTCATATTTCAGTTGCCTCGAAGACATTCATCTACAGCATCGGTTCACCAAAACAACCAGACTGGAAAAATCGATCTATGCGCAAAGCAATCATTTTTCTCGCAGAGATCGAACCTGCTACGTAAAGCAGTGCAGCTAACAATTGCCAAGCAACTGCGCCTTCTTACCTCCTATCCGTTAATTCTGGATGAATCTAGCATGATACCCTTAAAGCTCGTTCTTGTTTTAACCTACAGTCTAATTACTAGTAATGACTAGTTAAATACTTGTTTTTTAGGGTGACTTGCACCATTTAACTATAACGATAACTAAGCCCATTTAACTATAAAGTTAACAGTTGTCAAATCGTCGAATTGAACAATAGGAGGCCGTTTCACGGCTGGTTATGATTTGTTTATCGTTAAAGTTAAATGTGTGTGAGGATTATGCCGGGGCTCATGGGCTCAGGTATAATGTAAGGAAGAGCCAGCTCTTGGTGTTCCAATCACCTAGCCAGAAGGTCACGCACGTTCCACCTGTCTTCTTAGATGGTGTGTCCTTGCCAAGAGTTTCTCATTTCAAGTACCTGGGTCACTGGGTCTCGGATGATCTCTCGGACGGCGAAGATATCGAGAGAGAGCGCCGGGCGTTGGCTGTCAGATGCAATATGTTGGCTCGTAGATTTTCACGCTGCACTAAGGCAGTAAAAGTGACATTGTTTCGGGCGTTTTGCCAATCCTTTTACACGTGCAGTCTATGGGTCAATTATACGCAGAAGACTATCAACGCCCTGCGCGTTCAGTATAATAACGCGTTTAGGATGCTGATGCGGCTGCCACGGCACTGTAGTACATCAGGCATGTTTGCCGATGCACGTATTGATGGCTTTCATGCCATCCTTCGTAAGAGGGCCGCATCGCTGCTAAGTCGGGTCCGTGGCAGTAGCAACGGCATTCTTCGCGTTGTGGCCAATCGACCAGATTGTCCAATATTGAGGCATTGTATTGAGACGCATGTGAAAAAGTAATGTGTCGTTTTAATTTTAAGTTACTAACATAAATTTTTAAGTATAACTACTAACAAAAATATGGATCTGTTTTGTATCTGAGGCAAATAAATTATTATTATTAATATTATTAAATGGTGCAACTCACCCTTAGGATTTGTTGCAGGCCAAAAACCTCAAAACGGGCATGGCTTCTCTACGGCCCGAGTTCCTACAGTAGAGTGATCTTCCAGAACATTCTGTCCAGTCAGAGACTTCATGCTAATCACATCAGCGCCACACTTTCTAGTCGTGACGCGCTATGAATGATTGCCATTCGGCCGGCGCCTCCTGCGTGGCGTAATGGCGTGATAACGTAATACTTGGTCCGGAACGACGCACGCACGGGTTGCACACGGGAACGTTACCGTTTGCGGATAACAGATGAACATTTGTTGGTCAAGGTTAATTAAATAAATGTTTAAGTGGAGTTTCCATATAACAAATGTGTTCTTTTTGCCGTTTTTATCTACGGACGTTACGGAACGCTTCGTGTGTGAGACCACGCTTACCTTGTCGCCGTCGGAGAGGTCGCCACTCAGCACGTAGTCGTACCCGATCTTCCACAAAAGCGGTCCTAGTACCGATCCCTGCGGAACACCACACTAAATCTCTCGCCGATTCAACTCTATAGGTAGGCCTTTATATGTATAGTGATACCTTAATGCCTGACCGATGCATACTCCAAGGCAGGGTATTGAAGGCGTGGCAGATGTCCAAAGACACCATAAAGTTGACCCTGCTCCGGGACACTGCATCCCCCGTCATAAACCCACTGCTATTTTTCGATTTAGGACATAATACAATTAGTAGACTTTACAATGTAAGAAAAGAATATGATGAGGACATGAGACGACTTATAGCACTGTTGCAGCCCTTTCATTGTGTTGTAATCATCAATTTTCTAGTTATTTCTTTTACAATATCCATGCTTTATTTCACAGCCATCAATTAAATCAAAATCATAATTTGCACGTCCATGTTTTACTGATGTTTATAAAACCAAAGCTTCGGTACCGTTAACGAGCTAATCTGTAAACAAACGACATACCTCTACAGTTATGGGAGGGGTTAGCTGGAGCCCTAACTCGGTAACTGCGGCGGTTCAGTCATTAAGTGGCGATAATTGCCGAAGTTGAGATTACCCGGCGATTACCGATGACTCCACGCGGGATTCAACAACAAATTATTACAACATTTATCATGTTGTTAGGTGAGTCATTAGAAGGTGTTTCTACGACCAATAATGTAATTATTTATTACTTGATGTGACCTACACTTCATTGGTAATAACTACATTTAGGTACTGTTTAAATATTGTTGCGTAAAGCTGTCATTTTGATATTACACTCATAGTACTTGAGTATACAACATTAATTTTAGTATATGCGAAAACCCAAAACACGCGTCTAGTATTTTTATGTAAAAAAATCCATGTATAAAATTTCATAACTATATCATGAAAAATTACAAAGTTATAAGCTTGTTATGTCAGCAAAAATACGTTGTCACCGTCACAGCCATTCAGGCGAAGAGGTGTGCGTAGACGCAGCTTGCAGACGGCGAGCTATGGGTAGCTCGCTGTCCGACCGTCAGGTAACTATCTGGACCGAGCCCAAGTCGCCGACGGCGCGCACTGTTCCTGCACGCCTCAAGGAGTTGTCAGCAACAGCAAGCCGCCAAGGGGCCAAGCTGGGTCGAAGCCTACTGGGGCCAGAGTTAGTTTCGAAAGATAGCTCGAGCCCCGGTATGAAGGCTTAAAGAAGCGGGGAGGGTTTTTAGTCAGTAAAAGTCTAACACTATCTCCCGCTCCACCCAAGAGCGGGGGTTGTTATTAGATGATTTTTCCATCAAAATAAAAGCCATCCAGGTGACTGAGGGGTTGTTTTGCACTTGGATCCAACTGTTTGCTGGTGCCTAATACCCGCTACGCAAGCGTCGCCACAACTGCCGGTCCTGTGCATCATGCATCCATCGGATTCCTGCGACTCTGACCAGGTCATCAGTCCACCTTGTTGGAGGCCGTCCAACGCTGCGTCTTTCGGTACGTGGTCGCCACTCCAAAAATATAAAAAAATAATGTTGTATACTTATATAAGCGCAATTAAAAGTTTTGACCATATATTGAACAAGCACGTGGTGTAGGTATAACGTTTTGATTGTGCACACGTGAAATTCCCTGCTGGAGTCTGAAGTTCATGATAGCTATGTTCTTTGAGTCAAGAATAAATAGCTTACTTTTTAGCCGCTTGCTAAAAAGTAAGCTATTTATTATTGACTATTGCTCTATCGTCCACCACATATCGCTTACCATCAGGTGGCTACTGGTCAAGTGCAAGTTTACCAAAATTGATATTTTTTTTATTTAATTACATAACATCAAAAATTTTTCGTGTAAATAAATTATTTATGTAACGATAGATAGACAGGATATACACTTGTGTGCAAAAAAATCAGTCCATCCTTAACGTGTTGGTTTAAAACACAAGTTTTGACGTTATTGTAAATAGAGAAGGGAAATTTCATGAAAGGGAAATTGAGCCCCGGTATGAAAAACAACGAAGGAACGGGGTGGGTTTTTTAGTCAGTAAGAATCTGACACTATCTTCCGCTCCGGCCAAGGGGATGATTTTTACCCTCCGAAAAAAAAAACATACACACAACAAACAAAAATAATAATAATAAATTGGTATAACAAAATTAAACCAATCATTAGTACCTCTTGCTCTTATTGCACCTCCAGTTTTTCATCGACCTTATTAAGGTTATGATAAAATCTTGAAATATGTCTTCCCACTTGTCTTGGCTAGCCTAACTCCTGGAAAGTTTTTTGCGGCCTGAGTCTTCCTGGATGTATCGCTCGATAGTCAACAGTGCCTAAATGAAGCCCGGTTACGAACTCAAGATCTGTTTTTCCTTCTACAGAAATGCCACCACAAACGAGCAAATGCCTCTCGTGTCTCTATGCAGGCTGTGCAAATCGCTCTCCATTCCTTCTGTACACTTTCCTGTTTTCTTCATTTCCATGAAGGCGAATTTTACACCACCACTAGTCAACGTGAACACGAGCAAATTGAAGCCGCGCTAGGCAAGGCGTACGAGTTAATTTCGGACCATGCCATTTTTTTTTTCAGTCCAGTCATTGTGACTCCATGGATATTACGTCTTTGTTGCACTGATATCACCCGATTTCTTACTGAAACCGATCGTCTATTGAAACTTCCAGTCTCAAAAAACACTTGTCTTACGGCAGATCGTCTTAAATGAAGACTATCTAAGATCTAGTCTTGCGAGCTAAGCCAGCATGGATAGTTGGATTAGTACCACTACTTGAGCGACCTCAGATGTATATGTATCCATTTTTACTTTAAATAAACATGCTTAAAATCATGTTAGATGATCAACGAAGTTACACTAATTTTAAATTGATGCACTCGGTGCAAAATCAGAAAGTTTGTTTTGAAAAGTGTGAAATGAGGATGTCGGACGATTCGAGACGATAATGTCAACAACGGTGCATTATCAAAATATGCGGTACTTTATATATAAAAAAAACTTATATAGCGAGATATAAGCCAATATAGGCTTTGGCAAACCTTCATGTACGAGTAGTATTAAAATTAATTATTAAATTTTTTGGTTAATTGGGTACTGAAGCGCTGCCCATGGAAGACCGATTTTTTTGCGCAAAAGTGTAGGTATTAAAAAAAAATTGTGGCGTTTCTCGTTTTCACTGGAAGCTAGATAACCTGTATATAAATAAACCAAATATAAACGTTTGAGAAGCCATAATCATAAAACTAGGGTCAAAAACCTCATTGGTGCTTGTGAATCCCATAATTGGTGGAAACCAGAATGACCAGTGACAGTAACGACAACAATTAATTTAACGCAAGAATCTTGAACACTACTTAAAGCGCTTTACATTATTATTAATGAAGGAAAAACCACAATAAAATGTATAAACACTGGTTGGACTATAAGTAGAAGTGATTAACACCTTTATGCTTAAAGTACTTCATCTCGTTTAAGTACTTATTCAGTTCTCACAGGTGACAGAAGATGTAGGTGTTAGCTGATGAGATGGAAAAACTCCACAGTAGTAAATCTACGACCCTGTAAAAGAAAATAGTTTTCGGATTAACGCGACGTAAATTGTTAAATCAAGGGTTGAGGTATCTAATAATAGCAAATGGATCCTTCTTACACACTGAGAAAACAAATATCGATGACAATAACAGCACTGTGAAAAAACTCAATGAAACAGCAGAATCAATATAACGTAAGAGAAATCAAATAAAACGAAACGTTATATTTTCCATTTCTCATAATAAGTAGGTGCTGGAAAAGGAAGCAATAAAACAGAAAGTTGAATTATGAGGTTTTACATTATCAACCTTTAAATGCTTAGCGCACGTTGCTGCGACGTGTAAATGCCGGCAAATACTCTACTTGTATCAATATTACTGAATTGTATACAGCACGCCTAGAAACTGGTAATGTGGTATTAGTATCTAGTAAATACCTACCCTAGTAATGTTGTAACTGGCCCTTTTTTAACTGCAAATACTTGTCCAAATTTCAAGATAACTATTAAAGTTCATTCCATTAAAAAACAGCTGAACTGAACGACTTTCAAAATTTTATAAATATTTCAACCGCCTTGTGGGACCGATTAGGTTTTATTTATACGCATAAAATTATCTAAGCGTGGCATTTCATTACATAACAAAGTCATTTCTATTCTTTATTTTGCAAGAGTTTACCTACGTTAGAGGATCCCTAGGTTTTGGACTTATAAGCAAAATCAATAAAAAAATGTTCCCACTGCCACCGGAGACACGTCGTGCGAGACGCAGGGTAATCCCCGGCTACCGAAGTTGCGGAGCTTGCAACGAGCAATGGGCAGCACGTGTCTTGCCGTCCTGTAAGAACCGAGCCAAAGCCGTTGACGAAGCGCGTTGGAGGCCAGTCACGATATCTATGAGGCCAGTAGAGCTGATGCCCGCTAGGGTCACGGAGAACTTCTGAAAAGGAAACCATGGTCAGTAAAAGTCTGAGACTCTCTCTCGCTCCATCCCAGAGCGGGAGAAGTCAATAAATCATTGCCCAACTCAAAAGAATAGTTGAACCTAGTTAAAAAAAAATAACAAAAAAAACAGCACTTACTTAGAACATAACTTACTTACATCAGTTCACTTAGCTGGTCAGAAAGTGATCCACCTCCCGAGCATGACGTCACGGCCTAAGATGGCCGACTGCAACGTTAGTGTTACCGTATTATTATGAAATAATAAAGTTCGCCGTGCTTTCAGTTCCGCGAAAGGTTACGTTAGCTAACGGCGGGAAGGCAGCAGCTAGAAATTATAATGGATGCATTTGAATGAGACAGTAGATGGACTGATTAACAGTAACAGTTTAATTGCTAATAGAAAGTAGTGAAGAAGGTATCTGATTCAAATGGCTTAGGTTGTACAATTCTTGATTAAGGGGATGCAACTCGAGTCTCGACATAAATTTTCACTATTTTTAATGCAACCTCTCTTAAGCAATTATGACGTTATTCCACATTTTTCATTAAGTAGATATTTTAGGAACACAGTATCTTGTGGATGTTATTTAGGCTTCTATTGAAATTAAATGTAAAACTAATCCAGTAAAGTCGTCCAAAAATCTGCTGCATGAACTTTGACACTTCGTAATTTACTTAAATATTTAAAAGGGCAAAAAAGTATAACAATAAAAGTCTTGCAAATTTTACCAAGGTTCTAAATGACAACAATTTTTCTGAAAACTTTTAAGAGTTAAAAAAACACGTATGTCCAAGAACAAGTTTTGTGAAATATTCGAGTATATCACGGAATAACCGAATGTCAACAGAGTTTTCAGGTGTTATCTCTCCTTAGACGCGGGCTTGCGGACAGTGAGCAATGGGTAGCTCGCTGTCCGGCCGTCCGGTAACTGTCCGGACCAAGCCCAAGTCGTCGACGGCACGCACTGTTCCCGCGCGCCTCAAGGAGTTGTCAGCAACAGCAGGGACCCAGCCGGGTCGAAGCCTACTGGGGCCAGGGTTATCCGAAAGGGCGCTCGAGCCCCGGTATGAAGGCTAGAAGGAACGGGGTGGGTCTTTTAGTAAGTAAGAGTCTGACACTATCTCCCGCTCCGCCCAAGGGCGGGGGATGTCAATGCATGATTTTTCCCACCATAAAAAAAAGGTGTTATCTCTCTTTTTTTGCATTGAATCTTCATCAAACATCGCGTTAGACTTGGATTACTTTAGATGAAGTAGCAAGCTTTTAAACCATACTCGGTGTTGACGACAGGCGAGTGGAAACGCAGCCTCTTAAGGCTTATAGTCCCTTGAACCGGCCAACAGCGCCAGGAAAGCGCGCGGCTGACCTTTAGATCCATTTTCTTTGCGAAATATTGATTGATTTACATAAGCAATGTTCACTTTGAAGAATATTTAACCACCAATTTTTATAAGTAAAAATGTTTCTAAAGATCCAAGCCGTTTCGAAGGAGTAGGGAAAAGTTGCGAAATTGCTAAATATTTTTTTTAGACAAAAGTATTGATAGCACGAAAAAATCAAATGTTGATAATGTTGTTCATGAATCTACATATAATAAACATATATTTTTTACAAACCTATTAATCTGGCCGTTACCGAGGAGTAGGCTTCAGAAAGTCACTGTTTTCACTTTTCGGGCGCTTGGGCCCTAAGGCGCATCCGTCTAAGCCTCTTAGTCAAGATTAGTTGATCTTACCAGAAGAATAATTAGCGAGAATACCTAAGTACATACTCTCGTTTAAAAAAATTAAGGTAATAAATCCGTATTTCTTCGAACCCTCTTAAAAAACTTTGAAAAGTCTATAAAAAGCATACGTTGTGTTGTGTTGTGTGTTGTTGTATACGATGTGTACAAGTTGTGATCAACACAACAATCTCAACACAACTAAAATGCAGCATTTCGAGGAATCATTTCCATTTATCGAAAAGGTAATTGGTATGTAGTCACTAATGTTCCAGTTGCGGGAGAAGGCGCATGATGGGCCAACCGAGCGAGCTCACTAAATGTCACGTCGTATGAATAGCTTCCAGCGATTGGACACCACTTACTGGAATATTCACAAGTCGATGCTAACATTACCATATTTTAACGTTAACGATCCGACGACGATCGATCTGTGCAACTGAACGTATTCAAATAATAATAAATGTTACGGTGTATGTCCATAGTGCAGCGTGTATTAAGGTATTAAGTAGCTCGGGTCCCTGTTAAGATCATCTAAGATAGCTGGTGAATGACCATTATTTATATCCTGATCATAACGATTTTGGGCTACCTGTGGCTATTATCATAAACAATGATGACTTGATTTATGTTCGTTATGAGCGAAATTATCATGTCTTATTGATGTAGAAAATTAATGAAATATAGAAACAGAAGTTCTGTACTTACTTGAAATAAATCGACACCCTTGCGCCATCCCATATTCCAAGTACGGCAGGCTGTGCTGGCGCTGCCGCTGCTGCTGCTGAGACCCTTAAACGGCGCAAGTACTGTAACCTTACTGGTAATTACAGTTTTGAGCCGTTTGGGGTCGAAACACTTGGTTCGTGGGGTCCGAGTGCGCGTCTCCTTTTCAAGGAAATTTCACGCCGACTGATCGACACTTCACGTGACCAGAGGGCTGGCTCGTTCTTCGCCCAAAGAATTAGCATTGCCATTCAACGTGGCAATGCTGCCAGTCTTCTGGGCACATTTCCGGATGACAGCGATGTGGAGGAGTACTTTGACGCCTGAGCGTACTTTGTCATTTTGTATTATATTTATGTACATAGTTAGGTTTTAGTATAAATAGTTTATTTAGTATTTAAGTTTTTTATGTACATATGTATATTATAATAACTAAATAAATAAAAATTTGAAATAAATAGAATGCAAATTATTTATTAATCAAAATTACTAAAACAACGAGGGATCAGTAAGTATATGACTTTCTCGCTTTTCGAACAAACACTGGCGTTTGTTAACATTTACCCAAATTGTAAATCGCTGAATCTAACATTCACGTTTGTCCAATTCAAGAAATGGTGATTGTCGATTTACACCGGTGCATCTTGCAAGTTGTTAGGCAGTCCTTCCATGTAAGATCTGATTGCTTCCGGATAAACCAGAAGACTACCACAACATAGTTACAAGAGGCTAAGCGGATGATGAGCACAAAATGAAAGCGTCCGTATCTGAGATTCATAGATCAGATTATGAACAGAAAATTACCTGGTTGTTTTATAATATTCATGAATATAGATTGAGATTGGCTTAAGTCTGAGAAATGGTTTATAGTTGGACATAAGACATAATAAACGCGCAAATAGAGAATATTTTATGACTTATTGGTCTAAAGAAATCTTGGGAAGACCATTATTATCATCAAAACTTCTATAAATAAATACAGCCTCTCTATTTAATACAAATGATGTCCCCAGCAGTCTAATAAATTACACGCGAGGTTTTCAGCGCAAACATTTAGAAAGTTACTAGTTTAGTCAAATTTAAAATATTATGCATATCTAGAAAGCGACTGAGTTCATATCTACGTTGAACCTAAAATAAATTTATTACACTTCCTATTTCATTATCTATCAATTTAATTATCTAGAAATCTTTAGTATCTACAGTCAATCAGCATGTTGATGACGGGTTGTTGACTATAAACTAGATTAAAATAAGAAGTATGCAACATTGTTAACAATATTTTTTAATTGAACTGTTTCTTCTACAAAAGGTATGTTACACTCACTTGAGCCTGTAATTACGACATTGCTTCTTCACAACAGCACCGACTTACCATTACTTCGTAAATGCATGATCTTGTTACATTTAGCCTCATTTTAATCCGAAGCACGAATAATCGGTTTTACCCTCATAGGGCAAAAGTAATGTTAACATTGATTTGTTTCTCTTTAAATTAAATTAAGTACCTATAGATATTACTTTGATTATTGGCGCAACACTGTTATCATCTCTGCATTTGTATTTCTTTTTTTCCGCTAACAACCTCTAAACCACAGAATAGATTTTGATACAGTTTTCTTTAATAGATATAACGGTTAACGAGGAGGATTTAAAGCGGATCACTAGTGATATACATACATATAAGGAATAACTGGAGGTTATTGTTGTTGTTGATAGCCCTTTTCCACACAAGTCTGTCCTCAGCCATTCCGGCCCATCCCTCCGGCAGTTGTCTAGCTCATCTCTCCACCTTCACCTTGGTCCGTCGCGATGTCACCTTGCGTTTAATGGGACTCAATAGGTGGCTCTTCTAGTCCAAAATTCATCTGACATGCGGCAGACATGTCCGACCCGATTCCACTTTAGAGTAGCAGCTTTTTGGATATCTAAAATCTTTTATCTTAGATTTGGCGCACCGTATTGTGTTCCTTTCGTAATCGGAAATTCGAAACCCTCCGATACTGCGCTTCAAGGCTCGCCGACAAACCTCGAGCCTTCAAAAACTTGATTATTAAAAAATCGTAATGGAAGCCACACATGATAAAGTCCATAGTCAAGTTTGCAGTGTGCTTGAAGAGACATCCCATTAACCTGATCATGTGTGGCTATCAGTATGCATGGCATTGACAAGTCTACTTCTCATCTCTGTTTTGGTCTCTCCGTCAGAAGCTTTGTTACCAAATCTTCTATGATTATTATAAATCTTATATAACGACTGTTGCCGAAAATCGTGCCTGACACGAACCCGAATAACTTGAAATAAGCAACAAGGATAGACTGGTTGTAGTTCATGACAAACCATCTCATGATCTTCTCATTTTTTTTTGTGTCAATAAAGTAAAATAAAATTTTGCCCAACCAGGTACTTAGCATCCTGTACAGCTCTATCATTGGCCTCGTATAAATCCTGGGAGGTGCCGGTAGTTATGCAGGATGGGTAGCAACACAGTCGACACATCCTACGGCTTTTTTTATGGTGGAAAAAATCATTCAATGACAACCCCTGCACTTGGACGGAGCGAGAGATAGTGTCAGACTTTAACTGACTAAAAGCCCACCCCGTTCCTTCGTGCCTTTCGTACCGGGACCGAGTTTACCTTTCCGATAATCCTGGCCCCAGTATGCTTCGACCCAGCTGGGCCCCTGCTGTTGCTGACAGCCCCTTGAGGTGCGTGGGAACAGTCCACGCCGTCGATGATTTGGGCTCGGTCCGGACAGTTACTGGACGGTCGGACAGCGACCTATTGCTCGCTGTCCACAAGCCCGCGCCGATGGATCCTATGACTTGACACCACCTGTGTGTCATGTGAATTTAATATTTAAATTCCAAAACCCCAAAGTTTCAAAATACACATTCAACATGAATGTTTATTTATACTTTTAACGGTTGCAATAATAAACGTATGTTAATAAAAACATAGTTCCGACTTTGCGATATGTCATTAGATTTAAATGGCCTTTTTATATTGTAATCACGCAAACGTTAGGCGGTTATGAATATATTAACCTTAGAAATGTCGTTGATATATCACATTTAGCAGGAATTTATGGCAGTTATTATTTAGTCAGATTCCTTTATCCACAACGTAGTCGACCGATGTCTTGACCTCAGACCGGATCGAGATCCAATCTAAACGTTATTTTTCTCACCTAGATGAAAGTCTATGAATATTCAGTACATAATCATACATTATGTCATTCACCGTGATAAAGCACGGGGCGTGCTATCACACGATCTTCCACCTTATGTAACCGCGATACGGATCACATCCGCATCACGGCATTGTCCCTACGGGTTACGTAAACAAAACGAGCCGGTTGGACATCGCACGACCAATTTATTTTTTAACAATATTTATGTACAAACGTATAAAACGGTGATGTTGCACAATATCACATTCACTGTCTCGTACTCGACTTGCGTCACCAATAAATTAAAATATAACTCGACGGTGTCTTCACTAGGGGCCAGTAGCGGTTGCAACAGCAAGGATGGGCTGCGCAAGCGCACGTGTGGCAACAGAGCTGGCTCGAGCCGAGTCGAGCCGACTTACATTATCATCCATAATCGCCAATTTCTAAACGACCTTATGAAAAACAACTCCAATCTAATCTGTAATACTGTCTAGTCGTTCCCCCACGTATTGTCTAGTTCTCGTTCCACCCGCTACTGGCGTCGTCATGAAGCACTGCTTTACTGTCTAAGGTATTAGTTGTTATGGCCGATCTGGTCGATCTGTCCCTGCAGGTTGTTGATGACCTCGGAGGGAACCTGGTCGCCCAGGATCTCGTAGAGGTTGATCCTCTGGTTGAAGGGGATCGACTCATACGCCGCCAGCTCGATACCTTCTTGTACCTGGTGGCGAAAAACAAAGATGAACCAATATGATGGAGACAATGAATACTGGAATGTCTTCTATCGTTTCTCTGGTAAAACAAGTCATGATAAGAGACTTAAAAATCCTGGAGGTGACTAAACTTTCTGTAACAGAAGCTGATAGAGGAAGTGACGAAATTAACTGAAAAGTTAATAAGTCTAATTTGTAAAGCCCCAGCTTCCGCAGTCAGAAACTAATGCATAATGATAGATGAGGAAGTTATCCAACAATATAGAGAATGCCTCAGTGTTGTTAATGAGATGTTTAGCTCAATTGTTTGTATGCGCTCGCGCATGTATTAGTGGCGCCGTGCTTTACAAACACCTTAGTTTACTACTTAGTATAAGTTGCTTATCAAGTCATTTAAAACTTACAAAACATTTAGTTTAAATTTAAATCAACTTTTTGGAATAATTAAGAAGTTTTAATGAAAAAAAAAAAAACTAAATAAATAAAATATTAAATTCCAAAACCAATCAAAATTGAGTTATAATAAAGGTTTTACATCCGAGTAATGCTGTTACACAACAAAACAAATCCAATACAAATATATTTTCCCGCTAAATATCATGATAGTAAAAAAGTCGAACGATTCAATTTTATCACCAATTTTCTTTAGAATATCACCGGTTAATTGTAAACCTTTAGTTTATGATACAGTATTTATAATATTATAAGCTCTTTATTTTTAATAGTAGTATACTTATTGAGTTTGTTTACTTTTAGAATTATATACGCACAACAGTATTGATCTACCAATCTTTTAAGAAGTCTTCGAAAGGTCTACTGTCTATGACTTATATTGAGCTAGAACTTCGTACCTTCTGGATCTCTGCGTCCTTAGGGATGAGGTGTGTGCTTTGCGCCTGTTTGATAGCTTCCCGGGTGTAGGCAGCTCCCTCCCTCTGCGGCGCCGCAGCCACGGCAGCCACCACCACGAGGACACACAGCACCACGGATTTCATTGTGAAGGGGAAGAAAACTTCGCTTTCGACACGGCAAAAAACTGTGGAGGATACAAACAAATTCAAACAAAATATATGAAAGATTCCAATTTTCTGAATCTCTAATAAACTTTTCGATATGTTTTGAAAATGTGGTAATATTTAACAAAAAATAAGAAAATAAAAGTGTCTTTGGTACACATACGACAAGATCTAATTTAGGTGGCAAAGCTTGGTGAGCTTTGATGAACTTTTAATTTCCGTAAGGTTTTATTGTGAAACACAATCTAATATCATTTCCACACCAGACTAAATTAAAAAGTACTTAAGATAATTCTAGAACACACAGATCTCTTCCTAAATCTCAGTAACATAAACGCGGACAAGATGCGTAACAAAGCGTCCGCCGCGAAAGCCGCTAATCAGTACAACACACACTTTTACCACTTTTTCAACACATTTCACTGGTCAAGGGTTTGTCGTCTTGTTTAGCACTAAATTAGAAGGTACAGAAGGCTAACAATAATAAAGTTCTCACTGATAAATATTACTGTTTACGAAACAGAACGCGCTGGAAGCAAGCGGTTGCGTCGTGCGCGTTATTGCGCTGGTCTGGTGCGTGAGCTTGGTATCGCAGCTTGCTTGGCCTTCTGTACCCTGTAACTTATGGTACAAGTGTCCATATCTCACCTGTGAGGTTGCGGAGTGGTGCGCGCGAGCACACGCAGCCTGATATAGGCGCCCCCTCCCCGCGCACAACTTTCACCGCGAGGAGCACCTGCGCAACCATCCTGACGATCTACGCATGGCCACGAAATAAGCTCATCATATTGTTATTATATTCTATTAGCAAAGCAAGGATTGTTTTCGATATTCAAAAATTTTAAATAGTTGCTACTGATTATGATGCAACTGATATAAATAATAAAAAATAGATTTTTATTGTTTCTCTTTGCATACAGAGCGTTCAACGATTCTGCGTTACAAAGTCAGAGGTAACCCCAGTATGTTAAAAATACACTTTTATTAGCAATGTCTAGTTAAGAGACAAACAATCCCAGAAATAGACCTAAAATAGAACCCTGTGGAACACATTTAGTTACTCCTTCTCCATAAACATAAACAGGTTCGCAGGTTAAAAGCTCAGTCCGTTTCCTAGCAACTGACGAGAAGAATCAAATATTGCATCTATTGTGATCACAGCAAGTAAACGCCATAGACTCAACCTTATTTATAAACAGACATAGAAATCTATACATGCAATTGCATAAAAGTATGAAAAGTTATACGATTTATTTTAAGAAATTGCTCTTGCTTACTGAATCGCTATTTTTATGGCCTGAATATCTTAGAGGATTAAGCCAACATTCAGAATTAAAGCACTGACGCAGAAAAAACTCAAAACCCGAAGTTACATCCGGATCACAATCTATTCCAATCACTTTAGATATTTAGCGTCCATCAAATATAGAAAGCTTAGAGCTTTGGACCAATCGGCTTCAGAGCCACTTGAGTCTGTGCCGGTTGACAACATTACAGGGATTTTCCAAAATGATGGGATCATGGGGCTTAGATGATTATAAAAAGTAAGGCAACTCTTCAATGATCGGCAAAGACCGAACCATCTCTCTTTTCTGATAGGGGTGCATAATTCCTTGCACAATCATCTGATATTGTAGTTTTGACTTTAATGCAGAAAACACTATCAACAATTATCTTGATTTGACATTCGATCTAGAAGCACGAGAAAGATTCTAAGATGTTTGTAACTATGTCCTAATAGATATTCGTTTATGTGATAAGGACTCAGAGTCGAATGTTTTATGTACATATAGATTGCGTCCTAAGCGAAATAGATGTTTATACATTTAGAAAGGTTTACTGGGCAATAGTTACATCGTTAACGCCGCTTCGTAAATAGCACTCAATATTAATGGATTCCAATAAACAGCAATTGGGGTCGATATAGGAATCGGTTTAGAGGAACATTCTTAGTATATGAAGTCAGCTCTGAAAGATGAAAATTCAATATCATCAGTTACGTTCATAAATGATCAAATAGTATCATTAAACGATTGTCATGCGTTAGTTTACGAAAGGATAACCCTGGGTCTTGGAACGCAAAGCAAAGAAGGAATGGGGGTGGGTTATAGTAAGTAAAAGTTCGATACGAGGAGAAGACATTGGACGATTTCCTACCTTAAAAAAATACCCTCTGATGATTAAATGTCCAGTAACAATATCCTAACTAATTTATCATTTGCCATCTGACCTGTGCCACCTATCAGATAACCAGGTGTGCGTACTACGGCGGTATGAGTACGGATGTACTACCAACCTTACATAAGCAGAGTAGCCTTACGGGAAGCCGCTGGGTGTCCTGTTCCTCGATTACCATAACTGACCTGCTTTCTATATCCTCTTCCGACTCGCATTAGTTATGATGGATAAGTTTCCTATAATTCTTTTTTCCCCTTTCATGTTTCTGTTAAGTAAGTTCAATTTAGCAGTTTCACATTGTATGTAGTGTATTCAATAGTTATTTTATTTCTATTGATATTTATGTTCATTGCTTATGTAATGGACTCGTATGTACATTTATGTAACGAATGTGCCTCATACTGACCACCTAAATCAGGGTTGGCAGTAATCTATATTTTTATTGGATATTTTTCATAAAGTAGGTATAGGTCTACAACAATTTTTTTTCAATTAAAATTTTTGTTTTTTTATTTTCAAAGTGAAATTGAAGGAAAGTTATAAAAGATTTTTTTCGGAATATTATGCTTGTATAATATTTGTAAACATATAGCCTTATTCCAGTAGCAGCAGCCCTACTGCTAGTTGAACCAGTTGTTGTGTGAGCTTCCTGCCTCGGAAGCTATCGAGTGTCGCGCTTACATCACAGACAACTTACTGTTGTTGTGTTCGCTTTGCCTTGTTCTTCTAATGACTTAAGTGTTTGGAGGAAATCATTATCGGCTAGATATTTAGATTATTTATTTAGTCAGATATTAGGAAATTATAATTATAATTTCCAAATGTTTGGACAGTAAACGGAGCTTTTATTTAAAGATGCAGATGTAATTCAGCCGAAATTAGCAAACTGGTTTGAAATTTCCAAATCCGTTATCTAGCTGTAGACTGTAGAGGTAACCTGAGTCGAGAATATACGAAATCTACACTAAAGAGAAATCAAACTGAAGAGTTTGTTTGTTTCTCTGTATTCGCTAATCTCAGAAAATAATATCAAATTGAAAAATAATAATTTTGGTTAGCCCATTTATTGAAAAAGGCTATAGGCATCACACCCCGCGTTTTGGTTACTTCTCAGCTTCTGTTGTTAGAACATAGAAGCTAACCAAAGATGTGGGGGTCAGCTAGAATACCAATATGGTGTTCACTGGAATCACTAATTAAGGAATTGGGGATAAATTTAACAATCAAATCATCAGTAAGCAGGGACAACCCAAGAATGACGTCTTGCCGTTCCCCGGCACGGATCAATACTGATGGTTTTAGAAGTAGAGGCCATTTCTCTACAAAAATGTGCTAATTTTATGTACTTTGCAGTTCAACATTTTTTTTTAATTTTTTGTCAAAAATTGCTTTAGAAGAGGATTTTCCAATCTCGTCCTTACAAACAAACATAACATTGGGCAAACAAAACAAACCAGTAAGAAACATAGGAACACACAGTGATCAGATAAGATTACAAAAGTCTTCATGTTCGAAGTTCCCGTCGCGTCGCAGTGCCGGCCCGCATTTAACTTTGTTGGCAACAAAGGCATAACTTAGGCAAATGTATGCTCAGTGAGAGGCGGCGCCGCGCGACAAACGTTGTTAATTTTGTTGGGACTAACAATTACTTCCCTACACGTACCGAAGTTGCTGACGGAATTGTTAACTGTCTTGAGGAAGGGATTTTGTACATTATCCTTTCTAAAGAAGTATCGATGCTACAGATTTTCTTTATAATTTAGAATCTTCGATGAATATCTAAATTTATTTTAAAATATGTTTAAATGATTTGGCTACGATTTGGCTTGAGTAACAAGCTCGTTCATTAACCTCTGGTTTGGAATCTAAATTAAATTTAATATTCTCCAAATTAGTGGAACAGATACATTTTTAAATTACGTAGTAACAAAAATAGGCTGCCTTAACGATACAAAATAACGATCATTTAGACCGGTTTGTAGTTTATTTATAATTCCGACCCCTTGAATATCTTACATAATCTGAATAACATTAGGTCTATTCAGTGTTATTCGGCCCATCGGTAACATTTAGCACGAATCGCACGCATCCCACGCATGCGCGCGCGCCTCTATTGTGCCTTACTTTGTGCAACTTTGCACGTTACCAAGTAGAGTAGTTCGCCGTGACTTTGCTCACGTCCAGTTTATTACCATACTTACGTAACTTAAGAATTCATTTAACATTAGCTGGGTTAGTGAATCTAATGTGGCAGTTTTGATCACTATTTTATACAATTTCTGGATCATGAGAAATAAAATAATACAACCAGATAGAACGAGATTTGATTTAAATTCTCCGATAATGACTGCAGAGCTTGAGTAAAAACATTTTGAAATAGAGCATGTGGAATTCTAAGTGCCTACCAAATAGTAATCAGATAATTTATTAACACGTAGGTATGTAAAATACTTAATTATCATGTTATTTTAATTACATAATTTAAAATGTCTAAATTCAGCGGCATATTTTCGGCTCAGATTCTTCGATCATTTTCAAATTTATTGTTAATATAACATAATATTTTCACCAGATAACACATGTCCATTGATTATCTCATCGTTGACTCAGTGCAATCCTTCCATTGTAATAAAATCGTGCATTTACTTGTTTATGGAAATATGAAAGTGATACTTTTTAACTGTTGCAACAATGGTTACGGCTGAAGACAGGCTTACAGCATCTCGCGTCGGAACGGACATAATGCACTTGATATATTGTCATATAATGAAGCCTTGCCGAGGATTAAAACGAATGAAACCGAATAATCCCGAAGATTGTCAGACTATTAAATGACTCATATATGACAAAGTCCTTGATATAAATTCGAAATCGCAAGCTGCAATTCACTGGAACAATGCCAATGAATTTCCATTTAGAGCCACCAAATAACCAACATCAATGTTAGCTTGAAGACATTCAATGAATTCTAACTTTTTGAAACCACTACAACCAAGAGGAAGGGGAATTTGTAAATAGTTATTAGAATTTACGAGCTGTTACATACTCGCAGTCCAACTAATTACCATAAAGTTATCTTTATTCCTCACGAATTTGAAAATATAGTTAGTTATTCATCGCTATGAAACATACGGGCCAGACAAGCAATGGATTAACAAGTACTCTTTAATTACCTCAACACACAAAGATCCTCTAATCTCCGCAGTGGTGGATGCTGCATGGCGTAACCACAATGCAAGTGATGCATTCGCAACCCGGCTGTCGTAAGCACACTTCTAATAACGGAATTCTTTTTAACACGCAGTTACACACAGCAGATAAATTTGAGGCTTCCGTAATAATTTTATTATTATGTTTGCAATCTTCTTACGAATTTCGTTTCGTATTTATGTCAAAAATTTTCTGTCAGTATTTAAATAAATCATTTACTAATCGTAATCTGGTACTGATAGTCCTTGCTAACATTTGAACTAATCTACACATAATATTATGTGTTTGGTATTTTGTTTGTAGGAGGTAATCTCTAAAAGTACTAGTCCGATTGCTAAAATTTTTTCACCAATAGAAAGCTGCTTTACTCCTGTGTGACATACGCTACATATTATACAGGCGGGTGAAGCCGCGGGTAAAAACTAGTATTATTTGCTAACTAGATCTGTTCTATTGATCATGGCGGCATTCGACTGCTAATACTTTTAACTAGTTTGTGCACATATCGCTAGACTATCGTAACCTGTGCCAAGCGCTCCTCTCACCGAAGGCGATGACCATGGTAATGGGCCTGCGAACAGTTTACTAAACCTTCATCAACGTGACATATTGTCAACGGAAATCTTTTTTTAATGTCGTTATGTTACGAAATCTCCATAAAGCCATAAATTATAACATCATATATTTTTGCATTTAAAAACAGTTTTGGTTTTTGCGAAACTCAATAAGAAAATGAATGTGGCGCAATATGAAGAAAAAAAAATTATGTTTGTGACCACTACTTAGGATTAAGCACTCAACGCTATGGTTCTGATGGATACAGATAGAAATCGTAGGACCAATATTTCACCTTGTACAGGTGAAATATTGGTCTCGGTTTTTGAAACTAGAACTCCTTGTACCTAAAGTGACGTATGTAGATTTCAGTAGGTACCTACACTGGAGACAGTTCACTATCACACTGAGACTGGAAGGTGGCAAATCTGGCAATTGTATTTGTAATGCGAAACAAGTCTCTTGGCCTCAATTTTGAAAAATAACAAGCAACTGTTAAAGGTACTTGAATTGCCTTAAAATGGTAGATATTTCAAAAGAAAAAATATCTCGAAATAATAATGAAATAATGCAGTATCTACAAAGTAAAGTAGTGATCACAAAGAGAGTGAGCTAGCGAGGAGGGCAGAGGTCATGTGCGTCTGCGCAATGCGATTGAGTAACCGTGCCCTCCTCACAAGTCACAACAACGTCAACTCACAGTCGTGGGCGAGAATTTAGTTTTTTAATCAAAGACGTTGGATTGTTTCTCCAGGACTCATCAGCTTGTGAGCTTTATTCGCTCTTGTTATTATCAGCACTATTTATCGCTCTAACTAAACCTAAATGAGAACTTTATTAATCCTGTATTCGGTTATTTTCCATAAAAACCAAATTCTACGCATTTTATGTCCATTGTGGCTGGTGTTTCCCATTTTAAGCAACTATCAAATTGTTTATCATATTAATACAAATTTAATTATTTAAATATGCGTATGTTTAGTTAACATGGTTGGATATAATCTTGGATTTGGAAAACCCTGCTCTCAAATCACACTAACAAAACATGGAATTAAGGAAACACACAATTTAAAAAACTTTTACAACATATATCTACGCCGTGACGAACTTGATGCTTCATTGCCCCTCAGGTGACTCGTGTTTAATGAGAATTAAATATCTTTAAACCTAAAAGAGCTTTCCCAAACCAAGAGTATTTCTTTGATGTGACTAGCAATCTAGGGAGTCGCTTTCAAACTTCTTCTGACAATCTGCGCATTAATCAACTCGACGAATAACCTCTTGAAGGCATCTTCAAAGCCTGTGACATTGTAGAGCGTCTCTTGCGCTACCGCCAATGCCAATATCAAACTGTGTCAAAACACATTGCATCGCTCGTTGATACTTAGACGTCCTTTCTCTTTGAACCCCTACATTTTCACATCCACCGCAAACTTTCAAATCTTGGATGATAATAAACAATTCACTTTTTCTGCATTATCATCATTTCAGCCAAAACGTACGGCTGTCAGATGTAAACCATATTTCACCCGTTCCCACTCTCAGTTATTCTAAATTTTATTTTCGGCAATTATTCGCTTATGATGTGAAATTCAAATACAATATAATAAGATATACTTTTTTTACGTGCGGATGTGCATTAACACTTAAAACGTTCTATAATTGCGCATATAAACGCACATTTATAGAACGTCAGAATCCAGTACACGGTTCTGGCAAAGAACACCTTGATAACTCTTATATTATAAAGATGTATTGAAGAACAACATTTCCAAATTACTTTATTAATAGATACGAAGACAGTGTAGACCACTCAACATTGTACAAGTTATAAGTCACTTGATCAAAGGAGATACCTACGTCGAATAGGCTCGTGGCCGTAAAAAATGTAATTAGTCCGTCTTTTAGATTATTCAAAAATAAGGGACACGTATTTTTTTATTTGTAAATTAAGCCAAAAATGACAAAGATATAGCCCATTAAAGTTACGTGTGTTATTTTTTGTTTAATCGAAAAAAAGAAAAAGTACGTGTCCTATATTTTTTTATAATCTAAAATACGGACTATATAAAATGAAAGTATTTTGACCCTGGATACCTACCCTATTCATCTGCGTCTTCAACGAAGATAACTTCGACTTATCTTTACATTTCATAACTTTTATTAACTTAATCTCCAACGAATTCATTGGTCTTTCCTTACCATGCAGATGACCTTCAAATACCATGCATATGTCTAACTATCTATCCACTTTCGATGATTCCCATCATAACGATACAGGATGTTGTGGCGGAAAATTCTAGAACGTTCTCAAACTTTTGAGGATAAACTGGACGACTCTTTCTTAAGTTTCTTGTAACAACTCCATCATTCCTTTTAATGCAAATGTTAAGAACTTGGATATGAAGGATATTCATTTTCAAAGAGTTCTCTTGGACTACCCAGCTACAGGAATTTGAACGCAAGCTATTCCCATTGGCTTAATCTGTGAGAAGACTGTGTAACTTTCTATTTACTGCTATCAAGATTGCGCTTGCAAAATCTCTTCTTCTACCCATTCTTGTTATAGATGCTAGCTATGAGTATCTCGACTTCACTGAAATGAAACTTGATAAGCATAAGCGAATTGAAAATTTTGCATAAGATTCCTGTCTGCGCAAATAAATACCTACATATAACCACCTAAGTAACAAAATATAGTGATTCCGGAGCCAGGCCTATAAAAGGTTAGTCAAAGTTTATAACCACGGAAAAGGGCCCATTTTATACGCGTACTTTTGCTAATAAAACACTCATAGTAGACATGACGAGCACCACTTAGACCAATAAATACACTTATAGTTGGACTACGCAGAACTAACTGCTCCCGCGAAGCTCACTATAAGCATTTTATAGAACCAGGTAGGCGTGTAACGTACTCCGCGCTTTTATTACTAGTTACTTCAAACATTTACAAATTTTTGTTGTATCGTGTTGTGAGATTGTTGAGAAAAATAAAAAAAAATAAAAAATAAGTTAATCTATTTTATATAAAATGTATTAACAGTATTTCGCACGTAATATTATATGAGCATACATGTTTGCACGGCAAAGGCGTAAATATTTTTAGTGAAGTATATTGTGTTTTTCATCTCAATTTTTGTTCGCCTTTTGAACACAGCGTATTTACTAAGTTGTGTTTAGTAATAATATCGGTCCTAAAGTAACGCCATATTATGACAAAATGGCCGTGAAGATGCGATAAATATTAAAAGCTTAAACGGACTTCACGAAGATATCTTTGGATACTAATAGTTTTACAAGAAAACTTTATATAGAAATTAAGACTATAACAGCATTCGAGAGTCCACAATAATACCAATTACGCTTACTCTTAGAAGAAACCACTGTAGTACTAATTCACTTAAAATTGGCACGTAAATTTAACTTATACACCGATAAAGTCAAGTAACAATTGCAAATGGTTCCAAGTGCATTTAGTTCATAAATTACTACACTTATAGCGAATTTATATTTACTTCTTGTAGATTGTAGGCGATTATAAGTGTAATTTACTAGACCAAGTTTTATCAAGTGTATTTACACTTACGCAACACTTTTATAGGCCATCTTAGTCTTTACTGCGCCTATAATTTCTTTCTATACACGACTTTAAGTCAACTTATAAGAACAGGTGTACTATAAACCCAAACGAACTCCGTGTAACCTGTTATAAGCTTAGTAGTAGAACCTGGCACCACTTAGAGAGAGCTACTAGTGCTGTGAGATTAAAAACTGTGCGCTACAGGAGAACTTTGTTACTTGGGCATGTTTCCAAATTCCGTGTAGAACTCAAATTGTCGCTAATTCCCCTTCACCAAAATGCTCATATTCATGCTTCCTTGTGTATGTGTTCCCTTTTACCCTTCCATCCTCTTTTGCAATCTTTGTTCAAGTAATCTGAAGAGACCGCGTAACACGATATGGCCGCGATTGTATATTTTATAGTTTAAGTTTTCCTTGATATATTATTTTTGAGGTAAAGAATAAAGTTAATATTAATATATATAATGTGGATATAAAATAGCAGTTCAAATTCGCATTTCTGGATTATCTTATTGACTCTTGAACTTCTCACCGTCCATTTGCATTGATCAAATTCTGTGGGTGACACAGAATGGCTATTATTTGGGGCAGACACGAGCGTGTATGATCAGCAGTTAATTAAATTGTTCACGCAACGATGGATTCACATATTTATTTGATAAAGTTACTTAGGAATCTTGACTTCTAAAAACATTGGAACTAATTGCGCAGTTTTGCACAGGTTGAACAGTTACAAGTAGAAAGACCCTAGGTGACACGGAACACTTCGTGAGTCGCTGCACTGCAGCAAATTCATGTGACTGCGGAGATGAAGGAATAACGAACTTCACAGACGTCACCAAGTTCGAATCGACCTATATAACAGCATTATAACCCCATTACTCCCTTTTGGGTATTTGCCATCTCAATGATACTGATATTTTGACTTACAACCAACAATGTCACTTAAGGCAGATAATCCTAATAACTATTTCATAGCTACATACAAAAACTTATTGTTGACATTGCGTCATTTAGACATACAAAGATATTTGTACAAGCTTAACTGTTTGATGAGCAAACCAACGTGTTTGCTAAATAAAATGATTTTAAACCAACACTTTTAAAAAACTGTTTAAGCAAACAACTAAATCTGGTATGCGCCTGCAAATACTAGAGTCTACTTAAAACTTATTTATTTAAAAAATACGAATATATCGTACTTTTACCTTTTATGACTCTAACTATATAAATATTGATCTACATGTATTTCCCGAAGATGATAGCGTTACTTTACGTATCGCAGAAGATGGGTATTTTGTTATGATCCCAAATCTCAGATAAAATTACCTACTAAGCAAATCTGCTCTGTAAGAGTTGCGGAAGTCAGTCGACAGGCGCTTACAGCAAGCCATATAAAAGCTAAACCTGAACCGATGATCTGGGGTCCGTCCCAAACATTGAAACATTGATAAAAGTGAACGGGATGTAGTCAAGTGCTGTAAAGATTCCCAAAGTGGTAGTTATTCAAAATTTATTTGGCATTTTGATAACTGCCTTAATAGAAAATCTGACTGCATTGATATTGTCACTATCACGTAGAACATTGATACCTATTACAATAGGCGCGTAGCAATCATCAATAACTTATTAGTGATCGATGTTAGCAAATCATTAAGTCGTTCTACATGCATATTAGCCAGCATGACCAGATGCTCATTACTGTCGCTGCTCGTCTACAAGTGGGTCAGAAGTGCTCCTAACAAGGGTCTCGGCCTTCCTCGGCACTCGGTGAGGCAACGGCCGCCATATTAGGAGTATGAGAGCATCGGTCGTCTCTAATTAAGTGGAGTGATTGCAATAGAACGTCTCGTGAACCCGTGCGTTGACAGTGGTTAGAATTTTGTGTGTTAGTGTCGCCATCTATATGGTAAAAAATCAACTTACATATTAGTTGAATTTTTATAAAGTGAAGTGATCTCTCAAGTTCCAAGTTCCAGGCCGTCGCCTCACTAGAGCAGTGGAGCACACTGTCGAGGTGTGCCCTGCTTGGGCGGTGCATCGCCGTGCTCTCGTAGGGGCGATCGGCGGCAGAGACAACCGCGCTGGGCTTTTGTTCAGGCCATGGTTCGGAGCGAGGAAGAGTGGCAGGTGGTCGCTGACTTCTGCGTAGTAGTAATGCTCGCAAAGGAGGAGGCTGACCGCATCAGGCAACGGCGCTCTCGCCGCCGCCGCCGGGATTCCGATCCCGATTTCCGGCCACCGCAGGCGCGGGATTGCGGACAGTAAGCAATGGGTAGCTCGCTGTCCGACCGTCCGGTAGCTGTCAGGACCGAGCCCAAGTCGTCGACGGCGCGCACTGTTCCCACGCGCCTCAAGGAGTTGTCAGTGACAGCAGGGGCCCAGACGGGTCGAAGCCTACTGAGGCCAGGGTTATCCGAAAGGGAACTCAAGCCCCGGTATGAAGGCTAGAAGGAACGGGATGGGCTTTTAGTCAGTAAGAGTCTGATACTTTCTCCCGCTCTGCCCAAGAGCGGGGGTTGTCATTTGATGATTTTTATGACCATAAAAAAAAGGCAGTCGCCTCCTTCTGCGAAGCAGTAATGCTAGCAAAGGAGGACGCCGATCGCATCGAGGCTTGCGGACGGCGTGCAATGGGTAGCTTGCTGTCCGACCGTCCGGTAGCTGTCCGGACCGAGCCCAAGTCGTCGACGGTGCGTACTGTTCCCGCGCGCCTCAAGGAATTGTCAGCAACAGCAGGGGCCCAGCTGGGTCGAAGCCTACTGGGATTAATTTCTAAAGATCAGCCCCGGTATGAAGGCACAAAGGAACGGGGTGGGTTAAAAGTCTGTCTGACACTATCTCCCGCTCCGCCCAAGAGCGGGGGATATCATTAGATGATTTTCCATACATTTATTCCCAACGTTCCCAAAATATAATATCATTTTGCCTTTCAACCGTCGCGTCGATTAGTTGTTATGAGGAAAAATACCTAAACCAAAAACAGGATTCCAGAAAGCGGAAGTGAACAATTGATACTTCCCCCTCACTCGCGCTCTCATCGTGGAAGTTGTGATTCAGAATTGTATCTTGTTTCTGTTTTTTCTTTTATGATATGTTTTGTGCGTGCATATTTGTCCTTGGATTCAACACAATGCAAATTGTTATGAATAAATAAAATGAAATGAAATGAAAGACTCGCGCTCTCAACGTGGAAGTACAGAACAACGTCCATTGTTATCCATCAGTTATCAATGAAAATACTATTTCATTTGATCCGCATTGATTCTATAAATTAATAGTACATTGTTATACTAGGGGTGAAAGTAACTCATTTCGTCCCGAGAAGGAGTTTGCGGGTTGGAAGGACCGAGCGCAGCGAGGTCGCTAATTCGAGGGGTTAAATGGGTAACTTTCACCCCGAGGTAAATACTGTGCTTTTCATTACGAATACGAGGAAACTAAAAATAAAATTAAAAATTTGTAAAACCTAAGTCGTCGTATCTATGATTTTAAATAGGTATCTTTCTTCTGATTTAGGCGGTAAAATGTATGCCACTACTGCTTTTATGAAATTAGGCGTTAAATCACTATTTTGATCTGATAAACATAACGTGTTAATACAAATCTCTGTTGTACGGAAATGTAAACAAAACTCGAAAAAACCAACGACTGATTGCCACGTCCCCGCCATTGTTTCTTTTTTCCTGCGGCCGGCCAGCTATGCAGCCTCATTAATGAAAAAATAGAAATTAATTGTAATCTTTTAAAAATAAAGTATATTAAAGAAATAGTTGAACAAATAAATCACATAGAGTGAGTTGCACCATTTAACTATAATGATAACAAAGCCGTTAACAGATGTCAAATCGTCGAATTGACCAATAGGCGGTTATCGTTATAGTTAAATGGTGCAACTCACCCTTAAAATATAACATTATTTAATTAATACTTGTCAATATCGCGCTGTGATTGACTGGCTGTATGGAAAATTGGGACATGGTTCAATAGAAATGTGAAGATAGAACTAGTTTTTTTTTAAATAATTTGACAGCTGTCAATTGTAAAGAAAACTCCCTAGGGATGAAAAGTATCACTTTCAGCCCGCTCATGCAACTTCAGACCTACTTTCAGAATATGAGTAATGAAAAACTATTTTTCATTACTCATACTCTAAAAGTAGGTCTGAAGTTGCCTGCCTTCTTCGAAGCAATATTGGAGTGCTAAAGGCAACTTTGAAGCTGTTTTCATAAAAAAAACTTTTTAGTGTTCTTGCAAGTTTAGTTTTAAAATATATTGTAAAAAAATAAACTCGAGCTAATACCCAATTGTTTAAATATAACACAAGCTCACGTCAGCTGAGCAGTTCCCTGAAGAAATTGGTATAAATCTAATTGAAAACTTGGAGCTTGTTGAGGTTCTTGTAGAATGATAGAAATAAAACAATTCATCAGTCTAGGTTTCTTTTATTTGTAAAAAAAACAATAATTATTAATTAAATAATACAGTGAGCACGTGCGCTTATTGCCCGGGAAAAGTGGCAGTCTTCCGGAGCAAGAAGCCGCACTACAGGGCCGGCGCACACGAGCCGCGCGGCGTCGGCGCGGAGCGCGCGCGGCGCGGAGCGTCCGCGCCGGCCCCTACACGAGTCACAACTAATGAACCGACCGTAGCAGACAACGAAACCCAACGAACCTAACAGAAGTTAACGTCGTCACAACGCACGTAGGTTACAATAAATAGCTTACTCTACGCTTGAGCCTTCCGATAGAGTCCCTCGCGATACTCCGCCACTAAGTGCAATAAATAAAGTGTACGTGCGATCACATATAACACTAATTCGTCTACACCTAAACTTTATCTCTTCATAAGGTTGACAATATTCTAAATATCAAATTCGTTTTGTACCAAATTTAGTTTATGATATAGTGTTGCGCCGCGTCGTCGCTCGTCAGTCGCGCGACACGCTACAGTTTGTTCTTACACAAGTTAAAGGAACTAAATCTATTCGCGGATGCTTACGTTAATGTCTGCAATTGTCATGTTCTCGTTAAATACAGCTAGCAGTAATGGCAACGTGGCGTCGAGGTGCGGGAGCCGGGCGGCGCCGCGCTCTGTCACATGTTGACTAGCTTGGTTGCTTACTTATGATCACTCTACTCACATCTCTCACTAAACAAATAAATAACTTATCCGCTAACACGAGGAGCCTCCGCCTCGCCTCGCCGTAGTTTGACACAACGCGGGTGCCACGCTCGCTCCCTAACGCTAAACTATTATAAATAATTTGTCCAGCTAATACACATAAATTCGGCCGGCCGGCCCCGGCCGTCTACTTACATTACGAACAGCCGGCGACGGCTCCACCGCCGCGGCCATCAATTGACGAGGAATATGATCGATTCCGAAAGGGTCGCATACGCCTATAAACCTAATAGTCTCTACGTTAACTTACAGTTTCAAGAACGAAACTTACTTTCTATAAAATGCTAATTAGCTGAGGTTCCAAACGGGGGACGCTCACTGCGCCGAGTTCAGGGGAGCCGCCGTGGTGATGTCGGCCGCCAAGCTGGCGGGCGCGACCGTGGTAACGACAGGCGCCGAGCTGGCGGGCGCGTCTGTGGTGATGGCAGGCGCCGAGTTGACTGGCGCGGCCGTGCTGAGCGCGTCATCTGAACTCGGCGACACAGCCGGGCTGGCGGCAGCAGGGGCGCTCGTACTGACGTCATCAGGGCTGCTGACGGGCGCGGCGGTGGTAACAATCGGGGACTCACTACTCACTGGCGCTTGTGTTGTGACGCTCGCGAGTTTTTCTTTCCCCTCAGTTTCACTCGACGCACTAAAGGGAGATTCGTTGGAGGAGGCGCTAGTGTCAGTGGAGGTCTCGGCGGAAGCAGATACTCCAAGTGACTCGTCAGACGATGCTGGCTTGTCATTGCTCTTCTTCATCACCACCTTGGTAGGACGCCGGTGGTTAATGGTGGGCACATACGACTGTGTGATGATCTCGAAGTCCTTCTTGTCGGTCTTGTTCTCGGCGATGTTGACATCGTCCGACACGTTGTCGATGATGGGCCGACGCGTGGTGGGCTCTACTTTATCGTAGGGTGGCGGTGAGTCCGTCAGACCCACTTCGTCGTCTTCGATCTCGACTTCAACCTTTGGCTTGTTCACTGGATTTGGAATTTTACTCTTGAGAGGTATTTCAGTGATGGAGTTTTGGTTAAAGTTTTTGTTCTTGCTCTTGTAACCTGCGTTGACAGGTATAAGTTCCTCAGAATCAGAAATACTTGCAGCAGTAGTCATGTGGTGCACAATATCCGGTTCTTCTGTGTTGTCACTGATAGAAGCAACGTCACGGACAAGATTTATGAGGTCCGTAAATTCATTCGTATGTTTGCCATCAGCCGATTCAATAATTGCTGCACTCTTCTCAGGTTCTGCTGATATTTTGATTAGCTCTACTGCATCTGTTGCTGTTTCCGAGGAGCCATACTCTACAATAAATTCAGTCGTTTCTACGTTCTCAAAACCAGTATTTTCATTCGAAGCTGAACGTGATACAGTAATAACTTCAGAACTGGTTGCTGGAATTTTTGTGTTTGAAATGTTCTCTAAGGGATCAGAAGTAGAAGCAATTTCTTTATCATTAGTGGTATTTTCAGGCACTTCGGGTGGGTTCTGATCACTGGTTTCAATAGGTAGAGAGCTAAGTTCGGTCTGCGAGGTGACTTCGGTGGCAATATTGGACTTTGCTATCGAGCTTGTCGTCTGTTCTTGTTCTTTAGTACTCGGCTCTAACTCAGTTTCCGTTGCTTTGCGTAGGGTAGTTGTCTCTAATTCAGGAACCAAAGTAACAACTTCACTTGTAGGTTTCGTTTCAACCGTAGAAATTTCTACTTTCTCGGTGTTAACTTCCTCCATTTTTTTAGGTGCTTTGGTTGTTGTGATCGCTTCTTGTGTGATTAAATCCGTAAATGTTGTAGTTTCGGGTGATTCCTCGGTTATCTCCTCGGGCACCATTGATGGTGCATTAAGTATTTCTGTAGGAATTGCTGATCGCAAGTTAAGCATTGGGCTTTCCTTGAAATTGGGGGCTTCAGTACTGACAGGAATATCTGCTTGCGCAGTCGTTACTTCGCTTGAGGTTTTAGGGCTCTCTGTTGTTGTAACTGTAACCGATGTATCAGGAAGATCTTTACTTGTTGTTGTCAGGGGTTCTTTAACTTCAGGTTCAACTGTAGAAGATGCACTTGCCATCGTAACATCATGACTCGACACATGGTCGTTGTCAGATGCTTGCTCTGGTACTATTTCATCCTCATGATTTCTCAGGACAGCTAAGTCGTCTGGAAGTGGAGGAAAAGCAGGATTGTGTTCGAAATCTTCCTCTTCAACTATCGGTGCTTTGGTTGTTGCTACCGGCAGTGGTTCAGGGGTCGCAGGCGGAATTCCCATAGTCGCTACTATTGGGACATTTGATGGGTAAATAGCGCTGTGCGCGGAGTCCTGTGTAGAGAAGCTAATTTTGGATGGCGGTGTGTCTTCACTTTGGTTCGTGGTATCAGTGAACTGCGTTGCATCTGGAGATGAAACGATAACTGGCAACGATGAGTGAACTTCAATAATGCTGGGAGAATCAGTTCTAGACTCAGTCTCTTTTACATTATTTTCGGAGGTAGCCTCTCGTGCGATGAGAGGAGACTTAGACGAAGAATATTCAGCTACTTCAATGCTCGGTGATGGCAGGATCTCTTTGATCTTGACGTCTGTAATGACTGGGATCTCGGATACTGGAGTAATTTCCTTAATAGTGATTTCTGGCTTAATGATCTCTTTCGGCGTTGCTGGTTGGGTTTCAATTTTTTCAGATGTTAGACTTGAAATTGACGATGACATGCCCGGTAAACTGGTGACACCTGAAATCATGGAAGACAAATGTTGTAATTTTTCTACTTTTATAAACTACCATAAATATAATAATATTACATAGGTAACCATAAAGCTAGGCTCACCTCTGAGTGGGCAGTTGTCGTACTCCGGGCAGCAGCGGCCAGGCACGAGTCGCGGGGTGCAGTCATCGCGCACAAAGCACGCGATGCGCCGGCACACCACCTCACCACCCTGGCAGTAGCACACGCGGCAGGGGTCTGCAGGGTCCACGAGTTTCTCTCCATTGCCGTACACCCGACCTTCTTGCTCGCATTCTGTAAAATATAAAGAGGCTTTGATATTATTGGAATTATATAATAAATTCATATTATATTTCATAAATAAACCTCTAAATACATGGGATGTATTTGAAATACATGGCAGCTGTAATTCCTGTATCCTATTCAAAATTTTATTATTTATTTCAGATGCCGTTCGAGATAACATATAGTCGCCGCAAACACACGTGCACTGCTCACAGGTCTAAACACCAGCAGTTGGGCACGCCAGAATAAGTCCCGTCTTGAGGAGTAGCTGGTGAAGCGTCACGGTGTCCACCTTAAGCATGACGCAGGTCCTTACCGGACATGGTAAGTGCGGGAGGTTCCTGCACTGGGTTTTGGTGAAAAGTCTAGATGTCACCGTTGTGCGGACCGCCCGGAAGACACGGTGGAGGATACGCTGGAGGTGCGCCTCGCTGTGCGGCTCGCAGCGCTGGCGTGCACACTGCACGTCCCCGCGCGCGCACGTACAGCGCTCGTAGGTCTATATACTAGCAGTACTCACCGCACTGGTAGGTGGGGCAGCAGTGGTCGGGGCGGTGCAGCGCCTTGCAGCCCGGCCGCGGCTCACAGCGCTGCCGCGCGCACTGCACGTCACCGCGCGCGCACGTGCAGCGCTCGCAGGGCTCGGAGCCAGGGAACTCGTCGCCTGGCATGTACACCACATCGCCTAGGGCACAGCTTCCTGGAAAATCATTTAAACCAAATGTAAGCAAACATATCAAATAACCTTTTAAATTACAAGGTGTATTCTACGCTTCATTCTACGTAAGTCTAGATATACTGAGAATTATTACGAGCGTGTCAATTAGGAAAAACAAACAGAATACTATGTCAAGTACAAGGCGTCTGCAAACACTGGTAAATTACTCAGGTATTGTAAGGCATTATCTATGTATGCGACTGCGCTGTGACGACTCGTCAAGCTATTTCACTCAATATTTTATAAAACAACAACAATCTATCTGGAGGCTGCTGAATCATAATAAAATTCTCATTCTCCAAGTGCCTTTCCTAAAACACTGCAGCCTCCACTCAATCGTCACGGCAAAAAATATCGAGTAATACAACTGAGCTCACCTTCTTTGAGGCCGACGTCAGCGCTGGTCACGTTCGGCAGCGGGCCCAGGGGACCTGCGATAAAAGAAAAAGGCTTCAATAAAATCCTACGAACCTACTGGCTTGGAAATTGGTGAGAGACGTCTATTGACGCCAGAAATATTATGCACAGAATGGGGCTTGTCATCAATACTTATAACCTGCTTGTGGATAAAATGGTTTTGACAGTATAAAGTTTAGCTGAAATGTGTAGTTTATATAAAAACAATTTCTCAAGTATTTCACGTTTGTCCTTTGCCGCAACTGCAAGTCTAAATGCAGTTTAAACCTTAAAATAATACATGAATAATCCAAGGGAGTAAAAAATTGCAAAATAACATGTAAAATTAATTATACGTCTAAGAGTATCTCATAATTTAGCATCGTCAAAGATTCAGAAATGAATCTAGAGCTTTTGGTGACGAGTTAAACTTAGATTCCAATTGACCTATATTTTCAAGTCAAGAAGCGTTCTACAAAACATCTAGCTGGATAATCCGGTAAACGTCCGGCACGCCAACGGCACGACGACGACTCGCAAATCCAATTCCGCCACCAATTGTGTTTGATTGAGGTCTCTGGGCTCCCGACAATTTGCATCAAGTTCTGTAACCCGGGTCCCGCAGGCCGGCTGCGCAGACAAATGAATTAGAAACAAAATTCCGACTTGGACAACTTCATTACGATCGATTCTCTCTTCTCCGAGGCGTTGATTGTGAAATGTTAATGAGCTGAGCGGCGGATGATGTTGTAGATAGGCCGGGGAGGTGGTGACGATGTTTTCATTTGATTAGGGTTCCACGAATAAGAAACTGGCTGTTCAGGAAACATAAGGTTTTAATTTGGCGCGAAAATGTGTTTAATTCACAGTAGTATCTAATTTTCCCTTAACAAGATACGCAAAAGTTCGATAATTTGTTATTTCCAAAGAAAGGTCCTTTTGCATTTAAGTTTCGTGCTTTTGGTACACAACAAGTAATTGCCGTGCCAATTTAGAGCCGTGCCAAAAGTAGTGAAACTTTCAAGTAGTTCAATTGCTCCAGCCCCTCACCCTCGCAGACAAATGGCTGTAACTGAAACAAGTTGAAGCCGTAGCACTTGCTATTAAGTAACACCAGAACTTTCCCCTCGCGCCTTGTCGGAGAGCCACTCGAGCTCGTCACTGTGACTCGCTAACGTCAAATCAATGCGACTAATTACTCTTTAGAAAAGTTTTGTTTTTCGCAAGAGAGGCAGGACTCCCCCATCCACGGGACGAATAAAACGCACCATTCACGCTAAGACAATCGCAGAAGGATAGAATTTGGAGTGCGACAAATCTTTTCAACTTATTACAAGTGTAATGTTTCCGCAATAATCCTTCCTATCTAAACTACTCGCTTGCAGATTTTACGGAATACATTACGAAGATAATCTACGAATATGATTATGCACTTATTTCATAAAACAACCGTGCAGTGTTACAAGACTGCAACGTTGCAACTCACTTCCATTCTGCTTAGTAATTTTACGGCTGTTTACTGCAATATCTGATATCACTGTCTGGCAATATCTCTGCACAATAAGCTAATAAGGTGAAGTCGCTCACAATGTACCGGTAAATAGGAAATAACAGACTTCGCGAATGGTTTCACTTTAGTAGAAATTAATACATCAAGCTGGGAGTTTCCTTGCGTGATCGAATCAGAAATGAAAATATCCGCAGGAGAAACAAGGTTGCTGACATATTGCTTACGTTCACTTAAGTTTGGCGATTCTTCGTGAGAATCGCCAAAATTAAGTGGCAATGGGCAGGTCACATTGCTCACAGAACAGATAGCCGTTGGGGCCGAAAGGCTCTGGAGTGGCGACCGCGTACCGGATGACGCAGCGTTGGAAGGCCTCCTACAAGGTTGACCAATGACCTGGTAAAGTTTGCAGAAATCGGATGGATGTGAGGCGCACAAGATTGTTCATTATGGCAACACCGTTGTGCTGTGCCTGTCACGAATAAAAGTATTTCTATTCTATTCTACTCGGGGGAGGCCTATGTCCAACAGTGGACATCTTTCGTCTGAAATAATGATGATGATTACGAACACATCAAAACTTGAAAATTATTTCGTAGTAAGCTAAAAGAATATCTCAGTCATCTCTCACAAATCTTTAAGTACCGTACAGCCGGCTAGATTCCACATCATAGCGCATTTTACGATGTAGTCATACAGAAGTATAATAAAATACTTGTCTACGAAGCTTTCACGACAATCTCATAAGAGCACCCACTTCCTATTCACGTAATTGAACAGGTCGCGACAACGGCAACCCTTTCAGTCGCGCCGTGAATGGGCCTGCGACGGGCCGCCATTACGACGCGCTTTGATTTACGTCCCGAATGTCGCAGAATTCAGCTCGCTATTTATGTTGACTTGCTCTTGAAAAAAATCTTTGCTTCTGTTTTGTATGTTGACAAATAATTCATTCAATAATTATTGTCTTGTTTATTGTAATGGTTTCGTCATCCATTAATCAAATGAGTAGCAATCAGCATCACATTAAATCAACTCTGTTCGATATATCCTCGTAAAGTTAATTTGCAATTTCCCATGGAAGGTTATTGACTTACCAAGAAATTATTGCTAATGGAAAAATTACCTAATTAATGTAAACTAGCTTTTGCCCGCGACTTCACCTGCGTACATAAAAGATAGCCTATAGATATCACTCAGGAATAAAGCAGCAGTCTGACGATGAAAATTGTTTTCACAGACAAAAAAAAAACAAGTATAAGAGTAGTATTGTAAATGTATATTATGATTTACTAGTTGCTTAACCTGCGATTATCCTAGGCGAACATGCTCCCGGGATACAAAATAGTAGGTATCTGTGGTATTCCAGGACATGGTCTACCCGTGTACCAAGTTTCATCGAAATCCGTTCAGCCGGTCGAGTTAAAAAAGTAAAAAACCATACACACTCTCTCATACTCATAAACTTACGCCTTTATAATATTAGTGGGATCTGATGAACCACGAATGACAAAAATTGATCAGCTGTAGATGCCATCTTATAAAATTCCAACTGCTCTAAACTCAACACTTTTGATACCGAAATTACATATTTACAAAGCAGATAGGTATTTAGGTTCGATAGTTCTCGTCCCGAGTGAGTCGTGAAGCAATATGTTTCCCAATCAATCGGCCACCACTCGCGAATTATTTAATTTTATCAACAGATACATTATATCACAGACACGTAACAAACATCACTTTCTCAATCAATTCTGGCAGTTTTATTCTAAATCACAATAAATTGTTGCAACATCATCAACTTATATCGACATGACTAATGTAGTATATTCGCGACACCTTGGCGCTGGTCTACAACAAAGTTTTAAAATAAATGTTATCTTCTGTATATTTGGGTGTACAAAAATTATAAAAAAAAGACGTGTGGCTCTCGGGGACTGCCGCGGTAAAGCTATTGCATAGCATTTTCACTCATTTGTTTTCTTATCGGTCACCACGCTCTCAAAGACAAATGAGTGGGGGGTGTTAGGTTTTAACGAAAACCCAAAATATAGAAAATAAGTTTCAATACCGTGGATAGCTTTTATGGGAAATCATCAATTTGATACAAGTGAAGATACTTTATCATTGCAACCGAGACGAAATTCGGCAAAGCTAGATTAGCTAGACTAGCTAAATTAGACAGACGCACACGTGTAACACGCCTGATTTGTACGTAGAACTATGTCGCGTGGCGTGGATCAAGTGTAGTTCTATAAGTCTAGTTTCCATATAAAATGTATGGAGACCGATGCGCCCAGATCGGCGAGTGTGGCACACGTGTGAGCAGCGTAGTTTGACCGCGTTTTGTTTCGACCGCGAAAGGTTGTGGTACAGACATAATTACATCCCCAGAAAATCCGTAGGTAACCCCTGTGCTAGGTGTACAAATGAATTCTCTTATTAAATATTTCCCACGAGATATCTCCCTTGCCTACCGGCAGAAACTACAGAATGCCACCTGATGCGACCCTTACATACTCGCACTTCTTTTGATCTGATTAAGTTTCCTGTCAACACTTCTACAGAAAATGAAAAATAAGCTGACAAAGAAAAAAGTTGAACCTATGTAGAGAATAGACGAAAAAAAATTAATATTAGAAAAAAAAATAAAGTGGCGCCAGTGAATTAAATGTTGAAAGGGAATCGTCTTGGTATGGTCATGTGAAGAGGAGGGATGAAACGCATGTCACTAAATACGTTATGAGTATACGGAGAGTGGACGATTGGAGAGGCAGAAGGAGGTAAAAGAAAAAATAGACGGATTGTGTGAGGTCAGAGGTCAGAAGCCAGTGATAACGTGAAGGTTGACAGGGCAGAATGGAAGAAAATAACAAGTTTCAGGAAAAATATGATTAGTATTACTATGTATGTTTGTCAGTAGTTCACCAATAACACACATACATATTCATACGTCGATACATCTCCAGTTCTCGTTCGCGTGACGTCGTAGCTTAGTGAATAGTGCAAGCGTAACTCATCCTCCGTGAATGATGTAAACGCCAATATTTTAGTCGCGACCGTCACCTTCATTAAAAACACTACCTAAGGTCATTAATATACAAGCGACTCAAGATGTTTCGGGTTTTTTCGGTCATTTCTGCGAATATTACTCTTAAACTTCTCAGTGAACTATGAGAACATATTCCGTCATATTACGTAACTTGTACGTTCAAAATCTCAGTAGGTGCTCTAAAAGTTTCCTCAAGATTCAGAAGTTTTGTTCGAAATGGGCCAAAACTGCCGCAAACTGCTGTTAACAAAATTAAACTAGGCCAGGGTTGGAACACAAAAAACATCTTAGTTTATAACATTCATAGCCTTTAATGGTTAATTTCTTAAGAAATAGATGAGAAGAAGCTGATCGTATGTCGTAAACGGTAAATAGGTTCTCAAGTATGTGCGAGGTAAGCGCACTGGGTAAACATATGAAAATGGAATCAGTGGTCTTCTTTCCATAGATGCTAGTGCTAGCCATCATCAGATGGCTAGCAGTATGATGACAGTTAAAAATACTAAGCTAAAACAAAATATTTAGTTTCAAAATCAAGGCTAAAGTGAGATAGTGGTCAAAAACAGCCTATTAATAACAAAAACTCGATATCTCCTCGCGTTCCGGAGATTCCGCGGTCTTGACAAACAGACCGGCGGACAGACGGAAAACAAAGTGGTCTTATAAGAGTTCCGTTGTATTCTTTTGAAGTATGGAACCTTAAAAAACAATAAGAATTAGAACTTGGCACTTTAAGAACTTCTAGTCAGCTCAGGAAGGTGGGCCCAGATTTTTCGTAGAAAACAGCATTATCATTTTTTCTCCTTTCTTTTATAAGTGTATCCATATGTGTGCCTACTAGGTAGCACTAGTATTGGCAAAAGCTGTTCATATTTGCACAGATCGTGACGCTACTATGTACATACATACTATATTGTACATAACATACGTTCATTCATTACCTGATCCATTACACACGTAAGATAATAGCGTTACCGTGTTCACATATAATGGCACATTCATTCATTACGTGTCTTAATAGAGCTCGTAGCAATTAGGACACACGGTATATTATCATTATGTATTTATAAGGATTGATGAAGACCATTAAAGTTAATTGAATTGATTTAAAAGCAATTAGTCATTGAAGGGTTTCTTGTCATTTATGTTATGGGAAATATTAAAACAGGCATCAGGTAATCGTAGAATAAAGTACAATGACCTTTTCCTAATATCTCTGCGTAGGTATGCCAAAAACAAACAATGAACAGCTTTGCACTACTAGATCATGTAAAGGATCACGATACATGACCAAGTCGTCGACGGCGCGCGCTGTTCCCGCGCGCCTCAAGGAGTTGTCAGCAACAGCAGGGGCCCAGCCGGGTCGAAGCCTACTAGGGCCAGGGTTATCCGAAAGGGCGCTCGAGCCCCGGTATGAAGGCTTGAAGGAACGGGATGGGTTTTTTAGTCAGTAAGAGTCTGACACTATCTCCCGCTCCGCCCAAGAGCGGGGGTTGTCATAAGATGATTTTTCCCATCGAAAAAAAAAAAAAAAAATCACGATACATGTCTATTCAAGACAGCTTTATGTATTTATTTCCGTTTTTGAAATTAAGAATGTCAACAAATGTAGGAGGGTCAATGACCTTTATTTCACGGTTATCTGACGCCTACCTTACTTACATCAATTTATTCATAGTATTTTTGCAAAATTAATTTAGTGATACACTTTACTTTGAAAAAATTATGTAAGTACATCTAACTACCTTAACTAAAGCCTTTTACTACATCAATGTTAAGTATTTTCGAAAAATAATTAATATTATTTAAATTAAACGTCATGTTAAACGTGCATTGTGCAAACACTCAATTTCGTAGCACTTGTGTTTGTATGCACATATTTTATTGAAAATTAACACACCTATGAGTAGGTAATGTCATGAGTACATATTTTTCGGCATATTACTATCTGCTCAAGTAAAATACTTTAAATAAGAAAAGTTTATCAACCTCGAAATGTATTCTTTGGAAAGGTCGACCACTTTTGTATTATCAACAATAACACAACACACGCCTTGCACGTGGACTTCAGCCAGCATTTTACTGTGTTGGGCTATCAGCCGTATAACCCTGCGAAAATGGTTTCCACTTAGTACGAGAGCTTCCACAATTGCCAAAATAAAACCTGATCTGAAGATCTCTGAAGGTTATGTTTCATTACTATTTACAAAAATAATGTAACTAGAATAAAGATGCTCTCAAATCTGATGCACTTAGGTAGTAGTATTATTTTAAGAAATTAGTTAACTTAATTGTAGGCTAATAATATAGGAATCGACGCACTACATTGACAGCTCATCGATATCTACACAGTCACAAACCCAAACACTTTGGTAACGCAATCAAGTTCTACCAAGAACTTATCAAATTATGTAACCTTTTTATTCCAAAATAAACAAGATTCGAAACATACTACTTTCAGATGAACGTATAATATATGTTATATGTTACGGATATGGCCTCTACGATGACTTTTCTATATCGCATAAGTATTCTAGTACTGCTTTCCGATCCATCGAATGCTGCCGGCAAAAACCAATCACAAATATCGATATACTCATAACAACACAGTTACGTATACCGATTGACATGCACAAATTCTTTAGAAGTTATGTCGAATTAAATAAGAGATAAACAAAATACCTACTTCGCTTAAATACGTCAAAAAATGCTATCCTTTCGGAAGACTGTTAAAATCATAGATGAAAGGTAATAATAAAGAAAATTTAGGTTGAAAAACTGTGAATAGATATTGCCGCAGTCCTTACTCGTATCTGAAAGGAAACCCCAGGGTCATGGGCCGCAAGGCAAAGGAAGAAAATAGGAGTGGTTTTAGTCAGTAAGAGTCTGACACACCCTCGTGCTCCGCCTTAGAGCAGGAGATGTCATGGTACATGGTAGACATCCCACCCGTACAATTACCGGAACGGATCTTGAGCGTTCGGTTTCAGAGTGGGAATCGCTTTGCGCATTCCATTCCAATCATCTTCGTTGTTAGATACATGCAGCAACACAGGGAACGAATCAGGAGTGACGCCTATGACACGATGGCGCGGCGACCCCATCACTGACACTCCCGCGTCTCACTTCGCACCACTAAAGAGACCAAATATATGACTTCTGCCCAATTTGAAGCCAGCGCTCAAGATCTGTGCCGGTAATCGTACGTACAAAGCGTTTTGGGAACACATTCATTATGCGTGCAGCTAAGGAGTGGAATTCCCTGCCGGAGTCTTAGTTTCCTTATAGCTATAGCCTAGGGTCTTTAAGTAAAGAGTGAATAGGTTGCTTCTAGGCAAGCGTGCTCCAGCGTCGACCACATCACCTTCCCTCAGGTGAGACACCTAGTAGTCAAACGCGAGCCTACCCATAATAAAAAAAGTCATTGGAAAATTTACAGCCTTAAAAACCATACTCATAATTTTTGGGGATTTCAGATCGCTTTCTTTCACTGTAGCTAAGTGAAAAATAAACAATCACAGGTAAGCAAGCTTTGAACTCATGACCCAATACTCTGAAAGCAGTCCACGCGCCTTCGGACCACCACACCAAACAAAACAATGATAAAATTAACGAACACCAAATGGGAGCGTCATAATTAACGGCGTTAAAGCCTTCGTATAATTTGTGTACAAAGGTTAACTCTGGCCGACCCTCTGAAGGCTGCGATTAGCTGGAGTCAGTGACTCGCTCGTGAAGGGCGGCGGCGGCGTCTGGGCGGCTGAACTGGAAGTAGGGCGGGCGGTATGAGTTACATGGACCGGATACTTGATTTCCTTGATATTTCAGAAGCTGCGAAATTATTTACTTAGACTAAATACTAGCATTTACCCGCGACCTCGCCCGTGTACATCTACATCTACACTTCTAGACTAATATTATAAACAGGTTAAGGCGTATAGTCCCTTGAACCATCCGACCGAAATTATGTGAACGCAACTCTCGCACTCGCCTAGGCGGCAGTACGCAAATCTATGCATTTATTTGCGGCGGAAAGCGCTTTAAATCCATTTTCTCTGCGAGATATTGATTGATTTACATATGCAATGTTCACTTTGAAGAATATTTAACCACCAATTTTTATGTGTAAAAATGTTTCTAAAGGTCCAAGCCGTTTCGAAAGAGTAGGGAAAAGTTGCGAAAAGTTGCGAAATTGCTAATTTTTTTTTTTTTTTTTTTTGTTGAATGTATTAATTGCACGAAAAAATCAAATGTTGATATTATTGTTCATGAATCTATAATAAACATATATTTTTTTAAACCACTTGACCTAGCCGTTACGGAGGAACCTCAGAAAATCAGTTTTATGGCACTTTTTGGGCGCTTGGCCCTTAATTTTTTTTAGGTGGTAATCTCTGAAAGTATTGGTCCTTTTGGGAAAAATATGTTTCACCGATAGACAGCTGCTTTAATCCTGAGTGACATAGGCTATAAATTTATGTACGAGTGTGAAACCGCTGGCAAAAGCTAGGATAAAATATAGCAGCTCAGGAATAGAGCAGCTTTCCATCGGTGGACAAAATTTAGCAATCGTAATAGTACTTTGAGAGATTACCTACCTTCTACAAACAAAAAAAAACAAACTTTACCTCTTTATACTCGTAATATTAGTGTAGATTATAAAACATGTTAATGTATTTAGTGCGTTCATTTCATCATTTTCCTGCCCTTGTCCCTTGTCATCTATTTGGTATAAACTGGATGCCATTATATTTTAATGCCTAAATGGATTTTCATAATAGGTCCCTCAGGCAACGCTAGTCGATTATGCAAAGAAATGCTGAACTAGGTTGAATATTGCCTTAGCCGAGATCCTCGGCAAACAGAACATTGCTTGCCACACATTGTTGATGCTGCTAAAGTATATAATTTTATTAACATCATAACACGAGTATTATATTTTGATATTCCACAACTTACACACAACGCTATCTAATCCCAAACTAAGCAGAGCACGTTTATACCGCGTACATTGAAGGACTGGAAGGAACAATTTGCCTGCTGCGGTCTTCCCGTCCGATTATAATTCAGTTCTCTTCAAGGCTAGAGTGAATAGTCTCATAATAAACTAACGCAGTATGATCGCAGTCATGCACTAGTTTATATAAACATACTTATATATTTCTAAATACATATTGTAGTTATCTGTACAGAACAAATTATCCTGTTAAACATACAACCACTTGGATGGGGATCGAACCTACGCCCTCCAGCATAGTAGTCTGCAGTGCCATTAACTACTAGACTAACAGGCCAGTCATATTATCTGAGAGTAAAAGAGCCTCGTCCAGACTCACTTCTCAAATTTTCCCTAATATTCATTTCCATATGTGCGTGCGACATGCGACAACAATAGGAAGTATCTACATGTATCTGTGCGCGATGAGCCGCGGCCTCATGAAGGGCGGGCGGCTGAACTGTAAGTAGGGCGGTGATCAGACCGAGAGTATTAACCTCGCAGCCGCCCCACTTCAAACGGAGTCGAGTTATCTGGCGCAGGATGTGCCTTATTGCTGCCAGGGGTTAATGTGTCTGATCGACTTGTCGATTAAACGTTACTTGCTACACTCCTACAGAGCTCACTGCACCTACATAATGATGTATATCATATTTTATTCAGTCCCTATATTGATATTTATGAAATTTTATAAAAAAGGTTACAAGGGAAAATAAATTTTAAAATGACTTCCAATGAAGGAGGAGTTCTCAGGTCATCTGATTCTTTTTTTTTTTTTTTTATCGTGTTCACTGATACATTTGTGAACCAAATGTAAACCGATTTTGACGATTTTTTATTTGTTTCAAACAGTTTTTCTGCCATGCTATCCCATTAAAATTTGGAAGCTGACAAAAAACCTACGAAACAAAACCAGGAACACCGACTTCCAAAATAATTACTTTTGCATTTTTTAGTTTGATTATTTTAAATACTTTTTAAATTATTAAGATAAAGAAAAGATGAATCTTTCACACTCACATAACTTCAAAGAACGTAAATTCATCCGACAAAAATAACAAAGGCAAGTGTTGACAATAAATGAGGCAAGACCTAAGCAAACGTGAAGCGGTAAAAGAGCCCTAGCTACGACTAAAATAATAAAAGTACAGCCTCCTATAAACTCTTACTTCATCCACGAAATTAAATACAATATCCACAGTATTAATTTTGTACTGGAGCGCCGTAATAAGCCGGCTCCCGGGCCGGATGTCGCCGCGCCGGGCCGGGCAGCCGGCAGCCGAAGCCGACCCGACTTTAATTAAAACATATGCTAGCTCTCCGGCGCGGCTCTCTAGTGACGCCGACTTCTTTGTCATACAAGTTAATTAAGCCTTCTGAGTATATTCGAGTCTGTCTTTGAGCATGGCTGGTTAATGAGACTCGGTCGCTGAGATTCTAGTTCTCACTTGGGATTTTCATTTTTGAATGTGATTCTATTTCTGAGATTATTTTAGATTTTTACTCGACTTCATGTTTTTTGTCTTTAAAAGAATGGTAAGGGAGCTACTATATTTCTTTATTTGTCTCAATCCCTTATCCGTTCTCAATTTTATATTTTACTCATAATATTTGTACACTGACCGCCCCAAATCTAAATCTCCTTTCGTTCAGTCGGTCTTAAGGATGTCTGTATTTGATTGCCCTATGCGATAAGACTGTCCATTGTACACTTAGTTTTTGGAAATGTTTGTCTTATCCTCATTATGAGGTGCACAACAAAGTATAAATAAATACATACAAATTACAAACAAATAAATAAACATAAAATGTACAGCTTAGGGCAAGGCGAAGGTCTTTAAAATTAATATAATACTTCTTATTGTGTTGACAAGTAAACCAACTGAACAATGAACCACCGTCACGCTTGAGTAGCTACACAAATAGCTGTAATAGGCCACACATCTCTACTCATGCGGAACAGTGATCTAGAGGATGAAACAACAATGATACTCAGATATATATTGTTTATGACAGTGAAAAAAAAAACAACTAAATTCTTGGTTTAACTCAATCCTGTTGTTGTTGTGTGCTATAAAGTTTATTTTTTTAATAGTAATAGTGCCTTCTGGATGGAGAGGCAGAGGAAGGCCAAAGAAAAGATGGATGGTGTGAAGAGTGATATGAAAGAAAAAGGAGTTAGTGATAGCGTGACGGGTGACCGGACAGAATGGAAGAAAAGAACGGGTTGCACCAACCTCAAGTAATATGGGACATGGGCAGAAAGAAGAAAAAGTGCTTACTGGTGCTTAACTGTGATCCTACCTGATGGTAAGCAGTGATGCAATCGTTGATGGTGAAGTGCACTAGTTTATTAAGAGTCTATGGACTCTAGCTTCGAAGACACCTATAATATAATCGGACGGGAACACTTCAGCAGGCAAAGTGTTCCGTGTCCTTCTTTGAAACCCCTTCCACTAATAACTACCAGCCTCACTTATACAATATTTTATTGTAGAAACTCCATGAAGTGTAGTGAAGTTCCTGCTGATCCCGTTAATGAGCACCGTTAAGATAAGCAATCATGCCGTCGATCACGTCCCCGCTCAGACTTCCAGCGAACAGCAATGTTTGCAGAACCTGTGTTTGACTTTGTATGTCACTATACATACAGTTGTGCAGAAGAACCAGTACGGACAATACACACACAAATTCAGACAGGCGAAATCAAGGAAACAGTTTTATGGCAAAGGAAGAGGCCTCCTTTTTTAGAATAGGAAATCATAAAACCATTTCTCCCTTTCTGGGTGAAGAGAGGGGGTGTCAGACTTTTACTGATTAAAACCCACCAGTGTTTCTTTGCGTTCCAAGTTAGCGAGAACTCTTTCGATTAATCTCGCAGCCCTTGCAGACAATGGCCCTGGGAAGCTCCGTCAATTTAACTGACATCTCTTCCAACACAACGCGTTTTTGGCCCGGGCCTGGGTCTTATCAGACGGCGAGCTACCCATTGCTCGCCGTCCTCAAACCTTCGGCTACGATGGCCGGAATCATCCTGTGACTCCTGACATCAAATGCGTCAAAAAAGAGAGGCCTTTGCTCTGCAGTTTAGATTACTCCGAAGGGCTATCCATCTCTAGATATACCAATCCGGAGTTAGTGGCATGTATATATTTTAAGATGATTTTTCATAGATGTTACGTTTTTTATGGTCGGTAATCGCTCATGAATAACAACTCAAAATATGATAAGTGGCCCTTAAAGTCACGGTCAACGTTCAGGGTCAACGTCCTCGCGGTTGATCACCCATCAGATGAACAACCCTCATCACCCTCGAAGTTCCCTAAGTTTCCTTATTGGGAACATGCTGTGCCACATACAGAAAGGGATGGAGAAGTCTAGCAAAAGTCGCACCGACCCTACCAGACGATCTGTGAGAAGACAGAAACACATGGTAAGAGTTCAAATCTTACTTGAAAGTGCGAAATCTTTGTTTACGAAGGATTAAATAAAAAAGAAAGATTGTATTTTAATTATTATTTTTTTTAATGCTTCTGACATTTCTACATGTGGTACCTAATTCAAGTAAACTGAGCGATCCACGAAACAAGCACGTATTATAATGAACGCGCGAATTTTACAAGACAATCATGTACAGGTTTAGTTTAACTTTGAGCGAGCTGGTTCATTATTATATGTACCTATATGTACGATATATAGCTATATAACAGAGGCCGTTATTTCCCTGATCGATATATGTATATGTATATGTAAACCCAACCAAAATTTCTGAGCAGTGATGATGCTGCCTGCTGTACTGGTATTAGAGAAGGGTTCGAAGTAATTATGCTAGAATTTAAAAAAATACTCATGAGTAGTGTTCATATCAAATAATAATAAAATACAAGACTTATAAATGCCACTACTTTCACACAAGGACATCTAGTAACAAACTAAGAAGAGCTCGTGCTATGCGCAGGAACTAGACAACTGATAAAGATACTTACATACCTATTTCTAAATACATACACACTCGTACAAAGTGTATCTAACAACCATTGTACTCGTAATTTAGACAAAATAACACCCAGATACAAACCAAATGATAGTGCTCATCACACAAATATTTGTCTTGGGTGGGAATCGAACTCATGACCTCCGGCATAACAGTCACGGTCACTAACTATTAGACAAACAGGCCAGTCAAAAATAGTATAATTTAAACATTATTACAAGACAAATGAAAGATCCTATCAAAATCGATAAAGATTGCATTGCGTGTCCGGAGTCCGCGCTGCCAGGCCGCGTCTGCTCGCCTGCTCACTACTCATAGCTTATTATTTTAACTTTGTCGTTTTCCCTCGCAAATACAAACAAGGTTACTGTTTTTATCATAATTTATTTAAATTGTTTAAGAAGCTAAATTACTTTTTGTAATATGTAAGTTTCTCTAAGTTTTCATTATTTGGGCTGACTATGTAAAGGCCTGAAAAGAAATAGAGCCCCGAATAAAATATATCTAATATCATACTCAAATAAAAACCCCGCCGTATTAAGTTAGCTCTATTTCTACATTTAGTGGGTTACTAAACTCCCAAATTATATACCTCATTAAGTCATTATCCACTAATCATTACTGACGGGAGAACAGAAACAAAATGAGTCATGATTTCATGAACTATCCAAGTGCAATCCGCAAAGATACGCAACTATCTTAGACTACCACGGATGGCGCCAAATATTAATGTTCAAACTATGATGCCAACATTAAAGGTCGTCAAACTGCATGGTTCCATAATTTTGACATACAGCCATAATTTGTTGTCAAAGATGGTGTTATGGGCCAAGTCCTACCATTGCCAATATTAACGGTAAGTTGACCACAAGCTCATCTGTCAGTGTGCCAATAAGGCCACACGTGATGCCATCATTGCGCGACATGCCCGACACTGCCCGACACTACCCGACACTGCCCGACACTACCCGACACTACCCGACATTGTCCGACATCACGATAACTTTGATTAACACCGTGTTATTAACTAGATTGCTGTCCATCGATTTACGAGGCATTGTTCCACTTGATTATAATGTTACACTTTAAAGTGTGAACTTGATTCTAATACCTACTTCCTATAGAAATTAATGGCGTTAGGTACTTGGCGTAATTATAGCTAACTAATCGGCGTTTAAAGGTGAAGGTAAGCAATGTGGTGGGTAAAAAAAATTAGAACTCACCGAGATGCGATGAACCCCGTGTCGTTTATTTATACGGTGTCATAAAAAATATTACCCACAAATATTTGTAAGTATATAATCTATGTCAATCCGATCTACCAATTTGACAAAGGTTAGCGGAAACATCGATACTGTCTTCAAACCTGCCTTTGTTTATTTTCCCTTCGACATAAACTTAGCAACTACGGAAGCTATGCGTGACATCAATCTGCCTAGCGCAGACACACAGACTCTTTTCAGCATCCATTGCTGCACCGACCTTCACCGCATTCCCTAAAGTCGGCACTGAGGGCTCGATGTAGACCGTGGCAATCGATAGTTCATCCCTCGCCGCCGCCTAGGGATAGATACGGCGTGTCACGGGCGCGATCGATGCCGCCCACGCCCTTGTTACGACTTTTATCAAACACGAACTGTCAGGACCTCTCGATAACATAAGAAAACAGAAAGAACTAAAGCTAACCTTTTAAATATCTGAAAATATCCATTGAGTCGCAAAACATAGCTTTTGTAACTACTTATTTAGAATTAAAAATGTGTAGGTAGTGAATACTTTCAGTACTATTTTTAGCTTCTACAGGAAATTAAGTAATTTTGCACTATGTTTTCCCAACGGGTGTGAAATAGACAGTATACATATTTTCGGTCAACAGGACCTTTATCAACTACACACATGTGGCTTGACTACCACGATTATTCTAGATTCTAAATACAGATAGTTTTACACAATAGTTTAAACACATGATATAGTATATTTTAATATCACAATGCGCATAATTTTCGCACCCACTCAGTTGGCAACAATCAGACAAAATTACACGATCATCAACACTGAAATGGATGCTAATGAAATTGTTCCACACGACCCCCTGCGCGCTGCACTCCACTTCCTATCATACATATTATATTATATTATGTTACGTTATCGTATATTTTCAGTTGTACGCTCTCGACTTTATGGCCGCGTTTTATCAGACATCATGCCTATCTGAGTTGTAAATAACGTTTAGAATTCAATCAGTTCGATCGACTTGGAACTCCAAGTTTAATGCTGCTCCGAATAACATCTTCCGATTCGAAATACAAATTCAAGATTTTTCTAACTTCCTGAAAGTTAAAGTGAGTTTATTCGTTCAAACTTTTGTTTTCTATATTCCAATCCCTAAAATTCTCTTTCATTGAATATTTAAAAAACCGGCCAAGTGCGAGTCGGACTCGCCCATGGAGGGTTCCGTAGAAGCAAGTAACATAATATAAAAGTTCTTGTAGTTCGTTGTAACTTTAATCGATGTTTTAATATTAGTGTATTTTTTATATTTTTGATATATTAAAAAAAAAAACTACTTACTAGATCTCGTTCAAACCAATTTTCGTTGGTAGTTTACATGGTAATGTACATCATATATTTTTTTTAGTTTTATCATTCTCTTATTTTAGAAGTTACAGGGGGGGGGGGAGGGAGACACACATTTTACCACTTTGGAAGTGTCTCTCGCGTAAACTATTCAATTTAGAAAAAAAATATATTAGAAACCTCAATATCATTTTTGAAGACTTATCCATAGATACTCCACACGTACGGGTTTGATGAAAAAAAAAATGTTGAGTTTCAATTCTAAATATGGGGACCCCCAAAATTTATTGCTTTTTTTCTATTTTTGTGTATAAATCTTAATGCGATTTACAGAATACATCTTATAGTTTCAACAGTATACCTTTAAAAGTTTCGGAAAAAAGTGGACAGTCAGATATAACGAATCTATAAAGGTTCCGTTTTTTGCCATTTGGCTACGGAACCCTAAAAACATATTCATCACTAGTTGTGCCCGCGACTGCGTTCGCGTGGACTACAGAATTTTGATTTTTTTTTTCTAAAATGAAAATAGCCTAAGTTACTCCTTATTACATCAGCTACCTGCCAAAAAAAGTCCCGACAAAATCGACCCATCCATTTCAGAGATTAGCCGGGACAGACAAACAGACAAATATTGTAAAAAAAAAAAATATTTTGATGTACCGAATATACCTATATATTCGATATTCCAAACAGACACTCCAATTTTATTTATATGTATAGACAGACGGGGCAGGCGACTAGCGAGCAGCATAGGGTCTAATGTTTTTGTAATGATATGAACATTATCTCATCCATTATACCCGATGACTCAGCTATCGACAGTCAATAGTCCCAAGATGAGACAACATGGAATCTCAACACTTTGCAAAATGAGATTCTCACCCACATCTCACCAGACAGATGTAACATTACCCAGCGTATGCAATTTTCTATTATTAATAATATGTAAAGCAAATGTTTCCGAAACCCGACATTTCAAATCTCATTTTATGAACAAAAACTATGCATAACGTTACGAACATATTCGGTCTTCGTAGATTAAAGAAGGCACGATCCCTCGCCCCGAGACCCTTCGTTTTTCTCACTCAATGTCAAACTGTGACAAACTGCTCTGTCAAACTCCAACTCCCGTTTGTCCTCGAGTGAAAGATTGTTGAAGTTCTTCACAAGCCTGAAAGTTAGTGAGAGATCTCAATCCTAATCTATTGGCGTATTTGTGTCGCTCGCAATGAATCGCGTGGAATACCTAGAAGCGCTTTCTGTGGAACTAATCTAAAGAAATAGATACAGTTGTACATCATTCTGATAACCCTGTACAAGTTCATCACAGTACACACGACCTTTGACTTATATTTAAAAAAAAATCCACCTACGATAGGACCTCTATCAATGCCTTGTCCTCACAGAAATCCCTCTTGAGAGTTAAAATAAAACCATCTGCATGAATTCACAACGTTTTGGACCCAAAAGATATACCTTAAACATATTCACTAGAATTAATAGCATGTTAAAGGTCCGTCCCCTGGCACATGGGCCCGGGTCCCTGCGTCCCTCGGCCCATCACATCGTTATCAGCTAACTGTAGATATGCGATAAAACACCTCTCTTTAGGTACCCTTTGGGGATATGAAGGACATGAGTTTGCAAGAGTGTTCGGTATACATTGTTATGGGTTGGTTGAACTGAAATATTGATATTACTGGCTTTAAGATAGTACAATATTAACTTTCGTAATCCTATATTTCATATTTCGAAACTGATTTAAAATCGTTTGCAACTTCCTAAGAAAAAATCTCGTCAGCTCCGAGAAAAACAAATCCAATCTGCAAACTTTTCAAGTTAATATTTCAGCGTCTTTCCACCTACAGCTTATAAAAATCTCGAAGCAGTTTTCCGGTGCCATAAACGCTAGCCCTAAGGCATCATTTCTCACTACAGCTTTTTGAAGACCTCTTTTCTTCATTATCTCCTATTAAACCTTTCTGAATCAATAAGCTACCAAAATCTAAGAACTGTCATTCGCTCATGATTTTGCGATTTGGCATGTCCCTTGTCCCATAGATGAACTATATTCGCTATGCAGTTCCCATGGCTAGTGTCCATAGACACTGACACCGGGCCTCGTAGGGAGGGTGGGGGGACAGGTGAGCCGGCGCGGGGGGGGGGTGGACACGCCGGCCGGACCGACGGCATTCCGCGCGTGACTCAGCCGGACGCGCGCCAGTAAGTAACCGTCTCGTAACTTTATTAATATTAGCCGAGTTATCTCACGGTGTCTCATCTTTGCGGAAGTTTGCGATTTTTTGTGAGAAGCAGGAAGTTTGTCTGGTGGGCTCTTTGAAGTCTTAAAAGGCTAATATTTGCTATTTGCCTTAAGAGCGTTTACTCGTCACGGAATTTGATAATGTGTCATGCTAAGTCCTTATTTTAGCGAAATTTGTTACGCATACTTGGTATCTATACCATGTAAGCTTCGATCACGAACTAAAATGATGGTTTCGTTAATCAAGTTTCGTTAAAATCGATTCATTAATTTCTAGAAAAATATCTTTTTTTAATGATATAATTTAGTACTTGACTGCGATCTCAGCTGATGGGAGAGTGGGATCGCAAATCATACTTGGCGGTTTTTTATAGTCTTCAGACTTCTTGGTACCATGTGATTGAATGTTTCTGGAATGTCTTTTGAATAAAGATCTTCTGTCCTCTAAATACTATTACCGCTTAGTTATAAATAAACCGTTAATTTCGAAACTTCTGGCTGAATGATTCAGTATCATCTTCTATGCAAGTATTACAACTACGATGCGGCTTAAAAATACTCAACCACGACTATAAGTCCCCAGAACACGAAAGTAATGAGTCAAACTATTTATTTTGATATTAAGAAAATCATTGTTGTTATTTTCCCACAGTAGCCAGCTACATACGGTGTGCGGCCGAGGCTTGATGACCGCGCATCACTATCTGCCGAAATATTATCGATGATACGCAACAGCTGTCTTGTGAGCTAGCTTTAGGCTTTGAGAGCAATCTAGATCTCTTCTGTCCTAACTTGAGGTCTAACTTTACCATAAACTTGCGATAGTGGAGATAAAGGTGTTCATGATTTCTTTTATGTGGGAAATCATCCAATGACTTCTCCCGCTCTTGGGCTGAGCGGGAGAGTGATGATGATATATAAGTATTCTATTCGTTACTCTACATAAATAAACAAACTTAAACTATTTATACTAAAATCTAAATAAAGTATTTTTGTATTTTATTTATATACGTTAGGTATTTATTTAGATTTTGTTTAGATATAGTTGTTTGTGTTTATTTAGATTTTGTTGTTTAACTTCTTCTTTTTGTGTCGATGCTCTCAGACTATACTTCTTCTGACCAATATTTGGCAACCTGTACAGCTCTATTGTTGGCCTCGTATAGATCCTGAAAACTGCAGGTCGTTTTGAAGGATTGGCAGCATAGCAGGTGACACATGTCCTGTGCGGTGGTTCCACACTGGCGCTGCGTGAGAGGTGGGTCATGGAAGCCTCATTTGGCCAGATTATTTTTACATTTATCTTTATCAAATTATTAATGTATTGTTATTCTAAAAAGTCGATGTCTTGTTAGAAGTCGACAATATGGTAACAAAGTGAAAAACCAAACCAAAGTTCTGTTTCTATTCACCCTGTTATACGTATAATAAATAAGAGGTATGGTATATAGCCCCAGAGGCTGAAGCCTGGCAGCCGACATGAGCGCGGCGCCATCAGCACGTAGCTCATCAATCCTCATTAATAGTAATTCTAATTAAGAGATAATACGACGGCGATGCCATATATAACTAGATATAGTTATAGGTAATACTTACTCGTATACGGCTTGTTTTATGACGGGCACAGTTAGCGAAGGCAATGCAAAGTACAGGATGAAGAGAGGCAGAAGAACAAGAGGAGAATTTTAAGAGAATCTTTTTGAACAATATAGTTTGTTCTATCTCTCCAATGAGATGCGGTGGCAGGAGTGAAAGCTGCTTATATTCAGCAGGTATATAAAAAACTTAAATAATTGATGTCTTTTTTAATAATATAACCCCTCGAGCGCCAGGGGATCATGTGACCCGGAAATTGTGGATGGTGAGGGCCTATTCACTCTAGCTAGCCTTGAAGACACCTAAGTTATAAAGTCCAAATTATGAAGTCATGCTGAATAGAAGCTCAGAAAGTGATCTGTCTCTTAGTAAGCCCTACCTACGCCCAGCCGCGGACTGCCTTAAATGATTTCAACTTGACCCAGATCAATTTTGCGATAGCCGCTTAACAATAAAATATAAATATGGAGACGAGTTTTTTACAAAATGTTTTTCCACAGTTTTACAAAAGAATTAAGATTCGTGATAAGCATCTGTAACCGTAGATCATATTAAAAAAAAAAAATCAACACTATAATATAAAAAAGAGGTAAAAAAAAAATTTTATTTTTTTATTTTTTTGTTTGTCGGACGTAATCTCTGGAAATACTGGTCTGATTGCTAACATTTTTTCACCGATAGAAAGCTGCTTGACTCCTAAATAACATAGGCTATATTTTATTGACGTGGGCGAAGCTGCGGGCAAAAGCTAGTATATTATATTGTAGGAACATATTTTAGTAAAACGGTACTTAAATTCTTTTGGACACATTAAATTAATTATGTTCACAGATAAAGATCTGGAATTTGTTAATTTGCAATAATCTGCTTAAAATTATGTGATAATTGGCATTGTTGATTTAATTTAACCGCTTTACAACCTAATCGCATGTTTTTAAAAAATTCCTACCATTTTGCGGTTCTCGACTTTTCCGTAGAGTAAGCCAGGGAAGAATTGTAAATACCATAGTCGTATGTACCTAGGCGACCTGATCAAACGCTCATAATTTTCCACTGCATACAGATACAGCTCATAGAAGACACATACCTATAACTACCCTCCACTACGCCGCTGTCCACCTATATACTCGTACCACTACTGTACATGAAGTTTAAATCATATTTACTTTTTCAACCTCTTTCTTATTCTCATTCCAATTCTTAAGGAAGCCATCCAGGTCGTCCCGCCATCTCTCTCATCTCTCTTGAATTGAAATAAGGAAAGCGATGAAGGTGATTCTTGGAAGGAGTGGAGCGAGGTGTTTGCCCAACAGTGGGACTATGTGGGCTAACTAAAAAAAACCTCTTTCGGCTTTTTTTATTGATAGGCTCTCCTGTCTCACTTGATGTTAAGCTATAATCTGATCGACGATGGAACACGCTTGCCTACAAGTAACTTAGAGGCAGAACTTCTGGCACTATATGAACTCGATTTTCATTCGATAAACGCTAACGTCGACCATTTTGCCCGGAACCCATAAAAAGATAATATCCGTCTCTATACTTATGAAAGAAATGATATTGTCGTCGGGTCGGCATTCGGGTCACGTATTTGATTGCTATTCGCGCTCAGCGTCCCATCTCCCGCGCCAACTCCACACCGATACAAAGGAAATGACACTGACGTGACATGGACTGACTTTCTGTTCTCGAGGAAATTGATCATATTAATGCTCAAGATTTGTTTGATGCCCTCTGGATTTTAACTTTTGGTCAGTTTAGTATCAGCTACTAGTACTTATATTTAATTGCGGCCAAACTGTTTTAAGATTCCGTATAAAGTAGGTATGATTTAAATGTTAGTGTGAAAAGTAGTGGTGTAGTTTGAAGGCAGTCAGCTTGAACCATACTACCTAAGAAAAACCATGAATCACACTAATACAGCTACTATCAATAAAAATAGCAAGGGGACTCCTTAACACTAAGATAGATAGATCTACATTCCTTTGAAGGAACAGGAAAATAAGGCGGCCCGCACTTTCTCAAGCGCCGGGAATTTCCCACTCCATCAAATTAGCTCCATCGACCATTCCAATCTCGTGGAGGGCTTCCACTTAGACGCGCACACGTAGCCTGGGCGTATAACTAATAGGTCAGAAATAAGTTATGTATTTTTTGCAAATTGCTAATTAAAAGTAGTTCACATAAAAAGCAAAACTATAAACGAAAACCTTTTAACCAAAACGACAAACTTCCTAAATCTCTTTTGTCCAATGCCATCCCAAACTCCACCATTAACTGTTCGTGTAGGAATGCATAACAACCGTCTCAAATCAACGTGAAGATGTAAAACTATATCCTGATTAGGTTCTAGACGTGAGAACGGCGTGACGTCATCAGTCACGACCTTCGATTCCGGCCCGTGACTCAGCTGACCAAACACACGGCACGGCACACCGACTGACATTGCGACTGTTTGTTTATAAGGAAAAACAAACAAATGGACACGTTTGTTTGACTATAAATAATCGATTTTATAGCTTTTTATTTGCGCATTACTTTTTTAAATCAAAACGAGTCGTTTTATGGAGATGGACTGGTTTTTACGTCGAATTGATGAGAATAGTAAGTTGCAGACGACGAGGAAATGATGACAGCTTGTCTGTAGAGTGCGTAGCAATGTGCTGTTCATCAATCTTGGCTGAAGCAACATTGATACATATAATGACTCTATTTTAAAATTAATTACTTAGTGTTTATTTAAGTACTAGCTGTTGCTCGCGGCTTCGCCCGCGTGGCATTAGGTACTTAAGGAATAGGGATAAAGGTAGCCTATGTTCTTTTCCATGTCAAAGGCTATACGCATGCCAAATTTCATCCAAATCCGTTCAGCCGTTTTTGCGTGATTAAGTAACAAACATCCAAACATCCACACCTTTTTTTGACGTGACAACGTCTTAAATTAGGTTGCGGCTGGGAGTCACTTATGAAAAAGTGTAACGCTCGGTAACGTTACGATGAGTCACCGAACGAGAGAGAGGCCCGCCGAATGCCTTGCGTCTCTCTCCCACTCAACTATGATCGGTCTGCCGCGCGCGCAGCACTAGAGAATTAGGCGCATTGAATCTGACGATAATTGAATTCCTTGTTCCTATTGTGCAATTTAATTATATTCATATCAATAAATATTCTACCGAGAAAAAGACGTTGTCACGTAAAATCTTCGCCCGTAAAACCGACTTTACAGGCAACCATTTTTTTATAATATTAGTTAGGATATAGTTAAGATAAGAATACTTTTTACCTATTCATAAGGAAGATTTTTGTGAGAACGGGGATTTTAAACGAACAGTAGATAACGACTCGTATGCTCTCACTTTACTACAAGTTTACTTGATGGCTTACGGCCAGCATTACTTATTCATCCACTCAAAAGTTTATACTTTTCTGCACTCAAACTGTGATTTTAATTTTAGTGTATTTATAAACGAATACCTAAAGTGTAATTTACAACTCGTTTGAAAGGTGTAAATAAAACTTAACGACATAATTACCAACCTACCGTTTTCCCGATCACGATGCAGAGAGAAAACGACTCTAATGATACGAACATACAAGTGAGTAAACCTCGCGATATCTTTGGTTGCTTTGCATAAACAACTAATTTGAAGAAAAATAAATAAACGTGTGAAAAACGTTAACAATGTAAAAAACTCAACCGCATAAAAAACGTCTAATAAAGTTCGAAACAAGTCACTTTAAGGGCCTGTGTAGGTACACTAAGTTTTTTAAACACGCCGTTGACGCGCGTTATAGAAAAGTGAATCAACGGCGCGCTTCTATCCTATCATGGACCTGTGTACATTACGTTTTTTAAACGTGCCGTTGACGCGCGTTATAGATGCGTCGATGGTGCGAAGGACTACAGGCTGTGTCTGATCTGACTCGCGCGGGCGATACAAACGAGCGTCCAACGCGCGCTTAAAAATCGTAGTGTGCACAGGCCCTAAACAGTGTGATGCAGTTGGTGGAATTTATTTTGGTTCAATTATAGATTTGACGGCAACAACTGCATCAGACTGCAAATCGAGTGACTTGTTTCGAACGTTTTAGTCGTTTTTTGACACTGCAACTATTTTACAGGTTCCTTCAAAGGGAATGAGCCATCAAGGTCGCCCTAGAAAAAGGTGGCGAGATGATCTGGACGCGTATCACGGGGACTGGTTCGAGACGGCGCGGGAGAAGAATGTCTGGAAGGACTTGGGGGATGTCTTTGCCCAGCAGTGGGACAGTAATGGCTGGTAAATTAAAAAAAATTTTTTACCTCCCACATTTTAGTTCGCGTTTTGAAATCGTCTACCCGGACCCTTGGTTGTAATAATACTCGATGATTATCACGAAAATAGAGTTTATAATTGATTTACGATTTTTTTTGCTCATGTCGCAATAAAAGAGATATCAATAACGACATTGTTAGCAACAGAAGTAGCTGTTTTCTCTCGCTTACGAATATACTTACAAATTACAGTGTAAGAGATAGAGAAACCACAAAACCTACATCACTCTCTAAAAGGCGCGGCTTCGAGATTGTAGCTCCCGTGACCAATCTACTGATTACAATATCTTTACAACGTAACGGCGTCATAAGTTACAGTAGAACTTACCGGCGCGGCACAGAGAGACGAGGCTGAGCGTGGCCAGCAGCAGGCGCAGCGGCCCCGGCGACGCCATGGCGCCTCGCGATCTGCAACCAACGAAACAATCCTCAGAACACGACAAAAAACTTAACGACTTCAACTTTGTTTAGGGTTTTTCCTTTGACTAAATTCCTTTGTTTTAATATTGCGCAATTTTAGTGACACACGAACAAAAACACAAGCTTGCCAAAAAATACATGATACTCATTTTTTTTTAAATAAAAATGCCCAGAGCGCTGACAAAAACAAATACAGAGCGCCTTGGAGCAATAAACTGTGTACCTAAGTACCTGAGGAGAGCTGCTACGTATGCACATAGCAGTCCTGTCCACTATCACGTAATGTACAAGGCAATCAATCGCCAGGTAAGAGAGTGCTGAACAAAAATGCATATCAGGCGCATCGCAAAAAGCGGCGCCGGCGCACCGGCCGGGTCAACGGCCCCGCTCCTGCGCAATCACATCCCCTAGATCAGCCTTCGTAATATTACTCGAGAAAAAAAGCCTGTTTGATCATCATTGCACTAGTGCCAACGGCCGGAGCCTGTCTCGGAATAATAAAACGACAACATTTTATCTTCTCTTGCTCGCTCGCCAGTAAGACATCCGAGGTTTTAATTATATCATAGGACAATACATGAGATATTTTATGCAGCAGCAGGATGATGAACTCATCATCCAGCCTGAACCAGTTATCGTTTGCCTCCGCATGTCATAATATGCAGAGCCTATTTATTTATCATTTATTGAGCCATAGTTCAGATCAGTCAGTCAAATTGATGACATATTTATGATAGAAAATGGAACTATATTTTCTTTCTTCTTTTTTAATGTGAGTAGTGACATTCAAAAAACAGTAGAAATTATTGCCGTATGTAGGCGCGTTCACAAACTTCATAGAACCATTTTCTATGGCCTTACAAATATGGGTTTCACGCGGAAATCGAACCCGCGAAACGTAAAACAGTAGCCAACCACAACGCTAACTGAAACTCTCACGTACTATAGGTACGTACTACAGACTTGTTGCACATCCCAAAAAGTAGTTTTTGTTAATTCACGAAAAATTCAAAAGACTACACAGACTAGGCCACTCGCCTGTACTTTATACTTTATTAATTTACCTAAACATAACAATGACTCAAACCACATTCTGTGACTTCGCTCTTCGAATTAGTTTTCCATACATTATAAAATTTATCCGAATTCCATAGAAATACGTGACGTAACCAACGTAGCCAGTTCTCTGGACTATGACCTCTGAACCGTATTTTTGACAAAAATAGCGCTTTATTAAATATTAGGTGGACAACAAATAATCGTGCCTATTACTAAGAAAAGTTGCTCAATATTACTAACTAGCTTTTGGCCGCAGCTTCGTCCGCGTATATAATATACTTATAGCCAATGTCAGTCAGGAATAAAGTAGCTTTCTATCGGTGAAAAGATTTTAGCAATCAGACCAGTACTATCAGAGATTACCTCCTACAAACAAAAACACACAAAGAAAAAATCATAGAAAGCGTAAATATTTAACTTTCAATAAGATTCAGTTACCATTTTCACTTGAATATATATAGTAGGTATAATTCACTGGCTAAGTAAGCTAATTGTACCGATTTCGTAACCCATAATTCTCTGACAACAATAATCCCAAATTAGGATAATGTCTAGCTTCGCAAACTGCACACAATAGCAACAACTCGCTACGAGCACACAACTAAACAATTACGTGTGCCAATAATATATTAACGACTGCAATCACGGAGTCACTGAGCAGGAGTAATGGCCGCATTTACATAAGTAAACGGTTGACAAAGAATCAATCGGTGTGAGGAGCACCCTCGGCTGCTAAGCGCTCCCATAAATAAAGACGGACACCCACTTATCGCCGCCCACTGTCCCATTCTGGAGACGAATGTCCCCCGATATGGGAACCGTGTCACATTAATGCCATCCTCGCACTGGACTGTAACGACTTAACGGTCGTGTTCATCTGTGATGCAATGCTCTGCTCGTCCAAGGACCAATTTTAAGAAGAGCCACTGACTCATGACAAATAAGGAAAATTTAGCTGATATTCTGCTAGAGTAGGTGCTTCGAGTTGATGTTTCTGGAAAGTTAGCTAACTTATTTTTTTTAAACCTTGTCCCCACTTTGGTAACGATTAACATCGCGGGTGCGTTCACACGTACGTAAACTCACGTAAACAGGGCACCCAGACAGACCCGAAACTGGGCGAGAATTGAATCTACGACACGCAGCACGGCAGTTACTATGAATTACTGCGAAAAATATATAAATTCTTGAAGTGGAAAATCATCAAATTACTTCTTCCGCTCTATAGTGAAGCTACAGTATTGACTAAAAATCAAATATTAATCTCGCTAGATTGAGTATTTGTTACTAGGCGCAAAAAACTTCTAATCAGCAAACAGAATAGATCATCTGCTACATGATTGTATGACTAGAATCATTACAATTTATTTATTTCAGATAACTAGGCCGATATAAGTTTCATACATGACATAAGACAATAATAATAATCATATGAAATGTTAAAAGAAAATTTTAATTTTTGATATATTAAAAATTAAAAACAATGATACAATAAGTTTATTGGCTCGACTCACTCAAATAATTATCGACAGAAATTAAGACGCATCCCAATAATTTCACAGCGAAATTGAACTCAGCATCCAAACACTGTTCAAAATAACGTCTTGCTTTAAAAATGAGTGTCAATCACATGAGTGAGCCAGCACCCTGCGGAGTCCGTTGTCCACGAGCGCGGGTTGGCGACCTCGCGGCTGATTCATCAATCGTTGGGATCGCTCTCAATAGGATAATGTGCGCGCTACCTCGGCACGATCACCGTGCGAAGACGGCCCTGGGAACCTTCCGGAACCGGCCTCGGCCGTAGCTTACGATATGTCACCATAACTTATTTGCTGACTTAGATTAACTGAGGGGTAAATCGTTTATCCGTTTGTAAATAACTAGTTTTTGAAATTCATCCCTTTAGGGGTGAATTTTGGAAAATCATCTCTTAGTGCTTGTCTAGGTCATGAAAGGAAAGCTTGTGCAAAATGTCATGGCAGTCCCAGCAGTTCCGGATGTACGTTGATGTGTCAGTCAGTCAGTTTTTGCTTATATGAGACTAGCTTCTGCCAGAGGCTGCGCCCGCGTAAAAGTAGGCTTCCCTATATAAACTTTAGAACCCCGTTTCGTCTTCTTAGGGGCTGAATTTAAAAAATCCCTTCTTAGTGCTCGCATACGTCATAAAAGTAAGCTTTATACACAATTTCACGCTTCTAGTTCCAATAGTTACGGCAGTGCGTTGATGTCAGTGAATGTTTCCTTTATACATATATTCCTGTTCTAATCATTCATTGTATAATTTGTGTTATACACGAAAAATAGTAAAAAATAGTAGTAAAGAAAATAATAATATAAGAATAGAATAAAACTTACATTTATAGATAAAGAAGTTTAATAACTAAAACTGTTTTGTTTTAGTTATTAAAGTTCTTTATCTATAAAAGATAAGTGCCGCAGAGTCCCCGCAACATTCACGGGCTTTGTGGAATGGAGGCTGTAAGATATTTCCTTCAGAGCGACGTTTTTCTCGCAGATAAACATTTGATTTGATTTGGTTTTATAGGTCACGAGGGCGAAGTTACGGGAAAAAGTCCACAGCTTTCAAGGTGATATTTTTGGGAATTCATTATATTGGGGGAGGGTGAGCGCAGTTCGGAATGGTTACTGCAGACGATGAGCCCAAGGTGAAGCACTGCCGACTTGAACAACAAAGGAGAGGAAGGACAATTTTAAGAAAAGTAAAAATATTATCTGCCTAGTGTAATTTTCAAACAGTCACTCCTCAATAAATAAGTAAAATTTTTTATAAAGTCGCTCTGTCACCTATATAAATATATTTTTTTTTTTTTTTATACTTGCTGGATAAAATATAAAAGGCGCAAGAAATTCTTGCTCTAGATTTCTGGCACAAACTTAACTCTAAACGCCGCCAGAAGTGAAACTCTGTTTTATTAAAGTTATGAAAAAATTTCAATTTTCAGCGTTTGCGCGGGAGGAAAGAGTAATTTTGTTTTACCAACTTCGTCTCGTTTGAACAAAACTTCTGTGGGATGAAAGCTACGGGACTCGCCGCAGGTACCGTGTGTGGGCGTGCTCCAGGGTCGGCTTTAATTCATCACTTTATATAGTTTTATAGCTTTGACAGCTGCTGTCAGCGGCATCACCTACGTGGAAGTATAAATGTATCCCAAGGGAACATAGTCATGGAACTAAAAGTATTCTATGTGGTATTCCAGGGCATGGTCTATCTATGTGCTAAATGTGATTGAAATCCTTTTAGGCCGTTCGAACGTAAAGAAGTAACAAACATACACACTGACAAACTTTCGCTTTTACACTTAAATAATAGTAGGTAGTGGGATTTAGTTAGATTTTATTAAAAGTATATCTACAGGGTGCAAGAGACGAAACTGAACAACCTTTGTTCAGTTTTGTCTACTGACACAAGAGACCACAAGATTTTTTTTCAGGAAACGAAAAATATATCACCCTGTCCATACACTGTCCAATCAAGTTTATAATTTTGTATGAGAAGGGTTTATTTTTTTTTTTACAAACCAATATAGTTTTATAGATTCACTGAAATTCATTAAACAGTTTGGCAATATTTTATTCTATCTGTATTAGAGATAAAACCGTTCTAAAAATCTAAAGAAACAATCCTTCACACTCCTTCACAGTTTAATCGACAGCTGTCAACACGGACAGTCGGACTCATCTGTCAAGCTAAGGACATGAGTGGCTGTTACTGGCATTACTGAACTAACTTAGTTTATAGTGCTATTGTTAGGAACAATTAAGTAAACCTCGCGGTGACCGTGAGGTAACTATCGTCACCTCGCTTAACTGTCTGTCATTTGGATTACCTTTGGTAAGGTTTTTGAATAATTTGAAGACAAAAATAATGATTTAAAGAAATAAATTTAGAAAAAAATAAACGTATCGTACAGCTTTCAAATAACAATTGTTAGGAAATAAATGTGCTAAAGTATTATTTTCAGTCGTCCCAAACAACTTTCAGGTTTCTCTCCGCATTTATCGGATGTGAGAACCAAACAATAACTTTGACATAACATCAAAGTAAAGATATTATTAATGTAAGCCTTTCCACCAACACACGAACTATTGGCTCGTTTATAAAACCAACACTTGACGGATAATACAATCACCTCTTGAGTACAACATGGACTGCGCTCGACAGCCGACACCGGACGCGAAAGTAAAAACATGCGCACAGACAGACACGTGGAGTACGTACAGACAGACATCACTAGCACAACAGTTCCTGTGTACATGAGCTGGTGAATGATTGTGAGTCGCCTGCTCAACGTGAAGTTTGCCAACTTAACTGTTTACACATTAAGAATTTAAGTTCTGTTTATCATTCATTTTAGCGTAAATATACCTAAGGATTTGTACCTTGCCAAATTAGCACGAAGTTGGTGTCCTGAAACAGTGTGACGGGGTCGCAGTAGACCACGAAGGAGATGGCGGGACGAACTAGATAGATTTTGCCTAAACTGGCCAAAGAAAGCGTGAGCTTACGAAAGATGGAAGGAGAGGAAGAAGGCAATTGGCTAGGAGTGGGACAGAACAGACTAAAGAAACAAAATGGGTATACATATATACGACAAAATTCGCAATATCATGTGCGTGACTATATTACAGACGGTATATCGAAAGTCATAAGCCCTGCAGTACCTGTCTAAGGAAAAATAAGTTGAAAGTTTTTCAAGTCGTAAAAGGTTGTTCACATACGTATTTAAAACCAAAAAGAAATTTCGTGAAAACTCCTTCAAAAATTATAAATTATAACTGATTTGGTTTATAATTTTATTATATTTAATTTTTTAGAGTAAGTTTTACACCTAACAGAATACAAAACAAAATATGAACGTAAATACATAGAATGTTATGTGCCTTTCTAATGTAAATATGTACGTGCATTGACAGTGAGCTCATGCATCAATGTGTCGCAGATAACAGACCGGTACCCGGCACGCACTGATAACAGACGCATTGATTGATCTTGTCGCGCTAAGCTTGCAAGTTTATCTCGAGCTCTGTGTCAATTGGACACAAAAGTGGCTGACACGCTAAAGTAGAAGACATGTAGAGGTAAACTTGTTTGTTTGTAACTGTAATGTCTGGAAGCATTCGAGAAGATCCTGACTGACGAACAGTTAGTCTCTGGGTATACCATGGTCACATTAATTTTATCTCAAAAAAATCGCGACTTTCTTTATTAGTTCAAATGAAAGAAGCTATCAGGAAACAACTAGTAAAGCAAATTTCAGAAAGTCAAAAAATGTTCAAACGTCATCGTCAGTCGAATACTCTGAAATAAATTATTTATTAATTAATAGACAATTTACTTATTTATTTTTCTCAGTGTGTGGCTAATATTTTTTTACATAAATAGTTTTAATTTTTTTTAGAATAGAATAGAATAGCATTTATTCGGCGCAAGTAACTCTTGTTAGTAGTATTTTTTGAGCCTAGTTGCCATACATAACAAACCACAATTATTAGTATTATTAATATTCGATAAATTACTCTGCTAGAAAATCGATAAAATCAAACTGCAGACCCATCATTTAGGTTAACACACAAATATTTAAACGTATGTAAAGTAAGGCAAACAATCGTATGTGATTACTTAGTCTCTATGAACCGACACAGATGTGTACTCGTAGCTCAGCTTGTTAAGCCTTAACCGATTGTCGAGCAAACATCATTTTCACTAAATGATTGTTATTACGCACGCAAAAAAAATGTAAGAAAAACTTCAGTCGATGAGAAGGTCGTTGCATCGCACTCAATGACAAGGATACATTTCTTCATCAATTCAGTAAAAAAAAAAAATACTTTTATTGAACATATAAAATGGTTGCTTTTTTTAAACCAACTTAATATTTTTATTTATCACTGTGCGGGTTAAAACCCGCTCAGCATATTAGGTATTGTTGAGAAATGTAATGTGTTGGGTTCACCTGTCAAGATTGTTCGAAAGAGTTGGTAAATATAACTCTAGAACGCAAAGGGCAACTCAAAGAACACAGGTGGGTTTATTTAGTAAATTCTAACACTCTCTTTCCTCAATATCATAAACCAAAACATAAATTGTTATTAATGAAATAATAATCATTGCTAAACATTAGGTGCATAAAAAAGCCATTTATTTGCTTTAGCTTTTTTATTTTATCGTATTTGTCATATATATAAGATTGTGGGTATGTGTTGGCCATTTCAATAAGTAAAAGTTTAACTAGAGTCGAACATTGTGTGTATATCGTCGATTTGTTAAATTGTTCAACGTAAATTAGCTCTTATTTCATTGCCAATTAAAGTTACTACCAGTAGCGGTTTATAGAGCCGCCGGCTCGTAATGAGGTACCTACTACGTACATTAATTACGCAACTTTCATTAGCGACGGCCGCGGCGGCGCGGGCGCACAATTATCGATAAATACGCGAATTGATTGTAACATAAACATAATCAAGCGTTGTATCAATTAGCACTCAGTCTACTGAGCTGTTCAACGTTAGACGGAAAAACGATTTTCTTGTTCAATGACGTATGACGCGCTGAATATTTACTTACCACTTTATGTTAAGTTCGAATAAATCAAATATATCGGCGTCGGCTGTCAGACTAATTGGCAATAAGATTCGGTTGAATTGTATCGTCCGCAAGAGTGAACTGGGCGGACTTGATTGTCTGATTGATCTGTAACCGCCGCGAGTGCGCCGGAGCACCCCGGCCGATCAGATCGTCACCCAGCCAACTGGTCACCGGCCTTAATACTGCACAAGTCCGTTGACCCAATAACGTATTAAAACCAATAAAAACGTCCACGAAGCTAGCGGTTGTGGCGCCACTCTGTGTGTCGACAATCGTCTGATGAACGGCGCCCCAATCGATTTTTTACCGATTCCCAATTTGTGATTTCGATTATAAATTGCGGTTTGATATTTTTTGCACTGAGTGGTATGTTGTGGACGTGCGTGATGTCTCCATTATTCGGATAGCAGGTGCACTGCTACTGTGGGTTGTCCGGTAAAAGTCGATTACTAGTCTCTGAACATGAAACTCTTTCGATGGTGTCAGGTGGCAATTTATTACACAACAAGGTTAGCTAGTTCTTAATATGCCATCAACAGATTTAGGTATAAAAACTTAGCATTGACATTCTCTTTCGTCTATTGAAAAGTCACGTGGAAAAACCAACATTTTACATCCGGAAAATTCGCTAACGCAAAAATTCTCATTAACTACTAAATAGCTAATATCACGGTACAGCTATAAAATTAGAAATATCGGATCATCGCTCTGAACGGCCCGAGTCAGCGCCGGTCAGCCGGGCCGGACAGCCGGCCGGCTCCTGACCGACTTGCGACCGGACGAGGAGGCGCAAATATTGACGGACATCAACCAGAGACACACATTCCGTGCCACTGTTGCTTTGTTAAACAATGCTTTGTCTCTATTGTGTACTTTGTAACGCTACTTCCCGAAGGCCCCGCTCGCATCGACACTTCTGGTCAGAGGTTGATCGTCGTGATTGTGCACTGCATGATATCAATATAAAGAAAAACTAATTCAATTAATTCTACTTTTACGACACGAAAAGGAAACATTAATTACCATATCACTTTGAAGGGAAGGACTTCACGAGTCAAATACATCCATTACAGGCAACCACCAAATTATTGCAAGTTACTTACCTGTTTGATTGCAAAAAAAAATTGATATGATTTGATGTGAAAACCTTCAACAATTTTCTTTCCTTTAGAGATACACGTTGATACGTAGGATTTTCTCGACCATATCGATATAAAATCACATACTATTTTATATAAATCGTAATTTACGTAATTGGACAGCATTCGGATGCGGCGTCAATAGATTCATCAATGTATTACATTCTGTTATTTTTATGAAATAAAAATTCCTAATGTATTATTTTAGCTTTGCTTAGCGTTGTGTGTGGCCGATCGAGTAGTTCGCCCAATATTGTTGCATTGTGTATAAATTCATGTCGATGCATGATCGTATTTAATTTTAGATTACTATTCTTTTTTTAAGTTTTAACAAGAATACGGATCTGTTTTGAACCTGAGACAATTTTTTTTTTTTTTTAATTTTTCAATTTAAACTATTAGCTTTTGCCCGCAGCTTCGCCCGCGTACGTAAAACATAGCCATAATATATTTTCTCAGAAATAAAGCAGCTCCATATCGATGAAAAAATGTTCACAATCGGATCAGCACTTTCAGAGATTACTTCATACAACCAAAAAAAAAAACAAAAAAGCAAACTTTACCTCGTAATAATAATGTACATCAAAGAAAAAAATGGAGAAAGAAATGGATTTAAAATATTTCATAAAAATCGATCAATCCATTTCGAAAGAGTTCAATAACAAACACTGTTCTTTTTTTGTTTTTTTTTTTTTTAGGTACTATTATATTAGAAGCAAAAACATATCTAGAGATGAAATCTAATAATAAAGATGGCAATCCAGAAACCTAGACAAATATTTGGCTCACTCAGACTCCACGATCCAAATGCGGCAAAATTGTAAAACAGGTTTGGAATAGTTTGAATAGCAAGAAAGCGCTAATAATTAATTAAATCCGTTTTAAACACCATTTAATTAACAAGATTCTCTGATACGGAATTCATATCAAATGAACAAGTTCCGTCAAGTTGTGGCGCCACGGATATTGGAATGCAAATCGTAAAAAATACGGTAAAATGTGTGTTCTCATACAAAATGACCTCGTTTTCACTAATATGGCTTTTATAAAACATCCGAAGGTCCCGTAGTATCATAATTCAAATCAAACTTCTAAGTTAACGAAAAAAAGTTACGGCCGATGTAGCGAAAACGTATAATAGGTTGAAATCTGAAAACAGTGAATAGGTGTTGTCACAAAAAAAAAACTTATTTTTTATTCGAAAAATGTTTGAGACTCCATTCGGGAATTGAACTATTTACCTACATACGAAAGTTTGTACGGAACCCTCAGTGTTCGAGTACGACTCGCACTTGACTAGTTTTTTTTTAAATGAAATAACATCCAATGACATTTCTCGCTCTAGGGGGAGCGTGAGCGTAAGCTGTTGATTTAATTGTCTCCCAATTTATATTGATTCGTTGTTATTAAAGTGTCCGACGTAGGGACGACAGTGTTTTGTTTTGGTTTGTTTCCATTGGATGTCAATATGGGCGTATATAAACTAACTACCTCTTACTGACTAAAACTAATCTTTAAACCGAAAACTTTATTTCCATCAGTTACCCTTTGCATTCTGGAATCCAACAATCCTTGATGCCTCTCGCCTGCAGTAAACTCACGACCTTCACCAGGTCAACGGTTAAATATCAATAGCAATCACATATATTACTATCTATTAGCTATCTTTTAGCCTGCCTATTTAATTAATACCGGACAGTTCAATGGGCAGTTTATATTAATTTTATAAAGGCAGCCTGTCGTAAAATGAGTTTCTATCAATTACCTACTTACCAATAAATAATAATATAATCGTCAGGTAGTATGTGAGGTCTTGCTGCTGGACAGCACATCTATTGAAATTGTGAAAGCTAATTATGTACTTAGAAATAATAATTACGATCATAACAATTAACCTTTTTGCCGTCAGTATGAAAGAAATGAGCTTTAAATTCACAGAACGTATTCATTGCTCATATAAAATTGGAAATCACACATATATTCCTCCTAATTAAAGACAGTTAAAATTAAATTATCTACTTATATATTTATTTATAAAGCACTCGCTTATGCCAGCGGGTATTTCCGCGTGAAAACAGCAAATATAGCCTCTGTTATTCAGTGATAAAGTATTAATTCTGCATCAAGCATTCTACTTGTCAAAGAATTTTGGAAATTGTTCTAGTTCTCGAGTTTATTCATAACAAACAAAAATACAAATCTTTCTCTTTACAACAGAAATATCTTTACTAATTCTAATTTATATGAAATTTGGCCAATATCTACCATTTATTTGGGGATGTAATCCTCAAATAACTTCTCTCGCTGTGAGCTGAGCGAGGGGGAGTAGTAGACTTTTACTGACCCTTTTGAACACAAACATGACATGTTTTCTCACATTAAATAAGAGAAAAGCTATTTCAGTAATGTAAGAAGGTAACCTAATTATGAAGTGAAAATTGTTTATACATCATTATGTTCTGCATTTCAATTAGTTGTAGGTACTCTTTGTAATTACCGTTTAACGAGCCAAGGGTCGCACACGCCGCGCCGCATGCCAGCCTGAGATAGCGAGCCAGCACATCACTAGTGTAGGTAACAGCCCGTTTATTATAATATTAACAGCTTTAACTTTAAGCTTTACTGCTTATTAGTTAATACGTAAATAAATGATAAAATATTAAAGGAGGCAATAAATTAAGTAAAAGTTCCTGACTATGTAAAACAAATTCGCAAATACTGTCCCCATCATGAGACTTGCAATCTACGCTAATATTATAAACCGGTAAAGTTTGTTTTTTGGAGGTAATCTTTGAAAGTATCATTTTTTCACCGATAGAAAGCTGCTTTATTCCTGAGTGACAAGCTATCGAAACAGTAACCATAGAATTTAGCATTTGGATGAACAACAAAACAATATCAGAGCTCCACGACAAAAGTTTAGGCAACAAATGATAAAAAACCACTAAAACAGGCAATAAATATCTTGCCAACAGAAGTGGTATCATCATCTGTCTGACACCTCATCAATATTAATTTACCGCCGCTGCAGAGCATCGTCGGTCCGGTGGAGCCGCACCTACGTCACGTCCAACATCATCTGCTTTTTATAACTATTCCGCAAAAACAAAGGAATCGTTATTTTGTAGCGAACTTAGATTACAATATGTTTTGTTTAGATTACTAGGACTGTGAGCAGGATTCTAATGAGTTACATGCATTTACAACAATGGTAAGTGACTAATGCAGTTCATGCAAATATTTGTTACTCACACCGTAACTAAACGTAAGATAAACACACTCGATTTTTATGAACTCAATAACCATCTGCGGAAAAAGTCGGTTATTTCATTCAATAAAATCACAATTGTAAATAAAAATATCACAGTTACTTGTGCACAAAGAGCGAGCCAAAAGAATAAAAGAAAACTCCATTATTTAAGACTCATCGGGAAATTATGATTGACGAGAGGAACCTTCGAGAAAAATTGAATTGTTGGGCGGTAAACAAATTGACAACTTGATGGGTTCAGCGATACGAGCTGTGTGGCGCATTGTTGCGGGTCGGCTCGCGGACCCAAATAAAGCCGTTAGAGAAAATGTTTTATGGAAAATGCGCGAACAAAAACATTACGAAGAAAATGTCGTCTAGTTATTGAGTTAGGAATTACTTTGTCAGGTTCGTCTGAACAGAAATAACCTGCTTCGTGATGATAAAGTTACGCAAAAAGTATTTATAGTGAAACATTATGGCCGCTTTAACATCAGAAATTCCTATAGTGAGTTTAGGAAAGGCCTCGTCCTCATGAAAGTGCTACATTAGCATAAAAAGAGGACGCATAGGAAACGAGCTGAAAGTCTGAGCGCAAAGGAAAAATATAGCGAAACATAATGAAGGCTATGAATATTCATGAGTCGACAGTAATGCATAACGATTAGGAAAACATAAGTTTACAGATATCAAGTGTAGAGGGTCCACATCATCCAAGTTCCATGGACTACTATTAAAACTTGCAACTGTCGTTTGGAGCTATTCGGCAAGTTCTGGCAAACGGCCGCGCCTGGCATTCCGCTCAGCTGCCGACGCCTGGCGCCGTCATCATCTGGCACCGAGCTCAGCTCTAACAGAACTGTGTAACACTACTTTAAATTCTTGTCTTCTTGAATACTGTTATTAGTTTCATGTCCGTGTTTCCAGCCTTATTGTTCGGTTTATCTAAAAGGCACTTTGCTTCTGTTTGCTTGGTCGAAATACAGAATAAATGAAGCTTTGTCTCTAGAATTCTGTTATTGTTTCAGTAACAAATAAATGACCGGCAAATCTCAAATACATTTTTACTTTTCCAAGTTACTTGTCGACAAATAATAACTTCGTTGCATTATATCACGTAGGATTCCGTAACCTAAAAATAACTGAGGACATAGTGATCAGGCTTGAGAGGCATCGCCCGAGGATCTCTATACTCTTTTAGTTTTTTTCTCTCGCACACAAGTCAAACTAGTTTCGAGACATTCGCGTGTAACCCTTACATGGCACAGTTTATGCGCATGCGCGACAGATCATCGCTGGAAACGTAAGAACATTGCTCTTGCGCAGCCAGCGAGGATGAGGCGAGGATAGAAGCGGCTGTAGGGCTGCGAGCGAATGAACTGAACAGATTTTGTGATAGGCAAGTTATTAGGTTAATATTTGTGAAAAGATCAATGCTCATTAGTTTGCTCAAAGTATAACAGAAATTGAATTTAGTCTGAGAAATTGTGCCTTAGTGACGAAATTCCCATGAAGCAAATTTCTCAGTAGCTCCATTAGATTTGATTTTCTCAAACTGTTTCGGATCTACAAACTCTAAGAAGAAACAGCCTATTTCAAGGTAGCAGCTTAATCGTAATGTTGTAGACATGTTGACAACACTACATAATCTCTCAGCTGCTAGGTATATATTTGCGCAGTTATGTTTACGACTCAAGTGAAGTCATTGACTTGACTCCACAGATGAGTATGTGCTTGTCTCGAACTAATGATGGGCGGCATCGGCAGGGCAATATTTTAATTTGTGCAGTAAGCCAGCACTTGGCATTTATTATAGAAAGCTGTATGAATAACATCGTAAATATGAAGCACAGCATTACATCTTCAATGCCATTACCATTATCTTAAATATTAAAATATTATGAATAAGTATGGCGGCGTAATGAAATACAAAACCGGTCAGAATTTTATTCATGAGAGCTTTCTTGTTTGTTTGCTACTTTTTATAATATAGACGACATTACAGCGTAAACAACGACTATTATTATTTATTCATAAAATATAGATTTTGAAGATAAAACTGTGAAATCAACCATATTCGTCGGCTGCTTTACTATAATAGTATTGCCACCGAAGGCGTAGGCTGGCGGAGGCTTGGGGCGCTCGCCGTCCGGCCGTCCGGTAACCTCCGGACCTAACCCGAGTCGTCGACTGCGTATAATGTTCCACGCGTGCCTCAGACACATGTCAGAAAACCGTAGGGGTCCAGCAGCTAGACCGAAACCTACTAGGGCCATAGGTTGACTTCTGAAAGGTTACCCAACTGAAGGAACTAAAACCGCCGCACCTTTGTTAGTAAGTATGATTTTATTCAGTAAAAGTCTGTCACGCCCTCCCGCTCAGCCCTAGAACGGATGAAGTCAATAGATGATTTCTGATCTGAATAAAAACATTCCATCCACGTTCGATACGATAATTTTCACCATTTGCAACCACAACATGGTTGCCCTAACATAGGGTCATATATTATGTGTGCCAAAAACTTCACGCTCTATATACATTATCACGCCAAACTAATGTTTATTTAAATGTTTAAGGAATTAGAGATGATTTTTAAAATGTAAAAACTAAAAATGGAAAGTGGTCTGACCTCTTGCCTCTATAAAAATAATCATGGAGTAAGGTGACAGCAAGAATAAGTATAGTATAGACAATCAAGTTGTACTTTATACGAACTACATTGCGGAACATGATAAAGAAAAACAATAGTCGTCACATATCGTAATAGAAACACCAATTATATGTTATGTTATTATGAGTTTTCAGGAAATCTATTCGAGTTTCATAAACAGTATGGTATAGTAGCCAACAACTTGATGCTAGAAGTGCATCACTGCGACGTAGTTACGTCTGACACAATATTTGGCTGAACTGCCTTCGAGCAAGGAAATGCGTCGTCATCGCATAACGTTTGGTGCGCGGTGCGGCGCGGGCGCAGGTGGCAGCCGACAGCCGCGCAGGCGCACGTTGTCAATGACCCAGTTAGCAGCGCTGCACCGCCGGTGAACTCGCGTGCCCGCATCCATGATGCACACTTTTAATTGTCATTTGTGTAGAATCGATATGTGTGCACTTGTATGTAACGTGGATGTTTACTTTCAAAAGTGAGTGTACCTAGTCACTGATGCAATGTTTAGAGGTTTTGTATTTCAACCATGACACTGAACAACTTTCATGAAATAAAATATAAATTAAATGGCAATAGGATGGGTACAACACAATACAACTGTACAGAAAAAAAGAATGATTCGGAAAATTGGCATGGAAAATTGTATTCACGAATTGTAGAAAGTGACTGGACTGAATCAACGCATTGTCGGACGGTACACTAGTGTGGTAAATACGAGAATCTGTAGTATTGGTACATTATAATGTACAGCAGTATATAACGAGGTATTGTGATATTACAGCAGCATGTGGAAGGTCCAGTCCGGTGGTACGCGGTCGCTATCGGCGGAGCCGGGCCGCCTGTCATGGCGCAGTAACCATTACATAAATATCACTTCACTTTGCACTGAAACTGTTACAGTTTATACAGGAGTTACGTGAGATTATTTTGATGTGATTGGCGATGTAAGCAATTAAATATTGAACAGAATCACATAAGATACCACTGAAAGATGAGCTATCTAAGACATGTTGGAGGACTGGCCAGCTAGCTGACTGTGTTCCGTTTTCAACTGACAGGCACCGCGCTCTAACCGGTAAATTGTGTCAAGCTGTTTCTTGACACAATAAGGTGAAGACAGTCTCTATTTTTGGCTAGAATGATGATTTTTTTTAGACTTAAGTTCTGACAAAACAAAAAAACAACAGGAGATTAAGTAGACATGGTTTATCAAATTGTGACTATAACATAATAGTGGCGATCTAGCTTCTTAAAAAAATGCAGTCATGCAAGCTATGGAACATACTCGTAAAATATTAGCACCGTCATTATTAGACGTGGTCACATTACCATCACGATCTGGTTTGTACATCGCAGGTTATCGCTAACGACATCGCTGGGATGTCGGGAACCTGCCTGGTATAAATAGACGCGGGCCCTGCCCGGGCAGGCTGACCCGCTCCGGCTGGCGAGGTGGGTATCACCGGGTTCTGTCATATAACTTTATTTAACTTGCGCTAACTTTAGCTTAGCAACCGGTCGGTTGCTGGGTGATGCAACTTTGTCGTTGTCATGGGAATAAGGGCGTAAGGTTTTTCACAGTATCGGGACAGCCAACACTAGAAAACAGAACAGAACTGGTATGAAATACCACAATAAAACGATTTCACTACTTAGAAGATTTTAAAGTAGGTTAGCATTGTTACTGAATATTAAACTCGTTTTAATGGGTAAATAAGATCCACTGTCATTTAGTTACCTTTTCCTACGAAATTCCGCACAGATAGACCAAAAACCGAATACATAAACAACGTCAAACAAACGAAAATGATCAGGTAGGGACACGTCAATATTCTAGGAGGGTCGTAACTCACGGAATGTGTGTCGGCCAGATGATGGTTCCCGCAGACAGCGGCGCCCGCACCACACGCCGTCTGACATGATCTATGGTGTTATATGGCGCTCTATGTACACAGTTATGTGCGCACTTGTCAGGGGAATTTATTACTGTACACATTACTGTTCACTTGTCAACATAGTCGTTAGTCTCGGTTTCAGTGGTAGCTTGGGGGACTTTGATGCCTACTTAAATACGAAAATAGATACATCGTGATCAAATAGCGCCTTACATGCGATATTAAAAAGCTCTACACCTGTTTGCACATCTATTAGGTAAATTATCGATTTAAAATGAGTATTTTAAAGACGAGAGCTTCAACGAGTACTTCCACAGAAAGCCCAAAAGAAATAAAAAACATGAAACTGGGATTAAAACCCACCAACTGAAAGCTCACATCAAGAAATATATAGAATAGGATGGGCATAAGCTGTAAAGGCCAACTAACGGTCACCACGAATATAAATATAAAAAACCTACAGACAGACTACCAACAAAGCTTCATTTAATTTCAACGCATTTCAGCTTCACCGTACTTTCTATATTTGGCTTTTCCCTTGCCCTATAAAGGTCACAGGTTTCCCTAACCTGTGTACTCTGCACACATACGAGTAAGTACACGCCATCAAATATTAACACAAACATCCGTAGAATTTGAAGAACAAATACTTCCCGTGCTTAGGAAATGGTTATTATAATGTATGGAGCCCGAAATTGTGTGTTCATGGAACGAATTATTTGATCTTTCGTAACCATTTCATAATTTTATGTGTCCAAATGTTTTTGTAGGCGGGATTAATGGCTTTTCATCCTGTTTAGTACAAAAACACATGCATACCTAATGTAGGTTGATGTAACCCCATTTAGTGAATAATGTAAAATCTTTGACTATATATATTTACTCTTTGAATGCCGTAATTAGAGACACAATAGAAAGACAATTGCTTATGTCGAACTGTGTAACATAAGACATTCAAAAGGTTAATACGATAATCTGTGTTTTACGTGATTTGATAATCCCCATGACCCTTACTTTTGTTTGACATAAGCAAGCTATTAATCACATGCTAGAAGCGTCTTACAAAGTCCTGAAGACAACTTAAATCTACGCCAATATAATAAAGAGGTAAAGTTTGTATTTTTGTTTGTTGGAGGTAATCCTTGAAAGTACTGGTCGGATTGCTAAAATTTCTTTACTGATAGAAAGTCGCTTTGTTCCACAATGACATAGGCTATATTTTAAGTACGCGGGCGAAGCCGCAGGCAAAAGCTAGTCGTCTATATGAAAAGCTTTTGTCGCTTGGTAAAAACTGAATTTTTACAGACATATTACTAAACTATTCACAAATACAAGGGAAGCCTCAATTCCTGCATAACAACATCACTTACGAGAATATTACATTCTAGTCAAATTGCAGCTGTTTCACTTCCTTCCCGCTAGTCGCGACACACAAAAATGTTGTACCCGCGATCGAAAAGCATTATAGTCACCAGGCATGCACCGTGACAGCGTGACAGAGTGTCCCGGGTCACGCCAAACACGCCATCTTATCATTCTGCTAACTAATAATGTGGCGCAAAAATGCCACGCTATGCGGGAAGCTCCCTAATAAGCTCACCGGCATAGAGAACGGTTTCTTGGAACATAACGTTGTTATTTTCAGCTGGAATTGTTCGTGTTGTATTTGTTACTTCCTAAAAAATGTTACGGCGCTTAGTTATTTGAATCTTTTGCAATGATTGAGACAGGCTTTGTACTATTTTAGTTCCTGTGGAGTTTAGTTTTGATAACAGTTAATTTGCACAGCTCTTCTCCAAGTAGGTTGAGGCAGCTTCTAGTGTGACTGGATTTAATGGAGTGGCTGTCTCTCAGACCTCCACATACTGAATAACAGTTTGCACAGCCAGGGAATCTGAAGCCCTGAAGCCTGAAGATTCCCTGGCTTCTTCTTGACAAAGATCTTCAAATGACAGCTTCATTCGTAAATCAGGGCCGTTACCATTGGGTCATCACTGCTCTCTCAGCTCACAGAAAGCTCTACACAGTTCATAAAATATTCACAGCAAAACTGACCAATAACATGATAGCTACCTTAAACAGTAGATAATGCGAGCCTCCACGCTATCTAGGCCTGTCATAGTCTACTCACAAACAATAGAGGTGGGACACGACTACACCAGCGACTCTGTCGGCGCTTCCGGCACCGGACGCGCGCGATCCGGTGGCGTCCGGATGCGTCCGCTGCCGCCCTCACAGCGGAGCCACTACATAGAAATACTAGAAGGTTTACTGAGAAAGTAAATGTATAGAAAGGGTACAGAGCATTTTGTAACAACGTAACGTCTGTAACATCCACCCCCGTGCTTTACGTAGTACGCGTTACCTTTACTATAGAGTTTATAGACTATCAATTGTCAAAGCTTTTTACGCCATAGCTCTCAAGGCGTAAAAAACTCTAACAATGACAAACACTTGGACACTAAACTTACGTGGCTTGAGTGCCACAAATATTAGGCATCTCCCAAAAAAATCTTGAAATTTAGAGTGAACCATCTCAGATGAGGAATGTGAAATAGGGTATAATAGCAGATGCATGAATAGTTGAGAAAACCAGACACAGAATCCTATGCAAAAGTATTATTTCGAGATGAGTATAATAGAGGAAGTTTAAAAGTGGTGCCAGTGACGCAACAGTTGAAAGGCAATTGTTTGTCTAGGTATGGTCATGTGAAGAGGAGGGACAAAACGCTTGTTACTAAAAGAATTATGAGTATAACTGAGAGGATGGCCAAAAAAAAAATGAAGTAACCTGAAAGGGATTTAATGATAGCGAAACTGGTGACAGGAACCCTAGCCAAGTCGATAATCGCTAGTGGAAAACCTCTAATGTAAGAGTATGACGTCATCTCAACGCTCAGTCACGTGGTCAGAACAAAAGAATTGAGGGCTTGGCCAACTAGCTTGGTTAGGGGGGCAGGACCGAATGGAAGAAAACAACGTGTTACGCCGATCCCAAATATTACGGGACAAGGGCAGAAGGATGATGCCCCCGTCAATGACGCCGGTTTCATAGACAACTGTTCCAAGTGAACCTTTTACAAATTCCTCTGTCCTACATATCACCTTACTAGACAGCCTTTGTATTCGTGCGACGTACTGACGAACTTTATCTACGCGACATGTACTTATGATTATGCAAACGTTATTATTTACAGAATATAGATTAGCTCATGTAGACTAAGCGGCAGCTCAGCTAGTGATGTGGCCGCTGTGATGGCTGCCTCATGTTATGCTTTAGTATTTTTTATTCGATCATGCTAATCTCATCCAAACAACATATATTCCAATCTTCAAAACCTTGAGCACAGGCGTGGGGTAGTCAGCCTTTCGGTGTTTTACAGGTTGCATTTTGGAGAGTGTGTGCGGGAATTGCATGACTTGATTCCGCCATCTCATTTCTACCATCGGACAACGTACGACGAGTATCCACCCTTACGTTGTTGAAACCTCTACGGACTAAGCATTTCAAGCGTACATTCAAGGACTGGAACAAGTTGCCTGCTGCGTCTTCCCGTCCGATTATAATTTGAGTGTCTTCAACTAGTGCGCCTCACCATCAACAATTGCATCACTGCTTACCATCAGGTGGGATCGCAATCAAGATGCCACTGTCAAAACCACTATTAACTACAGAGACAGGTGAAAAGTCAGTAAGTACTTTTGACTAGTTACTGAAAACCCTCTTAAGTTGGGTTGATAACTACGTTATTTAATGACATTTTTTTTTTAATAATGAAGCAAACTCGCTTTAACTTAATAAGAATTTGTCACTAAAGCTTTCATTAGTCAAAACTAGTTTTAGCTGTGGAAGTGAAAGAAAGAAAGTGTGTTTATTTTACAGTGATAAAAAACTGCACTCACTGATAAACACTCATTCGCTGCGCAGTACGCAGCGGACGAGTGTATCCTGGGTAAATATTCGGCTACTGCAGAATAGGCGAGAGATACGAAGCCACGGGTAAATCCAGGGCCGGATCAACCATGTAGCAAGAGTCCCCTGCAAAGGGATGGGTCCCGCTTGTACTTACAAAGTCAAGATACCTGTGCATTTTTTAAAATGAAGATAGTAGAGGCACGGCATGGACATATCGCTGCCTGGCAAATAAATAAAAAATTAGTTAAAGAAGTTTTAATTCTTTATAAAGATACAGAGGGGGCCTTAGTAGAATTTGCTACGGGCTCCAAGCTGGCATAGTACGCCACTGGGTAAAGCAAGTTTGATGTATAAATTATTATCGTAACTTAATAAAGTTCTGGTGACTCATAGAGTGCCCGTGTGACGCAACCAGTCAAGTATTTATGCGCTACTAAAAATCCGTTCATCTCAGAAAAAATAGGTCATTAGTGTGACGGTCCACGACTCCTTATCAGCAGGTTGTATAACTAGCCTAATTAGCCGATTTAACGTGAGTACCGCCTTGATACCACCGGTATTTATGAAAAGGCCTATTTACATAAGTTTACATACAAAAAATCACCATAGTGGATTACCATGAAATTAAATAGTAACAAATATTATAGTACTAGGAAATATTATGGAGTAGGTATATAACAGACAAGTTGTTGGTTTCAATAATATTTTTTGTCCATTACTATCAGTTAGAAACTTGTATAAAAACGTACGATAACCTCTCGAGTGCGTTTTTTTTTTTGTGTGAAATCATCTTAAGATTTTTCGTGCTCTGAGTAAAGAAAAAAGGAGTGTCAGACCTTTACTGACTAAAATCCGTCCCTGTTATATCATTTGCCCTTTGCATTCCAAGCAAATCTTTCGCATCCAACCATGGTCCAGGCGGAGAACGGAGCGAGAAGATACAGGAAGCCAACCACTTTGTTTTACGAAGCAGTAGTAAAAGTGAAGGATGTGGCAGAAAACATGAGGGAGAGGCAAGCATCACGCCCCGACCGCCGCAGAGGATACATTGGGCGCCGAGAGTCGCAAGATGATTCCCGGTCCCGTAGGTGCGAGCTTACAGACGGAGATAAGGATCATGCCCAAGTTGACAACAAGTGTGCCCCAAAGAGATGTCAGCTTAATTGACTACCCACTAAAGCTGATGCCTACCAGTGCTGCGAACTAGTTCGGAAAGGAATACGGGTTGGTTTTAATCTGTGAAAATCTGACTTTGCTTCTCACTGCAACCAGGGCGGAAAAAAAGAAATTAAGATCAAAATTAAGATCTTTGAATACTCTTTTTGATATCTTTGAATAAATACACAAAACATTACTATTTGATTTCTATTTTTCAATTTTACAGTAAATCTGTTGCTGAAGAGAAATCTAAGTAAATGAATTGCTCACGTTTTTGCCCGTCTCGTTGTCGCCCTTGTGGTCGCGGCGGCCGGAACAGTCCGCCTTGAGATCACTCACCATGTAATGACCAAGTTTTTGGGAATTATGCGCTTGCATATTCATGTTGTTCACTTTTTTGTTTAAGGACAAAATATAGTATAAAATAGTAGTGTTTACTGCAGTATTGGCTGACTGTAAGATACCTTGGTATGTGACAGCCGCGATAAGGAAAAAGTTTATCCTCATTGATTGCATTTACAGCCCGAAGAGTGCTTCTTCATGATTTTGCAATATGTTTTTAGTAATGCATTGTTCAGTAGTTATATTATTTCCTTTTTATTTACGTCAGTTGTCGGATATAACATATTTTACTCATTATATCGAACCAGCGAGTATTTCAAGTAACCCATAATGTATTGGGTTTCTCGGAATACTAATAGTGGTTCACGAAAGGCATGAAAGGCAACAACAGGGTGGACGACCGTCACAAAACAAAAACAAATCCAATCACGTGATCTAACTGTATAGAAACCCATAACTGATTGTAACGCCCGTGGAGCGTACGCGGAACATATCTCAGCACATACTTATTACATTAACACATTATACACCGGTGCCTGTCACCGTACGCACATCGCGACCTTCGGACATACGTTACAAGAATATTAAATGAACCGAAAATACGCATAGTTTTCTACCGTACGAAACGTACGTAAATATCGGCGCTGTACCGAGCCCGCCGGCCCGCCGGCCCGCCGGCCCGCCAGCCCGCCAGCCCGCCAGCCTGCCGGGTACAACCGTGGGCGCTAGCCTTTATGTCGGTCCGCAATTTCTTTTTATGTGGATGATGTAGCGCGCTCGTTACTATGCAGAGTTGTGTACTCGGCCCTTATTTATTGATATAGAATGGGCTCTATTCAAGCCGCATATAGGAAAGGAAAAGTAAATAAGTAATATTAATAGTGGAGGCGGAAAGGGAAATCTAACGAAAAATGTTAAGATGAAGGAGAATAGTTAATGCAATGACTACCTCTGTGTGTTTCATCATCATCATCATCATATCAGCCGAAAGACGTCCACTGTTGGACATAGGCCTCCCCCAAGCGTCGCCACAACGACCGGTCCTGTGCGTCACGCATCCATCGGGTTCCCGCGACCCTGACCAGGTCATCGGTCCACCTTGTTGGAGGCCGTCCAACGCTGCGTCTTCCGGTACGTGGTCGCCACTCCAGAACCTTTCGTCCCCATCGACCATCCGTTCTGCGTGCAATGTGTCCCGCCCATTGCCACTTAAGTTTGGCGATTCTTCGAGCTACGTCGGTTACCTTGGTTCTCCTGCGGATATCTTCATTTCTGATGTGATCACGCAAGGAAACTCCAAGCATAGCCCTTTCCATCGCCCTTTGGGTGACTTTGAGTCTTCTTATGAGGCCCATTGTAAGTGACCACGTTTCGGAGCCATAATGTCAAGCCGGATGCTGTGTGTTTACTGGCTCTATACTACATATTAGACAAGAGAGGCTTCCGAAGGCATAGTTGACGCAGTGGTTGAGCGCTGCGTGTCGCGGGTTTGATTCCTGCACGGAACAAAAATGTGTACGACAAATAGTTTTTCCGGATATAGCTGTCATAAATATGTGAGTGTACATGTTTGTGAACGCACCTGTGATGCTGGAGTTATTCCTAGTGTAGGATAAAACTTTTTTTTTATTCTGTCTAACTGGTCTAATATTGAGGTTTAACAAATATGGACCATCAACGATTACTTACATCACTGCTTACCATCAGGTGGGGTCGCAGTCAAACATTGGTTTACACCAAGTACAAAAAAAAATGATTTGTTACCTACCTATTGTTTTATCAATCTGACAGTTAACATCTTGCATATTATGTATAAGCCAACATATGAAGAACTTAGAAAACGTAAATATTGCCGGCCAGAGTGACAAATACATACAAGAGAGGTAAGGACCTCCCTAAAATAGAAAATAATAGAAATGTAAGTGTGAACAATATCTGTTTAGTAGACGATGCGCGTGCGCCAAGCGCGCAGGGCGGCGAACACACAGACAGTTACATAAGTGTTATGTACAAGCATGCTGGCTGCACATGTAGAATATTAGCGTCCACGGTATTTATAGCGGAACATTATTTACTGGCGCCGACAACCTGACGCAACAAGGGGCGAAATACAAGCTGAACACATTTTACACAATCCCTGTGGTCACTAGAAAAAATCTCAATGATAAATTTTCTTCGTCAGTTTAAAATAGATGAGGCCGATGTTTCCTAGCCTAGGGTCAAAGTCTCTTTTAAAGTCCATACAGCAAACATGTAATGATCAAATCATATGAGAACCATAGTGATTAGTGTCTGAAACAGTCTTTTGAGGAGCTCAGTGATTTGACGCACAATACCAAGGAAAGAACATTTGGGTAGGCCACAGAAAAACTCGAATTGCTAGACAGGCGTCAAAATAACTGAAAAGTAAAAAGTGATCCACATAGTCCTCATATTCACAATTATAAACGAAAATATATAAAGTAATCTGTAGTAAATATTTATGTCAAAAATACATTTATTCAAATTGTAATAATACTATATGTGCCAAAAGAAAAAAAAATCGTTCTACGCGTTCTGTCAATTTTTTATCCTTTTCTGTAGTCGCTGAAAAGTAGTTTCCCATGTATCACTATGTTAAAAACTTGAAGAACTAAATACGTAGTTAACATTTACTTGAACCTACATAGGTAATTAAAGAGATATCTAGTAATCATCATCCTAATAAAGTGTTTGCCACCTTCCATGAGTAAATTAACACATTGCTAACCAACTTTCTCAGTTCCATAATAAAATGCCGGTCTAATATAAATATACAAGTATATAAGTCGGGGATACAATTACTAACCACGATTTACCGCCGGGAAAATACATCGCCAATGTCTCGGAAAATGTGCTGAAATAAATACGATCTGAATTTCCTTTCCGTATCCACAATGTCATATTTTATTACCGACGATATATAATGCATGTGTGGGGGTGGCATTGGCGACAGAGGCCGCGGGGCCGTGGGCCATCGCAGGAAAACCCTGGCTTAGTCACAGCTTCCTAGAGACGTGACCCACATTACATACATCATCTTATCCACTCCACTGAATACTAATTAGCCTCTCCGACTAAACTGAATCATCATAAAAGTATTTTGTTTTTAAAGTTTAATAAAACAAAGAACAATATCCAGGTACACGCGCTACTGAAATCGATAAAAACCTCATTTCAATGATTGGGTCAGTAGTTCAGAAGCAACAATGTCAACACAAAGTAGATACTTATCTTTTGACGCGGCACACTCATCCATCCTCGTCCACCCAGCTCAACACACGTTTGTTAACACGACATACATTTTGTTCTTTCTTTATTTAAATACGAAATTCACACGCGGAGTGTCCGCAGAAGGGTCGATAAGCCCCGTCACAATTTAAAGTCATAATTCTTAATTTAGGACCCGGATTTTTGGTCCTTATGCTCTCACGGGACTTTTCGCTTAGCAATAAATAAAACGAAGCTTAAAACGAACGCCGCCGCCTGCAAATTACTTGTAAACTTGCTAAATTGAAGGGTCTAATCGTACTAATGCGACCGTGGTGATTTATCATCGGAAAATTAACTTAATTATGACCGTCAATATCGTGCTACCTTAGGGCGTTACATTTATTACGACGTCGCTAATAATTTCTCAAAATTAAACGTTGACATTGATATGAACGCCTTGGTCAGAGGTGACGCCCAGTAGTTTGATGTTGTTAATTCGCGCTGGTTAGCGGCACTTCAGTAATTGGTCCTCGGTTACGTAAATTATGTAATGTGAGTAATAAATCGCTTATGTGACTTGGAACGCGCAGACAAAAGGTGTAAAGTTGTATGCGCTTGCAAATGTCATGGTTAAACGAACTCCGCGCACGGCTAATTATGACATCCTGTGTCGTGCGACAAGACGCGCGCCTCCGACGCGGCGCCCATTCATACTCACAAGATAGATTGTTAGCCTTATTTCACCGGAAACAAATAAAAAGTAAAAGTATGTTTCTAACTAGAGCACATTAAGATACTGCTAACATATTTGAACCAGCAGATCTTTGCATGATCCATTTTGAGTCACGAACTGTTACAGCATTTTTTGCTCGATAAAATATTTGGGACATCTATTGAGATGTTATGTTTTTTGCGAACGCGTGTGAAAGAGAGAGATAGTCCGCGCGAAAGTCCCGTACACTTTCTCTAACGATGGCGGACGACAGACGTCAATCAAGCTCGGCCTCCTTGCGCGTGCGCACCTTCTAAAGCACAGCTCCAGGTCACGTGGTCACATCTAGACTGCGCCAGAACTCGAGCTAGTAACGGTGATCGTGAATCATTCATCAAAGTCAGTACCAAATGCAATTCCGGTACAGTTAGTGCAATTATTTACGTCTGACTAATACGACTGTGCTTAATGCTATTTAAACAGTTCACCAGAGCTCCGCTACGCTCGAGAACCCCCGACCATGTGATAACATTGCGTCAATAGCTTGATGTCTCGTGCTCAAAGTAAACCTCACTTTCGCGATCACAAACAAATCAAAATTCACAGACCAGAAAATGATATGGGTATCAGAACGGGTGCGACAAGTTAATCATGCAGTTACATGACTATCTACAAATTAGAGACCGTGTTTAGATTTACATGATTATGTAAATGTGGATTACCCCGAATGGCCTAAAGTTTGCGCGCGGTCGCGGCGGCGCCGCCCGGAGTAATTGAGTTGCCTTTGTTTCCGAACAGAAACTATTGTCTCCGACGGCTTGTTTAGATAAAACAACATATCTACAGAACTACAATTCCATGAGGACAATAAAGCACTAACATAGAATATGGTAATAAAACAAACAAACTGTGTGCAAACTGGAATCCAAAAGACTTAACAAATATTTTGGCTTAGCAGGTCGTATTCGGTACAAAACTATAAAGTAGTTACATTATTATTAGATGGGAAGTGAGACAACAATAAGACAAGTGCGAGCAAGTATGTTGGCGGGTCACAGGTGGCCTGCGGCAACGGCTCGCCTTCTGGCAGTGAATGTACGCTCCGACTCGGTGGGATCATCGTAGGAAGTTCTCTTCTAGTAGGCGGGCGTGCCCAAGGAAGCAGGTCGCTAATTAGACAGCTAGTGCGTACACTCAATACTAAAGCAGTAAGTCAAGTGCACGGATAATCGGAAGTGGACCTTGTCCACAGAAGAGACAACAAGACCTTTTTCAAATTTTGTGGCACACCTTAGAAGTATACTTACATGTTAAAGATTAGATCTCAGTGTAACATTAGATCTGTGACAGTTCACGCAACATAAAATAGCTAGATTTTATAAGTTCTGTTGGACTTATATTTGCAATGGTTTATGGCTTGTAAATTGTAGCAAGTTGCACAAACGCCGTGACCTTCCGAGGCTCATGGCGAAGACCGTCACACGCGCAGTTGGCCGGCGCGGTGCAGAGCAGCAGTATGCGGTCAAGTTCAAGATAACGCACTACTGGCCGCACTGGATTATGTTTCATTCTAGCTAACTTATGTAGAGCAATGTCACCCTGAACTTTGTTCCTTGATAGCTATCAAGTTAGTCGTAGGGAGTTTACTTTTGTAACTAAGTAATTGAACACATAAGTATAATTAATTAAGCTGACTTATATTTTGTACGTTAATATTCAAAATGTAAGCTAAACAAACACAATCACAACATCAATCAAACAGTTGAACTCGTTCCACTTCGTGCCAACCAAATCAACAACTTAATGGGGCTTCCTAATTATGCTACGAACTGCTTCAAAAGCATCATTATCTCAAGAGTGAACCGACGGTGTCAGTGTGACAAGTAAAAGTATGCCATAATGAACGAGCGAGTGCGCGTGACTCAGTGGCTAACGGGCCGCGCCGATGTTATCAAATAAGATATGCGCACAACATTACCTCTCCGAACTTAAGTAATCGAAGTGCTGCACGCTGGGCTTCCACGTCTCACTAAGTGAGACATTAATCTTGTAAGCAGCGTGTTGTAAGATAACCGGGACACGACAAGCTTCCTGATGCAGCTGATGAATAAACCATTCCGTGACTGTAAACTCCTGACAAGCAAGATTCTAGAATGTAACATTATAGATAAACAAATAAAAGGTTGTAATTGAACGCTAATTTTTCATAACAAAGCAAAGATCCGAAGCATTGTTCCTGATGAAGCCGTCGATGTTATTATCCGATAAAGTGTGAAAGGTCTCAGCTCTCAAAGTAACGGCGGGCAACAGCACGGTAGCCGGCTCCGGCCGCGACCGGGAGCCGCTAACAATGGCGATGCTATCTACTCGGCTATACGTAACAAGCACGCTTGTAATTAATTGTTCCAGCAATTGTCTTCTTTTAATAGCACTAAATTACGAGGATTTGTTGCGACAGTATTCATTATTATTTTTTGTAGCTTGTGACTGTTGTTCCGTGAAAATATTGTTGATAACAAATACATATTATTCAAGCTTTTAGTTTTGTAGTGGGATGTTCCGAATTCATTGCAGCATGCTTGTGTAGTTACAATTCAAAGGTCACGGAAAAAGCGCAGGGGATCGTGACTGTAGTCTTCGTGTTCCAAGTTCTGTGTTAGGAAGTTAGACAAAGGTCAGGAAAGTATTACAACAAAGCTCGGCTCGTAACAGCCTAGTGTCTAGCTCTGCCTTGTGACTACCATCTATCTTGATCAAAAGGAAAACGTTGCACAATCGTAATTGTACACTAACTGCATTGTACACATTTTGAAAGTGTGTCATTTCTATAGGCAATAAGTTCATCAGAGAGATTTTTTGGAAAATTTATAAAGCATTTTTTTTATAATGTTCATGCAACTCAAAATACATAGGCGGACTTAATGCCTTAGGCATTCTCTGCCAGTCAACCTATGGTAGTGGTGACCAGACCACAAAAATCCAAGATTTAAAGTTTTATAAACGTCAAAATTCATCTTTTTATTTTCGCAGTAAACGTCAAAACTGGAAAAAATAACTCAATTTCCTTATCAGTGCAGACTTTATGTAGGCAGTTAAATATTTATATAACGTTTAGACTAGCGATAGGTACACACAGTCATACATACATATGTACATACATGCCTAATCGCTCGCCTTTAGCTGCGATCTGACAAACAGATCGACGGGAGATAACGCTATTGATCGGTAGCGGACACATGCATATTGTCACGCTTGACATACTAATGCGTAAGCAGACATCCACTCTGGAAGGATGACATTGGTCTTAGATTAACAATAAACTAGACTTTATAAGTTTAATTTATAACTAGCGGATCCGGCGAACTTCGTACCGCCTAACATTCAATGAATGTAGTATATCTTTCGATATAGTCAACCGATTGCGATGGAACAAAACATCAAGTTACACACAATTTTATGTATAAAAGATATCTTACTTACATCGAGTTCGCACAACTGAAAACTTCTACAGATTTATTATATGTAGGTATAGATAACGCTACATATTATAGTAAAATAAACAAGTTAAATCAATCCGCTTTGGACCCGCGCGTGGTGAATTACGGTCCATTTCACTCTCCCAGAGAAAAAGCCTGAGTCCCAGCAGTATGAACATTATAGGTGAGGATTATGCTTATTATATCAGTCCGCAACTAAAGCCTGTTATAGAAAAAAAAACAGTATTTTTCATTAAAATACCCATTTTAAAGGTTTTTGTAACTTTAACAGATATAGACATATGAGCGGATATAATCTTAGTATTTTCTAGTAGTAGTAGAAGTTTAAGTGAATTATAATCACCCACAATGATAAATTGACTTAGGCTAAAAAACACAATCAGCTGAATTAAATCAGTTAAATCATTCAGTTGTGTATCATAAAGTAAGATACTGAGCGAGATTCTCACGCATCTACTATTTAAACATAATTGTAGATCATCGTAGGTACCTTATTGCATGCAAGATACTTATCTAGTAACACTTTAAACAAACGTGCCTACTAGTGAACACATTTCCGTAAAAAAATATTTTTTGTAAATCTAAGAGCGAGTTGTTTTGATTGGTGTCTATTTTAAACAATACTTAAAAATAGTAACTACTTAAAATTATTGACTGTAATTCCCTCTTTTTCTTGACTAATTGCTATTTATCCGACCATTGGTCAAGGCAACAAAAACAAATAAAAAAGGTAACAATTGATTGAACAAGATGCGTCGAATCTAAATAATTAATTACTAGTTACTACTAGCTGATTTTAGTGACTTCGAAGAATCGCCAAACTTAAGTAGCAAAGTGCAGGACACATTGCTCGCAGAACAGATGGCCGTTGGAGCCGAAAGGTTCTTGAGTGCCCACTGCGTATGCGGCAATAAAAAAAAACTGTAATAGAAATCCGTTGAGCCAAACGAGCGTGAAGAAGTAACTAACGTCAAATACCAAAGAATCTTTAAATCACCAATATAATTACTGTGATTTTGAAGCATCATCAAGGGCAATTGTCTATTTGACTGCAAATCAAACTTTAACATCCCTTTCTCTTCTCAAAGTCACAAGAACCCAGTCACATACTTTACACTTACATTTGACAATAAGTTGAAGCTTTTATACAGACACAAAGCTTGAGAGACCTCGCACGAACCCACAGCCAAAATACGCTACTTACACTATACAACATATAAATTAGAAACTAATAATAATTAAACAAATTAAACAATGAAATACATGGAAACAATAATATATACACTAAATGCCTAGCTAAATATTACGCCATAAATCTCCTCCGAACTGGAAGTGTGCCCAACACAACATTAGTTTTAATATGAGCGAATCCCGAAACACTCATCTAGTATTTTTATGTAAAAATCTATATGTACATGTACAAATCTTCATAACCGTATCAAGAAAAATCATTATAAGCTTGGTATGTCAGCAAAAATACATAGTCATCCAGGCGACTGAGGGGATGTTTTACACTTGCAACTAGCTGTTTGTTAGCGCCTAATGCCCGCTATGACCTTGCGTGACCTGTGTTGTACCTACTTAGTGTCGGTGGTGTCCAACTTGTGCCCTTTTTAAATATTTTTGGGCAAAAAATATTATAACATGGTATTAAAACTATTGGAATCCATTCTGATTCAGAAAAAACTTTACACAGGTTTCTCATAAACTAAAAATAATAATGTAGAATTTTATGAACTTTGTCAAACAAACAAATAGCTCAACATAAGAAACACGAAAACTACAAAGGTCCTTGTCAAAACAATATGTGTTAGAGCGTGTCGATGTGTAACTACCCGGGTATCAGTTCTCAGTGAGGAGTCGTCGCCGCCTCGTCCGGCTATTGTACTGCTGCGCCGGAATTTTATGCACAACAAGAGTCGCCTCCATTGTCCACCCGCGCGGTGAAAGTGTATGCGCTGGTTGCGTCACGACGTTTGTGCCTAGTGCCTGCTGTGGTACTGTGTTGTAACCTGACAGAATCTAGGCATTTTTAGAGATCGACTCTTCGTGTTGGCGATAGAAGACTAAATAGAAATAGAAAACTGTAACTTGGAACTGTTCTCTCAACAGCGGCATAAATACACCTAAAGATTTGACTATACGGTTGCAAACCAACGTCTCAACCGAGGTGAACTTGCTAGTTTCAATCCGTGTAGACAGCAGTTGTAAACAATGTCCTACAAAGCCCTTGGTTGGGAGGCGCGTTTTCCCAACCAGCGAACGTGTTGGGGCGTGGTTTACATCCATGTAGCCACAACACCAACCAAGGCTACCTTGGTTGAAACGCTAGTATGCAACCGTCTGGTCAACCCTTAAGCGGTACAGTAGGTAACCATCAAGGGTCGGCACAGTAACAGATCTGAGTAAGTGCGTACATTTTCGACATGGCCTGGAAAATATCTGTTTCAAAAATTGCACCTGCTAGAACAAAATAAAGATGGAGATCGCCCACCATTGACCCGGTGGTCTAGAATTGAGACAGAAATCAAGATAACCCAGGATAGAATATCCTGGCACCAATTAGTGAGCAGACCTGACTCTAAATAAAAGACAGGAGAGGACAAAGAAGAGATAATAAAATATCTGTGCTTTCGTAGGCTAGGTGCTTGGGTTCCAATTGAAAAACCGTAACGAACATAAGCGACGAGGCCCCCAATTCCTTTTCGCATCAGGGAAACCGAAACCACGAACTAACTAACATCACTAACTCTCAATAAATCTCGACAGTGTCAGACGCACAGCCCCAGCTTAGCCACGCCACATTCAATTAATTAATTAATTAACTCCGCGCAGTGTTTAAAACTCGCAGTAGGATGCTGCGACTAACCCCAGCCGACAGCGACACACTAATCTCGTAAGCTGCGCTGAGAAGGAGCCGTCTTATCTTTGATTCGTTAGTCAATCCGATTATCTCATTACGGACATACAAGTGCAAAGAAACAGTCACTTTAGAAAGGTATAATAACATTACAAAATAAAGCATGAAGTGGACTGAGAGCTTTTATTTTCAAGTTCGTCAGAATGTAAACTTTCAGACTTTATAACTTATTCTCTCTAATTTTAACTATACTTATTTAAAACAGTTTTGAAATAGTGTAAAGATTTTTTTTTTATAAGTTATAGAATCTGATAATGATAATAAAACACTAAATGAGTACCTACCTATAATAACCAATATTCTTAGTGAGTAAGAGATTTTTTATAATATAAACCAGCGCTTGACTGCGATACCACCTGATGGTAAGCAGTGATGCGATCGTTGATGGTGAATTGCACTAGTTTATTAAAAGCCTATTCACTCTTGCCTTAAAGACACCTAAATTATAATCGGACGGGAAAACCGCAGAAGGAAAATTGTTACAATCCTTCGATGTACGCGTTATGAACGATGAAGCGAAACACAGTCCGAAAACAAAGTTAGATCAAAATAGATTGAAGTCAGGCACTTAGGTACTGACGTTTATAGGTAGCAAAAATAATTTTATTGTAACTGTAACAAGTAATCTCAATGCACTTCTCCAGAATTTAAATGCAAATTAGGCGCTGTATCTACCCATCAGATGAAGTACACAGACATGCGAGTCGCGGCCGTGTTTTGACTAATTAGTGCAAACATGATATCATTAACTCTTCGTTGTATAACTTGTCACGTTACACACAGACGGTCAGTTTGGCAGCCACATACATCAACTACAACAGTTTAGGTTACAATAATATTTTTAACTTTCTCGCTTTTTTTAAATGTCCACTATCCACATTTTGTAAAGGCAAGAATCATTATTTTATCCACGACACTTAACCCAGCCAATCAAATTATCCTATATTAAAGCAAAAATAAACATTAGTCAGTGTCTCTCACCTGAAATAACTTACTAATCTTCTAAGTCCTCATCGAAACTTCATAAAACTCTAATTCTGAGTAATTCGGATTGAATCTTTGTTTTATTATTAAACATCTAACTTGATCCACAAACACCACATTCACAAGTTAGGCAATCACAAAGTAAATTAAAGCAATACATTCCCACTGCATGCAGCGGCACATCTCGACAAGTTGGGAAACTCAGTCAAAGCGAAGACAGCACATAATATAACAGCTACAAGTACATTTCATAAAACAGTTTCCACTTTCGTCGCACACTCGATTTGAATAACGAAACTGAATGAAGGTAATGAATGCGGGAGCACGTGCTGGCGCGGTCGGCGTGAATACCGATGGGCTCAGCAGCACGCACGCTGGCCAGGCGCCCGAGGGCCTCGAAAGCGCCGGCTTCCTACAACGATGGGCATTTGTGAATTGGTCTTTGGAGACGAAGATGGTGGACCAGGAAATTGTACCCTTGAGTGATAAACCATTATATTTAAGCATCTGCTATATTTTTTACCGTGTACACTATGAAGTTTATGTATATATCTATCTATCATATCGGCAGTTATCACAGCTCGACAAACAAAAGTAAGGAATTTGAACTCGAATGAATGATCGAAACATACGTGGGAGTTTGCCAACACTGACAGCTACACAAATGTAATGTTACATCTTACTACAAAACCATTTGCGAAGTTACAATGCAAATTATGAGTAATAGCAAACAAAATGAGGAATTTGCGTCGGTGTAAGCGAATATTCTTGTATCATGTGCCTTCTTCTAACCAAGCGACCTTTAGCTAAAAGCTTTATTTACGTTCTAAGAACTTTTACTTATCCCAGATTCCTAAAAGTATATGATGATCGCTATTTCTCGGTTATTCGCTAAAATAATAGCTTAATATTCGAAGCTTAGCAACAAACCCTTTCATCCTTCAGAATTTTTTACAAGACTTCTAAAATTGCCTTCAGATTAATACAGATGAAGATCCTGCCTTTAAAAAAACTGCAACTTAGCAACTATCAATAAGTTTTATGACTACAGAACAGCATATGATTATATAGTGTAGATTGACAACAAAAAGATAACTTGAATTACATTTGTCAATAGCTCAAAAACCCGAAGTGATCTTGATTGTTAAACATTCAGAAAACGTTCGCACGTTCGCTACCGTGCAATTGTCTCCATCACAAACGTGCACTATCTGAATTCTACATCTACGAGTCTGTCCGCATTCAAATATATTTCTACTTAGTGAGCGTGATTGTAATGTGGTGTTAACATCTTGATAACACCACGGACAGAGGTGATAAATCGACTCTCATAACATCACACTCTTGCACTTTTTTCAATTTATCTAACGTCCGATCACAATGGAGACATATGACCAGTGGTGGCCGAATAGGAAGAGCAGTGGTGGCCAAGTGGTAACGGCCCCGACCTACGAGTTATAGATCGCGGGTTCAAACCCAGCCAGGCGTATTACTTTGTGCAATTTATTTCATCACCACAGCTCTCAAAACGGTGAAGGAAAACATCGTCAGGAAACCGGCATGTACTAGAACCAAAAATTCTAAAACATGTGACATTCACCAACCCGCACTGGGCCCGCGTGGTGGATTATGGCCCATTCCGTCTTCTAGAAAGAAGGCGCGGGTCCCAGCAGTGGGAACATTAAAAAGGCAATAGAGACAACTTGCCTAGAAATTTCATCTTTCACGTTGTAGCTCACTGAATGTTTGAAGTGCAAATAACAATTGAAAATTTGTTGTCCCAAAGTAACACTACCTATGTTGTCCCTATTTTTCAACAACACAACAAGGGGATAGGATCAGAGGCCTCCAATTAAGAAAAGAGGATCAGTGACATTGATCCCCACGTTTCTAAGACAATCACATTATGAACTCGTAATTAATGAAAGTTTTGAAATGGAATTCGTTTTGTAAACTTTTTGATTCACGATTGACAGTTATAGGTACCAATTAATTCTATTCAAGTCAGATAACGAGAGAAAGAATTACTTAAAATTGTAGGAAAAGGAAATACTGAGGTCATAAATAACCTAAGTAATAGCCAACTAATTAAAGTAAAAGCATTACTATAGAATTACGTAGGGATGTCAAGATTTAGCGACTCACTGCTGATCTAATCAAGTCCCGCTAATTAGTAGCTTAGCTCAGCAGTTACTTTCGTATGTCAACCGCATCATGTTCCACCACCAGCCACCAGCCAGCAGCCACCAGCCAGCCACACAAGTGACAACATCTTAAATAATTAGCCGAAAATTACATTTTGATATTTTTTCAACTATCACGTTTCACTTGAAAGGCAAGTTATATAAATTTTAACAGACAACACAGATTTCAAGTATATAAAAAACTAAGGAAACTGACTGCAGTCTTGATGATTTATTTGATTTCATCTTGTTGGTTAAATTAATAAATTCAATTCAATTTTGTAAGACAAAAAATTTGAAGACGTCCATTAATTGGCGCCAAGACGTCTTACCTCATAAGCTGCGACGCGTTATCTCTGGCAGAAACACTCAAAATGGTCGGGGCAGAAAAAAAGATAATTGAATTTCGCATTCCTGTGCGGCCCGTTCCGGAGGCGGACAGGTACGAGATGAGCTGATAGGGCGGCTGTGAGGGACCCTCAAGTTAACGCGCCTTTTGACCAGGAAGTATTCGGCCGAACAGATAACACTACCAGAAAACATCTGCATTAGCATGCAAGTTCAGTGACGTCGTCAACGAATTCCGCACCGTGATGGATGTAAATGAAGCTCCGCAGCAATTCGGTTAAAACGTAAAATGGACGGTATTTTTGCCGCAACACTGGGAATAAAGTTTAAACTTAATTTGCTTTCTGAATCAATTAGATCCAAAATTAAATATTTCAGAACCAATGGCATTAGGAGTGGCAAGTTCGAGTTTAGCGAACGTTACAAAAATAACTCGCAGAGCATTATTAGTTATCTCAAGTAAGATCAAGATGTTGCGCCTCTGCTGGCCGATATAATTGGCGGTGGCAGTGACACTTCCTGACACCAGCAGCGGAAACAAAACTAAATGTCCCCAATTCAACTCTGTTTACTAGAATATTAGCTAAGTACACAAGTTAGCGCAGCCTTCGGGCTGGTCCGTCGCCACGCCGAAGGTTGTTCGTTCCTGCTTCGACGAGCGTCGCAATTATTCTCGTCTCTCGCAGAACAAACGGATGGGTTATTTATTTAATAAATTGCCTCTGTACTAGATTCTTAATTACGCGTTGCATTTGTGAGTGGCCTGTGCAATACGCAAACTATATCACTGACGTTGTTTCAAAACTGCTAAGTGTGGTGCGGTATGAGCAGCACGGCGCGCCGGCACGCGGGCGGCGGGCACGGCGCGCGTCGTGCTCGGCACTCGCACGCAGCTCGGCGGTATGTAAATGAAATTGAAGCTCGCGTTATCGTGTTCTGATCGTGTCCGGTGCATTGTTGCTATGCACCACGATCACACATGACGACTAATTGCGATGGGCGCGGGCGCGGCGCGGCGCGGCGTGGCGCCTGCCGCGCGGCGGCTTGCGACACCCGCGCGGCACCGACACGCGCGACACCACTTCTAACGAGGATTATTCGGATTCGCGCGGCGCACCAACAATTATGTTGCGCAAGTATCCGCATTCAAACTTTAATATTCGCGGCGCGTCACCCCTCACTACTTTAATTCAGCAGTTTTAATTGCATAAGCTGTATTTATAGGCATTAAATGCGAATTTATGACGGTTGCTATTTTCTTAAAACTGGTTTCACATTAACATTGCATCGTCTCATCTGCATACAATTGAAAGATCAAGACCGCCGGTGGCCGGCGCGGCGTGGACTCTGTGCACATAAACAGCTACTCATAATCGTAACCTACATTCAGTTCGACTAGTTCTAATCGAAGAACAAGTGACCCGAGAATACAATTGTAATGTAATGTACCGGTATGTGCCGTGTGCTGGCGCTCCGCTCGGCCGGCGCGGCGGGGACGGCGCCGCAAGGAGAACCAGCCTGACTCACGGCGACGGGACGACGTCGATGATACAACAGGTTATTGCATTGTTTTTTCGGCGTTATGCAAAAAATAGCAACAACAGAGGTCATTGCGTCACTTATTAAAATTCTTTGTGCGGTGTGGAGTTCAACCTTCGATGATAGATCAACGTGATGATGAGCACTATCACTGCGCAGAGCAGGCCCCGCACCAGCACTCGCGTCACGGCACACAGCACGAGCCGGCACTCGTTCACAGCAATCTGCTCCGCGGTAATGGCATCTCGATAATAGGTTGTATTATACAACACTGCCTATATTGTGTGCTAAACTAAACATAGCTAACTAAACGACTTTTAAACAATCTATCAGTGAAACGTCTGTTGATTAAGTTTGAGTCACTTTGATTCTAATATACAGTAGCGCGCTGGATTTTAAATTAGTTTACATTTGTACATATTTTCGTCAGCCCCTAATCCCCGGAGGATCCCTGTCCCTGCGTCTCCCCACGGAACGCTCCGCGGTGACTCAGAAGCCAGCAGTGATTCACCTCTTCGGCTGATATTGAAATTTCGTGACCTTTCATTGGCGTCTGCATTGAAAACATTAAAACAAATATCTGTCCGATACAACACAATACGATTTAATCGAAGGCAACCATTGAACGAATGATTCTCAACGCGCAATAATGTTGTTATCGAAATAACAAAAGATCTGATAAATTCAATAAATCAAAACGAATCTGTGAGGATGTCTGTAGTTACAATTTTCCGGAGGGAAAACACCGGTCTGGGGAAAAATGGAAATTGCTAAATGAGTGCTAAACTGTGGCCTCCAGCGTGTCTTGGGGCCCAGGGAGTACTCACCGGAGCATGTTGTTGTTGATGTGCGGAGGCGGAGCGAGCAGCAGCGTGTTATGTTTCACAGCACAGACACGTATTCGTTATGGCGTTCAGCGCGCGGCCGCCATGCCGTCCGTTCGCGGCGAGGGTGAGGACGCGAGTGGGTGTGAGCGCGGAGCGCGCCCGGCGGCCCGCGCGCGCCACGCCACGCACACGCCACGCCGGCTCGCCGCCTGCAGCCTGACCTGCCACAGTCATGCTGACTGTCGCTGACTCAGCACAGCCCCAGCTCGGTGCACAGTCCGCAGTAGCGACACCGGCACTCGACTAGCTCACGCGTGCACAACTCATGTCGAGCCGCGGCGGCCGCAGCCCACACCATGTTTTATCGTAACTGCCATGAAATCGGTTTATCGATCATATGGCTGGAATTATGATGCATTCAAAGCTAGTTAACAACTTGTTACGGCAATTAAAGTTAGCCGTACTTTAACTGCACAGAACAAATGTGTTCGAAAACCTGCCAACTGAAAGGAACATCAACACAACAAGAATTAGACGTTTTCAATTTGTGAACTTTTTCAGAGTTGTTGTCAGTCTTACTTCTAAAAACCTCGAGCGTTCTAGAAACTAGAGTTTGTGATGAATTCTGTTGCCCAATTACTCAGATCTGTCAAGTAATTTGTCCTCTGTTTAGGGACAAAGAGACGAACAGAAGTAGGTACTTGCGTTAATTTGTGTTGGACGCTCTTTCAGGATCGGTTTACTGGAGCTGAAAATAGGCATTTCCTTGTTTGTTACATCATTAATTTAGCTAACGATGTGACAGTGTTTTCGTGTACTCATATACTTAAAGATTGTGCTAGGTAAAGATTGGACATGGGTAAAATAATAAGAGATAAGTAGGTTCATGTAACAGAAAGCCTTAAAAAAAAACTGGGCAAGTGCGAGTCGGACTCTAGCACTGAGGGTTCCGTGCAAACTACAATTCCCGAATGGAGTTTCGAAGATTTTTCCAAATTGCAAAAAAGTATTTTATTTTTGTGACGTATGTAACAACAAATTTACTGTTTTCAGATTTATTCCTATACATGTGCTATAAGGCTTTGCTTTGTGTCAGATTTCAGGATTCTGGGTCAACGGAAAGTACCTTAAAAATTTCAATCTTTGAGATTATCAATATATACGTTTTTTTGCGACATAAACGGCCGTATCTTTTTTAATCGTTAGCTAAGTGGTTTTTCACAGCTTGAAGGGACCGCAGACCTGAGTATATAGTTTTAATTTCAACTAAATACCTCCACGCGTTCTCAAGATAAAGAGTCTTGACAGACAGACAGACGAGACGGACGGACAACAAAGTGATCCTATAAGGGTTCCGTATTTTCCTTTTGAGGTAGGAAACCTTAACAATTAGGAATTGTAAAGTAGTCGACGTGGTTACGTTGACTTCATCTTTGCTGACCCGTATCCACCCAGTGCTGAGTGTTCTCAGTGAGTCATTAACACGTATACACTCGATACTGACGATAGTGTTTCCCACATAGAGTAACTCGCCAAGGGTCTGCCTCTGAAAGGAAGTCTTGGCCCCGGTATGAAAAGCAACGAAGGAACAGGGTGGATTTTTTTGTCAGTAAAAGTCTGTCACTATCTCCCACTCCGCCCAAGGGCGGGGGATGTCATCTGATTTTAAATTACCGAAAAAAAAAGAAAACAGAGTAACTCGACGTCGTTCTAAACCTTTTCTCCTAGTTAGTGGTAAATGTGGCTAGTATGAGTTCTAGCTAACATACCATCTCCATGGTCAGTCAATGCCATGACTCCTGGCTGGTATCAGCTGGGCACGCGGTGTGACGTGCACTCGAGCGTGCCAGCCAATCGCCCAGAACGCTCAGCATAATGTTGCGCATTGTTTTGTCAGTATTGTTACTACAAGTCATCGCTCGACTGTCCCGCTGTTTATATCTGCAGCATCCGAAATTTATTTACTTTATGAAAGAGGAACGCAATTGTATGATATTCACTTTTAGTTTTCCATATCGTATTTTGTAAATACATTGAAAATGCGTACCGGTAGCGTCATCCAATTCTCTTAGTACTATATGGATTTTGAGTTACCAATTTATTGCCGCTTTATATCTTCGGATGAATCTTACCGGGAGACGCAACGTAGTATTATCACTCTGTCACCTTGTCTGAAGTGGCTCCTTAGCCTCACTTAGACTCCAGAAAAGATGACATTCAAGCCTGCTTTCAAATTTGAATTTAGAGTTAACTCTAATGACGCCATAGGGTAAATACTCTACCCTGGCATTTTTTAACGCGAACGTAGATTCTTCAACAATCATTATATCCATCAGCAATGGCTGAAAGATATTATTTTTTTCTAAGCCCTTTTATCCTCCATTCTCTTAACTGTATCAGTCCTCGATCTTACTTTTACTTCACGAAAGCAAATACTAGCGTTGACTTCCACATCTCAACTATTCACAACATAGTAAACCAAATAGCAGGTAAGTAATACATAGTATTGATAGCTACACCGTGTCTTGGCACTATCAATAGCTCAGTAAACAAGGACGATGCGATGCGCGTGCGCCACTGTCGTCGCCCTGCGTTGCGTGCGCTACGCCAGCACGCAGCACGCGGGTCACGCAACACGCAACATGACTTGACGAGGCGCCAGCGATGGCTGGCGTAACATTTAGCATATTAGTACAACATACCACGATCAGACGGTTCATTAGCCACCAGACGCCAGTGCTCGGTGACGATGGATGACAACCATTAGAGGGCTCGGCAGTGCCCCCACCAAGGCAAGCAAAAAAGTGGCACGGCCGGAACATTCTTTTCAAAAAACAGTTCAAGCCATTAGCAACTTTACTGTGAGCTCTTTACATAGATAAACATCAAAAGCATGCCATTTTAATAAATAGCTAACGAATACCGAAAACATAACGGACACCAAGCTGGTACAGATGAGTGTCGCTCCAGGTGATGTCACAGAATGGATTTGTCGATGAAAAACTGGGCTTTAATAAAAAGCCACATCATAGAAGTTACATATATTATTACGAATATATAATTTCACACAAGGCAAACGATCTGGTGATTGTCGCGGGAACCAGACGGAAGCGAGGCGCACAAGACACGCGGAAATCCACTGCTGGACATAGCCTAAAGTCAAGCCCAGCCTATGTTCAGCAGCGGACTTCTTTTGGCTATATTGATGATGACAAGTCAATACCGCAATAGACCGCAACTAGTCAACGGGACTGCAAACCGTGCAATCCAGCCGCGGTCAAAATCAACCTCATCGTCTCTGTGACAAAATATTACATTATCTTAATTTAACATATCATAAACAGGGTTATTTTTAAAACACTAGTAACCTCTTAGGTGCTAGTTAAGAACATCATAAACCACAACTTTTGTTCTATGACTTTTCACAAAACATAATTCATTCAAGAAAAACAAACCTACAAGGTTTCTTTGTTCTATCTAACACATTTCAGCTCTGTATTTTGCTGTACCTACCTGTGTCTGACGCAATACACCAAGCACCCCCGCTGCTCGATCCCGCTCCCCTCCGCTATTGTACTATCGCTTGCTTCGCATAGACTGCGTCATATTTAGAAATTTCAATTTAAATATTTTTATTTTTGTATGAAAATCTGATCAACTAAAATATGATAAATTTTTAAAAGTCATAGAACAAAAGTTGTTGTTTATGATGTTAGTAACAGGGTCCTATGAGATTGTCGGTGTTTTACAAATAACCCTATATTTAAATTAGCCGTCGTACTAGTTTGGACTTTTGATAAGACTGTAACTTCTTTATTTGTCCTTCATATAGTTTGGACAAACACACGACAAATAGGAGCAGTAAGTATCTAAATGCCTTGTTTTTATAGGCTCTACTTAATTCAAACCCACAACAAAAGAACATCAAGCCTCTAACTCTATTTATTACACCTACATGAACAGAACCCATCTCGTTCCGTCGTAGTAGCCAACTCGTAAACTGTAAGTAAACAATGCTTGATCCTTATAAGCAGCAATCAGGCCACATCGCTTACTTGCCGTCTACACAAGTAGTTAATGTTGCTACAATAGACATTGATGCATGTCCGACGTAACCAATAAACATCTCCACTACCATTGTTACCCTATTTCGTTTCGTTGACCTCTGACCCTTCTCGAAATATTTAATAGGTTATTACAGCAATAAAGATCAGCTTATTTATTGTATGTCAATTATTCGAATGAAAAATTGCCATTTTGTAAAGAAATGAAACTTTGTATATGTGTGATGGTGTCTCAATTCGTATTTAACAATTTATTTTATTAAAATAGAAAATCTACTAACTTCTGGCAGGGGCTCCACCCACGTCAAGGTAAAGAATTATCTACATGCAAACTATGAAACTCCGTTTCATCCCTTTGGGAAAATCCTTTTTTAGAGCATGCTTACGTCGTAATAATTGTCTGAGTGCCCTTCAGCGTAATTCGTTCAGTAGTTTGAGCTGTATGTTGAAAGATCAGTCAGTCAGAGGAAGTAGCCATACAAGCTAATGTAAATCGGACAGGTTTGCCTATACTGTTGAATTTTACAGGTAAACCGGAGCGTGTATGCGGCAAAACTGTGCCAGTGTCCACACAAACTTGCCTGACAGGTACACAGGCAAACCTGTCAAGGTACCTTAACTGTTCCCTTTTATTACTCTTTGCAGGCTAATATATACCAACTTATAATCCGCTTCAGTGAAATGAAAACCCTTGCTGAAAACCCATACTCCCAAAAATACAACTAACAAATTATTCTTAGCAATTATAGCTTAACAAAAGCCCTTCTTACCCTTTCCATTCAGAGAATTGTCTTCCAAACCAAGTTTTTTATGTAAATTCTATTCAACTGATTGTAAAAACCGTTTGAAGTCGGAAGAAGCTGTCTGTGATAAAAACAAGTGAGTTCAGCGTCGAAGGTACCTGTTTACATTAAGGGCTTCTTTACACGTACGACAACAACCACATCTCAACGATAGCACGTGGCTGGGCGTATAATTTGTATTGAAAATAATTAGGTAATTAGGTCTATTCACATTTAACACATTTTGCACTCTTTATGGACCGTGTGTGTGATACCGACCACATCGCAACCACATCTACATTTTGTCTGTACGACAACGCAACTACAAAAAGCTGCAGCGACACCATTCACACGTAACCACTGCTTGACAGCATTTTGTCGTTGCGATGTGGTGTGGTTGTGGTCCGTGTGAAGAAGCCCTAAGACGTTGGAGATATGGTGACTCTATTGCGGAGTTTACACTTCACACCTGTTTTTATATTGATATCTTTTGTATGCGACACGTGCCGGGGTTACAACGAATATTGCCGTGACTGAAGGAGACGTTATCTATATACTCATACATCTATATATTTTAAAGGGACAATAGTTAATTTTCCCTTTAGCCTGACTCATAAACCGAAACTTTAGGGACTACGAACGTGAAGCACGAGACTTCCTTGTATGACGAAAGCGAACACTAAAAAGGGATTTAAAAAATTTATCCTTTAAGAGGATGTAAAAGAGGACAGTAAGTTTATAAGTAAAATCTCTGTTCGCGTACATACTTGTTACACTTGAAAGCTTACACAAATGTTAACCTGAGTAATCTACGCTAATAATAGGAAAAGAGGAAAAGTTTGTTTTTTGTTTCTAGAAGATAAGAGCTGAAAGTACTGGTCAGATTCCTAAAATTTTTTTCACCTATAGAAAGCTGCTTTATTTCTGAGCGACATAAACTATATTTTAAATAGCAAAGCCGTGAGCAAAAGGTAGTAAATAATAAAGGTGGTCATTATTTGTTTTCATAACTACCCCCAATAGAACAATTTAGGATGTTGTTAGGATCGTATGGAGGATTCTTTTTTCTAGAGTAATAAACCTAAAACTTAGTACCAATTCTAATCAAAATGAATAATAAAGACTGTTATTATTAGTTTTTCAAAACTATCCTCAAAATACAGTTCATGAACGAAATCACTAAAAAAGTGCTAGTCTTTTTATGTTTTTTAGACAACCAACCATGTCTACATACTTATTTAAAATCTATACTATTATTATAAAAGCAAAATATACTCTGTCTGTTTGTAACGTTTAAAAGTCTAAACCGCTGAAACCTTTTTAAGTACAGAGATACATTTCTGTGAAATTCTTACTATTTTGGTGTACTTTGGCACAGGTGAAGCTACTGGCGAAAGCTAGTTTCTATCACCGTCAATTTTAAAGGATAGCGGGACGTACAGAAAGCCAAAATCGCACATCATTATTTTTTATTATTATTATTATTATTGATAGGCTCGCGTTTGACCACCAACTCACCTGATGGTAAGCGATGTGGTCAACAATGGAGCACGCTTGCCTAGAAAATAACCTATTCACTCTTGACTTAAAGACCCCTAAGTTGTAGCTATCAGAAAACACAGACTCCGGTAGGGAATTCCAATCCTTGGCTGTACGCACAATAAAAGTAAAATAAAAAAAGTATCTAATAAATAAATGTACTGTGTATTGAAAGTCCAACAAAGCAGGACATGCGACGTAATCCCCCAATCATGCTTTAGTTGTTGCTTTTACACATTTTATCTCGCAGGATTATCACTTAGCTCGATTGAACCCGTAATTGAAAATAAAAGAACAAGAAGATAAGATTCTTTTCACCGTCTGCCCCCGCGCGCGGCGCTCCCGCCTGACGCCGCACTTTCTCACTAAAAGACATGACTGGACACTTTCCTACCAAACGCTCATTAACGGGATTTTGTATTCACAAAGTTTTATCATTTATCAACACAGCCCATATTGAAAAAGCCAATATTTCTTACGAAATACTGAGAATTATTGACGTAAAAGGTGTTATAACCGACGTAGATGTGTGTGAATCATTTTCGTATGAGTAGGTATATTTTTTTGGAAATACCTATTTATTAAATGCAAAACAGTTCAATATTGGCTAGCTGACCTGTGACCAATTCGTTGGTTGTAGAACATTTTTGTTCTAAAAAAATGTTATTAATCATAACCAAATATAGCTTACAATATTTCACTCAGGATTAGAAGTAGTAGAAGAACTTTCTACTGCTGAAAGTATTTCACAATCGAGGGCACAGATTACTTCCTACAAACAAACTCACCACTTACAAACTTTACCTCTAGGCAACACGGAAAATGTTAAAAGCGTAGTGTAGCGTAGCATGATGTGGCAATTTTTGAATATTCACCACTAATGTACACTTACATCTTAAACGTGGCCCTGATGACCGAGTGTGTTCTTGTCTTAGGTCCACAGCACTCAACAGCTAACCAAAAGAATTTTAACTCCATCACCGGCTTACCCGGACAAGGCGATCCATATTCCCAGAGACAGTGAGATGGGCTGTTCTGTAGGATCCTACAGAATAACCCACCACCAGTACTGCTGAGCGTGCCCACCTGGCTATGGGTGAATGGAAGACGGGCCTCTGGCTGCAAGCTTTCATAAATCATTTATATCTTTGGCTTATAATATAGGTATGATGAGCTCCTCCATATTCATTCAAATTATTTCCCATTCACAAACTAGAAAATATCAAAAAATGTCAGACAGAACAGTAGTAAAATTTTAATAGTAACTAATGTCAAACGAAATGATAAGTATGCCAACCAGGAAAAAAATAAAAAAAGATGTCAGAAAAGTATCACAAGTACATGTCAATCACAATAATACAATAATAGTTTGCGAATCAGTTCAACGATTTATCATTAAGGAAGTCGTCAATTATGTAGTAATATTTCTTAATTAATATTTGGTTTAGTGCCCTTTTAAATTTTATTAGTCATTTTTATTAATTCATAAAAAACTCAATATGCGGTTTTCCATTTCACTTGACATAGTTTGTTAACATATCAGCTTGGGATGTGGCGATGAGAGCAGGCCACGCGATATGACTATTTTTTTTTCCTAGCCATTACTGGCCCACTGCTGGGCAAAGGTCTCCCCCATGTCCTTCCAAATATTGTTCTCCCGCCGTCTTGAACCAATTCTCGTGATACGCGTCCAGATCATCTCGCTACATAGTCTTTCTGGAGCGACCTCGATGGCGCTTCCCTTTGCAGGAACCCAAAGAAACTACAAGATATTTGGAAAATAGCGAAACAAATGAAAAAATGCCTTTATGTTTCCACCGCCATGTTTTCGTAAGCTAGAATTCATCAAATGCTGTTGAAAAGGCGTCATTTATAAATATTTCAGATATATTATATTCATTAAACTTTTGGGTACGTAACTAATAAATTCATTGGACAAAGTTTAATTACCACTTCGCCGCTCACCGCACACGTCACCTGCTCGCGACATTTCCCCGCAAGCCATGGCCGATGGCGTTTGTTTTCCAAACTTTATTATTCACCATTGATCGGGAATCGATTTTTGTAGTAACAGGATAACAATGCATTGTTAGCACGCGCCGACTCGAGCGGGACAGAGGTGCTCAAAGTAGAAAAAGGGGATAAATCTAACATTCGCGCTTCTTAATCAAAAGATAGCCTGTATGCTGTGTCAAACACCATTGACCAGTAAAAGTGTACGTATACTATGTGGCTAATACCTAATATGACTAATGACGATAAATTAATTTAAGAAATCTTAGAATTATTAGCTGACTTTGAAAATAAACCATATAATCATTCATTCATATTGTAGATACAGCTCGTATTATAATTATTATATAAATTATATTGATTGTCTATACACAAATACCTAAAGTCACTTACATGCCTACCTATAAAATCATCCCTGGCGTAATGGTTGAGCACCACTGGCCCGGCCCGCCACCGGCAGGCACCTTGTAATCAACGCGTTGAATAGAGCCGCCGCGTGGACGGTGGGCGACTACCTTTATGTGACCGGCCGCACCTCACGCCTCGGAGAGGCTCTGTTCGGTGACAGGATGCCTTGTGGCCCTTCGATTAGATCATACAGCCGGGAAATTAATCATTTACCAAATTGACTTTCATACTACATCAATTTGGCAGGTTAGACAGATCATACAAACGACAATAAACGTCCGATTGGATTCAAAGATACAGATAATTTAGATTGATTGCAAATTGCTAAACAATTCAATTCTTAGGTTGGATATACCGATATAAATTTCTTCATAGTTCAACACGGGGGTATTATCTAGGTTTCTTTTGGTGTTGAGTGAGTTGATTTCGGTGTTTCTTCTTAGGGTAGTCAGATAGAAGACACTGGCCTTATCTAGTTTAAACTGACGAAAATTAAAAAATTGACGTGTAAAAGTGTTTTTTAAAGCCTATTTGCAAAATAAATATCATTCATCATTTGAAATCAAATCGTAAATTTTTGTGAGACTAATCTGTACGAATTTAATTTCTTTAAGAAAACGTCAGCTGAGCGAGTTCAATGACCCGCAGGTAGTTTGTACGCAACGCTGACTATTACCTAAAGGTTTCTAAAAGCTAACGTTTTCTAAAAGAAATTAAATTCGTATATACGTAAAATAATACGACTTTTGAAGAAAAGGTACTTTATTTTTTAATTTTATCTTTACAAATCGATAGTGTTTCATGTCCCGGATCGACCCTCCACGGGATTAAAAAGATTAAAATTTAACGGTGTATAGTGTCGGCGCTGTACATTACCATTGATTTTCAAACTGCAATGAACAACTCCAGAGCACATGGAACAGAATCAATAAATTAATAAAACTGATCAATATGAGTTTTATAAAGGTAAAGAGGGATGTTTTTGTATCAAAATCACTTTACTCTGAAATATCAATCAATATGTGGGTACAGGCGTCGGCCATACATAGGTATAAGGAACGACCCTCACACCTAATTTACCAGGTTCTATATCTATTTGCAGCTGGTATTCACGCTACGGAGGCTCTGCATAATGCGACGCGCGAAGGCTTCGACGCGAACAGACATGGAAATTGAGCGCGCTCAGGCGGACGCATGGTCGGGCGACGAGCGGCGGGCTGGGCGGCGCCCGCCCAACCGAACCACTTTCAGAAATACACTTTTACATCGATATTTCATGGAAATATTTCCGAAGTCCAATTAAAATATTTCAGCTCGGATGTTATTGGGGTGGAACATCTCCGGCTCGCTGGCTGCCCGTAAGTTATTGCTTTACTATTGGAGCTTAGATCTTGGGTTATTTTTACCTGATAAACATTTTTTTGCCAGTGATAGTTATTTGCCAGTGATATAGCGAGATATGTGAAAAACTCAAACGTAAGCTTACCTATAACTAGCTGACCCGTCGATCTTCGTACCGCTTAACAGCTAAGAGTTAATTAATGTAGTGTATCTTTCGATATAGTCAACTGTTTGCGATGAAACAAAGCCTAAGTAATGTATCAAGCTACACACAATTTAATGTTTAAAGGTATATGCACAACTAAAACTTCTACAGATTTGTTTTATGTATAGATTTCCATTATATCCTCGTAATTATAACGTGATACTACGTAGTTACACTTAACTGTATTACTTACCCTAAGATGTACGTGGGATGTAGCCCCGTCGTTAGGTTCCACATTATCACTAAACTAAGCTCGCAAACCTCTTAAACTATGAGAAATGCAGCGTCAGCCACTCGAGGGGAGTGTGTACTAAACTTAATACATTATACGCAAGCCATGTGTACATAGTGTTATAATATACGTGTAGGAGTATGTAGTTCCACGCTGCAGTCACTCGCTAGCAACTATGGTTTTGTTTGTACACTTAGCGGTATTGGACTCTCTGTTGGAGAACATGCAATAACTTGCTCATTTCAGTACTTACTTACTCATAAAAAATTTGCAGAAGTCAAACTTTTATAAGTTACTAGCTTTTGCCCACGCCTTCGCCCGAATATATAAAATATAACTTATATCACTCAAAAATAAAGCAGCTTTCTATCGGTGAAAAAATGTTTGCATCCGAACCAGTACTTTCAGAGATCTCTTACAAATAAAAAAATATAAAAACAAACTTTACCTCCTTATAATATTAATCTAGATATGTTTATAAAATAAATTCTATGCTGTTCTAAATTTTGCATTAAGGGCCCTACGCATAAAAACAGCTGCGTACCATAGCCAACAAAACAAAGCTTTTTCACCAAAGCGTCTTTTGTTTGTGCCCTCTTAGCTTCAATAGTCTCCCGCTTTCTTTCAGAACTATGAACGATATAATACCTTAAATGAAAACTACACGAAAGATTGATATGTTATTTTACCTATCAGTCTATAAAAGAATTCCTAAATGAATCAGTCAATTTATTAATACAAACTGAAAGGTACACAGTCATGAATTAAAAACGAATACTCATATAGTTACTCATAGACTATGTAATTGTTTTATAAACTGTTTTGTAACATGACTAATTTGTAATTTGACTTAAATATTATACTAATTTAATGTTAATATATTGCATGACATAGCATAGCATAGTCGGCCTCATAATGTTCCCACTGTTGGGACTCAGGCCTCCTCTCTAGGAGAGGGAACGGGCCGTAATCCACCACGCGGGCCCAGTGCGGGTTGGTGGATGTCACATGTCTTCGAATTGTTGGTTCTAGGACATGCCGGTTTCCTCAAATTGCATGCTTTCCAAAATTTGATGTAACTATTGTTTTCAATTATACCGAATAAATAATAAGAATTTTGTATGCCGCAATGGCGGACATATCAGAACCTTTAACCAACACATCTTATGAACCTATGATCCACAATAAATGATTTGAAAACGTTATGTAACATAATGTACATGTGACTGTCCCGTAGGTCTAGGGGATTATGAAAGTAAAGGGGCAAAGAGTGTATGTCTTTGACCACACACTTATGCACTATAATATCTCCTGAGTACTTGGCTTCTCTGTTGAGATTGGCCACCTTGGTCGAAATTCGTTCGGGGTATTTACTTACAAAGAATGATTAACGTACATAATATATCTACATATTCATATTCTTTGTAAGTCGTTCTATCTCAAGTTGATAATATGTGGCATCCTAGCACCTAGGAAAAACCACAACTTAAGCTACATTAGACCGACGCACTCGTGGAACAAGCCAGATTTGTACGTAGAACGACGTCGCGTGGCATCTCGTGGCGGGGATCTATTGTGGCCCTACAAGTCTAATTCCCATATAAAGTATATGGAGACCGTATGTGCAGTGCACCTTAAAGAAATTAAAAAAATGAAAATAGTACAACCAACACTAGTAAGTTCTAGAACAATAAAATAAATATTTGACAAAAGAAGCGACCTTTTAATAAAACTAAACCTATTTCGTAAAATATTTCTCCTCAGTCAGCAACCAGTGAAATGCGCGTGCGAGTGTCGACCGCACCGTCAGCGCATAGAACTGGGGTGCTGGTGGTACTGCGCATTGTCAGCAGATGCGCAACTCGATCACCTGACGCTTTGTAGACACTGCTGTTTCAGCAGTACTGGACAAATAGGTTTTTCATAATACTTGCATTGACATAGTACTATTTAAATCTGTTTAATTATTATCTAATAAATTATACATATAGGTACGTTGATGTGACGCAATGCTTTAATGTCATTTCATCGTCTTTTTTAGGGTTCCGTACTTGAAAAAGAAAAAACGGAACCCTTATAGGATCACTTTGTTGTCCATCAGTCTGTATATCTGTCACGACTCTTTATCTCGGAAACGCTTGGAGGTATCGAATTGAAATTAAAACCATATATTCAAATCTGTGGCCCCTTGAAGCTGTAAAAATTTCAAACTTTTAAGTTAACAAAAATAACGATACGACCGTTTATGTATCAAAAATTCATAGGTTATGTACTTAGTATCTACCCCTACCCGTTGACTGAAAATCCTGGAATTTGCCATGAAGCAGAGTCTTTTAGCAGAAGTATAGGAAAAATCTGAAAACTGTACTTACGTCACACAACAAAAACTTTTGTGATTCGGAAAAATCTTTTTAACTCAATTCCAGAATTGAACTGTTTTCTTAAGTAAGTTTGTGCGGAACCCTCGGTACGTGAGGTAGGAAAAAATTACTACGATAAGTTTGGGCATACTATGACAGTTTGAGTGCATCAAAAATTTGGTAATTCAACGGTAAATTAATAAATACAGCGAATTGCATAAACGTATTTCGCAAAAACTTTTTTTTTCAATGCCTGAAAGAGTCATGCACCTCGGGCTCGACGTACCTATAATTATGTAATACTATAATGTTTATACCAACGTAGATTTTATATTTTAAACAAGGTTTGGGAAAATGCCCTTCCAACTCTTACTCTATGTTGATTTGTGGGATGGTGAGGGAATCAGGTAAATATGAAAACAGGCAGGATACCTCTTATGTATTGTTCATTATATTACGTGATGAAAATCTAGATTCCAGTCGAAATCTCGAACCGTCAACATGACATAGTCTAAAGGAAAAACTAAGGGCATGGAAATAGTTAAATGGTTACGGCGCAAACGCTATCATTGCATTGAAAATGACATCTTTATAGTCGGTCGGTCGTTATCGAATTGAAATGCAGGTCATATAGCATAGATAGTGAGTCACACCGCACATCTCCCGCCACCCAGGGAGTATGTGAATAATTTACAGTCGGACACTGTGACAAATCGAGTCAGCAGACTATGAGCTTGCTCACCTGTCAATGCGTATTTACTACCGGTTGCATGATACATACAGTTGCCATCGCGGATCTTAAACGCTCATCGTCAGAGTGGGGATCGCTTTGCGCATTCCATACATTGGCGAGCCAATCGTCTTCGTTTTTAAATACATGCAGCAACGCAGTGAACGAATGAGGAGTGACGTCTATGACGCGATGGCGCGGCCAGCCAATCACTGATACTCCCCGCCCCCGCGTCGCACTTCGCACCACTAAAGAGACCGAATATTTCACTTGTGCAAGTGTTCAAGATCCGTGATGGCAACTGTACATAGGTATTTGTAATAATTAGACAGGGTTATTTGTAAAACACTGACAACCTTGTAGGACTGTATTACTAACATCATAAACAACAACTCTTGTTCTATGACTTTTTACAAAACATAATACATTTACCAAAAACAAACCGTCAAAATTTCGTTGTTCTATCTAACACAGTTTACCTCTGTATTTTGCTATGCCTACCTACGTCTGAACGACGCGACGCAAGCGCATCAAGCACTCCCGCTGTCTGATTACCGCTACCCTTCGCTATTGTACTATCGCCTGCTTCGCATAGACTGTAATATTTAGAAAGTTCAATTTAAATATTTTTAATTTTGTATGTAAATCTGATGAAATAAAATATGATAAATTTTTAAAAGTCATAGAAGAAATGTGGTCGTTTAGGGTGTTAGTAACATAGTCATAGAGTTTGTTAGTGTCTTACAAAAAACATACATTCAGCCGAACACAAAACCTCCTCCTTTTTGAAGTCGGTTAATAAGCCTGTATTCAGCATTGACGCATCTAGTTCACCGTTAAAGTGAAGCTACTGTATTTCTTAGTGAAGCCAGACTCACTTCACTATGAAATATCGTGTGGTATATAGGGTTATTGTAAAACACTAGCAACCTCTCAGGACTATGTTCCTAACATCATAAACAACCAACTTTTGTTCTATGACTTAAAAATTTATAATAGTTTAGTTCATCACCTTTTCATACAAAAATAAAAATATTTAAACTTTTTTTTTTCGTTTTAAATTGTTTTTTTTTTTTTGCTATGAGAAGACACTAATCTTTTACCCATACGAAGCCTAGAATCCCTGAATTCTCTTACAGATGCCCTGAAAAACCTGGGAGGCCTAATTTATCATTTGGAGAAAGGTTTGCTGGATGAAAAAAGCTCGCTAAAAGATGGCCGCCATGGTCCACGTACTGTGATCCACATAGGACTAAACTACAGAAACCAAACACTGATAGATAAATAGAAATATAAATTGTTCTACTGGGTGTAGTTCTGAAAACATATAATGACAACCTTTATTATTTACTTTGGTTACTAAGTTCCATATACACGGAATGAGATTTTGCATACAACTAAATTCTTCCTTTTTATCCTCTCGAAGGTTTAATTTCCAACCCCTTCTTAGTGCTTGCCTATATCATGAAAGGAAACCTTGTGCAAAGTTTCATGCTTCTAGACCCAGTGGTTTCATTTGGGCAATATTATGTCAGTCATTCAGTTTCTCCTTTTATATATAGGTATAGATTCCTGTTTGACTGAATGTCAACAAAAGTCCGACAAAATTATGTCACCCTACAAAATTTTCTCCTTTAAAAATACATTAAACTTGATTACTGTTAAAATAAAACACTCTCCAAAATATAAAACATTTTAAACTTTAGTGATAAAATTTTCACAATTTCTGATGTAGCTTTCATACAAGTTCGGGTTGAGTAAATAAACGCTAAAATATGGAACACTCATACGGGACATTGAGGGGATTGGATTTTTTCTATTTTCTCTTTAACTATTATGTTTTACGCCCAGGTTTTGGTTTCACAACTGACTCTGTGTTACACACGTAAAACAGAGTAAGAATATTAAGACTTTATTAAGCCAAAATTGCAGAATTTACGAACACTCGTACCGCACCATAAGAGGATTGAGTGTTCTAAATAAACCTTCGTAAATTCCAAATAGAACGTTAAAATCAATTGAATTTTTTCGAATAGTTTTCACTAATGCAACACAATTAAACCACATACAAATGTTAAACATATATCTAGTATATTTCGAGATACGAGAGTGTAGTATTTACTCAGGTTAGAGGATTGAGTGTTCCAGTTAAAGGTCCACTACTTTTTTTCCATCGATTTCACAATTATTTTATCTTCAACATGAAGTTATCACAATTATTTCCTAAATCCTTTCTTGATTTCGTATAAATATAACGAACTTTTAAAAAAGAACACTCAATCCACACGCACACTGAAATATCTGTTGAAATAAATGACGCTTGTTACACGGATTGATCGTCTAAAATTATCTGCTATACTTAACTTACATGGTAATGCTTAACAACCAGGATGCGTTTATGTAAAGGATCTGCCTTCGGACGAAAGGCCACTAATGGTCCGAGTGAAAAGCAACTAGTCGCTCCTATTTTTTAGGTGAGAAAATCATCTAACATACATTCGACGCTCTTGGCCGGAGCGGGAGATATTATTGTCAGACTTTTCCTGCCTAAAAACCCACTCCTGTTCCTTCTTTACCAGGCTTTATTCCAGGGCCCCGGGGATCTCTTTCACATCACCCATGATCCCTGTAGGCTTCGACCCTGCTGGGCCGCTACGGTTGCTGACAACTCCTTGAGGCACACGTGGCTACGCGCCGTCGATGACCTCAGCTCGGTCCAGACGTTTGCCAGACGGTCGGACTGCGAACTACCCATTGCTCGTCGTCCGTAAGCCCGCGCCTATGGAACTAGTTGCTTCTAGCTTAAGGATACGGTGACGTATGATGATATGAGTAAAACTGTTATCTCCATATTTGTAAGCCTTGTACGACCCCCAGTGACCCTGGTTGCGGTTTAGTTCATGACATAATTCTATAGCCACGCACTTTAAACAAACGCATCATCTGCGGACTGCGGTGGCCCTAAATATTTGCCAGATGACACAATATGTGTGTCCGTCTGTTGACGCATGATCGGGAGAGAACAATAGAAGGATGCGTGCGGTGCGGGCGATGCGTCGGCCGACGATGTGCGCGCATGCATCACCGCGACGTCACGAGGCGCGCGAGCCAGGGCGCATGCGTCGAGAAGGTAAGTGACCATTCTTAACCAATCGTTTTCAGAAAGTTATGGAGAGGAACAATCTCGAATGCAAAAGTTCAATGATGTTATGTTACCACGGAACTATAAGCAGGTACGCGATACAGCTTCAGTCATCTACGAGTACTTACACTAATATTTTATAGAGGTAAAGTTTTTTTATGTTTTTTTTTTGTTGGTAGGAGGTCTCTTAAACTTCTAGTCCGATTGCGATATTTTTTTCACAGTTAGAAAGCTGCTTTATTCTTGAGTGACATAGGCTATGTTTTATGTATGAACAAAAGCTAGTATCTCAATATACTCAGTGTTCACCTACAAAGCTTAACATTCTAATTATCCGTAGTGTTACTAGTGTTAGTAGTTAGCAAACACTTGATCTTCACCAGTATTTATTTATTTATTTATTTATTTATTGGCACACCAACAGCATTACATACATGATTTTGTAAAAATAATATTAAAAACAAGGCACTGGTATGCATGCCTATTGTAGGTATGCACAGCTTACACCATGCAAGATATAATATTAATTATTAAAAATTACTACAAAAAAATTAAATATACAAGGGGGGAGAAAAAAAACACAGATACAATTGTATCTGTATATATAAAAATAAAAAAAAATAAATATATCTAAAATAGAAAATTAAACTTTGAAACATTCAAAAAAAGAGAGGATAGAGTAGGTATATGGCATTGACATGTAATAACAGAATAAAAAAATTGGAAGATACCAGTACGTCAGTCCACTGTTAAACATAGACAATCTAACTCGAGAAGTATTTGAAAACCGACTATACTTGGGCTGAACTGTGTAAACTGGTCTTTCTGTCTGAAATCATTGTGATATGTCAGTCGAGTAAGTGAATGTCGATTGTCAACGCATGTTGCATATTATCATCGTGTATTATGACAAAAGTGCGTCAATGTTAATACATTGTTTACAAATTCTCGCAATGTCTTAGAGTTATAGTTGGAAATGCCGTCACCTGGCGCTACACTTGTGTGAGATCAGGTCATTTGAATATTTGTATCCTTTGAAGTTACCTGTCTGAGGACGTATGATTATTTTATGACTTGTTTGAACTACCGACCATGGGGAATGTAAGAGAGAAACACATTTATTTATTAAAACTTCATGCAATACAAGAGTACAAAGGAGGACTACTCTCTACCAGTCAACCAAGGGTGGTGAAGAGAAAACATGGCAGGTGCATAAAAAGAAGAAATGTTGATTAAGAAAATAAAGAAAAAAAATATCTAAACTGTGTATACAAAATAAAATACATATATGAAGAACTGAGAAAATCAATATGAAGAGTCCGAAATGGTTTATCACCAAAAAGTTTCTAAACAATAATATCTTTTCGTAACAATGAATGTGTAAATACATAAGACATTGAAGAATTTTGAGTTTTAGCTTACTAGATAATACTTTTTCAAGTACCAGATACAACTACCAATGACCAGACCCACGAGGCCCTCAGCACTTCCTTCCTTTAATTCTTAACTTTACCGCTCATTAAAAAACAACAATTAATATTATTCCGAGCTGCCAAGGCCCTAAATATTCATTAAGCCTAAGTAATGTCTGTCACGAGTCACTACCTAAACGGAGTGTTTACCAGAAACAGAACTAAACAGAATAAACAGAAGCTGAAACTTAGCTGGGTCCGAAACAGTGCCATGAGGCTTCACAGCCTTGTCGCAGTTGGCTCCGAGCCAGCGGACGGAGGTTATGGTCTGTTCCGGGGAGCAATAGACTGGAAAACATCTGTTAACGGAGGAGTACACGACTTACTAGTGGAAATGATAAAATAACTTGTAGCAAGGTACAACAAACACAGCTTTTGCACCGAAAACAACTAATGCCAAGAAAATACCCATGAAAGCCTTCTCTCTCAGCTCGACTTACCCAGATTCTCTAATTTTTAGAGAAACAAATTGTAGTGATCCACGCGTGGTTGACGACTTGGGTTCGTTCCGGACGGTCACCGGACGACCGGACGGCGTGCTAACCATTGCTCGCCGTCCGCAAGCCTATGCCTACGATGGCTGGCAATCGAGATCAGGGTTCCGGTGGCTGGGGATGAGGGCCGTTTACTCGCGTGTGCGGCCACGTCCTTTGCTAGCATTACTGATTCGCAGAAGAACGCAACCGCCTGCTATTCCTCGTAACTCCGGATCATGGCCTGTACCAGGGCCCGGCGCGAGAGGTCGTTGCGTTGGTCGTTTAAGTAGCAGAAATGTTAAACGTATAGTCGATCTACTGGATACAGTAAATTACTATAATATAAAAAACATGAGCTTTTTATTCATACCTAATTTAATCTACTATAAAGTATTTTCAGGCAACCCTTCATACCCGACCTCTCGAAGCAGCGGGCATCGTTCATTTCCATTCTTATAAATAAGTTCATAGATCTGTCACATAACGTACCAGGTCGCACTTGCCCACGAAATGATTGAATCAACTACAGTTGAACAGTTTGCACCGGACGGACGCTCGGGCGCCGCACGTCAATGCAGGATTCAATTATAAATTTTGCAGCCCCCGAGCATTGAAACGAATTGATATGACGCAAATATTTGACCAATTTAATTCTGGCGAACGAGTTTTGATGACAATTGTCTGAAGATATATATTTATGCATTTTGCCTGCCCCAATTCTCTACTTAGTACCTACATTACAAACCGAATACAACTAAAACAGTTTTCCTTGCGGTGGAAGAACGATTTTCCTATCGCCAGCTCTGATTTCCAAGAGTACACATATGCAATAAATAATTCTATCCATACTTACAATAAATATAAACAAGTTTTTAGTTGTACACGCATCACGGAAAATGTTTGAAATCGGCGTAGGTAGATAACTTTTGTACATTAAAATTGAGTGTAACTTGATACATTATTACTTAGGCTGGGTTTCACTGCAATCGGTTGACTGTATCGAAAGATATACTTCATTGACTGTTGGGCGGTTCGTCTGGTCATCTAGTACCTACTATAACTTTTCTATTGGAATCAGTCAGTCGATACTTACCTCACGTTTACCTTTGGCGTATCTCCGTATGTTGTACGATGGCGTCCGACTGGCTCGCTACTTCCGACACATAGTGTGGTGGTCGTTGGCCGTGGTCGTGCTCGTTCGTTACTGCCCGAGCTCGAACTGTATTCTATTGTGTGCCGCATATGATATTGCAGAACTTAATTAAGTCATGCTGTGCAAGTTAGTTAGCAACGCAAATAATGCGACCAAATAGTCACAACTAGAAATGTACACAACCATATACCTAAGACTAGCTACAGTATTTGTGTATTGTATTGCTAACACAGAATCCTGAATATTGTAACTACAACCATTTTTTTAAAAGAGTAATCATGGAGTTTCTTGCCGGTTCTTCTCAATAGGAAACGACCAATTTCGAACCGTGCACTAGCTTCTGACGTTTTATAAGTGCCCATGTAGGCCTATGTGAAATAAAAAACTTTTGACTTTTGAAGCTCTAAGGATTTAACGCGTATATATACAATTGGGCCCCTTAAGAAGAAGTCACCCAAAGGGCAATGGAGAAGGCTTGTTCGGAGTTTCCTTGCGAGATTACGTCAGAAATAAAGAACCGCAGGAGAACCAAAGTTACCGACATAGCTTAAAGAATCGCCAAACTTAAGTGGCAATGGGCGGGCACATGGCACGCAGAACAGATGGTCGATGGAGACGAAAGGTTCTGGAGTGGCGACCGCGTACCGAAAAACGGAGCGTTGGAAGGCTTCCCACAAGATGGAACTCATCGGTCTGGTTATGGTCGCGGGAATTCGATGGATGCGAAACGTACAGGATCGGTCCTTGTGGCGAAGCTTGGGGGAGACCTATGTCCAAAAGTGGACGTCTTTCGGCTGAAATGATAATGATAACAATTGTTAATTACTAGCTTTAACCTTTCGTATGTGTCTCGCATGGATCCGCGTTCCGGCCATACAACGGGTTAAACCTTTAAAAATAATCTATTCACTTTCAAAGTCCAATTAATTATCAAAGTGCTTTTAACTCAAAAGCCTAAAGAAAAACTAAACACATTCAATGTACTAACAACAAAGTAATGTCCAAGTCATACGTACACGCTCATAAATTATAATTACGGAGCTGTCAATACCGTGATTACGCTCGTCTGGCTCCGAGCGACGCGAAGAGGCTGCGAGCTGACCACTCATGCAGTCTCCAACGTGTTGCAACAACACGCAACTATAAAGGTAGAACTACATTGCGCACACGTGGCCCACGTCGCATCGGTCTCCATACATTTTATATGGAAACTAGACTTGTAGAGCTACATTAGATCCATGCTACGCGTCGCCACGCAACACGCACCGCTACGTGCGTGGCGTGGGCGTGGCCCATCGGTCTGGTGTAGTTCGCGCTTTAAAATAGAACTACATTAGACCGACGCACACGTGTATCACGCCTGATTTGTACGTAGAACGACGCGTGGCGTGGATCAAGTGTAGCTCAACAAGTCTAGTTTCCATACTTTTAAAACGTATGGAGACCGACGCGCCCAGATCGGCGATGTATCACACGTGTGCGCAGTGTAGTTCTACCTTTAATAACATAACAATAACGGGTTGCCCGGACCGGACCGGACGGCTGTCCGACGAACACATCGTTTACGACAAGTCGCTAAATGTAACAGTAAGTTTTATTTCACCCTCGTGAGGCTAAATACCGGAGTTCTAAGGACGCTTACAGACTTGCGACTCATCAAAAAACCTACCGATAATATGACCAAATAATTATTGACGTTGGGTGAAAAAACTAACTGAACTCGTATTCCTACTTTTTTTTGTTAAAAAAAAAAGTAGGAATACGAAAAAAGTTATTTAATGACTTAGTATTACACTAAGTCATTAAATAACTTTTCCCGTTTTAGGTGGGGCGGGATTGTTGCTTGTCATACTTTTATTGATTAAGGTCGCCCACCTTAGTTTCTTCAGTTGCCCGTTGCGTTGCAGGGCCGTGGTAACTATCCAACTATCCCGCAGCTTTCCTACTTTAAATTTGAATCCACTTTAAGGTATTTCAGTAATTTTTCAGACAGCCTAATGTTTGGAGGACAGTAATTATTTTTTTTATCTAATTACTGATTAATTCATTAAACCCCAAGCGAACGCCGGCGTTCGCGCACCTATTGTCTTTCAATTGTGTCTGTCATTATCACGATTGACAGGTTAAACAATTAGGTAACTAATAAAATTATGCTAACTCACCGGTCGACTTATATCTTTATGTATACTTCTCTATCTATTTATTATAGATATATTATCTACTTGATAGATATCTATAAAATATCATTTCCACGAATCTTACTTCACATGCAAAATTAATTAATATATTTTTTTTTTATAGGCATATCAAAAAAAATTAAATAAAAACATCTTGTCACCATGTGCACAACAAAACTAAATTATTTTATAATGACTCATCTGTCGCCAGAATAACATCAAGCAAGCTATTTCCAAAATTGCCAGCCAGCCAAGTTAATCGCAACAGTGTGGGGGAGCCCTAAAGTGTCGACTAGTGGCGGCGCGCGGCGTCGCTCGTCGCTCGTAAACCCTCGCGACTTAATTGCTTTATTTTTACGCTGATTGGGCTCCCGGAGTCTTGGCGTCACAACGGTACATAAGCCTCTTAGCTTTTTTATCTTCATGTCGTTTGTTACATTTTTATGTTGATTAATACCTATCGGAGGTCGTTCAATCAAATAAGTTTTGTTTGGTGCATGATACATAATTTTAAATTTATTGCTTGATAACACGATCAATACAATGCCAAAATTGACAACCCAAGATAGAGCCACTTGGCGCAGGAAAGTGAGGAGACCCGACCCCAAATAATGGGACCAGGGAAGGAAGAAGAAGAAGAAGAACACGATCAATACTCATATAAATAAATATAAGTTGGCGAACATAATTATCAATAGTAACATTATAGACTAGGCGCTGGCTGGAATTGAATATGCAAAATATGAGGACCAAAGTCTGTAAATAATTTTAACTTTTAAGCTCGGAAAATCGTGCTGGTTATGATTCTGTATGTTGCCAGAAAGTTTCACGCTTCATTTATTTACCTCCACCCTGTTAGATATTATATAATTGAATTTACGAAATCACTCTAATTATCAAGCCGATAATTTGTGAGTTAGTGTTTACTTCTTTACGCTCTAACGGCTGGTAGACAATGTGCTGGCATAACACATAGGATACTGTATATTGTGAGAACATGTTCCCTTGGAATAATTTTCTACTTTCATGCAGGCGAAGCCAGTGGCAGAAGCTAGCTAAATATAAATCTGAAAGCGAATACACAATAACACTCAATTATTTGCAGAAAAAGGAGAGACTTGAGAAGATGTTCGATAAAGACTCGTTTAGAAAGCTGACTTGGACTCACAACTCACACTGAAACGTTCATGATACTAAGTTATGGCAAAATTCAATGAACCCCATATTCAATATTATATTCGTTCCAAACGTGAACCCTCTACCAAAATACTACCCTCGCGGAATCCTTTCGCAGTCCATTGCTTCGTTAGTTCGAAAGCTTTTCCGTGTTTGTTAAAGCTAAACAGCAATGGAATTGCAAACAATATAAAGGTTTGATTTTTTATATTTTCATAGTGGCTCTGATTGAATCAGGTCACAGAACACGTGTCATGTGAGGGTGAAAGGAACTCCGACTGGCCACTGTGACTGGAAGTTAGCAGTAGGTGAAGTTTAAACAATACTTCGTGGAAGAAACCCAAGATGACCTGGGGTTCATCAAGAAGTTTTGAGGTGGGAAATCACATCAAATAGCCTCTGCCATGGCGTGACTCTGGGTGGAGCAGGAGGACGTCTCAGACTCTGACTAAAAACCCACCTTTGCGTTCCAGATCATGGTAACTCTTTTGAACTTTACAAGCTGCAGCTGCTTCAGTTTGGCTGACAACCGAACCGCGTGCTCATCGCTCGTCATCCGCAAGCCCGCGCCTACGGTGGCCAGGAATCGCCATACGACACCCGACGCCAGCTCATCAAGAGCAAAGATGACATTATACTTATAACTACATACTTTTCCATCAAGGGACCTGCCAATTGATGGAAAACACTTAAAATGATTTATCAATTTTTAAATATGATTTATTTCTGGTATTTCTCGTACCTACCTATATATTAATCGTCCAATAATTTAAGTGTCTTCAAGGCTAGAGTGAATAGGCTCTTAATAAACTAGTGCACTGGTTTATATAAATAAAATAAAAAATCTACTACACCGCTAAATATTCAAACAAGCCATCAGAAAATCTAGAAAACCCAAAGACGTCACTAGTTATGTATTATTGCCTGGTAATCAATAACACCTAGTTTAGTTGACGCTGGGATGGCGATGTTGGGCAGCGCTGAGGTCAGCACAGTTGAGAGTGAGACGTGTGTCACCGGCGACCGAGTGTGTACTGCCAACAGGTGATGCAATAAGCGAAATTCCATATTGTTTCTGTACAGATGAATGGTACACAAGACAATAGATCAGCAAGCAATGCAGCAGGTGGCAGGTGATGATGTTAAAAATTAAATTGTCTTTTTATAAGCCATCAAACTTGAAATTAAAGTTCAAGTGTTAGACAGATTCTTACTGCAATCTTCAGAAAAATGAAGAAGTAATAATAACTCTATTATTTCCAAATGTGAATTTTATTTATATTCACGAATATATATATATTACCTACACTAATTTCAATTAACTAAAATATAACGGTAATGTGCCCAAAAGACTGGCGACATTGCCACGCTGTATGGCAATGCTTAAATCCTCTCTCTTAGGTTAAAAGCAGCCGAAGTGTCAACTAGACGTTTCGACAGATCTTGAAACAACTTGTGTGCACTCTGAGCCCACCACGGATATCGATGGCGCCCAGGATCCGAAAGTTACAACCTCAAACGGTTAGAAAATAAAAAAAAATCCGATTCATACCTACATTCTAAATGTTTGTGCTAACACAACACAATACGTACGTATGTAACTAGTGTAGTTAGCTATTATTATTTATCTTTCTAGGCATCTCTGCGAGGCCTTCTCGCTGTCCTTCCATATTTCTGTTTTTCTTTACAAAGGACCATGCAGTGTTTACCTGTTTTAAGAAACTAACGAAAAATAAACAAAACTCACTCATCCACATAGAAATACATACAACGCGATCGTCAAATAGATACGAACTTAATATCATCACCTTCCTGCCCTTGTCCTGTGTTATTTGGGTTTTTTTTTCTTCCGTTCCGTCTTTCCTGTCGTCGCGTTATCACTAACTCCCTTTTCTTTCATACCTATCACTCCTCACACAATCCGTCCATATTTTCTTTGACCTCTCTCTACCTCTCCATCCATCTACATGTACACTCATAACTCTTTTAGTAACATGTATATCATCCCTCCTCTTTACATGACCAACCAAACCAAGAGAAACGACTCCCCTCCAACATTTCAGTCAGTGGCGCAACTAGCAAACTTCTTCTGATATACGTACCAAGATACAAACTTAGTATGTTGAACAGAAAGGAAATGTTCAAAGTTGAAAAACTTTAAATGAATAATTTATCATGTAGCACAATTTTTCATTTAAACTTTGCCGAATCCTTCGGGGTAACATTCGTATTTCCCACGTTTCAAAGCATCCTTTTTTATGTAATAAAAAGCTAAGACAAATATGATAACGGTTGTTTTCCTTCACCGGTTTGAGAAAGGATTACCACCCTGTCTCAAACCGGTGAAGGAAAACATCGTGAGGAAATCGGCATATCTTAAAACCAAAAATTCGAAGACATGTGACATTTACCAACCCGCAGGCTAATTATATATGCAAGGCTATGCTATGCTGTACTATGCTATGGTATGCTATGCTATGGTAACCGTCATCCAATATTAGCACAAGAAAAACCAAAACAAGTTGTAGTTGTACTACTGCACAGTCCTGTACAGTGCCTGTTACGGTCCAGGAGCCTGCATCGATCCGCCCAGCGCCGCGCCGCCCGCCCAGCGTGACGGCCGCCCAGTGAACAGAACCGAAAATATTCACTGAAACCTGCTGAAACTGCTGCCAATTACCATTACATGTTCTCCGGTTCCTCGCCTCTCTAAATTAGAAGGCACCGCGAGGGTGGTTATTTATAGGTATATGTAGTCATTAATTAAGGAAAATTTGGGCAACAGTAATTGTGGAAAATATTTCAACACAATTTCGCAGTTCATTCGTTTCCAATTAAGATTAAAATTATTTATCAAATACTTTTGCTGTCAACTTCGCTCACAACATTACTTTTTGCGTGAAGGGTTGCCTTTTGTCATTTTCTGTACCCCTGAATTTCTATTCAAGAAAATGACAAAGGACAAAGTTAAAAGTAAAGTTTCTTAGAATAAACTTGTAATAATAAATTAATTTATTCTTTATTGTACACTATATAAACAAAAATACAGGACAAACATTCTTAAAAATAAGTGTACAATGGGCGGTAGTTTATTCTATTCTTAAAATAAACTTTATTGTACACCAAGCACTAGTATACATAATGAATGTTTAATTAACAGAAATAGTTAAAGGGCTTATTAGGGAAGGTCTTTTTGTTATTTAATTATAGTCTCAATTAATAATATTCATAAACAGCGAAGTTATTAGCGTTTTTCTTTATCCCAAAAGGTTACTCAATTTATGAAAATATTGTGGTACATGCTATTTTTTATATTATGAATGTCGATAAAATAGAAAAACACTGCGCGTAAGCCCACTCCCTCTCCTAGAGAGGAGGCCTGAATCTCTGAAGCTGATGATGATGATGACTGCGCGTAGTATTTTCTTGTAGTTTCAAATGGTTATGACTGATTGATTCAATTATGAATTTACCAATTATGACAAATATTCGTGGACAATTTCGGGACTTCGGTTTTTTTTTTACTTTTGACTACACAAGTATGATCCTCTACACAGATATGAACCGGTACGGATAAAGCCCCTTTTTGTACTAATTAAATATAGTCGTGTAAGGATATCATTTAACAAATAAAAAAGTTAAATCTATGAGTTTCATAGTGTATGCCAAACACGATGATTGGACGAGTAGTTCAAACGTGAAAATGTAACAAACATTCAGTGTGACATACACATTCACATTATTATAGTTAGGATTGTTTCACATACCTAGCTACTTGAATAAAAATTTAAGCTGTCTTTTTTTCTACTTACTCGGCGATTACACAGCCATTGTTTAATGTTACCGCCATTATTTTGACAACATAAACCACGCCGGTATGTATACCTGTATACGTAAGAAGGGATCGAAACATGTGGGTAGAGTTTACCCTGGTGTTCTCTCATTTCATTAATTATGTTTAATTTGCATGTAATTTGGGGCTACCAATCCGACCGTATTTTTTTTGTTTATGAACCGATCTTGATCATTATTTTTTTAGGTATTTACTTATTTCATTTGCCAATTCAAAAGTGATGTGTATCTAATTTGAATCATTATGGGTATTTTATCATTCCTATAGGCAGTTATCATAAAAAAATACCGACTGAATTAGTAACCCAGGTAACCCCAAAAACATTCCAACCGGCAAGTGAACTCTACATATCTGCCTACTCCTTCAACCAACAATAGTACCCAACAATACCAACAATACCTACCGCCAATACCCAACAATACCCCCCAACCACCCCCCCCCACTACCCCCCATACCTACCGCCAAGGGTAAGGGGGTAGGGTATTTCTGCCCACTCAACAATAGTAAATAAACAAACAAACACATCGAAGACGTTTATGCAGAAAGTGATTTAAGTTATTAACTTTAAGTCACATTTTTATAAGGTCTCGTCAAGTTTGTTAAGCTTAGTCATTTTTGCCTTTCAAGCGTATGCATTTTTTTGCCATTTTGCCTTTTAAGTATGAGATTATATATTAGTCCTCAAAGACTTGCATTCATGTGTATTGAAGAGTATGGTCTATCTACAAAGTTCTTCAACAGAACTTCACCAAAATTAAATGGGACCATCGCGAGCCATCAAGAAATTCAAAATCACTTGGTAAGAGCAAAACTTTTTCAAAAAAAAAGACCCCTCAAAATCGGTTAACATTTGTCCATGATATCGCTGCACAAGATACAAAAAAAAATTCAGACAACTGGAAAACCTTCTTTTTTGGGAGTTGGATAAAAATAGCTCCCCATTACACGTAGTTCGACCCCTGTACATCTAGCGCTATCTAGACCCGAAGTAGACAAACAATTAATCATAGGTCATAGTTAGCGAGCACTAACATTAACATACTCGTTCATTATCTCCACCACGCCCACAGCGCTCACTGGATAATGTCAACACGCTGAGCTGCCCACGCTGCCATCCATCATAGTGCCATGGCGGCGTGTCAGCGTGTCACATGACACAGTTCACGGATACCTAGGGTCGGGTGCCTGGGGGTCGAGGGTCACCAGGACAGTGTCGAATACTCCGCATATTTCACCGTAACATATGACTCAATATGATGTATGCTCGTAAGGACAAACGTTTATGGCTGGTCGGAGGTCGCCTCTGCAGAAATGGCAAAACTAGAGACTAAAGCTAATGGAAACTTGCAGAAATTATCTGTTGTGCAATTTATTTTGATCTGTGCTCGACAAGATGTCATGAAGCTGCAACCCCTATTCCAAAAGTTTCATTTACCTTCTTTATAGCTTCTATTGGGGAAGATCTCATAGAGTTGATACTCCGCGAAGCTAACAGGGTCGCCGACGTAGCCCAAAGAATCACCAAACTAAAGTGGCAGTGGGCAGGACACATTGCTCGCAGAACAGATGGTCAATAGGCCTAAAGTGACCGCGCACCGGAAAACGCAGTGTCGGAAGGCCTCCTAAAAGGTAGACTGACGACCTGGTGAGAGTCGCGGGAATTCGGTAGATGTAAGACGCACAGGTTTGGGCGCTGTGGTGACGCTTGGGGGAGGCCTAATCAACAACAGTAGACGTCTTTCGGCTGAAATAATGATGATTAATACTACTATGCAAGCGACCACACATTTGACATCTACGATCTGTGTCTACAATAGTTGTATAAAGGTACTAATATTGTAAATCTGAAGAGTTGGTTTGTTTGTTTGAACGTCTAATCTCAGAAACTACTGGTTCGAATTGCAAATATTGAGCCATTTTTTAGTGTTGGCTAGCCATCTTATCGACGACAGACGATGTAAGCTGCGACCAATAGAACAGTGACCAAAGACGCGGGTGAAAGTGAAACCGCGGGGGGTAGCTAGACATGAAATCACGACTTTTTCCCGTCGTGGGCAAGCTGACACAGAGAGCTACCTACTACCACCCTTCACAATATCCTATTTTTGCTATAGCAACAATTAAATAAAAAGACTAATATGTATTTTTCTGCAACTAATCATACACATCTTCCGTCACAATGTCACAATCAATTAGATTTGTGTCATCAAAATAACTTACATAACAATAGTTAAACATTACCCGATCAAGTTCTTATTACAATAGAAATTGTTCGGCACTCGTCAGCAGATTTCAGGAAGTCCCCGGTAAGTGCAAACGGCGCATCAATTTATTTAGTTTGCGCGTCAAACATTAACAATCTGTCAAATTCGCTAGAATGTGTCGCTATGTTGTATTTTGCGGCACAAATGCTTAATGGAGGTCATGTTGAGTCACCAGAAATATGTTTCAGCTCAGTTGGTGGTACTTTGCTACCTACTAGCTAGATACACCCGTCGCGGAGACTGTGCTAGCCTGTGCGGCGCCATTGTTTCTCGTTATGAAGCCAGTCAAAGATACAGTACTCATACAAGCGAGTTATAGTTAATTTATGACTAGGCGTATACTTTGCCCTTACACATTGTACCTATATTTAGATAAGCAATCATCAAAACACTTCTCCCGCTTTTGGGTGGAGCCAGAGAGACTTATACTGACTGGCTACGAGTTGAGGTTGTCAGAGTCTACCAATCGCGCAGCCCTAAAATATAGTCCGCTACAGGGCTACGGGAACATTTGAAACAGTTACCGTGCCGCTGGAACGAAAAGTGCAACTGAAAACGACAGGTTTTAGTCAGTAAAAGTATCACAAGCCCTATCATTCCGCCCTAGAGCGGGAGAAGAATCATTTGAAGATTTTCAAACTTAAAAAAGCCTAATAAGTACCAGTAAGTTTAGATACCTTGATATCAATCCAATAACATAATTAATCTGCTAGTACCTAATTATGTTCCCACTCCTAGACATCAGGCTTCACCCGCTTCAGGCATCTGAGTGAAACAAAGTAGCTAGAGTCTGTCTAAACAGTCAAACGACTTGGGTAATTATTATGTTAAAATGAAATCTGATGTTGTCAACACTGGTTCAATAATCAAGGTTGATTAATTGATATTGATCATTGTTTACTTACAGAACAACCTTATAAAAAATAAACGATTAAAAGTATTATTTAAATGATTAAATATTATATAAAATTCCCAAGTAGGTTGACTTTTTAGACAGACTATATTGTTCTATTTTATCAAACATAGCAAAAAAGCAAACACTTCAAACCAGCCCAAGGAACACACCGCAAGCACAATCTATTTTGTGCCACAAGTATCTTAAGAGAGTAAACAAAATTGTCTGCTCTGACTCAGGAGTGCGGGCATTCGAGCTGGCTGGTCGAGGATCCCCCACAACGGTACTAATGCAACAGTAGCAGTAGTTATCAACTGGTGCAGTGGCGCTACAGGTTGCTGGGAGGCAACGAGCGGTGCCAATACTAACATAACTAGCTTCGTAGCACTGTTGATGATGATGTAAAACTACGTGATGAAACATTCAGAGAGCTTCCATGGCATACCATAATTATCTTCATTGACTTGTTAAATCTTGTCTATCCCATAGTTGTGCACTTTTCTGGATTAAATAGTTATGTACTTATGGCACGTAATACGAATGTCGAGATTGAATAGAAAACTCTAGCCTGCATCATTGATCTTATATGACTGGTCTGTTGGTCTATAGTGGCCCTGACTGCTATGCCGGAGATCGTGGTTTGACTCCCACCCAGGACCAACGTTTGTGTGATGAGCACCGAGCATGATCATTTGTTCCGTGTCTGGGTGTAATAATAATGTGTAATATGTATGTATGTTTGTCAGTCTAGTACTCATAACGCAAGCTCTGCTTAGCTTGGGACTAGATGACGTTATATGATAGATGTCCCCGTGTGTGGTGTCCGTGTGTGTGACCGGAACAGTGGAACAGAAGTCAAAAGCGAATATATTAACAACAATAAAAAGTTAAATTTAACGCTGTTGGTACAGACAAATAAAAGGTTTGCTTCATTAGAATATCATTCTTCAGAACATTTTATAATTCCTTTCTAAGATGGAAACAACGGATCGTAAGCAAGCTTGAGTGCAACTGTTCGCAGCTCCTCGCTGTAAAACCATTTCGATTCATACATTGTGCTGAACTTATCCTAGTTTCAATCCGCGACTCCGCTCTCTCGCTGTTTCGCCAGGAACTGTGAAAAATAACTTGTGCTTAACCTACTTCCTGCTAAATCATGTCGCTCGTGCTAAACTCAACCTTGTTCCAACACTTCGGGATTCATATTAGAATGTGACTCGTGAAACCTAACATCTACTTGAAGATGATCATATCAAATCGGTACTTTACGGCTATGAATGTAGAGTAGGTTTTCGCTCGACAATGCGAATAACTTCTATGTTTCCTTTTCCTCAATTTCCAGAGTTTGGAGAGGTCAACAACCGTGCAGAAGTCCAGTGGTGTGAGGATTGCTTCTCGACGAGATTTCTTGTCAAGACCGACTCTCACAAGTCGGATTTGAAGTTGTTCTGTAGCCGCTGACTTCAGAAGTGACCTCCGGTTTATTTCATGAGCAACTTTTCGCTTGACTGTGTATCACTCAGACGCGTATTCTTCTGAATTTTACGGCTTACTTGCCTCGCTATGGTAAGCCATAAAGCATAAATATATTTTTTTTTAAGCAATGAGATAACTTTACCATGATGGTGCACAAGCAACTACACAAAGAAATATTAAAATAGAACTTGAACTGAGCAGTTTTTCATTTTCCTTTAATAATATTCCACAACTAACACACAACGCCGTCCAGTCCCAAGCTAAGTAGGGTGTTATGAGTACTAGACAACTGATAAACATATACATTAAATATGTCTAAATACCTACATATTAGTTTTATGTAAACATGCCTGCGTTTTCACTACAATAGTTTACACCTAATCTAAGATAAGTCACTTCTAGGTAAGCTTGCTCCACCGTCCACCGCATCATTGCTTACCATCAGATGGGGCAGAAGGCCAACGCGACCCAATTAATAATAAAAAAAGGTAATCAAGAGAAAGACTATAGATATGGCTCGAATTTTTTATGTACGTATATGTCGTGGCCAGATCTTGATCACTTTATGATATGGCGCGTTTAAACGCTAACATTTGAACATATGTCGATCCCCGTTTGGCCATATCATTGATGATATAGGGTTTCTGTGATAATAAAAAGTCTAAATAAAGTAAGTTGGCCAAACGAAGATTGGCATATCATCAAACTTTATTGTTTAAAACAATCCAGCCAGTTTTACTTGGCCATATTATGAAGTAATCAATTTCTAAGATGTGGCCACGACTTTATATGACTCGCGCTGAACGGGTACCTGTAGTGACTATGTTAATATTAAACTGATGCTTCCTGAGTCAACATTGTCTTAAAAATACCCATACCCCTACATAAGACGTCAATTGTAAGCGATAATACTGACAATCAATTAGGAATACTAGGTAGAGCAATAAGATAATTGCGGTCACCCTCTGATGCCCAAGAGGCTGGGCTCGATAGCTTCACGGAACCGTTGAGTCACGCTCAACGCATGGCTGATGAATTCGGGGAAACCATCCAACACATTTGGTTAAAAAAATCACAATAGTATTATTGTGATTTTTCACATATTGATTAGATTTTCCTCATATCTTATTCTAAGCAAGCCCGCGCCTATTTGTGGTGAATATTGAGTGAATTTTGATGTATGTATCTAGACAGACGACTCCTTGAAAATATAAAATGTAGGTGGCATATGTCAGCTTGTGTGTCCAAAGCTATAAATCTCCGAAACTACGTGAGATGTTAAATATATACAACATTCTTTTTGTTTATGCGAAACCCGAATAGTGACTGAATGGATTCCAATAGTTTTTACACCATATTATATTTTTTCCCAAAAATATTTAAAAAGGTTACAAGTTGGACACCACCGACACTAAGTACAACACAGGTCACGGCAGGTCATAGCGGGCATTACGAGCCAGCAAACAGCTGAGTGCAAGTGCAAAACAACCTTTGAGTCGCCTGGATGGCACAGTGACTGTGTATTTTGATGACAAGCCTATAACTTTATAATTTTTCATGTTACAGTTATGAAATTTTGTACATAGATCCTTTACATAAAAATATTAGATAAGCACGTGTTTCTAGTTTCACATTTACTAAAAGTGATGTTGTAGGTATACCTACTTACTAGTTTATCATAAAACTGTTTATAATAAAATAATATGATAACTCAAATATTGGTTCTCATGATGCTACTGATAAGGCTGAACCCTCAGCGAATAGGTATCAATTTATAAAAAATATAGTTTAACTAGCGGTCTCGACAGAGGTTGCCCTGTTCAAAAGCTGGATTTCACCAGAAAAAAAAATTAGAACCCGATTGTGACTGCAATTGTATTATCAAACCATTCAGGGACCCACTCAAATACATACACACAAAGTTTCATCCAAATCGGTATAGTCGTTGGAGTCGGGTGATAAACTTAAATATACTAAACTAGCGACCCGCCCCGGCTTTGCACGGGTGCGAAGTGCGCACCGGGCGGCCGGCCGGTACCGCCGCAAACGCTACGTCCCGCAATTTTTAAATCTGTTATATCTTCGAAAATATTCACTTAAATCATACGGTGTTAAGGGCCATATAGATCTATCGGCGCAAATATTTCTAAAAACGCGCAGAGCGCACGTGCAACGAAACGTCATGCACTACTCACGCGGCGCGCCCCTCCAAAAGTGAAAGGCAGAGCTTATAAAAGGCGGGCGCAGCGCGTGAGCGGTCATTCGTTCGTCGACATCCGAGCTGGTCGGACGTTTCTGATGTGAATTTATTATTATATTATTTTTGAATTATTTTGAAACTGATTTGTTTGCATAAGTGTTATATAATTATAAAAGTTAAATCATACAAAAAGTGATTTATATAATAGTAAAAGTGATTTGAATAAAACAAAATGGATCATAATGAGGCTTTTATTCGTGAAGACACCCCTCCTCTTATATCAGAAGAGGGGACGAATCGACGCCAACAACCTACTCTTGCAAATACAGCAACCTTGGCGCTCCTGGCTAATACATTTAAAGACACAATGTGTGAAATGATGATGCAAATGTCTCAGGACAATCATGCTGCACTGGCATCAATGATGAAAATCTTTCATGGAGATGAAAATCGATCAGTTCGCATCTCTGATGTCTATTTTCCAAGTTACGATCCTGATAAAGGCACAGACGTAAGAGAATGGGTAAATCTCATAACAAGAACTCAAGAAGAATACAAATTAAAAGATCACGAAGTTCGTCTTAAAGCTGCAAGTGTTTTAAAAGGAAGGGCGCAAACCTGGGCCGATGATTGTCTACTGAGAACAACGACTTGGGCAGAAATGAAAGAAGACATGTTACAAACATTCGAGCCAGAATCTCGATATTTTTCCGATGTACTGAAATTTCGAAGATACACCATTAATGATGCAGATAACGTACCAGAATACATATCAAATGTCTGGAAAATGTTTAAAAAAATTGTTAAACCGGATCCAACTGAAGAAGATGCTGTTGAATTTGTGATCGGTAGTATACAAGAAGACGACCTTCGCACAGAACTCCTAAACAGCAGGTGCAAGACAGTTCCAGAGCTAATAGCGATTGCAAAAACCATGCGTAAACGTAAATTCCCTTCAATACAAGAGCGTATACCTAATAAGAAGCAAAAAATCGACGGTAGTAAATCAGACCAGGGTTTGACATGTTTCGTATGTGGCAAACAAGGGCATCGAGCTCGTTGGTGTAACCAAAATTCAATTGCACGAGCTCGCACAGAACAACAACCAAGTACATCCACTTCCAGAGAAACGGAAGCAGCCAAGCCTACAGATAAAAGGAAAAAGGAATGCTCCTACTGCTCTGTTCCCGGACACACTTATGAAGCTTGTTTCAAAAGACGTAATGCTGAAAAAAATGTTAATCTGTGTCAAGTCAAAGAAAAAAATGCCGAAAACATTATCACAATTACAATCAACAATAAGTCTTTTGAAGCCATATTCGACAGTGGAGCTGATTGTTCACTGGTGAGGGAATCGATAGCCCTCGCTCTTCCTGGAACAAAAAGAAATAAGACGACTTATCTAAAGGGTATCGGACCGGTATCTGTCATATCCTTTAGCACAGTAACACCTGTATGCAAAATAAACGGCATGCATCTTGAGCTCGATCTCCACATCGTGCTGGATCACGAGCTACCAGCAGATATTCTAATCGGAAGAGATATGCTGAGTATTCCAGGTATAAAGGTCACGCTGACCAACAGTGAAATATCAGTGACCAGAAATGAGCAATGCCAAATTCCGATAGAAATATGGAATCTGTCTTCAAGCACTATAAATACGGATATAATAAACAAGAAGGAAATAGAGAACTTAATGGATCTATTGAACAAATACAATAAGCATTTCACTGAAAGTGTAACTGGATCGCGAATAACGACTGGTGAATTATCTATTCGACTAAAAAACCCCGACAAAATCGTAAATCGACGACCTTACAGACTGGCACCAATCAAACGCGAAAAAGTTCAGGCAATTATTAAAGAGCTCCAAGAAAAAAATATAATTAAGGAAAGCAATTCACCTTTTGCAAGCCCCATTATAATGGTGAAGAAGAAAAATGGCGAAGACCGGTTATGCGTGGACTACAGAGAATTAAATGCAAACACTGTACGTGACCATTACCCACTGCCATTAATCTCGGAACAGCTTGATCAACTCGCTGATGCTAAATATTTCACTTGCCTTGATATGGCAGCAGGATTTCATCAAATCCCAATTTCTCCAGAATCAATCGAGAAGACTGCATTTATAACTCCCGACGGTCAATATGAATATTTAACAATGCCGTTCGGATTAACAAATGCACCGTCAGTTTATCAAAGGGCTATAAATAAGGCTTTGGGAGATCTACGAGACAAAATCGCACTTGTCTATATGGATGATGTACTTATACCAAGTAAAACAGTTGCTGAAGGTATTCAAAATCTGGAAAAAGTTTTAGAAGCCCTTACCAAGTGTGGCTTCTCCATAAATATTAAAAAGTGTTCATTTTTGAAGGTTTCTATCGAATATCTTGGCTTTATAGTCAGTGATGGGAAGGTGAGGCCTAGTTCATCTAAAGTTGACGCATTGGCAAGAACCCCTCCTCCCGAAAATGTGAAGCAACTAAGACAATTCAATGGCTTGGCTGGGTATTTTCGCCGATTTATTTCCAACTTCTCAACTATAATGATACCATTATACAACTTAACCAAATCCGGTGTAAAATGGAATTGGACTGAAGAACATGAAGCAGTACGATCCAAGATAATAAATTATCTGACTTCAGCACCGCTGCTTACAATATTTAAAGAGAATCATCCAATAGAGCTTCATACGGATGCTAGTGCAATGGGATTTGGAGCAGTGCTAATCCAACCAAAAGATGGGATTCGCCATGTGATTGCTTATTTCAGCATGAGGACAACGCCAGCTGAATCCAAATATCACAGCTACGAGCTTGAGACGTTGGCAATAGTTCGAGCAATTAAACATTTTCGCCATTTTCTATATGGACGAAAATTCACAGTCATAACAGACTGTAACGCAGTAAAAGCATCACGCTACAAACAAGATCTATTGCCTAGGATTCACAGATGGTGGGCCTTTCTACAAAATTTTGAATTTGAAGTAGAATATCGAAAAGGTGAAAAATTGAAACATGCCGATTTCTTTAGCCGAAACCCACTTCGAGTTGTTATGAATTTGACTACCAAAGATGACTGGCTGATTGTAGAACAACGGCGTGATTCTGAACTGAGTAAAATCATCAAAGAAATTCATACAAATCATGACCTGTATCCGGATTACGAACTCAAAGACAACGTTTTACACTTCAAAACTAATTCTAAAGGAAAAATCAAACTGACCAAAGTTGTCCCACAATCTTATCGATGGAGTCTTATAAACACCTACCATGAAGCTCTCAAACACATGGGATGGGAGAAAACGTTGGCAAAACTTAAAGAAAACTTTTGGTTTCCTAAAATGTCATCAACAGTCAGATACTTTGTAGAGCACTGTGTCATATGCAAGACTATGAAAGGACCATCAGGAGCTGCACAAAGTCGATTGAACCCAATCGAAAAAATACCTGAACCTTTTCACACCATCCACATCGATATTTCCGGCAAACTTAGTGGTACTGCTTCTCAGAAGGAATATGTTTTTGTAGCAATTGATGCTTACACGAAGTTTGTTATTCTGCAACATGCCAAAAACAAAACCCAAACCAGTGCTTTAAAACATCTCAAAGAGATAGTTTATTTATTTGGTGCTCCAAAGCGTATTATTGTTGATGGCGATGGTGCATTTATTTCACATTACAAGAACTACTGTGACCAATATGGGATACAATTACATCAATGCGCCGGATATACAAGTAGAGGAAACGGACAAGTGGAAAGAATTATGAGAATAATAAAGAATGGCTTGACTATTATAAATAACACACAGAAATGTCATTGGGCGACATCACTGGGAGCTTTACAGCTAGCTATCAACTCCACTTTCTCAAAAACCACAGGACTGACACCTATCGAATTGTTAACGGGGAAAAAAGGAAGTGTCCCCCCAGAACTCCTAAATCTTATAGATGAACGTAACGAAAGGGTTGACCCAGAAATGATGAAAGAAGCTGTGTCAAGAAGGATGACCGAACAGGCCGAAAAAGACAAAATGCGCTACGATAATAGTAAAGCCAAAGTGAAGCGATTTGCGAAAAGTGAATATGTTCTTTTACGCGAGCCTCCAAGACTGGGCACTAAACTAAGCCAAAAGTATGATGGACCGTTTGAAATAAGAAAGGTCTTACCACATGACAGGTATGAAATTCGTCGTATTAATGGTCGTGGGCGATGCAGAAAAGTTTGCCACGAACATTTAAGAAGAGCACCACACTTTGGGGTTCAAAGTAACGTGGCCGTATCGGCAATGAATAGAGAGATGGATGAAAACGGGACATCTGATGAGAACAATAGCAATTAAATCAAATTAACGTTGTAAGTACAGAATTTATTATAATTACGTGAAGGTTAAGTAACCGATGTGTTAAGACCAAAATGAGCGTTGAGGCTTTGAGGTTCTATAACGTGTGACCAAAATTAGCGCTGAGGCTATGAGGTTCTATAACGTGTGACCAAAATTAGCGCTGAGGCTATGAGGTCGATGTTCAAAATGATTCGCGAATCAATCCAAAATTAGCGCTGAGGCTATGAGGATGATTGGCAATCAACGAGACTTGTATTTGAAAACTAATGAAGTTATTTTTGCAGATTGCTGTAAGATGTCGGTGCAGGGACGCACCCATCATCAGAATGGCCGTATCGGCGCAAATATTTCTAAAAACGCGCAGAGCGCACGTGCAACGAAACGTCATGCACTACTCACGCGGCGCGCCCCTCCAAAAGTGAAAGGCAGAGCTTATAAAAGGCGGGCGCAGCGCGTGAGCGGTCATTCGTTCGTCGACATCCGAGCTGGTCGGACGTTTCTGATGTGAATTTATTATTATATTATTTTTGAATTATTTTGAAACTGATTTGTTTGCATAAGTGTTATATAATTATAAAAGTTAAATCATACAAAAAGTGATTTATATAATAGTAAAAGTGATTTGAATAAAACAAAATGGATCATAATGAGGCTTTTATTCGTGAAGACACCCCTCCTCTTATAGATCTATATTAAATGAACAATATATTCAAGGTATTTAATTGGTTAAGGATTAATGCTGTATTAGTTAAAATCGCTTCGAAAATTAGCCATTATTTGTCGTAAAAAGTAAATGACAAAAAAAAGTTATTGTGGGTTATCCATAAGAGATAGACATATACCATCACGGACTTTTCTGTAGACCTTTTCAATGTGTACAATACTTAGTACATTATTTTGATAAAACTCGTAGGGTTCAGCCTGCGTTTGCAATGTAAGCGGAAAAAATGTAATTATTTACGACATCACATTAGAAACCTCAAAAATAACAGTACTTCTCCACTATTTAATGGATGTTATTATACATATAAACCTTCCTCTTGAATCACTCTATCTATTAAAAAAAACCGCATCAAAATCCGTTGCGTAGTTTCAAAGATTTAAGCATACAAAGGGACATAGGGACAGAGAAAGCGACTTTGTTTTATACTATGTAGTGATATACACTAGTGGTCCCGGGAAACGCATCGGCCGGGGAACGTTCGGGCGGTCGGGTTTCGCTTTCGGTGGTCGGCGTTTGCTCGAATGCTGACACTTTTCGTCAAAGACAAAATATTAAGAAAACGATTGCGGCGCCACCTACCGGCTTTAATTGTACTTTCAAAACTATCCAGGGACCCACTTAAATATACTATCAAAATTTCATCCAAATCGGTCAAGCCGTTTAGGAGTTACGTGTCACGGAACTCCTAAACGGCTTAATCTAAACTTACATACAGAAAATACATAAATATAAATTGCTAGTCACAAAATACAACAACAACAATGCAACATGTGCATGTAACGTGTTCAAATAACTGTACATAATTACAATAACTATACCTAATACTAATAATAACTGTAAATATATGATTTAAGAATTTCTCGAAAGAAATTGCTATTTACACTAAAAAAATCTGTCTAAGGTAAAATTCTTAAACAAAATAAAAAATAAACTTCAGCAAAAAGAATCGCTGAGGACAGGATTCGAACCTGCGCGGGTAGAACCCATTGGATTTCAAGTCCAACTCCTTAACCACTCGGACACCTCAGCTGTGATGAGTGGCGCCAAATTTTGAATCGGTGTCTACAAGTCATTCTCTTTGCTCAAATTGTGACGTCAACGTATGACAGTTAGATAGCGCCTTTTGTGGTCGCACGCGCATTCTCTAACAATAGAGATTAATGACGGAAGAGTTACTAGTTTATTTTTATAAATAGAAATAGGAACTGCTTCATTATGTGCGATTGTTTTACGACTCTTTATAAGGTTAATGCTCGACTTAACAATAAAATCGACAGTGGAAAGGTAAAATTACTTAAACATCACTTTGGTCGAAAATAAGTTATCAAACTTATAACATTTAAAATAAGGTATAAAACTTATTTGCGACCAAACTGGCGCTTAAGTAGTTTCTCCACTGTCGAAATAATGTACTTATGGGTAAATTGACTACGTAACACATTAAGTACAGGTCATATTATTTTGATCAAGTAGCTCGTGTGAACGGCTGACGACCTTTTTTTTTGGTGCTAAAATCATCAATGACCCCCGCTCTTGGGTGGAGCGGGAGATAGTGTTAGACTCTTACTGACTTAAAACCCACCCCGTTCCTTCAAGCCTTCATACCGGGGCTCGAATTTTCTTTCAAAATGCACCTTATGTCCTAGCACCGGTACCTACCAACGGCTGACGACCTTTAGAGAGAGATAGATATTCGAGATCGTCGCATGAGTGACCTCATTTTCCTTCTTCGTCCAAAAAATGCTGATGAATTCCATAAAATCAAGCCAGTGGTTTTATAGCCTACTTTATTAGATGGTTTTATATATTTAGGTACCTTCTGTGTCTAATGTACTAAACTAATGTTGTTTACACGTACACTAACGTAATTTATTAGAAAAATAACTACGACTCGTAAATAAAAGTAATTTATCACACGTCCCCGGCGACACCGAGGCTTTCAGCCCTTATTAATAAAATAAAGGTGCTGAATAAGACTTTAGAAAATGTCGTTTTCCTTCAATACTTTTTTTTGTTACTTAATGATTTTATAAGTATCAAATTGTGAAAGGTTCTATCGGGTGGCACTAGCTATCCACAGAGAGAAGGTTACTTGACTCAGTTTTCATGTTTTTATTTAAAGAAAACCTTTTATTCTTGTGAAGTTAGATACTGTTGCAAAAACGAAGACAGCAGGTAATTACAGGACGGAGTATCTCTCCTTAGGGACTAATGTTTCGAGTTTTTTTATGAAAGTAGGTAACTACGACATCAAAGAATTATTTAATCTTTTTTAGATTTATTTTATTTACTTTAGTAGGTATGAAATTAGTTTGGGGGATTGCAGTACAGTTAAAAAAATCAGTTACCACAAACAAGAGAGTTTTGACAATTTTAAATGTAAAAATCAAATTAAAGACTTCAGACCAAACTATGTCCCACATATTATGTTTGCACAGTTGTTTGATTAAACCACGACGTCATACACAGAATAACACTGAACACTTTTATTTATTATAAAAACTTATGTTCCTAAGCAATTTGGAGTAACTTAGTGAAATAGTGAACTTGGTGATAACAGAGAAATGCGACATTTTGTTACAGTCATGCGACAGTTTGCGTTCGTTGTAACTGCAGGCGCTCGAACCAGTCGTGTGCGCCAGTGCGCCAGTCGAGTGGGGCCGACTGCCGAGCGCACTCGCCAATGCATTTGTTTGACGGTATACAAAGGGTGCACTCCACTAACTTGCTGGGCTACCAAGTTGCTGGAACTCGTGATAAATTCACTCATTTCTGCAGCTATAGATGAGGATCACGTCAACTCTACTGTTCGACTGGTCTGGTCAGGTTTTCCTCTCAAGACAAACTGCCGTAATTAAGCTAAAACATGCCTACTAGTGCATTTCCCTTGATGTATAACTAATAATAGAAAACCTGACTGTTATGTGAGATACATTTATACTTTATAACCATTTGCAAAGGTAAATCGAGACCTGTTTTACAAACTGGAATAGCATTACTGTTCTAGTAGATAACCTAGCAAGCTAGACACTGGTATGAACAGAAAAAAAAAACTGTAAATTCAAAGTATTTCGAAGCTCGCAAAAATAGTAGTTCCTCAGAAACTAAAACAGCGCGACACTGCACTCATGTTTGTTTCACATTTCACACGTTTTAGCCTCGAATGGCGAACTGTATACACATTAGGCGACATCGCCGCTCTGTGGAGCTCTTTACGTATTCCTTTTACTGTTCGTTCGAAAAATGAAACTCGCCTGTATTCTACCATTTCTACCTGTACGGTTCTAATAGCGCACACTTGAACAAACAAATATAAATGGATTGTACAACGATACCCAATATTGAGCATCACACAATAAATTGGGCAACAATTTGCACAGCTGAGGTGTCCGAGTGGTTAAGGAGTTGGACTTGAAATCCAATGGGTTCTACCCGCGCAGGTTCGAATCCTGTCCTCAGCGATGTATTTTTTTGTGTCAAGTTTTTAGTGTTGTAAGACAAGTAGAGTGCGTCTACTGAAAGCGTAACCTGGAGTTTCTTTTTTTAATTCAATTTGCAACATTGTTTTACCGAAAAAAATCACGTCAAAGTCTATGGTTGCAATTGTCAGTTTTGGAAACGGATATTTATTTTTCAAGAATAATTGCTTAATTATGGGAAAAACAATAAACAGTAACGTGCAAAAACTGCTACACACTATGGTTAATAAGTTCAAACAATGTTTACATACGATTTCTGTATTTTTAAGTTAGTATGACGTTTTAATCTTGATCCTTTTCGACTAATATTATTAGATAGTTATAATTTAGGATATAATGATTTTTTTTCTTATATTTTTAGATAATCTAACATATTGCGAATTTTATAACGGACAAAAACATCGAATAAAGAAGGCTTTTGGTGAATCGACTTAAGCAAAAACACATGCTAGTGAGTGGTAGAATGTGTTCAAAAGCAGTTGAGATATAATGAAAGATTTGCCTTACTTTGTCTGATAGTGCATCAAAATCTTCAAATGAACTTAAAATTGCGAAAGTGAAGGAAATAGTGACTGAAATCCTAGTTCAAATTTGAGAGCTGTTGAACTTTTTGTGTCTCACGAGTCGATCCGTATCATTTGAAACAATCATTGAAGTATAAAACATGTTCCCACTTGACTAATCCCAAAAGATCTGAATTTTCTCTATGCTAAAACGAATCAATTCCAACCCAACTATCTTAAAACACATTATTAATGTTGGCGAGACGTGATGAAGTTGAAATCATGTTGACCATTTTAATTGACTATCGCGGTGTTGTGCACTTGATATTCTTGCCAGAAGGCCAAATGGTAAATAGAGAATATTATTTGAATATTATACAGCGACATTTGAGAGATCAGATAAAATAAAATAATTTGGGATAATAACTAACATTTTGTGTGTTATTGACCTTTACCATACACCCACCAAATAATTAAGTCTACTCACATGTTTTTGACTAGGGTTAACTATTAAACAATTGTCATAAATACAAAAAATACTCTAGTAAGTATCAAAACTATTTTCTCCTACTATTTCAAAAATACCACATTCAAAACTTTTGGTTGTAACCTCCTTTTCTCAGGTCACGCTTTCATTAGACGGACTCTAATTCAAATCGGAACCTACGCTTACCGTTTATTAATTTTATTCACTAAATATATTTGTTAGTCTGGTCCTGGTGATAAACGTTGGACCTGGGGATCTCGCAACAATTTATTTATAAATTGTGTCCTTTCTACACGACCCAGGAATACTTTACATAAAAGAATAACAAGTAACATAATATAAAAGTTCTTGTAGTTCGTTGTAACTTTGATCGATGTTTTAATAATAGTATATTTTTTTAGATTTATGACGTTTTAAAAAAACTACTAACTAGATCTCGTTCGAACCAATTTTCGTTGGTAGTTTGCATGGTAATGTACACCATATAATTTGTTTAGTTTTATCATTTTCTTATTTTAGTAGATAAAGGGGGGGGAAACATTTTACCACTTTGGAAGTGTCTCTCGCGTAAACTATTCAATTTAGAAAAAAATGATATTAGAAACCTCAATATCATTTTTGAAGACCTGTCCATATATACCCCACACGTATGGGTCTGATGAAAAAAAAATTTTTGAGTTTCAGTTCTAAGTATGGGAACCCCCATTTATTGCTTTTTTTCTATTTTTGTGTGAAAATCTTAATGCGGTTCACGGAATACATCTACTTACTAAGTTTCAACAGTAGGTATAGCTCTTATAGTTTCGGAAAAAAGTGGCTGTGACATACGGACGGACAGACAGACAGACAGACAGACAGACAGACAGACAGACAGACAGACAGACAGACAGACAGACAGACATGACGAATCTATAAAGGTTCCGTTTTTTGCCATTTGGCTACGGAACCCTAAAAAATGCCAAGTTAATCTAAATCATCCAAGGTCATCAAGGTCTATTACTTAGATCTCTCAACTTTTACGGTACGCGACGATACGGTGGAAGAACTGAGTTGCGTGCCTTGGTTTTTCTACAAGTTACAATTTTGATGGCAAATCATTTCTTTTTGTAGATTCTTTTAAATTATAAATATACAGGAATCTTCCCTCCCTAATTGCTGTAACACTTCACTATGACTTGACCTGACTACCTCACCTCACTTCATCGGTTCTATTGCTTCAATTAATGTAATGGGACAGATTTTTTTCGTTGAACTCACTCCTACGTAACAGTACTCGTACTAAACACACGAACCACGAACTTAGCTTATCTACTTGAAAAGTCAAGTCTAGAGAGATAGTAACTTTGTTCTCTTTAAATGTGTTGCTCACGGTCTTGACAACATTCTTCGAACCAGTACATAATGACTTTAACAGTAGAAGCAACCAGCAGAACCTGTCGTCGCAACTTTGCCGAAGCCGAACCAAAATAGCAAGACTGGTTTGGTCTTAATTTTTTTAGGTACTTGTCATAAGGGACTTCGAATGAATGGCACGTAAGCGCACACTCACTCCACAAATGGTTATCAAATCAATAATAATGATAACAGTTTGAGCTGTGGGGATTCTTGCGTGTTGCGTGTACTAGGCTGTATAATCTTTCATCTCTGCGTCATACAAGGAATGTTAAAGAAAAAAGAAAATATAACTATTTTCCTTTACACGCAGGTCTGTTTCAGCAAAAAGTTTCTGTGCTTTGTCATTTTATTAAAACAGTAGTGTTTCTGTACAATACCAATTAATTTCTCAATTTCCTAAAATATTTTCCGTTGAATCTGGTAGAAGTATTAAGGTACAGCACAACTATGCTTTACAAAATGAATCTCCATAGATTTTGTAGAAACTGCGTAGACAAGAACGCGGTTTTCATGATGGCAGGTTTGTCATTCATATGTTTTGATTTTTTACATAAATATTACGTTACAAAAATATCAAATGTCTGATAATCTTCATAAAAAAATAGTGAATACAGTAGCGTCCGCGTGACTGTAATGTGTATGTGACGTAACTGGAATAGTGGTGTGCGCGGCGCGGAGTATGCTAGACGGTAGTGCAGGGACGCGGGTGCTGTAAGATGCCTTGCGAGAGCTGCGCGGTGCAGTTCAGCATGTTCAAGCGCAAGCGAGCGTGCAGCGAGTGCGAGCGCTACTACTGCAGCAGCTGCCTGCGGCGCGGCGGCGGCGCCATGTGCGCGCCGTGCCGGGTGCTGTCCACCCGCCCGCTCACCAGGCAGGCCATCGCACACCTCAAGGTGCGCGACCTGCAGTGCTTCCTGCAGCGACAGAACGTCTCCACCAGGGGATGCGTCGGTACGTCGCAAAACCACTCCACTTAACAGTAGAATCCTGTTCAAAACAAACTTCATTTCAGTATACTAATTAAAATGTATTCAGTTGTATTGACATTTTTTTAATACATTCACATGACTGGACTGTAGCCAAAGTCGTATTTTATACATAAATGTTGATTATGACACAATCACTGATATTATTCAAATCATTGCCAATTTGGTGTTTACACCGATGATTAGGATTTTTATTGGTAAACATGACAGTTTTTCTAATTTTCCATGAAACTTGCCAACCTGTTAATGTGTTTAGCACACTTGAGGCCATCAAAAGTATAACAAACATACGCAGGACAGGACACGCACCACATATTCAAGTGATATTAGGCTATTATTCTGGTCTTCTAGATTTTAGACAAGCAATTTATCATTGAACAATATCAATCTTTGTATTGAAGGTTAATGTCAAATAAAGAAATAAATTAAAATAATGTCTGATAAGAAAGATTGTGTAAGTGCTTTCTTCTTTCACATTAAATTGACCTTGTTTTCTTTTCATTGTAAACTCAACTATCACATAAAAGGGCATTATATACACCAACCAGATCTACATATCATGATGGTTTATTAAAGTGGGTCTCTGTAACTATCAATGTATCAAGGTTGGCCATGATTGTATTTATTTCATAATGGTAATTTCCCATTCCCCAGCTAAGTCAGATCAGGTTTTCAATGGTATGTTACTGTGACTTTCTTCATTTACAAATCATATCTCCTTGTTTATGTTTTTATTTTCATATAGCCTTGATTTCAACTGTTTCAGTTTTATATCAAAGTCAATTCCATACAGCATCAGTCTCATTCCCTCTGTATCCCTAATTACTATGTTTACTCAAGACATTATTAGACTGAGATGAGTTTTTCATTTATTTACTTGCCATACCCTTGTTTTGACAGTACAGTAAGTGCAATGAATGAACAATTGGCTGCTGTACTGCGGGTCACTGGTTAGATTCCCATAAGGAACAAATATTGGTGTGGCCTACAGATGTTGTCTTGTGTATGTGAGTTTACATGTTTGTGATTGTAAAATGTAATGTGTATACTTACATATAATACAATACATAAGTATTTTATATTTTTTCATAAATGATCATACCAAAATAAACTTGAAAAAAACCTGGTCCCTGTTGTATAAATTGTATCATATTATCATGAGATAATTTATTTGACCTTTTGTTTAACTACATCATATGACAGTTTCATAACAATTTATATATTTTTGTCTTTCTCCTCTATAACACAGGGGTCAGGTTCATTTAGAACAAAAACACCTATGGAAATCATATATATAGGAAATATTTTTATTTTTATTTTTTAAATAATATTAAGAAAATATAATAAAAAATTTTGCATAACTGGTTTTAGAAATATTTAAAACAGGTCAGATTATTTAAGTAATAATACTTTAAAATGCTAAAATTGCAGATTTCCAACTTCTATAAAATGTATAGTACTGTTGATTGGTTTCACTTATATTGGACCAACAGTAATCCAGCAATATTTTTCCTTCCATCCAGCACTATGGTGATCTTCATAAGCCATTAATACTGATATTATATATATATAAAATACTCTACCTCTTAAGTATAAACTGTCCACAGTAGATGAGAGTTTAATAGCTTGAATTAGAATCTAGCTATTTATTTTTTTAACCAATAAATAAACAATGAACTGCAGCCACTATGTTGTCATATAATTATGTACTTGGAAAAAATGTATGTGTGTAGAAAAACAATGTGATGAGAAATATTCTATATTTCTCCAAACCCTTGTGTGAAGGGAAGACAGTTAGAAAGATTTCTTTCAAGGTACATATTTATATTGTTTCCAGCCAAACCAGATTTAAGGATAAACTAGTTTTGCTTAAGCCCAACCGATTCTCCTTACATGGGCTTCTATTTCTAGATGGTTACAAAAACTAACCATGATCCCTAAGGCGGGAGCTCCGCTTCACTCTTCTCCCACCTTAACCTTCTAATCTAACCTGTCCGTGTCAGGGTGCCCTAATATTATTAGCTCGCATCTCTCGCTCTTGGAATAATAACTCGGGTTTGGCGTAGCAAATTCATGCTAAGATCGGGTTTGGCCCGTAATATAATTATATTTAAAATATTCAAGTTAACATTGAAGTGTAAATTAGTATAACTGATTGCCAAATATTACCACATTCATTATCAGCTTTACATTTTGTGGTTTTCCTTTACACAACATCCTATAGGGAAATTGACCAAAAAAAATTTACCTACCCCTTAGTAATAATCCCTAAAACAACATGTAATATTTTGGACCATTGATATGGCTATTTTTTAATGATATGGTGTTTATTTTAAAATATGATAATATTGTACAGACTATCATGACTATATTTAAAAGTTCACACAGATAATTTACACTATTGGAAACCATCTCATGATTTCTGATTTGTGACTTACAAGTAGAATATGTTTTGACTCAGAATTCTTTTTCGTCTATCAGTTAATCACTGACACTAAGAGTACCCTATTGATGACGGCAGTTCCACAATTTTATGGAGACCTCCTTACCATATTTTTCTTTTGTTTCGTACGAAACATAAACGATTCTCCACACTAGATATTACTTCCGTGTTGGCGTGTCCACAAATAAACTCACGTAAGAATCAACTCAACTATTTGTAAGCCATACAAACATTTGTTCCGCGCGGGAATTGAACCCGCGACACACTACCACTACGCAAAGCTCAATCACTGCACTAACTGTATCCTAAATTTTATGAACGTGTCCACCACATGTACTTCCAGAGAAGGAGGAGCTCCTAAGCCTGTGCGTGTCGCACGTGAACAGCGCGGCGTACCGGCGGCGGGGCTCGCGCGCCGGCGCCAGCCCCTTCAGCTCGCTCAAGGGGTTCACCAGCAACATCAACGACTTCATCAACTCGGCCTTCGACATCCGCAACGTAGCACACCCGGCGCCGCCGCCTCCCAATAGGGGATGCGGAAGTAAGTCTCACTATACCAGCATTTATACTATCTTCTTTTTTGATTGGCCTGTTGGTTGAGTGGGTAGTGACCCTGACTGGTATGCCGGAGATCGTGGGTTCGATTCCCACCCAGGACAAATGTTTGAGTGATGAACATGATCATTTGTCCTGTGCCTGGGTGTAGTTTAGAAATATATAAGTATGTTTATCAGTTGTCTAGTACCTACTCATAACACAAGCTCTGCTAGCTTGAGACCAGACGGCGTTATGTGATAGTTGTAGAATATTATATTATATTCTTTATTATCATACCCTTAAAAAACACAAACAGACTAATGTCGCGAGCTCCCGTCAATGTCCGCCCGTCTCTTGCTGGAACCAGCCCGCTCCGCTGAGCCTGTAGTCCAAATTTCCTAAAATAATAATCCTTTTTCGATCCAGCCCGTCTCTTGCAGCCCTCCCTCAGCGACGCTCTAAGCCGAGGTCCGTAGCTTTAGCGTGTAGTCGCTTAGTTTTAGGTTAAGCAAAGTAAACCTCAATTCAATTGAATTTTTATTAAGGTAGACCTGCAAGAAGCCATTCCCGAAAAAAGTCGTTGTTATCAGTCTGTAGCAGTCAATTCTCATGCCATATCACTAAGCCTTTTTCATTCAGCTACTGCCAGCCATCGTGCAAAGAAGTGGATCTTACACATTTGCAGGTCATGCGAATCATGAACAGTAATCGATTTTATCGCTACTGTGGCTGGCCCATTGCTTACTTCTGCCTTGCTTATTCTGTAAGCTATGAAAACTTTTATGTCATGAACAATCGTACATTTCAACCTTAAGAAAGATCCCAACGTAAAAACTTGTAGTTGAGTACTTTAAACTGAAAACTTGTCAATAAAAAAAGCAGGATGTCGCGTTCATATTTCCAAATTATCATATCGGAAATCGGCCGTTACTCATTACACTCTTTGTAACAAGCGACAAGAAAACTCTGGGAGTTTCCCGAATTCAAGTACATGCTATCTTATCTATTTACACATGTCATTCAGTGCTATATTAATGCCTTGTGTCATTAAGATTGTTATTAAATAATTGAATGACTCGTCAATTAAGTATATCTAATTCCAATAGAGTGTATCACAATAGATAATAATACTTTTATCAACTTATCTTTGAATCCACTCCAGCAATAGGTAACAATATTAGCGTCAGCAAACGGCCTTACCCTTAAACTGGGAATTTACCTAAAAAAAACTAGTTTTGTCATCAACACTCTCTCTTTCTGTGGTTGCCCGGGGATGCCTAGACAAGCACTACAGCTGTTCTCCTCTAGCCTGCCGCCGGAACTACCGGGACTAAGTGTGTGAAATTTTACACGAGGTTCCCTTCTAAAACGTTGGCGAACACTAAGAGAGGATTATTCAAAATTCATCCTATAGTATATGAAACGGGGGTCCAAAGCTTGTAGCAAGAAAACTACTTTTATGCGTACTATGTCGCTCACAGAAGCTAGTCTATATAATTATGTCTATGAAAAGAAGAAACTCATTAAGTGACATATCAACGCGCAGCCGAAACTATTGAGATCAGGAGAGTGAAATTTTGCACAAGGTTTCCTTTCATGACATATTTGAGCTCTAAGAGAAGATTTTTTTTTAATTCATAAAAAAATGTTGTAAACCTACATAGACGCGGGCGAAGTCGCTGGCAAAAGCTAGTCTATATACCCTACCGCTGCCACAATTACAATTGTTTTGATACTCGCCAGGGAGTTTACATACAGCGTCAATACGCCAAATTTTCAGTCCGTTCACCTTATCTAGACAACTTTAAGCTGCAATAGGTTTCCTGTGGCCTTCACATTTGCGAAACATTTGGTAATTACGTGGCTACAATAGACGTATATTATCGGCTTTATATTAACAATGTTAAGCACTTTATCCGTCCATATCGGTTAAATATTTTCCCTGTACGTATAGCAACAAGACTTTGGACACGCGCTCTCGTGGTACCTACGTAATAACAGCCGTACGGGACAATAAGCAACGCTTATCGAGGACAGTCCAGAGATGGGTGACCAAACATTCATTCCCGTTAATCGTTCACTTACTTTGTATGTTTTTACTTTGGTTACAAATTAGAAATCCGATTTGGAAGCACTTCCTGTTATTTGATTAAGTTCAAATGTAGCATTATTATGTAACTTAGGAAACAAGGCATTAATGTGTTACTATGGGTCGTGGAAGTTACATAGACAGTCACTGCGTGTAAAATACTGCTGTACTTTGCTACTTTCAGTTAGACTAGCAGTTGACGCTAACATAATTGGGAAAAAGTTACGTAGATTGTATACATTAGCAAGTCATTACGATACTATTGAATATCATACTGTTATGTATTGTTCTGAATGTTGCAGGCAATTGCTTCAACTCGGCGCACGTGCACAACAACACGGGCAGCGACGCGCCGCCCAGCCGGCCGTGGCCGTCGGAACGGTTCACGACCACGCCAGGTATCATACTTACACACAATATACAACATATGTGAAACCCGAAACACTTGTAATTTTATGTAAGGATTAAGGAACCTATGTACAAAATTTCCTAACTGTATCATGAAAAATCATAAACTGATTTCCTAACTGTATCATAAATATTTAAAAAAGTCACGCTTGTGACTTTTTTAAATATTTTTGGGAAAAAATATAACAAATGTGTAAAAACTATTGGAATCCATTCAGTTACCGATTTTGAACAAACTATATTCAGGTTTCGCTTAACCTTTCGTATGCCGTAATTATGGACACAATTAAAAAGTTATTGTGTCCCGCGTGGATCCGCGTTCCGGCCATACAACGGGTTAATAATAATGTTATATATATATAGGAAACATGACTAATAAAGTAGTCACTTTGAAATTTAAAAATATAACTACTTATGCATGCAAAGCAAAGGGCAAATCCAATTTGATGTATAATGCTGAAAAATACTGCATGAACTGTTAATTGAATTTCGTCGTAGCATGCTTCGGAAAGTCGCGGGTAGTTAGCAAAATGATGAAGTTATCGGGGCTGTGCGCAGGTGGCGAGCCGGACATCATGGTGCCGGTGCCGGAGTCGTCGTCGTCGGTGTCGCGCAGCGCGTCGGCCGAGAGCGCGCGCGTCGACACGGCCGACTGCTTCGAGATCGAGGACCTGGACGACACCGGCTGGGAGTTCGTCAACCGCCCCGCCGACCCGCTGCCCAACGGTAACCTCTCGCACTACCGAACCTGCTCACATTTAATTGGATATACGGCTTCCGACGCCACACTTGTGAGGCTACTTGACTAACCTGTTGATGTTGGCTGATTAAAGAAGAAAGATTTACCCGGACAAAAGTTGAGCAGCATCTGTATGTCTTTAACTAAAAGGCATTATAAATATAAATAAATATTCATTTTTACAATGAATAAAACAATATTTCTTAGTTTGACAGCAGCATGTTTTTTTTTTATCTGATATAAACAAGTGCTTGACTACGATCCCACCTAATGGTAAGCAGTGATGCAATTGTTAAAGGTGAGGCGCTCTAGTTTATTAAGAGCCTATTCAATCTAGCCTTGAAGACACCCAAATTATAATCGGACGGGAAGGCCGCAGCAGGCAAATTGTTCAAGTCCTTCGATGTACGCGGTATAAATGACGAGGCGAAACACTTAGTCCGGACCGTAGAGGTTTCAACAATGTAAAGGTGTAACTACTATGTACTCGCCGTACTTCTGGTTGTCCGATGGTAGAAATGAGATGGCGGAATCAAGTCATGCAATTTCTGCGCACACTCCAAAAAGTAAGCTGTAACATACCGAAAGGCTGGCTACCCTACGCCTGTGCTCAAGCCTTTGAAGATTGGACTTCACCAAATCTGGATCACCAATCAGCCTCTTCGATGTGTAGTGTATACTGCCAAACAATGTATATTTTTCTGTTTTCTTTTTCTTTGCGTTCGTAAAATGGTGGTGTCGCCCTCATAAATGGCGTATAGAGATGGCCAAATCTTAAACTAAGGATTACCAGAAAACACTCGAGAGTGTTGGGCGCGGTTTTAGTTTGTCGTAATATCAATGCTTCCTTGAATTTTATCCTTATCATTTATTGTATTAGTGACACTATTCAATAGTGCAATAAAACAATATTTGCGTTTTCTTAGGAAAGTAATTGGTTCGTCTCCTGGAAATGAAGATAGATTTTTCAAAAATCCAGTGATGCAGTTTTAATTTAATTTTTATTTTTTTAGATATTCCTCATAGTTTTGAATTTGGTCATCTACAATAGTCTATCAAAAGTGCGGAAACCAGACCGCAAAGAAAACATTGGTCATCCACGCCAAATCGTATATTTTGTTACCACAGATTCAGACGTCCTGCTCAGCACCATGGGCAGCTTCGTGCGGCGAGCGGGGCCCATGTCGCGCGCCGCGTCCGAGCTGGAGCTGCGGCGCCCCCCTCCCTCCCCCCCGCGCCGCGCCGACGCCGCCGCCCGCCGCGACGCCGACACCGCCAGCCTGCGCGACACCGACACCGCCAGCCTGCACGACGCGCCGCTCATGGACGATACTGACACCGACAATGGAACGGACGAGAATGGGACTGATAATGACAATGGTACGCGCAATGTGATGGTGATGATGATCAGTAACATACTCATAATCATCATCATCGTTTCAGCCGAAAGACGTCCACTCGAATGCCCGCGACCCTCACTAAGGCCATCAGTCCACCTTGTTGGAGCGCTTACAACGACGCGGCTTCCCTTATGTGGACTCAGAACTTTCATCTCCATCGACCATCTATCCTGCGAGCAATGTGCCCTACCCACTGCCACTTAAGCTTGACGATTGTTCGGGCTAAGTTGGTAACCTTGGTTTTCCTATGAATATCTTTATTTCTGATGTGATCACGCAAGGAAACTCCGAGCATATCCCTTTCCGTTGCCCTTTGGAAGCCTTCTGATGAAGTCCATTATAAGCAACCTCGTTTCGGAGCCACAATATATGTCATCACTAGTCATAGACTTTCGTCTCGAGACACTGTGATACATTGGACGAAAAGATACCGGTCAGCTTTCCGGACGTTACTAATCGTCCACGTACCACTTTATTTAACTTTGTCCCATTCTAGTATTTACGCCTTTATGTTATACTTGCTCCTGCCAGCGGCTTCACTCGCATGGAAGCAGAAAATAGCCTATCACTGATTGATAAAGTAGCATTCTACCGGTGAAAGAATTTCAGAAAACAGTCCAATAATAATTTTAGAGTTTATTATAATGTTTTCCTCTTTGTAATATTAGTGTATAGCTAACAAAATACTAACACGCTCGTTAATGGGCAGGTACCCCCAAACAGATCTGCCTGGAGCAGTTCTCGCGCGCGTCTGAGCTGGAGGTGCTCAACGTGAAGCAGCTGAAGGAGCTGCTGGTGCGCAACCGCGTGGAGTACCGCGGCTGCCTGGAGCGCCGCGACCTGCTGGAGCGCGCCAAGACGCTGTGGAGGAACCACGCGCAGTACAAGGATGGTAAGGCCGCCTCATTACTGAAGGAACTGCTGGTGCCAACCGCGTGGAGTACCGCGGCTGCCTGGAGCGCCGCGACCTGCTGGAGCGCGCCAAGACGCTGTGGAGGAACCACGCGCAGTACAAGGATGGTAAGGCCGCCTCAATACTGAAGGAACTGCTGGTGCCAACCGCGTGGAGTACCGCGGCTGCCTGGAGCGCCGCGACCTGCTGGAGCGCGCCAAGACGCTGTGGAGGAACCACGCGCAGTACAAGGATGGTAAGGCCGCCTCATTACTGAAGGAACTGCTGGTGCCAACCGCGTGGAGTACCGCGGCTGCCTGGAGCGCCGCGACCTGCTGGAGCGCGCCAAGACGCTGTGGAGGAACCACGCGCAGTACAAGGATGGTAAGGCCGCCTCAATACTGAAGGAACTGCTGGTGCCAACCGCGTGGAGTACCGCGGCTGCCTGGAGCGCCGCGACCTGCTGGAGCGCGCCAAGACGCTGTGGAGGAACCACGCGCAGTACAAGGATGGTAAGGCCGCCTCATTACTGAAGGAACTGCTGGTGCCAACCGCGTGGAGTACCGCGGCTGCCTGGAGCGCCGCGACCTGCTGGAGCGCGCCAAGACGCTGTGGAGGAACCACGCGCAGTACAAGGATGGTAAGGCCGCCTCAATACTGAAGGAACTGCTGGTGCCAACCGCGTGGAGTACCGCGGCTGCCTGGAGCGCGCCATGGTAAGGCCGGCTCACTGCTGGGAACCCACCGCAGCGGCCATAAAACTGACAAATTTTACGTCATTGCTGTCATTTTCATCTATTAACAGGATGTCACTTTCTGGAAACTTAGGGAAATTCAGAAAAAGTCAAGGTCGTCAAAGAAAGTGAGTGAAAACGAGGAATCTCTTTGGACTTTCTAGAAGAAAATGGAGATATTATACTCTTTTTCTGTCCCAAAATTTCCAAGTGAATGTAAAATGAGAGACAAAATCAATTCATGCTACAGTTTTATCAACAATGTTACTATAGTTTAACTTAATTCGAACTATTGAAGTATGTTTTCCAGGTTTAGAATGCCACACATTATATTGTAATGTTGTATAAAAACACTAAACAATTATCGCGCTGGTCAAGATTGCGGTAAGAATATGGTACATAATGGTTACGTTGGTGTCGCAGACATAGACAACCTGCCGGCCGAGGAGTGCTGCAAGATCTGCATGGCGGCGCCGCTGGAGTGCGTGCTGCTGGAGTGCGGCCACATCGCCGCCTGCACGGCGTGCGCCAAGCAGCTCGCCGAGTGCCCCATCTGCCGCCAGTACGTCGTGCGCGCCGTGCGCTTCTTCCGCTCCTGAACGCAGACCAGCCGACCAGACAGCCTCTTTGTTTCTTATGATAAAAACGAAAGTGTTTTAATGTTGACATTATCGGATAGAATAGGACATAAAAATCATCCTCCCATCAGATCAAATCGTGTATTTTTAGAATTTCTCTAGCTGTAGTCGTGTTGTGCGACTTGCGTCCTGATCTACTTTATATTGTAATCATCGCTTAGCTTTAGACAAGCGTGATATCCGCGGCACTACGACTGGTCGCCCGACGTCATGGTAGCAATGCTTTCATCCTACCAGGTATGATTTTGAGGCTTAAATTATACTGCGCGACCACGCGGCCGCTTTTCTGTAATATTTATTCCCAAGCGCCACCTCGTAAGTCCATGTGACCTGTTTCTTGTAATCCTACAGCAGAGCGACTAACCCGCGTGATACGCGGAACATAATTTGTGCTAATTTTGTTAACTAACTTGTATGGGAGGTTTTCGAACTAGCACAAATCACTGCGACCACATGATAATAAGTCCCATAATATTAATATTGGAGTTAAGTATCACGTTGTTGAAGCAAAATAGTCGCGAAATGGCGAAATAGTCGCGAGACTTCTTAAGAAAAGGCGCGTGTAGCCGCGTGGCCTGCGTGTGTGCGGCGACACAGACCTCGAATCGTTCTTTACAATGTTGCCATGAATTTGAAGGTGCAGTACGTCATTGACAACTTGACATCGACACCATCCTCACAGCGTTCCGTACGGCTGGTTTTTGTTATTAAAACAAGCCTGCCGCGCGGCTGACCGTGTTCGCAAAGCGCTCGAAGATATCACCTCGTCGCAGAGAGTGCTCACGCTATGTCAGTGGTCTGTAATAGACAATACAACTCGGCGACCACGTCACACAGTCTATGCCAAAAGTACAGAACTGATCGTGTAAATATTGTTAATATTTTTACCAGTTTTTATAGGAATCTGAACTATCGTTATATTTCAATGATCGCTCGCCAGCCGTTGTAATCGGAAACAAGCGAATGATCATTTATTCGGATTTATTATTAAGTATTCGGATTGGTCGTGTTCTACATTATCATGAGGATTTATTTGTACAAGGTATGCTCGGAACGTACTGATTGTATCACTGTACTTTGTGATTTCAATGCGCCTTTTTTTAAATTCATCTACTCTGTATAAAATTTAAATAATAGGTGCTTATGTTGATTGCTAATTTTTATTTTTGGCTATTTTAGAGACCGTGATGCAAAATTACTTTGAATTTTTGCGTCTTGCCAAGATAGACTGGTCTGACAATAACTGAAGATTTTTAGACCGCGACCGATACGTGTGGGCGTCACATCACGTACAGTGCGTTCGCAGCTGTAGTTAGGTGTTGAAATTATATAATTGGTTAGAGTTAGCTCAAAATTGTATGTTCAATACTCGATGACAGTCGGCCGCATATTGAAAAGCATCACAAGCCACTTTATTATATTTTTTGTATTCATTGTATCATTATATTTTTCTATCATTTAGAATGGGATTCGCAGACCGCATTTTCTGTGCTGTTAAAAGTAGCAAGCGTTTTAAAATTCGTACCACCCATATAGCTTAGTAAAGTATGGTCTGCGAGTCTCGCCGGCTCCACGCGCCGCGCACTCCGCTGACGCAGTCTTTTTAATGTCACGACATGCGGTCGACTGTTCTTGATGTATTAATTTATTTATTTTTAAAAATTGTTATTAGTATGCTAGCAAGCAGGCTGTGTTATGCTTCGAGAGTTATTTAAGTACGATGAGTTCATCTTGTGACAACGAGGTAGCAAGTGTGTGAATGTTGTATCAAATGCTGTCAGTGGTTATATTGTGTACACTTTTATTTAAACTACACGAGCAATACGTGTCGCTCTATGTATCATTCAATAAATTAATGTTTCATCTATAAATAATGCATTTTGGTCCTTTTGTTGTTAATTTTATTTCTTGCAAATTATTGATTCTGTTTTTATTCTTGAAAAATAATGTGTTGCATATTGTTTGGTATATTTTGCTACTGCAACAACCTATAAGATTCAAAATTCTTATGAAATTCAAATTTCTTATGGAATCCTATTTCATTTTGATAGATGGCGCTGCACGACTGAATTCCAAAATGTATTATTTACACATATCATGTATCATTATATATAATGAATTGTAGACCTGTATAGCAGCGTCACCTATATTTACAGTTCTCCTATTTCCATTAAATCTAAATAGTTTATAAAATAATTACTCTCCTCATGGAGCAGTCGTGAACACTAAATAAAAGCTGGTCAAGTGACCATTGTTTAAACAGCTTTCCTGGAGCGTTGAACATAGTTGTGACGTTCTGTAACATGTTCCCGCCGCCGGTTCATAAAATGACGCGATACAATCGCGCCGCGCCGTGTAAATCGCGGCGTTATGTGACTGTATATAATATTGCGTACTTTATTTTTGTATGTAGCCGAGAGTCAGTCTCTGTGTATGTATGCCCACATTGACTATGGCGAGACACCGTCTTTACTCGTATAGTACAACGCTTACATAAGCCATTATGCCCATTTTCACAATGAACACAAATCTGCACTGTTGAATTTTCAAAGCTCGGCTCATTGCTGAGAGTTGGAAATACAACAACGTAATTATTTAGGAAATTCACAAAGTGTTGTAGTGATAGTGAAAACGGGCATTAGGAAACCCTGGCTAAGGATACGTTAAATTTTGTGTACATTTAATGGTGGCCGCGCACGGGGCTCCATGCTGTGAAACGTGACGGGTGTCATACAATAAGTCACACCATGGCTCCAGTACGTCTTAGTGAAAACAAATTAAATACGTAGGAGTACAGGGTATAACCTACATGTAAATAGATTATTCATTCCTGCAGGTTTATATTACCTTCCTGACTTTAATAACAAAGATTCCAATATAAAGCGCGGCCATTACAGATAATATTTTCAAAATGAATAAATCTTTGAGTCTTTGAAATATACTTGAAAGTCAGATGGGGTAAGTATTAAAATATCCTTTATCTTTAGTTTTTAACAGCTCTAGCACAGTAATACGACTCGCATTTTTTGATAATTTCACTCATGCGACGTTTGAAACAAAATCATCGAATAAAAAGAAGTTTTAAGTAAAGCTATCGCAGAACATCTTTATAGATATTTTTATTGTGATTAACATGTCAAATTATTTCTACCTGAAATGAGTCGTGTGCGTCTTTAGGTTTAATTTTAAAGAACAATAATAAAACATCTGAAATATAGTCGCCTTGGTCAGGGTAACTGATCAGTGCAATAATTGGAAACAATCAGTCAATATCGACACAAAAAAGCACAAACATCGCAAACGCGCGTGTAACTACGAATTTTTTATACGTTGTTAGGTTCCTTGAGAGTAGTTTACACCCAAGTTTGCAACCCTGAAAACCCTGTGCTAACCCCATGGTGCTCGCAAAACCGAAATTTTGGCACATGTTTTAGTTTTTTTTCGAAAAAGCTACCCAGCTATAAGCAAATATACTTAAAAAACGCTTCGTTAAAGCGCTTTTTTTTATTGTTATTTGCTTATATGGGAGTAGCACAGGGTTTTCAAGGTTGCAAACTTGGGTGTAAACTATTCAACCTAACCTGGAACCTAACGACTTATAAAAAATTCGTAGATACATGCGCGTTTGCGATGTTCGATGTCGATTTTGACTGGCCTAAAAAGGATAAAATGAACATTACGAAAATATTACAAAACAGAATGCCTTTTTTAGGTGCAAAGTTTACAAATTTAGTTAATGTACTGTTTAGATTAATGTAATGAATGTAAAAAAACCATGGATCCTCTTCGTTGATCCTATTTTATAGACCGATTAATGTTAAATCTAATCTGCATAGTTTATCGTGAAGAAAACTGGTTTCTCTTACCCCACCAGACATTACATTTTTTCTAGTTCTTGTGTTGTTCAACTTTGTCCTTATCATGCAGGCGTTGTACCATACGATCAAATTTTCATACGTATATAATTAAAATAAAGACAAGTTCCGTGTATGTAAATAACGAACGATAAATTGCAATCATTTCAATAAAATTGTAACACTTAAATAAGTTGAATACACGGTAAAGCCTTTATTGTCATTTTATTTTACAATACCTTCCTGTAAACTACACACACACACACTATGACGGTGTGGTGTTGGGGTGCCGCTCGACAGACTGTCCGTCTGTCACCACATAATTATGTACGGCGGCATATTAAGGCGTGTCTATGCCAATGAATCCGAGCACGCGCCGAGTCGCTCTATTCGAGGTACAACGATCTTCCAACAATCACGCGTTGCGAAGGCGAAGCACAGTCGAGCATGAACCACACGCTCGAAGCGCGCTCGGTCGAGGCTTGTTAGTCGGTCTACACGAATTCGTGCTCGGCTCCTCTATCGAACACTTATTACCTTTTGAAGTGGAAATTATCAACCAACTTCTCTCTGATGCTTGAAAGCTGTCGCTGAATGAGGTGGTCCCAACTTGGCAAATTCAATACTGCTAAGACCCAGGTCTATATTTATTCCGCTTAAAGGAGCGAATACAAACCCGGCTTGAGCTTCTTGATGTTATCTTAATAAATGGTATCCACTCTCAATTCTGGCTTTTATTTTGATGGGAAGGCTCTACCGTCTGTCAAAAACTTTGCAAAGGTGAGCCGGTCCTACACGCCGGAGCAGCTGGTCAAACTTTGTCCAGCCCAGGTTCTATCGTGAGAGTGAAAGAGTTCACTTTTGGGCAATCGTGTTCTATTATCGTTTACCATCAGTGATCATCAGTATCTATATATATAAAAGAAAGTCGTGTTAGTTACACCACTTATAACTCAAGAACGGCTGAACCGATTTGGCTGAAAATTGGTGGGGAGGTAGCTAAGAACCAGGAGAAGGACATAGGATACTTTTTTTTTTTTTAGGGTAGAGTAGAGTAGGGTATAGTAGAGTAGAGTAGGGTAGGGTAGAGTAGAGTAGGGTAGAGTAGAGTAGGGTAGGGTAGAGTAGGGTAGGGTAGGGTAGAGTAGGGTAGAGTAGGGTAGAGTAGGGTAGAGTAGGGTAGAGTAGGGTAGAGTAGGGTAGAGTAGGGTAGAGTAGGGTAGAGTAGGGCAGAGTAGGGTAGAGTAGGGTAGAGTAGGGTAGAGTAGGGTAGAGTAGGGTAGAGTAAGGTAGAGTAGGGTAGAGTAGGGTAGAGTAGGGTAGAGTAAGGTAGAGTAGGGTAGAGTAGGGTAGAGTAGGGTAGAGTAGGGTAGAGTCGGGTAGAGTAGGGTAGAGTAGGGTAGAGTAGGGTAGAGTAGGGTAGAGTAGGGTAGAGTAGGGTAGAGTCGGGTAGAGTCGGGTAGAGTAGGGTAGAGTAGGGTAGAGTAGGGTAGAGTAGGGTAGAGTAGGGTAGAGTAGGGTAGAGTAGGGTAGAGTAGGGTAGAGTAGGGTAGAGTAGGGTAGAGTAGGGCAGAGTAGGGTAGAGTAGGGTAGAGTAGGGTAGAGTAGGGTAGAGTAGGGTAGAGTAGGGTAGAGTAGGGTAGAGTAAGGTAGAGTAGGGTAGAGTAGGGTAGAGTAAGGTAGAGTAGGGTAGAGTAGGGTAGAGTAGGGTAGAGTAGGGTAGAGTCGGGTAGAGTAGGGTAGAGTAGGGTAGAGTAGGGTAGATTAGGGTAGAGTTGACAGCTTAGATAAAAGGTAACTATTAGGCGGTACGAAGTTTGCCGGGTCAGCTAGTTTATTAATAAAAGTAAGTGATTGAATGATACCTACATGAATGCACGCAGTACGAATTTTATTTGTCTATTTCGGTTTAACACAGGTACCTAAAGTGCTGACATTGATATGAAGACTTGTGCTTACACTGCAAGCTCACAAATGCCGCAATTATCACGATATAGGGTCGTAGCACACGTATCAACTCGAAAGGGATCGTCACCGTATCAACTCGAGCCGTTTAGTATTATTTGTATGAAACTCTACTGCAACGCACACTCATCAACAAGCTCACGAATCGCGGTGCGAGCGCGGTCGACTTGCAGTTCCCACGCTTACGGCTCTCCGTACGCTAGCTTACGTCTCTTTGTCCACTCCCCTCCCGCGGTCTGCGATGCCGATCGTACTTTCACTGGCTGTCATTCAGAAGGCAGCTTCCAGGTGTGTTGCGCGCGTGTTTGATGACATTCTTAGATTCGATTTCAACAAAAAATAACGATGAATAGGGAGAAACTCACAGAAGAAGTCGGAATCAAAATGATTGAACTAATGCCGCCTAGCCGTCAACCAGCGGTCGGCGGCCGTAAGCGCGGCGTCGCTTAGCTGTAGCCGAGTCGACGTGTCGGAGCTTCTGCTCCGCTTACGTAACGTGGACGACTGTTTGACGCCAAGCGGAAAGGCGAGGCGGTGACGACCCGCTCCTGAGTTGATATGTGTGCAGTGACCCATAAGCCGCAAATTTTTAAATTAATGAGTAACTTAATTAGCACAGAAAAGGTACTTAATGTAGAAGTGTTGTGATTTTGTGCTGTTGGACTCAACAGTCCAACAACTAGCACTGATATGTTATGATCTAGTTGCGCCGGCAGGTGCGGGCATTTCGTCTGGGCTGCGCGAATGATGGAGGAAGCAGGGCTGAAATAACAGAGGTAGACTGCCTTAGTCATCATTTATTTAATAAAGAGAATTATAACAATTTAACATGTGAAAGCCTCACTTGATTTTTTACAATCATAAAAACATCAATAAATAAGTTGAATCTAGAGCGTAGAAACGAGGTCGCCGCTCAATCAGTCCCAGTGCAGCGTTCCGTCCTTCAATTGAGCAATGGAAATTAACAGTGATCAGTCTTCACTTGTACACTCAAATTTCATCCTTAACACACATTTCTAAGGTTGCTTTTTGAATGCACTTTTTGTCTGCGTCACTTTATGGCTCGGCAGACTAGTCGCGCCCCACGACGTGGGTCTCGGCCGGCGCGTCCACGCGGATGATGGAGGAGGCGAGCGCGAAGTACCCCTCGTAGTGAACGTCATCGGGCGTGGTGTCGTAGTGGTAGTGCCCGCCGTCGCCGTGCTCGCTGAACCCGTGGAAGTGCTGCACGCGCAAGTCTAGACCCTGGAGAGAAGGTAGCTGGTGTTATGACATGTATTATTACCAGATGCAAGAGAACATTTTCTTTTTGGTAGAATAAGTAACTGCGCCCCGTGATTTACCCACATGGAGATTCCCACTGTAACCCTGCCCTATTTCTATGTCACAAACTACTTATATACCTACTACCTAACTGTTGGTCCTTCGGTCCATGACTGCGCGAGTGAACAACAAACCAACGGACTTTCTCAATAATTCTCACAAGCATCCTCATCTCAAAGATACATAGCAGAGTATACTAACATGATCTCCAGTAACGAGCGTGCCGACATTAGTGATGGGCGCGCGCATCTCGAAGTAGTGCAGCCAGCCGTCCACGTCGGCGTCCGTGCACAGCCGCGTGCTGGAGAAGTCCGGCATCACGTGGAACTTCACCTTGCCGGACCGCAGCAGGAACATGCCGCCCAGACCTGGAACACCAACAATATATGTCTGTACAATCTTCTCTATAGCTACTGTTTCCCAAACACTGCGTGTAAGTCTCCTCCGGCTTCACATAGTCGTTCCTACAAGATTTCAGTAAGTATGTCTATGTCTGTTTGTCTTAAGAACATACATAGTTACATTAATAGATCTGGGTACTTACCGATAATTTTGTCACCATAATGGTTTTTGAGTGTCTCTCTGATCGCCGTTATAAAGTTTGATGGTCCGATGCGTTTCTTCGCTACTACTTTGATTACCTGAAATGGTGAAACTGTTTTAGGAGATTATTCTTATAGTTTAAGAATATGGAACCTTTAGATCAATAGAAATGTAATACTTATTAGTGAACTGAACACCTTGACTATTACTTAGAATAGGAGCTTAAAATTAGTAGGGTGTAACAATCGGCGGACTTTTACTTTTGTTAATAGTAACACAACTTTTTATAATGTAACAGCAAGTAGGTAACTAATTCTGATATTTTTGCTACAAGAAAAACTCGAAACATTAGGTAGGTACTATAGCTATATTTTTCCAGGAATATGTTTCCTTGGTATAACTTTCCACTTTAAATTACACTTAGACAAAATACTGGTCTTTGCCTGAACTTGTTGTGCCTTCCCAAAAGCAATTTCTTATGCTGTTTTTATTACTAAAATAAGCAGTTGTTTGCTGGAACCACGTTACTGTTCCATGGCTGGAACCCATTTTATACATGAATTGTCAAATCACTGTTACTATATTAAGTTTTAAGTGCACAATAAAGAATTAAATTAATTCGCTCCTACACTGACCTCGCATGTACGCTACAGACGTTAGTGCATGGGGCCACAAACCTTGCCGGGTCTCCCCTCACTAAGCAAGTAGTTCCCCAGCAGCGCCGTGCGGGTCTCGGAGTTGGGCAGCCTCTGCTGCTTGTAGCCGCCCTTGCCCTTGGCGGCGCCCACCGGCTCCACGGACACTATCCGCGTGCCCTGGTCCACTGTGCCGTTGCGAATGCTCAGGTTTATTATACCCTGGAAATTGAACAGATTTTATTATTCGTCCGTTGGTATTGGTCCGTTGAACTTGTAACTATTACACAGCACGCATCACGTCGGGGTCACCACTTTGGGGATTGGTGACCTTTACGTGATGTGCTCTTATAGATGACCTATGTCCCAGCAGTGGGAAGATTAATAGGTAAGTATATGGTGTTATTAGTGATCTTGCACGATATGGAGCCATTGCCCCACCCGTTCTTAACTGTAACTCATTCAAGCTGATTATTCCATAAGTAGATCTTGGGGTACCTTTCTCTCCAGTCTTGAGAAAGTCACTGGGTTAGACTTTAAGCTCCACTGCCACTTCATTTAGATGTCTCTTTAATCTGGTGATGTATGTGGTTATTTCCCCTTTATATTTTATGTTACGGTATTTATCAATCCTTTTGTTTGTGACGTACATAAAAACATGCGTAAATTATTTGTCCTATAGTTTTGGACTGAAACTGAAATCTTGGCTGCAGTTCACAGTACAGTACAGATAGACTTGAGGATGCATTTGTACAGCAGTAGTTTGCTTTCCAGGGACATTTGTGATATTTTACTTATCATACAGTTCAAGCTACGTTGTTTCTGCCCAAGAGCTTTTGGTTTTTGATTATGTGTTGTGTCCAAGTAAGTAAGGTGTCTATCCAAATGCATGCCAACGTATCGTGCAACCAGAAACCTCCGCCTGAAAACTAATGTACTAATGTACACTGATAGTGTGTTAAGTAGGTACCCAAACCTAGTCACGATTATCAGCTTCCGGCTCGTTCTCAAGTGGTTCTAACTTATATAAAAGTTGCTGACATTTACGCTAATATCACGCGTACATACAAGTAACGTTGAATGCTTGCGTTTTGGGTATAGGTACCCAAGGCTCCTAGGTATTTTAGTACAATAGAGTGTCTGTGTACTTACCCTTACCTGGTTCCCATTTTTCATTTTCATTCATAAAAGTTCATTCGTTGTCTTATTTTTTTTATATTATTTCTTACAAGGTGGTTAAGAGCGTGACTAACCTCGCAGTTAACCCCCAGGTACGGCCAGGGCCCCGCGCCTGCGCCAGCCAGCAGCGCAGGGTCGCTGTCGAGGTGCTGCGCGAGCGCAGCCAGGTCGTAGAGCTTATCGCGCTGCACCAGCGGCAGCAGGTACGGCGGCCCGCCGATCTCGATGAGCTTGGCATTGCCAGTCAGACCTGGGATAAACAAAGGGTGTTTTTTATAACGGTTTATTTATTCATATATTAAAACTTCATGCAACACAAAGATACAAAGGCAGACTTAATTCCTACCGGTAATAAGTAAATATAAATCAAACACAAAATGTGTTTGATTGTAGTACGGTATGTATAGGTACCACATATTTGCAACCATTTTTTTAAGGTGGTAAATCACCTAATGTCTTCTCCCGCTCTAGGGCGAAGCAGGAGGGTGATGCCAGACTTTTACTGACTGAAACTACAGATAGGTTCTTTCAGTAGGCTTTTGCGTCCCAGAACGAGTACCCCTTTCAGAAGTCGACCCATGTTATGGCCCCGGGAGGCTCCAGCCCTTGGGAATGGAACCTGCGCACTTTGTCGCTCAAGATACTTTATTAAGTAGGTATTTAATTTCATTTAAGATGCTGTAACATCTGTACTACTCAGTAAGTAAGTCATCTGATAGATAACTGTAGCATTTTATCACTTATTTACTTTAGATAGCGTGAGATTTGTAACAACAATTACCTAACAGGTCAAATTATTACATGATTGTTTCATATGCGTCAACAAACCATCTAGTAATATTATGTAACTACATAACTAACTGGTCTGGAGAAACGCGTGAGTATTAATGTAGGTACAGGAAAATTTTATTTAAAACTATGTGTCCATTTCACTACATTTGCATACATTTTTAGAGTCCTTTTGAGGTATAAGGAAAAAACGAAACCCTTATAGGATTACTAAGTTGTCCGTCCATCCGTCTATCTGTCTGTCTGTCAAGACCCTTTATCTCTTTCTTGAAACACTTGGAGGTATCGAGTTGAATTTAAAACCATATAGGCACCTACTCAGGTCTACGGACTCTTGAAGCCGGAAAAAAACAAACTTTGAGAAAAAAATATACTTCGGTTTATGTGGCATAAAACGTACATTTCGACACTCGAGGAAATCAAAATTCATAAGATACTTCACGTTGGCCCAGAATCCTAAAATTTGGCATAAAGCAAGGTCTTCTAAGCACAAGCTTAGAATAATAACGCATAGAAACACGTGGAAAAATTGAGGCAGCTAAAAGCTAGCCATAGTGGCTAACTCTTCTCGGCAAGCCGTCAGTGCTCAAGATCACGTTTCGTCGAACAGCTCGCGAACGAGTACAAATATAGGAATAAATCTGAAAACTGTTTTGTTTTTACGTCACATTTTATTTTTTTGCGATTCGGAAAAATCTTTCGTGACTCCATTCCTGAATTGAACTATTTACATAGGTAGTTTGTACGGAACCCTGAGGGCGTGAATCCGACTCGCACTTGCCCAGTTTTTTTTTTATGTGCTCAAACAATATTCATGCTAAATGAATCCTAGCCGTTCGTATTTTTTTTGTATAGATGTTAAACACCATTTCAGTCAAAAAAGCTAGCGTTGTTTGTCCATACCTGGTGATGTAAGATTGTATGGTGACTTGGTGAGGTCCGGAGAGTCAACCGCGGACACGTCGACCTGCGCGAACGTGCTGGTCAGCCCCACGGACAATACTGCACAAAAACATTATCAGGTATTTAACAATCATGGCGGGCCAGTCTAGTCGTCAGCAACTGAGCAACAGGAAACAATAAGCGGGAGCAATCTGTAGTCAATTAGCAAATAAACACGGCTTGACCATACTCCATTATACTCATTTTCGTAATTTACCATATTTACACTAATATTATAGAGATGGAAAATTTGTCTTTTTGTGTGTATGTTTGTAATGTATATATATACTCAAAAACTGTGCCGATTTCAAAAATTTACCATTGGTAAGCTACTTTCACCCTGATTCCAGTAACATAGGCTATATTTATTGCCCGTGCGAAGCCTGGACGGGCCGCTAGTGGTATTATAAAGCGAATTAGGAATTTACTAGGGCTGTGCCAAAGTAGATGAAACAAACAAATTCTTACCATCCACGATCTCCTGCAGTGGTGGCTGGAACAGAGGTTTCTCCTGGATAGGAACGTTTTTGTAGTCAACAGACGTCATGCTGAAACAATATACGAGTCGTATATGTAGATTACCTGGCAATACCGATAAGCTCACTCCACCATATTTTATCACTATTACGCTCATTAAAAATAAACAATAAACTAGATACCTATGTAAACAGGTGGTTCATAAATAGTTTAGAACAATTGCAACATATTTGAGCGTGAATGTGATATGACGTAGTGACACCCTCTCGTAGTATTGAACTAGTGATAATGTTTTGATTCACTATTTATTGTGACACTATTAATTCGACACGTTATACTCACTTCGGCGCGTTCAAGGTTGCCACATTTACCGCCATAACAAAAAAACCCGCCAACAATAATATGTTCGCATACATTGTATCCTGATTTATTGGGAGTATTGTAATACGTACGTTAGTTTGTAGCGTGGGGGTTCGACTGTGCAGCTGTGGGATGCGGAGTTTTTATTGAACTCTGGTGACCTCAGTGATTGTGTCCGGAGGTGAGCGGCCAGGGCCGGCGTGCGGCTCAAAGGCTACGGTAGGTGCGACTGACGCGATCGAGCGGCGGCGCGGGAATGTCGCCGAGATTGCACGGTATCTGTTCAGTACTCGGCGCTTTATCATTGTTTGAGAGCTTTCATTTAATGACTACTTGTCTCGAGATCGCTAAACATCTAATTGTCATCTTATGTAAACACTCGTTTGTCTAATCGATTGTTGCTATTTAGGGATTTGAAGTAGATATGTACCTACTTGATGCGTTATTTCCTTAGTGCAAGGTCGTCTGTTCAATTCCCAGGTGTAGCAAATTGTTTCGGATACAGTCAAATGGGGTGAATAGAAACTCAGGGGTACTTCATAAAAACAAAACTAAAGGGTATTTTCACGATATTTGAATATTTTTGCAGCATATAATATCTATAATTATTTTTTATAGCCTGTTATATCCCACTCCTGGGCAAAGGCCTCCCTCCACTCCTTCCATTTTTCGCGCGCCCGGGCTTCTTCTTGCCAATTCTGATGGAATCTATCAAGTTCGTCGCGCCATCTCCTTCGTGGTCTACCGCGACCCCGACGCACTGTTTCAGGGCAGTCAGCGCACATCAATTTATTAATGTATTGTTATTCTAAAAAGTCGATGTTTTGTTAAAAACCGACAATATAGGTACCTATCAAAGTGAAAAACTAAACCACAGTTTTTCTATTCGTCCCCCCCGCGTTTCTATTCACCCTGTTTGACGGTGTGGAAACTCCTGCCCAAAAATAAGAAATACTAGTCCTGAGTAGTCCTGCTAGCCACGAAAGCCAGTTTAAGCATATTTTTGCAGTAATGTTTTATTGCTATACAGTCTTATTTTTCTATTCAAGGAAATAGGGATGTAACACAATAAAACAATATGTTATTTGAAGAGTTTTTATTTCTATAGAACTAAACCACAACAGTTTGGTATTCAATAAATAAGTGTTAAATTCTATCACTGTCATACTTGTAATAAATAAATAAATACAAACAGAAACCTTCTTCACTTCAAGTGTAAGCCGCACTTTGGTAATGTTGCGTTAACTAAACTAATTACTAATCAACTCTGACGTCACGTTTACATTTCTAGCTATTACCGTTCAAGTAAAACATGTTAAAAGTGGACCAGACGGTTGCAATCCAGCGTCCCAACAGAGGTCACTTTGGTTGGAGCTTGGTTTGAGTGTTTGGTTTGTGTTGCGGCTCCACGGATTTAACCACGCACCAACATATTCGCAAATCAGGCACTGTGGTTGGAAAAACGGCTTACTGACGTTGCGAACACGTCATTTTGGGACAGTGTCCGAAACGTCAAAATCAAATTTAATGAAGCTGTTTAATACAGTCAGATACAAAAGTTTTAAAATATAAAATGAAGTAAAAAATCATTAACTATCTGAACTATTTTAATGTGGCTTTAAGCCGTCTTAAAACCACAGAAAAATGGTACATAATAAAAATAGTGATAATAAATGGCTTTGTGAACGTATATTATATTATATGTTCACGTACCGAATGCCGAATCCAAATTTCCCTCGGTTTATGTTTATAGAATGTATATAGTAATCATGCAAAGTGATTGCTGACGAGATATTTCTTATTTGATTGACTTAATTTGATTAGGTAGGTAATATAAATTACTATTTATCAAACAAAACCTTTTATCTGACTGTACAAAACAGTTTTATTTTAATCGGTGTAAAAAAATATTGAAATTAAGTGTAAATTCAGTCAGTTAAGTGTAAGTTCGTCAGTAAGCCGGAAAAACGCGCCAACTAACCAAGGGTGTTGAAGGTCATGGATTACAACTACGGTCTTCACGGATTGAAAACAACAAGGTCGCCCCTGTTGGGACACTGGATTGCAGCCGTTTGGTCCAAGCTTTACACGATCGTACAATTCATTTAAACATAAAATTTCCTAATTGCATTGCCAAATGATACAATTATCGCAATCCATGGCATTTGATAGAAGTCGAGCTCAAAGCATTGTAATTTAAAAAACATGCATTTTCACGAAGCTATTGCACTTGTTTTCAATAACCTAAATTAACGCGTAATTGAAGACCAATTTACACTTGAGTCAGTTGGCCGGCGAATAAGAAGAGTTGTATGTAAATGTATGTTAAGTACTTATATTGGCTCGTCCAGCTCACCTAAGTGTAAAAGGGCACTAAACCAGAGATGTTATGGGATATGAAATTTAGATCTGAATACGAATAGAGTACCGGTTTCAGATACGGTTTCCGTATGAAATAATTTCGGATAATCCGATAGTCGGTCGGTTACAGATATTAAAAATTATAAAAATAAAATCCAAGACTTTTATTTCTAGCCTAGACTATCATTTGTTTGTCCATGCAAAACAAACCAATCACTGTCGTAACCTGTCATTTAAACTTCGTTCTTGTCTGAAACTTTCATATCAAATTCGGTTAGATTTTCGGTTTCGTTCGTTAGGTTTAGATTTCAGATACCTGGTAGTGACGACCGTCACGGTATTGGAGCTCCACAACAACCCTGCCCTAAACACTGTTTACGTAACGTCAGAAAAAGGACTTCACTTATAAAATAATGAGCAATGCCTATCGAACTCATACATATACTGCCTGCAGACACAAGAGTCGCAAGCAAACAGACTAATATAGATATTATAATAATAAACATAATCGCTTTTTACCTCTTGTCTTTTGTTAAAGCCAATTCGTAATATTTTTATACAAAATAATTAAATTATTACTGGCAACTTCACTTTCACCGTTCCAATATACGGAATAATTAACAATTTATTTCAATCTGATTTCAGATTTGACATTACCAAAAAATTATCATTTCCAACATTTCCTTAAACGGTTCAGGACGTTCTCATTTTCAACAATATTATCGTATTTCACGACACTGGCCAGTCACTGTTGTAGCTGGCGACACTCCTCAGGGGGTACGCGGTCTAACCCGTAATGTAGTAAAACCTCCATTACATTGCTCTATCACTGCGAAGTCATGGAATTAACACGTCAAGGAACCCGCAATGGAATGTATGCGAAACGAGGAGTTGCCCACTTCCGAACCCTGGCTCAATGTCGACTTGTCATAGGTTTATATCACAGCCTAAGATAATTTTGATCATTCTAGACTCAACAAATCTTCTCCCACACGTACACAAAATATATTAATCTGGAGTTATATTAAATTATATTAGTGGAAGGTTTTTAACGCGTCTTGCCCTGAGAGGTCTACAACTGAGAGTATCCGAAGATTCTCGTCAACATTTATTTTGACTTTATTGTCCTAGGAATTAATAGTGCCGTTACCAGCTCATCTTTCACTGCTAGAACGCGTTAAAAAGTTCCCCTCGTTATACGCTAAATCAAAGCCACATAGTCACCCATACAGACTCATACAAGTATCACACATGAAGTAGTTGGACACGACAGCGTCACAACTTCGTCACAACTTCGTCACACAACGTTATACATAAGAACTTACAACATGAACAGCGGCCATTGCTTCGGTATTATGTTACTAGATAAGCCGATTTTCTGCGGAACATTTCCGACACGCCATCTATTTTATTTATCACAACTAGAAAAATACAACAAAGTTGTTGCGTTAATATAATTTTAGAATGAACCAGTTCATGTGGAAAACACCTGTGCTGTAGGCAGTGTATTGACATTACTACTTTTATTGAAGCAAATTCAGTGTGTATTTTACTTGCTTTAGTTCCACATCACCTGATCAATTCTAAGAGTAGACAAAATCGGAATACTATCCTAAGTATGACATATTTAATAGTCTATTATATATCACCATTAAGAGTTTAATTTACTATATCAGTATTTTTACAACAGTGTTATATTACACATAGAAAGATGATATAAAACGATTACTATACTGTGGGTGTATACTGTTTCGGTAAAGTAGGATTGGAAACGTAATGGCTTGCATATATCGTGAATGCCCGTATAATTTAGATAATGTCAGTATTTAATAGAATACATAAATATCTCAAGAAACAGTTAAATACTGGGAACAGTATTTTTTAATATTTTCGTCATGAATTTATGCGGGCTGTACTGTTTTGTGATGTTTATATTATAAAATGTAAATTAGAACGTTATAATATCATACTAGATTCGCAAATATTAAAAGAGTATCATAAAACGTAAGATTACAGTAGTTCCTCGCAGTGTCTTTTACAATAATACTTACGAATACTTAACGATATTTTAACTATTACTATAACTTCAGGAAGTCGTCAGTCTAATTAGGTTGTGGGAGGTCTCCGGTCCAAATGGAATTTCTACTACTTGGAATACTTTTTAGAAGAGGAGAAACATGCACTTTGATATAATATTTGTGCATGTCTAGGTTTAAGCTCATTTTCGGATGAAAATCATTTTATTTTCCTATAACCGTAGGAATATGTCATTCGTTTGTGTATATTTTATTCAAGATTTCATTGAATGTTGTCAATATTTTATTTTATTTCGAAATTACGTTGTTAGTATCGGAAATCGATCGAATCGTTCGCAAATAGTTAAATAGATAATTTTATAGCCAAACATTTGCTTGATTTTGTCAAGAAGAGTGTTACGAATGTACCTTGCTTAGGTACAGACATAGTATCGTAAGGACGAGCTGAAACGTTTTTATGCATATTCGACACACGATACAAGCAACGTTTGAGTGAGGGGCCATATTTCGAAAAGTAGATTATCCCGAGGTAAAGGAAGTTCCGAGTTAGGAGTCGTCGTTGGTTTACTGTTGACGCTGCACGTAATGTAGTCCCTTGCCCTGTTGGGCGAGGCTAGAGGTCGGTGATGGGCTGCAGCGTGTGCAGGTGCTCGTGGTAGAGCTGGCGCGCGTAGGCGGCGTGGCGCGCCACCCACGCCGCCAGCTCCGCGCTGTCGCACTGCACGCGCGGCCGCCGCACGCCCTCCGCGCCGCCGCCGCCGCGCACGCCCAGCTCCACGAAGTACGCGCCGTCCGCCGACACCACCGTGCACGACACCAGGTTGCTGCACAACAAACATTTCATCAGCAAAAGATTCACTAGGAGCGTCAGGCGCGCCGCTGCCACACGTACCTGAGGTGCGTCTCCATGACGACCTGCGGCGCCTGGTGCTTGCAGGTGATGATGCGCAGGTAGGTGTCGGACAGCAGCGCGCGGATGTCGTGCGGCGTGTCGCGCACGGCGCGGTAGGCCAGGAAGTGCTCCGAGTAGTCGGTGTGGTTGAGCGCGTACAGCAGCGCCGCGCCCGCCGCCTGCGCCGAGCAGTAGCGCGGCAGCAGGCGCGCCGCCGCCACCATGCGCGGCCCGCGCACGCGCATCGGCACCCACTTGTCGGACCTGCCAACGGACAACAAGCGTGCCATTCATTTTTTTAGCGTACAGTAATGAAGAATATACAAAAGTACAATATGGTCGACGTATATTGACGCGCCCGAATTTTGCGCTGAAGGCGATTAACAAACACTCTCAGACACGCGTATTGGACACCCCTCTATGGTAACTTCGTAAATCTTCGTGATTATTCAGCAATGTTCGGTACGCGGTAATATCTTTTCGCTATCTCTATCTCAACACAGGCGGTGACAAAAGTTTTCGTTGCTTGTTCTTATTGTATTGTTAACTTTTATGTGTAGTGTTAAGTTTGTTTCTTTAATTCATAAGTTATTTTTTTAGCTTTCTCGATCAAAGTATTTTAATAATTATTTTTGTTGTAGTTGGTCCTTGTATTAGTACACTTTTATTCGTATTTTGGTTTAAAAAAAAATAAATGTCAATAACAGTTTTTTTTACAAGTGTAAATGTTCAAGCTCGCCAAGTTACGTAGGCCGTATTGTATATAGGTTTTTCCAAACAACTTTGTCTCAGAATCCTCATATTAAAGATATTCTTCCCCTTGAACGCGAACTACAGTGGTCAATTTGGAAATCTCTAAACCGACTGTGAACCCAGGTTGGCCGCTGTAAAACCAATTTAGCCAAATGGAGCTTCCTCGACCCATCTCTAACATAGTGGCAGTGTGGAACCACTGCACAGGACTTGCGCCACCTGCTATATCTATACTAAACCAACGGACACTTGTAAACCCCACTTCAGGGATTTAAAGATTTAGACAGTACCGTCGCTGTATATGTATGGGGTTTTAATATTCGTTAAAACAAATATTCACTTGTTTAGTCACGTGGAAAGTCAACGTCGCTCAGATAATTTGAAAACACTATTCGTCAGAACTGCTTTCGCTTACAAAAGTATATATGCAATGGCACCAAAGCTATATAATAAACTACCTTATCATATTAAAAACTGTTATAATATTAATGAGTTCAAAAACAAACTCTTTAAGCTACTCAATGACAAAGTTTATTATTCGGTGAAAGAGTATCTGGATGAAAAATTTTTGTAATTCATATTATTATTTATATATATATATATATATATATTTTATTGTTATCTATCTACTGACATTCTGTATTTTTTTTTTTTTATTGACATTTCTATCTTTATTTTGTGAATTTTTTTCTTATTTATTACTTGACCAAATTTTGTATGCCTATCGGCGGGACATGGATCGTACAATCAACATATTATGTATGTTTATTGAAAACACCTCTATTTACCTGTGTTCACAAAATAAACCATTTTGAATTTGCCAACAATAGAGTTGTAAGTACAGGTTGCCAAATATTGGAAAAAAAAAAAACTATTTTGAGAACATCGACACGAAAAGAAGAAGAAGAAAGATATTTCAGTTTAAAGTTGATGAGATTATTTAGGTTACGTCAACTTTTAATTAATGGCCTTTGTGGAAGAGACACCACAATTTTGCCAATAATACCTATTTATGAATTCTGACTGAAGACAAGATGTAATGTCACAATGTCATGTTTTTTTTTCCAATAAGTCATTGCTGGCTGGATGGCAGTTAAAATGTCTTAATGCCATGATTTTTTCTAGTGCTGTTGGTATACTCGAAATGCACTACGATGTCATGTGTCATTATAACCACTTTATTCTAAGCACAAACAGTTAATTTTGTTTTTGTGTTTGTTATTTAATGCAGAAATGTATTTCCTAAGTATTTATTATCAATACAAAAAGCAAAGCATATTATGTTACTTAACCAGGAGTTATATTAGTGGCAATTTTAAAAGTTATATGTAGCCAAAAGTCATGAAGTCGAGCCAGCACAAAAAAAAACCTAAGCCATGATTATTTTTATCGTACAAAATCTAGTCAATTTCGTTTCCAATTATGAAGATTTTTTTGCGATCCTTAAACTGGTCCATTATTCTGATTTGATAAAACTTAGTCAATTATTTTGCCGGTACACATCAAGGTAATTATGTAGACACTTAATAATTTCATCAATAATTTCCTCGCTCTTGTTCTTTATGAAGCAAAAGTTATTTTGATGGTTGTTAAGAATTTCCGGCACTGACCTGCGACTGGTGTCCCTGAGCGCGGAGGCGGTCTCGGCGGCCAGGTCCAGCACGCCGATGACGGGCTTGGTGACGGTGCCCACCAGCCCCTTGCCCACACCCGCCAGGAACCCGCCCAGCCCCTCCGACGCCGCGCCCTCGTAGCTGTGCTTCACCAGCGATGTCATGCCGCCTAGGGATGACGTAATTACTTATGTTACCAGTAGCTATGAGATATATTCTATAGAACCAAACCCGGCTGTAAACAAAACCTGTGGACCAAACACGATTAGTTTTAGATTAGTCACGAAATAGGATTAAATTTGGGCTAGTCACGACAGAACTCTGTCGTGACTAGCTCCACCTTGGCTTGACTTTCGTGGTAGCGCGGCGGAGCGGATGCGGCGCCGCGTCTCCTCGTGCGCCTCGTCGCCCACACGCGCTACAAGGTGAAGGCTGCGTACCGAGTATCCCGAGGCCGAGGCCGCGGAAGCCGGCGGCGAGGTGCGCGCCGGGCGCGGCGGAGCGGATGCGGCGCCGCGTCTCCTCGTGCGCCTCGTCGCCCACACGCGCTACAAGGTGAAGGCTGCGTACCGAGTATCCCGAGGCCGAGGCCGCGGAAGCCGGCGGCGAGGTGCGCGCCGGGCGCGGCGGAGCGGATGCGGCGCCGCGTCTCCTCGTGCGCCTCGTCGCCCACACGCGCTACAAGGTGAAGGCTGCGTACCGAGTATCCCGAGGCCGAGGCCGCGGAAGCCGGCGGCGAGGTGCGCGCCGGGCGCGGCGGAGCGGATGCGGCGCCGCGTCTCCTCGTGCGCCTCGTCGCCCACACGCGCTACAAGGTGAAGGCTGCGTACCGAGTATCCCGAGGCCGAGGCCGCGGAAGCCGGCGGCGAGGTGCGCGCCGGGCGCGGCGGAGCGGATGCGGCGCCGCGTCTCCTCGTGCGCCTCGTCGCCCACACGCGCTACAAGGTGAAGGCTGCGTACCGAGTATCCCGAGGCCGAGGCCGCGGAAGCCGGCGGCGAGGTGCGCGCCGGGCGCGGCGGAGCGGATGCGGCGCCGCGTCTCCTCGTGCGCCTCGTCGCCCACACGCGCTACAAGGTGAAGGCTGCGTACCGAGTATCCCGAGGCCGAGGCCGCGGAAGCCGGCGGCGAGGTGCGCGCCGGGCGCGGCGGAGCGGATGCGGCGCCGCGTCTCCTCGTGCGCCTCGTCGCCCACACGCGCTACAAGGTGAAGGCTGCGTACCGAGTATCCCGAGGCCGAGGCCGCGGAAGCCGGCGGCGAGGTGCGCGCCGGGCGCGGCGGAGCGGATGCGGCGCCGCGTCTCCTCGTGCGCCTCGTCGCCCACACGCGCTACAAGGTGAAGGCTGCGTACCGAGTATCCCGAGGCCGAGGCCGCGGAAGCCGGCGGCGAGGTGCGCGCCGGGCGCGGCGGAGCGGATGCGGCGCCGCGTCTCCTCGTGCGCCTCGTCGCCCACCACGCGCTCCAGCCCGTCTCCCAGGGATTCTGCACAACCAAATACACCATTCGAAAAATCTAACATTTGAAAAAGCTAGCAGTTTATTAATGTACCAGTAGGAAAATAAACATATTCAGAGACATGAAAAGCGAGCACGAACTGTAAGAACTGAAACTGCGTAAAGCCGACGCCCGTTGAACTAAGCGACACTGCGCAGGTAATAATCGGGTTTCCTCGGCGGAGACCGTCAGCGGAAACACGCGCGTGCACACGCGTGACGTTGCGCGACGGGTGTCCGCCGCGGACGTCCGCTTTACACAGTTCCAGCGCTAAGGAGGCAGCACTAAATTACCATTGTCCAGTGTGTATAGAATAAAGTTTTGCACTACTCGATGACGTACCATATTATGCCATGCGCCTATAAAGGTCGCAAAAATTCAAAATGACATAAAAAATAATAAATACGAAGCGAAAAAGTACATTAAACAAAATTTAATATTAAACCCGCTTCGTTTAGAATGTCTTGTCAAGCTTGACTGATTGAAAAGTATGTGCCTTGAAACTACATAAAACAGTCTTCATTCACATTTAAATGTTTCCCATATTATTACTATTAAGTATATGTTCTTTCTATAATGTTGAAAACCTACCCGTCACTTTAGCTGCAGAGTTGGATATGCCATGAGTAACGTTCTTGAGCAACGCGCCCACATTGCCTTCCAACAGCAGGCCAGTGACTCCCTCTGACACGTCGGCCACGAAGCCCAGTGGGTTGCCCAGGAAGTCTACCGAGCCCAGAATCTTGGCAGCTTGCCACTTTAACTCCTGTGAACAATGATGAATTACGAATGAGTCGGCCAAATAAAGCACGAAACGAAAAAAAAAAAATCGGCTTTGCCATACAAATTTTCCAATCAAGTTTATCATTTTTTATAGTGAGGCTGATTTTTTTTTTCGTTTCCTGAAAAAAATCTTTTGTAAGGTTGTTCAGTTTCGTCTACCGAGCAAGCCCTTAAATTTGTGGAGGGCTGTCCCTTACACCTTTTATATCATTAATAAAATAATTGCTCACATCCTTGAAATGCGCCAACATCTGTCTCCCCAGGTAGGAGGCTGTGTCGAACACGTGCGCCCTCACGAAAGGCTCCAGCTCGACTGCTGCGTCTTCAAACTTGATGAACGTCAGCCCCAGTCGGCGCTTCAGCGCGCTCAGCGAGCCTTCCAGCTTGTTCGCTGTGCACATCGAAAGGCGGATCTGTGGAGGTGAAGTAAGGGTCAAGCGTTGTGGCGATGCATTTCATTATTACGTCAGCAACTGTTCGTGTTTTTCGGCTGACACATGCTCAGTGTGGCAGCGATCAGTCCATGCCCGACAAGTTCATGTAGCTCCAAATGATAAAATACATACAAGATAATCACGGGCTGCCCAACATTACCACCATTTGCTGGAATGAGTTATTCCAGCAAACGTTGAATGTACAAAGAGAAGTGGACTGTTCTTTTGAAAAAAACACAAGCAAGAGATCAACTAACGACACACGTCGTACAATGTGGAGAAGCCAAGGGTCCGATTGAAGAGTAGGAGCGGGTTCCCGATGTCGCCAAAGCTAATTAATGATAACAGGTGAACTGCTGGTCAACTTAGTCAGATAGAGATCCAATTAATACAACTATAGCGCGATTGCGGAACTACGTCTTAAAAAACTTATACGATGCAATTTCTAATGCTTTTGATCTGGCTGTATCCTGGTCAAAACACATTTAATACGAAATCATCGACACGAAAAAGAATAACAGACTATAGTTTGCCAATTTTTTTTAGCAATGCGTTGCGGAGGAAGAGCGTTTTCGTACAAAATATGAAACCTTCTAGCCAAGGACTAATAGGGACTGATCTGACCCACTTGGAAAAGAGACAAATATTTAGCAGGAAAATAGCGTATTACTACGATTTTGTGTCACAAGTGTAATATCCTAAATAATAGACTACTTAGAAACACCAAATCTGACCTTGTTGGACGCTGTTACCTGAGGGCGATGAAATCAAAATAAGATAATTCGGTAAGCTCCAATGTGAAAACAAAAGAACAACTGAAAAATGTTTATTTTGTTATAACTTACTTGGCAGCTATTATATTTTATTATAGAAATAATATGTAAGCAACTTCAGTTAATATCGGCACTTCGTTAAACCTATCTCATCCCTAGTGTGACATAATAATGACCTTGGTAGAGCTAGATAGAGCGTAGTACCTCGCTTCCTCGTACCTCAGCAAGTTGGCAGAATTGTTTTGATGCGGTCTCTAGATGTGGATTGCCCTATGTTGGCGCTATCCCGCAGTTACTTCGTGTTTCTCACCTGGCTGGGTATGATCTTGATGAGCGCAAAGTAGTACCGCGTGCTGTGCAGCGCGGTGAGCTCGCTGAGCATGCGCTGCGTCTCGTAGTCCGCCTCGTCCGGCTCCTCACGAGCGCTCTCCTCCTCGCCGCGCCACGCCCACGCCCACAGTTGGAGGACCAGTCTGCAGAATGGGAACATAACAGTGAAGACACACACAGACAGAAGTAAATCCCACGAAGCTTTGTTAAAAGCAAATATTGCAGTGTTTGTTTCGGACTTTATTTAAAATATAATTCTGTTTTTGTCATCTTTAAAAGATTGATCAGAATACTGTACCTCTCCTCAAGCCGGATGGCGAGCGGGCGGAGCGCCACCACGAGGTGCCTGAAGAAGTAGGCGTTGTATCTCTTGGCGGGCGCCTTCTGCAGCTCCACGGCCGCGTGCAGCGCCGGCACGCCGCCCGCGCCGCCGCGCTCCGGCAGGCAGTACAGCAGCACCGGGCTCGGCGTGCCCAGCAACTGTCCACATACGATATACTTTAACTTGCTTTCATTTATGATTTATCTCACACTGGGAAATGCTTATTACAAAACTTAATCTTTCAGTTACAAATCCCTGAAGTCATAAGATAAAAAATAATAAACCTAAGTATAGTTCACATTGTTAGCGTGCTGGAAATGTAATTAATCAAGTCACTTGCTGCCCTAGGATTACGGATTATTGAAGATTTCAAGGCTCAACTCCTGCGGCACGTGCACAGTACTGACCTGGTTGTCCCACTGCATGTGCGACACCTGCAGCGCCAGCGCCAGGCTGGCGGGCGCGAGCGCCAGCTCCAGCAGCACGTTGTCCAGCAGCGCGTGCAGCTCCTGCGGCACGTGCACAGTACTGACCAGGTTGTCCCACTGCATGTGCGACACCTGCAGCGCCAGCGCCAGGCTGGCGGGCGCGAGCGCCAGCTCCAGCAGCACGTTGTCCAGCAGCGCGTGCAGCAGCTCCTGCGGCACGTGCACAGTACTGACCTGGTTGTCCCACTGCATGTGCGACACCTGCAGCGCCAGCGCCAGGCTGGCGGGCGCGAGCGCCAGCTCCAGCAGCACGTTGTCCAGCAGCGCGTGCAGCTCCTGCGGCACGTGCACAGTACTGACCTGGTTGTCCCACTGCATGTGCGACACCTGCAGCGCCAGCGCCAGGCTGGCGGGCGCGAGCGCCAGCTCCAGCAGCACGTTGTCCAGCAGCGCGTGCAGCTCCTGCGGCACGTGCACAGTACTGACCTGGTTGTCCCACTGCATGTGCGACACCTGCAGCGCCAGCGCCAGGCTGGCGGGCGCGAGCGCCAGCTCCAGCAGCACGTTGTCCAGCAGCGCGTGCAGCTCCTGCGGCACGTGCACAGTACTGACCTGGTTGTCCCACTGCATGTGCGACACCTGCAGCGCCAGCGCCAGGCTGGCGGGCGCGAGCGCCAGCTCCAGCAGCACGTTGTCCAGCAGCGCGTGCAGCAGCTCCTGCGGCACGTGCACAGTACTGACCTGGTTGTCCCACTGCATGTGCGACACCTGCAGCGCCAGCGCCAGGCTGGCGGGCGCGAGCGCCAGCTCCAGCAGCACGTTGTCCAGCAGCGCGTGCAGCAGCTCCTGCGGCACGTGCACAGTACTGACCTGGTTGTCCCACTGCATGTGCGACACCTGCAGCGCCAGCGCCAGGCTGGCGGGCGCGAGCGCCAGCTCCAGCAGCACGTTGTCCAGCAGCGCGTGCAGCAGCTCCTGCGGCACGTGCACAGTACTGACCTGGTTGTCCCACTGCATGTGCGACACCTGCAGCGCCAGCGCCGGGCTGGCGGGCGCGAGCGCCAGCTCCAGCAGCACGTTGTCCAGCAGCGCGTGCAGCAGCTCCTGCGGCACGTGCACAGTACTGACCTGGTTGTCCCACTGCATGTGCGACACCTGCAGCGCCAGCGCCAGGCTGGCGGGCGCGAGCGCCAGCTCCAGCAGCACGTTGTCCAGCAGCGCGTGCAGCAGCTCCTGCGGCACGTGCACAGTACTGACCTGGTTGTCCCACTGCATGTGCGACACCTGCAGCGCCAGCGCCAGGCTGGCGGGCGCGAGCGCCAGCTCCAGCAGCACGTTGTCCAGCAGCGCGTGCACCAGCTCCTGCGGCGGCGCGCGTGACACCAGCGACACCGACAATCCTGCCAACGACACTCTTATGCCCCACTCGCGTTTACGGATGCTTTTGTCTTCGGTTGTATCTTCCTCGTCGCCACCTTCGATCCAGCCCGAGTCCTAGGAAATAAGATTTAAGTTTTACAAAAAGATCTAGAACCGTACTATGAGGATTGTCTCAAGACGGCTCGGGAGGAGAATGTTTGAGAGGACTTGAGGGAGGCCTTTGGCAACAGTTATCGCTGTGGGAAAAATTTTAAAACATCTGAAGGTGACTTTTTAGTAAATAAAATGAAGTAACTGTATGCGACTCCATAGAAAATAAAGCAACTTATAGAATACGCACCGGATCCTTGTGGTCGTGAATGCGCACGACCCTGGTGGGCCCGTCGGCGCACAGCGTGACGTCGAGGCGGCCGGAGCCGGGCCGCAGCGTGTGCCACGCCACGGCCTGCTCGGCCGGCACCTCCGACGTGGGCGACCAGCCCAGGCGCCCCGACGCCGGCAGCCCTAGCACCACGCGGGTGCCTGCCCAAAGTGTTTAACTGTTTAGGTCATAGCACACTTAAACGACTCTGCTCCAACACCGCCCTAAACTAAGACGACTGTTCGCAGTCACCCAGCAGTCCACGCGGCTACAGCTAGCGGACGGCCAGCTGTCCACCCCCTGACCGCTCTCACTTTTTGCGATAAACACAGTTCGCGAGCGGTTTCCATTAAAGCAACTCTTATTTTTTACTATGTCTCGATTAACAACGCGCGAACTAGCAATTATTGCTATTGCACTTGAGGATGAATAGAGAAGCGCAAGAAATAACAGAAGAAAATTTTGGGTGCATAAAATGCTGAAAGCAAGACATGCAGAAGGAGAATTTTGGCTGATCCAGACACCTATTAGATGACGAAGAAAAATCAGTAGGTTGAGTGAGCGCGCGGGCACCGCGCCGACCGCTCGTCTACAACGTGCGGCCAGCGACGCGTCAACTACCGAGCAGTCTGACGGCGGTAAGCTCGCTGAAAGCGAGTTATCTGCTAATTTATGATGCCAATGTAAAATATATCTAAAGAGCAATACTTAAAGCCCATATTTGAATTATATTCTTTTTGCCGAGTGGGAGCAGAGTTGTGTAAGTGGGCTATGACGTTTTAACTCATTATTTTTTAGAATAAATAACTTAATTACGAGTAATTTTAGTAATTTCTAGACATTAACCTAAATACTGTTTTGTTGTACTAGTGATTAAATATTGTTTTGTTTGCAGCAATCTGTTCAGTGTCGTTTTAATGACGTATTCTGCTTTGATTCCTGAAGCGCCTGTGTGTGACTGAAAGAGCTAAAAAAAGTGATTGGGGAAAGGAAAGATGAGATTGATGAACAGGGATTGGGAGGCCAAAACACAGATGGACTGTGATAAATAAGCAATGATATGAAAAAAAGGCAGTCAAGGATAGCGTGATAGTTGACAAGACGGAGTGGGAGAAAAAAACGTGTTACGCTAACCACAAATTATATGGAACTAGGGCAGGAAGACGACAATACGTCGTAAGTCGTAACTAGATTGTCGAATCTGATTTGAACATACCAGGTGTGAGCGCCATGAGTGATAATCCGTCAGGCTGCACGCACAGGTTGGAATGCGCACACGCCATGCGGCCGGGCGGCAGCAGGCGCCACGCCTGCGTGGACGCGCGCCGCCCGTCCGCGCGCCGCAGCACCAGCCCCGACGCGCGCCCTGGCCGCGGAGCTGCGTCTTCGATGTCTAGCACCTGTGTGGTCCACACTAACTTTATTCTTAATCTAATAAATAAACAATAAATAAATCTAGTATATGTTTTCACATGGTGTTTCCTTACTAAAACACATTTTAATTCGCGGGAAGAGGCACAAAATGCTATAGGCATCTTCTGCGACCTATCTAAGGCGGTTGATTGTGTGATTCATGAAACATTACTCCTGAAACTTGAACATTACGGACTAGGCAAAACAGCGTAAGCTTATTAAAATCTTATTTAAATGACAATCAAAAACTAATTCAGATATACGGTGTCAATTCGTTGGGATTAAATGTGAAAATGAGGGGTGTACCCCAAGGTTCAATTTTAGGTCCTTTTTTATTTTTAGTTTATATTACCCAATTTTTTTGCAAAACAAACTTAATTTGGTGTTGTTTGCCGACGACACTTTGGAATGTGTAATTAGCACCATTTTTATGACTGACCTCTTGACATTTGAAAAGTGCCTGTAAATGGTTTATTTGAAATAAAATGTTTTGAATCTTTGAATATTTATGTTTTTAACGAAAAATTCCATGACTTACCATAGCATGAGGTGAGAGCGGCGCGTCATCGGATAACAGCGCGTCTGTAGGCTGCGGCGGAGAGCTGCCTTCGTGAATTAATTGGTCGTTAGGGCCGCGACGCCATAGTTGAGATCTGAACACCCAAAACAGCTTATTACAACAAGACAAAATAACACATAGAACAAAAAAAAGCAATCTTTGATCAATCGGGAGTTTTATGCTATCCTGTGGCCCTGGACGTTAGAAAGACATACGAGCTGCCGTTTCACCTCCAGCACCAGCACGTTGTCGTCGGCCGCCTGCTTGCCGCCGCTCGCCACGCCTACGTCTCTGCTGCACGACACACTCGTTACCTGTCTCCGTATCGTTTCCTGGCGAGAACTACGCGCGTGGTGCCGAGCGGCACCTCCAGCACCAGCACGTTGTCGTCGGCCGCACCCGCCTGCTTGCCGCCGCTCGCCACGCCTACGTCTCTGCTGCACGACACACTCGTTACCTGTCTCCGTATCGTTTCCTGGCGAGCACGACGCGCGTGGTGCCGAGCGGCACCTCCAGCACCAGCACGTTGTCGTCGGCCGCACCCGCCTGCTTGCCGCCGCTCGCCACGCCTACGTCTCTGCTGCACGACACACTCGTTACCTGTCTCCGTATCGTTTCCTGGCGAGCACGACGCGCGTGGTGCCGAGCGGCACCTCCAGCACCAGCACGTTGTCGTCGGCCGCACCCGCCTGCTTGCCGCCGCTCGCCACGCCTACGTCTCTGCTGCACGACACACTCGTTACCTGTCTCCGTATCGTTTCCTGGCGAGCACGACGCGCGTGGTGCCGAGCGGCACCTCCAGCACCAGCACGTTGTCGTCGGCCGCACCCGCCTGCTTGCCGCCGCTCGCCACGCCTACGTCTCTGCTGCACGACACACTCGTTACCTGTCTCCGTATCGTTTCCTGGCGAGCACGACGCGCGTGGTGCCGAGCGGCACCTCCAGCACCAGCACGTTGTCGTCGGCCGCGCCGCCCGCCTGCTTGCCGCCGCTTGACACACCGTTGTCCCTACTGCACAAAATATATCCAAACTTACTCGAGTTATGACGTATAAAGCAAACTTCGACATGAAAAAAACCGGGCAAGTGCGAGTCGGACTGAGGGTTAAACTTACCTATGGAAACAGTTCAATTTCTGAATATTTGGTATAAATTAGTGCTTGACTGCGATCCCACCTATATATGCTATAAGACTTTGCTTCATGTCAAATTTCAGGATTCTAGGTCAACGGGAAGTACCCTATGATTTTAATTTCAACGCGATACCTTCACGTGTTCCCTAGTGGGTCTTTAACTAATTTTCGTCCGAAACTCAAAGTGCTCTATGCTCTAAACTTGTAAATCTTCGCTATAGATTATATAATATAATTTAAAAATGTTTTTTTTATAACATGAATAGACATAAGTATGTGTACGTTTGTTGCGTGGCGGTGAAGGCGACGTAGATGAAGTTCTGGTAGAGCAGCTGGTGGTGCGCGGGCAGCGTGTCGAGCGCCAGCGTGGTGCGCGGGCCGCCGGGCGCGCGCAGCGCCAGCGCGCACGCGCCCTCGGGCTCCGGCAGCGCCCAGCGCAAGCGCCCGTGCGCGCCCACCACGCACTCCTCGCCGCACCCCACCTGCCATCAGCCCATCACGTCTCACTGTCACTTCATGCCTAACTTCAACTCAATGGCGAGAAGAGTTATTAGTTAGCAAAATTATTATTAGTTAGTTAGCGAAACTATAAGGGTTCCTAGTTGACTACGGAACCCTAAAATAGAAACTGTAACATGTGACAGAATTTTACAGTTGAATTTTACCGAGCACTGCGGTCGAATTGCTCATTTTTGACTTGCTGTATCTTCGTAACCAATGGACAAATCTAGGTCAAGTTTCGCTCAAATTGTAGCAAATTTAGCTACCTTTATAAGTTTCTTTATCGCACTACAATTCGAATAATAATAATAAAAATATCGATACGAATCGTAGTGCGATAAGAGTCAGTTTTCGAGTATTGAAAAATAATAAAAAAATGAAGATCGGATATTTTTTTTAACATTTTTACATATATTGTTAAAAACACATTTCAAAAGATTCATTGACTGGCCCTGGATTCTGATGTATAAATCTTACGGCACTCCATTAATTGAATTGTTGTCACCGACACATTTTTAATTAGCAATTCAACTTCATTCTGCAATATTATTATTTATTTATTATATTCTTTTTTTACACTGCATAAAAATAAAAATACAGAACAAACAAATTACAAATTATGTATAAAATGGGATGTGTCATCGCATAGAGCTATTTCTTAAAAACAACCTTTACTCACACATTTTTGACATTATGTGGGAATTGCATTAAATAGCCCTCTTTTAATGCAATTTAAAAAAAAAACTTAAATCTAAATGAGAAAAGCGGGATGGCGAGAAAGAATAGTCACGGTGTTACGTTAGTTTTTGTTCTATACAAAGGAAAAAAAAGAGTAACAATTCGTTTATTTTGCCACAAAATCCCACTATTATACCATTACCGAGTCGGTAAGCGAACAGAGCAAGCAATAACAAGGAGATGGACATATTTTTACTGTAGTTAACGCTTTCTACTGGTTCATAAATAATGATTTAGTGACCCAGTGGAAAGTATGCCCACTCCAACATTATTTTTTAGGTTTAGTTCTGCACGTTTATAAGAAATCACGTCACGCGTCGCCTGAGTAAGAAGACACGAGTTCGTCATGTTAATGTCGAAGCGTACCTGGTGGAACATGATGGAGACGGGCGAGTAGTTGTCGATGCGCAGCGGCGGCGGCGCGCACTCGGCGTCCGTGAACACCACGAACATGGACGCGCCTTGCGCCACCACCTCCACGCGCACGAACGTGTAGCCGCCGCCGGTCTCTCTGGGGAAATACTCCACGGTGACTACACGACGTTTTAAACAGCAAACAAAACAAAGAAGTAAAAATTCATTTTAAAAAACAAGTGTTTCGTGACAAAACTGGTTTTCTCACGATGTTTTCCTTCACTTTTTTGAGAACAGTGGTGATGAAAAATTACGCTGGCTGAGTTTCAACTGAAGTCGGAGCCGTTACAGCTAGACTACCTCTTGATGACCACAGCGCCATCTATGTTTAACGCACAAGAATCTATCTGACATCGACGGTGGATCAGCAGCACGGAGGAAGAAGGGACCGACGATGTGTCACTATTGCGGCACGCGATTCTAACTTGACCCATTTGAAACTATTGTAAGGAGAACATAAAGTAAATAAGCAGTCTTGGTTCTCATTGCTACCACTACTACGACGACCTAATAAAGAAAACCCCAACACCACCACTGCTCTCACTTTGTTTCACTATCACAAAATTAGCAGAGCATGGAGAAGCTTCGCGGCATCTGCTCGAGACGACACTGTCAATACTTTTAATCCTATAAATCAAGTGTGTCACTGTTGCCTTGCTCTACTTACTTCGCTATGAATGACGGACATAGCAGAAGTTCCGCCAGTTTGCGCTATGAATTTTACTGCTTCATCTAGATGCTGCCGGTAGCTCAGTTGTTGGGTCTATTTAAGAAAATAGTGACACGTCGTTGTCACTCAGCTTAGCCACGCCCCTTGACCAGTTAAAGTAAGAAAGTTCAGACAGCATGCACGGATCTTATGTCAATTATGAAAATGAATACCTCATACATACGTAATAATAACAGTGAACAGTCTGAAGGTTTTCCTTAAACTTGGAAATAATTATTTAATATTAATATTTGAATATACTAAAAAGTTTGCTTTAATATTGATAATGATATAGTTTTTACCCTAGTATGAATACGTCTTTATTTTGCAGTTGCACTGATGAGTCACTATTGCCTTAACGCGAATAGACTGTAGAAAATATTAGGCATGTCTCCTTGTATCCTGCTTGTGTCCCTAGCGCACCCAGTGCTACGGCAGATAGCAGTACTCACCTGCAGGCTATGTGCAGTGTCCTGGTGGCGTCTGTGCGGAATCCCCCGGACCAAAGTGTCAGCGGAGGTGGCGCGGCGCTGTTGGCGGGGCCGGGTGCCAGCACGCGCACGCACAGCAACTGCGAGCGCTCCCAGCGCGCCCAGTGCCACGGCAGGTAGCAGCCCGATACCGCTGACACGTGCGTCGCCATCGCGCCTGGGTCGTTCTGTTCAGAATATATAATCACGAAATATTCAACAAATATTATCAATAATCGTTGAATAGCGCAACGCAAATCGCAGATATATTTTGCGGCGCCCGCGCCGAGCTGCACAGCTCGTAACACAGCGTCAAGTTTCGGTGTGCGCTGATCTTTACGATGTAACTACATCTTCTGGATACACTAGACGTAAAAAATGTTTTAGTTCGACTCACGAGCGTGGTGGCGCAACATTTCTGCGCGAACTGCAGATGGTGCGAGGTGTTGTTATGCAGCTGATAGCGCGGCGTGAAGGTAGCGATGTTGGTGTGCCGGTAGCGCCCCCTGCCGGCGCGTACGCGCACGCCCACGGCGTACACGCGCTCACACGCACCGCCCTCGCCCTCACCGCGCACTTCCAGCTTCTTCACGGCCACGCCCACTCCCAGACCGAATGGGGAACACCACTGTAAAACAAGTTATTTTTTCCGAAATAGTCCTTTGTTACAAGTATTCTATCTCAAGTAGCCTGTTTGACTTAGTTATGAAAGTTAGCACGATCGTGACCGATAGGTTCCGAGGCGTTATTTTTTAGTGACTATAGCGGCTGCACCATGCGCGTCAGCTCGTGCTCCGCGAACTGCCGCGCTTCCACCGCAACACAGCGGCAGTGCCGTGTCGTGCGGGCGCTTACCTCTGCCGCAACTCAGCGGCATTGTCGTGTCGTGCCGCCGCAACACAGCGGCAGTGTCGTGTCGTGCCGCCGCAACACAGCGGCAGTGTCGTGTCGTGCGGGCGCTTACCTTCGCCGCAACTCAGCGGCAGTGTCGTGTCGTGCCGCCGCAACACAGCGGCAGTGTCGTGTCGTGCGGGCGCTTACCTCCGCCGCAACTCAGCGGCAGTGTCGTGTCGTGCCGCCGCAACACAGCGGCAGTGTCGTGTCGTGCGGGCGCTTACCTCCGCCGCAACTCAGCGGCAGTGTCGTGTCGTGCCGCCGCAACACAGCGGCAGTGTCGTGTCGTGCGGGCGCTTACCTCCGCCGCAACACAGCGGCAGTGTCGTGTCGTGCGGGCGCTTACCTCCGCCGCAACTCAGCGGCAGTGTCGTGTCGTGCCGCCGCAACACAGCGGCAGTGTCGTGTCGTGCGGGCGCTTACCTCCGCCGCAACTCAGCGGCAGTGTCGTGTCGTGCCGCCGCAACACAGCGACAGTGTCGTGTCGTGCGGGCGCTTACCTCCGCCGCAACTCAGCGGCAGTGTCGTGTCGTGCGGGCGCTTACCTCCGCCGCAACTCAGCGGCAGTGTCGTGTCGTGCCGCCGCAACACAGCGGCAGTGTCGTGTCGTGCGGGCGCTTACCTCCGCCGCAACACAGCGGCAGTCTCAGCGCTTACCTCGGGCTCCCCGGGCAGGCCGCGGCCCAGACGCGCCGCCAGCGTGGGCCCGCCGTCGGCCTCTGCGAAGGAGAACAGCAGCGGCTGCACCATGCGCGCCAGCTCGTGCTCCGCGAACTGCCCCGCCGCCTCCGCCGCGCTGCCCTCCGCGCGGAACACCAGTGGCAGCCCCGTGCGGTTCACGAGCCAGTACGCTGCCGATATTGACACCTACACGAAAAAAATTGTGATTCAATTTTGTTCGACAGCTAAATTAAGAAATAAAGGACAACACTAATAGATCGTGTTTTGACATTATATGTAAACCAAACATATATGAATCCACCAAGCCAAGTCTAAATTTTCTGCCACATCTTAGTTTTTCGAAATTTGTATGAAAAATACCTTTACATGGCAATATATATAAATAAAATACTTAAAATTGATCGTGTATCTTATATTTTTGTGTTTATTTTTAAAGTAATGATCTTTACATGTAACTATGTATCTTAACTATGTTGTCATCATCTTCTTGCCCGTGATTTTTTAACTGTGTCGCAAACTTTTTTTCAAATATGGTAGACCAAACTTCTGATCTTGATTCAGTCAGGATAGCTGTGTGAGCTAAGTGCGTGTGCTTTGTTAATTAAACGTATACTATCGTTCATTCGCATTAAGAAAATAATGGCTCATCGTTGTCACTCAGCTTCGCCACGCCAGTACGGACGCGTCTTTAGCTAATATATATTTTTTAATTTCGTCGTGTATTGCTTGACTGTGATCAAATAGTCCGATGATGTATTTTAACAATGTTATAAGTGTGTATTTTTGCATTTTTATGATTTTTAAATTAACTTATATGAAAACTTATAGCCACTCTTGCAGTTTTCCGTTCGCCGACGCAACAATCATCGAGCAATGTGAACCAATTCTTTCCCATTTTCGATTTTGATTCATTCAAATGTAAGATGTGGTATTTAGCCGACATTATCAAGCATGACAAGTCAAAACAGAATAATTGACAAATTGAAAATTATATTTTTGTATATATAAATATAAAAAAAAACTTTTCTTCATTTACCTTGATGCCATCAGTTTTCTTGATAGTGACTCTTGCGTTGAGGTACAGCCTACGACCCCTAGTATCCCTCAGCTTCAGCCTGGCACTGAAGGAGCCGTTCCCACTGCTGCCCACGGCCGCACTGCTGCTGCTGCCGCCTGCAGACCCGCACACGCTGAGCGCAGTCGACCAGCCGAAGCCTTCCAGCTTCACGCTCAGTTCCACGCCTTCTTCGACGTTGACCTGCCAATAAATAGACACGCTGCTTTGAAGCCGCTTAATCGTTCCAGTTTATCGTAATATCTGTCTACCAGGCGGCTATTTCGTACCTCATGGAAAGGCATGGTGTCTCCGGGCGGTATGTTGCCAGACACGCTGGTGGACGCCGAGCCCGGCTGGGCAGGGTTGGTTTTATACTGTAGGTCCAGAGGCAGCAAGTTCTCTAGTCTTAGTGCTGGTACTAAGGTGAGCGTGTGCCCGGCTATCGGTACAACTCTGTCGGGAGGGTACCGCTCCCGGATTATGACGCAGCAGAACCTGAAACAACGAGGTAAAACTGACTTATTTATGTAGGGTTTTGAAGTCGAAATACGTTAATTTTACAACTGTTGGTCAAGAAGGCTTCTTTTAGAAAATGATAAAGATATCGACTGTGAAAAACGGCAACCGTTACTATGGCGATTATCTTGCTTTGTTGCTTATAAGAATCTCCGTTTATATAAAAAACACACATAGTATTATAACACACCGAAAATGCATCCACGCGCGTTCATGCAGATCACGCGCCTACATGCGGATAGGGATAAAACGATACCAATAAATTCAAGTACATACTCGATGCTTTTCTTCGATACCAAGTACTTTTACTATCGATACTTTGAAATTAAGTATCGAGTAGGTATCGGTCAAAAGTTCTCGATATCAGTATACCAATATCACTATTTCATTTTAACATTGATAAAAAAATTGCATATCTTAAATTTTAATTTTTGAACTCGTCCTAGTCTTAGTTTTGTGTAGTTGGCAAGCAAATCAAAAAACAATCTCAATGCCATAGACAAATAAGTCTATGGCATTGAGATTGTTTTCGTTCGTTCCGCGTCTTAGTTCCTAGTCGTTTTTAAAAATCAGTGTTTGTTTTGTGCTTCAAAATTAATATTTTTGGGAGCATTTAAAAACAGACTGTTTTTTTCATAAGTTCTTATAATTTTGTACTTATCAATAAAGAATCACCAAGAAAAATCAATACTTGTTACAGTTTTTACTATAAATTTTCTAAAAACTATTCGATACAAGCAAGTATCGACACTTTATAATTAATACACAGTGTGCGTGCTGCTAGTGAGTGGAATTCCTTGCCGGAGTCTGTTTCCTGATAGCTATAACTCGGGAATCTTTAAGTCGAGAGTGAATAGGTTTCTTTTAGGTAAGCGCGTTCGCGTTCCATCGTTGACCGCATCGTCGCTTTCCATCCGGTGAGATAGCGGTCAAGCGCGAACTACACATATAACCCATAAATATTTGTTTAAAACTTTATTAGAAATAAGTTCAGAATTATTAAAAAAAAAAAATTAAACACAATAAAAAAAATCGACTCCACAATTAAGAACAGGGGTTATTTGTATTATACGAACAAAATAATAGTAGGCTGGTAAACATGGTTCTTACACTGACAATGCGGTCATTGAAATTTGCCGTATTATACTTGGAGCGATGAGTGAAATTTTCGGACAAATTAAATCAAAATCACATATTACAGTGTATATTAAGTCATAAAAACAACAAAAACAATTCAATAAACACTTTTACTTACCGAACCATACGATATCCCATCCTTTATTAGCGTTTTTGACGTAATATTTTTACAATTTCTTAACGAACACTTCGGCATTTTTAACGAGCGTGCAGTGACGCGGTCGATACGAGACTTAGGAAAGGAGCGCACTTTATCGAATGTTGCGCTCTTTTTTCGCGGACGTTTTTGAGACGCTGACTGTGTATCTTGGGTTTTTTGTATATCAATGCTTCCGGCTAATTGATTCGTAAACACGCAGAAGCGGCCGCGTCCACAGCGCGGCGCCGCTATATGAGTGCTAGGCTCACCTATAGACATGATCAGGCGGCGCCCTGCACTCGTAGTGTAGCAGCGCGCGGGCGGAGGGCGCGGCGGGGTGCGCGGCCAGCGGCGCCGCTATATGAGTGCTAGGCTCACCTATAGACATGATCAGGCGGCGCCCTGCACTCGTAGTGTAGCAGCGCGCGGGCGGAGGGCGCGGCGGGGTGCGCGGCCAGCGGCGCCGCTATATGAGTGCTAGGCTCACCTATAGACATGATCAGGCGGCGCCCTGCACTCGTAGTGTAGCAGCGCGCGGGCGGAGGGCGCGGCGGGGTGCGCGGCCAGCGGCGCCGCTATATGAGTGCTAGGCTCACCTATAGACATGATCAGGCGGCGCCCTGCACTCGTAGTGTAGCAGCGCGCGGGCGGAGGGCGCGGCGGGGTGCGCGGCCAGCGGCGCCGCTATATGAGTGCTAGGCTCACCTATAGACATGATCAGGCGGCGCCCTGCACTCGTAGTGTAGCAGCGCGCGGGCGGAGGGCGCGGCGGGGTGCGCGGCCAGCGGCGCCGCTATATGAGTGCTAGGCTCACCTATAGACATGATCAGGCGGCGCCCTGCACTCGTAGTGTAGCAGCGCGCGGGCGGAGGGCGCGGCGGGGTGCGCGGCCAGCGGCGCCGCTATATGAGTGCTAGGCTCACCTATAGACATGATCAGGCGGCGCCCTGCACTCGTAGTGTAGCAGCGCGCGGGCGGAGGGCGCGGCGGGGTGCGCGGCCAGCGGCGCCGCTATATGAGTGCTAGGCTCACCTATAGACATGATCAGGCGGCGCCCTGCACTCGTAGTGTAGCAGCGCGCGGGCGGAGGGCGCGGCGGGGTGCGCGGCCAGCGGCGCCGCTATATGAGTGCTAGGCTCACCTATAGACATGATCAGGCGGCGCCCTGCACTCGTAGTGTAGCAGCGCGCGGGCGGAGGGCGCGGCGGGGTGCGCGGCCAGCGGCGCCGCTATATGAGTGCTAGGCTCACCTATAGACATGATCAGGCGGCGCCCTGCACTCGTAGTGTAGCAGCGCGCGGGCGGAGGGCGCGGCGGGGTGCGCGGCCAGCGGCGCCGCTATATGAGTGCTAGGCTCACCTATAGACATGATCAGGCGGCGCCCTGCACTCGTAGTGTAGCAGCGCGCGGGCGGAGGGCGCGGCGGGGTGCGCGGCCAGCGGCGCCGCTATATGAGTGCTAGGCTCACCTATAGACATGATCAGGCGGCGCCCTGCACTCGTAGTGTAGCAGCGCGCGGGCGGAGGGCGCGGCGGGGTGCGCGGCCAGCGGCGCCGCTATATGAGTGCTAGGCTCACCTATAGACATGATCAGGCGGCGCCCTGCACTCGTAGTGTAGCAGCGCGCGGGCGGAGGGCGCGGCGGGGTGCGCGGCCAGCGGCGCCGCTATATGAGTGCTAGGCTCACCTATAGACATGATCAGGCGGCGCCCTGCACTCGTAGTGTAGCAGCGCGCGGGCGGAGGGCGCGGCGCGCCAGTCGATGGGCGCGGGCGAGGGCGCCGGTGCGGCGGGCGCGGCACGCAGCAGAGGCCGCGTCCACAGCGCGGCGGGGTGCGCGGCCAGCGGCGCCGCCCACAGCGCGCCCGCCGGCACGGTAGCACAGCGCACTCCACCGCTGCCGCTGCTCCACTGGGCTGCGAACGAGCAGAATCAGTTCAGCAACCGCAACCACCGCTAGGGCCGAAATAGAATACCGTGTCGTGCCGCACCGCAACGTAACGCGCCATCGAACGTTGCATTGCGTGCGGCACTGTGAAATAAAGTGTTCTACTGCCATACTGAATATAGGGTAATCGCTAATGAGTTTTGAATGATGGTGGACGTATCTCTGCCTTGAATCGCAAATAAATGTATTGTTCTTTTGTTATTAAGAAGACATTACACAGATTTTAAAGCTGTAATGTGCGGCGCAGTGTACACCGTAAAACTTCTACGTAGCGAGGGGCGGCGCAGCCAATTGTGGCGACATGGTACCGCAACGCGGTTATTGAGTTCCGACCCTTTGTGTCAATACGACTGTCAAAGTTAATGAAGCAAAGGAGTATGTTAGAATCAAGAAAAAAGCGAAAGTTAACGGATGTGACAGTAAAGCTAAGCGACCCATTACTACCGTACAAAACACGACCCACCTCAACATAAGTCAACTTTTCATAGAAGCTTTATGAGGTTTACATTATTGTCAATTTGCTTCTGATATTTATACAAATCATCAAACTAACATCACTACAATAATGAATACAGACTAAATAAAGAATTTCTTTTTTGTTTCTATAATGAAAGCCAAATGGTATCTATGTGTAATGAAAGAATCAGCCAAAGCTTCTTTGCAAATTATATTTATAATACAATACTTTTTATTCCGTTCAAATGAAAGTTTTTTACTTGATATTATCTGCCTTTCACCAAATATTATTATTATAACCATTTATAACTATTGTCTATTCGCGTCAAGAAAATAGTAACTCATCACAGCTAATAGGTGTTAAGCCATGGCCCCAGTAGGCTTCGACTCTGCTGGACCCCTACGGTTTGCTGACGCGCGACTTCGACTATTCGAGCTCGGTCTGGACGTTTACCGGACAGCCGGACGGCAAACTACGTATTGCTTACCGTCCGCAAGCCTAGGGTTACAGTGGTTAGAAATCTGGATCGAGATCCTAACGGTTGGGCATGAAGGCCGTTCCCTCACGCCCGGCCGCCCTTTTCGCTAGCATTAATGCTTTTCAGAAGGAGACGTCCATTCCTCCTCGTTGCGGACCATGGCTCTAAACCAGGGCCCGGAGCGAGAGATTGTCGGTCAGACCGAAGCCACGCGCGACGGCGCTCACGAGGACACAGTGATGCTCTACCCAAGCGGGACACAACTCTACCGTATGCTCCACCGTGTTCTCAGGGCGGTCCACACAATGGTGACCCCCGGGCGTTTCTTTCGCACAAATCCGGTGCAGGAACTTCCCAAACTTACCATCTCCGATGAGGAGTTGCATCATGTGGAAAGTGAGGACACCGTGACGTTTCCAGCCAATTCTCAAAGAGGGACTTACCGCCAACATTATGGCGTGCCCACTTACGAATAGGTGAGGTAATTACTTTTAAAATTGACAAAAAAGGTGTCCGGCTACTTATTTATTATGATCTAATTGACCAAGGGGCGTGGCTAAACTGAGTGGCAAGAAGTTAAATGTTAAGTAATGTTTTCTTTGAAGCTTGACTTTGTTTTGTAATGTATCATATTTCTGTTTGTTTTCTTCTGATTTTTTGTGCTCTTTATTAATTAAGCTGTTTATGCCGTTTTCTCAATTTTATTTATAAGTCCATACAAGTGAAAACTTGTAATTGGCCTTATTCTACGTAATATTATAGTTTGATCAATTATTTACCTGTCTGGATTTTAGCATTTGTTATTTATTTATTTTCACGCATTTTAGTTATCATTTAATACACATGTTTTAATTTTTTATACTTTTTGTTGTTTTATTGTCTTTTTAATTTTACTTATGTTATCAATTGTTTACACTCTTGTATCTAATATTGTTAAATGATATCTCAGCTATATTCTCTGTTTTAAGATAGATAGATAGATAAAAAAAATTATTCGTTGCAACACAAAATGCACACAAAAGCACAACTAAATTATAAAAAAACCAAAATACACCTACACCATACAAACAACAAAAATAAAAACAAATAAAAAAATTAATGGCACATAAATCTTTTTTGGACTATTTTTAGAAATATAAATCGTAACTTCTTCTTTTAGCTGGTCTATGCATAGATTTTTTTTTTGGTTTTTAATAAATATTTTCTGTTTGAGCATATACATACAGCCAAGGGCTGCAGCTGAAAATCAGCGTCAGGTGGAGATTTTGTGTTACCATTTGGCATTATGCTGAGCTGAGGCCTTTTTGGCACTACTCAATGTACCATGTGTTTAATTTTATGGTGTGTCCGTTTTTGTAATGCTAATTAAACGCAATTTTCTTTCTTTTCTTTCTTTCTAATATAGCGTCTTTTACTATTATATACAAGCTGTAAGTTTTCTTAAAATTAATATAGGAAATAAACGATGAGTCATTATTTTATTTACGCGACTACACAATAGAATATAATAAACTATTTACTTGTTGTACTTAATAACCGTTAACTTAAAACACACTACGATCAACAATACATTGTAAGTTAGTCTAGTTAGTAAGGAGGGGGTACCGCAGTTGACAAGTATAGGGTGTAGCAGGTAGGCGCAGGCAGGCGGCACTCGCGGCACGTGCAGGCCGGCGCGCGCGCGCGACGCCGCCGCGCTCCACGCGCGCACCGACTGCTGCGCGCGCATCATCAAGTACACGCGTTCTAATGCAACACAACTCGGTAAACACACCCTATCGTTGTCAAGTGCGGTAACATACATAATAATACATCTAAGGGTGGACACCCACGCCGACTGTTTGCATTGATTCACTAGCTCATTTCGTTAACACGCTACTTCATCTGCACTATATTTGGTTGACCAAGGTGTTCCAGTATAGTAAAAGAGACTGGCTGAATAATTGAGAGCTCGGATTTTAGCAGGGGACTAATTTGGAATAAAATGCGAATGTGTTTATTAAAGAATCACAAACGAAAATAAACATAACCCGTAGTATAAAGAAATAATGAACGTTAGCAATTAGACGAGAGTGTTTCTCACCTGCCGAGGGTGCGTGATCCACCCTGACTTCCACAGCATGCGGCAGCTTGTTGACTAGCTGCAGTGCCGACCGCACCGTCACCAACTTGCGAGCTGATCCCTCCAGGGATACTTCAAATACTATTCGGGCCTCAGCACCGGATTTCTGTAATAAATAACGATTGAGACCAGAACCCGTGTTACCTTCACGAGTGGTCGATCATATGACAAAACCAATAAACTATAAAAAGAATACACCGTTAAATTGTGATCGTTTTAATCCTTTGAACCGGTGGTTTCTCTTATAAAATACTATTCATCCAAAGCTTGTAGAGCGATGTAACTTTTAAAATAAAAATAAAACAGCAAGTGACAAGGTAATCTTACTACGAGTAGGTTCCGACGTCGGACGAGGTCATTGACTCGCTCGGCTGATGTTCACGTAAAATAAAAAAAAAGATTCCAAATTTTCCTTCTTACTTTTACAGACTTAACGGACGGACGGACTTAACTGCTTTGTGCCTAAGACATACCTAATAAAAAATTACTTATGCTTAAAGTGTTAGGTAATTACATTGCATGTAAAAATAAATCTCTACAGGCCTGCTAGTTATGGCGTATTTAAAAATGTGGGATCAAAATTATGTACAATGATTTTAAAAAAGTTCTGTTACTTACCTAAATCGCCTTTGTATTTTTATTTATTTAACACTTAAATGACACGTTAAAATTGTTCATAAGTAGAGTTCCGGGTCAACAGGTTGTCTTAGGGGCTATTATAAACCTAATAACTAATCACTTCTGAATCACTACTGGTTAAATAGACTTCACAAGAGCATAGCATTTCTTTGGATACATAATCTTGTACATTTAACGCAAAGATTGCAAGTAGTTTAGCACTACAAAAACGTCGAGCCGCCTGCGCATCAAGACCCGCGATTTCGTCACCAACTCCAGGTTGGATTACACGTAATCCGAGACGCCATTATTTTCGCGCGACGACACATCTATAACGTCTTGAGAGAAACTGAATTATTCCATTACGTCACTCACGCGCTGCACTTAGCGCGCGAGGTGCGCGGGGTGGGCGGGGCGCGCGCCGCTTCGCTTTGCCAATCAAATAGGGTTTCGGGGCGGAGTTTGATCTAGGATTGGCTATTTTTTGTGATGCTACATTGACTAGGCGAACGCATAATTATTGCTATTGTGGAATGGTGCCTACTAATGATTTGCATTATTTATTCACTCTTGCGAGAATTGGTTCGAGTTATTAAAAAAAAGTATTTTATTTTTTAATTTTATCTTTACAAATCGATAGTATTTCATGCACAGCTTCGACCCTCCACGGGATTAAAACGATTAAAATTTAACGTGGTATATTATTTTAAACATTAACCTTCTAGATACCGTCAATTTGAGACACAATAGTAAGACAATAGATGCGCGAACATTCGCTTGGGCTTTAATGAATTAAACCAACAATCTTACAGCCACTAGACGTCAGACGACAGGCGACGCATGTCCATCAACACATATGACTTATAGATCTAATGTAGGTCGCCACAGAATAATTTTCAAAATAATAGTCTTGACCAATCACCCCGCTCCCCCGTACCTCGACTAGTTGACAGAATTGTTTAAGTGCGCTAGTTTAAACATGAGGTGTCTAGTGGCTGTAAGTCGTTGCATTAAACATACATCTTTAGTTGTTTTGTCAAATGTGAAATGGTTAAAATAATAGTGGAATCAGGTCCGCAATGGTTCAGCAATAGACTTGTAGTACACTTACAGCATACGTGATATTCCTGAAGTACACGCCGACCCTGTCGACGCAGACGGGGTCGGGCGGCGACCAGCCGTCCAGGCGCAGCGCCAGCTGGTTGAGCGCCGCGTTGTGCCCGGCGGCGGCGGGCGCCCTCCCGCGGCGCCGGCCCCGCCGCAGCCCGAACGAGAAGGGCTCCGTGTCGCCCGCGCGCACCATCATCCATGAGTCGTCCGGCCCTGACCAGGTAGGCTGCTGTTCGCGTAACCTATATAAACACAATATGCTCACAATTTTATGGCATTTTCATTGCCTACAACTTTGACCTAGACATGAATGATTTTTTTTTTGGTGATCAGTCGTCATATAAACGTTTAGTTTTTAGGGTTCCGTAGCCAAATGGCCAAAAACGGAACCCTTATAGATTCGTCATGTCGTCTGTCTGTCCGTCCGTATGTCAAAGCCATTTTTTTCCGAAACTATAAGAGCTATACTGTTGAAATTTAGTAAGTAGATGTATTCTGTGAACCGCATTAAGATTTCTACACAAAAATAGAAAAAAAAACCATTTTGAACTTAAAACTAAAACTCAAACATTTTTTTTCCATCAAACTAATACGTGTGGGGTATCTATGGATAGGTCTTTAAAAATGATATTGAGGTTTCTAATATCGTTTTTTTCTAAATTGAATAGTTTACGCGAGAGACAGTTCCAAAGTGGTAAAATGTGCCCCCCCCCCCTTGTAACTTCTAAAATAAGAGAATGCCAAAACTAAAAAAAATGTGATGTACATTACCATGCAAACTACCAACGAAAATTTGTTTGAACGAGATCTAATAAGTAGTTTTTTTTTTAATACGTCATAAATCTAAAAAAATACATTATTATTAAAACATCGAACCTGTTACAACGAACTACAAGGACTTATAAATTATGTTACTTGCTGCTACGGAACCCTCCATGGGCGAGTCCGACTCTCACTTGGCCGGTTTTTTTTTTCTACGATTACAGATCGAAAGTCTACGGAAATCTTTCACTGACTTGATTCTAGATTTAGTTTTAGTGAGCGACAATCATACTGAACATCTCCTACTGGAAATAGACCTCTCTCTAACATCCGTCAAAGCTGTTATTTATCCGTGTATCCGTTAAAGATGTTCTTTACCTGAAAATTATTCCAATACGAAGGGGACTGCCACAAAATAACGATTGCATGCAAAAAACCTCGATGGTAAAAAGCAGCATCAAATACTTTTCCCCATTCAGAAACATTTGAAGTTCTCACAAAAAATGAATAAATACTCACACGTCGCTGGTGGTGACGAGCGTGGTGAACCACAGGCGGTGTCCGGTGTGGTTGCGCAGCGCGTACGGCACGAAGGGCGAGCGCCGCCGGTGCCCCGCCGGGCTGCCCTTGGGCGACTGCTCCTGTGTGCCGGATGACTACGTAACAGAGCCCACCTTCAATACACAGCTAGCATACGAGTGCTATGTGATGGACAAGTGTGCTTCATGTGAGTGCCATTGGGATTTCGACTTCTATTAGGTAAAATGAATACTAAGGATCGACGGCACGGCGATGCCTAAGAGGCCAGTTGTTTCGAGTGGCGTGGTGCCGCAAAACGTATCGCGAACAACACTAATAAGTGCAAAGGAACTTTTATTTCGGAAGTTCGTGTTTCTGGTTTTATTTCGGCATTTTTGATACCGACTTCCAAAATAATTCTGTAATTTAAATTTGAAATTATATCTGTAAATTCATCTCTTGTCTATAAAAAAACAATAATTGATATCATGAAAATGGAGTTAAGGGTTTCTAACACAGCATTGGGAGAAAGTGATTCAAGAAAATGAAGGTGCTTAGTGGCTTGACCGCGTAAACGTATGATGAGGTTGTAGTACCTGCGGCGCGTAGTAGTCGGCGGTCCAGTTGGCGCGCACGAGCTGCCACAGCTCGATGAGCGACGACGTGACGTTGGTGTTCAGCACCTCGGCCGACGACACCTCCATCTGCACGCGCCCCAGCGACAGCGAGCTCGTCAGCGTGTACTCCCACGACGCCTCGAACCTGCCGTATTATAGCGACATCTAGTCTTCATGTTCCTGTTTCTACACTTTCAATACTCGAAGATCAATTTGCCAAATTAATTGATCAATGTACAATGTGTTGTATGTATTATATGTGTGTTGTTGTATGTATGTTGTTGTTGTTGTGTTGTGTTGCACTTTACGCTGAGTACTTGCACGTTCTTTTCCATAGTGATCTATGCTTTGGAATGTGCAATTTAGCTTCACTTTTTTTGGACTGACCGACATTAGCCTATTCAAAAGTGCCTGCAAATGGTCTATTTGAAATGTTTTTGATTTTGACTGATTAAATTTGATCTAAATTATGTAAAAGGATGCGCTTAAGTTGATAGTTAGTGTCGTCACCTCCAGGGCTCCACGACGGGTTCCCAGCCGGACAGCGGGCGGTTGTAGTAGTCTATGGTGAGCAGCGAGGCGAGGCGGCCGCCGCCCGCGCCGGCCGCCCGGGCCGCTATGGCGCCGCCCGGGCCCGCCGGGGTCGACACCAGCATGGGGTCTTCAAATGAATCCTCCACTTTGCGAAGATCCTGAACATGAAATTGAGATCTTAGCTTTTCTAGTATCGGAAGTATTTTAATGTAGCTATTTGATCGGTAACAAAAGCTTTGTGTAAAACGTTACCAGAAGTGAAGTTAGCCCTTCGTTACATGTGGCTCATATAAGAATATAATCTATATGGTATGGTACCTGTTCCACTTGCAGGTCACTGAGCGAAACTTCAAGCAGAGGCACGTCGGAGTCCAGGCAGTCGTCTATCACGCACAGCGTGATGCAGTCCGCTGCTACCTGCACACATACAACATACGAATGAGCTTACGTTAAACGTGTTATGTATTACAAACAACATTGAACGATAACTATTTTGCAAGATACCTACAGCTGGATATAAAAAGAAAATCACAAACAGCAAAGTTTATTTTGTGGCGTCAATATTAAATTAGTATGGCCTGAAAATACTGACGCCATCGTTGTTACTTAGCTAAGCCCACCGCTTGATGATTTAGATCATAGTAAATTAGAAAACCGTGTTTACATTGATCAATTGAACCAAAAATGAATACATCAACTCGACTCTCTCAAATGCTTAACAAAGCTCTTAATAAACAAGTGCGCCTCACCATCAACGATTGCATCATTGCTTACCATCAGGCGGGACCGCAGTCAAGTACTAGTTTATAACAGAAAAAAAAAGTATGAGTGTACTCTCATGTACACTTTTTTCTGTGCGTGTAAGTTCGGAACACTACAAAATAGCTTGCGCAGTAACGCCCACAGGAATAGTGTGCATGTGTAGGTCTAAGACCGGCCGGTTTCCGTGAAATGCAATATCTAAGCAATTTTCCACCATCTTGTTATATTGTTATCAATATGATCTGTAATTGTCGCTGTTTGTAGGACCATTAGTTAAGCAATGTTCTATAAAATTTTAAGGAAAATAGGTAGAGCGCACCTGTACCGCTTTGAGCGGCCATATCTCCGTGCTGGGCTTGGGCACGGGCGGCGGCGGCAGCGGCGCCTGGCTGCGCAGCCAGCGCGGCCGGTACATCCAGCTGCCTCCTCCGCCACTAGAGGAACATGAGTAGAGCGCACCTGGACAGCTTTGAGCGGCCATATCTCTGTGCTGGGCTTGGGCACGGGCGGCGGCGGCAGCGGCGCCTGGCTGCGCAGCCAGCGCGGCCGGTACATCCAGCTGCCTCCTCCGCCACTAGAGGAACATGAGTAGAGCGCACCTGGACAGCTTTGAGCGGCCATATCTCTGTGCTGGGCTTGGGCACGGGCGGCGGCGGCAGCGGCGCCTGGCTGCGCAGCCAGCGCGGCCGGTACATCCAGCTGCCTCCTCCGCCACTAGAGGAACATGAGTAGAGCGCACCTGGACAGCTTTGAGCGGCCATATCTCTGTGCTGGGCTTGGGCACGGGCGGCGGCGGCAGCGGCGCCTGGCTGCGCAGCCAGCGCGGCCGGTACATCCAGCTGCCTCCTCCGCCACTAGAGGAACATGAGTAGAGCGCACCTGGACAGCTTTGAGCGGCCATATCTCTGTGCTGGGCTTGGGCACGGGCGGCGGCGGCAGCGGCGCCTGGCTGCGCAGCCAGCGCGGCCGGTACATCCAGCTGCCTCCTCCGCCACTAGAGGAACATGAGTAGAGCGCACCTGGACAGCTTTGAGCGGCCATATCTCTGTGCTGGGCTTGGGCACGGGCGGCGGCGGCAGCGGCGCCTGGCTGCGCAGCCAGCGCGGCCGGTACATCCAGCTGCCTCCTCCGCCACTAGAGGAACATGAGTAGAGCGCACCTGGACAGCTTTGAGCGGCCATATCTCTGTGCTGGGCTTGGGCACGGGCGGCGGCGGCAGCGGCGCCTGGCTGCGCAGCCAGCGCGGCCGGTACATCCAGCTGCCTCCTCCGCCACTAGAGGAACATGAGTAGAGCGCACCTGGACAGCTTTGAGCGGCCATATCTCTGTGCTGGGCTTGGGCACGGGCGGCGGCGGCAGCGGCGCCTGGCTGCGCAGCCAGCGCGGCCGGTACATCCAGCTGCCTCCTCCGCCACTAGAGGAACATGAGTAGAGCGCACCTGGACAGCTTTGAGCGGCCATATCTCTGTGCTGGGCTTGGGCACGGGCGGCGGCGGCAGCGGCGCCTGGCTGCGCAGCCAGCGCGGCCGGTACATCCAGCTGCCTCCTCCGCCACTAGAGGAACATGAGTAGAGCGCACCTGGACAGCTTTGAGCGGCCATATCTCTGTGCTGGGCTTGGGCACGGGCGGCGGCGGCAGCGGCGCCTGGCTGCGCAGCCAGCGCGGCCGGTACATCCAGCTGCCTCCTCCGCCACTAGAGGAACATGAGTAGAGCGCACCTGGACAGCTTTGAGCGGCCATATCTCTGTGCTGGGCTTGGGCACGGGCGGCGGCGGCAGCGGCGCCTGGCTGCGCAGCCAGCGCGGCCGGTACATCCAGCTGCCTCCTCCGCCACTAGAGGAACATGAGTAGAGCGCACCTGGACAGCTTTGAGCGGCCATATCTCTGTGCTGGGCTTGGGCACGGGCGGCGGCGGCAGCGGCGCCTGGCTGCGCAGCCAGCGCGGCCGGTACATCCAGCTGCCTCCTCCGCCACTAGAGGAACATGAGTAGAGCGCACCTGGACAGCTTTGAGCGGCCATATCTCTGTGCTGGGCTTGGGCACGGGCGGCGGCGGCAGCGGCGCCTGGCTGCGCAGCCAGCGCGGCCGGTACATCCAGCTGCCTCCTCCGCCACTAGAGGAACATGAGTAGAGCGCACCTGGACAGCTTTGAGCGGCCATATCTCTGTGCTGGGCTTGGGCACGGGCGGCGGCGGCAGCGGCGCCTGGCTGCGCAGCCAGCGCGGCCGGTACATCCAGCTGCCTCCTCCGCCACTAGAGGAACATGAGTAGAGCGCACCTGGACAGCTTTGAGCGGCCATATCTCTGTGCTGGGCTTGGGCACGGGCGGCGGCGGCAGCGGCGCCTGGCTGCGCAGCCAGCGCGGCCGGTACATCCAGCTGCCTCCTCCGCCACTAGAGGAACATGAGTAGAGCGCACCTGGACAGCTTTGAGCGGCCATATCTCTGTGCTGGGCTTGGGCACGGGCGGCGGCGGCAGCGGCGCCTGGCTGCGCAGCCAGCGCGGCCGGTACATCCAGCTGCCTCCTCCGCCACTAGAGGAACATGAGTAGAGCGCACCTGGACAGCTTTGAGCGGCCCTATCTCTGTGCTGGGCTTGGGCACGGGCGGCGGCGGCAGCGGCGCCTGGCTGCGCAGCCAGCGCGGCCGGTACATCCAGCTGCCTCCTCCGCCACTAGAGGAACATGAGTAGAGCGCACCTGGACAGCTTTGAGCGGCCATATCTCTGTGCTGGGCTTGGGCACGGGCGGCGGCGGCAGCGGCGCCTGGCTGCGCAGCCAGCGCGGCCGGTACATCCAGCTGCCTCCACCGCCACTAGAGGAACATGAGTAGAGCGCACCTGGACAGCTTTGAGCGGCCATATCTCTGTGCTGGGCTTGGGCACGGGCGGCGGCGGCAGCGGCGCCTGGCTGCGCAGCCCGCGCGGCCGGGACATCCAGCTGCCTCCTCCGCCACTAGAGGAACATGAGTAGAGCGCACCTGGACAGCTTTGAGCGGCCATATCTCTGTGCTGGGCTTGGGCACGGGCGGCGGCGGCAGCGGCGCCTGGCTGCGCAGCCAGCGCGGCCGGTACATCCAGCTGCCTCCCCCAGCCCCGCCCCCGCCCGGGTTGTTGTGCCCCACCCCACCGCCGCTGCCCGCACGCATGTGCAAGCTGTTGGCTGGCTCGTCGTCGTCCTCACCCGAAACCAGCGATTTACCTACATTCATTTTTATGTTACAAAAATTCCATGTTTCTTTAAAGGTCAGTTACGGCCATACATGATAGTGTTCTGTAACCAGTCATAAATTACAGTAATGACACAATACGTTTAAAACAAAATGCCATAAAATACATCTCGCTACGGCGTGCGTTTTAGCGCGATTATAGTTAGCTTTTATGTCGATTCCTTGCCATAGAATCCGGAATCATGAGATAAAAAAAATAACTTCACACTAATTAAAAACAATGTTATATATCATAACATATTGCAACCAATATACACTCATGGACATATTTAGAAGAAGGTAAAAACGATTAAAAATAATATTTTACATAGCACACTGACCATAAAGTAACTAAAACATCCAAAGTTTCGAGTCTATAATTTTCCGCAATATTAAACGATTTCGACAAACTAGAGAGCAATCAAATAAAAGAAATTCACAGCGACAAACGACAGCTTTATATCCAGTTCAATTCTTTATGTCCGCGAGTATAGTTCAAGAACCAGTGGCATTGTTTCATACTCACCAGATAAAGCGGCTCTCGCTTGCACGGGCAGCGACTGCAGCATGGCCGCAAACATCCGCATGTCGTGGTAAGAGAGTCGCAAGTTCAGCGTACTCATCGCAATCTACAACAAAACCACTCTAATACTCATATCCATACACTTTAGTATAGCTGATACCGATTTTAGACGTTGCAAATCTTAAGCCTACGCTATGATCATTACGTGCATTGACGTAAGGTTTATATGACAACTAGCTGTGCCCGCGACTTCGTTCGCGTGGACTACAGGATTTTGAATTTATTTTTTCTAAAATAAAAGTAGCCATCATACATCAGCTACCTGCCAAAAAAAGGCCCGTCAAAATCAGTCCAGCTATTTCAGAGATTAGCCGGGACAAACAGACAGACAAAAATTTAAAAAAATATTATTTTGGTGTATGTACCGTATATATATTAATACGCATGTAGTAAAAAGCAGTTATTTCAATATTACAAACAGACACTCCAATTTTATTTATATGGATAGATTAAAAACCACTACAAAATATCTACAGGAGAACCAAGGTCCCCGACATAGCCCGAAAAATCACCAAACTTAAAGTGACAGTGGGAAGGGCACATTGTTCGCAGAACAGATGGTCGAAAAGTTCTGACGACCGTGCATCGGAAGACGCAGCGCTGGCGCGGCCTCCCACAAGGTGGAGCAATGACCTGGTGCAAGTCGAGGGAATGCGATGTATGCGAGACGCACGGGACCGTCCGTTGTGGTGACACTGAGGCGAGGCCTAGTATTTTGGCTGAAATGTTAATGATGATGACAAAATATCGACTTACATGAAGCACTCTGTTGGCATCGATGGCAACATGCACAGCAGCCGGTTCTACGATAGACAGCGCCGTCTCCTCCTCCAGCCCCAGCACGCACGAGAACACCTCCAACTCGTTCAACTCGCACGACACCGGCTTCTGTGCGTCTGCGCACCGGTATGTTATCACTGTTGTGCTCTAAAACAAAACATGACAAAAGTATAAATGACAGTTGCAGATCAAATAGGAACAGCAAAACTTTTTTTTAAATATTTAATTATTAAAAATATTGTTACGCCATTAAACGTGAACACGCCATATCTACGAGAAAATAACGAGTAGCACGTAATAATTAAAACGCATTGCTGTTCGAAAGATCTAGAATGGTTGTGCGTAGCCAGGCTTAGAAAAATCTCGAAACATCCACAAAGTACCTACAAGTAGTAATAGGTACCTATCTAACCGATAAGGGAAATGGTACTCTCCGACGTTAACAATAGAGTCGAAATTCGCATGAAAGTGACTCTTATTACCACCAGCAATAAAAATGATTTATGACTTCGAGAAGCGATTCAATTGTTCTGGAATTCTGGATAGATCCGGGGATGTCGGTATCTTGGCTCCGCATATAAATACGAGCCCCCGGCCGGAAGCGAGTCAGTTGTGATTTCGACTGCGATCAAGAGCGAACTACCCTAGTACTTGAAGTGATTTTACTTAACGACCTAAGCGATAGTGTAACGGTACTCTAGTGTTAATTGCGATTCGGATTATTGTTGACTGGACTAATTTGTTATTGTTTGTGGTGAATAAAGTTGTCTGTTAGTAAATCGGCATTTGATTACCCACGTACGTAACAATATTTAATTAAACCTCACAAGAAAATCCATAAAAAACAGAGTGTTGAAACCCCTTTTTTCCTTGTTTAATTATAAATTAGAACAAAAAAAGCAAAATAAGAAGATGTAACTTTGACGAATTTTTGTGAAATTCTAAAAGAAAGCACAATTTTTTTTTGTTAAAAATCTTAATTACTTACCTATGTATTGCGAATGAGAATTGTCAGGGGTATAGAAAACAGACATACGTTTTAAGTCTACAATTACCGCCAGCAAAGTCGACGGCAATGCCAATCCTTTTCTCTCATCTTAAAGATGCATATTTTCGTCCTGATATCATCCTCGTGCTATATAAAAAAGGTCTCAGTAGTTTATAGTTCAAAAAATCCAAGTGAGTATTACCCTAAGTATAACAGCATTGGTGTCCCAGACGGAGGGGTCCTCGACGAGCACGAGCTGCGAGTCGGTGATGTTGAGCTTCAGCTCCATCTGCGGCTCCTCCGCCGCCGCCGGCGCCGCGCTGCACGCCGAGCTGCGGGCCAAGTTCAGGGCCTCCTCGCTGTACACACAAACAAAAATTCACCAATATACCTATGCTCCATTCCGTTTCAGTCAAAATTCGGTTGAACGGACAGTAAAAAAGGTTTGTTTAAATGTCTTATCTGAACGCAAATGAAGTATAGTTTTTTCACCACTATATGTGTTAAAATTGGCTAAATAAAAAGTGGATTATCTGTTATCACTTATACTTTTCGTCAGTTATACAATGTTACTTTACAAATCTTTGTCAGACCCAGTAGCCAGCTTCTAAGGATTGTAAAAGATATAATCTACAAACGAAAAAGTTAGATTTATTGATGTGGGTCTTTCTACAGCGGTACTCACAGGTGCTGCTGGTCAGGATCTGCAGGTGGGGGAGGCGGCTGCATGATGAACTGGTTGGCGCACTCCCACCAGTCCAACACCGCCATCAGACGCATGTTGTTCACCAGGATCGTGTAAGCTGACGATTCGCGTCGCTTTCTGATAATACAAACAATTTTATTGAATCAAGACCATTTATTGTACATGTTTTGCTGTAATGAGATTATTTAGAAGCGACAAGAAATATGTAACCAAGATCTATGTAACTCATAATATATTGTTACGCCATTAAACGTGAACACGCCATATCTCCAAGAAAATAAAGAGTAGCACGTAATAATTAAAACGCATTGCTGCTCGAAAGGTCTAGAATGGTTGTGCGTAGCCAGGCTTAGAAAAATCTCGAAACATCCACAAAGTACCTACAAGTAGTAATAGGTATTCATCTAACCGATAAGGGAAATGGTACTCTCCGACGTTAACAATAGAGTTGAAATTCGCATGAAAGTGACTCTTATTACCACGAGCAATAAAAATGATTTATGACTTCGAGAAGCGATTCAATTGTTCTGGAATTCTGGATAGATCCGGGGATGTCGGTATCTAGAACTTTCTTGGCTCCGCATATAAATACGAGCCCCCGGCCGGAAGCGAGTCAGTTGTGATTGATTTCGACTGCGATCAAGAGCGAACTACCCTAGTACTTGAAGTGATTTTACTCAACGACCTAAGCGATAGTGTAACGGTACTTTAGTGTTAATTGCGATTCGGATTATTGTTGACTGGACTAATTTGTTATTGTTTGTGGTGAATAAAGTTCTCTCGTCAGTAAATCGGCATTTGATTACCCACGTACGTAACAATATTTTAAAAAGAGTGTCCATGGAGTTTCTTGCACGTTCTTCTCCATAGAGACCTACGTATTGGAACGTGCAATTTAGCTTCACTTTTCTTGGACTGACCGACATTTGACTATTCAAAAGTACCTGCAAATGGTCTATTTGAATTAAATGATTTTGATTTTGATTTGATTTTGAGAAAAAGCAGTATAAAAGCTGAAGATAAAAGTAACTCAGCTTTATCAAAAAAAGTAGACAGTCAAAGAAGATCGTTTCATCTCCTCCAGAGCGAAAACTGATATTTGCACACATTGACGTGTACATATGGCAATCCTATAAAAAAGAGTTGTGTGTCCTCTCATCTTATGGAGCCGACCTTCCGTAACTTACATTTTAAAGCATGAGGATAAAAAAAACAAGTGATGAAAAAAAACAAGTCCCATCGTCAATGGGGCCCATCCCCATTGAGTCCCATCGTCAACGGGGGCCCCCCATTGACGATGGGGCTTATTTTTTTCATCCTCCGTTGTGTTCCTGTGTTATGCCAGGCAAACGCCTCCTTACGTCTTCCAAACCACTGTCTTGGGCTATCTCTGAGCCAACCTGATGCTGGCTGTTTTTCTTCAACATGTGCTACTTGAGTTCAGGAGCGCAGGGTGGTTTTAACGCGATTCATTCGCTTAAGACCTATTATGCTAGGCTCCGTTGACATTGATAAATCTTGAGTTTGTACTTTTCTTGTTCAATAAGTAGCCAGTTATGTGCATTATAGGTACCTACAACCTAGTCCAAACGGACGGGCAGGTTGCACATAGTGCTATGTGCATGTCAATGAGTTTGAGTTATCGGATACTTAATTTCATGTTTTCTTTTAAGGCTTGTTAAGTTTGCTGTAGTGACAATAGTCATAGGTTTTACCTGGCATGAACCTCAGCTTGCACGCTGTGCCGCTGCTCAGGCATGGGCTGCACAATGTTGCTGAACACGTTGCCGCGGCAGTTAGCCGGCTCCTTCGCGTACCGCGTGTCACTCACTAGGATTTCCTGACGAAGTACGGTTCACATCAAATTGTGTACCAACTGATATAATTTTACGTTAATTATAATGTATCCTGGTATTTTATAGGATTTTATGTCATCACGCATAAGTTAAAAAAAAAATCACACATAAGTACAAACGCATTTGGCGCGTGTGATGATGCCAAAACCAGGAAAAATCTTAACTGATTTAAGAAAGTAGCCGAGTTTTAAACTGCATTGTTAAGGTTTTAGATCTTAAGGTATTAATAATTATGATATAATTTAGAATACTAGCAGTACCTGTGAAACGAGGTCTATGTCCTGGCTGAGATCGGAGTAGGTCTCCACCACGAGCCGGGACTTGATGAAGTTAATGCAGGCCAGTGAGGACACGCCATGTTCCGGCTCCAGCTTTACGGTCACGTCGTGGAGGTCCAGCTTTAGCGAGCTTGTAGTCCACACCTGGGGATAACATGTGTGCCTTGTAGTGACTGCGACACAGACGAGAATTTCATCCATCATGGTTGCGTATCTAAACCGCCAATAAGAACCATAAAAATACCTGACGTAACACTAATTTTATCTATTATGCTATCAAAGTTTTCCGGGCAGTTTTAATATTAAAAATAGCACACATACAAAGTTGTCCAAACACCCGTGTAATGAGATTTTTTATGGGGGCTAATGCCACAGAAGGCTCTGTAAGGCTTGCTAGTATTGCGGCACTATTACTAAAATTTTGTGTCGTAACTCCTTCAACCGGTAGGTCAACAATGTAAAGTGTACAAAGAGTAGGTCCCAAAACTGACCCCTGAGGGATTCCAGTTCTCATGTCGTAGAATCTAGACTTAGATTCTGTTATTTTTACCTTTACATCTTGGTTTTTGTTATACTTTTATATTGTTTAGAGAATGTGAACGATATCCTTAGTTTTAATTTTTATTGGATGCACGATTACACACGAAACATGGCAACTGTTAATGTTAGATGATTGCATAGGTAAACTTCACTTCCACGTAACCAGTAAGAGACTGAATGGTATTTTTTTTTTGAGCTTTTATTGTTTAAGTTTTGAAAGGTATCATGGTTGTTTAAAACAAGTGTAAGGTGTGTTACATCGTGTTGTTGCGGCAGATGCGCTGGGTGGGGCGGCTCGCGCGGCAGCAGCTCGTCCACGTTCTCCGCCAGGTTGTGCGCGAGCACGCCGCGCACGAGGCGGTACTGCGCCGGGTCCAGCGCCAGCTGCAGCGTGCTCAGCGAGCCCTGGATCGTCATGTCGGCCACTATCACGGACATAAACTTTGGTATTAGGATATGGAAAGGCTAAATTTTATCCTTAAATAACATTCAAATTGGTATGTCTACTCACAAATTAGTTCTGTTTACAGTTCAGCCAAAATATTGACCGCTCTGAACTTCAAACCATTGATTGCGTAGTAATTTACGCAATGCTGCGTAGGAATAAAAATCATATAACAAATGCGTATTTTTTCGAGTATGAGCAAAAATGTGAAACACCTACTTCAAAGCAACCAACAGATTGTCGAAGTATTTGTTACTATTATACAGACTAAACGGTACGTACATGTTGTACCAAAGTGATTTTCAAACATCTAACGCCCTCTTGCAGCGAAGTTTCCAGCTTTTGGAACCATTAATTTAAAATCTTCAGGGTACAGCCATGGCATTTGATAAAAAGTCGCAGAACTGAAAAAGATACTAAAATGCTTTGTATAAAAGGAAAAGCCAAATAAAAGAGCATGGACGTACCGTTGTGCGTGTGATGTAAGTTGTGTTCAATCTGCAGGTCGAGGTCGGCGGGCGCGTGCAGCAGCGGCGCGCCCACGCGGCGCACGCGCAGCCCGCGGCCGCCGCGCGCGCACCACAGCGACACGCCCGACAGCCGCACTACGCGCACGTCTAGCAACTCGCGGTTAGCTGACAAATAATAACACTCATTTTGAATAAACGCTTATACATGCGCTAACATTTTCTGATAAACGTAAAAATAACTAATAAAATTACATAACTCCCTTAGAATAGGTCTAAATAATTCTAAGTGAATATGAAAAGCGTGTGTTTCATCTCATGTATTTATTTATTTAGTATATAGAGGACAGACAGCTAATAAAACCAGACAAAAAAACCGGCCAATTGCGAGTCGGACTCGCCTATGGAGGGTTCCGTAGCAGCAAGTAACATAATACTTATATAAGTTCTTGTAGTTCGTTGTAACTTTAATCAAAGTTTTAATGATAATGTATTTTTTTAGATTTATAACGTATTAAAAAAACCGGCCAAGAGCGTGTCGGGCCACGCTCAGTGTAGAGTTCCGTAGTTTCCCGTCCGTCACAATAAGCGTACCCACTTATGAGTTTAAAAAAATGCTTGCTTATACGATTATACTACAAACTTGGTCCAGAAATTATTTTATAGAACCTTTTTGTCTTTTTGTACAAAAACTGTTCTTTCTACCAAGTTCAACATAATTTTCCTAGAAATTCCTTATAAAGTTCTACTTTTCAGATTTTTTCATATTTTCTAAATTTATGGTTAAAAAGTTAGAGGGGGGGGACACACATTGTTTTGGACGGACAGACGGACAGACAGACATGGCGAAACTATAAGGGTTCCTAGTTGACTATGGAACCCTAAAAAACGACTTATTAGATCTCGTTCAAACCAATTTTCGTTGATAGTTTGCATGGTAATGTACCTACATCATATATTTTTTTTAGGTTTGTCTTTCTCTTATTTTAGAAGTTACAGGGTGAAGTTACAGTTAAAATGTGTCCCCCCCCCCCAGACACACATTTTACCACTTTGGAAGAGTCTCTCGCGTAAACTATTCAATTTAGTAAAAATTGATGTTAGAAACCTTAATATCATTTTTGAAGACCTATCCATAGATACCCCCACATATGGGTTTGATGAAAAAAAAATTTTTGAATGTCAGTTCTAAGTATGGGGACCCCCAAAATTGATTGCTTTTTTTCCTATTTTTATATAAATATCTTAGTGCGATTCACAGAATACATCTACTTACTAAGTTTCAACAGTATAGCTGTTATAGTTTCGGAAAAAAAATGGCTGGATACTGACGGACAGACAGACAAACAGATAGACATGACGAATCTATAAGGGTTCCGTTTTTTGCCATTTGGCTACGGAACCCTAAAAAGGAAACCATAATCATTAGAAAGCCAATTACAAGTCCTCATAGAGCTATCATTTTCCGAACAGTCCCTAACTCTAGTAGCTGATCACAGCATTTAAAATAATATTGCTTGCAGCAGTCCTTTTGTCGAATTATAATTTTGGTGTCTTCAAGGCTAGAGTGAAAAAGCTTATAATAAACCAGTGCAATTCTCTATCATCGATTGCATCACTGCTTACCATAAGTGAAATCAAATCAAATCAAATCAAATCAAAGCATTTATTTCAAATAGACCATTTACAGGCACTTTTGAATAGTCAAATGTCGGTCAGTCCAAGAAAAGTGAAGCTAAATTGCACGTTCCAAAGAGTAGGTCTCTATGGAGAAGAACGTGCAAGAAACTCCATGGACACTCTTTTAAATCATAATATGTTTTACATATAATGCTTGGTTACATATTACTTGTTGCTTCTATCATGTGAGCACAATGTCGATAGTGAAATAAAAATGTAAAATAATTAAAAGATAGAAACTGAATTAAGCCACTGGCAGCTAAGAGATGACCAGTCCCATCTGACGGCACCCGTTCACGAGCATGACGCGTGCATCAGCCCCACTCAGCTCAACCATTTTGAAGGGAACTGAACGACCCAATAACACGTGCCACCAACAGCGAGACATTTGAGTGAGCATGACAAACTCTCAACTGCCATGCTCGTAATGTCATAAAAAAAAAAAGTTGTAACCTAATAAAAATGCTCCATGGTGCTTCACATTCACAAACTTGGAAAAAGTGCTTCTACATTATACAATGCAATTGTGTCTTTCAAATTAAAAAATAATAATATTAGTTTCCAACTAATCAACTAATTAGTACGCCGTAGTGGTAGTGGAGCTGGACCAGCATTGAGCCAAGCATTTTTATCTTGAATATAATCCTCCAACTTATAATATGCTTGTCTGCATAGTGTGCGTTTAATACAAGATTTAAATTTTGTTTCATTGAGTTCTAATATGTGGGGAGGTATTTTATTATAACATTTCAAACAGTACCCCATGAAAGAAGAGGCCACTTTAGCCAGTCTGAAACCTGGTTGAACTAATTGATCCCTATTTCTTGTAACATAATTATGTCTATCGCCTCTTTTGCTAAAAAGATGAAGATTTTTTCTAACATACATTATGTTTTCATAGATATATTGACAAGGTACTGTCATTATGTTAATATCTTTAAACAGTTCCCTTAAAGAATCGCACCGGCGGAGATTGTAAATCGCTCTGATGGCTCTTTTCTGTAATATAAAGATTGACTCGATGTCAGCAGCCCGTCCCCATAGTAAGATACCGTACGACATGACACTATGAAAATAACTAAAATAGACTAGTCTAGCGGTATCAACATCCGTAAATTGGCGGATTTTTCTAACAGCATATGCAGCTGAGCTGAGCCGCCCTGCAAGAGAAGTTAAGTGAGGACCCCATTGTAGCCTTGAATCAAGCGTAATCCCCAGGAAAATCGTTTTATCAACAAATTCTAGTTTTTCATTATTCAATACAATGTCACAATCACTACTTTTTACATTCGGTAAGGAAAACCTTATGCATTTAGTTTTTTTCCCATTTAGAACCAGATTATTAGCAGTGAACCAGTTTTGAACCTGCAATAGGGCGCTATTTTCGTTGTCAAGATTGTTAGTTTTCCTATTTATCTTAAAAATCAAAGAAGTGTCGTCAGCAAACAACACCATATTAAGTTTATTTTGCAACAAATTGGGTAAATCATTAATATAAACTAAAAACAAAAAAGGACCTAAAATTGAACCTTGGGGCACCCCCATTTCAACATTCAATCCCGACGAATTGACACCGTTTATTTGCACTAATTGCTGTCTATTATTCAAATAAGATTTTAATAAGCTTAACGCTGCATTGCCTAGTCCGTAATGCTTGAGTTTCCGAAGCAATGTTTCATGAACTACACAATCAAACGCCTTAGATAGGTCGCAGAAGATGCCTATAGCATCTTGTGCCTCTTCCCACGCATTAAAAATGTGTTTTAGTAAGGAAACACCCGCGTCAGTTGTACAACGTCCGAAATTGCAGAGAAACACTAGTTTATATATATCTTATAACAAAAACAGACTTTTATTTGTAGTTACCACAGTTAGGATCAGTCATAGTGCTGACCGTGGCGTCGTCTCCCGCGTACTTGAAGCTGTTGTCGAGCGTGAGCAGGTCGAGCTGCGCGGCCAGCGCGTTGCGCGCGCGCCCCGACACGGGCAGCACGATGACGGGCGCCGCGCAGCGCACCGCCAGCTTCATGCGCGCCGAGCGACCGCGTTCCGGGCCCGCCCCGCCTGATACTACTGACACCTACAAAATTCTACTTGTAAGATTTTTCACGTTCCACTGTCGTTTCATTGGTACCTAGGAACTTATAGGGTAGTTTTAAAGTGTCTAACTTTTTAGAGTGAGAAAACATCAATGAAAATGTATTTCCAGATCGATAGAAATATTGTGACGACAAGATTACTACGCACAGTAGTGGTAGTGACGGTACATAAGCCCATCTCGATGCTCAGCCGGGTCTCTGATACTGTAGTACGTATGTACCTTGAGGCGCGCCTGCAGGATGACGCGGCGCAGCAGACTGAAGTCGCGCGCGAAGGCCTGCAGCTCCTGTATGAAGCGCTTGGTGTGCACGTACGTCACGGGGCCCATCTCGATACTCAGGCTGGTCTCGTGGCCAGCCGATATTGCTTCGGCTGTGCTCAGTCTGTGTGGAAAAAGGGAGATTAATTCTGATGCAAAATAAGTTTATTTTGTTTAAATTTGATTTACGGGAGTAAATGTAGTAGTTACGGTCGTGTTTACTTTCTTTTCAATAGATAATAATATATTTATTTATTTCCTCCCATATTTAGTAAGATTTGTACAATTTATAAGACATAGTTTATAGACGGCAAACAGGAGCCCATACTAGGTGAAACCTGTGCTATCGACTAAAGTTCATCATTTTGCTGCATAAACAGGTTTATTGAGGATTCAGTTTGAATCATAAAGACGAATGGGCGTTTTGGTCTATCAGCGGCCAAAAACGAAATAGGTTTTAAATTAAAGTACTGTTACTAACGACCGACGACTTTTATTTTATTTTATTTTATTACTAACGACCAACTTTTATTTAACGTGACATTGTAGCTCAATTACAAAAAAAAATGTAGTGTAAAGTAGATATTAAATGCAAGAAAATGGCTTTGTACGGAGTAATATTATTTATTATAAGTAAAATGTATTTCTAAATGCTACCGATACACACCGGTTACAAGACTCAACCTCAATCAATGAGCTTTGAGTGTTAACAAAAGGGCCGCGGCGAGAGGTGCGCTCCGCGCAGTCCTTCGCTAAATGTTGTGACGTTGTGTACTGTGCGATCATCTACAGATTCTCCCTATTTTTTAACAAACCGGCTTCACTCTGGACTGTTTCTTCTGAATCTGATAAATCGGCTCATTCATTTCTTCACTGGTTTTCTCGGTCTGGAGATATCATTATACTGGATCGTGGGTTTAGAGACGTTTATGATAATTTGAGGCGATTCAACTACTCAGCCTATATGCCCAAAACCAAAGATCGCGGTGCAGACCAGCTCACTACTGAACAAGCTAATAGAAGTAGGCTGGTCACACTATGCCGATGGGTGGTGAAAGTCATAAATGGAAGATTCAAACGTGGTTTCAAGTTGGTCTGGCAAGATTATTTTAATCGCGGTTTGAACCATATGTTTGAGGACTACCAAATAGCAGCAGCACTCAACTTGTAGACTCTAATTCTAGATTGTATTGATGCGAGCTCGTTTGTAGATATTATTAATGAACGCTTTAACAGACCAAACCTCTTAGCGGACTATGTTGTCCCCCATGACGTAAATAGGCAAAAAGCAACGTTTTCAAGAATCAGCAGTGATCTTTTCGAAAACTTCCCGGTCGTGTCTGAAGATCTAATTCTGATTGTTCTCGGTACATGTCAAATCATGTTAGCTCGCAGTTACTATGCTGAGCAATTAGTAGAAGGATTATAAAATATTGAAGTATACCGAGAGCAACAAATAAGGCAACTTAGAAATTTCATTGAGGGAGAAGACGTTTGGTTGTTACGTGTCCGTATCTAGACACGTAAGATTCAGAATATATTATTTATATATTGTAAAAGACCGGCAAAAGAACGGACGGGAAGCAATCAAATCAATCAAAGTCATCAGAACTAAGTGCTATTATTGTACACGAGTGGGTTTTTTTATAATATTGTCTTATTGTGTAATAAGTATTATATTTCATAAGTCAATAAGTTATTTCCTTATTTTAAGGCTGGAAATATTAAGTTAGATTAAATAAAAAGGCAGGTAAATAGTAAAACTAAAAATGTATAGAATTCGGTTAGTAAATTACACCACAGAGATAAAACTTCTCCAGGGTGATTTTAGGACTAAGCCACACCAAAAAATATATAACAGTTTTGGTCTTAGCCGCCGATAGATCAAACGCCATACAATTTTGCCCTTTCTCCTTTATCGGGTAATGCTGAAAGAAATTATCGGTAAAATTTTAAAGGAATTAACAATAACATGTCTAATAGAATTAAACAATGCTATTTCTGATGTTCTTTTAAGTCTCGAGTGTATAGAGTGACAACAAACATTACATTATATAAGAAGTATGTACCTTTGATATTGGAATGTAAGCGCTTGATCTCCGTGCGTGCGGAACCTGTCCCTCCAGAGCACGGAGTGCGGCGTGAGGTCGGTGAGCGCGATGGCGCCCAGGCGGCCCGAGATGTGGCGCGTGTGCGCGCGCGCGTCTGCACGCGCCACGGTGCGCGCGCGCGACACGAGCGCGCGGCACGCCTCGCCGCGCCCCGCCACCACCACCACGCTCAGTGACCGCACCCACATCTCCGTCTGCGTGATGCCGCTCTCCGCCGACAGGCTGGCAGACGCTATAGAACACATTCTTAACTTTTAAATCTTGCACTCGTACTTATATCTAACATTTCTTTAGCGTCGGCGAATTGTCAACTCAATTCTTTGTTACATTAAACTACCTACGTACTTAACGTGTATGATTTCGAGTCAAAACATATATTTTAATTACAAAATTAAGTTTAAGAACTTAATTTAATGCCAACAAAAATAAAAATGCATTTTAAGCTCTTATTTACTTTAAGTATTTCATAAAAGAGTTGTAAAGATAACAATAATAAATAAGCACCAGTCTGCTGCGGCTCGGGCCCCTGCTCACTGTCGGGCACGTCGTCACCCGCGATGCCGAAGAAGTCGAGCACGGCCACCCAGCTGTCGATGCTCACCACCAAGTTCAAGCAGTTGAAGTCCACCTTCGTCAGTTTCGATATCTACAAAATGATTAAATAATAACCTTTTACAACACAAAACAGAATGTTCAACTTTCGCAAATAAAGTAAACAGCAATGTATTTCTGTAACACATAAAACCTAATTACAATTTTATTTCTTGTTCCCTAAACATTATTGCTAATTGAATAAACAACAACTTTTTGCAAATTCAAAATATTGATTTCAGATTGACGAATACAGTGCGTTTCACCTAAGAAGTTCCATTGCCGTAATATTGGCCATACCGAATAACAGCGTTGCTATATTATTAGCAATGAAATTACTCAATATCAGGGAGATTAACTGATATTTCGTTACTTTTAACAATTGTCTTATAGTCTTGATTTTCTTTTGGAAACTGTAAAAACTATTTTTGAATAAAGCATACAACGCTGGGCTCCAATTCTTTCAAATACTGAGAACACCACGCCACAATATCGTACTTCTCGATTAACAACTTCCTTTTAGACCTGTTTTTTTTTTATGCTATTGCATAGCTTCTATCGCGGACCTTGAGCGTGGAGACCGAATCCAGAAATTCCGTAACAAAAATAACCTAACACCCCCCACTCATTTGTTTTTTGAGCGTGGTGACCGATAAGAAAACAAATGAGTGAACAATCAATCAAAATTCAATTCAATGTATGAAAGTGTAACTTCAATTAAAATCAAAGAAAAAAAATACTGCATAAATAAATAATTATAATTGTATTTATAAGTTGATAAAAATGCTGTGCAAATAGCTTTACCGCGGCAGTCCCCGAGTGCCACACGTCTTTTTTTAAATAAAATTGCATTCCCTTCCATAAAGTGGTGCGACTACCGTTAAAATCGTTTTCGTTTCGCATTTCGTGCAACAATTTGGTAGAGTAGGCATCTCTTTTCATTTTTCCTTTCTTTTTTTTGTAGACAGACAAGGGGATCCAACTTTACGGCGAAGGAACTTCCTAAGTGAAACGCACTGTACTACTGAAAATGTCATGCTGCACTAATTAATCTCTTAATATGGATAATCCACGTTTAAAAATGATTATGATTAAGTTCAGAGAGAGTAAAAATTGTGAACGCAAAATAGGTGTTTTTACGTCGTGAAACTTTATCAAGTCATATCTCCGCCGAAATCAATAGGAGAGTCAAATAATTAAAACTCATACAAGGTCTAAAATCGAAGTCTTTTTTTTATTATAGATAGCCTCGTATCAAGCCCTAGAAAATTCGACAAAAGTTCATCGAAGGTGTTGTACTTTTCGTCTTATACAATAGAGTCTAAATTCAAGTGATGTCGCGAGTTCTATAAAATGACATTTCCTGATTTACGACTCGCGAAGTGACTACTTTGTTCTAGAGTGGCTTTTAACGTCTCAATTTCTAGAATATTCCTGGCTCAGTGTATGAAAGCGATCTCCCCGACCGGAAGTCAGTAGTATTGTTGCGACAGCGATACGAGGGTGAAGGTGAGGTGCTGCGATTGATTGTAATTTGTTATAGAATATTTCGTGTTACCTTATCGTACTTGTCGCTGAAATGCGGGTGTTGCGGCTCGCGCGTGTGCACGGACAGCCACACGAGGTTGTCGCCCGGCTCGGCGGCGCGCGCGGCGGCGTCGTCGTCGTCGCCGCACAGCTCCGGCGAGCACGGCGGCGTCGCGCCGCACGCACTGTCGCGCTTGTTGCGACGCTCCAAGTTCTGGATAACCAACATTTTATAACGCTCACATTCATATATTGAAAACTAATTTTCAATACACTCACTTTAAAACCAGCTTTTACCCCACAGCTTACAAGCACGTAATAGACAGGCTATTTCCCGCATAAGTGTTAAAATGTGCTTGTGTTCTCTTCCGCTACAATTTGATTACGTTTATCGTATCAGGCAGGGCGCGCGTCTTCGTTCCCCACGAGTCACCGGTCAACCCCCGTTTATCCATCATATCATCATCATATCCCATTTCAGTGAGTGTACTGAAAAAGTCGTTTGAAACACGTGCTAATTTGTTGCTGCATCCTTCGGCTCCATACCACACTCGCGTAAAGCTCTTGCGAATTTCGTCTCGGTCGCAATAACAAACTGTCTGCACTTGTATCAAAATGTACTATTCTAGCACCCTAATACTTTGGATTGCATTGAATACATGAACAACAAGTCCCTTAGTACTGCGACAGCTGTTTAATTTTGAAATAATGATGTCATAAATTAAAAATTATGATTTTACAGGATAGCATTTTTGAGTGTGAATTAAAGTAACCCCCCCATTTTTGTCTTTTTAGTGAAGGTTTTTATCCAAAAAATATTACGTAATTTGTAAATTTATTAATTGGATTGTTTTGTAAAATTGCGTGGTGATGGTGACATCACCATTATTTTTATTTTTTTTTGCGTTTTTCGTCCTTGTCATAAATGCGCGAAGTGTGTAAGATGTCTTAAAGAAAACGTTAATTGTTCGACCAGACTAGAAGAGCGGATGCTGAGCGGGCGCGGCGCGACATTCTCAGCCGCAGTGATCGCGCAGGCGGCGAGCGGGAACCCTGTCCCCGAACCCACACCGCTCCCCACACCACGCTGAAACTGACAGCGTGCTGAGCACTAAGGCAAAAAAGCTCACCTCCTTAGTCGCCACGTTGAGCTGGCTGGGTAGCGAGCAGGAGCAGCACTTCATGTAGTGCAGCGAGCTGACGCTGGACATGTCGTCGGCGTACTCCGTCACGAAGTCGGGGCACGACTTGGACACGAACACGGCCTTGGGCGGCACTTGCGGCGTGTGCGACACCATCAGCATGCGGTGCTTCGACTCGGGGTCTTTGGTCAAGTCCTCCATTGTTATCGAGTGGAGCGACACCTAATGATACAAAAAGGATTTATAATCCTGATTTTATGATAGTCAGATAGTAATGAAACGGACAACTTCTTCTCGTGTCAATCTGACTAAAATTTTGTTGGACCGATATTTAGCCACCTGGAAAGTTCTGTCGTTGGCTTCGAACAACAACCACTGACAACTGATAATTAACAATAACAAAAAAAATTGCTTAATTTGACTTTATACTACTAAACATAAAACTTCGATCACATTTGTCTCCAGAATTCGTTTCAATTAGATCATAATGTCATCATTCCAGACGAAATATGTTGTCATAACAACCACCGATCCTGTGCGTCTAATATCTATTCGATTCCCGCTACTGTAACCAGTTCATCGGTCCACTTTGTTGGTTACTTCCCAACGCTGCGTGTTCCGGTACGCTGTCGTCATACCAGAACTTTTCGGCTCCTGGAAGCAATCTGCCCACAGCCACTTAATTTTAGTAATTCTTTGAGTTATGTCGGTAACCTTGGTGGTAGCCATTGTGTCGTAATATGTAAAAACGTCCAAATGTGAATATTTACTTACTTGCAACATATTTTCATATGGATGTGTCTTCTGATAGTTTAACTTGAATTCCCTGAAGGACAGTTCAACGAGACTTCGTTCGCCCTCGCCTAAATCGGCGCGCAGTTCCACGCTGAACGTCGGCAGCTCGAAGTTCACTGCCACACATTAAGGTTGAGTGAACAATATTTTATTATAGAACTATGTGTAGATAACACGCTTTTTAAAAGAAACCGTTCTATGGTAATCCTGTGTGACATGCGAGAATGGCTATCTTGAACTTGGTTCATAATAATACTAATACTATACTAATGGGTTCGTAACATTTCAGTATGTACTTGGTTTAAAAATCATAACCATACCAATAAGCGGGTCGACGGATGGCTGCGGCGGCGGGCGCTGCGGTGCGGCGGGATGCTGCGGCGGCGCCACGGCCAGCACGGCGGCGCGCACGGCGGGGTCCAGCTGCAGCGTCGGCACCGCGCCCTCCAGCAGCCCGTCGGACCCCGCCACCTGATTACCACACAACATACGCATTTTAACATGCAACACACGGAAATACTAATATAAGTGTCAAAACTACCGATATTGCATTCAACAGTGTTCAATTTGAAATAAATAATACAGTTTTTTTTAACTATTTGAACAAAAATAATATAAAGCATTTATTTTCTCAAAAATGTTTAAGATCTATTGAGATTGACAAAAAAATTCAACAAGAAATGTCTTCTTTCTCTTTTCATTAATATTGCCCACACAGGAGTGTGACCCTGTGTCCTGGGTGTAATTATGTTTGCTTACATGTACAAAACACCTAGAAACTTGGCAATAAACCTGCACGATAACTAACAATCTAAAGGGAACTAAGAAACTACAAGAATTAGGTTGTATTTCATAAGCTCAGCAGTAGCTTTCTTAGCGTACCTGAGGGAGCGGTGAAGGTATACTGTGCGGTCCAGAGCTGTCCACCACGTCGACGGGCGTATCAGAACTGATCCAGCGCAGAGTTTCCAGCAGTTGCTCGTACTGCTCGCGTCGAGCGGACACGTGCAGACCGCCCACTATCTTGCCGCGGACTTCACACTATGAAGGACCAAAAGCGATTATTATACAATAAATTCTGTACATTTTACGAATATAATCGCTGTGTTGAAAATGGAAGAAAAAGATAGAGTAGCAGTGGTGACCACTGAAGCTCTGAAGGTAGTTAACAAATGTTTATTCTACCATTTAAATCACTGTAGATACAGATATGAGGGTCACGGAAACAAAGTTATGGCCTCAACTACAAGAACTCGCCATCCCATCGAGATTTCGTCTAACCGCAATGAGTGAGAGCGAAGAGCGGCGCGACCAGAGGTAAAATATACACGCGTGTCGCCTACTCGCCCGTTTCGATTCTACGGATCGAACACGGCGGGGCGCGATAACAAAACGTGTAACTGGATGATCCGCCAAAACAAGTAGCCATGCTGCTATACTCAACGAATGTATGTTTGTCTGTGTGTTACCTGGTAATCGGCGTCAGTGTCTGCCTCGGTGTCGGCGTAGTTGACGGTGAAGCGCAGCGCCGTGTTGTGCAGCACGGGCTTGCCCTGCGTCACGTCGTAAATGTCCGCCATGTTCTCGGACGACAGCTGGTGCAGCTTTAACTTGTCTGCCACGTCCACCTGGATTATAGAGAAACATGATATGAGACACTGCTTAAGAAACGCCAGAAATCTGTATAAGGAGCTCAGGCTGCATGCCCAAGTCCAGCTGGAGTAAAGAATTATCAGGGCCGGTTGGCCAGCGACATGCGGCCCAGGTGCGCCACGAACACCTGCGTGCACAGCACCAGCAGCACTGGGGACTCTAGTATGTAGTGTACTCACTGCCGCCAGCGAGATGTCCCGCACGCGCACTTTGTAGAGCGTGTGGTGCGGCGGGCCGGGCCGGTTGGCCAGCGACATGCGGCCCAGGTGCGCCACGAACACCTGCGTGCACAGCACCAGCAGCACTGGGGACTCTAGTATGTAGTGTACTCACTGCCGCCAGCGAGATGTCCCGCACGCGCACTTTGTAGAGCGTGTGGTGCGGCGGGCCGGGCCGGTTGGCCAGCGACATGCGGCCCAGGTGCGCCACGAACACCTGCGTGCACAGCACCAGCAGCACTGGGGACTCTAGTATGTAGTGTACTCACTGCCGCCAGCGAGATGTCCCGCACGCGCACTTTGTAGAGCGTGTGGTGCGGCGGGCCGGGCCGGTTGGCCAGCGACATGCGGCCCAGGTGCGCCACGAACACCTGCGTGCACAGCACCAGCAGCACTGGGGACTCTAGTATGTAGTGTACTCACTGCCGCCAGCGAGATGTCCCGCACGCGCACTTTGTAGAGCGTGTGGTGCGGCGGGCCGGGCCGGTTGGCCAGCGACATGCGGCCCAGGTGCGCCACGAACACCTGCGTGCACAGCACCAGCAGCACTGGGGACTCTAGTATGTAGTGTACTCACTGCCGCCAGCGAGATGTCCCGCACGCGCACTTTGTAGAGCGTGTGGTGCGGCGGGCCGGGCCGGTTGGCCAGCGACATGCGGCCCAGGTGCGCCACGAACACCTGCGTGCACAGCACCAGCAGCACTGGGGACTCTAGTATGTAGTGTACTCACTGCCGCCAGCGAGATGTCCCGCACGCGCACTTTGTAGAGCGTGTGGTGCGGCGGGCCGGGCCGGTTGGCCAGCGACATGCGGCCCAGGTGCGCCACGAACACCTGCGTGCACAGCACCAGCAGCACTGGGGACTCTAGTATGTAGTGTACTCACTGCCGCCAGCGAGATGTCCCGCACGCGCACTTTGTAGAGCGTGTGGTGCGGCGGGCCGGGCCGGTTGGCCAGCGACATGCGGCCCAGGTGCGCCACGAACACCTGCGTGCACAGCACCAGCAGCACTGGGGACTCTAGTATGTAGTGTACTCACTGCCGCCAGCGAGATGTCCCGCACGCGCACTTTGTAGAGCGTGTGGTGCGGCGGGCCGGGCCGGTTGGCCAGCGACATGCGGCCCAGGTGCGCCACGAACACCTGCGTGCTGTGCGCGTTGCGGGGCACCACCACTACTGGGGACTCCAGCTCGATGTTCACGCTGCAACCAACCAAACAATTATCAAATAAGGCAAACTACAAGAAACTTATTAAGATCATCTCAGAGAAAGCGAGAAAAACTTACCTGAGCACAATATTGTCAGACTTGAGCGAGGGCGGCTCGTCCAGCGACGCGCCCAGGCTGACGGTGCGGCGCCGCGGTGACACGCCCTCCATCGACTGCGACAGCTTCGGGTTCGCGTACAACGACTCTCCCCTGTAGGCAATAAAAACTTTTCAAAAACCACACCTCGCAGAAAGGTTCAAAAATAAATGATTTTTCAATAATGTGTTATACAACATTACATTTTAATCGTTTTAATCCCGTGGAGGGTCGAACCGGTGAATAAATAATGCAAACCATCAGTAGGCACCATTCCACAATAACAATAATTATGCGTTCGCCTAGTCAACGTGGACTCACAAAAAATAGCCAGTCCTAGATCAAACTCCGCCCACAAACCCTATTTGATTGGCAATGCGACTCGGCGCGCGCCTTGTGTGCCCCGCGCACCCCGCGCGCTAAGTGCAGCGCGTGAGTGACACACGTCATGGAATAATTCAGTTACTCTCAAGACGTCATAGATGTGTCGTCGCGCGAAAATAATGGCGTCTCGGAATTACGTGTATTCCAACCTGGAGTTGGTGACGAAATAGCGAGTCTTGATGCGCAGGCGGCTCGACTATTTTACAGTGCCAAACCATTTGCAATCTTTGCGTTAAACGTGCAAGATTATTTATCCAAAGGAATGCTATGCTCTTGTGAAGTCTATCTAACCAGACCAGTTTATAACTAAGACAACCCATTGACCCAGAACTCTTATTAATTGTAATTGTAATGTAAATAATTTTGATTAGGTACCTACTTAAAATACAATGGCGATTTAGGTAAGTAACAGAACTTTTTTAAATCATTGTACAGGTCGCGCGGTGAAAGTAGTGGGGGCAATCGGCGCATGTGTACAATTGCGCAGAGAAATTCTTAGTATGTTAGGATTTTATTTTTAATTTCGTGTGTTTGAACCTTAGTAACATAACTTATAATATCACTAGTTTTTGCTTGTAATTTATCTTGTAAGTAGGTAAATTCAGAAAAATTAAAATTGAAAAAAAAAATCATTTCGTTAGTTTCTCTCTTAATGAATCAATTCACGTTGTAAACCATTTTTCTGGCTTGCCGTTTTAAAACTTTATTTTAACCATTTTATTTTACGACTACTTATTACTAATACAATAACACAAGCTGTACGCAACAGTACCCAAGTACAACAGTATCCAATGAGACGCGAGAACGCGACGCGGGAATTGAAGAGCGACTCTATCTACCAATGACGTGTCGCCGTCGGCGCACACCCGCCCGTACGTCGCCAAATAGACCTTAGAATTGAATACTGCGCATGCCCCTTCCACTTTTGCCGAGCGATCTTGATTCACCGCGCGACCTGTACATAATTTTGATTCCGCATTTTTAAATACGCCATAACTAGCAGGCCTGTAGAGATTTATTTTTACATGTAATGTATTTAATTACCTAACACTTTTAGCATAAGTAATTATTTTATTAGGTATGTCTTAGGCACAAAGCAGTTAAGTCCGTCCTAAGTCTGTGAAAGTATGAAGGAAAATTTGGAATCATTTTATTTATTTTACGGGAACATCAGCTGAGCGAGTCAATGACCTCTCGACCGACGCGCGACGCAGGTACCTAGGTGTCGTTACTATTTAGTCGATGCATTTTGCGAGTATTACTAATTGTATTATTTTAAAAGTTACATCGCTCTACAAGCTTTGGATGAATAGTAGTGATACCACCGGTTCAAGGATTAAAACGATTAAAATGTAACGGCGTATACAAAAAATAAAAAATATACTTATTAAGAATAACATTAAGTACAAGCTACCAATCGCGATATGTACCTAAGTCAAGCATAAAAAACTCGGAAATAACACACTACCCACTTATATAATGGACGTATTCAAATTATTCATCGCAAGATCCTTATGCGAGGTGATGAGAAACTGCCGTAGTCCTGATTTGAACGTGTCAAGAAATTTATTATTTCTTATCAGTGGGGGTATATTGTTCCAACATTTGGAAGCAAAGTACCGAAAATTTCCTCTGAAGTCAGCAGTCTGTGTGACTGAGTGGACAGTTGCTTGCATTGGCTTCTGCTAGTTATCCAACTCAATTTATTGGACAGCTAAGACGGCTGCTTGTACTTTATTACCCCAAACAGTAGGCAAGTCAAGTGTAACTTGCGGCGCGACTTCATTTAATATCGCAAGTAATAAGATGTTCTCTTATAGCGTATATTCGTAAGTTATGAGTGTATCAGGGACGTGCGAGCAAGACAAGTAAATAAAGCATGTGCAGAACAGTTGCTCAAATCGGGATTTTCAATAAATGCTTACTTCAATTTCTTCAAATTTTTTTAGCGGCTATCAAATCAAATAAAAAAATGAGTGCGTGTACCACACGCTGGCCACGTGCAGGCTCACCGTCGCCTCCAGCACTGTGCACACAAACATACCTGGGGTGCACGAGGCCGATAGCCATGTCGGCGGCGGCGGCGCGGATGGAGCGCGCCAGGTTGGCGAGGTACTGCTTGAACTCCGTGAGGCACGAGCGCAGCTCACGCAGCAGCGGGCCCGAGTGCGTGTACCACACGCTGGCCACGTGCAGGCTCACCGTCGCCTCCACCACTGTACCACACAAATAACACTTCAAAAGCACCACTACAATGTTTCGTGGATAAAATAACATGGAAAAATAACGTGTCTAATGTTTAGTAACCTAACCAATGAGGGTATTCAGAAGAAAATTCACACCACCAGTTAGCACCATTTAGCCGTCAGGTCTTTTCCTTTGAAAATATCTGTAAGTATATGCAACATCACGTCTCAGTGTTGTCACCTGGTGAACGTCATTTTAGAACACACTCATTCGGTGAAAAAAATGGTTAACTATCCCTGGGACCATGATATACATAATATGCATTCGATGGTCTAAATCAGCGAGAGGTAAGATACTTCTAGGACTTCTCGATAACCAGAAACATGTATATGGATTAAATTCCATAAACAAGTTACGAATTGAGCTTTCCGCTACTAAGACTTCTGTGATATGCAATAAGTTTAAATATTAGTAAAATACAAAGTCGAAATTCTTTAAAAAAACATACATACACAAGAGAGAGAGAGAGAGAATGTCAAGAGATTTTAACTTTAGTTGTTTACCTGGCGCTTCAGCGTCGCTCTTCGTAGCAACCGTTCGGTGGATGGTAAAGAGCAACGCCTTCGCGTCGTCTCCGTCGTGCGTGCTTGTGTCGTGCGCGGCGTGCGCGTCGGGCGCGCGCGCGTGGCCCGCGCACAGCACGCGCGTGTGCAGGCCGCCGCCCTCGCACAGCGACACCACGCCCACGCCGCCCAGCGACCCGCCCACCTCCACGCGCCTGCCGTCTGGGGGGACGGGGGGAAATTATATTTGACAAGTTTACGAAGAAAAAAAACTGTACATGATGCACTTTCTTTATTTAATTATATAAACGCAAATAATTTGATATTTCAGTGATCTTCACGAGCAAGTGAATTGCCACGAGTCCACCCTGCTAACGTAGGGTGATCGCGACTTGTGAGGGATCAGGATGGCCTTGTAATGGATTTCGCTGCGAGCACGGCACGCTGTTAATCGTCGACGTGTTGCTCGTCAATGACACTTGTAGGACTGCTGCGTCGCGATAAGATTACCGCAATTGGACTGCAAGATTGTTAACACACACACGCCGAGCCGGTGCAAGTCGAAGGTTATCAAGTGGTGCTGACGTACCGACAGTGGCCTGTATCTTGGCCTCGCTGATGGTGGCGGTGGCGATCTTGCGCGCCACCACGGTGCCCTCGTGCACGGCGGCGCGCAGCAGCAGCACGCCCAGCCGGTGAAAGTCGAAGGTTATCTCCGTGCGGACCTCTCTCTACAGAAAAACAATTTCATTTATATTTTTCACAAAGGTTACGATAACGACACAGTCGTTATTTGAAAATAGGCACAAATTGGAATTGTCATTTGAACCAAAAGACGTCCACATCAACAGACATCAACTTATCAGTTTCCTTTGATTTTCTCCTTAGAGTTACCGAACAGAAAAATCGACTTCATGTTATTTTTAAATATTATTTTCTGACATATAGTTTTTTGCTAACACTTTATCTTTGGAGAGACAACAGTCAAGCACTACATTATGAAAATCCAATTAAATGCTAACAAAAGATCTGTATGGCTCTTACCTTAGGCTCATCTTCAGGTATGGGGTAGGAGAAGGTAGCAGCTGCAGCCGGCTCAGACTGGCTCATGTCGGTGGAATGCTTCTTAGCAGTCGTCTTGGGACCGAGCACGCGCTGGGTGAAGCCGATCAACTCCACTATCGTCTCTTGATTAGCTGGAGGACAAACGAAGTCAAGGAAGCAAACCAGTCATTACACTAGCATCATAAAGGCGAAAGTTGCATGTATGTATGTTAGTCAATTCTTCACACTCAAAAGGCTGAATGAACTTGGATAATATTGCACATGAGTAATGAAATAGAAAAAACAGTACAAAATAAATCAAGTCTTGACATGCAACCAAGCTCTTCTCCAGCAAATTCATTACATTTCTGCCATTTAAAATTCATCATTACAGTCTGGTTTTTTTTTTAATTATTGAGAGGCTCGCTTTTTTATTTTCATGGAGAACCATATTTACCTTGGGAGGCTTGATAGTCAATTTCTAATTTTAACTTAAACAACAGTTCTTTAACTTACCAATAATATCAAGATTGTTGAACAAAATGTTGGCTATCCTTAGATCTTCATTTTCTCCGTCTCCTTTAACTAAGCATAGGTCGACTGCAATGAGGGCCTCCGAGTCAACGAGGCCAGTGGCCCCCCAGGCGGAGGGCGTGGGCCCCCAGCTGACGGCGCTCCAGGCAGCGCCCCAGGCGGAGCCCCAGCCGGCCCCGAACATGCCGCTGCCGTTCCAGTTGAAGCCCGTGCCCGCCACCCAGCTGGCGCCCGGGCTGACGCGCCCGCCCTCCGTAGGCTCTGCGGGGTACAACGACTCATCTGGAACCCAACTGGATCATTCTAACTACTGTGGACTGCAAGTTTTTTACTAGCATGCATGTTAATATATTGCATTAAATAAATATAAAATTCATATAAAATTGAAAAAGCAAATGACTTATCTTTTTTGCATCCCACCGTTACCAATCTCGAAGCTTACAAAACAGCAATGTTCCAAGCAGATTCACTCTGCGCTTTTAGTATGTCTTCATAGCTGAGATCTTACTGTTCAAAGCAAATCATTTATAAGCTCACACTGGCACACTTGAGTGTAGTGTACTTACTCTTGTTGCTGCAGTGCAGCGAGTTGAGCGCCTGGTGCAGCGCGTGCGGGTGCGCCAGCGCGTGCGTGTTGCGCGCGTCGGGCGACGACGGGCACGTGGGGGACGTGGGCGACGTGGGGGACGTGGGCGAGCAAGGCTCCGAGCCGCGGATGCTGCCTGATAGCGTGTCCATGCTGGAATAACGACATAGGTAACACTTGGGATTTTAAAAAACTTATATTTTGCTTAAAAGGTCTACTTAACACAATCATTGTTGTTAAATTTTTAGTTGAATAGCTTACGGTTATTCAACTAAAAACCTTAACACCGTAACACAGCAAAATTGAAAAAAAAAATTGTCCTATTAATTTTAAATGTTGAATTTCTGTGTGAGTTGACCCTTATCTGCAATCAACATAAAACATGTTTTAGTAGCAAATAAGTTTTCAAGATGAAGTTCAATTCGACAATTCCACACATGTAGAACAAACTTGAAGACGCCGCACACCCGCACCTCCGCGGTGCTGCAGCTGGTACATACCCGACGTGTTTGTGACTGGCGACGAGCAGCTCGAAGTCCGGGCCGTAGGTCTGCAGCGCGTCCACCAGCAGCAGCGAGTGCACGGACAGCGACAGCGACAGGTCGCGCGGCCGCGCCGTGGCCGCCGCCTTCACGCCGCACACCTGCACCTCCGCGGTGCTGCAGCTGGTACATACCCGACGTGTTTGTGACTGGCGACGAGCAGCTCGAAGTCCGGGCCGTAGGTCTGCAGCGCGTCCACCAGCAGCAGCGAGTGCACGGACAGCGACAGCGACAGGTCGCGCGGCCGCGCCGTGGCCGCCGCCTTCACGCCGCACACCTGCACCTCCGCGGTGCTGCAGCTGGTACATACCCGACGTGTTTGTGACTGGCGACGAGCAGCTCGAAGTCCGGGCCGTAGGTCTGCAGCGCGTCCACCAGCAGCAGCGAGTGCACGGACAGCGACAGCGACAGGTCGCGCGGCCGCGCCGTGGCCGCCGCCTTCACGCCGCACACCTGCACCTCCGCGATGCTACGGCCCATCGACTGCACCTGGTACACACGGAAACGTTATTTTTGAAAGCCCAAATTTTTCATATTACCAGGACCACGAACAAAGCCAAGGAACTTTTTATTAGAACAAAATTTCGAATTCGTACTTACACACAGTATCAAATTTTACCCACACAGAAACACATTTGGATTTTTTTATAGGAAAAGTAGACATAGAAGATGAAGCCAAATACGAAAGCCTTTGCGACAGAAAAAGACAGCAACACAATAGTGTTCATCTATTTTTTTTTAGTAAGTGTTAGAGTAAGATCGGAGAGATTGCGCCCAGACCGGCAACAGTGCATAATGCGTGTCATAGGTATCGTATCTTATGAATGAATTTTATGCGTAGACGCGCGAAATTTAAAGTTTAGATTTTTATTGAATTTAATTTATTTGTTGTGTTCTATGATTTAGATGTGTATGATGACTTCACACCTTCGGCATTGTGCCTTCGGTTCGCATCAAAAAATAATCCTTACCTCAAGTGACATTTGCTCTATCGCGAACTGTAGCATAAATAAAGTGGAGTTGTGGTGCTGCGAGAACTCGGAGCGCTCGGTCTCCGAGCTCACGCTGTTCTCTTCTATGTCGTCGCTCTCTGGCTGCATAGGACTTGCGCATTCTCGTCCACTGCACACAAACAAAAACGGTGTTATCTCTGCATCGAGAGAAAACCACTGACGACCACCGGATTACAGACTGTATAAAATGTAAGGGAGAACACGTAATCTCTGAACAAAGTTTAGTACCTACGACCGCTTTGAAAGAAACATCCGAACCAGTTGCAGAAAATAACGAGATAATCGAAGAATTTATTTTTATGGAACCATTTATTGCTGTTTTGACTATTCAGAGTCAATTAGCAAGTTGGCGCGTTGTCTATTCTAACTATTCAGTCGCCATAGGTATATATATAGTGATTAAAGGAAAGGTTTGCTTCTTTCCGAGCTTATTTTTGATATTTACCGACTACTTTTATAAAGAACTTCTAATTTACGTTCTCGGATAGATACCCTTTTAAAAAATAACGCTCAATATTTTATAATCTGTGCGGACGCGTTTGCTTGGTGTTTAAACGAAATGGCGCGAAATCATGAAGAAAGGCTTCGCTTGGGGTTTGAGGAGCTAAGGAGTAGGATCCTATAGAGAAGTAGGGGCTAGAAGAACCTCCATGGGCTAGATCAAGAGAAAGAAATGAATCAAATCACAGCAATGTATTCTATAACACTAAGCGAATATTATCATTACCTAACATCCCGTACAAAAAAAAAATCTTTTATTTCAGACAAAACAGTACATACAATTAGTTAGTAAGACGTATCCTACTCACTTATTGCTTCCGATGAGGGCTGAGTTGGCGAACACGGAGCGCACCGCAAACAGCTTCTGTTCACTCAGGTGCACCACGAGCGACGGCAGCGAGCCGCACACGGTGGCCGTCGGGTACTGCGGGTCGCTCGTGTGCACCACGCGCCGCTCCGCCTAATATACACCAATTTAATCAAATATTTTCGAAATTTACACAATTCTCTCACCTCACCAATAGTAACATATAGTAAACTCAAGCTTTGCCAGCGTCCTATGGAGCGCAGAATACTATGTGTTAAAGTAACAGATCACGTTCGATATATAACACTTCGCTTCAAAAACCAAATCATTGATGTGGCTCAAAAGGCTGCCCAACTTAAATGGGACTGACTGGGCAGGGGACATGTGTGTAGCACAGCCTAACATGATTTATAAAAATTACTAAAAGAGTTATCAGTATACATGTGGAAGGATAGAGTGGAAGAGATAAGCCAAAAAAAGATGGTTGGATTGTGTGAAGAAAGAAGGGAGAGTTAGTGATAGCATGACGGGAGACAGGACCGAATGGAAGAAAAAAACATGTTGCGTCCAGATCCGAAATAGCAGGACAGGAAGATGATGATCACAGCCTAACATAATTTCAGTACCTATTAAAAATGTGCGTCAGATGTTAGACCTTCAGTCTCCAGAGTAAAGATCAATTTAAAGTATTCCATTAAAACTCCTGGATCGAGGATTTTATTTTAACGATAAAGCTTTAAATTACCTGTAGCAAGATGCTGAACCTGTCCAGCAGGTGCAACGAGGACGTACTCTTGGTGTGCGCGTACTTCCAGTTGTCTCGCGCGCGACCCACTAGAATCTGCAGGTCGCTGAGCTCTATCTTGTACCTGAGGAGTGTATTCATATTTAAGTAGGACAGTCGTTTAAAATCGATGTAATCTTCCAGTGAGGCACCGACCATTGTAACGTTAGCCAATACGATATTTTACTGTTTAATTTGAAGACATTGTGATATTTTCATACCAGATTTGTTTTACCGTAAGATAGAGGGGTTTTTTTGAGGTGAGAATCAACTAATTACGCGCCGTCGACAACTCAGGCTCGGTCAGGATGGTAACTGGAGGGCCGGACGGCGATAAACTTATACGAGTTTCGGCGGCTAGGGCGTGAGGATGTCCACTCTTTCACGCATACAGCCGTTTTCACGAGCCTTCACTATCAGCCTCACGAGGATACACGGTGACGCTCCGCTCAGGCTGGCCACACCTCCACCGTATGCTCCACTGGGTCTTCCGGGTGGTCCGCACAAACGCAACAGCCACATTTCCTCCGCCTGAATCCGGTGCAGGAACTTGCCAAACTTACCATGTCCGGACAGCAGGCTGGCCGGCGGCGTGGAGCACGGGGTCATGAACATCTCTGCACGATAGCGACACATACCTGTCGTACAGCCTGTTGTGCAAGTTAGCGGCATCCAGCGCGGGCTGCGCGAGCTGCGGCGGCGGCTCGGGCGGCGAGCCCGGCGACAGCAGGCTGCCCGGCGGCGTGGAGCACGGGGTCATGAACATCTCTGCACGATAGCGACACATACCTGTCGTACAGCCTGTTGTGCAAGTTAGCGGCATCCAGCGCGGGCTGCGCGAGCTGCGGCGGCGGCTCGGGCGGCGAGCCCGGCGACAGCAGGCTGCCCGGCGGCGTGGAGCACGGGGTCATGAACATCTCTGCACGATAGCGACACATACCTGTCGTACAGCCTGTTGTGCAAGTTAGCGGCATCCAGCGCGGGCTGCGCGAGCTGCGGCGGCGGCTCGGGCGGCGAGCCCGGCGACAGCAGGCTGCCCGGCGGCGTGGAGCACGGGGTCATGAACATCTCTGCACCATAACGACCGGGTTACAAATACAAACGAGCGGCGGTGGGTTTATAACCATCGAGTATTTACCCGGTAAATACCCAAAAGTATGGGATTAAAAAATAAACACATTTTGGTTGTCTTTAAACACTGAACGTTTTATAAAATAAGGATTAGTTCAATTATGAGCCAAACTTATAATGTTATAAATTCGGCTAGTTTCATGTATTTTTCATTTTATGACTTGATGGAAAGCGACGATGCGACCGACGATGGAGCGCGCTTACCTAAAAGTACTTCCCTCTTGACTTAAAGATCCCCAGGTTGTAGCCATCACGAAACACAGTCTCCAGGGAGACACGCAGGGAATTCCACTACTTAGTTGTATACACAATGAATGTTTTTTCAAAACGTTTTCTGTGTATAGGTTTACACCCCCACCGTGAACCTGTGGCGCATCGCCCGCCTAGTGGTTGGGTGATGGAACAGTCTTGGCGGAATAGGCTATGCAATTCCACCGCATACTAGAAAACCACAGGCCAGCAACTCGTCGAGTCGAAGTTCAAGACTTTCGAAGCCTCGACTCGACGAGCGCATCACCTCTCAGTTGTCTCAAGTGCATCAAGCTGGTATTTGGTAGATCAGTCCCAAAGATACGCACCACCCTACGGATGTCCTTCTGATGGAAGCACTCGCATCCATCAGAAGGACCAATCCGACAGACTCGTCTCGCAAACATCAGGAAATGCAGGGGGCCGAGCGTCACCAGGATCTAGACGCAAAAATTCCGCGAAGAGAGAAGGAAACAAATTTGCAGCAGTGTGAGACACTGACCCGTCGGGTTTCAGCAGTGGCGGTAGTGAGGGACAGCAGAAGTTCGATTCACCCGACTTAGCGAGTTTGTTCCCGAAGCGGCTAATGTGGTCGAACCGAAACCTCTGCATCACCTTCTTGCAAGACTTGGTAGCCCTGCTGAAGGCTTTCTTCTTATGAGTTACGTCATTCTCTTTGTGCGTACAAGCGACGGCCCATGGCTCGTATGCCGTGGTTTTAAGCGCGTCGAAGCTATTGAACTCCGCTCCAAACCATGTTAACCAACTATATCGCTAAACCGGTTCCCTCATCGGACCACCAGGAGTACAGACACTCCCTGCAACTCTGAAAACTTTTCTACTGCATATTAACAACTAGCTATTGAGCGCGGTTTCGCCCACGTTAGTAAAATATAGCCACACTCAGGAATAATGCAGCTTTCTGTCGGTGAAAAGATTTAATTAATAGCAATCGGACCAGTACTTTCAGAGATTACCTCCTACAAACAAAAAAAAAACATAAAAACAAATGTTACCTCTTTATTATATTAGTATAGAAATGCTCTTGCCCGCTATCTATGGTTATGCAGATGATAGCACAGTTGTAGGGAGATATTTGCCAAGTGACCGGGCTAGTAAGGAGCTAATCCAGTCCGAAAGAAAGGCTATAGTAGAGTGTACGAACGCCTCACTTCAGGCAGTCTCCAAGTGGAGTGAAGCCAATCTGGTGGGATTCAACGCCGCTAAAACACAAGCGTGTCTGTTCACTGCCAAAAGGAGCCTGTTCACTTTGGCTCCTGCTTTTCAAAATGTATCCTTGAAGTGCACCGACCGCCTTCCGCTTTAGGGAGTTGAGTCCAAAGCCAAGGTACCTGCTAGGAAATTCGGCGTTATTTCAAAGGTCCGGCGGTACTTTACACCGAAACTGTTTCTGATATTATAGAAATCACAGGTCCGATCGTGTGTGGATTACTGCAGCCATATACGGGCTGGTGCTATAAAATGCCATCTAGCGGCTTTGGAATCGGTGAAAAGGCGTGCGAAGGGGCTAATTGGTGATCCAGATTTGGTTAAGTCCAAAGCCCCGTACACGTATCGCGAGGCGTGCGACGCAAATGGTTCGTCTCGCATGCCTCAGGCTGTGTTGACGAGTGTGCTCACAGTGAGCATTCGCGTTGTACGATTGTTGGGAACGCCGCCTCAGTATGAGCCGTGCGCTCCGTGTGGACGGACAAGTGTGGTTTGCGTTTTCTACTGACTAACACGATGCGTGGTGGTTTGCGTGTTCAGCTTGGGTATCGTTCGGAACGTACGCATAAATTTACCGTCGTATGCCTCAGTTTGAGGCAAGCCTCAGCCGCTTCGGTGTTTTACAGATTGCATTTTGGAGAGTGTGCGCAGGAACTGCATGACTTGATTCCGCCATCACATTTCTATCATCGGACAAACCGACGCACGGCGAGTATCCACCCTTACGTTGTTGAAACATCTACGGTCCGGACTAAGCGTTTCGCCTCGTCATTTATACCGCGTACTTCGAAGGACTGGAACAGTCTGCCTGCTGCGGTCTTCCCGTCCGATTATAATTTGGGTGTCTTCAAGGCTAGAGTGAATAGGCTCTTAATAAACTAGTGCGCCTCACCATCAACGATTGCATCACTGCTTACCATCAGGCGGGATCGCAGTCAAGTACTAGTTTATAACAGATAAAAAAAAAAAAAAAAGGCCTGACGAACTATTCGCGCGCATGTCGCGATGTCTGTATGCGGCTTAATATACAAAGCGTACACCTCAGCATAGGTACTACTAAATACAAAGCAAGTTTTTAAGTTTTTTCACTTTCGGTATTTTATAAGATGCATTTTGGAGAACGTGCGCGAGAATTGCATGATTTCATTCCGCCACCTCCTTCTACCATCAAACAACCCGACGTACGGCAAGTGTGGATACCTTGCGTTGATAAAACCTCAACGGTCCGGACTAAGCGATACGCCTCGTCGTTTATGCCGCGTACATCAAAGAACTCGAACAAGTTGCCCTTTGCGGTCTTCGCATCCGATTATAATTTAGGTATCCTTAAGGTTAGAGTGAAAAGGTTCTTAACATACTAGTGCGCCTCACCATCATCGCACAGACAACATGTTCTGGTCCTGGACTCTTGCTTCCGAAGCTTTCAACTTGCGTCTCTCCTCGACTAACCTCAGAGGTGTCACTCACTCACAGCTGTCACGCGAGTGTTTTGTTAGGAAGATTGGATGTTCTGGCGGACTCAACACTCAACTTTTTGGCCGGTGCAAAGCGAAGTTGCGTTAAAAAGTACAAACGAACTGGCCCCATACTAAACTTGAATTGTCAGAAAAACGTTAAAACTAGTAAATAGGCAGTGGCTTTGTGACTCTATGAAACGCCCACACTATTACTTATACCTGAAAAAACTGGTACACTTCTGTGTAATTGAAGAACATAAAAGATATTCAAAGAAAATCGGAAATATACAAAGAATAAAAAACTTGATAAATTCAATTATGAAACGAACTAAAACTAACATATTATTATTCTAAAGTTTTTCTTTCTAGAAGCACTTAGAATTAGCCTTCTAGAATTAATACTTTTTTGCTCTCCTTGGTGAGCAAAAAAGCCGCATTATTATTTTTCCCAGTTATGTTTTGATGGCATTATTATTAAGTTTGGTGAGTCTTCATTGAACCAAACAGTCTCACCTTCATCGTCAGCGGGCGGGGTGTGCGGCGCGTAGTCGGCCAGGTTGGCGTTGGCGAGCCGAAGGCGCCCGAAGTCGACCACGAGCACGGCCGAGTCGCGCGACGTCAGCTGCTCCACGAACAGGATCTGAGGGGCCGAGATGTCCAGCTCCACTTGCCATGTGCGACGGTCGCCCTATCAACAGATAAATAAAATACTATAGCAACTGTACGCCAGTCAACGAACTTACAGCCGCTAGACGACTCATGTTTGTACTAACGCACTATAACAATTGTGACAACTAGCCGAGGTACGGAGGAGCGAGGTATTGCGTTTTGATTATTTCTAATTTGTACGGGGGAGTGGGGTACTGCGTTCAGATTGGTCGAGACTATTTGGAAATTACTCTGTAGCGACATACATCATATAAATAATATGTGCTGTAAGGTCGTTGACGTACGCCGGTGTGGTACGCAAAATTTGGACACAATGTCTAAAAAGCGCAAACATTAATCAAATGGTGGAATGTTACTCAATATCAATTTCTTTTGGAATCAGTCAGCGTTGACAATAATTATTGGCTCAGCTAATATAGACTAGAAATAAGTTACCGGGTGCTGGTGCGCGTGCATCATGTGCTCCCACTGCGTGCGCAGGCGCGCGCGCGTGGTGTCGCGCACGTGCGCGTAGGCGTGCGCCCACGGCGCGCACACCCACTGCTGCGCCCAGCGCGCCGCCTCCGCGTTGTACACCACCTCCAGCGACGCCGACTTCACCCACAGCCTGGGAACAACACGACACTTTCACTATAATACTTCAAATTAATTCCTACATGAACATACGTACAAAATAAATAGGATAAAGTCTATGGAAATATTTCCATCGTCTGTGTCTTATCTATGTCCAGCGTCTCTAGGGAACACTTACTTGTAGTCACAGTTTATGCCGAAGGGTTTCTTTTCGTACGTGAGCTGGAAAAGTGGCTCTTGAGTCGGCGCAGAATTCATGCCAGGCTGAGAGTGAGCCCGGCACCATGACATGGCCGCGCCTGAGGCACTCAGAGCGCTCAGACCTTCGCGGATAACACCCTGGAACATGAGAATTAGCCGTTAAATCTTGACGCGAGGTTTCGAAGGGCGGAAGGTAACTAAAAATCGCGAGATAAGTTACCTGCGGTGCTATCAGTATGGGGAAGAGCGTGTTAGGTGTGATGCGCTCGCGCAGGCAGACGGAGCCGAGCGACACGTGCAGCGCGTGCGAGGCGGCGCGCGGCCGCGACTCGATGCCCACGCGCACGCACGAGAACTGCAGCTCCACGCCGCCGCCGCCCTCCGCCGCGCCGTCCGGCACGGGCCTGCGGGGGCGCTATATCAACACAACACTTCTGCCAAGAGCCGACCAGAGGCCAGATCGCCAGATCGCTCCTTGCAGCTCATTTCACAGGCTAACATCCAGTTAATAAAACAATACTCCTTATTTTTACTCATTGTATTTATATGATAAAAAATGTGTAATTAAAAAAGATAACGAGAGACTGTAAAAAGCGTCAGTCTTCTGCCTGCCCTTGTCCCGTTTTATTTGTGGTCGGTGCAACACGTTTTTTTCTTCCATTCTGTCCGGTCATTCGTCACGCTATCACTAACTCCCTTTTCTCTCATACCACTTCTCACACAATTCATTGTAAAAAGCGTCATTACGAGCGTTTAATGTTTTGTTTTTGACCTCTAGATCTAAATGTATTTTTTTTCAGTAAAGCTACTCACTTGTTTTCGTCTGCTTCATTTTCCATGCACAGATTCAACGAGCCCTTATTCAGGATGAACTCGAACTTTCCGAACACTGTATCTCTCTTCAGCATCGTATTATTGTCTAAGGAGTCAGCGATGACATCGAGGATCTCCTCCTCCAGGTCGGCGGGGGCGTGCGGCGCGGGCGCGGGCGCGGGGGCGGGGACGGGGGCGGGGGCGGGCTCCGGGGCGGGGTCCTGCGAGCCGTACCAGCCCCACCACTGCGGGAACCAGTGCACCAGCATGCTGCGACCCGAGCTCGCTGGTTTGTCAGGGGTGCACTCAGGAGTCGATTTTGGCACTTTTCGCATTGCTACCTGTGAACAATATAATTCGTATAAAAACTTGCAAATATTAACCAAGTTATGCAATTAGAGAGGGAAACTTCCTGATGGAGGATGTATTTCCTTGTGGATTTAATCTCGTCGAACAAATCATCGCTTACCACAGGCGATCGTGATCAAATAACACATTTTAACATATTATTAGGCGTAGTAGTGGGCAGAAATTATAAAATTATGTATTATGAAAAGACAAGTTCTTGTTTTGTCTACAAAATAAATGTCTATAGCTCAGTTTGGGACGTACAAAGCTAGTATTTATATTTTTGGCTGACTGTTGTCAATTCATAAGCGATTGTAAGTGCTTTAATTGAAATAAATGTTTGTTGTTTGGGCTTTGGCCAAGGATCAAGTTAAGAGGTAGCATGATAGAGACCTCTCTAAGCGCCTTGAGCAGATGCAGCGGTGTGCGCCACTCGAACTCGTCCTTGGCGGCCTTGCGGTCGGCGGGCAGCGTGGCGGCGGGGTTGCTGAGCGTCAGCAGGCACGTGGCCACGTACAAGCGGCTGGCGCGCGCCTGCTCCACGCACGACTCCCACGTCGGCCGAGGCTCAGTCCCTAAAACAAAAGTGCATTAAACTTACAAAGCACTCTACAATATACAGGTAGAAAAGACATCAACACAACTTGCTACCATGATGAAATCATGGTAGCAAGTTACATTAGTATAACTCTTCACATTAGTATAACTCTTATTCTAGACTGTGAAAATTGTTACATTATTAACCTAAAGTTTAAGAAATCAGTACCTCTCAGGCACCAGTGTACCAAATTCGATACGCCGCGGTATCAACTAACTTAGACCTTATTTTTACGTATTAAATTAGGTGGCGTGAGGTGTACCGTATTTTATAAAACTAAGGGTAAAAATAATGTTGTAGGTAGAATATCCTTCCATCTTGTTTACGAAATGTTTGTTTTTCTTTCACATAGCAACGAAACGACGCGACACTGAAAGGAACAGATAAATTGATAATAATAATTGTATGGTATAGACAGCGGTAGTAAAGCTGTGAATAAAAGCTGCTATGAAAGTTTTCTGTTTGAAGAAAGGAGAACCATAATATAAGAGATGTCCGTCGTGTGTAGCACTCACAGCGGTGGTCGGGCACGTGGCAGGACAGCGCGTACAGCCACCAGTCGCGCGCGTGGCCCCGCACGGGCGCGGCCGGGCGGCGCGCGCGGAACTCGCGCACGCGTGCGAGCCGCTCCAGCCCCGCCGCGCAGCACACCGCCAGCTTGTACTGGCGCTGAGGGGAACACACGATTGCGTATTATACTTCCAAAGCTAGAAGCGAATCATCGATATTATGTACTACGCACTAGATTAGCTGTGTCAAACACTCACTTCAGTCGACTCAGGTGTAACGTGGTCCATACACCTTGAACTATGTTGAACGAAACGCGAAAGTGTGACGAAATTCATGACGCTTAAGATAGTTTGGTCGTGAAAAAAGTATCCTCTAAAAGCCATCTTTGCGCTGTATGTTTTAATATTTCTATTAGATGACATAATGCCAATATAGCACTGCAGCGAACTTTTGTTTTAACTTTTCAGTATTTTGACAAATATTTTCCATGAAAGGGCTTGTCTATCACTAGAACATAAGTCGATGAAGCGAATAGTTTTCCAGCGCTAGCGGTATATTGATGTAGAGTGGCTGGTGACGTGTACTCACGGAGGTGAGGTTGAGCGTGACGGTGTCCAAGGTGAGGTGCGCGGCGAGGCGCGGGCGCGCGCGCGAGCGGAGCGGCTGCTCGGTGCGCTCGCGCCGCACGCGCGCGCGCGCCGACGCCGGATGGACCAGGTAGCGGTGCGGCTGGCGCCACGTTTCGGACATGCGAGTCTGTAACACACCCAAACACTGTATCAAACCTTGAAAAAATAAAATTAGCTAGAGTTATTTTTCCGAAAATGTATAACTTACGGTGAGTTCTGAGATTGTACAGCTCGCGAACATGCCAGCGGGCACGGGCATGGGATCCCAGTAGACGGCGAGGTTCTGCAGCTCTAGCAGCTTGAAGCTGCATCCGTCGGGGTCGGCGAGCAGCGTGAAGCCGCGGCGCCACTCGCTGTCGCACGACTCCGCGCACAGCGACTCCGCCGTCAGCCCGCACGCGAACGGTCGCGAGCACGTCACCGCGTCCTCGTAGCGGATGTGTACGTCGTTCAATTTCAACTGGAGACAATTCCTTTGTTATATTAAGGTATACGTCATTCAGCAATCGGCATTTCATTAGGGTCAACTCACACCAAAAGAGCGTCGAAGCAGTTTCAGTGTCATATGAGTTTTAACTTTATTTTCATTGCTATAATACTTATTATCGCATGAGAAACTCGAACGAGTCGCGCGGATGCCCGCGGCACCGCGGGAATTCCAGCGAATTCTATGAACGGTAAACGGGGCGCTGCCCTTCGCTGCTCTTTCGGTGTGAGTTGACCCTTATTCGGCATTCTGTGTTTTGCAATCTTTTGAAAATGACCAAGACAGAATAATCTGTTAAGAATTTAGCATTAAATATATTTTAGTGATTTGTTCAAGTGGGCCTGTGAAGATTCTTTTCCTCATTACCATTACAAAATTATAATGATCGCAGATAATGAAGTTTGCATAATTAATATAATTATATTCTAACCTTAATCATACATGCCGCTATACAACGAAGTTCTTTTATACCTGTAAGTTCTCTACGATATTCGCCAACAGGCCAGTGCCGTAGCTGAGCCACGAGGAGTAGGATGTAGCATAGTATCCGGCGTCGGCGGCCTCGTGCTCCGCGCGCCACTGCGCCTCCAGCGCGTCCAGAAGCGCCGTCTTGCGCTCGTGCGCTATAGACGCTTCCACGGAACAGTCCCACTAACAATAAATACATATTTTGTCTATAACACTTGCTGGTACGTTAACTTTCGTTATTGTCGTTTTGCTGTGCGGTGTGATCGAAACTTAATCAGACCACATTCAACCAAATTACTTTTAACCAAATTGCATGCACATTCCATATTAAGGAGTCTGCGTGCAATTTTTTTTTATAACTAAATTAAATCATTTTTAGCTGTAAACAAATATGAAAGAATATTTAAAATATCCGACGTGATCTTTGATGTCAGAGCACTTAGAACTCTGATGACAAAGATCATGTCCATACGACTGCTATAGAAAATAGCTCGACGAGAGAGACAGATCTATAGGGTGACTGGCAATTAGTGTACGATACACATGATTGTGCTCATGATAACAAACAATATTTATCATGGGAGCAAAGCCGAAAACGCGAAAAAAATATCAGCTGTTCAGTACATTAGGCAAACATAAATGTACTGAACAGCTGATTTTTTTTCGCGGTATCAGGTTTGTTCCCATAGTAAAAGTTGTTTATCATGAGCACAATCACGTGTTTAGGTATCGTACACTAATTACCAGTCACCCCATGTATATCTGTTTATTTAAAATAGTTAGCTATATCTTAATTGTTTTCTACAATATTTTATATTGTTTTCACTGTTAATATTCTTTTTTCTTTATCTAGCCCTTACTTAGGACAGTGCTGCTGGGCACAGGCCTCACCCAAGTCCTTCTAGACTTTTTCCCGCGCCGCCGCCTCTCCTCGCAGTACGCATCCGGATCATTGTCACCTCTTTTCACTTGATAATCTATTTTTGTATATTTATTGATAAAATGGTTAAGTAACAAATATTTTGTTTATCAACAAAGCTCGCTTGTAATGATAAATCATACATGATATAACCAGTACATGTGTAGTGGTTGTATATACGTATGATTTAATTGGGATATCCCGATTACGTCTTATCTACTTCCAGCTACCGACCCCGGCTGCGCACGAGTAGCAGATGCCTACTACTTTTCTCAAATAATGTAGTATCAGTCTATTGAATCGAGCATGTGGGTGTAGATTAAAATGCAACATGTTTTCCATGCAACCCTTGCTCGACGCGGAGCACGCCAGTAAAGATCCCAGTCAACATGACTTCTTTCGACTTCTTTAACTATCATCGTCATATTTCAACCAATTTATGAAACGAAAACCTAAATGCATAATAAACGTCCCTCATATCGGTCGGTCCATTGGTGAAACCGTATGAGAATTCGTTCGGTAGTTTTCGAGTTTACTGCTTGCAGACAGACAGACGCGGTTTTATATTTTTTTATAATATAATGTTGATAGTGACGTCACACAAGAAAAATAAGTAGGCGCAGAAAAGTTACTCTGCGTACTTAGAAATTAATATGATACAAATCGTACTTTATTATTCTGCATACATTTCATATATTTTTTTCCGAGTCATACAGATAACAAGTGTGTGACTTGTTGTCTGTATGACTCGAAAAAATAAGATTTGAATAGTACTTGTGCTATGTTAAGTACAGATACTTAAAATTAATATTCTTTCAGACATTATTTCACCTACAAGAGCAAGAGCAAACAACAAATCTTTGGCAAAGATTAGATACGAATTTAAAATATTATAGCATGTCTAGCAAGATGATGGATATCGACATGCTTCCTTGGTGTGCAATAAATTGTTTTGTTTTGTTTCAAACATAATGATAACCAGAAATAGGCCCTTAATAGCAGAAAAATTAAATCTCAGAGAATAGATAAGAAGAGAGTAGGTCCCTAATACGACAGTTTGCTTAATTGATATTGAAGCATCAAATTATACAATAATGTAAAGTCCAATAGATTAAACTGATAAGGTGTTTTTAGTTCTCATTATCAACATAGATTAGGATTTTGTTATCACATATTAAGTGAAACCAAACAGCTGTAACATTATAATATTATGACTAACTTTGATAGAATTCCTTGATATTCAGAATTGATTAAAGGCGAAATTAAGGATGTTTAACATTCACAGATATTTCATTAACATACATACATATAAATAAAATTGGAGTGTCTGTTTGTATTATTGAAATAACTGCTTTTTACTACATGCATATGAATATATATTATATATGGTCTTTTGTCTGTTTGTCAGGTCTAATCTCTGAAATGGCTGGACCGATTTTGACGGGACTTTTTGGCAGGAAGCTGATGTAATAAGGAGTGTAAGGAGTGGGTAAGTAGCTATTTATTTTAGAAAAAATAAATAGCTAGTTATAAATATGAATGATTTCTCACTTATTGTAGTCATTCATTTCTGGATTTAATAAATAAATGAATAAACGTGACCCAATACTGCGCCGCGCCGCTCTTTGATGACTACCACTCTACTACGCACATGATGTTAGAAAGTAACAGATCCTGAAGTAATTGTGCATCATTGGTGTAATTGCTGCAAGGTGTTCTGAATTGAGGATAAAGAAATAAATAATGCTATAGATAAAATCTAGTACACAGACAAACTATTTCATAATTAATTAATTCAATTTATCATGAAGCTTAGGAAAGTGTACATAATACAGCTGGTGGTAATCAATGTTTTGTGAACAGCTGTCCGACCCTTATGGCATACAATATAATATAGTTATAGTGAGTACACATGCATGTCAACAATAATATTATTAGTTGGAACATTCAATATTTGCTGTAGTGACAACTTTTAATACTAATTCACCTAAAACTTTAAAAATACACAAACAGTTTACAAATGATAGCAGAATATTCATTGATCATATACTTGAAAAATTTTTCGCACAGCAAGTTTATAGCTAATTTTACTACATAACAATTTAGCTAGCATTTCACGAACCTCATCCAAATTGACTGGTGCGGCGACTAAGTAGAGCTTCTCGATGGCTATCAGCCAGGGGGCTGAACGGATCTGCCGTACTGGTACTTGGAGTTGGACTTTCCCGATGAAGCCCGACTTGATCTCCACTGGAAGGCCCAGGTGGCGGAGGGCATCTTTCTTCAGGGGGAGATTCTCCAGCTCCACTTTCCCTGTTGGAGGTTACTGTATTAAGAATTTGCTCAGTTATCATAAAATAAAAAACATTTTCAATTATTATTTTTTTCGAAAATCGTTTAAGGGGCTACTTCAAACTTTTACTGACCAAAACTATACCTATGTTCCTTCAGTTGCCATTTGCGTTCTAAGACATGGTTCATGGGTTACCTACTTAAAAAATGGCTTTTACTTACACTCAATTGCAACACCATCTACCGGAATCAATCATATTTTCACACAAACCAGGAACCCAAAATTTACACACAGAATTTTAACTAGGATATGCATCACATCCGTGTAAAACGGCCAGCGCTCAGCATAATGCTGGGGCTTGTGTAGGACAGAACTACATCACTTATTTACATCACCAGTTCATTTATTTATTTGTGTGCTTAAAAGCTAACTAAAGTTGTTTTATATTATGTACATTATTTTAAACATAAACATAAGAGAATTTAAGGCTGAATATTAGACTGTAAGTATGTAAAAAGCATACTAATAAAAATTATCATGTTTTTCATAATAAGATTCTGTATTAGCATTTAAATCAGCTTTTCAGCATAAGATAAATAGAATTATTCATAAAAACATATACATGTTAATGTTTGTATCATGATGCAACACAAGGATTTATTATTTACACAAATATGACATATATATATATCATATAGCATCTTCTCTTATAAATCACTCCTGTCATCGTAATAGCGTAAGATCTAAATATACACAAAGCAAACATTTACGCCGCACCACTGGTATGCTGTAGGAACGTACCTGACAGGAGCGCCACGCTCAGCTGATCCGTGTTCAGATTCTCCACGTACTTGCCCAGATAGTTGTTCAGAACCCATGCCACTAGACCCTCCAACATCATGCATCGTGCTCTCTGGTGTTTGCTGCACTAGGTACTTCACACGCTCTCGCGGTACACTTTCGCCTAACACACACCACTGTTTGTCATTGACCTAACACCTCTGTTGTTGTTGTCGTCCTTTATCGCTGATATTATGTCATGGATTGCCTTACTGAACTTTGTTCGGCAATTTAATGATACATTACGCAATTATACACATCTAGCAAATAATAATTGGCTATTGTATATTTTCTCAAGCGCTTTAAATCGAAGAAAAATCGGTAGATAACAATTTCCACGATATTGATGGCCAGGCCAAATTGTAAGTGTTGCCAGAGCTAGTTTATAGATTTGGCAAATTCTTGTTAAATAAAGTAAAAAAAACTAGTGTCCCATGTCCGACCGAAAGTTCTGAGTTCGGTCGATTTTTATCAAAAACTCTCTTTTCTGCGTAAGTCCATAACTTTTGGCTATCCCCCTGCTACCTCGTATGCGTATATTTACTTCTGCAACGCCCCGCAGCAGCAGTGTTAAAATTGGCATTGATAATGCCATTAAATTTAAATGATTTGCTCTATAACTAAAGTGCGTCAAGAATTTTTTTTACTGATAAATAAACGCCACTGGAGCATCTATCAGCGCTAGCATGCCATTTGTATTTTTTTAAATAAGTAAGATTATGTTTTTGGAGCTTATAAATAAAAAAAGGTACAATTTTCTTGACTTTAAAAAAATATTAAAGTCCCTGGTTTCAAGGAAAATACAACTGTGTGGCAACTTTTGGTCTGTCAAATTCCGTAGAACAGCTGTCAATGACAATATTGCAATCTCTCAGATAATATAAATAATCAATAAACTAATCTTCAACTAGGTACTAAACCCAATGGATTTTATATATAAATTATCACATTTTTTCGCTGGATTTTGACAAATACTGACTGCTACATTTTTCGACATATAACAAAACAACAAAACGAAAATCTTTATATTCCTTTACACGTATTATGTATAATGATTAGAATCTGACATTTAGGTTTGACAGCTGATAGCAGCTTAAGTGAAACAGAACGTTTCGTAATTCTGAAATAGAATTTGTTTATTGTATTTAATTACCTAATTTCTGTGGGTTTCTATAAAAAATATTAAAACATGAAAGCAGCGCAGGCTGTGAACAGGTTGCGAGCCTCGCCTCTGCATAGATTTAATACAGTGTGCCTTAATATTTCAACACAACTGCAAGTGCGACACAGTGCCAGTTTATTAAATCCACAGTTCCAATTATTAGCTCCCGATGCGGTGAAAATTAGAAATTTGGGGCTTGGGTCGACTTCAAAAGAATTCGAAGACTCGCCACAGCCACAATTTGCTAGTCCCCTCACAAAATTGCACGCAGACGAGCTCGTCCTACATCTAACTGATGAAGAAAGAAAAGTAATACTCAACGCCTTACAGGAGTACGAATCTAAGAGGATCAAAGAAGATTTTGAGGGTAAGCCGAATAGTAGATTGGTTACTTTATCATTTATTGACTGTTAAATAGATTTAAAAAACATTGAACATGCTTCCAGAAATTTTAGCAGGTCGGAGATGGAGGAGTAAGTTGGGCAGGCCCAGTAAGGTGCCGACACTGGGAGACGTCGACCCGACAGGCTCGTACTGCGAGGTGCCAGAAGACTGGCTGAAGAAAAAGTATGGTGAGTATCTTTAGAGTGGCTAACTAAATCCAGTTCAAACTGGTTGCCAAGATGATGTCATTGACTGTCTGTCTATATGCACAGATTACTCATTTACAGTTTTTACATTCCTTTACTCTTATACATAAAAATGTTGTGTAATGCAGATCACACTTATTCCATCTAAACTTAAATACCAACTTCAATGAAATCTTGGTTCTATGGCTAATATACTATATTCACTTCCATTTTAATTTTATCTTATAAAAATATAATAATAATATAAAAATATTCCTTTCTCTGGAGCCCTGACCGCTGGTAGCTTGGACCCTGTTCCCGATACCGGTGGGACACTATTTTTTATATATATATATTTTTTTTAATTATATATTAAGAAATATTTAAAAATGGATTTAATATGTTAAAATAGAAAATAAAAATATAATTTAATATAGGTATTAGTCAAGTCAATTATCATGACAAATATGTTATAGCTACAATTCAGTTAAATATTACCTCAAGTCACGAGAACCTGAGATGTATGACTAAGCTTAGTATTTGTGCCATTAGAAGGTCACAGATGTGATAAGTACAAACTAATAATTGATGTGTGTTACAGCGGCAAAGGCCCCGGTCCCCACCACACGGGAGCTACTACACTGTGAGTATTATCTCTGTCTGCAAGGCTACCAACATACACAATCTTATCTTATATCTAAACAACCCATTAAAGTAACCTAATGAATGAAAATGTGATATAATATGTATTAGGAAGAAAAGCAGTAAATCTGTCTAATTGCACCAATCTAATTACAGAATAAACAATGTTTACCTTACGGGTCGCGCGGTATATTAAGATCGCTAAGTGAAAGTAGTGGGGGCAATCGGCGCATGTGTAAAATTGTGCACATAAATTCTTAGTTTGTTAGGATTTTATTTTTAATTTCGTACATATGTTTGAACCTTAGTTACATAACTTATAATAACACTAGATTTTGCTTGTAATTTATCTTGTAAGTACGTAGGTAAATTCATAATTTTTTTTTTTTAACGTAACAATTCACGTCGTAAACCATTTTTCTGGGTTGCCGTTTTAAAACTTTATTTTTAACCATTTTTTTTTTACTAATACGATAACACAAGCTGTACGCAACAGTACTCAAGTACAACAGTATCCAATGAGACACGTGAACGCAACGCGGGAATTGAAAAGCGACTGATCTACCAATGACGTGTCGCCGTCGGCGCACACCCGCCCGCACGTCGCCAAATAGACCTTAGAATTGAATACTGCCATGATGCCCCTTCCACTTTTGGCGAGCGATCTTAATTCACCGCGCGACCTGTACAAATATGAATTTAGACAATTATAAATATTAAAACAAGAGAATAGAATAGAGAATTCCATGCAAATGTGTACATTTAACCTTTCAATTGTGATAATTAAAGACACAATTGAAAGACAATAGGTGCGCGAACGCCGGGCGTTCGCTTGGGGTTTAATGAATTAATGGCATTTAATATTTTTAGATCACTTTAACTGCTCACAGAGTTACATTTGTTGTTTGCAGTGTCGTTGGCGAATTCAATACCATTCATTGGTTTTGGCTTCTTGGACAACTTCATCATGATCATTGCTGTAAGTATTACTAGTTGAATAGTGTACCTCATTAATTAAAAAATACAGCTCTTCATCTTGAACTGAATAAAAGGGAATTAGTTAAATTAAGACATTATAATAATATACATACATACTTTAATTTTAACAATAACAAAATTTAATAATAATAACGACAATAAATAAATAAAATATACCAATACTTAGAGATAATTATATAATAACATGCATACACAATTTAATTTAAATAGATAGCACATAATTTATTAATAATGATGACAATAATAAGTGAAATTCTTTTTTTATTAGCCTTCATCCTCTCTCCTAGCTTTGCTGTGGCCGACAGGGTCCATATTGGTCTTATCTATATTTTTATACCATCTATATTATGTACATATGGAATGCAATAAACAAGCGATATGAAAGAAAAGGGAGTTAGTGATAGCGTGACAAGTAACAGGACAGAATGGAAGAAAAAAATGTGTTGCGCCGACCCCAAATAAAACGGGACTAGGGCAGGAAGAAGAAGAAGAAGATGGAAGGCAATAAAGTATTGAGTATTGGGATAGATAGGGGTACTCCAACTATGCTGTGGATTGTTCAAAAGAGTTACCGTAGCTCTCGCAATAAAGGTTAAAAGAGGACTGTTTTTAGTCAATAAATGTTTAACACTCCCTCCCGCTCCATCCAGAGAAGGCGAAGAATATACAGGGTTATTTGTAAAACACTAACAACCTTGCAAACAAACTAAACAACAACTTTTGTACTATGACTTTTTACAAAATATAATCCATTTATTAAAAACAAACCTTCAAGATTTCGTTGTTCTATTTAACACATTTATACTCTGTATTTTGCTATACTTACGGCATCAAGCACCGCCGCCGCCCGATCCTCACTCCCATCCGCTATTGTACTATCGCTTGCTTTGCATAGACTTTAGAACGTTCAATTTAAATATTTTTATACGAAAATTTGATGAACTAAAATATGAAAACTTTTTGATAATCATAGACAAGGTCGGATCCAGCTTTGGCGCCAGGGGGGGTCACATAGTCGTGTTTTTTTTTTGGTGGGTAAAAATCATCCAAATGACATCCCCCGCCCTTGGGTGAAGCGCCGAGATAGTGTTAGAGTCTTACTGACTAAAAAACCCACCCCGTTCCACGCAGCCCCGTCACATAGTCGTGGTCTAGTCACCCGAAGTTGTTATTTAATTTATATAATAAAAAATACTTACAGGTAAAAAATACATAAATAAGATCTATGCCGTGCCAAAAAAAAACATTCTAAAAGGTTGCCGGTGTTTTACGAACAACCCCGTATACACATAAAAAAAAAACAAATAAATTCCTCTAAAACGAACTCACAATTTACATAATTGCTCAAAAATGTGCAGTTGTGTTTAGGCATTACATTTATGGTGACTACTTGAACCTAAGTTGTGTGTCATAGGGCGACAGGATAGAGACGTCGATGAGCGCGTACATCACGCTGACGACGATGGCGGCGGCCGCGCTGGGCAACACGCTGAGCGATATCATCGGCATCGGCTCCGCCTACTACGTGGAGCGCGCCGCCTCCTGGGTGGGGCTGGGCGCGCCCAAGCTGTCGCCCGTGCAGCTCGAGATGACCATCTGCAGACAGTTCTCCAACTTGGTAAGTTCACAAATAATACTCAAATCAGCCCCCCTAGTCAAGTTACATCGAGTTGGCCTCGCCCCCGATTCTTTTGTTCTGACCATGTGACAGCGTTGAGATGACGTCGTGGTCGATGACATGTGAAGTTTTCTACTAGCATTAACGATTGCAGATTATCAACTTGACTCGGGGTACTGATGTAGTCAACACTGGTTGAACAATCAAGGTGGCAAAAAGATGATCATTGTTTACTGATAGAATCTTATAAAAAGTGTTAGTTGTATGTAGGTAATATACAAGGTGTAAGGGACAGCCCTCCACAAACTTTAAGGGCTTGCTCAGTAGACCAAACTGAACAACCTTCCTCAAATTCTTTTTTCAGGAAGCGAAAAAAAAATACGGCCTCACCATACAAACTGTTCAATCAAGTTTATCATTTTGTACGGTGAGGCTGATTTTTTTTTTCATTTCCTGAAAAAAAAATCTTGTGGAAGGTTGTTCAGTTTGGTCTACTGAGCAAGCCCTTAAAGTTTGCGGAGGGCTGTCCCTTACACCTTTTATACAAACAGAATTTTTAATTCGTTTAAAAATTTCCAAGTCGTTTAACTTTTTAGACAGACTGTATCCTCTAGTCTAAAATACTTGGGTGATAAATGTTTCTCTTCAACATTCGTTATGCGCATAGCCTAAGTGGAACTCTACCAGGAGTGTGTTGTGTGTTCCCTACCGCCTGTTACCTGTCAATTTTCAAAGTAAAAGAGAGCAGACACATTCTGGGTAAAAACGGGCAATCCTAAGTTATGCTTGTTCGTTGTTTCCAGGGTCGCGTGCTAGGCATCACAATAGGCTGCATCCTGGGCATGACGCCGCTGCTCTTTATAGACGATGAAGGGAAGCCCGACCAGAAAGCCGACGACAAGAAAACTAAATAGGGAACAAAACATATCTCCTCAAAAGTGTAAGTTATAAGAACCTGTCGTGTCCCGCCCACTGAGTCAGTTCCTGCGTCTCGTTATATGAGATCTGCTGTAGTTTGTATAAATGATATTATAAAGTGCAATAATACCTAACGAAGCATAACACCCGATGTCGAATAAGTTGTATAGCAAGCCACCTGCGCGGCCCTTGGACGTGAAAACGTGAATCAGGCGCAACTTGTCCATTTTTGGCGCACAGCCAGTGCGCCGTATGTACCTACATTTTTTTTTGTTTTATATCTCCTAAGCTACACTGTATCTACGGTCGCACGAGTAGGTTGCGGTAGTGAGTACACTTTTAGAGAAATTTACTGTTTTACCTCTTAGGCGTACTAATGAAGAACTATGAACATTATTTCCAACTCATGTTATATACTTAGGTACAAAATAATATTGACGTGCTGTGTATTCTGTCGCCTATACTTTAATCATACCATATATAAAAAATTAAGTATACCACGTAGGTACAATTGCCACCACGGACCTTGAGCGCTGACTTCAAGTTGCGCAGAAGTCAAATATTCGGTCTCTTTAGTGGTGCGAAGTGAGACGCGGGGAAGGGGAGTGTCAGTGATTGGCTCGCCGCGCCATCGCGTCATTGACGTCACTCATGATTCGTTCCATGCGCTGCTGCATGTATGTAACAACGACGACGATTGGCTCGCGAATGTATGGAATGCGCAAAGCGATCCCCACTGACGCCGAGCGCTCAAGATCCGTTTTGGCAATTGTACAAAGTTGTGGCAAGGATATAATGTAGGTACCTAGTAAGAATAAATTTCATAATATTATTGAAGTAATATATCTAACTCTGTAACTGCTATACGATCTTTTACCTCATAACTCGATCTGTAGCTGGTGCACGCCAGCTCTCCTTAGGGACTCGAGCTCGTGCCTCCATCTTCGTTGATGAACAACATATATTTTCGTATTGAAGGCACATAGCTCTACTACTCTAAGATATTTCTAAAATTACCTCCTGTTATGAGGTCGGTACTTAATATTGCACTATTGTTCTACGCACAAAACACTTATCACTTTTTGACTTCCACATCTTATGTAATAGTATAATTAAAATAAGAACTACACATTATAAAGATTTCTAAGTAAATAATGGCAAGCTTGTATGCACGAGTATAGAGCGGGGGGAGATGTCTTTGAATCCTTGAAAGACATCATCCGTAACTTACCCCCCACCCCCCCACCCCTGCCCCCGCTACACGCGTGCCTGCAAGGATAGTGGATAGTGCCCCTTTTCACTAACACAAGTGAAATCTAGGTGAATCCTTAAATACTGCATTGTCGAATTTTGAACGTTCTGTGCCAAGAGTTGAAAATCCAAACATGCAATAATTAAGTACCTTATTTAATTAGGTGTTGCTAAACGTTAGTGAAAACAGGCTTCGCGTTGTATCTAAAAATATGTTTAATATTAAAAATAAAATTATAAATAGGTAGGTATCTTATCACAATTTGGGCGATCACAATATTCATTACTTTTAGTGTATGGGCACAGTATGCCTATATAATCAATTGTACCAATTTTCGAATGTTTACCTAGCGAAGTACATTTTTTATGTAAGTCAAGTCAAAAGTCAAAAATATTTTTATTTCACATAGGCCTACATGGGCACTTATAAAACGTCAGAAGTTAGTGCACGGTTCCAAATTGGTCGTTTCCTATGGAGAAGAACCGGCAAGAAACTCCATGGTTACTCTTTTAAAAAAGTGGTTGTTTTACAATATTGATAAATGTTATGTAAGAACAGTGTAGACCAGTCAAATATTGTACACAAAAGCACAATCAAAATTTTCTCAGTAAAAAACAAAGTAAGTCGTAATAGGAAGTAGTCTAAGAGTTCGTGGAGTATACAGTGTTCTCACATTTACAATACAAAAAGAGGCTATATATATAAAAAAAAAACAGGAATAATATAATAATTACAACTATCAATAAAATATTAACAAAATAAATTACTAACAAATTTATGACAGTTGAAATAAAAATAAAAATATTGCAAAAGCAATGTGTCAGAGAAAAAAAAAATGTATATATAATTATTAAAACAAAGGTGGAGCAGTTAATAGACAAAATATTGATGATTTACCAGGGGGCCACATGTGCAGAGGTAGTCATTGCCAAACAAGCGTGTCCTCGACATAGTCTTTAACCTTGTAATATGCTTTTTCGGTTAGGACACGCTTGATATGACTTTTGGTAGTGATTAAATCTGTTCACTTGCTAAGACGTGTGAGAGCGCTCTGAATATAAAATATTGTTTCGAATCACAGATGATATGTTATGTATAACAAATTGTTACTATTTGATGTAGATAAGTTAATTACTCCGGCAGTAAGTACAGTCGAGCTTGTTATTGCTTTACCACTTTGCTACATATGTCCTTTTTCTTTTATTTTATGTAGTGTCGTTCGGTGCTGAATAAAATATTTTTTCGTTCTTTTCGAAGATATGTAAATAACAAAAAAATAAATGAAACTTAGGGGTGAAATATCCATCGTGACACCATGGCGGCGCAGCAAGTGCCGCTACCAATAAAATGTATACAGACCTATAGAGAGTTAGGCGCAAAATACATAGAAGCGATGAAAGATTTGGATACGATGCGGATGTGGATCGGATTTGTTGTCGCTTCAAATTTTATTCGTACAAAATGTATGAAAGAGATGCGTCGTAAATTACACAGAAAGGATGCGGCGCGGTTTTTTTTTTTAATCTTTATTTTTTTAAAGGGGTTTTTATATCACTTGAGAATCCGCGCCACCTCACTTGCAGTTGCGACCGACCGCCGTGCGAAAAGCACGTATCGCTTATATACAGTACGAATACAAGTTATATTAGGATATTCATATAATTTTTCCATTATCTTAAACTCCATACAGGATGCACCCAATAAGACCTTTGTCCATGCACATTTTGTATATTCATAAATTAGAACACAGCAAACGCATCTTCGTCTTCTGAAGAGGACATGTTTTGCAACAAAGTCAGCCTGTATAATAACGATCTTTGCCTTTTATGTGTAATTTAAGTCGCATCGGTGCCGTATCCGTCTCCGAATCTTTCATCGCTTCTGTGTATTTTGCGCCGTACTCTCCTGGTGCCCGTTTGGTTGCGCGACCAGCTCGGACGTGTGGCGACTCTGATGTCTAGTTTAGTAGCATATGGTTATATTTCACCACCACCGACACCATGGTGACGCAACTGGTCGCGCTGCTATTGTGTCACGGTGAAATATAGCCCTTAGATACTATATTTAGACTCGGTGTATTTGTGTGTGTGGCAATTCATGATATATTTTGCAGTATCTGCTTGGAATGGTCGTCAAAAGTGGTAAAGAAATTACGAGGTCAATTTATGAAATGTAGATAAGTAAATTTTAATAAGTTAATTTATTTATAAGGAGACGCGTTCTAATTATATTATGTATAACAGCTATTGTTTTTGTATAATGTGTTTAACAGAGTTTTGACGTATATGAATTGTTCTTGCCATGGGTAGCTCTCTGGCAATTCGTTTAATATTGTAATAGAATTGACCATGCGAAACTGTCTGCGGTTTCAAAGGTTATATCAAGGCTTGCAGCTTTTGGCAGCAATACGCTTTTATGCTGCACCTTTTCTTTAACAGTATGAGTATGACTAGTGTGCAATGTGATTTCAATGATCATAGTGAGCTTCTGTTAACGACACCTCTGCGTGTTGCCGACACTTCTGTTCAAGGCTCGTCAACTGCGCACTGCTATGGCTATAGTACCTACCTACATTACTTGCGAATCATGAAATACTTTTCAAATATGACTCTACATGTCGCGCAAGTGTCTTCCCCGTTTGGGAATACCTGTGCAAGTATTTTCTGCAATAATTTAATGGATGTGTAATAGTTGTGAGTAGGTACTTACAGGGTATGGCTAGAGCCCAGCCTATGATTCTCGTTAGAAGTGAAGTAGAACCTTTGGGTAGCTCAAAATCAAGCACTAAACTTGTCTCTAGTCAATGCACGGTGAAATTGTAAATACTTGTTTATGAATTGTATTGGTACAAAGTTTGCACTGGTTGAAACCCCGCGCAAGTTCCTTTGTAAGTTAAAATAATAATTTAAACTATCTTGTTCGTGTATAGTTTGTTTATTGGAGTGTAAATAAATCGTACTAAGGGATGGTTAAAATACTGCTTGCATGATCATGTACCTATTTAGTTAAATATTATTGAGTCGGGCCCGTTAATTTTAGACTTTTTGCATACGTATGAGTGAACACTGTTTTAATTATAATACTCACATCTATGTTGATCTTATTTTTATAAGAAACAATATGTTTAGTTATGGAAAATAATATTTGTAAATGTATGCACTGTCTTAAAACATTGTGTAGGAGGTGATCCTCTGACACCGAGAGATAGTCTCATTCATCTGGCCTAATTTCCGTACCTACCTATCTATTTTTTGTCGTAAGCCACTGGGCTCAAATTATGCCTTTAATACATTTAGTTATCGGGGAAAACTAATATGCAAATTATTAATTATGAGCCCGTTGTGTCCCACTGCAGGGCAAAAGCCTCCCTTCCGTTATTCCACTCTTTTCTGTCTTTAGCCACTTCTGGCCAATCCTTAAGGTTGGAGTCCAAATCGTCACGCCATCTCCTTCTGGGCCTACCGCGTCGCCGGCTCCTGCTGTTCGGAGTCCAGTCAGTAGTTACTTTCGCCCAATTTTGTTGCGGCATGCGGCAGATGTGACCTGCCCAGTTCCATTTTAATCTGGCGGCTGAGTCACCTACGTCGGCGATTTGTGTTTTAGAACGAAGTATACTGTTCCTTATGCGATCTGTTCTTTTGAACCCGAGAATACTTCGTTCCATTGCTCGCTGGCAGACCCTAAGTGCGGACTTTTGACGTTTCGTTAATGACCACGTTTGCGCTCCGTAGGTGAGGATAGGGAGGACGCACATGTCCACGAGTTTCTTTTTAAGGGAAAGTGGGAGTGGTCCTTTTATTAGGTGTTTCATCGACCAATATACCAATATGCAAATAAAAGTGTCAAATTGTAAAGAAAAAAAAAATTAGGCCAGATGAATGAGACTCTGGGCTTCGAAGAATCACCCAGGAATATAATTAAGTTTGTGTGTATTGTAAATTCACTTGTGCTTGTCTCACAAGTCCCCGTCCATCTAGTCTGCTTACCTAACAAAAGGCGACTGAACCAAGTATACGTACGTGCGTAGTATTTTAATCACGGATATAAGTTCAAAATTAATTTTATCAATGTTATATAAAGTTGTAATATCGGTCAGTTATCTAACAAAGTGTTAAATATGCGTGTTTTATTCTATGACTGTCATGTCTGGATAGAAAGAATAAATGATTTTGAATTCTAACGACTTGCTTTGTTCTCACAAGAGGAGAGCATTTTTTATAAACAAACCCTATGGTAAGAAAATAATTATTCCTTTAGCGCTCGTTCACAAACATGTAAACTCGCATACATAAAACACCCATGCCCGGAACAACTGTCTGTGGGTGCGTATACAGATATTTGGGGCCGCGGGAATCAAACTAGCGACACGGAACACAGCAGCCAATCGCTCAGCCACTGCGCAACCGTACCATACAATCAACAGACGGCTGCACTGCGTAGTTTTATAACTCAAAAGAAGTCGCATTTACCAATGGATTATTACGATGTGTTGTCGCTCAGTTTTTTATTTATTATTAGCCTGTATTGTGTCCTACTGCTGGGAAAAGGTCTACTCCTTTTTCTAAATCTCTGCCTTTGTCGATCTCTGGCCAGGCGTACCCAGTGAACATGATCAGATCATCACACCATCTTCACTGCGATCAGTCCTCGGGCGTCCGGTGAGACCTTCGCCCATCTGTCCACCTATCATAATGATGAATAAAAAAACTTCTTCCTATCCGTTCATCAGCAGCTGGCTAGAACAAGGCTTGGAGGAAGATCACTGCGTTGCCCAATTGTATTTTACATTTCAAAGTCATGGCAACATACCAAGGTGACTTCTTTCTTTCTAAAAAATTAAACGTGTCCCCATACTAGGAAGGACTGCTGTATCGTGGGCGTCCACTAACATGTATTACAAAGTACTCTGTGATGTAAACAAACAAATGATGATTTACATTTACCAAACATACAGAAAACACCCAGAACCGGAACACCTAGCTGTAGGTTATACAACTTGTATTCTATACTGCTCTTATACATCATCATCTTCCTGCCCTAGTCCCGTTTTATTTGGGGTCGGCGCAACACGTTTTTTTCTTCCATTCTGTCCGGTCACTCGTCACGCTATCACTAACTCCCTTTTCTTTCATATCGCTTCTCACACAATCCATCCATCGTTCTCTATACTGCTCTTATACAAACTAGTATATATACTCAGATATATAATATATATATTTAATTGTATGTCCAATCATTTCTGCAATACCAAGTTATTGGAATCAAAGTGTCAGCCACTTGTCAGCTAAAAATGGACCCAATCATATATGAGTTTTATATTTAATCCGTGTCTCTTGGCAGCTGGGCATCCCCTGCCTAGTTGTTAACGTCCCCTTTGTTCTGTCTCCTGCTTGATAGGCAAGGGGGAAAGTGTTTAAATACTCTGGTGTTCTTATCATGAGTTACAGTGGCTAGAAATATTATGGTAGGCTGGTCACACTATTATTATAAAGTATAATATGCGTATGTTTGTTACTCCTTCACGCTTGACACTTCCGGTACCAAGGAACCAACATCACGTGTAGGTTGAAAGTTAACAAAGTCTACAATAGCCAAATACAAGTCTCGGGAGGCGATAGGCGCAGATAGGATAGTCCCAAATAAAACAAAAAGTTATATCGTAATCATCGTTTAATAAATAATTATCACTTGTCGATAAAGATATGCGTATGTAAAAGCTGCATTTGTTTAAAAAATACGCTAAACAAGATCAGAATCATGCAGTAGGGGTACGTAACACTAGGACATGCGCACACGCAACCACTCGTCACTGGGAGCTACTGCCGTGACGCCGACACGCAACTGTTGCGGCAAATGTAATAAATTGAGCTATAAGGGTCAAATTAATATTTTTTTATATAAATAATAGGTATGAGTACCTAAGTGTAACTGCAATGTTTCCTCTTACAGATTTGATCATAAAGGTGAACGCACCCTTATCCGAGCTGAACGCGTTCTTAGAAATTCTATGAAACCCCGCGCACCTAACCGCGTCGAATCGTCCGAATCTGAAAGCACTCCAGATTGTAGAATTAAAATTATTTACTTTCGATTTGTTCGACGCGTTCGGTTCGAAAAAGTGTGTGTTCACTTTTATTACGCAATGACAGTAGCACACGGAAGTAATACGGGCACTATATAAACACTGTAGTTACGTGTTTGACAACAATTGTCCGTTTTTGTGATTTTCGAAACATGAAAATTAGGGAGGAACAATCGAACAAGCATAGACGACGTACAATGTGTTTACGAATTGGATCGCCTCCAACAGTTGCGCTTTCGTATATTGTTACAATGCAACCTACAGTGCGAGGAAATGATACAATAGTCCGCGCAGCAACAGCGCCACCTCAGTTACACAGACTCATCTGCATCTACTCGGAAACTCTTACAGCTAACAATTTCTTTAATGTTTTTTATCACAACAAGGTGCAGCATTTGGCAAAACACTAAATTTCAAACGTGGTCGTATTTTTTTGATAAACTTGTATAAATTCAATACGTATCCTATCCATTAGGAGTTATAAACGTTAAAAGGGTTTTTAAGCAGTATAGTATTATTATTATTATTTACCATGTATTACTTATAATGCGTTGTACTTTGCTGAGCCAACATTCAGTAACCACCAGAGACCTCTCTACTGGGGACGAGCACCCCACGTAACGTTGTGCCATCCTGGTATATATCTTATAATTTACTTAAAATCAATGAAACAGTTTCAACGTTCGTGTAAAGCATCAAAATATATGTAAACGTATCATAAATCACAACATAATTATATCATAATTGCATTGAACGCTAAGTTGGCTCAGGTGGCGTACCGCGTTACGTACTTAGCGCATTATTTACAAAGTTACAAGTTTAAACCAACTCTTATCAAGTATTACATAAGGACTAGATCTCATATTATCTAACGTGATAGTCGGTGCGTCGCGCGGCTCGCGGGAGGAGTGCGGCGGCCGGCTCCGCGCGTCGCAATACGTGACCGTCTAATATTTGATCGCACATACATTCAACTAGAAAGTATTTCACGTGTCCTAACTCTAAGCTCGCGTTTAATTACATAGCAGACGCTTCACTCTATATTGCTTCTTTGACAAAACCGAGCATAGAAATACTGTTCATGAACTGTTCACATGCGGGACATATCAATGGGTATGACGGTAAAAGGTGAACAGGAATTACACATTTGAATCGAGATAACTTAAAGTAGAAACGTATGTACAGCTTGGTCAGGATTACAGATACACTTAATTTAAGCTGCGTTAAGTAACGATGAGATCCTTAAATGTAGAGGCTATACACGCGATCATTCTCAAAATAAATATGTATAGATGTTTACAAACTTGTGTACGGCTATGATCATGTGCTCCAGTAGGTTATCGTCCGCATCGTGCCCCACTCGCACGTGCGCCACGCTTCACAGTCCTTTAACAACTTTCGTTTCATTTTCACACATTACAATTAGCGGTTCTTTAACTTAAGATACTTGTCATTCGAGTCGTTCATATAGATATTCGTTTACAAGAGCAAAATTATTAAAATGCTGTTAAACACCTTTTATTGTGACAGATATCAGGGAATATTCTGTTTTTAGTGCAACACGTACCAAAATGAAGACGCACAGACACACATTTTACTATTAAATACATACTTAAGTAGGTATATCACATTGGACGCGGCGAACTTAGTAGGTCGTGCATACAGCTAGTTTTGATTACAGTTTCACAACCAAACCTGGTGTTATTAAATAAATACATCGAAATAAAACACCGATATGCACCGTTCGTTAGAGTCCTTCCTTACACATTCACTGACGCATTAGCCCGAACATCGAGTACCCGAGGAGCGTCGCTCCCGCCTCAACACGCACCACGTGCGGGAGGGTGCGAAGCGAAGGGTCGCGGCAATCGCAACATTTATATACATTGGCGACGATGTATCAAAATCATATCAGTAACCACACGAGCCCAATTCCTGTATCGACATTTGGCAGTAAACATATTCATTATTCCCTATTCGTGGTGTGCAATTAAAATAATCGTAATATATTTCTTATCTGCTTAATTTTTCATTGCCAAATTTACCTACAAAACCACATCACTTGGTTTAATTTTGCTATAATCGGAAGTTGCAAGGTATAATGCGTCATTTTGTGTACTTAATGTAAAATATAATATTGCTCGATAAAAGGCTCGTATATAAAATTATGACTAATGAGTATCGATGCTCTAACCGCTAAATATAGCAATAGAAATGCTACGTCCTCGTCGACCGTCTCACGATCGACACGCCATAGCAACTAAAACTAAAGATTATTACGAAAACTGTAGCACTACATTTACACACTAATCTAATGTACAAATTGCTATGTACAAATCAATATACATAAAAGTAGGTTCCTAGTAGTAAACAATTTCACAGCTGGCGACCACTTGAAAACAATCTCGATCGTTTGTGTTGAGGTCGACGTGAGTGTGCAGTGTGTACAGTGAGGCGTGCGCCGCGCTGCACGACGGGACACACCGCTCATGGCATTACATTGTACCTCATCGCTCATTTATGGATACACTCCAATTGTAATGACTCCGTTAGCGCAAATACTTTAGTGGTCGCAAGCGCTCCCAACCAGTGCAGCGGCCACGCCTCACGTACATATTATTTGTAAACGAATAAATAATACTACAACTACATAATAAATGGTAAGCGATTATTAATCTCGTAAAGTCTGCACCTTTTCAAGGTAGAAAATACAATTGTTCTAATAAAACAACTCAAGTAACAAATAATACTGTTATAAACATTTAGAATTTAGACGTCAATGTAACATTTGACTTAGGTAACATTCAGATCGCACGACCCCCAATTATTATATTTATACTAAACATAACACAATGTTATTTTGTACCGCATATGGCAAATAAGTAGTTGCTAATAATATTACTCGTTTATTATTCTCAAAATGATCTAGGATTGCTATCAACTCTCAAATATACTTCTTGTACTTATTACGCTAATCATTATTTAACTAACTTCTAACACTTCACGAATTTTGAAAATTCAAAACAACGAAATCTCTACTTTTTGGCGTAATTTCAACAAATGGAATGATATTAAATAATGAAAAATTTTGGTCTCACTAACACATCGAATCATTCTTATTCTTAATTGTCATCTCAAAGTTTTACAAATCAATAAATATTAGCTAGGACTAAAGTTTATTCGTCACTCCCCAGCGGGCCGCAGGGAGTGACCGAGCTGCCGTCGATCGTGTAGAAACAATAGTGTGACGGTGTCCTCACCGGGAGGAGCGCTCAGGCGGGCACGTGCTTGTGCTGCGTGAGCGGCGCCGCGCTGTGGTCGGCGCGCTCGGTGCGCGCGTCGGGCTCCGAGCTGTTGCGCTGCAGCCGCGCCAGCTCCGCGCGCGCCGCCGCGTCGCCCACGGCGCGCCACGGCACGAGGCGCGCGCGCACCACGTACGCCGCCTCCTCGAAGCCCGAGCGCAGCCCCAGCACGATGCTCAGCGCCGACGCGTCCTGCCCGTGGCAGCCCGAGTACCGGTACTGCGGCTTCTTGTCGAAGCGACAGCCCACTGATTGAGCACCTAAGTGCAGGGAAACACCATCTTAGTACCCCTTACCCGTAATGAAATCGACGATTATGTATTTACAATTTAAAATCAGGACTTGAGATATTTACCATCTATGTACTTGACTATTTAATTATTTTAAGTAACAATTGGATATCGCGAAACCTAGAATAAAAGATAAGGACACCTAGTGCAATAGGTACGCACCTATAGGCATGATGCAGTCGAGCGTGAGCGCGCACTGTATCCAGGGGCGCATGATGTCGAGCACGGCGGGCTTGTTGGCGAGCACGAGGTGCGTCACGTCCATCATCTGCACGAAGAGGAAGTCGTCGATGGTGGCGTGGAAGTAGTGGAACATGCGCGGGTGCGTGAGCGAGGTGACGGCGGCGCGGCGCGGCCACGCCAGCACGCCGCCGCCCGCGGCCGCGCGCGCCCACAGCGCCGCCAGCTCGGCCGCCGAGCCCGTCCATCGCTGCGACGCCTCGCAGAACACCACGCCGCCCACGCGGCTCAGCGCGTGCTGCAACATCACATCACGTATATCACAATTGTGCAATGTCATTATTATCCATCTACCTACTCTCTAACAACATTTAATTCCGCTGATCGACGAGCAGACCTAGCTAAGTTACGATCGTTTCGTTTCGATTCTCTTGCGTCGAACGCCTGGTACACAGTAGGCCACGCCTTCAATTCCTTAACTCTGACGTCATCTCAACTCTCAGTCACGTAGTTATACAAAGGAAACGGAGGCGTGGCCTACTCTAAGTGTTCGTTCGGTCGTAACTTGGCTAGGGGGGCTGTCCTCCAACAAGGAAGGCAAAGCGATGGCTTTACCTGGTCAACAAACGCGGCCACTAAGTGCATTTGTAGATATGCGCAATATGCGCATATAGGAAATGCAGTTTGTTCTGTTTCATGAGGCCATTGCACTCAATTAAAGCCCTTTAACACATAGCAACGCAAAACTGGTGCTAGTATAAAACAACGTATGAGTATGGGTTGAAGAGAGACTTGCTTCTCATAATGTAGGTCACAATTGCAAGATGCAGGCAATTAGTATGAAAGCCTCGGTTTAGCGCAGTTCCGCGCCGCGCTTTGTTACTCTTTGTTCTTCAAACTAAACTTGTGCCGTTTCATTTATAAACGTCAGTAGTCGGGAGAAACGTACTTTTTTATTATTTCAGAAAAATCTAGCTCAGGGTCTACAGTAGTATTTTTGTAAAGATCAATTATGAAAGACTCCGACCGGAAGCCCCACGAAGGTCTTTGCCTACTGAACATCCGCTTATTTTAATACAAGCATACCCTTGTATCCTAAAAAGCAGCTTATCAGACTGGCATAACACTAATAACGTTCGTCATGTTATTGAACAAACAATACGAATTAAATCGATCATTCTTTATCCGCGCCGGAGCCCGTGGCGAGCATCTCGACGGCACATCTCCAGTTATTTCGAGAAGCACTTAGGGTGAGACAAAAACTCAACTTGCTTCCTTGTATCACAAAAATCGTAAAATTAATGAGTCGGAACACGTGTGCCGAATACACGAATATTATACGACGTACGAAAAGTTGACAGCAGTCGCCGTGATCCGTCTGATTCAAGCATTAACGACAAATAGACGCTCGCCATCGGCAGCGCGTGGAGCGCCTGCGCTTGCATGTGGGTAAAACTACACTGCGCCCAGGTATGCCACATACGCCGATCGTGGGCGCGTCGGTCTTCACACATTGTATATATGGCAACTGGACTTTTAAAGCTACACTTGATCCACGCCACGCGACGTCGTTCTACGTACAAATCAGGCGTGTGCGTCGCTCTAACGTCGTTCTAGCTTTATTTATTTAATGTTAGCGCATATACGACACAGGACAAACATTTATAAAAACAAGTGTGCAATGGGAGGTCTTATCGCAGTACGCTATACATTTACTTATAACACGTACTAATAAAATATTGAATAGTGGTTTATAATTTTTGTATGTACGGTCTATCTGTTCTAAATTCTATCCTTTTCTAATCTCAGAAACGGCTGGATTGATTTTGACGAGTCTTTTACTGGTAGATAGCAGATATCCTAAGGAGATTAAGGCTTACTTTTCTTTTAGAAAAAAATTTAGGTTTCGAGCAATCAAAAAACCCCTTGAAATTATGACAAATTGGCATTATCGTCACAAGTGTATGCGAGTGGTACTCATCGATTCTACGGAGAGGTGCTTGTCGCCACAAATTACACTTTACGGGAGGAGAATTAAAACGAGAAAAAAAAAATGAGTTTCCCGCGAGGACAGGTGCGATAGAAACACTTGTCTTGTTGTGTTGGTCTTTCATTTTTGGCGTACGATAATGGACCGATGACCTGGTCCGGGTCGCGGGAAGCCGATGGATGCGAGACGCACATGACCGTCGTAGTGGCGACGCCTGGGGGTGGCCATGTCCAGCAGTGGACGTCCTTCGGCTGAAATGATGATGATGTACAATAAAGAGTACACCTACATTAGGTACCTACCTATCTTGTGCTCCTCCAGAACAACAACAACAGAAGGATTTTACAACTAGAACCGACTGCTAAGTTGGACCATTACTAATTTAGCCAACCAATTAGTTTCCTATTTTATTAATTCATAATCTCTGTAACCTTTTCACAACTAGTTGGCTTCCAATCTTATTTTTTTTTAAACCTATTTACAAAATAAATATCATTTATTATTATCATTACTGATGATCTTACTTTCTAGTATCTGAATACCTGTAACGACTGGCAAAAATCTACAAACGACAACCGGGACCAACAGCTTTACGTGCTTCTCAAGGCACGGGGTGTCAGTACTATATAAATTCACATCGATAGGTACTTGCCTAGTTTCAAACCCGCAATCTTATGCATTGGAGGCCTTAACGACTGGACCATCACGACTGTTATTATTTGATAATTTTAGAACTGTCACGGAAAATGAACGCAATTAGTTTTATGCGCGCTAACTGCGCGGTTTAAGTTAGGCATTTAAACAAGCTCTAATTGAGCTCAATCGCTGCAATATTTTCATGTAAAAACATGGCACAGGCTGTTTCAAGGAAATAAAATCGGTAATCAGAGGTCAAGCGAAATATTGTTAAAATGTACATAAATAATATGTTCCGACAATTAAGCGGAAGAGTCGCTCGACACACGACTACCGACCGTTTAACGGTTAATTTATGAGCCTCCGTATTCATTAAATTAAAAGGTTCTCCAACTACAAATGAAATGGTGACAAAAAATCTACATTTAATGAGTGAGCACGACAACTGCGAGCACCTACGTGTCTTGTTCAGTTTTACGATCTACGGATAGTAATTCTATCTCCTCGTTGAGATATAGTTAGCTGCCAACTAATTAATGCGCGAGCAGATTTCCTGTGTGCCCTTTATAAGGCCATTGACAGAACACAACTAATTTACATGTTTTCCGCGGTGAATAAAAACGTGAATAAAAAAGAAACCCAACCAAAATATTGTAATCCATGTAGAATGATGTCAACTAAAACGTATCTACCTACATTATAAAAATCTGGTAATGAAGATCTTGATTTTCATTTAGCCCAGTCGGCTCTCGCTCGATTCGACAAACCACTTAAATAAAAAATAGAACTCTCAAAATATTGGTGATAACAACTATTTGCGTGCAGTGAGCCAGACAGTCCGACGACACACCGCAGGCGGCACGTCACGGTCACACCCATCGCCTGGGGCCCAGGGCCCCGCTGGCCCCGCTCGGTGACTCCACTAATCGCTGACTGCGTGACATTGCGTGACGGGATACGTTTTGTGTCGATAATGAGGTAACAAATGCTGTCAGTATTTGGTTTCCAAAAACTTCGAATTTAGCCGATAATCTAGAAGTTTCATCAGCTAGCGCTTTACGGCTTTAGCAGTCAGGGTCGCAATTACAGTTAACTGAACCCCCTTCGCTCTCCCTCAAGAGACGCTTAATTTTTATTGCAACTTAGGGTAACACGAACAGCTATTTGGGTGAGTGCAATAGGTACCGTCGAGAAACGAAGTCTCTAGGAAACGTGCGATTGTTGTCCACTTTCCTAAATAAATAAGTAGGCGTGAGCCGTGAACCTACACGGCCATTACACATACTACACAATCTAACATTCACCTAGTTTCAGTCCAGAATACGGCCAAAATACCTTTTAATTTTGTTGGCATCTAACGTTATATAACGTTATCTATACTAATTTTATAAAGAGGTAAAGTTTCAACTTTGTTTGTAGAAAGTAATCTTTGGAACTTACTGAGCCGATTTTGAAAATTTTTTCACCAGTAGAAAAAAAAAACCAAGCAGCAGCCTCTTCTAAGTATGCACATAAAGTCGTATTTATTCCTGCCGTAGCGATGTGGAGTGTGAAAATAAAGACCTCGAAGAAACGATTCTAAAAATGTAACATAATAAAATGTAGAAAACAAACCTTTAGGTATAAAAAAAAAAAACGTGTAGACGTGTTTTGTGGTCGGGATTTCTGTTACAAGTCGTTTGTTCGGGTATTTTCCTATGAAAGAGGGCTTTGAGGTATCATCATGAAATGTTTCCCTAAAATGAAAATTCGGATTTTGTCTACAGGTAGGCAACTACAGCCGAGATGAAGGCATCTGCAGTTCAGCAATATTTAAAATAATGGCTATTAAAAGTCCTCTTCGCTGCGATCGGCGTCCAACCGATGCATCAATTCCGCTAAGTTATTCGGCAAAACGATGTGCCGCCATCGTTGGTCGCGCAAGCTTATCTGATAGTCATAAAGGTTTATGACCGATATCAACCATTTTGCGGAGAGGCACATAGGTGGGCTATTTCCTGACTGAAGCCCTTTTATGGGACATGTAGCAATATTGATCCATATACTTTTCCTCATATTATCGTGATTAATGTTATAAACTATAAGTTATGCACAAAAAACTAGGCTAGGTTGATGAGGTGGGACATGTTCGCTGCGTGGGACTGAGTGGGACATTCAGTAGGTATTTGTGGTGCTGTGCTAGGTCGTATCGACTCGCCGCAAATATCATCATTATTTTAGCCGAGAGACGTCCACGGTTGGACCTAGTCTCCTCCAAGTGTCGCCACAAGCAACGATCCTGTGCGTCTCACATCCATCGCGTTTTTGCGCGACTCTCACCAGGTCATCGGTCCACCTTGTGAGAGGCCTTCCAACGCTGCGTCTGCGCCAGAACCATCGACCAGATGTTCTGCTAGCAATGTGCCCTGCCCACTGCCACTTAAGTTAGGCGAACCTTCAGTCTTTGTCGGCAAACTTGGTTCTCTGGATATCTTCATGCGATCACGCAAGAAAACTCCGAGCAAAACCTTTTCTATTTCCCTTTGAGTGACTAAGCCGTCTGATGAGGCCCATTGTAAGCTTCAAAGAGTATACTTCTAATTCCTCTCTCCAGCCCTCCGTCCTCATACAACTGCTGAGGGTAAAGAGACCTATTTCATGTGCCTAGTGTATTTCAGCTCCACTTAGGTACCTTGTAGGACAAGGGAATTACTTTTTTTTCGTGGTCAAAATTACATTCATGAAACACAGTTATTTCCACAGTATTACGTCTTATAGCATTTTTTCTGTGGGGAACTGCAACTGAAGTAGATTTGAATCAAGTAGATTCAGTTGCTATAATGTTGATATAATAATTGCTTAATGATTGATATAATTATTGATTTTTGTGTTGCTATAATGATTGATCATTATAATGCAAAAAAAAAACCGGCCAAGAGCGTGTCGGGCCACGCTCAGTGTAGGGTTCCGTAGTTTCCCGTCCGTCACAATAAAGTGTACCCACTTATGAGTTTAAAAAAATGCTTGCTACGATTATACTACAAACTTAGTCCAGAAATTATTTTGTAGAACCCTTTTGTCTTTTTTGTACAAAAACTGTTCTTTCCATCAAGTTCAAAATAATTTTCCTAGAAAGTCCTTATAAAGTTCTACTTCTCAGATTTTTTTCATATTTTCTAAACTTATGGTTCAAAAGTTAGAGGGGGGGGGGGACACATTGTTTTTTACTTTTGGAGCGACTATTTCCGAAATTATTGACATTATCAAAAAATGATTTTAGTAAACCCCTACTCATTTTTAAATACCTATCCAACGATATATCACACGTTAGGGTTGAAATTAAAAAAAAAATCACTTCCTACTTTACATATAGGGGGGCTACCCTAATAAAACATTTTTTTTTCAATTTTTATTTTACCACTTTGTCGGCGTGATTGATATACATATTGGTACTAAATTTCAGCTTTCTAGTGCTAACGGTCACAGAGATTAAGCGAGGACGGACAGACAGACAGACAGACAGACAGACATGGCGAAACTATAAGGGTTCCTAGTTGACTACAGAACCCTAAAAAAGGGCAATCCGTACTATTCATAAAATAGGTCCTCGCGTCTCTTAGAAAATTATTCAAAGAAATCGAAATACTGACTCTGCATTCACTTTTTATCTTAGAAAGTAGTTTTGTATGTTCGCAGAAAGTTAAGACTTCAAAATTACAAGCGATCTTCACTATGAATACGCGTAGTAAACATAAAATTATATAACCCAAATGCACATTAGCTAAGACCAATACGTCAATTTTTAGGGTTCCGTAGCCAAATGGCAAAAAACGGAACCCTTATAGATTCGTCATGTCTGTCTGTCTGTCTGTCTGTCTGTCTGTCTGTCTGTCTGTCTGTCCGTCCGTCCGTATGTCACAGCCACTTTTTTCCGAAACTATAAGAGCTATACTGTTGAAACTTTGTAAGTAGATGTATTCTGTGAACTGCATTAAGATTTTAACACAAAAATAGAAAAAAAGCAATAAATTTTGGGGGTCCCCATACATAGAACTGAAACTCAAAAATTTTTTTTTCATCAAACCCATGCGTGTGGGGTATCTATAGATAGGTCTTTAAAAATGATATTGAGGTTTCTAAAATATTTTTTTTCTAAACTGAATAGTTTGCGCGAGAGACACTTCCAAAGTTGTAAAATGTGTGTCCCCCCCCTCTAACTTCTAAAATAAGAGAATGATAAAACTAAAAAAAATATATGATGTACATTACTATAAAAACTACCAACGAAAATTAGTTTGAACGAAATCTAATAAGTAGTTTTTTTTTAATGCGTCATAAATCGAAAAAATACACTATTATTAAAACATCGATCAAAGTTACAACACATTACAAGAACTTTTATATTATGTTACTTGCTGCTACGGAACCCTTCATGGGCGAGTCCGACTCGCACTTGGCCGGTTTTTATTATAAACAGCATCCAATTTTATAACAACGTTGCAGAATCATCACAGTACTTGGCGATAGAAAGTTTACCTCAAGCGTATCCTTATCAAAAAAGCGTATTACGTTGAAGACACGCAAGTTTGGCAATAGCTGCTTCTGCATAATTAGCTTCCCTAGTATTTCATTGACTGCATTAACATGTAAACTTCTAGAAAGTGTTCCATCATTGTTTTAATTTTTTTTCATTCATGACAATATTTTGTAATGTTTTTTTACAGTATTTGTATCACTAACTTTATTTGCTATTTATAATTGCTATTGCCTATTTCGATCCTGTTTTTTATTTGGTATCTACGTGTTGACAGGTTTACCTGCACTATCCTCTCATATCATTAATATTGTAAAATGGAAATATTGTCAAACCCAATCATTTTTTTTTAAATTGTAACTGTGGAGTTTCTTGCCGGTTCCTCGCCTTAACAAACGATCAGTCGGAACCGCACACTACCTTTTGATATTTTATAAGTTCTCATGTAAGCCTATGTGAAGAAAGATATTTTGAATTAAATATTGCTGTTACTTGCGTTTGAGCAAGCATGCGCCTCTTGTGTCAGAGAGAGCCGTTAAATAAAACTGAATATAATAAAAAACTAGTAGACAGTTTACATAATATCGGTGCGGTGCGGCATCGGCAGCGCCACGCTCGTGATAATAGTAGCGCTAACGTCAAGGACGGCCATGCGGCACCGCCGTCCTATCAGCAGAACACGACATTTGTAAATTAATATTTGCTAAACCATATTGTATAGACCGTGGAAATTCACGCTCACGACTACTAGAGCCCGAGTTTCACGAGCAAATTAAAGTCAGCGGCAAATGGAAATAGTTTAATTTCCATGTTTCCCAGACAACGAATCTAAAAGCTGCACACAACATAAAATGGCATGGAATTCATAGTTTTATTATTCTGAAAATTGTTGATTGTTTGACATACTCAATCGCAATTTGAATAAAATATGTATTTCAATAGATCATTTGGTACATGTAGTTTAAATTTGCTCCAGCCGTCTCACTGTGATTTGGCAGAATTGTAAGGAAGTGACTCAATCAGCAATTATTCTGCTGATATGTGTTTCGAGGAATCATATCTGCTGGCAATGCGGGAAATTATTGCTCAAAGTGGACTTTTAATACTTTTCTTCTTTTCATGTTACTATTACTGTAGAGAAATTACCTACCACCTAATAAACAAGCTGCCTTGAACTACTGGAAGTTCTTTGGTAATTGAAACTGAACTATTATAAACTATTCTATATTCGCACTTCTTCCGATATTGCCCCACCTTGAATAGAACAAGGCAACCACTGTTTGTGACTAATTCACAGCTAACAGTGCAAAACAGCGAACAGCAACCGCAGCCCGCGCAGATAACGGGCTGTTAGTTTTAGCGAGCAATATTGCGCTGTAGTCATCGATAGTAACTCCCTAGTGTTGCGAGCCGGCCCGCGCGCCGCCGCCGGCGAATGTCCGTATCTTATCAGGTGGAGTGTTGACACTAGTAATGCCGGCATTTACGCACATCGTCTACCTATTCACTCGTTCCTTGAAGCTGCCTATATCTACTTCCTTCGCCGATGTAAAATCACAACGAGGCATGCAGAACGAAGCTGCTCCAATTTTGTCTAGTCTACATTACTTCAAAATGTAGTCCATAAAGTAATCGAACTGTTTGTCTGTACAAGGACTATTAATTTTTATAACTAAAGGCGACTGTAATACCTAATAGCGACAGTTACGTCCCATTGCACAACGCTCTTCCGAGATCATCTCTAATGCGCGCTGACCTTTTAAATGGGTTCAAACAACAGTACTAACCTAACCCTTAACCTCCGCTAATAAACTACCTACGAACTTAACGAAAACGTTTGTTCTAATACTTTTGACCTACAGGTTAACTCGTAAAAATTGTTTTACCTGGATAGAGTTACATTGTATCTCATTACGCTGCTCCAGATAAATTAATTCGGTTAATTAACTCGTTTGACTCTCTGGAGTACCTTGGAAGGTACAAGCGTCTAATTTCAAGGAGATTTCATTAAAAACAAAGTCGTTCTAGCGTGCTTCAGATCGTCTATAGCCTGAATATACATTTCGCCCATAGCAGTACCTATTTAGGCTATTTAAAGCTGCTGTTATGCTGTACCCAAGAGCTAACACAGTTGGCGCGGCTGTCTAGTGATCGAGTAGTCTTGGTTTCACATTAACTATTCACAGGCTAAGTAAACATCTTGGGCATCGAAATCAAATGCGTCTGTGAGTTAATCGTGCGTTGCGCTGTAACAATAAAGTGGGCGGCAGACGGCCGGCAGACCGGCGCGAGCCCGCCTGTTCAACGTAACGCGGAGTGGCGGCTGTCACTGGCGCCGCGCGCCGGCTGGCGCGTGCCTGCTCAGTGCCGCTCATTCCCACACTGCACGTCTTATGGTAGAACTGCACTGCGCATACGTGGGCCACGTACGCTGGGCGCGTCGGGCTCCATACATTTTATATGGCAACTAGACTTGTAGAGCTACATTAGATCCACGCCATGCGACTCCACGCGACGTCGTTCTACGTACAAATCAGTCGTGGTCCACTTGTGCGTTGGTCTAATGTAGTCCTAGCTTTATTCTTCCGGATAATTAAGACTAGGCTTGATTCCCTTGAGTCGTGGGAAGTTACCTGCAAAACATGAATTCGAACTACTTGCTGAGCCAAAAGTAAAACAACAATAATCTGATTCGCTTTAAGCCCTATCGACAAAAAAAAGCCCCATCGACCGATTAACTCAATGGACGGCTCTATGCTCCTTCATGGCGTAGGGAGATGGTAGCCTCGAAATACGCAGTAACCCAAATGAGGATAAGATCCGCACATAATAAGTATTAGTGTCGTTATCTGTACATATCTCGATCGGGGATCAGAAGATTTCAGAAGTGTTCAGAATACATTACTAAACAAATATACGACGACGGCGCTGTTACACGGAGTCTAAAGGTCAAGTTGCCGAAGTTCAAGGTACTCGTCAAATAAAAACAATATCGATGCCTTAATTGCGCGGTAATGTTATGAAATTGGATAATTGAGTCTTTCCCTAGAAGAGTGGAATAAACCTCAAATGTAATAGAACCCAACACGTGTATACGGCTGCGTTGATTTATGATGATAGGTGCGCTATAATTAAGCAAACTTAAACCGACCGCAATAAAAATAAAAATATTAAAACTCTGACGACGTAAAATTGTTACTGTTGCGACGGAAATGCACACTGTTCAGATTTATATGCGATCTACGGGCTAATGTGATGCTATTCTAGCTACAGTGCAATATTCTGTGGGCGCTACTAGGAAATCAGGGTTTCAGGGACTGAAATTCGTGAAATAACCAAACGGGAAAATTAAATTAAAAGTCCGCTTGCCTATTTCCTTGAATGTTATCCTACCGTGACGGTTACAAATTGGAATATTCTGCGTTTTCCGGTATTATTCGAAATTCTTAATTTATCCTCATTTCCCTAGGATATTTACTACGTAGCAATAATTAATTATCGACAGATGAAGTAAATAAATACTTAGTAAAGGCAAGTTTGAAAAATGTTACAAAAGCGCAACTGAAGTGGTTCGAGATCGTGTCAATGATTGCAGCTAGCAGCACAGAACACTAGCGCGTGGCTCTCTAATTAGGCGAAGGTGGCAAGTGGGCCTCCTTACGATCAGTCTAGTGTTAAGCCACTGTAGCGCCTCAGTGCGAGGTTTAATTGGGTTTAATCAGCCTATTGTGCGTCTGTCCAGACGGACAAACTGCGATAAGCAAAAAACTGAAGGCCACAGGTAAACTATTTCTGTTGCCCATTACGAGTCGCTATGGCGGTATTATTGGCGCCAATCGTAACATTCGGTTGTTATACCGAAGCACAGGAAAACGATAGGAAGTTCAATCAAACTTGCCGATAAGCTCAATTCCAATCTATTGTTAGATTTTTTTTTTTGGGTCAGGAAGCCAGCCTAAACCTGTTTGCATTAAGTTTCTTTTTTTTTGTTTTAGAATTGCTGATGGAACACCAAGGTGGTCAACGTTTTTATGTGTGTAGGTAACACAGTTATTGATTTTTGGCCCATAAAAACCGAAATATGGATGTGTTTGTCCCCAAAAACACGTCCAGTTCTTTATCTTTGATAATACTTTAAAACATAGTGTGAATATATAAGCTCTTACTAAATTAGTGCGCCCCACCATCAACAATTGCATCACTGCTTACCACCAGCTGGAATCGCAGTTAAGAACTAGTTTAGGAACCTAAACCAATAAACGGACAAAGACGGCACAAAGGCGAGGGCTCAAATAGGATTGGGCGGGTCACGTCAGCCGCATGAACAGCGACCGCTGGGCAGGTGTCGCCACACAGAATGTTCCTGCAGAGAGAAAGCGCTTTTGAGGCCGCCCTAGAAAGAGGTGGCGAGATGATATGGATGCGTATCACGAGAACTGGTTCGAGACGGCGCGGGAGAAGACATTCTTCTGGAAGGACTTGGAGGTAGGCCATTGCCCAGCAGAGGAACAGTAAAGGCTAGGAAAAAAAATTGTCCATACGGAAATACTGTTTGTATTTGAACCCACCTGTATGACAAGCGGGCGCACGGCGTGTATGCTCTCGTCGCTAACGTGCGACGGGAACACGTCCAGGTCCAGGTCGATGATGGCACATTTCGAGGAGTTGCAGTAGTTGGACACCTGCGACAGACACAGCGATGACTGATGGCTTCCTTTGACGAAATATTATCGTCGAGAATAGAAGCAATTGGGTCATGTGGCCGCATTGGAATAGCAACTGTTGAAAGCCGATAGTTGTTGACGGATGTCCCCACTCCAATATTCACTTGGAGGAAAACGTCTACGTGATGGATCTAAATTACTCTACGGTCATTTTTGCCACAGTTGCGAAGTAGATTTCTATGACTATGAACTAACATAAGCCATTGCAAATCAATGCAATCTGTATAACTTGTCTTTTAAGTTAAGAACTAGATTCCACTCACCACAGCCAAAGAATATGGCTTTAATCCTAGGTTGTAGAGCAGCACGGTGTAGGGCAGCTTGGCGGCGGCGCGGATAAAGCTGACGGCCTGCGCGTGCGCGTCGCCGCGCGCGTACGTCACGAGCGCCGGCGTGGTGGTGTTGTGCCACAGCTCCTGGCGCCCGTCCAGGCCCAGCAGGCGCGAGTACTGCTCCTCCTGCACCAGGTGGTTCTCCTCCACATCGCGCAGGTTCTCCTGCTGGGACAACGACGCCTGTGCCGTGGTATTACCATATTTGAATGGGTGACAGTACAAACAGTAACACAACAGATTAATTATGCTTGATTGATATAGGAGGAAGCTGGTAGTACTACAAGAAATATCAGAATAATTTCGGTTGTGGTATTTCTTGTTGTAGTTTTTTTTAATGTTGCAGCATATTAGGAATTAGTCCTGCATTGTGGGTACATATCCATAACACCTAGGCCTGCAGGAACTATCTTTAGGTCATACTAATATTTGTTATTTGCGAGAATCGAAACTGCAACAGGCAATACAGCAGCCAATCGTTCAACCACTGCACCAGTCATTTCATCATTATTCTTGCTTTTAACAGAGTACTTTTATATAACATGTATCTAATACTCATAATTATCAAGGTTATTTAAGGGCCGCACGCTGGCTGGGTCGATCCAGTTCTACCTAACTTTCTACACTTGTATAGTATTGTGTATGTAGACCACAAAAATTAACATAATATTGAGACCTACTTGGAAAATTTCATTTGATTGTACACAAAAACTTTTTTCTAACTAATAATAGAAATGCGAATGTGAGTTTGTTTGTTACACTTTCCAACCAATTTCATGAAATTTTGCATATATCAACTTTCTGAAAGGCAAAAATTATTAAGTGACAATGAGTAAACTTTACATGAGAGTAATTTAAAGTTAAAATTGTTCGTTAAAAATGTTGAAATAGGTAGTCAGATTCAGATATTATTAACTGAATAATTGATGGGCCTGTTGGTCTAGTGGTTAGTGGCCCTGACTGCTATGCCGGAGGTCATGGGTTTGATTCCCACACAGGACAAATGTTTGTGTGATGAGCACAATCATTAGTTCTGTGTCTGGGTGTAATTTATCTATAATATGTAAGTTTATCAGTTGTCTAGGACTCATAAATTACGAGTCCTAGAAAACTGCTTAGCTTGAGACTAGACGGTGTTGTGTGATAGTTGTGGAATATTATTGTATTAACCTTTCAATAGTGGAAATCACAGACACAATAGAAAGACAATAGGTGCGCGAACGCCGGCATTCGCTTGGGGTTTAATGAATTAATGAATCGCACGAAGGGGTTGCGGCAGATCAAGAAGGAGATGGCGGGATGACTTGGATGTCTTTCTTGGGAATTGGAAAGCAGTGGCTCAAAAGCAGGAACATTGGAAGGAAGGGAAGGAGGGGCCTTTGCCCAGCAGTGGAACAGTATGGGCTAATATAATATTTACATCATGGTAATAGTATCTAAACCAGACTTTTTTTTTAAAAAACAATTGTTTTTTCTAAAAATTTTAACTTTAAATTGCTCTCCTGTAAACTTTATTCAATGTCGCTTGGTAATTTTTTGCCTTTCAAGCGTTGACATGTTATATTTGAAAGATACATTAACTTTTCAAATACTGTAATTAGAGACACAATAGAAAGACAATGAGATAGTTCGCTTGGGGTTTAACCTTTCAGATACTGTCCATTTGAGACACAATACAAAGACAATAGATGTGCATACCCCGGTGTTCGCTTGGGGTTTAATGAAATAATGAATTCATTGATAGAAAAATGAAGTTGTGCTGCAAAAGTGCAGCTCCAGTCTCACACCACACTAACATCATCAATATTATTCCTCTAGCTCTTGTCACTGCCGATGTACCTACAGTACAAGGACTTGCCTAGCAGCTTGGTATGTAATAATGGCATGATAGGGTTTGAGTGCACGATATCACCAACTGATACTTTTGAGTGAGGACGGGCTCATTATATGCAATATCACCTTCATTTATGTACTGCGATCTAGTAAATTGTTCTTAGAGTCATCTCAGCATTATGGCAATTTAATAAAATCATTATTGGAGTTTCTAAACAATGTAGCAGTTATTATAACTGGAATATTGGATTTACATACAATGTAAATCTTTATAGTAGCAGTGGTAAGTTTACAGGGTAAACTGTTTGTTTACATTTCAATATCCACTACTGTGGTTAGTTATGAACTCCTTTGTTTGATGAAAGTGCATTAAGTTTTATAAACAACATGCATTTGATCAAACTCATATGAAACAGGTATTGTTCTAAGTTTGGAAAATAAAAAAAACTATATTGCAGAATTTAGCTTCCAAAATATTTTAAGTAACTTTTTTGTAAAAGTGACAGTGAATTTAATTAGATACAAAAAATAATACAAACACCAAATTATTAGAAATATTTATAAATTTCACAAACCTGAAAATCTTTTATGTGCTGGTGTGTTTGCGTGACGATACTCTGGATGGATTGCGGTGGCTGCGAGTGGAATACTATCAGAAATATACTTATTGCAAACACCGACGTCGAAAACAGCAAAAAACTCTTAGTTTTCATTTTGTCCGCACATTATCACGCACTGTATTCGACTCCAAACATTGTCTTCACCACTCTCACACTTAAAAAACGATTCGAGGCCCCCACTGATCCGGCTAAATCATTTTCGAAATTGTTCTCTCATAAAATAAAAGAAATCAATATCAATGACACGAGTCACCGCAAACCCACACGATCCGTACCTAAATTACAGGTTCACACATGCTAACTTTAACACAGTGTTAAGCTGTATACACAATCAAATATTTAGACGAATACCGCTATTTTATTATTTCATGTTGCCGTATATTTATTTATATTTGAGTATTCAATCGCTCTGAACAAAAAAGCGTTCGATTGTCTTCCTTGCCTTTGTTTGACAGCTGTCAACGGAGCCATTCAGTGTTACCTTTTTTAAAATTTTAATTCTTACCATCGAATACAGAGTTTAGTTCTGTTTAGTCGATTGATTTCAAAAGACCTGTGCTCACATTTTTTTTTATCTGTTATAAACTAGTACTTGACTGCGATCCCGCCTTTTTTTTTCCAATTTTATGGCATGGCCTTTTGGCCTTTGTGCCATCGATCCCGCCTGATGGTAAGCAGTGATGCAATCGTTGATACTGAGGCGCACTAGTTTATTAAGAGCCTATTCACTCTAGCCTTGAAGACACTTAAATTATAATCAAACGGAAAGACCAATCACATCTTTAAAATTTAGAAAAAACAAAATGTTTGGATTGCCGAGTTTCAAGATTTTCCCCTAGTCAAGGGAAAAAGTTGTATCACTGATTAGGGACGGCAACGGTGCGATTAGCGGGTACGCATGTACAATGCGTTCCAAATGAGAATAGGATCGCCCGTCATGCTGTGACGTCACGATTTACTGTCAAATCGAGGAAAGATATTTTAAAACATTAATTATATTACGAAAAATTTAATTTATTTATGAACAACTGTGAACGAAAAAAGTTTAATCAGAATCCAGTTCTTCAATTTTACTAAAATCTAAGTTCTTCAATTTTACCAAAATTTCTTCGGTTTAACAGTACGACGAGACGTCAAAACATAGGAATCGGACCTATTCTCATTTGAAACGAGTAGTATGTGTAAATAGTATGTGCTGCGGTCTTCCCGTCCGTTTATAATTTAGGTGTCTTCAAGGTTAACAGCCTATTAACTAGGCTGTTAATAAACTAGTGTGCTTCACCATCAGCGATTGAATTACTGCTTACCATCAGGTGGGATCGCAATCAAACACTGGTTTATAAAATGTAAAAAAGAAACGTTGCGCAAAAAAAGAAACGCTACTCTTCATCTTGTACCCTTAACAATTGGCAAACAAATATTTTGTAGAAAAATAAGTAGATGTCATGGCGAGTAGTGAGGTGAATGGCGAGCACGAATATATAAACACGGTACCATGAAACTTGATTGCAACGTTTGATTGGTTCTAGCTTGCTGTGGAATTGAGTATCTGGTTTCACCATTCTCGTCAAGTGATGGAGTGGTACTGGTACTGATAACTAAGAACATTTCTGGGGAAATAGTAATAGTAACTAGGTAACCCCTAATGGCCAAATGTCATCAAAAGTTCATCACAATGCGTTCCAGACCAACTTTTCATTTTAATTCTCGTGCATCACAAGTATTGACTATCTCTTTCCAACTAGTTGGGTTGTCGTTTGTTTATTCATCTTAATAAAATTCATTTACGTCCTTATGATGCATTTCTAGTGTGGTTCTCTGAAACACCAAACAAAATAAAAAAGGGTTCTTCGTTGTGAAGAATCCGGTATTATTTATGTAAATTGTCGTTATAATAGTTGTATTTTGTTATTAAAATAGTCTAGTATTCCTTTAAGATTACCGGGAATATGTCGAACATATCAAAGAGGAGAAGAGAGGGTTCGAGGACCAAGATCAAGGTATGGAAAGAGGTCATGTCGTGGCCTACTCATTCACACAGCATATCGGCGCTTACTAAACATGATTTTTATTCTTGTTGCTTTACAAACAGATTCTAAAATTTTGAAAATTCAGTTGTCTTAGCGATGGATACTTGTTGTCGATTAAATTAATGTTAAACCATCTGACCAGCTTATCAGTTTCGCATGAATTATCCATCGAAATTATCATGTTTTTGTCATTTATATGTTAGTATAACTCTCACAATCTATGCACACATAACAATTTTGTTGTTTTGTAAAATTGGCAACTGAACACTGATGTATGCAACAATGCATTTTATTTTTCAACATTTCCATAACTTGTTTTTTATAATTGTGACCTATTAGGTTAGATATATGAATGACATCACAGGCCACATACATAACGCCAAGGTCATTATTTGTTTGTCACAATAACAAAAATGTAGATAATTAATATATTATTTGTGTCACTATGCTACTGAGTTCAATAAAAAATGTTAAGGCTTATAATCTCTTGAACCATCTGGCCAAAACTATGTGGACGCACCCACCTAGGCGGCAGTACAAATCTATGCATTTATTTGCGGTCAACAGTGCCCGGAACGCCCGCGGCTGACATTTAAATCCATTTTCTTTGCGAAATATTGATTGATTTACATATGCAATGTTCACTTTAAAGAATATTTAACCACCCATTTTTATGTGTAAAAATGATTCTAAAGATCCAAGCCGTTTCGAAGGAGTAGGGAAAAGTTGCGAAATTGCTTAATATTTTTTTTAGACAAAAGTATTATTAGCACGAAAAAATCAAAGGTTGATAATGTTGTTCATGAATCTATAATAAACATATATTTTTTTCAAACCTATTAACTTGGCCGTTACCGAGGAGTAAGCTTCAGAAAGTCACTGTTTTATGGCACTTTTTGGGCACTTAGGCCTTAAGGATAAATACACATTGTTTAGTTGTGTTAAACTACATTTAAATAAATGATATTCTATTTATGAAGTCATTATTATAAGTGATCTTATCATTAATTATTTTCCTTTTTTGTTTGTAGGTACTTTATGTTTCATATTATTATAATGCTAAAACTTTTCTATTTTTACCCAACTACAGCAAAGCCTATGGAGGATGATGTACAAAAAGTATTTTACTGAGAAATGAGGCTCTTACAGTAGAGCCTTTATAATTCGATAATTCAAAATTTATACTCTGTTCAGATTACAGCAACAATGCAACGTTTTTTTAATTGAAGCTCCAAATAAATTTACTTTTATTCAAGCCTTAATTGAAAACAAACAAAAAATAGTAGAAAATACTGTTTAGCACAGTGGGAGATAAATAAAGTAGCAGAACAACACTTGATAAACAAAAATATAATGTGTATTTATTTAATTATTATATTTATTGCACACCTCATAATGTGACAAGATAAACAGATGTAGCACCCAAAGTGAAAGATATAGCACTGCAAATTAATATAATCATTAGGTGATAATGTCCTGCTGCCAGACTGCTTAACCGTTGGAGGGGGTTGTAAAGATTATGGAGGCGTTTAGAAAGTGGGGGTTCAGATTATCAGCCCTACCGCATATCTTCTTCTTCTTCCTGCCCTTATCCCATATTACTTGGGGTCGGCGCAACACGTTTTCTACGGGCCCTACCGCATATATTACCAAAATATTGTTAAGTTGTAATTATTTTGAACATAGAGCATGGGTGACCACAAAGAGTTCCTGAAACGTATCACCAAGACACTGTACTACGGGCAGCTGCCAACACTGCCCTGTCTGAGCCTGCCGGTTACTGGTATGAACCTAAACTGAATAAATACTACAGATTACAAAATTTAATAGATTTTCATTGCCAAAAAATTGTCTGAGAAATATCATCAAGTTAAATACAATGTCACAAACAAAAAAATAATAAATAAAAATGTAATAGTAATAAATATAAAATGAGTAATAAATGGTGATTAGAATCAAATATCATGATAATTTGCAGAGATCTCGTGTGAGCTGTGGTCGGTGTCGCAGCGCGGGCGCTCACTGCGGCGCCTGCACGCGGACGCGGCGGCCGGCATCGCGCGGAGCGCCTGTGTGTCGCCATGCGCACTTGTGCTGGCCATCCTGTACCTCGAGCGACTCAATGCCTGCAATCCTGACTACATCCACAACGCTGCACCCGCTGATCTCTTCCTTGTTTCACTGGTGAGAAAAGTACTAAAGAAATTCTTAAGAAACATCATGAATATACACCCCTACTTTTTAAATAGTACACAAAAAATGGGCTCCATCTGTACCGTCATAGATCATATTTTTGTAGTCAAAAGTAGAAAAAACCGAAATCCTAAAATTGACCAGGAAAAGGTAAATTCATTACAGAATCAATCATACATAACAATTGCTAGTAGAAAATACTGCGGGCAGTGTTTTTCCTTAATAATTGTCACTTATTCATTCATTAATCAATAGCCTGCACAATATTTCCATAAATTGAGTGACATTTTGGGACATAAACCAACGCTAATAACTTTGCTGTTTATGAATATTATTTATTGAGATTTTACTTATAAAATAATAAGGGCTTTTCTAATAAGCCCTTTAAGTTTGTGTACCTACCAATTAAAAAATTGTGGTGTATACCTAATATGATTATATACTTACTCCATGCTTCCATGCATAAACCTTTTTTTTAAACTCTCAATTGTGGTAATTAGAGACACAATAGAAAGACAATAGGTGCGCGAACGCCGACGTTGAACTGGGGATTAACCTTTCGTATGCCGTAATTAGAGACGCAATTAAAAAGTTATTGTGTCTCGCGTGGATCCACGTTCTGGACACACAAAGGGTTAATGTATTAAAATCATAAAGAAAGTAAACACTTTAATTACTGAACCGATTTTGATGAAATTGGTACGGAGGAAGCTTGAACTCCACCAACTTGGACTGAAAAAGACAGGTCACTATTTATCCGTCTTCGACTTAGTATCTGCAATAACCAACATTCATGCGGACAAGGCCACTGGTGGAAGCTAGAAAATTATAAAGGCAATCATTTGAACTGTCAGCTAATGAAATAGTCTGCATCAGCTTCAGCCAAATAATTTCTTTTTTAGATACCAAATTAATTAAGTACCTTTTAGTGGTAGACAAAAATACTAAATTGATTAGCAAGTAATGTGATATTGGGCAATGCAGCCTTAAAGTAAATATCATGGGAAATTAAAGCAGGTTATACCTAAGGACTGCCTATAATAATATACTTGACTGAACCCTTTAATTTGCTCCTGAACAGGTTGGCTTTGTTCAGGGGAAGGGAACCCGCGTGCAAATTTTGACAGTTCAACAAATTATAGAGAAAGCCAGAGAATTCAACATGCCTGCCTACTTATGCTATCTGGACTTCTTTAAAGCATTCGACTCTATAAAGTGGCCCAAACTCTGGGAAATGCTGACGGCAATGGGTGTTCCAAAACACCTGGTACGTCTCCTGCGAAGAGTATATGAGAATGGCACAGCCTCATTACGCGTAGATGACATTCAATCAATCACTTGCACCCTAGCGCCGGAGTTCGTCAGGGCTGTATTATTTGTCTATCATCTTTGGTACAGTCTCGTATTCTTAAATTTTTTGGTCACGTATGCCGCCAAGGAGAAGTGGCTATTGAGCGACTTGTGGTCCAGGGTAAGGTTGAGGGTACCAGGCCAGGAGAAAGATCACCTATGAGGTGGACTAATCAGATAAAGGCGGCATTAAATGGCTCATCATCACTGCACGAATGCACGAGGAAGGCGGCCATTTATAAATTTTGCTGTAAAATAGTATACTATGCGTTAGAAATGAGAATAGGATCGATTGCCATGTTGTGATGTCACGTCGTGCTGTCAAATCGAAGAAATTTTGGTAAAATTGAAGAACTGGCTTCTGATTAAACCGTTTTCGTTCACAGTTCGTTAATAAAATAATATTTTCTTAAATGAAATTTTAAATGAGTTTAAAAATTTCTTTCCTCAATTTGACAGTAAATCGTGACGTCACATCTTGGCAATCGATCCTATTCTTATCTGGAACGCAGTTTAGATTGCAACATTTACTTGAAAACCTAATCAAAAAACCTCTCATAATTTCATAACTTATTTAAAGTTGACCAAAAAAGCTGTTGTGTTTGTTTCAGATGGTGGGCAACAAGTTCTTGCAAGACGATGGAGAAGACGACGACGTGGTGTGCTCCGAGTGGGCGGCCTCCGGCGGGCTCGAGCTCAACCAGCTCAAGAAGCTGGAAATTGAATTCCTTAATGCAATAGTAAGTAATTTGTAAAACTTCAAACCAAATCAAAAATGTTTATTTGTCAGAATATGGTACAATAGATGTTACAATTTTGCTTTCAGCATATCCTGCCATATTATGGCGTACCAATATTTCTATAAACATTCCCAAGTAGTATGGCGCCAGAATCATGTTTAGCTTACTATGAGTCTCATAGATTGAATGAGCCTGCTTTTTCCTATTAATGCTGTAGACCAAATCATTCCCAATATGTCGAAACAGTTAATTTATCGTCAGACGACTATCGTCTCAAGCTGTTTCCATTATAAAAACCACAACAAATATCGCAACAACGATACATGATTTACCGTCACGGTTTTACGACTGTCGTGCTAGCCGTTTCCACTGCAATAAAAGGCGTAGACGACAGTTAATGGTGTCTTATTTGTGAACATCGCCATTCAATACCTAAGATTTTTTTGTCTTCTCGGCAAAGTGGGAACGCGGCCTAATGCGACCACCCATATCCACAAAAAAAAAGATATAATTCTTGTAAGGGAACCTGGAAGCCCTGCGGACCCTGAACGCAGGGCAAAGAAGGAACATAAGAGTGTGTTTTAGTCAGAGTTCAAATCTTCCAGGAACCCAGTCAAATCCGTCCAATCGCTTAGGAGGCGCCAAGTAACAACAATCTCGTTATTACCATTTTATTTTCAAACCATCCAAGGATCCACTCCAAATATACACCTCTAAATTTTATCTAAATCGGGCAAGGCGTTTAATAGGAGATAGGTGACAAACACATGTACGAAAGAATTATATATTTAAAAACGTTAGTTGTCTAAACTACATAATTGGAATATTTAATGAAAACTTTGTTTACCCTCGTCTGTGCTTCACTGCGAGGTCTTAGGGTCAACTCACACCAAAAGAGCGTCGAAGCGCAGCGAAGCGGATCGGAGTTTCAGTGTCATATGAGTTTTAACTTTATTTTTATTGCTATAATACTTATTATCGCATGAGAAACTCGAACGAGTCGCGCGTATGCCCGCGGCGCCGCGGGAATTCCAGCGAATTCTATGAACGGTAAACGGGTCGCTGCCCTTCGCCGCTCTTTCGGTGTGAGTTGACCCTTAGGGTCACCGAACACAGACCACATGCCACAGCCACGAGAAGCTAAAAGTGGTCACAAAGGAAACTGAAGTGCGCCACAGCCACTTGTGGTTGCTTGTTTTTTAACTCATATGCGCAGTAATAAAATTGGCGTGTGACGGCGTTTTGTAGTGTGTGGTGGCCATTGGCTTGAACCGAGTGCGGCGAATTCATTTAAAATGTATGAGAACTATGCCGTGGCGGAGTTTGGTGGTCGTAGCCCGTGTGACCCTAACTGAAAATCAGCGCTGAATGTCTGACGCCCCGCAAATGCAGAAATGGTAACCCTTCGGGAACGGGTACGCTCAGCGCAATTTTATTGTATCATTCTGTTCTACTTTTTTCTTTTACTTTGTGTTTGTTGCTGCCGTGTTGTCAGTGGCGAATATATATTTTGTATTCTATTGTAACAGAACTGGAAAGTGTTTGTGAGCGATAAATCGTTCGAGGCCGGACTGGTGTGGCTGGAGCGGCAGGTGGCGCTGAAGCAGGCGCAGCTGCGCGGCTTCTTCACGTACGGGGACCTGGCGGCCGCGGCGCCCGCCGGGCTGCTGGCGGGGCTGGCGCGCGGCCTGGGCGGCGCCGCGGCGGCGCTGGCGGCGGCGCTGGCGGGGCTGCTGGCGCTCGCGTCCCTCTGCAGCGCGCTGGTGCCCGCGCTGTACCTAGCCGCCACGAGCCCGCCGCTCACCCCGCTCACCTCGCTCTCCTCGCTCGACGCACTCGATACGAATATTATAACGCACAGTTTGCAACCGGAACAGACTCCTTACACAAACAATGCTACTGTAAACCAATCCACCTTAGATATTCTCTCTGAACAAATTGCACCCGACGGCTTCAAGTGTTGCACGAAGTGGACCAAGTACCAGGACAGCACAGTCAGCAAGAGGAACTGGTACGACGCGATCGTGGTGTACGACTGGAAGTCCCTGGAGCCGTGGTGGTCCACGACGTCGGTGCTCAACTGGCTGTACCAGAGCTCGCTGGTGACCCCCATGCAGCGCTGGCTGGACAAGCTGGGCGAGTACGCGGAGCTGGTGGCGCGCGACGTGCAGGGCGGGGAGCGCTGCTCGCCGCCCGCCTGCGCGCGCCAGTGGCTCAACCTCAGCAAGCTGGGCGCGCTCGTGGGCTCCGTGTCGGACCGGTAGAGCTGCCGCACGCGCTCGTGGGCTCCGTGTCCGACCGGTAGAGCTGCCGCACGAACAAGGCTGAATGATACGGATAATGAGTGATGCCGGGTTCACAGGGCAATTTACAACACCTGAAATATTATTATTAGGAACTATTCCAACCTTTGATGTTAAGAGTAAAACGCAACGTTTGTTTGCTATTTAGCTCTCTAAGATGGTTCTGTTAGATACCAACTTATTTTCTTAAGTGTTGAGGTTAAAATAACTTATTGTTACTTATTTTTTTCAGAATTCAGTTGTGTTTGTTGCGCTGTATTTATAGCGATGATATGAATGCGTTGTAAAATGTCTTGTGAGCAATATTTATTTAAAATACTTAATGTGACTCAAGCTTCCATCCTTCTGTGACTACTATCTAATGTGACCAACTAAGAGGCTTCATGCGCTCGCGTGTCCTATACTTAGAAAGTCGAATCCTGATTTTAAAAAGTTTTATCGAAGACCTATTCCAGGTGAGAGATGTTATCCGTGAGCCGGTTGTGTTTGTTGCTCAGCGGCAATAATCACGTGAATCGTAACCCAGTGAATGTGTGCTGGTCTACAGAAGTGACAGTATTAACAAGAGGCCCATAGCATCCTCTACATTATACATACAGTAAACTGTTGAAACTCAAACTATGTATACAGCGAAAAAAAGTTTCTTAACACAAGCACAATAGTGTATATTGTAAGCTAGCCCTCTCATACTTGACTTCTGTAAATCTGTAAACATTTGTGTACATAATAAATAACACATGTTATATATTTTTTATAAACTTGTCCGCGACGTATATAAGTTAGCGCGGAGTTCAGACAGTATCTCTAGCGCTATCAATATTTCTATCTATTTTTGTATGTGATGTGGTGTATTAAAACTATGAGCAATGAAAATATATGTTTTATTTTGTAATAAAGATATAATAATATACAATACAATATTTCTTAAAAATAATGAGTTCTTAGTCAATCACATGGTGGAAAATGCCAAAGTCTCCCACAGAACTTGCATTGGCTACACTTATCACAATTTGTCATTTATACAATACATTAGAATAGCATACTTTCACCTAAGTTCATAACACAGCACATATTATCATCTATGTAACGTGTAACAACATCCAGCACCTTCGAGGCGACTTGTATGCACTTGCGGCTAAACTGTACTATACAGGACAGCTAATTGGAAACTCATCATTTTTTGTTGCAAAAGGTATGTCTAAGAAGTAATTATGGAGTCTCAATGTTAGGAAATTTCTAATTTTTTTAGAAAAAAAAAACTTATTTGTACTGGTTTAATTAAATTTTTATAATTGTAATTAAGTCTACTATGAATACCTAACGCAAAGGTCAATGGGCAAATAGTATGGGAGAAAAACCCACGGCGGACAGAAATGCAATTGTGAAGATATATAGATAAAATGTATCTAGTTATCATGGTAAGGGTCGCTTTCTTGTGGGATGTGGGAGTAAAGAAAAAAAAAACTTTTACATTTTCAAATTATTTATTCGGCGTGATCAATATCTACTGTTATATCATCTAAAAATACCGCAGGGGCTTCAATTTTTTGTTGGTGCCTAGCCCAGGATAAAAAATAAACTATACTGGCTATATGCGCGCAGCTCGGGACGGTGCGGCGGCCGTGTATACACGAGCAGTAGTAGTCTTCAACACTTTGTCTTCCTTGTGTCGCTGGGTTAATTAAAATATATGTGTAATATTGTCGCGCTCTGACATGTCGCGACTGAATTCGTCCCCTTATCAATATTTTATTATTTATTAATTCTTGATGACGATAGAGTTCTATCATGTAGACACCATTAGGTCTTATGTGTTCATGGCAGTACGACCTAGCAAGCCTTAAATGATAGCTGCCCAATGTAAACAGTATAAGTTCTTCAAATGTTAACTGTGGAAAGTCTCTAAAATCTGGATGGTTTCCATCTAATGGCATGAAAGCAACTCTTTGTCTATTCATATTGTTTTCAATTACGTGTTGCGCCAGTTCGTTCTGTCTATTTATTCTACCATTTATAATGTTAATAAACTGGTCGACATATACACCATCTTCATAAGGACGCCTGGTAGCATTGATGATAGCCGCTGTTATTTTGAGTCCGTCATCATATTTCGCAGCGTCGGGTCGACGATAAAGTACCTGGGACTCGTCCTCGACAGCCGGTGGAATTTCGTGGAGCATTTCCGACGTCTGGCTCCCAAACTCAACCGGGCTGGGGCTGCGCTCAAGCGGCTCCTGCCCAACCTTGGGGGTCCAGACGCCTCCTGCCGGAGGCTCTACGCGGGGATCGTTCGGTCCATGGCCCTCTACGGGGCGCCGGTGAGGGCGCCGTCGCTGAAAAAGCAACCGGCGGCCATACTGAACGCCTGCCAGAGGGTCATGGCGATAAGGATGTTGCGGGGATACTGCACGTTCTCCCGCGAAGCGGCGAGCCTTCTGGCTGGCCTACCACCGTGGGATCTGGAGGCAACAGTCCTTGCACACATGCACGATATGCGCGTGGAGATGCAACGCTGGGGTGAAAGTCCGCTGCCGCGACAGGTCACGGCATGGCGGACAGAGCTCCGGCGGGATCTCATGGTGAAATGGCGTCAACGACTGGCGACAGCGCTGGGCACGCCACAATCATGGCGGTAAGTCCCCTCTTTGAGGCGTGGCTGGAAAGACCTCACGGCGTCCTTACCTTCCGCATGAGACGCATGAGATTCCTGCACTCGATCCATGCGGAAGTGACGCCCGGGTGTCGCCACTGTGCGGAACGCCCGGAGGACACGGTGGAGCACACAGTCGAGGTGTGCCCTGCTTGGGCGGAGCATCGCCGTGCCCTCGTGGGGGCAAACGGCGGCGGAGACCTCTCGCGCCGGGCCTTGGTTGAGGCCATGGTCCGGAGCGAGGAGGAGTGGCAGGCGGACGCCGACTTCTGCGTAGCAGTAAAGCTCGCAAAGGAGGAGGCCGAATGCATCAGGCAACGGCGTTATTTCCGCCGCCGTCGCCGGGATTCTGATCCCGATTTCCGGCCAACGTAGACGCGGGCTTGCGGACAGTGAGCTATGGGTAGCTCGCTGTCGGTACTCGCTGTGTAGGTAGTTGATAAAAACAAAAGATAACAGGTAAACGCACAGATCACAACGAGAGACAACGAAGGACTGCGATGACACGAACGAAACAATGCGCCAACGCAACGAGCGAGACGCAACCTACTGTGTGAGAGAGAGGGAGCGAACGTATACCTGCCGTTTTCATCACACGGGATGACGGGACGCACATGCACTCGCGAAAACCTTTTAGTAGCTATTTAACAGAACGACAACTAATATTTAGTAGTAGTATTCAATTTTTTAAGTAAATGTATTTTTAGTTCAAACTTTGTTCTCCCATGGATTAAATAAAAAATAACCTTATGTAATGTTAAGTGAATTTATACTCTTTCGTTTTAAATCATTTTCATTTATGTCCGCGACCGGGTCGGATTACGCCCAATGACCTTTGCTATAGTTTACACCCATAATTAATTAAAATAACCAGTTTGAGAAAAATGAACTCTGTACTATAAGACACCTCGACATGGATAGGTTAGGTTAGAAGGGTACGGCGGGGTCTAGTAAGCGAGCGAACACAGACCCGCTATTCCCTTCGAGGTTTTTTTTAAACCACACAGATGTAGGAACCCGCGGAGCGAGGATCCTTTGACCGGTTCCCGGCGATTCGGCCCATAGGAGAGTGGGATTTTCTGCCCATTGTATTAGGTTCCCCTTCATGTTAGGTTCTTTAAATCCTGCAGACAGAAATAGGTGGTCCCCCAAGCTTTTTTTTGGATCAGTTCTTCATATGTTTTAATCCCGTGGAGAGTCGACCCGGTACATGAAACACTATCGATTTGTAAAGATGAAATTAAAAAATAAAGTACCTTTTTTTATAAACTCGTATTAATTTACGGATGTACGAAATTAATTTCTTTAAGAAAACGTCAGCTGAGCGAGTTCAATGCCCTGTAGGCAAAGACATTAAATATATACTACCAATAGACTGGACATAGCGAACAAAAGTCCAAACCAATACTTGTACTATAAATAAATAAAATAAATAAATTGTTACTTGGTAGTAACAAGTCGCTCAGTCTCGTATGACACCCCTAAACGCCAAGTCACGTTTGTATTCGCTTTAGGCACTAAAAGAAAACCATTTTCTGAGAAAATGTGCTGAGTTTACGCTATTGTAAATCTTGTTATGGTAAAATTATTGGACCTAACTTCGGTTTATTTTTGTAAATATTCTTGGTATTTACGCAGTAATTAATTAAAATTCAACAATTTCCATGAATTGTTCTAGAACATTTGCTGATTTTATGATAGCGCCATCTATTGCTGAAAAGTTTAACCTTACCTAGCACACACCAGTAGCGTAGCGTGGGTTTCCGCCGCTTGGGGTCGACCAGAAATACACCGCCCCTTGTTGTTTATTATGTTTAACAACACCAGTATTAAGAACGACTGCAGGTATCCCGTCGGGGCCACTAGCTTTATTCTTACGTACGTCTTTCTGATGGATACGAATATCTGACATACTCGTCACGTACCCATCAGGAGAAACAGGGGGCTGCGCGTCACCGGAATTCAGACGCGAAGATTCCGCAATAAGAAGGGCAATTAAGTTTGCTTTCTCCTCAGCGGTGTGAGCCAGGGACCCGTCGGGTTTCAGCAGTGGCGGAGGTGAGGGACGGCAGAAGTTCGATGCACTCGAGTCAAATTCAAATTCAAATTCAAATTCAAAGCATTTATTTCAAATAGACCATTTACAGGCACTTTTGAATAGTCAAATGTCGGTCAGTCCAAGAAAAGTGAAGCTAAATTGCACGTTCCAAAGAGTAGGTCTCTATGGAGAAGAACGTGCAAGAAACTCCATGGACACTCTTTTAAATCATATATGTGTTACATATAATGCTTGGTTACATATTACTTGTTGCTTCTATCATGTGAGCACAATGTCGATAGAGAAATAAAAATGTAAAATAATTAAAAGATAGAAACTGAATTAAGCCACTGGCAGCTAAGAGATGACCAGTCCCATCTGACGGCACCCGTTCACGAGCATGACGCGTGCATCAGCCCCACTCAGCTCAACCATTTTGAAGGGAACTGAACGACCCAATAACACGTGCCACCAACAGCGAGACATTTGAGTGAGCATGACAAACTCTCAACTGCCATGCTCGTAATGTCAAAAAAAAAAAAAAGTTGTAACCTAATAAAAATGCTCCATGGTGCTTCACATTCACAAACTTGGAAAAAGTGCTTCTACATTATACAATGCAATTGTGTCTTTCAAATTAAAAAATAATAATATTAGTTTCCAACTAATCAACTAATTAGTACGCCCTAGTGGTAGTGGAGCTGGACCAGCATTGAGCCAAGCATTTTTATCTTGAATATAATCCTCCAACTTATAATATGCTTGTCTGCATAGTGTGCGTTTAATACAAGATTTAAATTTCGTTTCATTGAGTTCTAATATGTGGGGAGGTATTTTATTATAACATTTCAAACAGTACCCCATGAAAGAAGAGGCCACTTTAGCCAGTCTGAAACCTGGTTGAACTAATTGATCCCTATTTCTTGTAACATAATTATGTCTATCGCCTCTTTTGCTAAAAAGATGAAGATTTTTTCTAACATACATTATGTTTTCATAGATATATTGACAAGGTACTGTCATTATGTTAATATCTTTAAACAGTTCCCTTAAAGAATCGCACCGGCGGAGATTGTAAATCGCTCTGATGGCTCTTTTCTGTAATATAAAGATTGACTCGATGTCAGCAGCCCGTCCCCATAGTAAGATACCGTACGACATGACACTATGAAAATAACTAAAATAGACTAGTCTAGCGGTATCAACATCCGTAAATTGGCGGATTTTTCTAACAGCATATGCTGCTGAGCTAAGCCGACCTGCAAGAGAAGTTAAGTGAGGACCCCATTGTAGCCTTGAATCAAGCGTAATCCCCAGGAAAATCGTTTTATCAACAAATTCTAGTTTTTCATTATTCAATACAATGTCACAATCACTACTTTTGACATTCGGTAAGGAAAATCTTATGCATTTAGTTTTTTTCCCATTTAGAACCAGATTATTAGCAGTGAACCAGTTTTGAACCTGCAATAGGGCGCTATTTTCGTTGTCAAGATTGTTAGTTTTTCTATTTATCTTAAAAATCAAAGAAGTGTCGTCAGCAAACAACACCATATTAAGTTTATTTTGCAACAAATTGGGTAAATCATTAATATAAACTAAAAACAAAAAAGGACCTAAAATTGAACCTTGGGGCACCCCCATTTCAACATTCAATCCCGACGAATTGACACCGTTTATTTGCACTAATTGCTGTCTATTATTCAAATAAGATTTTAATAAGCTTAACGCTGCATTGCCTAGTCCGTAATGCTTGAGTTTCCGAAGCAATGTTTCATGAACTACACAATCAAACGCCTTAGATAGGTCGCAGAAGATGCCTATAGCATCTTGTGCTTCTTCCCACGCATTAAAAATGTGTTTTAGTAAGGAAACACCTGCGTCAGTTGTACAACGTCCTTTGGTGAAGCCATACTGTTTATCATGTAGGATGTTATTGGAGTTAAAATGACTAAGCATTTGATTTAACATTACCTTTTCAAATATCTTGCTAAGAACCGGCAAAACGGACACCGGCCTATAATTATTAGTGTCTTTACTATTCCCGGATTTAAAGAGCGGTATCACTTTACTATATTTCATTAGATCTGGAAAGACTCCTTGATCTATACACAAATTAAATATTAAAGCCAAGTACGGCGCTATAGTCTCAATAATTGAGGTACAAACTTTTATAGACATACCCCACAGATCTTCTGTCAATTTAATCTTGATTTCTTTAAAAGCTTTTATTACTGTTATGGGGTTTATATGTTTAAAGTTAAATTCAGTTGAACAGGCTGCAACGTTCGCCTGTAATAAATCAAAAGCATGCGATGGCGACGAATTTAGGGCTTCAGTAGTTTTAATTGGTATACTGGTAAAGAAATTTACAAATTCTTCTGCAACTAGTTTGTTATCGCTTTTTCTAGTTTGCCAGGAACCAAAACGCTTTACTACCAACGGGGTTTGTTCCCTATTCGGCCAATGTGGTAAAACTGGGACCTCCATAACACCTTAAGAGTCATGTCACTTGCCTTGCGCATATGAGTGTCGGCCCAAGGTCGGTATGCGCGTGTTTAATCGCGTTAGCGTAAATACACTCAGTGCCAAGTCATGGTTGAGCTTGGTCCGACATTGGTACGTCAGAGAATGAACTTGGATTAATAAAAAAAGCAATATACCTGCTGCAGCACGCAGGGTAGACTTAACATCGACATCAAAATTTGCTTGGCAAGTACGTAACATTGCGCTCGCAATTTCGAATATCTAAGTTTTTTTTGGCGCTTTCTGCCGCCTCCTTTCGGATGCCGCCTAGGGCCATGGCCCCCACCACCCTCCCCTCCCCAAGCTACGCCACTGGCACACAATGAAGCTTCTACCACGAGCTCATAATGTTATCTATTTTACGACCTAAACCGAACTGTTTGATCTTTTTTCGTTCGTACTACTGACATTTTAACATATCGTGGTAAAGCTCCTGGCCACCTACCGAGCAATAGTTAATTTATACATATTTTGACAAATTTAATTCGCGTGTTTGCTATTCAAAGCTAGATGGCGTCAATGAGAGATGGGATGACAGTTTTTCTAAGACATTTCTCCTGATAGCCGCTCTATTGTATCTCTTTAAATCTCTCTGCCTGTAGGTAACGACTACCGACTACTGCCTACAGGTCATTGAACTCGCTCAGCTGACGTTTTATTTTATTTACGATTAAAAGGATCAAAATTTAACGGGGTATATCTGAAAGCATACAATGTGCTACGTGTACTGCTATGCCCCAAACCTCCAAAAACCAACAAATTCAATGTCCTGTGTAGTACAGTTTCACCCAACCTACTTTTCCTTAAATGATCACATTATCATGTTGAATCCCTATCACTAAATTGTTTGCCGGCCATAAATATGTAAATTGATCGAGTGAATGTGCTGGTCTAAACAGAAAATAAATGCAATTAAGGAACACATACAGGAACACTTAAGTACAGAATCATGAGACATATACAATTTTTTTTAAATAAATTCATATTGAGTACCCACGCCACGTGCTGTAGGGCCACGCTGAGATGGGTGTTTGCACAAACTAAAAAACTACCTCATCATTTGTATAAGTATTTATACGTAAACCTGGCAGTTGTGCATTGTGTATGCAGAAAATAAATGCAAATTTATATATAGGTCTATAAGATTACGTAAAAATTGCCTTAGTCATTAACAATAAATATAAAAAGACCATAAGCGCCATAATTATTATTTTGGACGGCTGGTGTAGATTCGTAAAGTATTCGAAACAGATTTTTTTTATAATTAAGTATGTACAAAAATATCAACACCATCACCTTTTTGTAAAAGTTTTCTTTGATTTAAACAATTTCAATTAACATTACTATCAATAATTATTATTACAAGTATTTCATTAAAAAGTACATTAACGCTTCAATCTTAAAGTATTGACTATGTATTTGGCACTATTCTTAGATGTATATTGTGCGCACCACTTGATATGTAACACAACATGCTCACTCTACCTTGGAGTCTTATGGCTGAAGTGTGCAGGGACAAAATGCTTAATATATACAAATTCAGCCAGACTTTAGGCAGTTCTGTACGATGTAGAGATATATTACACATAGTAACAAGTCCACACAAAGTCGACCTCCTCCAACGATCATCTTAAATTATTAGGTAACTCAATCTCAAACATAAATGCAAAATTATTCGGCGGTTATAAAAAAGCTAAAATGGCTAAAGAAATACAATATTGTATCTTGAGCAACTAAACGTATTATGGCGTATTGAATGTACAAAGAACTTACTTAGTTTAAAAAAAAAATATTTAGCCACCATTCAATACTAAGTCCTTGTCCGAGTTCAGGACTCATAGAGGCCAGGGTGCAGGTACAGACGCTTGTTGAACCCCCAGCGGTCAACGGACGAGGTCTGGCGGTGGAACTTGGACTGCATGCGCTGGTCTACCAACGTGAACAGCTTCTCCACGTGGCAGTCGTGCGCGCGCTCCGCGAACACCTCGCACAGCGACTGGATGTACCACGAGCCCAGCTTACCGTCGCGGTGCGCCACCAGACCTAGACATCCAGCATGTTATTATTTATTGTTAGTAAGGGTTACTGAAACAAGGGAAAATCAATGACGATCTGAAACCGAGAAATAGGTGACCACTTAGGAAGTGGGTGACAAGTGCATCGACTGGGACGCCACGGGCTGCCCGTCGTGCAGTAACAAGTGTAACGACTGACCGGGCAGCGTGGAGTGCGCGATGAGTATGTCGGAGTAGAGCGGCTTCTCCTGCAGCGCGGCGCCGGAGAGGCGCGGCGCGTCGGCGCGGCGCTCGGGCGGCATGGGGCGCCCGTCGTGGTGCAGTAACAAGTGTAACGACTGACCGGGCAGCGTGGAGTGCGCGATGAGTATGTCGGAGTAGAGCGGCTTCTCCTGCAGCGCGGCGCCGGAGAGGCGCGGCGCGTCGGCGCGGCGCTCGGGCGGCATGGGGCGCCCGTCGTGGTGCAGTAACAAGTGTAACGACTGACCGGGCAGCGTGGAGTGCGCGATGAGTATGTCGGAGTAGAGCGGCTTCTCCTGCAGCGCGGCGCCGGAGAGGCGCGGCGCGTCGGCGCGGCGCTCGGGCGGCATGGGGCGCCCGTCGTGGTGCAGTAACAAGTGTAACGACTGACCGGGCAGCGTGGAGTGCGCGATGAGTATGTCGGAGTAGAGCGGCTTCTCCTGCAGCGCGGCGCCGGAGAGGCGCGGCGCGTCGGCGCGGCGCTCGGGCGGCATGGGGCGCCCGTCGTGGTGCAGTAACAAGTGTAACGACTGACCGGGCAGCGTGGAGTGCGCGATGAGTATGTCGGAGTAGAGCGGCTTCTCCTGCAGCGCGGCGCCGGAGAGGCGCGGCGCGTCGGCGCGGCGCTCGGGCGGCATGGGGCGCCCGTCGTGGTGCAGTAACAAGTGTAACGACTGACCGGGCAGCGTGGAGTGCGCGATGAGTATGTCGGAGTAGAGCGGCTTCTCCTGCAGCGCGGCGCCGGAGAGGCGCGGCGCGTCGGCGCGGCGCTCGGGCGGCATGGGGCGCCCGTCGTGGTGCAGTAACAAGTGTAACGACTGACCGGGCAGCGTGGAGTGCGCGATGAGTATGTCGGAGTAGAGCGGCTTCTCCTGCAGCGCGGCGCCGGAGAGGCGCGGCGCGTCGGCGCGGCGCTCGGGCGGCATGGGGCGCCCGTCGTGGTGCAGTAACAAGTGTAACGACTGACCGGGCAGCGTGGTGTGCGCGATGAGTATGTCGGAGTAGAGCGGCTTCTCCTGCAGCGCGGCGCCGGAGAGGCGCGGCGCGTCGGCGCGGCGCTCGGGCGGCATGGGGCGCCCGTCGTGGTGCAGTAACAAGTGTAACGACTGACCGGGCAGCGTGGAGTGCGCGATGAGTATGTCGGAGTAGAGCGGCTTCTCCTGCAGCGCGGCGCCGGAGAGGCGCGGCGCGTCGGCGCGGCGCTCGGGCGGCATGGGGCGCCCGTCGTGGTGCAGTAACAAGTGTAACGACTGACCGGGCAGCGTGGAGTGCGCGATGAGTATGTCGGAGTAGAGCGGCTTCTCCTGCAGCGCGGCGCCGGAGAGGCGCGGCGCGTCGGCGCGGCGCTCGGGCGGCATGGGGCGCCCGTCGTGGTGCAGTAACAAGTGTAACGACTGACCGGGCAGCGTGGAGTGCGCGATGAGTATGTCGGAGTAGAGCGGCTTCTCCTGCAGCGCGGCGCCGGAGAGGCGCGGCGCGTCGGCGCGGCGCTCGGGCGGCATGGGGCGCCCGTCGTGGTGCAGTAACAAGTGTAACGACTGACCGGGCAGCGTGGAGTGCGCGATGAGTATGTCGGAGTAGAGCGGCTTCTCCTGCAGCGCGGCGCCGGAGAGGCGCGGCGCGTCGGCGCGGCGCTCGGGCGGCATGGGGCGCCCGTCGTGGTGCAGTAACAAGTGTAACGACTGACCGGGCAGCGTGGAGTGCGCGATGAGTATGTCGGAGTAGAGCGGCTTCTCCTGCAGCGCGGCGCCGGAGAGGCGCGGCGCGTCGGCGCGGCGCTCGGGCGGCATGGGGCGCCCGTCGTGGTGCAGTAACAAGTGTAACGACTGACCGGGCAGCGTGGAGTGCGCGATGAGTATGTCGGAGTAGAGCGGCTTCTCCTGCAGCGCGGCGCCGGAGAGGCGCGGCGCGTCGGCGCGGCGCTCGGGCGGCATGGGGCGCCCGTCGTGGTGCAGTAACAAGTGTAACGACTGACCGGGCAGCGTGGAGTGCGCGATGAGTATGTCGGAGTAGAGCGGCTTCTCCTGCAGCGCGGCGCCGGAGAGGCGCGGCGCGTCGGCGCGGCGCTCGGGCGGCATGGGGCGCCCGTCGTGGTGCAGTAACAAGTGTAACGACTGACCGGGCAGCGTGGAGTGCGCGATGAGTATGTCGGAGTAGAGCGGCTTCTCCTGCAGCGCGGCGCCGGAGAGGCGCGGCGCGTCGGCGCGGCGCTCGGGCGGCATGGGGCGCCCGTCGTGGTGCAGTAACAAGTGTAACGACTGACCGGGCAGCGTGGAGTGCGCGATGAGTATGTCGGAGTAGAGCGGCTTCTCCTGCAGCGCGGCGCCGGAGAGGCGCGGCGCGTCGGCGCGGCGCTCGGGCGGCATGGGGCGCCCGTCGTGGTGCAGTAACAAGTGTAACGACTGACCGGGCAGCGTGGAGTGCGCGATGAGTATGTCGGAGTAGAGCGGCTTCTCCTGCAGCGCGGCGCCGGAGAGGCGCGGCGCGTCGGCGCGGCGCTCGGGCGGCATGGGGCGCCCGTCGTGGTGCAGTAACAAGTGTAACGACTGACCGGGCAGCGTGGAGTGCGCGATGAGTATGTCGGAGTAGAGCGGCTTCTCCTGCAGCGCGGCGCCGGAGAGGCGCGGCGCGTCGGCGCGGCGCTCGGGCGGCATGGGGCGCCCGTCGTGGTGCAGGTCGCCCAGCCCCTGCGGCATGGGCAGGTGCGGCGGCGCGTGCGGCTCAGCCGACTGCTCTACGCGCCACGTGTGGTCGTCGCTGCTGCCTCTGTAGATACATTTCATTCACCACAAGTACTATATTATTATCCAGTAACTGGGAGGTCCGTCGCTACTTCGTAAGTCGGTATACTAGGAGCCGATCTAAGTCCTGGCCTCATAATAAAATTAGGCTGACGCCATTCAGTTATCAATATGATTAACAATAATAATATTATTTCAAGTCGGAAAGAAACAATAACTTGATTGCAAAGGTCGAAAAAATATGTGCAATCGCTCTTAAAATACTGGCATTCCGGCTGTCTCTAGTGACAACCAGAGGCCGAACATAGTTAACAACAGCGGGGCCAGATAATGCGATATTACACCCGTGCCTCTAGGAGGGAAACTGGATCCTAAGAACTAAGGATATGAGCACCGATAGTGAAATATTTATATTTAATGGTGAAAGAGGCGGTACTTGGTATTATGGTAACTGACCTGCACATCTGGAAAATGAAGACCTTGGGCACTCCGTAAAGTTCAGGCATATTGCGGTTGTTGAAGTAGTCCATGATCTCGTACAGCGAGATGAGCTGCCCGTCCTTGCAGCGCACGTCCAGGTCGGAGGAGCGCGCGCGCTCGTAGCCGTGCGACGACACCACAATGAACACGCTCTCGATGTTCACCAGCACGTTGTTCAGCGACTTCAGGGTCGCGATGGTCTCCTGTCCAACGTCAAAAATATAATACTATTGGAATGTGAAAAGTTATATCCAACCGTAACGACATCTGGGTAATCTTAATATCAGCCTACAACCTGCTATCCAATATTTACGTTTAATTTAATAATAATTAAAGTCTGTAATTCTGTATTGCGTGTCTACCTTCATGAGTTTGATTCACGGTTTGATTACTTAATTTATTCATATTTATTTTAAGATCCACTCTTTCGGAAGCTCTACAAGTTAGTTAGTTCTAACCGAGGTCATCTAGAATTTTTCTGAGGTCATCCATATCAGACTATGGGAGGTATGCTTTGCCGCGCGCCAGTACACCAGTCACCGCAGGCGCTACTTCAGTCCGCCGGATACGAAGGACAGAGAGACGGCGCTACATGAGTTACGGTGGACCAAGGTGGAGGCCCACAATGTGTGGCTGGGGACTCTGAACAGAAACCCGTAGGGACGCCGTGCCGCTACCATACGGTGCGGAATAAGACCGGAGCTCCTGCGCCGACAGAGTCTCTGGCCCCAGCTTGCAGAGGGTATGGTGCACGCTTTGTTCCATTGGTGAGTGCACTCTCCCCCACTTATGGCCCTGCTAATTTCGGTGTCCGACACGAACCACGACGGTGACAATGACGATGAAAGTCCGTAGGTAACCGAGGTAGAGCTGAAAGTGGATGGCGGCACGAAGCAAGAACGCTAAAAATACCATGCCTGAACTCATTGACTTACCTGGGAAAGTCTGAGTCCTGGCTTCAGGAGCTGTCGGGCCTAGACTAAGAGGGCTCTTTAGCGCATATTAGGAAAGGGGCCAGTTACGCCTTCATTGGAAGACGAGGAAACTGGTCTTTGTCAGAAAACAGGGGCACCCTGCGGGCTCTCCGCCCGCATACCGGCCCATCGTGCTGCTCAATGAGGTGGGCAAGCTTTTTGTAAAAGCGATTGCAAACCGCTTCATTGCGCGACTGGAGCGGGTAGGGCCGGACCATGCGGATAGCCACTTCGACTTCTGCATGGGGCCCTTCACGGTGGACAATATCATGCGCGTGCGAGCCATCACAACGGGATGTCATCTTGGCAGTGTCTCTAGATATCTCCAACGCTTTCGATTCACTGCCCCGAAGTTACATTAGGGAAGCACTCCGGTATCACCAGGTGCCGACATACCGCCGTGTGACGACGCCTATTTGGAGGATAGGTTAGTCATCTACCGATCACCAGAAAGAGTGGAAACGGCGAGAGATGTCATGAGGTGTCACGCAGGGATCGGTACTAGGGCCGCCTTTGTGGAACATCGGTTACGACTATGTGCTGCGCAGCGACCAGCTGTCGCAGCATGCTAACAGTGAGGCATATATCAGATGCTACAGTTGCGGGTCAAAGTATGACCTGGTTTGTGCAAATGTGACCCCCAATAATTACGAATGTATGGACGCTAATCACAAAATATCACAAAACCTCCCCAGCGGGGTCAGCATGGTATGCTGAACTGACGACACTCTGGTCTTGGCGAATGTCGCACCGAGAATTCGGCAACTGGGACTCGAGGTGGCACTGCACGTCTGAGGCTATCGTGCATTCATGGCCGTCGAAACGCGCCACCACCGGGTTTTTTTTTTTTTGTGAACATTTAATTTTTATCTGAATTTACACACACAATAAATAACAAAATTATAGTTTTAATAAAATAATTATAGTCTGTTTCACATATAGAAGTTCCTTCGCCGTAATGTTGGCTCCTGCCCCAATCTGTCTTAGAAAAACGAAAAGAAAAGAGTTGCCTACTCTAGCAAAATTGTTGAGCGAATTGCGAAATGAAATCGATTTTAACGGTAGACGCACCATTTTATGGGGAATTATAAGAGGAGAGGGATTTTATTTAAAAAAAAAATACTGGGCAAGTTCGAGTCGGACTCGCGCACTGAGGGTTCCGTGCAAACTACAATTCCCGAATAGTCTCGAAGATTTTTCCGAATTAATTTTTGACTCCTGACTAAGGTAACAACACTGTTTTCAGATTCATTCATATACCTGTGTATCAACGGGGAATACCCTATGAATTTCAATCTCTGAGAGTATCAAAATATAGGTTTTTTTGCGACATAAACTCTTGCGACTAACTTCAATTTCACAGCTTGAAGGGACCACAGACCTGAGTATATGGTTTTAATTTCGTTTTAATCCACGAGTTCTCGAGATAAAGGGTCTTGACAGTCAGACAGACTGACGGACGGACAAAGTGATCATATAAGGGTTCCGTTTTTTCCTTTTGAGGTACAGAGCCCTAAGAAGCAGGTCTAAAGGGGAGGTGTTAATGGAGAGGTACGATATTTGGCGTGGTATTTTCGGTATTTAAAAGAATGGTAGGACAATCGAAATGGAGGCCAGCGTCCTATACTTTATTCAAAAATAGTTTTTACAGTTTCCAATAGAAAAAAAAAGAAAATTATAAGGCAATTGTTAAAAGTATCGAAATATCAGTTAATCTACACTAATATTATAAAGATGGATTTTTTTTATTTTTGTGTGTATGTTTGTAATGAATAAACTCAAACACTACTGGTGCCGATTTAAAAAATTCTTTTACTATTGGTAAGCTACATTCACCCTGAGTAACTTATGCTATATTTATTGCCCGTGCGAAGTTGCCGCTAGTATCAAGTAATTAAATTGCTAAAAATAAAGCAATACTGTTTTTTCGTATTGCCAACATTCTGGCGAAGGAACTTGTTATGTGAAACCACTGAAACGCACTATAAAGAACAACGGCGAGGAAATTGTTGATGAAATTATTAAGCGTCTACCTCATTATTGCACCAGTAAAACAAAAACAAACAATTAAATAAAAAGAGATATGCACTTACGCTCTTAGTCAGGTTGAGGTAGCCGAGCCTGCGGTAGCCAAGCTCAGAGAACAGATATTTGAGGTTGTTGCTGTCCACTGTGCTGCCGTTCCGTTTCGTCTCGATATCATTGTCAAACTCCGAGTACGTGAAGTCTATTAGCATACCGCGGTTGCGCCCGCGCGTCCGGTACAACTTCACATCTGTAATAAGACAGCTGTGGATACTCAAAAGTATTTTTGAATCTAGTGTTATTCAAATTGTGTATGGAAGCACTCCAGAAAGGGTTCCCTTTATTTATTTAAAGTTTCAATACAATTTCACTACACTAAATAGAAGCCCGATCCAATTTTTTTTTAAACTAGAATAAAATCCGTGAACAAAAAGCCAGCTTGTCGTTTAGATGGGTCCAAATTAAGACACTTTCGAAAATGACAAGAAAGTATTTCGGTGCAAGTTGCTGATGGACAATCCTTGCTAAATTGTGCCTATGCAAGTACTGTCGTGCACAAATTCGCAATGAATCAATCTCCAATAGTTATTCGTCATGATAACTTCGTCTATAGTTGCTAATTCGGCGCCGAAACGCAGTATAAGGCTACGGACGGGTTGATGTCATAATTGTGTCTTCGAATTTTTGGTTTTAGGACATACCAGTTTCCCCACAATGTTTTCCTTCACCATTTTGAGATCAGGGTGATGAAATAAATTACATAAAGTAATGTGTCTGCCTGGGTTTGAACCCGCTACCTAGAACTCATAAGTCGGAGCCGTTACCACTACATTGGATGATTTCCTCCCTTCAGATTCAGATTTTTTTGCTGTTGCTAGATCGGCACAACTGTTTTTCATTTTGGCGCGGAGTTTGAGTTGCATCTGTTATTTATATTAAATACAGTGCTGTTTTTAGTTATATCATATCTAGTGTGTATTGCGAATTTCATAATGGACAAAAACATCGAATAAAGAGTTTGTCTTAAATTTTGCATCGCCAATGGAATTTCGTGTTCGGAGACACTGAAAATGTTACAGAAGGCTTACGGTGAATCGACTATCAAAAACACGTGCTAATGACTGGTACAAAGCATTCAAAAGCGGTCGAGATGAATCGAAGATTTGCCTCGCTCTGGTAGGCCATCAATCTCTGCAACTGAAGTTAACATCGCAAAAGTGAAGGAAATAGTGACTGAAAATCCTCATTCAAGTTTGAGAGAGATAGCCGCCGAACTTTCTGTATCTCACGAATCGATCCGTACCATTTTAACTAATCATTTGGGTATGAAATACCTATGTTGCCGCTCGGACCTGAATTTTCTCCAAAAACTCAATCGCATGAGAGTCGCTGAGGACATGCTAGAACGAGTCAATTCCGACTCAACATTCATGAAACGCATTGTTACTGACGACGAGACGTGGGTTTACGAGTTTGACATGCAAACAAGTCAACAAGCTTCGGAGTGGCGCCTTTCAACTGAACCAAAACCGAAAAAACCACCCCAAAGTCGATCAAAAGTCAAAGTCATGTTGACTGGTTTCTTTGACTATCGCGGTTGTGCACTCGGAATTCTTACCGGAAGGTCAAACGGTAAATAATATTATTTGAGCGTTATGAGGCATTTAAGAGAGCAAATTCGACGAAAAAGGCCAGATTTTTTGAAAGAAAACTCTTGGATTTTGCACCACGATAATGCGCCTTCACACACGGCCATCATTGTGAACGAACTTTTGACCAAACACTCAACAAATACCATTGAGTAGCCACCATGTTCGCTAGATATGGCTTCAGCCGACTTCTATCTTTTTCCTAAACTCAAATTACCACTTCGTGGCACCCGTTTTCAATCTGTAGACAATATAAAGGAGAATTTGCGGCGAGAACTGAACTCAATTTCGGAAACAGCGTTTAAAAAATGTTTTGATGATTGGATTATTCGTTGGCGTAAGTATAATTTGAAGGTCATACTTTGAAGGTGATAAAATAAATTTGGATGAATAATAAAAATTTGTGTATTATTGATCTTTTCCCGGTACTTTCTTGACATATGTGATGATATATATCATGATATATATCAGCGGATATATATATCAATTGAGTTTTTCCTGACTTCTGAACTAAAAATTTTCTGAGTTTAATGTTTAACCTGGCAACATGTAGCGAAAACTGCAATTCAGAACAATTTAGATTGTTTCCTAAAATGGCAACCTCATTTAAAGTTGAGGAAATCCCCTTTAACTTACCAGTACCGCAAGCTTTTTATTGAAATTAAAACCACAACCTAATTATATAGGCTAATATCTATACATTGAGATTATAGAACACCAACCAAACCACTATTGTCACTTCTATATTCAATTTTACAAACAAACCTTTAAAGTCAGCATCCTCCATAAACTTTGTGCTCTTAATCACAGTAAATGGTGGCACCTTTGTATCATCACAGGTTTCACTGTCTTTTTCCGATGAATCTACTTGTGGCAGTGATGGCGGCGGTGAAGTTCTTGGGATGTCTGCAAGACAAATGTTATCATTAAGTTTGAATTTCACAAAATATATTATTAATTGCAAAGTTTCGTAATGACTCACTTCTATTTGTGTCAACTCTGGGTCTATTTGTGCTGAGACTGTGGAAAGCCTCGTTGTCTACAGGACGGGACTGTACATCTGAAAAATATCATCATTCTTCATACTATGAGTCTGCTTGTAGGAAAAACACTTGTAAACATATGAATTTTTCAAAAAAGTTGCATTACTCACTAGGGATGGGATTATATGCCCGTGGCGAAGCAATTGCAAATGGATTGTCAGGGTCTAGATCCCGTACCAGCTCCCAGTAGCCCAGCTCACCAAGTGCATCTACAAGATGACCAAATGCGTACGGTCCACGAAGCATGATAGTCCTGTAGAGCTTACGTTTACGATCCCTTTCACTTTCAGCAACATTCTGTGATTAATTCAGTGTTATTTATGTAATTTTGTATTTACATTATTTTAATATGTTTCAGCCACACCCAGATTGCACAACTAAAATGTTAACTGTACACATTCTATAATTTTGCGTCATATAAATAGGTAAGAAAATATTAATATTATCGTAATTTTTTGAAGTCAACACACAACTACAATTTATTATGTTCACAGGGTATTCACCGAACCATTTAGACCAGTAGTTGATTTAACCGATTATTTTGAAACTAAGGTCCCGGGAAACATTAACTTGAATGTATGACTCATTATTATGGAATGTAGTGCTAATCAATAATTTCACTAACCTTGTACTGCTCGATCATTTGCTCGGAGAATACTCCTTTTTCGTATAGAGCTGTAACGACTGAGTCGAGGTCTGTTCGCTCTACCAGCGAACTAAAGTTATTACGAATAGCATCTTTGTGTTGTTGCTGCATGGTGTCTGCAATTTGTATAGTAAACCAATGATGTAAGACTATCTTTGTTTGACTTAGAAATTGAAGTAAAGATTATAGAAACTTATACAAACAACTTGTAATGAAAAACACTCTTTTAACGGCACTTAAAGATAACAAACATGTACTTTACTTGCTTGATGATTGTGTGTTGTGACTTGACTTTGTGAATGTGAGATGAATGAAGTAAATAAAAAGAATAATGTCAGTATGACAAATGTCAAAATTGACTGAAATTTCCTTAGTTCCGAATTACGTCAACAGTGATAAAATCGCGAATTCAACCTTAATAGTCACAAAATATAAGGACTATTGTCTGTGCGATAAAAGAACCGTCGTGGCGTAAAGTGAAAACAACATTAAAGATTTTAAGTAGCAACACAACCCAGCCATCCGTCAAATGGCAAACGTCATATCAGGTTTGTTTATTGTGTTATTTTATTGTGATTTTTAATTGAAATCTTCAGAAATGTGATAAAAAATTTCACTGAGCTGTAAGGGAAATAATATTTAATATATTACAGTTTTGCCAAAGATAACAAATGGCAAATGACACCATAATTGATCAAAACAAAGTCACGAACTTGGGAAACATTGGTATGCTGTGTTTTTGGTACGTAACACTTTTATTTTAATGTTTTTAGACTTCCTAGGTGAACTCCTGTCCCTGTTATCCCCAAATATATATAAATTAAACGGAAGTTTATTAAAACATGACGATAAACATGACGAGGATTCGCTTACGAGACGCGATACTTGGTAGTCGTCTATTTTGCATTTAATAATAATGTAATATCTTAAATTAACTTACAACAATTGATATTATAAAATTATTTGCGGTGTCAGTTCGAAAGTAAAGTGTGTCGCGAGTGTGATATAATCAACTTTTATATTGTGCAAGATGAACTAAATAACTCATAGTCATAGCATACTATCTGTGTTAGTTATGTCCAATCAAGAAGCTAGCCCTTTTGGGCGTAGCCAACTATTACGTCGAAGTCCTCCGCCGACTCCAACCCAACCTGAACCAGTTCAACCTAGGCAGCAAACACCACCTCGAGCTCCACCCGTGTCGGATGGTGAGTTACCGGAAGAAGTCATTTCGACACCAGAGATCCAGAAATGGATGGGGTCAATAGACACTCTTCTTACTGAGGTCTGCACCATAGTTTCGGACGGGAAAATGAATAGTGATCAGAAGCTCCGTGTCTCCGCTCTTTGTCGCAGGGTTTACAATGGAACATCTCAGATGGCGGTACTGTATCAATCATTAAAACAAAAAACGATTCAAGCACACAACACAGCACAGCACCTTAGGGACCAGCTGGACCTTACAGAATCTGTTAAGGTAATCAAAGAGGCTGTAATTAACAAACTATCACCTTCCGGCAACACCTCTTCATCCTACGCTAGCATGGTTAAAAAAAGTTCCGAAACCTTCATCCGTCCAGCAAATTTGAGTTCAGTGGCTATCTATCCTTGCGACAAGACTAAAACAAGTGATGATACAAAGACACTTGTGCAGAAAATTATATCGCCTGAAGAACTTAAGCTTCATGTCCGTGGCCTAAAGAAAGTAAGAAACGGAGGTGTTCTTATTAGGACCGAAAGCAAAGGCGATATCGAAAAGCTCAGGAATTCCACGAAACTGGTGTCATCAGGCCTTACGGTAGAAGAAGCTCCTAAACGCCGACCTAGGATTGCTGTCGTTGGAGTTCCAGTAGCACTTACTGAAAAGGAAGTATTGGACTGCATTTATGAGCAAAACATCTCAGATAAATTGGCAAACACTACTCGTGAGTCCTTCCTTGCGACTGTCAAATTGAGCCATAAGTCAGGTAAAAAAGGTCTTCCCACCTGCAACTTTATCTTAGAAGTACCCGCTGCCGTCAGGAAAGTCCTAATAAATCAAGGCCGGATTTTTATAAATTGGATATCATGCCCTGTGAAAGATTTCACAATAGTCACAAGATGTTTTAACTGCCAGCAGTTCGGCCACGCAGCCAAGTTTTGTCGTGAAACCAGTCCTACCTGTAACCATTGTGGAGAGACTGGGCATTCCCACAAGGAGTGTAGCAGTAAATCTTCTCCACCCCAATGTGCGACGTGCAAGCGTTTTAAGAGGAAATGTGACCATCAGACCGGTGACGCAGAGTGTCCAGCGCGTAAATATGCGGAAGTTAATTATATCAATTCGATAGACTATGAAGGCGCCTAAGAGCGCCCCGACTAGTTTATATAGTAGCACTTAGTTACGGTTTCGTTAGAGTTAGTTTATCTTTTATTACTTTAGTAACTAGTTATTATGGCTAGTCAGCTAATCTCCGATTTGGATGGATTCTCTGTGGCGGAAGCCAATACCTGTAATGTAGAAGATTGTAAACTTCTTCTTCCTTCTGGGGAAAATATGCTTACGCTGCTTACACAAAATATTCGCAGTATTAATCGCAACATGGATGGGTTTGAAGTTCTATTACAAAGTCTTGACATTAGCTGTGATGTTATTGTATTGACAGAATGTTGGCTGTCAGCTCAGACAGACAATTTACCTTCCCTTGACGGCTACTGCACTCACAAAACAAATTCAAACATGAATCAGAATGATGGTGTTGTGGTATACATCAAAAATAACTTAAAAGTACTCGTGGAAGAGCCTATATTTCAACATAGTAACTGTTTATTAATTAAAATTGTCCCGGATACTGTAATTATGGCCATTTATAGGCCACCGTCTCAAAACATTGACAGTTTTTTAGAATCACTTGATGTCAATTTAAAACATTTATCAGCTTTTAAGAACATTGTTCTAATGGGTGACATAAATATTAATATTGCTTCCGGGAGATCAGATACACATGTTCATAATTACTTAAATATTTGTTCATTTCATGGTCTTTTACCAACCCATTATTATCCCACGCACCAGACTGGATCATGTTTGGATCATTTCATCATAAAAACCAAACTTCCGAACAAAACATTAGTTACTAACTCATCGCTTACGGACCATCAAGCTATTTTACTAACAATACAAAAATCCTCACCTAGAATAAACTGCATGCGTAGTTGTACAAAAATTAACATGATTAATCTAGAACATGACATTCGCGGTATTGACTTTGACCCTGTTTACGAAACTTATGATGCAAATATTTCTTTACAGTACTTCATACACTCGCTACAACATGCAATAAGCAAAAATACAATTACTAAAATAACGTCTAGAAAGTATAATTCTATTAAACCGTGGATCACTCCTGGACTCGTACGTTGTATACGACATAGAGATAAACTACACCAAAAGTCGAAACTTGCACCTGATAATGAAATACTTTCTATTTCATATAAAAGGTATAGAAACTTTTGCAATAATCTTTTAAAAAAAATTAAATATCAACATGAGAAAAACGAACTACAGAAGGCAGGAAAAAACAGCAAACTTGTATGGAAATTTATTAAAACTAATACTTTTCGATCGAAAAATTCTGAACCTCCCCTTGAATTACTGTCAACAGAAATAGATCCAGTCGAAGCCGCGAATAAAGTAAACAGTTTTTTTGCTAACGTTGGCAAAACCTTGGCTGAAAAATCCTTGAACCATAGTAGCTCTTCCCACCAAACGTCAACGCCTGTGATCAGCCCTACGAAAACATCAAAATCCTTTGTTTTATTAGACACTGACGTCAATGAAATTTTAAGGATAATTACAGGGTTAAAGGATGACTGCGCTGTTGGATGGGATAGTATTCCTAATAATATACTGAAAAGGTTTAAACACCTTCTTGCTCCTCCATTAACACATATTTTTCAGTCATGTTTGTCTAACGGAATTTTCCCCAAACCGCTTAAGAAGGCAGTAGTTACGCCAGTTTTCAAAGCGGGAGATAAAAACTGTGTTAATAACTATAGACCGATTTCAGTACTAACAGGACTCTCAAAAATTTTAGAAAAAATTATAAATAATAGATTAATAGAATATCTTGAAGTTAACAAATTGCTTTCCAATAACCAATTTGGGTTTAGACCAAAAAGATCAACTAACCAAGCAGTACACAGACTGTCTGAATATATTAGTACCAAACTAGATAAGGGCATGCACACCATTGGGATTTTTCTGGACCTCGCTAAAGCCTTTGACACAATTTCGTGCTCTATATTACTGCAAAAGCTCGAAAAACTTGGAATAAGAGGCGTGCAACTTCAGCTATTCTCCGATTATCTTAGGGACCGCCAGCAATGCGTTAAAATAGGGTCGTACAAAAGTTCTGAGATGAAAAATAGTTGTTTCGGAACACCACAAGGAAGTATTTTGGCCCCTACGTTATTCTTAATTTACATTAATGACCTATGTAGTTTAGTCCTTCATAATGGGCTAATATTATCATACGCGGATGACACAGCTCTACTATTTTCCGCTAAATCTCAAGTTGAAGCGTATGAACTTGCCCAAAACGGTTTTAATATTGTGTCTAATTGGCTTCATCAAAATCTTCTAACACTAAATATAGATAAGACTAAATACATTTTATTTTCAATGAGAAACATTAATATACCGCTTACGAACCTAAACCTATTTGCACATAATAATTGCAAGCATGCTGACATTGCTTGTAACTGCCCTACTTTAGCTAAAGCTGATCACGTAAAATACTTAGGTGTTACGATTGACACAAATCTAAACTTCCGTAAACACATCGAGTTACTATGCACAAGAGTGCGCAAATTAATGTATATTTTTAAGAACCTACGTCACATAGCCGACTATAAGTTAATTAAACAGGTTTATTTAGCTTTGTGTCAATCTGTTCTCACCTACTGTATTACTTCATGGGGTGGAACTGCAAAGACTATCTTACTTCCTCTAGAACGTGCTCAAAGAGCAATTCTAAAGGTTGCAACCTTCCGCCCTTTTAGGTTTCCCACACATCAGCTATACACTGCATGTAAAGTACTAACAGTACGCCAACTATTTATAATGCACACTGTACTATATCAACACTCTGAGCTTCCTTTTAACCCAGTACCTTCAACCAGGAGGAGGAAAGATTTGGTTTGCACTAAACCACAGACGAAACATGCATTTGCACATAGATTTTATGTATTTTTAGGACCTTTTTTATACAACAAGTTTAACAAATTATTGGATATTTATAGCGTAAATTATGTTAAATGTAGTACATTGGTATTGGACTATCTACTGAATCTTAACTACACAGACACAGAGAAACTGCTGGAAGTTTTAGTATGATTGTACGTTTAGTTTGTAAGTTGTTTTTCTGTAATTTCTGTCTACGTGCACCCGTAGTTATAGTCTTGTAAGTGATGACCCGAAACACAGGTTTTATAAACCTAGCTCGGGCAAGTCGTAATTATACCTTTTTAGTTAATAAAGTAAATTTTCCTGTAGTTTAAATATTTGATAAGTCATTATTATACTCGTAGTTATTACTTGGACACAGCATAATTGTTTAAGATTTACTTGTGGCTGTTACATGTAACTATTTTGTGTAAAAAAATGAAATAAAGATTATTATTATTATTTGTTTATTTTATTTTTGTCAATATTTTCGATGGCTAGTATAAAGAGTATTGATACTTTAAATTTATAATGCATTTCGACTAACTTAAAATATTTCTTTTCAGGCTTGAGTGAGGATACAGTAACTAAAATAAAAAAGGGCAAGTGCGAGTCGGACTCGCGCACTGAAGAGTCTGTACAAATTTACCGAAATCAATTCCCGAATTGAGTTACAAAAATTTTTCCGAATTGCAAACAATTTTTTTTTTGTAGTGATCTGATCTACAAATTTACAGTTTTCTGATTTTTCCCTGTACTTGTTCTATGAGACCTTGTTTTATGCCAAATTTCAGGTTTCTAGGTCAACGAGATTCACCCTATGAACTTTGATTCCCTTGAGTATCGAAATATATGTTTTTTGCGACATAAACGGCCGTATCTTTTTTTTTTCGTTGACTCAGAAGTTTGATTTTTTCACAACTTCAAAAGACCGCAGACTTGTGTGTATCGTTTTAATTTTAACTCGATACCTCCAAGCGTTCTCGAGTTAAAGGGTCTTAACAGATAAACAGACGGACAACCAAGTGATCCCAAGGTTCTTATATGCGAGATGGTCCCTTACAGGCTAAATAGATTTTTTACGAAGCAACATTACAAATTGTGAAGTGTACTTTATTTTTATAGTCATTAAGTTCATATTTTTCATTGATTATCTAAAGGCAAAAGTGTACTAAGAAAGATAACGAGTAAGTGGTACTGTGTCCCATTTTTACCTTTATATTTAACAAACATAAACTTGCTGCTAGCTACAATATTCCAGTCAGTGATAATAGACCAATCCCAGTCAAAGTGATGGAACCATTTTCGTTGGAACTTGGTAAGTGGTCGTTGGTGGAACCTACCTCGATAGTCGATAGGCAGTACAGCATTTCCTTCACGCTATTTTCCTTTACCGGTTTTTTTTTTTTTCGATTAGAAAAATCATCTTATGACAACCCCCGCTCTTGGGCGGAGCGGGAGATAGTGTCAGACTCTTACTGACTAAAAAACCCATCCCGTTCCTTCAAGCCTTCATACCGGGGCTCGAGCGCCCTTTCGGATAACCCTTCCTTTACCGGTTCGTGTTTGCATTTAAATGTTCATCATCGTTGCAATCGAAAGATGTCCACTGTTCGACATAGGCTTCCCCCAGGTGTCGCCACAACGGCATTACGCAAAAACTTATAAACGGATGAATTTAATGATAAACGTTGCTATAATGTAGCTTATAACCTATATTTTTGCTAAGTTTCATCACGTGAGCAAGTTCAATAAATGGGCTACTAATATTATAAATGCGAAAGTTTGTGAAGGTAGATCTATGTACTCGTATGTATGGATGTGTCGCGCAAAAACTACTAGACAAATGAACTTAATTATAAACATTTCAATAATATAGCACATAAGCTATAACTTTGCAGTTTCATTAGGTGAGCAAATTCAGAATAGGATAATTTTTATTATAGAGTGAAGCCGCTGGAAGAATCTAGTCTAACATAGTTTAAAAATATCAAGATTTAATAGTCGCTCTATAATGACGTCACAATGTTGCTTACATAACAAAAACGATATTTATCTACAGCAGCGCCCTCAAATCCCACGACGGTTTACTTTCCGCACAGACTCTATTGAGTACTATTTGTGACGTTGTGCATTGGTCGGAACAGCGATGTAAACGCTATTAACGCAATTCGGAACACGGGGATTGTTTCTATTATTTTTTTTCTTTTCACGCTATTTGGGCCGAATAACGTTGTTACACCATACCACTTACCCTTAGTTCTGAATTACGTCAAAAGCGATTATATCACGAATCCGACCAAATTTAATAGTCACAAAATATAAGGACTATTGAGTACTATTTAGGACTTAGCGCGTTGGTTGGATTCGTGATATTATCTCTTTTGTCGCAATTCGGAACGCGAGGTTAGTCGTCACATCACTTAGTATTAAGCGCCGTACGCACAATCCATCTTGACGTACGTCCGTGCTGTACGTCCGGTGCTGGACGTAGCATACGCACCATTGTGCAAAGCATCCAGCTGCTAGAGGTCACAGATTATAAATAGACGTAATTGAACCATTTTTTCAAGAAAAAGTGTTTAAATTAAACGAATTTTCTATAAAACTCTGTACTTCTTGGTTGTATGATCTTTTCATTTCATAATTTCATTGGCATATGATATTTTTGAAGCTTACCATACACAAACGTTCGTCGAACCATAGACAAAACGAGTCTGAATAACGCGTAGTGTAATAGATCCATTCGGCTGTTCTATTTCAAAACCTAGTAAGGGACACTTTTTACAAAAACCGTTTTATTACATAATCTTGCTAATCTAATAAGGCTACCAAATACCAAAACACCAGATTTTTAAACTGTCATTTAAGCAGATATTTTTAACCATCGATACCTAGTAAGTGCACTATTCACTTCCTCTGTACCACTTTAAAACTTAGTAAGTCACTTTAACATAATTAAAACCTAGCAAGTCTCAGAGACTTGCTAGGTTTTTAAATGGTTGATGCACTTTGCTAGGTTTATATAATAAAGACCTTGAAATAAAAGAGTTGAGAAAAAAGTAAGAGCAAGAGTAGTAAGTCGCAATACTTGTGCTTACGCAGTACGCTGCAGTCGACGTCAACACGCTAATGAAAGAAGTTCTGTGTATCACAACCATAATTGGATCCTTTAGACTGCAATGATTATGATAGTAAAAAACTTCTTGAAAAATCTTAAATCGGTGACGATATAAGATTCTTCAAGGAGCTATCTAACAAAAGGTCATACTGATTAATTAATCCGGGGGTCCATTTGTATGGAGAAAACAAATCTCACGTGGTTGAGTTCATTGGTAGAAGCTTTAGTTTAAAGTGATGTTTAACTATATAAGTATGTAAGTAATTATATTTATATAGATAAACATCACTATAAGTCGGATTTTCTTTGCTATTTGGATTTGAATTTTTAGGTTTCCGTACTTCAAAAAGAAAAAACGGATCCCTTATAGAATCACTTTGTTGTTCGTCTGTCTGTCCATCTGACAATAACCTTAGCCAAGATCAGTAAATCATTTTTAGTAAATAGCATACGCTTTTATAACAAGCTACCAAAAGCGGTGACTGAACTTAGCGAAGGAAAGTTCAAAACCCATATTAAGCGTGTTATGTGCGTGTAGACTGTGTCGAAGACACGCTTGTTTGGCAATGACTGCCTCTGCATTTGTGGCCCCCTGGTAACTCATAATATTGTGCGAATGTATCTATTAACTGCTCCATCTTTGTTTTGTAACATATTTTTTCTTTTCTCTAACACATGGATTTTGCAATATTTTTTTTTTTATATTATCTGACTCCAACCACATTAAATTCGTTAGTTTTTCTTTTTTTGGTTGTTAACGTCTCATTTACTGACAGTTGTAAAAAAACAGATTTTAGAATTTAGTCAATGAGATATGCCAGACAAAAACCATATCAAAACCCAGCAAGTGCACTTACTATGTTTTGAAACTAATTGCTACATGAACTTAACTATCACGTGTCTATTTTCAAAGTTAATAAGTGGTTTAAAATTTGCATTAAACACTTATATTAAAATATTTTTATTACTATGTATTCGTTATGTGGTATTATTATAGCATTTTTTTTAACTTAACTTAAATTCTTTTCATAGGCTGAACTATTTTACGTTTTTGCGCTCTCCTGTAAAATTTAGTTTTAAGCACTTACAGTCTGTCAAGAAAGTCATGAAAAGAATGTTTTGGGAACTACTGTTTTTGCTAATACTGGCAACACTGAATAATTGTTAAGCTGAGTACCTGAACTGTCACGTCGTATCTGTGTGGTTGATTTTTTATAATATTTCGGTGCTATTTCGAGTTTTTTTAATCGTGTAAGCGTTAGGATACAAAAAATGAATCGAAATGTTTATAAGAGCGGTGCGAGACAAATTATATTTAAAGTTTTTCGAGGGTGTATGGCCGAAATTCAAGGTGGGAGTGCTGGGACGAACAAAGACGATGTTTATGGTCGAACAGCAAAGTTAACCGGTACGTAAATATATTCTAAAGTTTAACACACTAACGGAAATATAATGTTTTAACAATCTTCTGTTTTTAAGTACAATTTATCTATCTTTAACATTGTTTAAGTCTTGCTAAGGTTATGAAATTTACCTACGATTTATTATACTACCACTTAACGGTTTTGATATTTTGGTGTTTTTTATTTAGGTATGATAAATGTATTTGTATATTTAACATAATTATCTTTATTGACTTCAGGTGTTTCCGAAAGTACAGTTCGGCGCATTGTGGACTAAAGCATGAAGAATGGAGATAAATTTTCAACGCTTGGAAAACACAGGAAAGGCCGACCTACGAAACAAACTACGAGTCAGATGTTGGCCGGTTTCATTTTGAAGAAGTTTCAGGCTACATTTCTGGAGTCGAATACCTCGACTCTGATTATTTGGATTCGGATTAATAAAGATTTATTTCATAAATTTTTTATTTTTGCAATGAGCTCATACCTATCGATACTCAGCGCCATGCTGACGGCAGTGCAGAGAGGCAAAACATCGTGATTTGCACTTTGTAGTAAGTACATAAATGCTAGTAGCTGAAAGGACGAAAACTAGGGTTGATCAAACCAGACATGAATATAAAACCAGATATTCAGAAGAATGTCTGTTTTGATAAACTTTTACGTGTAGGTACGTAGGATAAACATATAATTATCCTAATAAGCAAATAGAGAAGTATGGTTTCGTCGCAATGTTTATAAAACAAAAATCAGACTGGTAGAGAATGCCTAAGGAATTAACTCCGCCTTTGTACTTTTGTGTTGAATGAAGTTTTAATAAATAAATGAGAGCTACTATAACTATTATGTATCAGTTAAAATTAAACGTCACTTGAATGAAAATTAGTTCTAATAAAAATGTTGTTCGCCACTACGACAGAGTTAGTACCTTTATTTATAGGGAGCCACTACCAATGAAAGTCAAAACTCGTTTGCAAGCATGTATTAAATAGATAGACGAGTCACGAGTGTCAGATAGATCGGTAAAATAATGTACCTACACGGCAGTAAAGGGACCGTAAATCGGTAATTATTATTTTATAAATAAAAGTATCAATATCTTTTAGTCGAAATTTATTGGGATACCATGTTTAATGATGGTAGCGCCCTCCCTTCTTTTCATGACTTTCTTGACAGACTGTACTAGGTTTTGAAATGGGGCAGCCGCATTACGCACTATCCATCTGCACAAGTGTTGGGATTTTATGCGAATAATACTCAAAATGATTAAATACTCAATAAATACTCGTTTTTATTGGATAAATACTCGATTAAAAACGAGTATTTATTGAGTATTTATTCATTTTAAGTATTTAATCGGACAAAATCCCAACACTAATCTGCACGATGTCCGTAGTGAGGGAGGGCTCGCTGGATCGAAATGTCATCGTGCACGTCCAGCAAGCAATTAATAATAATAATTGACGTACGTCAAGCCTACGCACGGGAGTTTTGCATCGTGAATCGTGTATGACCTTGGCGGGACGTACGTCAAGACGGATTGTGCGTACGGCGCTTTACTGTTAGGGACTCTGTGGCTGGTCTGTGCTCTCATGTTCTGTGGACCTAAACGTCAAATAATAGACACACGTCATATAATTACATTTTTATAAATATTCCGTTCCGTACATACCTCAGTATCACTCAGTATATTTCTCGTTCGGTTCAGTAACAGTCGGAAAGTTAACAATAATGAAGCTGACATTATTTGCGATTTGTGCTCTCTTGGCTACGACCGCGGCTTACGAAAATTCAGATATTAAATCAGCAAGAATTGAGGTTAGCTACCTACGCAACATCCATTTACAGACACCGATATCCTGAAATTATGTATGTAGTTAATTGATTTGAATGCTCGTTCTAGACTTGCAGAGGATGTTCGCTGAACCGCCTCCCGGAAGTAAAGAAATTTGTGATGGAAGATGCTCCTTTTTACAATGACTTGGTAGTCAACTTCATTTCGGGAGCGCCCCCAGAGTTGGTGCTGCTCGGTGAAAGCGATAACGAGCTGGAGCGCCTGCCGCTGTCGCAGCTCACCCGCCAGGAGTGCAATGAACTCGTCCAGGAAAGAGGTTTTACCAAGAAAAACAAAGATAAAGAATTGTAATGTAGTTCTCAGTTGTGTACCTAATTAATTTTAAGTTACTGCTTTACATAAAGCATTTATGTAACATTCCTACTCATATAAACGTAAGCGAACAAATTTCGTTAAGTTATTTTATAGATAAACCAGTTCTTTTATTTCTGAGTTTTCATCATGTGGTAGATTATTGCGAATCATTGATAACACCAGTATATTGTGAGATAACACAAGTGAAACACCCACTTATTAAGTTTTGTTTATTCAGTTCCATACATTCATGTTCTGTTACACTTTACAGAGATATTTAACACAATGACATGTTTGGATATTATATTCTGTTGACTGTAAATATGGAATGCTATTATTGATTACTATTATTCAGACATTTTTGATGGAAAACAGAATTATCTTATTTGCAATTTGTTTTTATTGTACTTTTACAAACAAAAGCAGTCCAATGCCATTTTAAAGTAAAATATTTTCAACAGACTTAATACATTGTTTCATTTCTCTGGTTATAGTTTACATGAATTTTGACATAGGTGTGTATAGGATAAAAATAATAATATTACATGATATTTTCAATAAAATACATTTGTGTGCAGTTACCTTAATAGCATGCCTGTACTGTACAACAATTTTCAAGTATAGTATCTATCCTAAACATTAATAATTGTATTTAAAAATTAACATTTCCAGTCTAGTAAAATTATTTATAAAACATTCATTCAATTTTTTTTATAAAAAATAACAGCACATGGAAGTTGCTGGCAGATATTTACAAGATTGAAGAGAACAGAGAGTGTATAACAAGTAGTTGGGTATTGGGGGGCTCAGGTGAGCAGAGTGCAGTCCAGGTCCTCGTCGCGGCCGTCGGCGAGGTTGCGGCGCAGCACGCGCGCCACCACGTCGCCCAGCGCCTCGCGCGCGCCCTCCTCCAGCAACGCCATGCATTGCTGTACACACAACACATAGCATCAATACTAATATTTGCAGTACAAAGACTATGTGGCACAACAAAAAGTTAACTAGAAGGACCTGTTGTAACGTCAGATCATTGATTATGTATTTTAAGGGTTACTATTTTATTCAAAATATGCACTTTGAACATGGACCAGTTCAACATATTTATGTATGTAGTATGCGAAAATAAATGCGTATCTGAAGACATAACCCGTATGACTTAATTAACCACAAAATATACAGGTACATAAGTCAATCTACATACAAAGCACACTCGAGCAATGCACACATACATAGACACCGCTCATGGACACGATATCTCGGAGCGCCTCGGCCCACTCGTCGAACAGTTCCGGCTCGAACGCTCATTAGTGTGAGTCCACCGAGCGTAGGTATAAAAAATGAAGTACATACATGAGATTGTCTTCTGTACCTATCTATTTTGTGACTCAACTGAGCACCTCGCTGGAAATAGAATAAACTTAATTGTACATCAAAAAAATAGTACCTAACAAAACTTTTTACACCGACTATTCATTAAACCCCAAGTGAACGCCGGCGTTCGCGCACCTATTGTCTTTCAATTGTGTCTGTGATTTCCACGATTGAAAGTTTAAATCTATGAGTACAATGGCGGTTTTATCACTATCAGTGATATACCAGACAACCTACCACCCACATAGGTACCTTAATAAAGAATGAAAAAAGAAAAATGTAAAAAATATTGTTTCGAATTGCATTGGTGCATAGTGTAAGTCGTAAAAGTTTTAGGTAACAATAAATTACAATTTATTTCTTGTAATTTATTTGTGAAGTTGAAAGTTTTTAGAGAGATTAAGAATTAAACTGGTCAGTGGGTAGCCTTAAGCTAGAACTACATTAGACCGACGCACACGTTTAACACGCCTGATTTGTACGGAGAACGACGTCGCGTGGCGTGGATCTAGTGTAGCTCTACAAGTTTAGTTTCCATATAAAATGTATGGAGACCGATGCGCCCAGATCGGCGTGTGTGGCACACGTGTGCGCAGTGTAGTTCTAGCATTAGGGGGGCGGACTTCAATAAAATAATAATAATTGAATATGTAAAATAAACATCTTATTTTTTCCTTATCTACTACATTTAATAATCTAGAAAGGTTAAGTATGTTATTTTGTTTGTAGGAGGTAATCTCTGAAAGTACGGGCAAAAGCTAGTCGCATATAAATGCAAGTTTCCAAACAAACGGTTCCAATATGATTAATTGTTATCATTACGTGATGTTGTTTCCTATTCTTTTGGTGGGTAATCTTATCAAGTCAGTAAAAGAAGCTATTAAGACCGCACCTTATCTATGTAGATCACATGATAAAACTGATATCAATCTCTTTTTACATCGCTTTTTCTACGAAATGCGGCTTGCTGTGTACATAATATTCTGAGTATTGTTGTAGTTATCGTAATATTTGGATGTTGTGATACCTGATTATTCGCACGTCCGGCCCGGGAATATTGAACAACGTAAACATTCATTCGAAGAATGCACATCCTTAATACTATGTCAAAAGCTTAGAATGCATGTGATGCATGCACTGAGAATATTATCGTCAAACCTGTCTGATGGGAACACCGAAATACACTGCTTTGCAATGGGTAGGTACTAGTAGTTAGGCGAACAACTTGAATTAGAATTTTCAAATTCGAATTTGTCGCCTATTAGGCATTAGCGTGGCTAATTAACCACAGCATTAGTTGTGACCATATTATCGGGATTCGGCGATATATTAGGTATAACGTTATCGCGACAAATGTGGCCGAATGCTTGTCGCGGTACTGTCGGTACTAATGACGACAACATCGCGTGTATCATACGAGGCGTTTATCGCGACACAAATATTCACGCGATAATATTATAGCCTAGCTAGATCACGACAATGGGTATCGTGGTTTAGAGGTTAATCATCGTTGACTTGTAGGTAAACAAAAATGTTTTACGAAATGAATAGGATAGCTGTAGTATGCCCCATTTTATGTCATTTAATTAACCCTTCTAATACTGTCAATTAGAGACACAATAGAAACACAATGACAGCCTGAACGTCGGCGTTTACTTGGGGTGTGACTACCGTCGAATTTCTCGAACACTACTGAAGTATCAATTTATTTGTTCGAGTACTAAATCAGTACTGGAACATCAACTTGAGTGATTTAGAACTGAGTTCTGTTGGTTGGTAGTGGATATGTGGTAGTCTCGGACACAAGGTAAGATGTAAAAAGGTTTGTTTGTAGGAGAAATCAGTGCCGAGTGCCATAGTTACTTTTTATAATGAAAAAAAAAAGCGAACAATTTCTGTGGGAAAGACTATGGGATCGAGGTCGTGGGAAACGGTAGTTGTTGATAAGATTGCAAAATTGTTTGCGTGGTGAGCATTGACTTGATTGCAATGATGTTATATCTAGCCGATTTCAACCACAGCGACCGCATTTCTTGGCTCCTCATAATGGTTGAGCAATATTTACCGTGTGGAAGTTTTCGTCGTGCGGCAGGCGCAGCACGGCCCGCAGCGCGATCTCGGCGTTGGCGCGCACGTAGGTGTTCTTCTCCTTGGTGCCGTTGACGAGCGCGGGCAGCAGCGCGTGCAGCAGCTCGGCGGCCGGCCCGCACGCGCTCAGCGGCGCCGAGCGGCCCAGCATGCACGCCGCGCGCGCCATCAGCTGCTTCACCTCGTTACTTGGATGGTTCATACTCTGTGGGAGACAGCTGCATATTAACACCATCATATATACTATCTCTTATGTTCCATTAATTTGGTCAGAAACAGAACGTGTTCGAGGACAGCTGCACAGTCACACTACGCGGTTGAAATGACTAAATGTTACACGGCGGTGATTGGTTCATTTTTAAGGTTCCGTATCCAATGGGATTTAAGTGATACTGGAGAAGGATGCTCCATATCCCTTGAAGAGCATTTCGGACTATAGTAATCATTTTGCAAGAACTCAAATCTCCTCACAACTGTAGTCCAAATATTTTCGCGAGATTCTGTAATACTTCGGTCACATTGTAAGGAAAGACGGTGTCAACCTCGAAAGGCACATTGTGACCGGTAAAGTGAATGGGGGAAAAGGCCTCGTGTGCAGCCCAATACATTGGTCCCACCAGACCCTCGATATACAATTCCCTTCACACTGCCAGAGACAAAAACAGATGGAGGAATATCAATCAAGTACCGTATGAGCACGCATTAACGCAGTACGCATTGTTCGTCTGTCTGTCATCAGCCAGGCTAGGTGTTAAATAAACCGTTATAGCTAGACAGTTGAACAATTTTCACAGATGATGTCTGTTGCCACTATAACAAGAAATGCTAAAAACAGAATAAAATAAATTGTGTAAAAAAGTTGAATAGATAAGTATGGAATCCTTCGTGCGCGAGTTCGACTCGCACTTGGCCGGCTTTTTATACTAATAATATTATAAAGAGATAGTTTTTTTTTTGTTTGTAGGAGGTAATCTCTGGAAGGACTGGTCCGGTTGCTAAAATTTTTTCACCGATAGAAAGCTACTTTATTCCTGAGTGACATAGGCTATTTTTACGCGGGCGAAGCCGCGGGCAATTGTTTAGTATACATATATACACCATAACAATAATAAAATCTCCATTATCTTGCTACCAAACTTTGTATATCTCAATTACTTCCTAACTGTAACTTTCCACAATACTTCCATACTATATGTGGAGGCTTGTAAATGGCTCATCGTGATCTATTTTAACGTTTATCTTGTATTGTCAGCTGTAAGCCACCCAAGTAAAATAAAATAAATAAATAAAATTAGAGATTTCCTGAGCCTAAGAAGGGCCCGTCCAGTCCGCCAGATATATCGAGCGGACTTCTCGCTAGCGATCTTTTACAAACTACTTTTCCGTATCTTGAACTTTTCAAATCACTGGTAGTTCTGCGAAAGTGTAAGATAATGCCTAACAGTGGGATGTAACGAAAGTAGCTATATCCGAACCGGAGTTATTAAATTTGGTTTACCGAAATCGGAAACAAAAGCGTCAAATGATACAATACGAAAAGTGATCAAAAATTCAAATAAGTATAAAAATGTAGAGCGAATTCACAACATTCCAAAAACAAGTAAAAGAGTAATCGACACAATGCAGTGTAGGCGGGGAGGTCCTCCACGTCACAAGTATAAACATGTCTGTACCTCTGATACAAGTTCCGATCAAATCGGAGTCGAATGTGCACAATCATTCGGAATTGGAATGAAATCTCCGTAATGTCTGTGATCTACATATTTTACTCTCTAGCTTTGAGATAATAAACTGTTAATTTTGTCATTGTAATTGGAAGTTACAGTAAACTATCTTGACGATGAGCTAAATTAAAACTACAATTACAAAATGAAATACCACTCACTCTGACAAACGCCGATAGGATAGCGGGCGGCACTGGGCGGCCCTCCTGTAGGAGATACCGCATGAGGTAGCCCATGGCCCTGATGCCGTTGCACGCGATAGGGATCTTATCATTAGCGAGTAGAGCCAGCAGCGCCTTATCCATTTTCTCTTCATCTTTGTACACCACTGCGGGCGTCTCTTTGAGCGCCACGAAGAGCGCGGTGGAGCGGCCGTGCGCGAGCAGCCAGTCGGAGTCCGAGGAGTTGAGGATGTGGTGCTGCAGCGCGGCGTCGCGGTGCGTGTCGGGCAGGCAGTGCAGCATGGCGCCCAGGCAGCCGGCCGCCTGCGAGCGCGGCGGGTCGTCCGGGTGCGCCAGCAGCCCGGCGCCCGTCAGCGTGGGCAGGATCACCAGCGCGGTGCTCGCCGTCATCTTGTCGCCGCCTGCCGTGATCACGCCGCGTAACGCCTGCAGCATCGTCTCCTTGATGAGCGGGTCCTCAATGTTCTTCATGGTGTTGTGCATCTCGAGGAACAGCGGGTCTGCGCGAGAGTGGATGACGACCAGCTGTGAGAGTGCCAGGCACGCCTTGATGCGCACGGGCCGGTTCGGGTCGTTGAGTGCTTTGAGGAACGTCGTTTGCAGTTGTGGGAGGAACTGCTTCAACATCACGCCCACCTGGAAACAACGATGACATGTATTCTGATCCTGTGATAGGTGCAGGTTTGGTGAAGTGAAATGGATCGAGTGAAATGGTCAAGTTCTCTAGTTTTAAATGAATAAGGTACCTTCGTCAACAAGGTGGCTAACGTCTCCAGCACAGCCGCTTTGACGCTGGAGTTGAACCGGTCTCCCAGGATCCTGATGAGGGGGCCGGTGATGTGCACGACGGAGGGCTGGATGGCGGCCGCCGACGTCAGCTTGATGATCTCGCCCAGCATCAGCGCTGCGTTCTCCTTGTCTTCAGGGAGCCCGTTCAGGATGGACTCACGGAACAGGGGCAAGATTGGGGCTAAGCCCTGGGTGGAGAGAAAAATAAATTACACTACATAATCAAATTACTTTTCTATTATACATAAGTAAAATAAATTGTTTTTTTATGTCCAAATTACGAAACCTCTTTCAAAGATAGAAAGTTACACGCAGTATTGCAGGGTGCCATAAGCTAATTTTTATCCAAAAAAGCTGCACATTTCCCGTAGGATAAGTTAAGGAAACCCAGTCGCGGTTAAAAGTTAGCTATCAATGTATATCGTTCCCTGTGAAATACATACAGTTTGCTAGAAGTAAACCTATGTAGATGGCTCAACGCAAGAGTTTTGTCTTTGTATATATTTTGTATCTTTACCTTGGGCAAACAGAAGCCAGGCAGGAGTTCATCGGGTTTCAAATCCGCCGCCGCATACCGGACGGCCTGCCTGACGTCGGACACATGGGCTATCTGCCTCTCGGGGTCGAGCGACTTGGTGAGCGCCCCCAGCGCCTCCCAGGCCATGAGCAGCACGTCGCGGTCGGCGTCCCCGAACAGCAGGATGAGGCCGCGGATGAGCTGCGGCACGTGCGGCGACAGGTCGGCGCGCGTGTGCGACACGAAGGCGCACAGCAGCGACGCGGCCGCGCAGTGCCGGGGACCCTCTGTCGTGCGGATCGTCTCCAGGAGGGTGTCGATTATGCTGTGCGAGATAGGGATCTATTTAAGGCATCATCTGTTTGATGTTGACGATTTGATTTGAAGGAATGATCATAAAAAGTCACGCTGCTGCTTCCCTATCGGATTGATAGTTTTTGTCACATTTATGTTTAAATGGTCATAGATAAGGGATGTAGTCGAGTTGCATTGATAACGTCACTATTTTCTTAACGGAAATAGACTACAGTATCAAATCGCAAGACACATTAATCTTTGTGCTCATAGACTTATGGCTGAGAGAATTCATGGACCACTTTAGTAAACTGATGGTGAAATTTATTTATTTAGCCAGTATAAGCAGTGGACAGTACCTTCTAACCCCAGGCGGGTCGACGACGGGCAGCAGCGCGTCGCGGCAGTGGTCTCGCTCGCGCGCCTCGTCGGGCTGGGCGCGCGCCGCCACGAGCGCGCTGAGCAGCGCGGGCAGCACGCGCGGCAGGTGGCGCGCCAGTATAAGCAGTGGACAGTACCTTCTAACCCCAGGCGGGTCGACGACGGGCAGCAGCGCGTCGCGGCAGTGGTCTCGCTCGCGCGCCTCGTCGGGCTGGGCGCGCGCCGCCACGAGCGCGCTGAGCAGCGCGGGCAGCACGCGCGGCAGGTGGCGCGCCAGTATAAGCAGTGGACAGTACCTTCTAACCCCAGGCGGGTCGACGACGGGCAGCAGCGCGTCGCGGCAGTGGTCTCGCTCGCGCGCCTCGTCGGGCTGGGCGCGCGCCGCCACGAGCGCGCTGAGCAGCGCGGGCAGCACGCGCGGCAGGTGGCGCGCCAGTATAAGCAGTGGACAGTACCTTCTAACCCCAGGCGGGTCGACGACGGGCAGCAGCGCGTCGCGGCAGTGGTCTCGCTCGCGCGCCTCGTCGGGCTGGGCGCGCGCCGCCACGAGCGCGCTGAGCAGCGCGGGCAGCACGCGCGGCAGGTGGCGCGCCAGTATAAGCAGTGGACAGTACCTTCTAACCCCAGGCGGGTCGACGACGGGCAGCAGCGCGTCGCGGCAGTGGTCTCGCTCGCGCGCCTCGTCGGGCTGGGCGCGCGCCGCCACGAGCGCGCTGAGCAGCGCGGGCAGCACGCGCGGCAGGTGGCGCGCCAGTATAAGCAGTGGACAGTACCTTCTAACCCCAGGCGGGTCGACGACGGGCAGCAGCGCGTCGCGGCAGTGGTCTCGCTCGCGCGCCTCGTCGGGCTGGGCGCGCGCCGCCACGAGCGCGCTGAGCAGCGCGGGCAGCACGCGCGGCAGGTGGCGCGCCAGTATAAGCAGTGGACAGTACCTTCTAACCCCAGGCGGGTCGACGACGGGCAGCAGCGCGTCGCGGCAGTGGTCTCGCTCGCGCGCCTCGTCGGGCTGGGCGCGCGCCGCCACGAGCGCGCTGAGCAGCGCGGGCAGCACGCGCGGCAGGTGGCGCGCCAGTATAAGCAGTGGACAGTACCTTCTAACCCCAGGCGGGTCGACGACGGGCAGCAGCGCGTCGCGGCAGTGGTCTCGCTCGCGCGCCTCGTCGGGCTGGGCGCGCGCCGCCACGAGCGCGCTGAGCAGCGCGGGCAGCACGCGCGGCAGGTGGCGCGCCAGTATAAGCAGTGGACAGTACCTTCTAACCCCAGGCGGGTCGACGACGGGCAGCAGCGCGTCGCGGCAGTGGTCTCGCTCGCGCGCCTCGTCGGGCTGGGCGCGCGCCGCCACGAGCGCGCTGAGCAGCGCGGGCAGCACGCGCGGCAGGTGGCGCGCCAGTATAAGCAGTGGACAGTACCTTCTAACCCCAGGCGGGTCGACGACGGGCAGCAGCGCGTCGCGGCAGTGGTCTCGCTCGCGCGCCTCGTCGGGCTGGGCGCGCGCCGCCACGAGCGCGCTGAGCAGCGCGGGCAGCACGCGCGGCAGGTGGCGCGCCAGTATAAGCAGTGGACAGTACCTTCTAACCCCAGGCGGGTCGACGACGGGCAGCAGCGCGTCGCGGCAGTGGTCTCGCTCGCGCGCCTCGTCGGGCTGGGCGCGCGCCGCCACGAGCGCGCTGAGCAGCGCGGGCAGCACGCGCGGCAGGTGGCGCGCCAGTATAAGCAGTGGACAGTACCTTCTAACCCCAGGCGGGTCGACGACGGGCAGCAGCGCGTCGCGGCAGTGGTCTCGCTCGCGCGCCTCGTCGGGCTGGGCGCGCGCCGCCACGAGCGCGCTGAGCAGCGCGGGCAGCACGCGCGGCAGGTGGCGCGCCAGTATAAGCAGTGGACAGTACCTTCTAACCCCAGGCGGGTCGACGACGGGCAGCAGCGCGTCGCGGCAGTGGTCTCGCTCGCGCGCCTCGTCGGGCTGGGCGCGCGCCGCCACGAGCGCGCTGAGCAGCGCGGGCAGCACGCGCGGCAGGTGGCGCGCCAGTATAAGCAGTGGACAGTACCTTCTAACCCCAGGCGGGTCGACGACGGGCAGCAGCGCGTCGCGGCAGTGGTCTCGCTCGCGCGCCTCGTCGGGCTGGGCGCGCGCCGCCACGAGCGCGCTGAGCAGCGCGGGCAGCACGCGCGGCAGGTGGCGCGCCAGTATAAGCAGTGGACAGTACCTTCTAACCCCAGGCGGGTCGACGACGGGCAGCAGCGCGTCGCGGCAGTGGTCTCGCTCGCGCGCCTCGTCGGGCTGGGCGCGCGCCGCCACGAGCGCGCTGAGCAGCGCGGGCAGCACGCGCGGCAGGTGGCGCGCCAGTATAAGCAGTGGACAGTACCTTCTAACCCCAGGCGGGTCGACGACGGGCAGCAGCGCGTCGCGGCAGTGGTCTCGCTCGCGCGCCTCGTCGGGCTGGGCGCGCGCCGCCACGAGCGCGCTGAGCAGCGCGGGCAGCACGCGCGGCAGGTGGCGCGCGAGGGCGCCGCCCGCGGCCGCCGCCAGCGCCGACAGCGCGCGCGTGTCCACGGCGCCGCCGCCGCCCGTCAGCACCGGCACCAGGTACGGCAGCACGGCGCGCGACTTGATCGCCATTATCTGTCCGACAAATATCCATGTCAGAAAAAAACACTGTAAAATTCATTCCATTCGTGTTCCTCACACATCTTCAAATTATAGACGGAACAGTTATATCGTGCGTGCAAGCAGTAACTTCAATGACATATGCAAGGAATATGATCTGGATCCATTCACCATTAGTGTGAACTCGGCCAGAAGGAGCTTAAGTCTCAAATTTTTCAAATAGCATTAGGTTTATTAGTTTACTAATTAGTTTCTTAAGTGCGAGCTAAGGATTTTTGCTGTATCCTACGTAACCAAGAAGCGCAGCTTTTTGTTTTTGTGCTCACACCTTATTTAAATTATATTATAATGTCTACACGTGAGGACTTGTAATTGGCTTTCTAGTGATTATGGATTCCTTTTTTTTTGTCTGGTTTTATTAGCTGTAAGTCTTCCATGTACTAAATAAATAAATAAATAAAATAAAAAACAGAAACAAATCCTTCTGGCCAAAGACATTAAATATATACTACCAATAGACAGGACATAGCGAACAAAAGTCCAAACCGAAACTTATTACTTGTGAGTAACAAGTCGCTCAGTCTAGTATGACACCCCTAAACGTCAAGTCGTGTTTGTATCCACTTTAGGCACTTAAAGAAAATCATTTTCTGAGAAAACGTGCTAAGTTGCGCATTATGCTATTGCAAATCTTGTTATGGTAAAATTATTGAACCTAACTTCGGTTTATTTTCGTAAATATTCTTAGTATTTACACAGTAATTAATTAAAATTCAACAATTTCCATGAATAGTTCTAGAACATTTGCTGATTTTATGTTAGCGCCATCTATTGCTGAAAAGTTTACCTTACCTAGCACACACCAGTGGCGTAGCGTGGGATTTCGTCGCTTGGGGTCGACCAGAAATACACCGCCCTTTGTTGCTTATTATGTTTAGGAACACCAGTATTAAGAACGACTGCAGATATCCCGTCGGGGCCACTAGCTTTATTCTTACGTACGACATACTCGCCACGTACCCATCAGGAGAAACAGGGGGCGGTGCGTCACCGGAATTCAGACGCGAAGATTCCGCAATAAGAGAGGCAATTAAGTTCGCTTTCTCCTCAGCGGTGTGAGCCAGGGACCCGTCGGGTTTCAGCAGTGGCGGAGGTGAGGGACGGCAGAAGTTCGATTCACTCGAGTTTGTTAACGGGGTTTGTTCCCTTTTCGGCCAATGTGGTCAAGACCCCCGCAACATATTAAGAGTCACGTCACTTGCCTTGCGCATACAGGTGTTGGCCCAAGGTCGGTATGTGCGTGTTTAATCGCGTCAGAGTGTTTTGCTTGTCACGTACGTAACATTGCACTTGCAATTCCGAATATCTAAGTTTTTTTTTGGTGCTTTCTGCCGCCTCCTTTCGTATGCCGCCTAGAGCCTAGGCCGCGTAGGCCTAGGCCCCCACTGCCCTCCCCTCCCCAAGCTACGCCACTGGCACACACTGAAGCTTCTACCACGAGCTCATAACGTGATCTATTTTACGACCTAAACCGAACTGTTTGGTCGTTTTTCGTTCGTACTACTGACATTTTAACATATCGTGGTAAAGCTCCTGGCCACCTACCGAGCAATAGTTAAATTTATACAAATTTTGACAAATTTAATTCGTGTGATTGCTATTCAAAGCTAGATGGCGTTACTGAGAGATAGGATGACAGTTTTTTCTAAGACATTTCTCCTGATAGCCGCTCTATTGTATCTCTTTAAATCTCTTTGCTTCTGGCGCAGTCGGATAAGTCTGTCAATAACACAAAATAGTCGTAATTACGCGAGTGCCAGCAGCAGAAACAAAACTTTAACCGCCAGGTTCCGGTACGTTGATCAAAATCAAAATTAACTAATCAGCTGTTAAATTAACAGCTGTGTCAAATCAATTCGGGTTGCTGAAAGGATGATTAGTGAAAAATTAACTAATCTATGATCATTTTGATTTGTCATGTGGATTGTTTTTAGTAATGGTCACATTGATTGGATATTTCAGTTTCAACTGTGAAAAAGTTCCTTAAAAGACCTTGTATTAAACCAGTAAAAAAAATAACCTGCGTCGTCCTTGACAACAAAACAACTTTGTTTGCTACAGATAAATATGTCAAAACTCACGTTATTTTCAAATAATTGTGTATTCATATTTAATAATATTTTTTAAATGGCTTCATGAGGGAAAGATTTCACAGAAAGATAAAAGTGCAAATTATTAAAACTGGTTCAAAAGTAAGTACCCCACAAATAAGTTACAAATAAATACAAAACGTGGCCATGGACGACCGAGCTTGGGCTCAGGCTACTCTTCCTATCCGTATGGGTGGCCTCGGCGTCCGCAAAATTTCTAGTATTAGTTTACCAGCCTTTATATCCTCGGTTCACGGCACTGAGAAATTAATCAGGAATATCCTTTCTCCCTCACTGATTGATTTCAATGTGCCGTGCTTCATCGAGGCTATAAATGCCTGGGGACTCGCTTGCCCGAATTCTAATCCACCCGACGTACCATCATCCCAAAGACGGTGGGATGAGCCGCTCTGCAAAGTAGTACAGGAAAACCTGATTGAAACATTTACTGCCCCTGCGGAGCGAGCGCGCCTGCTGGCTGTGGGAGAGTGGGAGTCGGGTCTCTGGCTTCACGCACTACCGTCGTCGAACATCGGCACCTTGCTCGACGATAATACTTTCCGCCTCGCTGTTGCCTTACGTCTAGGCGCTCCCTGCTGTTCTCCTCATCGCTGTCATGCAGCCGAAGTGCGGGTCGCATAGCGCGACACGCGAATATCAACGACATAATCAGACGCGCTCTTGTCACCGCCGGCGTTCCAGCCGTATTGGAACCCCATGGCCTGGCACGGGACGATGGCAAGAGACCGGATGGCATGTCGTTATTTCCTTGGAAGATGGGAAGGCCTTTAGTATGGGACGCTACTTGTGTCGATACTCTTGCGCCTTCACATCTTCCTAGCTCGTCGTGTCGTGCTGGTGCTGCCGCTGCGGCTGCGGAGAACCTCAAGCGGCGGAAATATAACAACTTAGTTGGAAGTTATATTTTCGAACCGTTTGGGGTTGAAACTCTTGGATCGTGGGGTCCGAGTGCTCACAGTTTGTTTAAAGATCTGTCGAAACGTCGAGTTGACACTTCACGTGACCCAAAGGCTGGCTTTTACCTTGGACAGAGGATAAGCATTGCCATACAACGTGGCAATGCCGCCAGTCTTTTGGGCACATTACCAGTCCACAGCGATGTGGAAGAGTTTTTTGACGTCATATTTTAGATAGTGTATTTTAGCGTAGGGTTTTATTATTTATTTATTTTGTAATTTACTGTAATTATAGTTATTAAGTTGTTTATAGGTGTAAATAAATAAGTTCTAAAATTTACATTACCATGCGGCCATGCAAACCACCAACGAAAATTGGTTTGAACGAGATCTAGTAAGTAGTTTTTTAGTACGTCATAAATCTAAAAAAATACACCATAGTTACAAATTTTACATAAGTGAAGAAACACCTACATCTTAGTAATTAATAGATATACATTTTAGAGGTTTTTTCTAGATAGAAAAACTTTATAGAAAATAAAGCAACAAATGCAATTCTCAATTATACAAAAAAAAAAATAAGCTTGGGCATGTCTAATTAGAGATTAAAACAGCATCGCTGAGGTGCTTAGAACTCAAAGACAGCTCTACACTGCCTTTTCGAATTTGAAAAGGGTTACGAGGCAGAACATCGCATGTCTTTATGTTTAGCAAGTTATATCTAATGAATAAAACAATACAGATGAAGAGGTATATAATTTAGAAAGCATATCTTATATACTCTTTACATTTATAAAGATCGTCTTCTTATAAACTTTATTATATTTTTCTAACAAACTTATTTGTTTCAGTTACAAAATGAAATGGCAGAAACACTCCTACAACAGTTTTTAAAAGATGGAATAGCTGATAAGGTCTAATAATAAAACAAGATTGAAAATATCCTTGGAGTTTCTTGCACATTCTTCTCCATAGAGATCTACGCTTGGAATGTGGAATCAGAATCTTTTTAATTGTATTTAATGTTATTGTTGTTAATAGAATGTTATTTTAACTATTTAATACTGAAATTAAACATTTGATTTGAATCTTTGTTTATATTTAAATATTCATCCATCCTAATGATTCAGTGATAGCTTATACATGAGATGATTTATGCATCCTTATATCATCAGCTACTATTAATTGGAATGCTCTTGATGCGTGAAAATAGTATTTTTTCCAATGCACTGATAGATTTATTTCTGAATGTTAAAGGTTTTATTTTTGGATCTATCATAATTACTAGGAACGTGATTGCGGCTTTGCTCATTCGGTCCCAATTTTTTTATATTCTTTCTGAGTACTCGTAGGGATACTTCCTTTTTTGAAAAAATTGCCGAGTTTTATGCAATTCTTCATCACTCCTTGTGGAAATACATATATCCGAAAAATACGTCTACAACAAAACGCAAAAATGAAATGCTTTTTGCAAAAACACATTAAAAACATTGTGATTTTACTTAATAAACATGATTTCACACCGTAAAAATTATAATCTGCAGAGAAACCACAAGATTCACGTAAATAGCCAATATTATTTATTTGTTAATTTGTCAACATGCACTATTGTATTGATTTCTTGACAAAGCTTTTGACAGTAGTTTAATCTATGATCAAAATAATCAGCGTTCCAGAAACCCAAAATGGAATTTCGCATGTGATTTTGTACTAAGATCTGACAGCGCGGTCAACTAATCAGATGATCAAATCAAAGTAGCTGATCATCCTTTCAGCAACCCAACTGATACTTGACAAGAGATTAGACAGCTGATTAGTTAATTTTGATTTTGATCAACGTTCCGGAAACTGGCGGTAACTCTCGTATTATCTATCTAAGGCTTTGAGAGTGGTCAGGGGGAGTTTTTAGACGGGATTTCTTTGACTGAAATCCAGTCTTTGTTTCAATTATACGCATCAATTCCTTGTGAACATCATGATGAAAAATTGTCGTTGTGTTGTATCTCAAGCCTGCGCTACTAGACAATGTGTGAAAACATTGAAACAGGCGCGATCTCGGTAAAACGGAGCTGAGAATTTTATCGTAATGTTGACTACTTCCGCGAAGTTTGCCGAGAAAGTTAATTACATTTTTTTTATCTTTTATAAACTAGTACTTGACTGCGATCCCGTCTGATGGTAAGCAGTCGTTGATGATGAGGCGCACTAGTTTATTAAGAGCCTATTCACTCCAGCCTCGAAGACACCCAAATTATAATCAGACGGGAAGACCGCAGCAAGCCAACTGTTCCAGTCCTTTGATATACGCGGTATAAATGACGAGGCGAAACGCTTAGTCCGGACCGTAGATGTTTCAACAACGTAAGGGTGGATACTTGCCGTGCGTCGGTTTTTCCGATGGTAGATATGAGATGGCGGAATCAAGTCATGCAATTCCTGCGCATATGTGGCTGCAGTACTCCACACACGATCGGACCTGTGCTTTGTATAACATTAAAAGCTGTCCCGGTGTGAAGTACTGCCGGACTTTTACAGGAACGCCTAGTTTCCTAGCAGCTACTTTGGCTTTGGACTCAATGAACCGCCTAAAATTGAGGTCGGAGGAAATTACCGACACCCACGAGCTGAAGGCGGTCAGTACAATCCAATGATACATTCTGAAAAGTAGGAGCCGAGATGAACAGTCTCCTTTTGACGGTGAACAGTCACACCTGTGTTTTGGCGGCTTTGAATCCCACCAAATTGGTTTCGCCCTACTTGGAAACTGCCTGAAGTGAGATATTCGTACGCTCTACCATAGCCTCTCGTTCGGACCGGATTTGCTCTTTACCAGCCCGAGCACCTGGCAGGTATCTCTCCACAACTGTGCTATCACCTGCATACCCATAGATACCGGACATCAGCAGATCATTAATATGCAGCAGGAAAAGAGTTGCAGAGAGCACTGACCCTTGAGGAACTCCGGCATTAGTCGTCATGGGCTCTGATGAGCATCCATTGATAACAACTCAAAGAGACTGTTCTCTCAGTAAGTCTTTTACCCAGTTAATCAGACCAGGGGAAATGCCGTATGCTGGAAGATTACTCAAGAGGCTAGCATGCCATACCCTGTCGAAGGCCTTCAAGACGTCTAAGGAGACAGCAATTGCTTCCCCATTCTTCTCGAGGGCCTTGCCCCACAAGTGGGTGGCATACACTAGTAGGTCCCCTGTAGCTCGATTTTCAAAAACGGCGAAACCTGTACTGTTGGTCACTGAGGAGATCGTTACCTTCTAGGTATGCCATGAGGAGCGAGTTCAATATACGTTCCATAATCTTGTAGAGTATGGAGGTTACCGAAATCGGCCGATAGTTGGCAGGATCGGCACGACTGCCCTTTTTGGGCACGGGTTGCACATTGGCAAGCTTCCAGGACTTGGGCACTATTCCAGTTCTAAACGAGAGGCGATACAAGCGTGTCAATACAGGAGATAACTCGGGCGCACAAGCCTTGAGAACAATTCTGTTTTCAAATTTGCTGCCAAATACTACAAAAACATTAGACTCATATTCTAATGGTAAAGAAATGAACAATTTATTCATACAAAAACATGGCTCAAAGGATTTAGTATCCAAGTCTACAACATTAACAAAAAAAAATTGAGTCGGTATTGTCAGCACGTACCTGTTTAAGTCCATCCAACGTAGCGTCAGCGATCTCTGGGTCGGGGTCCTTGAGCCCGTCCAGCATCTGCGGCAGGATGTCGTCCAGCGCCTTGTTGCCGATGGTGGCGTGCAGACTGTCGAACGTGCGCGCCGCCGCCATGCGCACCTCGGGCAGCGGGTCGCACAGCGCCGTGCGGACTGTTGGTACCTGTCCAGTGGACAAGGGGCTTCATAATAATATTGGATACTTCATAAAAGTATTTTCTTCCGACATAATAAGTACACCTTTACACAAAACTCACCTTACTTATCTTAGTTTCTTTACAAAAAATAGCATCAATTTTGTTTTGCAAGCAGAAGCCAGGACTAAATAATTTAAGAGCATACAGGTTTTAACTTCTATCAATTTATAATCGAGTTTGTTATTGCATGCCTCTTGTTATTGCATAGATTTGTTTTACATGCAAAAGATTGCATTACATGGCTTCCAGTCTGCATGTGACTGGTTCATTTGTCATCTCTGAACTCAAAAGACAAGCACGTGTGTTAGATATCGAGTATATCCTCACCAGTCCATCAGCGAAGCTGAGGACAGCATCCCGGGAGGTGGAGGCGAGGATCTCGCCGAGCCCGATGCACACGCCCTGGCGCTGGTCGGCGCGCTCGGAGCGTAGGCCTCGCTCTAGGATGGGCACAATTTCCGGCAGAACTCGCTCGCCCAGCTGTGCACGATAGGTAAGGTTACATTATTATGACAATGTCGTAATTTTCAAAACAAAACATTTCTTTTAAAAAAACAGCCACTTTTGTCAAGATGTTGGTCAGTCAGAAAAATTATGCTAATTGCAAATACCAAAGCGTAGATCTCTTTGGAGAAGCACATACAAGAAACTCCATGCCTCTGTTTAAAACCTATTTATTCGTGTCGTGTCATATTCATGATGTAACTAAAGTTGTGTTAGGTATGCGGTCATTTCAAGAAATGGTCGATTCAACGCATAATCTACGATATTGACACGGCCAAAACGTATAAACACTAGCTGACTAGCCTATAACTCTTGCAATACCTAAAATCTTACTGAATGTGACAATAAATCGATTATAAATTATTATTATGATGCACTCTGCAAAAAAGCATCTATTTGTGGACGATTTTCTGATGTTCCCCAATCGGAAACTTCAAAGCAGCCTCCAACCAGTAACGGTAAATAATTTGAAAATACAATTGGACCTGGTAGGTGGCGCTGCAATCGGGTTTTAAATTCTGTCTGCCGGGACCGTTAGTGTAGATATTAATGACATGCTGGAATACATTTTTACAAGGCAATCATGACGATATTACTCGGTATATTTTTTATTTCATTTCTTGCATGCTGACAATTTGTGACGTATGCATTGTACTCATATTTGAGTAAATAAAAACAATTATCTTATCTGGGGCAGTCAGGTAAAATATAAAGTAAATATTGTGTTACCTTGCGCACGAGGTCCCCGAGGGTCCTGGCAGCCACCTGGCGCTTGTCGTAGCTGGTGGAGGCCAGGCAGCCCAGCAGCAGCCCGAACAGTGTCGGCAGGATCTCGCGGAGGGTCTTGGGAGTGTTGGTTACTACAACCTGAGGGGTACATTACATGTTTTTAAGAAGCAATGTCGTAGCAAACGCGTGAATTATGAGAATTATTTATTTAACAGTAGGCGAAGTAATGCTAAATCAGTTGTAGTCACCATTATGTTATTTCAGAAACCGTGATCAATAACTTGTCATCTATAACAAATTGGGGGAAGATTGTTTAATTATATAAACTATTTTACTCAAAATATTGACGCGTCAAAACTTAAACGTAAAACTTGACCGTCTTCTGAATAACTGCATTCGATTTGTCTTCAACCTCGGCAAGTACGATCATGTAACCGAGCATCGTTTGTTTTTAAAATGGTTACCCATTCGTCAGCGCAGAGCGCTAAGGGCCTTGACTACTCTGTTCTCTTTTCTTGATAATCCTTCTTCTCCTTCTTATCTGACTTCAGAACTTCAATTTCTTTGCTCTGGGCACAATAAAAATCGGCTTATGTTTAACTTACCACCAGATATAGTAACATTTATAAGACAAAAATAGTAAATGATCACCAAAATTAAACCAACATTTTAATGTGAAATTATAACCAAAGTTTTAACATCTCGCTATCCTATTTAAGAATAATGAATCCAAATAAAGCATCGGCAGAACCCCATGGTTACGGAGATATCACTTTTTTTCGGCGGTAGGTGTAAATAAAGTCAAGACGCGTTTTTTTAATCAATTTTAATTTTAATTATTATAAAGTATTTTTTTAAGTTTTTTGCAATATTATTGTTTGCATAAACTACAGTATAGGTAGTACTTACATTGGTGACATAGTCCATGTAAGTAATAACACAAAACAACACCACCTGCCAGCTGTTCACCACTACTTTTAATCACTGCAAGAGGTACCACTATTCCTGCAAAATGTCACAATTAGAAGCTATTCAATCGGCCCAGAAAGACTTGGAGCAGTGTTTCCTCAAGAAGATGAGTGAGCTTGAGGCTCAGATCCAGTGTGCTGGACCAGCGAAGGACACCGTCGCTAAGATAGCTGAAGAGTTTCGTGCATTCAGAGAGCTCATGTTCGGGATGCTGGGACTTCTTCGCAAGCAGATCTCTGAGTGTTCGGTTGTGGTTGATAGACTGGAGACACACACTCGTCGAAAAGCTCTCATTTTCACCGGGTTTGTTGAGGCGGACAAGGAGGATTGCAGGGCGCTCATATTAAATGTGCTGCATAACAAACTGGGTCTTCCGGACATTGCTTCATCTTCGATTAAGGCATGTCATAGGTTGGGGGCATCTAGCAAAGGTCCTGCACGCGGCAGGCCTATATTAGTGAGGTTTGCCAGTGTTGACTGTAAGTCTGCCATATGGAAAGCCAAAACAGCACTGAAGGGCACCGAAATCACCGTCAAGGAGTTCCTGACGAAGACAAGGCAGAATGTGTTCAGCAGGGCGCGATTGCACTTCGGCATGCCTGCTTGTTGGACCCAGGATGGGGTTATAATAGTTAGATCTCCCGATGGAACACGGCATAAACTTTTTTCTCTGGATGAACTCAATCTCCTTGTGGCAAAATACCCCAAGAATGCAGGGGCATCATCGGCTGCAGCGGGAAGCAAGCAAGGTATCGGAGTACGTAAGATTTAGTGCAATTTATTTGATGTCGTGATATTGCTTCAGAACATTTAACATTGTTGTTATTATGTGGTGCTTGGGTCATTGTAGTTCATATAATTGTTACGTTATTTGTTTTGTACACTTATACCCGCTTTAATCTATATATTTTAACTTCAAAATTTGTGTTTTATCAAGTATTTTCTATTTAATTGTTTAACAATGTTACTTGGTTACTGTGGTCAAGTGTCAGTTACTGTCAGCTGTCACTTGTCATTCAGCTTATGTCAAAATTTAAATGTTTGTGACGTCTACTTTTATTCCGTTCGTTCCTAAATTGCGTTTCGTTGTTGCTGAATGATGTAACTTTGTGCATCGTATCATTTTGTTCCTCGTTTGTAGTATTGTTCCTGTCTGTTGTTTTATCTTTTAAAATTGTTTTATATTACTGTATTTATTCTGCTGGTGTTGCTGGTGGGTGGTGCACAGACAGTGTTGTGGCTCTGAAGGTCATATTCTTTTTTTGCAATAGGCTATATATATATATATATTCTAGTATTTATTTTATTTTTATTTTTTTTATTTTATGGTATCGGATGATGATTCCTTTCATTCTGCACTTGATTCTGTTAACTCTTCCGCTAATACAAGTTTTAATTCGTTGACCGGCACCCTTGGTGACTTTGTGTGTCAGACGTTTGATCAACAGAATGGTCACTTGTTTAATGTTTGCCACATCAATGCTCAGAGTGTGCCGAGTCACTATACTGAGCTATTTGACACCTTTTCAAATGCTAATGTCCACGCCGTTCTGATTTCCGAGAGTTGGCTTAAGCCTCATCTTTTATCCACTTCCTACCCGCTTCCCGGTTTCATTCTCATCCGCAACGATAGAATTGGAAGGGGAGGGGGTGGTGTCGCCATTTATCTCCGCAGTGATATCCCATTCAAAATTATTGCCTCTTCTCCTCCTTCCTGTGCTTCCGCTGAATATCTTTTTTTAGAGATTTACATCAAAGGTGTCAAAACTTTACTAGGTGTTGTATATTGTCCACCCGCCGTTGACTACTTTTCCAACCTAGAATTGGCACTGGAGTCTGTAGGGTCAGAGTATGCACATTACATCATCATGGGTGATTTTAACACAGACCTTACTCTCCTGACTCCTCGTTCCCGTAAACTCCTTCACATAATTGAGTCCGTCAGTCTCCATGTTCTTCCACTGCAGCCCACTCATTTTAATGCTTCTGGTGATGACACGTGGCTCGATTTGATCCTAACGTCCACTCCCACCCTTGTTTCCTCTCATGGCCAGTGTCCTGCACCTGGTTTTTCCCACCACGACCTCATTTTCCTTTCTTACGTCCTTAAGCCACCTAAACCTGTCCCTAAAATTCTGCACATGCGTTGTTTTGCGCGCATGGATATTGAAAAGCTGCGTGAGGATGCGTCAAAACTGGACTGGGACCGCCTGGGAGCAGCAATAACCGTAGACGATAAATTGCGCATATTTAATGAAACGGTCCTAGCTCTTTATGATAAACATGCGCCTGTAAAGAGGGTTAAAGTTAGGCGTCCTCCTGCTCCTTGGATGACGACAGAGGTTCGTGTTGCAATGAAGTCTCGGGATAAAGCATTTAGAAAATACAGAAGGGATCGCTGTGACCAAAATAAGAACCTCTTCAAAACTGCGAGAAATCGGTGTAATCAGGTGATACGAAACGCCAAACGCCGCCACATTCTTGATAACATTTCATCTTCTTCTCCTGCCGATATCTGGAAATTCTTAGGAACTCTTGGTGTCGGTAAGCCACGTCATGTGGATTTCCCAAAAACAATTGGTCTGGATGATATCAACCGTCATTTCTCAACAACCAGTCATTTGAACTCTCAAATGTTGTCCCAGACGGTGGATTTCATTTCTAGCCTACCAAGTCCAATCATAGAGCCATTTTACTTTTCTCCCGTCGCCTTGGATGAAATTAAAAAGATTATCCTGTCTATTAAATCTAAGGCCGTGGGCCATGATGACATCAGTCGTCATATGGTCACCCTGATCCTTGAATTCCTCCTTTCACCCATTGCCCACATTATTAACTTTTCTCTCGATTCTGGTCAATTCCCATCCTTGTGGCGTATGGCTTATGTCCGGCCACTTCCTAAAATTTCAAATCCCTCCCTACCGAGTCATTTCCGTCCAATTTCCATTCTTCCGTTCCTTTCTAAAGTGCTCGAGGCGTGCGTGCACAAGCAGTTTTCGGGGTTTGTTCACCGACACAACCTCGTGAGCTCATTCCAGTCTGGATTCAGACCTGGCCACAGTACAGCCTCCGCTCTCCTTAAAGTGACTGGCGACATTAGAGAAGCAATGGAGGACACAATGGTTACTGTGTTGGTATTAATAGATTTCTCCAATGCCTTTAATGCCGTCAGTCACGACATACTCCTATCTATCCTTTCCCATCTTATGGTTTCTTCCGAGGCGCTGGAATGGTTCTCTTCTTATCTTCGGGGACGTCAGCAGTCGGTTCGCGTTGATGAGAGCTCATCATGTTGGCGTGACCTGGATGCTGGTGTTCCACAAGGCGGTATTCTTTCTCCATTATTATTCTCCATCTTCATAAATTTTATAACTCTCTGTCTTCGGTGTGCGTATCATCTTTATGCCGATGATCTTCAATTGTATGCAGTTGCGCGGGTGGAAAGTTTGTCAGACGCTATAGAGGATGTGAATCGAGATTTGAGTGCTATTAGTGACTGGTCTGATAAGTTTGGCGTGTCTGTAAACCCCTCAAAATGTCAGGCCATTGTTATTGGTAGTGCACGCATGATGAGTAGAGTGGCGGTTGGTTCTCTACCTCCTATTATTTACAAGGGAGCCGTCATTCCCATCAGCCCTACGGTAAAGGACCTCGGTTTACACCTTGACTCGACGCTTGGCTGGCAAAGTCAGGTCTCTAGTGTCTGTCAAAGGGTCAATGGGACTTTGCGGTATCTGTATCGTCTGAGGAACTTTCTGCCTGCAAAGACGAAGACAATGCTTGTGCAGACTTTAATTTTCCCTATAGTTGACTATGGTGATGTGTGCTACTATGACCTGAACGCAGCCTTGCTGGATAAGCTTGATAGGCTCCTGAACAACTGCATCAGGTTCATATTTAACCTGAGGAAATATGACCATGTGTCAAGCTTCAGATCGGAGCTCAAATGGTTGCCTATTCGCCAAAGAAGAAGTCTGCGAGCTTTGACAACTCTTTTTTCTTTGCTCAACTCTCTTACCCCTCCTTCTTATCTTATATCTCACTTCCAATATCTCTGTTCTTCACACGCCAAGAATCTGCGTTCTTCTAACAATCTTCTACTGCTTTGTCCTTCTCATACTTCTGATGTTGTTCATTCCTCCTTCTATATTCAGTCTATCCTTCTATGGAATTCGCTACCTCTTGATATCAGAACGGCCACGAGTCAGTACGCATATAAGCGGAAGTTGCGGAATTACTTTCTGAACAAATAGTAGAATCATCTCAAAACTCCTTTTCTTTGTGTATATATATAATATATTTATAGTATATATTTGTATGTATGTATTGCTATATATTTTATTAAATATGCGTTTTTATATGTATGTTTGGTTTTAGCTTTATATATAATTCTATAATTGTTTTGAATAATATTTTCTTTATTTTTTATGCACCTGCTATTTTGTCTCTGCACTACCCTAGGTTGACTGGTAGAGAATGCCTAAGGCATTAAGTCCGCCTTTGTATCTTTTATTACATAAAGGTTAAATAAATAAATAAATAAATAAATAAATATCAGTAGTTAAAATTTTGAGGTTAGGTTAACTACCTGCCAAGACAGCTCGACGGAGCCCCGCTACGCGGGGCTCCTACTTCTGGGTGGTTTAAAAAAAAATAACCTCGAAGAAGGTGACGGGGTCTGTGTTCGCTCGCTTCGCTCGCTCACTACGACCCCGCCACCTTCTTCTAACCTAAATCTATCCGACCCGGGGTGCCCTAAAATTCCACTAAGATAGATTGTTGATTAGACAAAGTATCATCCTGCTCTACGGGGCTAAAAAGAGTGCATTAATTTGCTGATCATTTAAGATTTGGTGATCATTTACTACATTTGGTGTTCGAATACAATTTGAAGTGCAGTCGTGACTAAAATAGCTAGTACTATTGTAATTTTAGACTTTATTTTTCTGGTGTCAAGTATCTATTTTTGGTAAAAGAACTAAGGGTATCAAAGCATTTTATGGTGGTCAATATATTTAACCCCATAAAAATCTTCGGTCTATTAATAATCGTCTTCTACGATGTCCCTCACACCGCTCTGGGCTTATCCACTCTTCCTTTTTCGTCCAGGCGATATTATTTTGGAATGCGCTCCCTCTGAATATCAGGATGGCAACAAGCCGATTTTCTTTTAAGGTGAAGGCAAGATGTTGGTAGAATCATCACCGCGTTAATTGGTTGGATTTGTTTTTCCACAACAGAATTGTTTTTTTATATGTATGTATTTACTATTGTATATATCCATTTCTCTTCTGTTTTGTCAATTTATTAAGTTGCACCTGCCATGTTTTGTTTTTGCACCACCCTAAGGTCGACTGGCAGATAATGCCTAAGGCATTAAGTCCGCCTTTGTACAGTTTTTTTGTACATAAAGCTTTAAATAAATAAATAAACGACTGTTGAAAATTCGAACAAACAAGCAGAACAGGTGACATTGCGTTAGCGTTTAGATTAAGATGGATCTTAGATCTACTTACACCGATATAGTAGTTTATAATGGTAACACGTTATTTTTTTTATTAGACATTGCTGCCTTTTTTGCTGAGCAAAAGCCTCTCCTCTTTCCGGATACCAGGTGTAAACATACAGCTATAAGGGGTAGCTTTATAAAGTAATTCTTACCTTCCACACGTGCAGCGCAGCCTGTCGCACCATCAACGCCACATCACTCCTACCCATATACAGTCCAGCCAACACTCTATTCCTCCTCTCGGGCCCGAGGGCGTTGATAATGGCCTTATGCGAGTGTTCCGTACCGAAATTATCGTCTTCGGACGCCGTTTCCGTACTCATTTTGCCTGACACGCCGGAGATACGGTAGAGCAGATCCCCTAGTAACTGTACTGAACTGTATCTAATACGCCAGTTGTCATCAAAAAGACCTTTTTCCAATTCCGGTAGGAGTAAAGTTATGGCTGATTCTGCGTAAAGGTTGACAATCCTCTGGCCGGCTTTGAGAGCAGTTTCTCTAACGTATTCGTTCTCATCGGCCAGTGCCTTGAGTATGGGGTTGATGATCTGCCCGATGTAGGGCAGGAAGTCGTCGGTGAAGGCGCCCGGCATGTAGATGAACATCATGATGTAGCCGTCCTTGACGTGCGGCGCGATGTCCGTGCGCTCCGCGGTCGCGATGATGTCTGTGGAGTTGCACATTCATTACTTACACAATAAGGCCATGTACAAACACTGACATTGATCTTGAGCGCTCGGCGTGAGAGTGGGGATCGCTTTGCGCATTGCATACATTGGCGAGCCAATCGTCGTCGTCGGGAGGTACCTGCTGCAAGCACTATGAACTAATCACGAGTGGCGTCTATGACGCGATGTGCGGCGAGCCAATCACTGACGCTACCCGCCCCCGCGTCTCACGTCGCACCACTAAAGAGACCCGATTTTTGACTTCTGCGCAACTAACTACCAGCGCGTCCGTTTTTGTACTAGCCATCTTTCAATTTTAAAAGTTTTAATTCTATGATTCTGTTGCAATGGCAATTAGCGCGTGACTAAATCAGTACACAATCTTTTCAGCAAAGTTTTTAGTGGTGTAATGATGGCAAGATGGTTGTACATCATTGTTGCTATAGCAGATAGAAAACAGCTTGGCACATAAAAAAAGACGCAGGCAAAGAAATGGGAGCAATCAGGTTCAAGTGAATCAAATAAAGAGATCATGTTTAGTTCAAAAGCACAGTCAAAGCTTCTCTTTCGCTGTCTTGTTCTAGTTTCTAGTGTAGCCTGCTCACCCGGCATGATCTTGTGCAGCTTGTGCACGCCCAGGCCGGCCACGACCTCGGACAGGCCCTGCGCGGCGCCCGAGCGGTCCACGGAGCTGGACTCCGACGTCAGCGTGTGCATCAGCCAGGGCAGCAGCTCCTCGAAGCTGCTCTCGCCCATCCCCTTCACCATGGCTCCCAGAGCGCGGGCTGATACTGAACGCACCTACAATAGCATAAGATAAATTTAACACAGGTGGACCCATTATGATACTAAGCGCATATCCCACTCTTGCTGTCACGTGTTCAGGTCACTTTGTTTGTAGCAAGATGTCTGGTGTTCAGTCAGGATCGCCAAAAAGTTTGAATCAACACGCTGGATAAGCAGTAGAACAAGAATTCGATACAACCAAATCAAATGAAAGGTACTGGTATTAATAAGTTTCCAAAGAAAATCATTTTTTCATTGCATGCTTTTATAGCGAAGTCTAAACGTTTATAAGTAAGTTTTCGAATGCCATATTAGAGATACAATAGAAAGACATTGAGAGAGCGAATGCCGGCGGTCGCTTGGGGTTTTATTAATACTCATTATTACCATTCCAAACAGCTCAAACACTATATGGTGAGTTCCTGTGGCCACTTTCCAGTTCCATCAAATCAAATCAAATCAAAGCATTTATTTCAAATACACCATTTACAGGCACTTTTGAATAGTCAAATGTCGGTCAGTCCAAGAAAAGTGAAGCTAAATTGCATGTTCCAAAGAGTAAGTCTCTATGGAGAAGAACGTGCAAGAAACTCCATGGACACTCTTTTAAATCATATTATGTGTTACATATAATGCTTGGTTACATTTTACTTGTTGCTTCTATCAAATCATCGAATCAGCTCCTATTCCTCCTGTCATAATAACTTTGCATTGTCATCTGATTTTCAGCACAAAATTTCAGCTTCACTGGTAGCCGGAAAGTAGATTATATTTAATTTGTAAGGTTTGATTACAGACAAACAAACAAACATCGGGTCGGGTGAAACTAAATAAAAGCTTGTAAAAATGAAATCGTCAAAAAGTACATGGTAGCAGAAAACAGTGGTCGACAAACCTCCGGCACGGGATCCAGCAGCGAGCTCTTGAGTCCGGGTATGATGTTAGGCAAGTAGGGCATGAGGTCCTTCTGGTCGGTGAGCGAGTACATGTTGCCGATGATCTGCGCCGCCATCTTGCGCGTCTCGGTGCTGCGGTCGAGGAAGGCGCGCTGCACCACCGGCATGATCAGCGCCAGCGACGGCGCGTCGATGAAGTGCACGAACTTCGTGTCCAGCAGCGTCTGCAGGCACGCCGACGTCTTGTTCGACGGGTCCTGGAGCGCCTCCAGCAGGACTGGCACGATTGCTAGGGACAATAAATGGTACTCAGTGTGTGTATTGCTAAATTATCCCATGCAAACAAAATATCGGGATAAAAATCCTATTCTTACGCACACAAACAATGAGCGTGAATCTATGCCTACATACAATATAATACAAAAAAAAAAACGCGTTTCCAAGAATAATGAGAGAAAACGTACAAAAGTGTACACTGATTTTAACAAAAAATCAATGTCTAAAACATGGGTTCCTTCTATTTGGCAGAATCTTGATACTCCGATTTTTATTTGGCATAACTCACATGGCATAATCTTATTTAATCTAATATTTTTAAGGCATAAAAATTATTTAGCATAACTTTTGTTTGGCAGAATATTTACGTGTCCGAATTTACAATGGCATACTTTTATCTTGGCAGAATTTTGTTTCGCATAATTACCTTTGCCATAATTAATATTATGCATAATTTTGTTTAGCATAACATTTATTTAGAGATACGATTATTTGGTATGGGTGCATATTTGAACATCAAAAATTAAAATAGATGTATCTTCTTGTAAAAATTAGTGTTCAAACATCAAAAACTTATAATATATGGAATAAAACTGATAATTTAAATAAAGTAAATTTATGCTGTCGAATGGTTAGATAACCTACGTGCAATGTATTTAAAATCGAATGGTCTGCAAAAGTGACATAGAATGTTCTAAATATAGCATGTATTGGTAGCATTTTCAATATTAAATTAAATTTGTGTCATAAAAAGTCAATACGTTGTGCTGCAAAATTTTGTGACAGAAACGAATCGCTGCGAAACCGACTTTACGCAGTCTTGTCTGCCCTACCCCTAGAGTGTAATTTAAACCCGCGTAGGCGCGGAGGGGTAGGGCGGCCCGCGAGCTGAGGAGCAGGTGGTTTGAAGGCCCGCCACCGCGGCTGAGGCTGGCCGGCGAAGCCGGCCAGCAAGCCGAAGCTGCGGTGGTGAGCGTTAAAACCATCTGTGACGATAAGCTCGCGTAGCGCCGCACAAACCCCGCAGCGCCGGAGCCGTGACAGAAACAATGCTTGCTGCATGTTGCATGCCTGCTTGCATGCTGCATGCCTGCTGCATGTTGCATGCCTGCTTGCATGCTGCATGCATGCTGCATGTTGCATGCCTGCTTGCATGCTACATGCATGCTGCATGTTGCATGCCTGCTTGCATGTTGTATGCCTGTTTGCATGCTACATGCATCCAAGCCGCAATAGGCTACTTGACTCGTATCAAATTTGGCGCAATCAATGAGTATTTCCTGCAGTATTTTACTTACGAAACCAAAATATATCGAAATTAGTTAATAAAAGTTCAAGATGGTTGCATAATTTCAATTTAAAAATTGTGTTTTTTTATTTTTTATTTGGTTCGCCTAAAACGCTATCAGCCATGATGTGACGTCATAGAACTTGTAAACAAACTAATGTCAAATTAAATGTCACTCAGACATAACCTAACCTGTGCTCGTTGTCGATTTGTTGTGGTTGTGAGCGTTCAGCGTTGTGCTTTTGTTACGAAGTATTTTTAAAAAGTCCCTAATTTTACGTGTTTTCGCATTTAATCAATAAAAACAATCATGAATGTTGGATTCGTGAAAGCGGAAAGCACAAATTTGCCAAGGCTCGATCCAATGATGTTTGGTAGTTTTTTTGCCTTGAACCCCGATTTCTGCTCTGCTGAGCTGAGGAATGTCAAGACTTCTATGTAAGTATAGTGCATTTGGTTTTGCAATTTATTGATTGACATTAAAAGATGGAATAAGCATATGGGAATCGTACAAAACTATCTCATAACCTCTCATGGCTTGTAACTAATATTTTATTTTTTTCTTATAGTTCTGCAAGGGAGTCATATGGCGACGATGCCATAGGCTACGTTCAGCTTAAACGAGATGATAAAATCTGCACTGTGAAATGTAAAATATGTCCAGAGCACAAGGTACGCTCGAAACAGTATACAGTGACGGTAGTGATAGATGAAAAAGAAGAAAAAGTTGTGAGTGCTCTCTGTGAAGATTGTCCTGCAGCTGCTGGAGGCTGTAAACATGCTACTGCATTTTTAACATGGTTGCTCAGACGCAGCGAAGAGCCTGCTTGCACCTCAGTTGAGTGCTATTGGAAAAAATCAAATCTCTCAAAAGTTGGATCAACATTAAAAATAATAACAGCAAAAGAAATGTGCAAACGAAAACATCAGGATCCTGTACCAGATACAAGTGTATTAACAGAATTTATGGATGAATGTAAGAAGAGAAAAATTGAAACCTGCCAGTTTTTAAAGCATTTTGAAGATTATACAGACAACAGATTAGTGTTATCATTGCATTACCTACTAAATACATTTAAAGAATCTGATTGTGAAAGTTTTTTAACAAAAGTTAAAGCACTATTCAATGATGAAAACATAAAGAATGCCGAAATGCAAACTAGACAACAGTACAAAAGTGGTCTTTGGTTTGAGCTGCGTTATGGGAGAGTAACAGCATCCAAGTGTCATGAAGTAAGCAGGTGCAAAACAATTGATGGTTCTCTGGTTGCAATAATTTTTGGAGCAAGATCAGTGCAGACACCGGCAATAAAACGTGGCCAGAAATTAGAAGACAAAGTTAGAGAGATTGCTGAAGAAAAATTAGGTGTTAAATTTACAAAATGTGGCCTCTTTATTTCTGATGAGTATCCCATGATTGCTGGGTCACCAGATGGTATTAATCGAGAAAAAGGTCTCATTGAAATAAAATGTCCATCTACAGACAAAAATTTTGAAAATTACATAAAAAATAGCAACTTAACAAAAAAATGCTTTGCTCAAGTACAGATTCAAATGTTTTGTGCAAAAGTAAATCAAAGTTATTTTTGTGTTGCCAGCAGTGACTTTGAACATAGTAAGAAAGTTACAATATTACCAGTTTCTTATAATGACAAATATGTTAAAAAAATTATTGGACAGGTAGTTTCATTTTGGAAATTAAATATTTTCCCTAAGTTGTATGAAAGTGTTACTATGTAATAATGTGTAAATAAAATGCATCACTGACATCAATAAGTTTTATTTGATAAGCGAGTCTTGTAGATTTATGAGAGCACAGGCTGTGATTACACAGGAATCTAGAACATGTAATAAATTTAGGTTAACTACTGAATGTGGCTTTAGGATTGAAAATTCACGAATTCTTCTGATCACTCTTTCCACGTGAATTCGAAGGCTAGCAATTTGTTTTGTTTGTTTAGTTTCACTTTTGGTTAATTTTGACCCAACAGCAACACTCGGAGGCCGTAATAAAGTAAAACCTCTTTGTTTTAAATACATTTCAATGTATTTAAAACCTCTGTCTGCTAAAATGAAAGATCCTGGTTCCAAACTATCGAGAAATTTACAGTGTTCAAGTAGATTAATATCACTGATTCTGCCGCCATATCCATTAGACACAAAGCTGACTAAACCATCAGGTGTACATGATATGAGGTATTTATAGGTATTTGCTTTTTTATATTCAGACCAAGTCAGTGCCTGATGAATAGCCTTTTTTGGCTTTTGAATCTCGATTTCTAAACAATCTATGATACAATTTACCATATTATATTTATGGCGAAAGGCTATGGGCAAGTTCTTTTTAATTGTGCTTTTAGTGAATGTTCTCACAAGAGGTAAAAGTACATTAACCATTAGAGGCATTTTACTATAAAATATTTTACTTGCTTGAGACAGTGAAATATCAAAATCATCTGCTAACTGAGAAAAGGTTCTATTTAATCTTATTTTCATTAAACACAATAAAATATGATTCTCTGATAGTTTGGTGCGTTTTGAAATAATACTTAATATAAAATAAAGCTCTGCTGGTATCCCAATGTACATTCTAGGGTTTTGCTTTATTTTAGATAGGGTACTCTTTAAATTTAATTTCTGGTCTTTTATATTCTTTTCCTGTAAACTGTCTTCAGTAGTTTGACTTGATGGTTTCGATGGAGATGAGTCAAAGGATGATCCTTCTTGAGATAATGTATAAGATACATCACTGTCATATTTCTCCTCAGTAAAAAATAGTTTTCTTCTTGATGATTGACCAGACACAGATGGCTTATTAGGAGATGTTGACGTTGATTGGTGAGCAAACAGTTGTAATGGTGATGTTACAGCATCTTTCACAGCCGCACTGAACTGCACCCGTTTACTTCTATAATGTTTTGCAACATGTGCTTGAATTACTTTGTGAGCGTGATGTTGTACCACTTGACAAGATACATGTTCATTTAATGGTTGAACTTGTACTGCCTGATCACAGAACTGAATATTATGCTGTACTACTTGCACTGCCTTGTCATGGAACTCCTTACGATAAGTACATGAAGGTATGGCATCCTCCTTACTGAGCAACTCTGTAAACAATGAATACAGTTGAGTAAACTAATTTTATAATCCACTTGCAAAGAGCTTTTTATTGTTTTAATACTTTATACTATGTATTACCTTGATGAAAAGAAGATGTTGACATTTCCGTAGAATAGATTTGTTTATCTTCCGATACAGGCATTACTATTGTTTTTTTGGAAGCATACTGTTGCGTTGCATGTTCATCCGGTGTTGGAGTAAGTTTGCGTTTTCTATCAGTTTGGCAGTCGAATTTGGATGGTAGGCAATTGGGCTTCATTCGAATCCTTTTAACTGATCCCATTATTTTATATTGCATGTAATTTTCCATATCATTTTCTAACTGAAAGGTAAATAAAACAAAAAAAATATTTTGATCATTGATTTGGTACATAACCTTAAAGGTTGTATTTTTAAACTTATTGTCTGTAGAGACTGAATATATTTTAAGTAAGTACTTACGTCAAAGTGATCTTCGCAAAAATACATTTTAGTTTCAGCCGATAATGAATCAGGATCCCTTTTAGCAAGTTTTAGCCAGTTGTTACGCATGTTTATTTCACTGGGTACTCTAATCCATAACTTTCCTGGGGTCTTTATTGATGTGTTTTTACATTCTCGTACAATACAATAATGGTAATTACTATACTTATCGTGTAAGCTAGGGGAAATCATAGTTTTTATTAAAAACTTAGCAGTTTCAACAACAATAAATACTCGATAAATGTCAAAAGACTGTTTTCAAGCCGTATGACGTCACAGCACAGATAATCTTTATACTAATATGGCGGACGCCGTTTTTCGCCTGTTTATAAAAAGTGAACTTTTAAAATAAAGTTTTGGGGTTTTCTAGGTCCCACAAAAATGTGGTAGTATTTTTTTTTATCAAATAGACCAATTATTTATTATTTAAGACCTACTTTGAAAAAGAGTCAACTAGCCTATTAACGTTATCGTCGCATGTGTGTGGCGAAAAAAATCAGTTCTGCCTTTTAATGACTATCGATATAAAATGTATGCCAAAAGACGATTCTGACTGTGAATTTTCTGCGATATGATGGTTCTGCTTTTTAATTATTATGGATATAAACATTATGCCTAAAGATGATTCTGACTAACAAAATTATGAGTTTTGAATGTATGACAACTGAGTGTATGCGAAATGAAGTTTATGCTATCCGTTGTTATGCAAAACAATATTATGACGTAAAAAGTTCTGCTATAAAAGGTAGACCCCTAAAACATAGCCTAACATCCGGCGTACGATTTCGTCTCTCCTGCTACAGCCCCTGTGGCCTAATGGATAAGGCATCGGCCTCCTAAGCCGGGGATTGTGGGTTCGAGTCCCACCAGGGGTACAAATTCTCTTTTTGTTCCATGATCAATTTTATAAACTTTTTTTCACATTTTATAATACTTTTTAACGATTATCTTAAATTTATTTATATTTGTAATGTATTGTCTGTTTCATGTTGCCATTTCGCTTGCTTCATATGGGAACTTCTTTATGAACATAAATAGTCAAACACAATTCAACTAAAATAAACTTGCGGCTAGATCTCACGACCGAAACAAAAGGCTTGATTCGATTACATTCACTGAATGTATCCAGTCATTGACGTACTTTCTTCAGTATAGAATTTACCTTGAATCTCAGGGTTCCTGATGACGGAGCCGATGACGCCCAAAGCTTCAGCGCCAGCCTCCTGCACCCTCATGTGCGAGTCGCTGAGTACCTCTATGAGCTTGGGCACGATGGACGGAAGGCATGACGACAGTTGCTTTGGCGCGCAGTAGGCCATCGCACCCAGGAGTTCGATGGATCCTGTACGAATGGTTGAAAGAAAATGAAAAAATTGATCAATGATATTGTGACGCCTCATTATACAAATCTTTTGTTACAAAAGAGCTTCAATTTAACCATCAGGTGAGATAATGGTTAAACGTAAGCGTATATAATAATAAAAAAATATAGATCTACTCGCGTGGACTACATGATTTTAAATTTATTTTTTCTAAAATAAAAGTAGCCTATGTTACTCCTTATTACATGAGCTACCTGCCAAAAAAAGTCCCGTAAAAATCGGTCCAGCCATTTCAGAGATTAGCCTGGACAAACAGACCGACAGACAAAAATTAAATCTGTATTCTCTTAGTTAAAATTTAGTGCAGAGTTATGTAGGCAGCACTAACCTGCCTTGGTCCTCCAATTGTCGTCCTGCAGCGCCTGCAGCAAGGAGGGCAGCACCAGCTTGACGCCGTGCGCGCTGAGCTTGCTCATGATGAGCTTGGCGGTGTCGTCGGCGGCGGCGCGCACGTACTGCGACGTGTCGCCGAAGCACAGCAGCAGGTGCGGTAGCACGTGCACGATATACGGCTCGAACAGCCGGCCCAGCTTGTAGCACAGCATCTCGAAGCCAAACAGCGCGCCTGCGGGCAACAGCGGCTTTAGTATTAGCTTGCTGGGTGCCTTTCACAGCTGTCTTTTAGAATAAGCAACGTCGTCAAATTGTCACTTCAAACAAGCAGATCAAACTTCTATGATTCTGATAAGTATGAGATGTCTGCTTGGTTTTTTATTTGCATTTTCTATCGTGACACTTTCTATAGTCTAGCGACCTTTTTGATGCGATCAAAAAGAATTTTATATGCAATAATTACAGAGTCTGTGCGGTAAGAGAACCGTCGTGGCGTGAAGTTGTTTGAAGTGGGACCAACATTAAAGTGTTTGTATGGTGCCCGACAGGAATCCATATCGTTCTATGTATGAAAGTTTTCAAAACTATCTATGTATATATATGGAATGCAATAAAATATTGAGCAAAAAATATTACAGAACACCTGCCGTTTTGACGCCAATATGGTGAGTATACTTAATTTTGAAATAATTTCATTCTGAAGGAGGTACAGATATTTTAGAGCTAGTTACTGAATAGTACATTTTAGGTACATTTTAACGGTAATTACTAACATTTATTTCGCTGAGGTACACCCGCCATTTTGACACTCACTAATCGAACTTAGCCCTCCCGTCAAATAGCAAACTTCATTTAGTGTTGATACAGTTTTGTTTTTTTCGTGTTATTTTATTGTGATTTCTATTCAAAATCATGACGAAAAGTTTCACCAAGAGAAAAAGTGTAAATTACACCATTATTGATCTAAACAAAGTCGCGAAACTTTGCAACATGTTGCACGCTGTGGCCGGTAAAAAAACTTTTATTTTAATATTTATAAACTTTCTAGGTAAACTCAAGTCCCCGACATCTCCAAATATGTATAAATTAATTTAAACATGATAATATTTATTTATTTTGTTTCGGCGTATGTTTTTTATAGCGGGTATAAAGATGATACTTTTAATTTATAATGCGTTTAGACTAACTAAAATATTTATCGTCAGTAAAGATACAGTATCTAAATAAAAAGTAGATTTTACAAATAACGACAATATTATACACAAATCTTATGACGGCGCTACTTCCGCACAAACTCCACTACACATACTGCAACTCCTGTTTGTACACACTATTGTTTAAATAATAATATCTTTTTTCTTTCCAAGTTTCTGGAAGAAATTTCTATAAAAATAAGAAGTTCCTTTATGCTCATATTTTGGTGTATTTTTTTCGGTACACTGAGGCCAATACATAAAAATATATTTAAGAGAGGTTAAATATATTTAACCATAAAAATATATTTAACCTCTCTTAAATATATTTTTATGTATTACCTTTTGTTTACCTGTGTACAAAAAAAAAAATATCTCAAATAGACGACACCTTACCTTCACGATACTTGAAGTTCTTCTTCTCTTGTATGGCCTCAGTCAGCTTGCCCATAACATCAAGCTGTTTCAGTGACAAGATACCGAGACCCTTGATAATTCCAGCAATACCATATGCAGCACCCTGGAAAAAATGAAACTTGTATTAAAACATTTTTAAGGCAGTGTTAAACTGAAATAAACCTTATTTGTAATAAGTTAAGGTTGAGTTTTAATTTACTTTTACCCCCATTTTAGTTGTTTACTTACTTTCCTGTCTCCGTATTTCTCTGCAGTGAGCAGTTGCTTCATGAGCTTGTTCATGATGGCCGGGATCTCGTCTTCCAGGGCGGGGGACCCCACCAGGTGGGGCAAGCAGTTGCTCACGGCTTCTTGTACCTGGAACCAGAAAGAAATTCATGTAGAATCTGTTTAGTTAACAATAAGCCTTGTTTCTGGCTAATATATTATGATAAATTTTTAAAAGTGCTAGAAGTTTTTGTTACATAGTTCTGAGAGGTTGCCAGTGTTTTACAAGTAACCCTGTAGAGCTCCATCCCATTAACAGTTCAGTATAGTTCGTCAAATACATCGCGTTAACAGCTCATGGTAGGGCCTCAGTTCGCGGAAACGGAATGAAGCGTCAGTAAAATAAAATTAACGCCGCAATGGCGCCTACAACTACTTAATTATAATAATATTGGATGATCATTCAGCACAAAGGCACTCAAAGCTGTCGACTGACCTGTTGGCTGGGCGTGGACAGCGCAGCCACCAGCCGCAGCGTGATGGGCTTGATGCGCGCGTCCTTGGGCTCCAGGTGGCGCGCCAGCGAGCCCACCAGCAGCACCACGGACTGCCGCACTGCGTCGTAGCCGCCCGACTTTGGCGCCTTGTCCAAGAAGTTCTCGAATACTGGTAACAGGCTGCTTAGGGTTTCCTGAATTGTTTAAAAAATAACAAAAATGTAATAAATATCTCTAAATCAAAGGAAAGATAGATGTTTTGTGTGTAGTATAGTGAAAGTGTGACGGTAAATAACAAAAAAAAAGTTTGTTGATGGCTCGAAGCATATTGTCCCTGTTTAAAGACTTGATTTATTTATAAAAAATATTTTGAATGTTTTAAGTGAAATGTCACCAAGTAATATCTCCCGTTTTGGGTGGAGCGAGAGTGTGTGTCGAATTTTTTCAAGTATTCTATGCGTTTTATCAAACAATTATGTTGATAGTTCTGAACACAATGCGTTGTTCTTGGGCCTTGTCCTCATTGGACGACAAGCTGCCATTGTTTTCGGTCTGCAAAACTGCGCTTACGGTAGTAGAGAATCGCTTTGTTTCTCTCCTTGTCCTTGCTTGAACTAGGATTAGATGTGAGGGGTCACCACCGCAGAATTTAATTTCATTGAGGGGCTCTAAGTTTGTTTAACATTGTAAGGTTTTGGAGTATTAATAGTGTGGTTGTGCTACCTTCCCATGCAGGTCCACAATGGCCATGGCGGCGTTGAGCATCTCTGCGCGCACGACGTCGTGTCGGTCGGCGAGCGCGGTGTGCACGAAGAAGCGCATGGCGGGCGGCACCGCGGCGGCGCGCAGCTGCGGCGCCAGCGCCACCAGCGCCAGCGCCGCGCCGCGCCGCTCCGCCCACGAGTCCACCGCCTCCGCCACCACGTGCCCGAACTGGTCCAGCTTGGCCGGGATCATCTGCGGAAGTGAACCGCCAACTCTCATCTTTTGCTTTCAGATTAAAGGCCGAGCTAAAGTCATTTCATTTATTTCACTAAAATCTGTTTTCAAATAACAACTCCCATTTTCTGTAAGTTCCACCTAATCAATGCAACATATTAAAGTTATCATTGCGTTTATCACAGAAGCATCATCACGACCAAAAAGATCTTCTATTTTGTTAATAATGAACGCAACAAACGCGAATCCACGTGGTTATCACATTACATCAGAGCCGCACATAATACTCACAGGCAACTTCTGCGAGTATATATCCTGCAGCCTCTCCAAGACATACTCGGCGGCATTGGCGTCGGAGCTGCGCTCGACGAGGTGCGCGAGCGCGGCGGCGGCGGCGCGCTGCACGGGCTCGGCGGGGTGCTGCACCTCCTGCAGCAGCAGCTCCACCAGCTCGGGCTCGCGGCTCCACTGCTGCGCCAGCGGCAGCTGACTCCACAACTCAGAGGCCAGCTTCCTATGTGATCAAAGTATTAGTCGCGTGATTAGCGAATGGATGATAGAATTTTTCATAAGAAGCGCGCGGTGCGGCTCGACAACAGGACGACAACGTCACAAGCCCCACGTGTTCAATTCATTGTTGTTGAATAGCGCATCATTAGCATACGAACACACGGCAACTAGATACGTTTTCAATTTAGGCGCTTATAATCGGACTGCTTACGTACTGCGACCGGCCGGCTGCGGCACGATAAACGTGCGGCAGCGGTTCGACATGAAACGTATAAATTGAAAGCGCCCTTATTGGTCTTTTCTACTTTGACGGCTTAAAATAAGCGATAACCTACCAGGTTCACTATGGTAGTCTGATACGCCCACTCGTTCCACATTGAAGCGGGAGAAATTGAGAATTGAGATTTATATGCTGTGTCTTCGTCTTCCTGCCCTTATCCCATATTATTTGAGGTGAACGTAACACGTTTTGTACTTATATTCTATCCTGTCACCAATCACACTATCACTAACTCTATAATATGCTGTGTACATTATTAGCAATAGTTCCTCACTTGTTATCTTCGGAGATGTCGAAGGTGGCGACGAGCAGTCTCTTGGTGAGCGTGAGCGCGTACTCCGGGTCCTCGAGCAGTGGCGGCAGGCACTCCACCACGCACAGCAGCGCGCGGAGGGCGGCGTCGCGGACCACCTGCGAGTCAAGCCTTGTGATATTAGACTGGTGAACTGTGTCGAGGTTGTTTTGTGGTTTTAGGTTGACTGTAAATGGTTCCTAGTGTGTGTGTAATTAGCCTCATAACCACAAAAACTATATGGAATAAATGCCATTTAATCATTAATTCTTAACTGTTGCGTAACTCGAGTGAGACTGGTAATGACTTGAAAATTAAATGTATTAAAACGAAAATCTCATGTGCCCGTCGTATTTACTAGCTTCTAATAAAGTAAGTAGTTTAATCTGCGCTTTATTTCAGGTAAAATACGACTACTCATGTTAAGAAAATAGTGATTCATCAGTACAACTGCAGAGTAAAGGCGTATTCATATTGGGGTAAAAATGAAACCATTTCTTTTTACTACACAGTATTTTCAAATATATTATAATTAGGTCATTATTTTAAAATTTAATGACTATAATTATCATTTTTATTGTTACGAATACGTGAGGTTTTTTTTTTTAAAAAAAATTGACAAAACACGCATACGTACTGTCAGAAGGGCTTACTTTAATTAGTCAATGTGGACATGGCTTCATAATTTATTGGTCAAGGGGCGTGGCTAAAGTAAGTGACAACGATGAGTTACTATTTTCTTGAAGCGAATACATAATGTTACTTTATTTACGTACCTCCATGGGGTTCTGTAAGCCTGCTAGCAGGCACGTGACGTCATCAAGCGAGAGAGTTGCGCGAGCGGCACAGTGCGCTGTCTCTAATAGGGACACCGTGCAGGCAGCCTGCACGCGACCGCTTGTACTGCCTGCAAAATGTTCAGCGTGAATACTGTGATGTATAACTGAGAGGAGCTCTAGCGCAAATAATAACCGATGCAAGGGTCGGTCTTGGATAGGTGGCCAAAATATATCGATAGCGATTTCCTTGTGCCCTTGAATAAAGAAATGGTGTTCGATTTTTGCGTACGTCTAGCCTGCAGGCTTCACGCGTAGAAGACATTAAAGTAACATGGCAAGAGTGTGATAAGTATGATGACAAATGAACTTTAAGGTGTCATATTATACTTACTGATAAGATCGATGAGCAAGCGGAACATGTGGTCGATGGGGAAGAGTGCGGGGTGCATCATGTCGGCGTGGTCGCGCAGCGCCGCGTGCGCCTCGATGACGGCCAGCCCGTTCAGCATCGTCTGCTCGTCGCTGCGGAGAGCCGAGCTTGATAGGCCTGCCCAACATAATGGTGGTTAGATAACAAGTCGTCGTAAGTACTTCTACTCCTCATTTATGATAGCCACAACTAAGATGAAGAACTTTTTGACAGCGTCATCAACAAAGCATCAACTTTTTAAGTTTTGTGGGAAACATTGGACGGATAGTTGAGCTTGCAAAAAAGGTTAAGTGATGTTAAGAACTTCAAGCTAAAGGCCTACAAGGTCACAAATTAAGGTAGAGTTGGGCCTGATCCTTTTAGGATAATAATAGCTAGTCACAAGCAGCAGGTCCTACAATTCTTCTTCTTTTCGTGTCGATGTATTCGAAACTATTTTTTTTTCTGGCGAGTATTCGGCAACCTGTACAGCTCTGTTATTGGCCTCGTATACACCCTACAACTAGAACTGCAAACGCCTACGACAATTTTCAAGACATAAACAAATATCACAGTATACGGTCTGATTGTAGAAGAAATAAGTAGAACCTGACTCACCCAGCTTCAACAAGGGGAAAGCGTAGCAGAAGCCTGGCGCGGTGAAGTGGTTGGTCTTGGGCGCTGCATCGTCTCCGTCGTCAGCGGAGGGCTTGCTGCACGTGATCATGTACATGAGGTTGATGGTGCGCGCGGTGGCTGCGTCCAGCTCGTCGTCCTCCCAGCTTGGTTCTAGGTCGCATTGTGGCTTGTGCAAGCTGGGAAATAAACAAATAGTTAAAGAAATTTTGTAAGAATAACAACAATCAATCTTATTGCAATGAAATAAAGGCGCTGAGCAATTCTCAAACTGTAACTATGTATTTGCGAGCTACTAGACTGTTACAAAAACCGATTGGACAGACTAGGAATTCCCAAGCTAATTAGCTTCTAGTGGCTATTCATTATTACTTGGTAGAACAAATAACAAAGGAAAAATAATTTTTAAATAATTTGAATTTGTGCGTAAGACATTACGACTTTGAGTTTTCCTATTCGTGTAATGTGAAATATAGTTGGTAGTAATTATTTCGAGAAAATGAAATAAACAATTTCAATATTATATGTATTTATCAAACTCATCTGAAAAAAAAAACCACAACTAATAAGTTCCCAACAAGTTACTTTTCAAGCAGTCTTTTGCATTTATTTTTGTAATATATCACAGGTATGATCCCACCGAGTGCGGCAGACTGCATGAAAAGGTCCTCCTCCTGGGGCAGATGAGTTACAACACTTACCGTAAAGTGAGCCTTGCCAGAATATCTCCTAAAGCCGAGTGGTTGGGTAGGAGCGCAAACCTAAGGTGCGTGTAGGCTATGGCGAGGCGCGGCGCGGCGAGCGGGCTGCGCAGCGCGGCCAGCACGGCCGCCACCACGCGCCGCGCGCCGCGGCACAGCGCGCCCGCCGAGCCGCGCTGCACGGCCTCCAGCAGCCGCACGGCTATCACTACGCGCAAGTTTAGCTGGAACAAACACCTATCTATAAACATTTTACACAGGAACATGAAACTAAAGCAAAATCGGATGCGGATGGAATGTTTCAAGTTTCCTGACATTTTTTTTTTCTAATGAATTGTTCTATAAATGTTACTAAAATTCCAAAAATCCTCAATTTTTTTACGAATACAACAAGTCATTTTTATCACCTCCCATATTTGAGTATTAGGTTTCATTTAAACATTCCATTTTTGAAAAAAAAAGGTAGGTAAACTTTAAGAAAAAAAAAATGATAGACTTTCTGTAATTTTTAAATTTGCGTGGTAACCTAGCAAAACGAGCGAGCGAGGTGATGTGAGAAAGATATAGGTAGACAGCATGGCGGTGTGCGCCGCACGCGCACTTGAATCTGATTCGCTCTTTAGTTTACGTTACGCCATCGCATGCGGCGGACGTGCGTGTTCCCGCGATCCCGTGCGCCGCTCTGCGCCCGCGAACCGTCGCGGCGCCGGCCGACATCGACACCATGTACTCAAATTTCATGGAGGTCCTGTTCATTTGCCACTGTGGTCACCCGAACTCGTGACCTCGACCTTGTGATGACTTTTATCTTTCGGAGTAAAATTAAACGACTCCTGATGTGGTAGAGACTCAAACTATCGTGGACTTAAAACTTTGGATTGAATCAAAAGTAAAAGTGAAAAAAAAAATAAAAAACACTAGTGGTCCATAAATTAAAAAGAAAAAAAAACAATGTGCAATCCTTAGAGGGAGGAGTACCTAAAACACGTAAGGTTAATGGTGGACGTTATTAAAAATTATTGACATACTCTTAAAGTTGTGCTTGTGATTCGATTTCCGTAAGTTGATTTTATGTAAATTGTTTTAACATTAGTTGAATCCAATTTCTTAGGTCATTGTGGCGTAGGTACATAAGAGTAAGTAAAAGACATTATACGGCCTTATTTTTTAAGTCCTTAATAACTACTTTTTAGGCGCCAGATAAACTTCGATAAACGGTCATTGACCTCCTACATTTGTTGACATTCTGAATTTCAGAAACGGAAATAAAGACATTAAGCTGTCTTGAATCAACATCTATCGCGATTCTTTACACTTTCTAGTAACGAAAGACAGATAATTACATGTTTTTCGGGTCTCTTCTGAGGATCTATGCAGAGATATTAACAATTGGCAATGAACTTTATTCTACGTTTATCTGGCATCTTGTATCATTACATTACGACATATCTTATGCAAATTGACGATCCTGTCAGTGAAAGTATGAAGGAACAAATTGCAATTTATGTTTTGATAACATATCGATAACACGATGTGTGCCGTGAGGCGATGTTTGTGCGTGGGTGTTTTTATGTGTGTGTGTGTGCAGCGCATAGTGTGTCTACAAGCGTTGTCATCCTTTGGATAAGTCTCTGATGCCTTATCTCAATTTTTTTGTATTAAGTGATACTACAAGAAAAAAATACGAATTTCATTACTTTTCTTAAAGATATATAATGTTCTAATTTGGAAGGTGATAAAAATTACTTGCTGTATAAATAAGAACTTTTGACAAAAATCCTGACTACAAACAGCAAACAAACGTGAGGCCACGCGACAGAAGTGAAAACTTCATCAAAGCGATGTTAATAATATGGTGGTCGGCCGACTCGCGCCGAACTTACCCGAACAAGCGTTACATAGAGCGTGACGGATCAGTCTAATTCAATACCTACAAAACAAGGCTTAGAGTGAGAAGTATTTTCAAAATAGAGTAAACTTACCGCACTCAGTCTCTGTCTCACTGCACTCTCCTTAGCCAGCTGAGCTTTGATAGCCTCCTTTTGTTTAGCTGACAGGGGCACCTAGAATGATGAACAAGCTCATGTACAAACATGTCTCATAGAGATCATTCAAGATCATGAATCTTTCCAAGTATTGTGTTGCCCAGTAACTGGGTTATGGAAGTCTGACAGACGTCGCTCCATGTAAAAAAAGGGATATTATAGCTACAACTTAGGGGTTTTTGAATCAAAAGTTAATAGGTTACTTCTAGGCAAGCATGCTCCATCATCGGCCACATCATCGCTTACCACCAGATGAGATAGTTGTCAAACGCCAATCAATAATAACAGTTTTTTTAACAGTTCAATAATAACAGTTTGCTGATAGGTTCACGCTTGACCGCTATTTCACCTAATAGAAAACGAGGATGCGATCGACGATGGAACGCGTTAAAAAGAAATAATAAATCAGCCGCATCTATTTAGATTGGAAGCCGATCCCAAGTTAGGAAAAGGCCGAAGAGAGATCATTCGAAATGAATGATGAATGCGACACATCCCACTGACCTCTTTAACCTTGCCCTCTCGCTTGTTCTTCTCCTCCAGCTCGCGGCGCAGCTGCAGCTCTTCCAGCTGCTCCTTGTAGCTGTACGCCTTGCTCTCACGCTTCAGGTTCATCTCCTTGTTGTCTTCATTACTAGACACGAGAAAAATTGCATTGAAAAGTGAATATGATTGTGTTCCAATCGCGCGAAGAATTCTACTATCGTGATGCAGGATTTCGAACTTCTTAGCACCAGTGTTGCTTCATATGTCACAACACACCGGCCTACGCAAATTAAATTACTCTCTATTATGATTAAAAATATAATTTTTAAAAAGAGCTGTCCAGTACAACTCACCCAGGCACGGAACTCTTGTCGTACAGCACTCCCTCGGGCGTGAGGTAGGTGAAGTACTCGTCCCTCGTGACCCGCAGCAGCTCGGGGTCCTGCAGCGTGTCCAGCGCGCACTGCAGCGCGCTGCCCGCCACCACCTCCGGGTTGGTGGCCACCAGCGTCGCCACCACGTTTGATAATGTCTGGTGGTACCATTACGTTTTAATACAAGGATTAATCACAAATAAAAAGTAAAGTTTTTGTTTATTTTTTTAATTTCAACTTTAGACCAGTATCGACTACAGTACATTATTCCCATTTACATAATGTGCGTTTCACTTAAGAGGTTCCTTTGCCGTAATGTTGGCAATACGAAAAAACAGTGTTGCAATATTTTTAGCAATCAACTTACTTAATATTAGGGAGATTAACTGATATTTCGTTACTTTTACCAATTGACTTTTTATTTTGTTTCTTTTTTTTTCTTTTGGAAACTGTAAAAACTATTTTTGAATAAAGTATAGGAGAGTAGACTCCATTCCGATTGCCCTGCGATTCTTTCAAATAACGAAAACGCCACGGCACAATATTGTACCTCTCCATTGACAACTTCCTTTTAGACCAACTTAAACTTACAAAACAAAACTTTTTTTTTTATAAAATCCCATTCCCCTCATAATTCTCCAAAAAGTGTTGCAACTACCGTTAAAATCGAATTCGTTTCGCATTTCGGGCAACAGTTTTGATGGAGTAGGCAATTTTTATTTTTATTTTCCCTTCTTTTTTAAGCCAACATTACAGCAAATGAACTTCTTAAGTGAAACGCACTGTAGTCAAAACCTTTACCACAGAACACTAATGTACAGAAGTCAATCTACATACGAAGCGCGCTCGAGCAACGCACACATACACGATATCCGCTCACGGACACGATATCTCGAAGTGCTCGGACCAGTGCGGGCGCGAGTGCACTCGCTTGAGACACGTAACTCTCAAGTTTTTTGTGCAATTTTTTAGCAAAAAAGTTATTAGCCGACTTCGAAAAGGAGGAGGTTCTATGTTCGGCTGAAAGATGACTGATCTGATGATGAAGTCAGAAGGTAAATTAATGTAATCTAACCGTGTTTGAGAATATTAGAATCGTTATGAGATGCTCTTTGGCCATAAGGTATTTAAGTTTGGCTGAGAGGTACTTTTTAGTGGTGTTACCCTAACTAAAAACTGTAAAATAAAAAAAAAAAATGGTTGCCTGTAAAGTCGGTTTTACGGGCGAAGATTTTACGTGACAACGTCTTTTTCTCGGTAGAATATTAATTAATTAATTAATTTTAAACTAATAATTTACTTAACACTATCAACATTTATCAATAGTATGACATAACCTATAAACTCAGTTTCTCAACTTTTGTGTCAATCTAACAATTAATCAATCAATCATAGTTTACGATAATGAAATATCAGTGTACAATTATTTACCTTTATTGTTGTAGTTGTTGTAAATGACGAATCTAAGCACTCCACATTTTCACTACAGACACAGCTGACGATACTTTAACCACACGTGTGAACTTGTATTATGACGCTTTCTTGTTTTTCCAACGCCAAGAACGTTCGAGAAAGACAAAGACAGAGACACAAGCATGCGCCGATTCAATGCGCCTAATTCTCTAGTGCTGCGCGCGCGGCAGACCGATCATAGTTGAGTGGGAGAGAGACGCAAGGCATTCGGCGGGCCTCTCTCTCGTTCGGTGACTCATCGTAACGTTACCGAGCGTTACACTTTTTCATAAGTGACTCCCAGCCGCAACCTAATTTAAGACGTTGTCACGTCAATATACAAAAAAAATATAACCAACTTCAACGTTAAAAAAAACACTGAGAAATACAAAATAACTTTAATTTCGGAAGTCGTTGTTAAATAACGAAGAGGCAAAACTATTATAGAAACATTTATTTTTTGCTGCAGTCAGATAACAGCAACACAGTTCATTTCCGACTTTGAGCAATGCTTGCTGAAGTCGATCCTTTGATCGCTGAGCATCTACAGACTCCTCAGCGTCGGTAAACATGTTAAGCCGTTGGTCCCAGTTGTATATGACATTAGTTACGCAAAAATACCAGAAAAACTGTCAGTTACTGAGTTCAGGAGATCAGATAGGAAGTCACTTGATACTGATATATTGATACTTTTGATTAGTCATTCCCCTACATATTTGACAACAGGCTGTGCAGATCTGGGAGTTCACGCCCCCCCCCCCCCCAGACGGTTTTTTTTGTGTATTGTGGAGATTCCCATCACAGTACAAACTTAGAAGCAAATGTAATAGACATAAACTAAATACACTATAATACTTCTTGTTGATTTTTTTGCCCGTTTGCCTCTTGCCCCCTCCCCTCTGTACAGTTTGATAGATTGAGTCTCTGAGTTTTACCTCGTTGGGTGTGTAGCCGGCGATGTACTTGTTCTTGAGGTTGTTGGAGTATAGCCCCACCAGCTTCTTGGGCTCGTGGCGCAGGTAGCCCAGCAGCTTTGTCCACGCGCGGCTGTTCACAGCTGCAGCCAGTGGGTGGTGGCAGCTCGGTAGTATCGCTATGGCTAGCTCTTGTGAGTCCTTTTCAGCGTAATCTACGATTAGAAGGTGGAGATGAAGTCTGGAGTTCTGTTGTTTACCTTACGTTTTATAATAATGTTATTTAGATCAGCACTTTGCTTATCGGTCTACATTAAACTACGAAATTCAACGAAGATTCCTTTTTTAATAATCATAATCATTGCCCCTGTGGCGATCGGAATTATTTAAGAACGCAACCGAACGCCGTCCCTCACCAGTCGCCGACCCGTTCGTGCAGCATCGGAAATCATGACAAGCAGCCGTCAGTGATCTTAGCTCTTGACACGGAGAGGTTACGTGCGCGCGCCTAGGGCTCCGACGCAAAAGTCCCCCGTACGTATAGCCAATAATTATACCTACAAATTGGTGACCCCGACGTGATCGACACTAGGAATTTCTTCTGTATTATGGGCGCGTTCATGGACATATAAACTCACATATTGTGTGTGATAGCTAGACTTGGAACAGCTAACTGTAGGCCACAAGTGCGACAAGCAGCGCAGCAACCAATCGCTCAACCCCTACGCCAACCATGCAGTCGAATTTGGTAAACTATTTAAGATCACAAGCACAAAAACTACTTCGACCCGAACTGCCATGCCACATCTCGGGACGTCAGACATGCTTATAACTTTATAGCCTGTGTTATCAACGAAGTACTCGTAGACTTTGGGATTATTGAAATGATGTGACTACAGAATAAATCTCACCTCTAAATGAACACAGTGCGTGAATACAATCCAAGATCATCTTCCCCGTCACTTCCCCGCCTCCCTTCTCGTCAGTCGGAGACTTCTCCTTGCCGCTAAACACCTTCCCTTCCTCCAGCACCTCATTCAACTTTAGCGCTAAATGCCGCGCTAATAAGACCCGATCTTCTTTGGCAAGTAGAGCCTTAACTTCCTCTATGGCGGTAGTTCGGACAGCCTTGCTCGGAGATAGTAGGACGAGGATAAATGCTCTGTAAACCGGCGAATTTTGTTCGCTGGCAACACTTGGGTAGTTTTCCAACACTGTTCTGCATAGCAACACCACCTGTATTAGGACTATAAAGGGGTAAATGCTATAGTGATACCCAGTAAGTTTAATCAACAATATTACATAATAAATAGTTCATTGGATGTCCACGGTATTTTTTTGGTAGGAATGTACATTAAGACACGTACACAAAACTTCCGAATACTCCGAAGAACTATCTATAGGCTAAAATATTAATGTTCCGTGCGGGAATCGAACCCGCGATATACAGCCAAACAGCCGAGCGTTTATCTAATGCACCTGAGTGAGTGAGTAATGCACTGAGTTGTCTACGAGTTTAACAGTGCCTTTTAGTTGTGAGTCGATTTCAGATAAGATAGGCTCAGTATATATTGCTAAACAACATAATACATGTCAATTTGATTAGACATATAATGTAAATGGAGTTGCCTTATCCTTAAAAAGACAATTTATGAATGAAAGATACCACTCATGAATTTTACAGTGAGTATTTATTATCGTTACAATTTATTGTAATGCATGCCTGCATCGTAGTCTGATCTTGCGGATTCCCTAGACTACACGTACATTTCTGATTATATCTGTTTATAGCTTATACTATAGTTATCGGCACGAATATTGAACGTTGGCTTCAAGTTGCGCAGAAGTCAAATATTTTGTCTCTTTAGTGGTGCGACGTGAGACGCGGGGGCGGGGACTGTCAGTGATTGGCTCGCCGCACCATCGTGTCATAAACGTCACTCTCTGATTCGTTCCCTGCTCTTGCTGCAGGTATCTAACAACGACGACGATTGGTTTACCAATGTATGGAATGCGCAAAGCGATCCCTACTCTGACCGCGAGCGCTCAATATTCGTGCCGATAACTATACTTTGATTTACATTTTACGTACAGAAAATAGGTATTTTGTTTGATGATAAGTAACGCATTGAAAATGATAAATACGATCTTTAAAAACGGCGCGGCAGGCTCAAATGTAATGAAATCTAAAATTTGATCTAGATTTATAATCAAGCTGATATCTAATGACTTTTCTAGGTTTTTACCACATTACGGAATGCTTCAGTACCAAATAGAACTAAGAGAAACTAGGCGATAGTTACCGTCATCGCTGGCAGCGGTGAGCACGCGGTCGTGCAGCAGCACGTGCTTGTCGGCGTGCACCAGCGCGCCCCACGCGCCCGCCTTGTGCGGCAGCTCGCGCGCCGTGTCCAGCTGCGTCAGGCCCAGCATCGCGCAGATGCCCTCGCTCACTACCAGGTGCTGCACGACATATTATTTATTGTACATAACTTTGTTGGCGGTGAAAAAAACTATTGAGAACTTAATTGCTCACGTACGTACCTGCAGTGGCTGCTGCATGGCCTTCTCCACAGCCTTGAGGAGCACGGGCTGCAGCACGGCAGCGTGCTGCGGCGTGGCGCCGCACGCTCGCACGCACGCGGCTATCATGCTCACGTACGACGTGCGCACGTTCTGCGTCGTACTCTTCGCTGACAGATTTTTCTGGAGATGAATTTGTTGATTATTATTTTGTTACAATGCGTTTTATTGCGTTATAGGGCTACAGGACAAATTTGACGTAGGGTTAAAGTACTATCTGCCGACAAATACATGCTTGAATCCTCTTTAATAACGACAAACAGGCAATAGTAAGGTTGGGCGTCCCATATGTCACCTTGAATATGTCGAGTATGATGTCGGGCAGCGGCGCGGCCAGGCCGCTGGTCCACTTGTGCAGCGTGTCGAGCGCGACGCACAGCGTCCTCTCGTGCGACTCGCTGTCCAGCACGCGCGCCAGCTGCGCGCCCACGTCCGAGAACAGCGCCAGCCGCTCCGCGCCGCGCGCAGGCAGGGCGCGCAGTATGCTCACACCCTAAGGGTAAAAATACTCGAGTTATTCGTGATTATAATATTAATTAAGAAAGTTCAAAACCATGTTTCGAATTATAAAGACGCATGTAAATGTATTCAATACTATTAAATATCCTAATGGTTAAAAGCTTTATCGATAAACAACTGGTGTATCCATTTCATTAGCTACTCATACATAACACAACTGCTTTTATGAATATCACAAACTCGATTACATTAATTTATTTATAAAGCATACATTTCTTCAGTTTTCGTTTCGGAGGAGTCCTGTCAGCATTGGATGGACACATACGCTTGATAAAGTATACTCACTTGGAGCACCGCGATCTTGTCTTCGCTGGAGGTGAGCTTGCCGCTGGCGCCGTTGTACTCGGCGAAGGCGTGCGCGAGCAGCGCGCGCGCCGCCGCCACCTGCGAGCAGCGCGCCGCCAGCCGCTCCAGAGCACACAGCGCTTCGCCTCGTACCCATTCGTCTTTAGAGTGCAAGTTCACTAGAAAAAAAAAACAATTAATGCTGAATATTTTTTTGCAGATGACTTACTAAAGCTATCCAACCATGATGAACATTCCATTCCACAGCTATATAAACGATGAATCAATGTTAAAAAAACGATTTTATACCCCTAGTAATAAAGGTGGTTATCCTAATTCAAGTTTTACAGCTGATTAGTAAATGATCGTACAGTGCGTCGCTTAACTATATATCAATCAACATGAATAAGAAATCCAAGTAAGTAGTTACCAATCAAACTCTTCCCAATATCAACAGCTAATCCATCCAGCTCCACATTGAGGTTGGCGAAGACCTCGCCCACGGCCTGCACGATGGTCTCCGGGCTGCGCAGCATGGCCTTGTGCAGCGCCGGCAGCAGCGCGTCGCGCACCTCGCCGGGCCCCAGCTGGCGCAGCAGGTCGTGGCAGCCCTTGATGTAGTTTGCGTTAGGCCGAGCTTTCACGCTGATCACGCTCTTTGTGAAGCTTTCCAGCATTTTTGTCTGTGTGAAGGAAAATTTAAATTATGTATTTTAACAAACCCTGGGCCCTTTGAACATGAATATCTCAGAAAAAAACTACTGATTCAAAATGAAAAATTCTTTTACTCTTGTTTCAATTATTGAGAAAGGTTATATAACATCACACTATGATGCACAAGAGCGGAGCAGTAACGAGATTTAGAGGATAGCTAGCAAAATAAATAAAACAATGACAATGAATTACTTTCTCACAATATTGTGAAATTTTGATCAAACAATATGCATGTCACTGTATCTTAATTTTTTTAAGGCTGTTTTTAAGAAGGGTTTAACTATAAACACACACCACATGAAAAAAATATGTTAGTGATACTTGCATCCTATTAAATGTTTGTTTTTTTTTAAATGATATAAACCAGCGCTTGACTGCAATTCCACTTGATGTTAAACAGTGATGCAATCGTTGATGGTGAGGCACACTAGTGTATTAAGAGCCTATTCACTCTAGCTTGAAAGACAACTAAATTATAATTGGAGAGGAAGACCGCAGTACGCAAATTGTTCCAGTCCTTCGATGTACCTAAGAACCATAAACCCCACTTGATTGCTGATAGTTTCAACTGAGACTGAATTTTTTATGACAAGGTGTTGGATGATTTTTAGAGGAAAACTGGTTGTATGCCACAGCTATCCTTTAAAAATCATAAAGTCTAAGATTAGTTTCTTGTTTCGTACTTTACACAACGCAATTTTTTTTTATTGGGTTTTAGTTTTTTTGTGTTACCTTCCCTTTATTAAGTTGTATCACACACCTTGTGTTGTTCAATGGTGCCACCATCTCCTATTTGCTGCAGGTGTCGGCAGAGGGTCGAGAAAGTGACACAGATATGTGGTCCGGAATCCGGCGGGATCGCCAGTAACACTTCCAGCCATTTGGATAACTTTTCCTTGCCAATTGACACCCAGGATGTATGTAGCTGAAAGGAAATATACAGCATATGACTTTGGAACGTCTTTTGTATTTTCAAGTGACTTTGATTCATCATTTAAGAGCAGTGGTGGCCGAGTGGTAACTGCTCCGACTAACGAGTTATAGGTCGCGGGTTCAAGTCCAGCCAGGCGCATTACTTTGTGTAATTTATTTCATCACCACTTCTCTTAAAACGGTGATGGAAAACATATGAGGAAACCGGCATATCCTAGAACAAAAAAATTCGGAGACGTGACATCCACCAACCCGCACTGGGCCCGCGTGGTGGATTTCGGCCCATTCCCTCTCCTAGAGAGGAGGCCTGAGTCCCTACAGTGGGAACATTATAAAGCCGACTATGCTACGTTATACTTGATTTGTCAAAAGTGTTTCTAGGCCCTATTTATGTTATTACTGTTGTCTTGCTCAGTAGCGTAGCTAGGCGTGAGCAAAGTGGGTCCGCGTCCACTTGGGCCTCACATCCAAAGTGAACTCGCGTGTTCGAGGACTCTTTAACAACAAGTATTTTGATTTATAATTTATAGGCTGGCATTGGACTACTATTTCACCTGATGCTTGATGAAGTGACTATGTGGTCAAACACTGGGTTGTGAATGTCACTGTCTCCTTTTCGAATTTATGAAAGAAAAAGGCCTCGCTGATGCGCCTTCGACCACGTCTAAAATAATTCACGCTACGCCTCTGGTCCTACTTACCATAGAAAAGGCCTTGTCGTTCTTTCTGTGGTCCCCGTAAGCGATGATGGCAGCAAGCAGGTTGGCTTGGGATAGCACAAGCAAATTGTAGTCCACTCCATTCTCATCGGTCGACTTGATTGTGCCATCAACGAGGACAGTGGACCAACGGAGAGCATACAACCCACTCTGGCATATGCTTTTTCTGCAGAATGGAATTTTAATAGTGATGCCAAAGTTATTATGTTTACATAAAAGATGAATGATTAAAATGTAATGGAAATATTAGACACAGCTCCTAATTGAGTTTTTCTCTTCTACAAATACAGGGTTATTTGTAAAACACTAGGAACCTCTCAGGACTATACAACAACTTATGTTCTATGACTTTCAAAAAATTATCATATTTTAGTTCATCAGAACTAAATCCAAAAAAAAAAAAAATAATATTGAACATTCTAAATATTACGAAGTCTATGCGAAGCAAGCGATAGTATAATAGTGGGAGTAGGGATCGGGTGGCGAGGGTGCTTGACGCGCTTGCGTCGCCTCATGTAGATGTAGGTAGGTATAGCAAAATCATCATCATCAATTCAGCCAACAGACATACACTGTTGGACATAGGCCTCTCCCAAGCGTCGTCAGAACGACTGATCCTGTGCGTGTTGCATCCGCCGTATTCCCGCGACTCTCACCAGGTCGTCGGTCCACCTTGTGGGAGGGCGCGTCGACGCTGCGCGGGCGCCACTCTAGAACCTTCCGGTCCCATCGACCATCCGTTCTACGAGAAATGTGGTGTAGCAAAATACACAGTACAAATGTGTAGAACAACGAAATCTTAAAGGTTTGTTTTTGGTAAATGTATTATGTTTTGTAAAAAGTCACAGAACAAAAGTTGTTGTTTATGATGTTACTACAGTCATGCAAGGTTGTTAGTGTTTTACAAATAACCCAGTTGGGAATATTTATCGATTGTACAGTTTGATGCAAGTGCCAAATGCAAGTTCGCAGTTTGTTACAATAATTATTATTGAATCAATCATTCTTTTATTGTGGCAGGGGCTAGCTGCCACACTAGTGCTTAATATACTACATTGCAAGCCTAAACGCTGTAGGGGTACAAGGGTTTCCAATTGTGTTAAAAAAATATTTTCCTTAATCAAATAATGACTGTGGTCCACTCACGATGATGCAGTATTTTTCAGTTGCTCTGACACTTCAAGTAGGACAGGCAGCAGTCCTTTTAGGGTCCATTCTCTGTGTGTAGCTGCGAGGTGAGCCACCAGGCCCTTTACATAGGATTGGGACGTGGAGTCCCGATACCGGTGTAGCGTGAGCACCAGCAGGCGACACACAAAACGCACTGCTGGCTCTGTAATACCTGGGTAACAACAATTTGTATTATTAAATTACTTTGTGTATAAGCTGCACAAGTGGTCAGCATGACTCAGAAAGTGCGCTGGATAATCAAGGTATATTTTTTTTTAATTATTCAGAGTTTAATTTGTATACAGCACATATAAAAACTAGACAAGAATGAACATTAGCAAATGCACATCACTACAATTGGCAACTTGGCAACCATTGAGTGGTATGAGACACAGCAACACCAAAATTATCTTTTTCCTTTGTATATCCTGCTCAGTGTGCTACCAATAATCTGCTTACAATAATGAACTCAGTTGTGGTTAAATGGTAGTTTTATTGTTTACAAACAAGTAATGTTGATCATTACTGCATGCTGCTACAGCATCTGTATTTATTATTTAGTTTACAACTAGATTATCAAGTATAATAAAGCCTTCATTTATAATTACAATATACTGTATAAACAAGACAAACATAACTATTTTACTTCAGCATTAGTGTGTCCCATGCCCGCACAGGGCTCTCCCAGGCACCTCCGTCTGTTGGGCCTTGTGTAGCCCTGACCTACAAGGCACTGGTGATTGCTACTTTATCATAATCCCTGTAATTGTTTTGTCTTAACCTTGTTCCTATCACAAATCATGTGCCCAACCATTTCTGAATTTTATTCTTTTATTGTAGAAAGTAACAAATTATTTAGCTTTTATTACTATTTGTCATAATATTATTGAAATGCAGACGTAATACATATTTCCACAGAAAACCATTATCCAGCCATTACAAGATTTGATTTTAGAAATTATATCTGCATTTCTAAAATCTACAAATAATCTTATAAAATCTTCTAGGTTAGGTTCAAAATGTGTCTTACATAGATATTAGAATCTTTTAGATATAAAACTAAAAAATCTATTGTGTTTTCTACCTGTTAACATAGTTATTGCACAATATATTATTATTAAAAGATTATAATCTTGTAAAATGTTACACCATCATAACACAACTCACATTATGAACAGGCATTATTATCTTATAATTATGAGTGAATACATAACAAGATATGTTGCATTTCAGCTCAAACTACATACTTTTATAATTTCAATCACAAACAATCACCAAAATATCTGAAATTGCATTCTATTTTACAATTTTAAGATAATTTTCAACAAAGTAATTGAACAAATTGCTACCAGAGTGCTTTGTGGACAGGTATTGATGAATTGCTTTCCCTGAATGTATATATAGATGCAATGTTGCACACTGCAGTCTCTGATTGGCACATTTAAAACTCAATCATGTGAGAGCACAATATTGAGGTATATCCAGGGGCATGGATCAATACAGCTGGACCACCAACCTATAAATACTTTGCAGTCATATGCAACAAGCACACAAATATTACACTCTTAAAGTAAATAATGAATTAACATATTTCTGTTTGTTACTTACCCGGTGTGGATAATACATTCCTAATTTCTTCTACAACCTCACGTCTTCCTTTCAAACTTGCGGTCTGTATTTTAAATGGTATATCCTTCAATTTTTTTAATACCTGTCAATAGAATAATCAGTGATGAATGCGTTTACATATTGGTAGCAACAAGATGATAAATGGTGAAGAAATTACCTCGGAATCTGCCATTTTTCACACACATTTATTGAAAAACTTCTATTGAAAAAGCACACACGTCTCCTCGCTAAACGAACCACAGACTAAAAAGAATTATTGTACCAAATCAGCTGTCAAAATCAGAGTTTCCATCTGAAAATAACTAGAGATATCCCTTTCTTCACACTTTCGATAATAATCGACTAAAATTGAACTTCGCTAGTAGATATTTTTTGGTGTAATCTCGAAGTCCGTAGAGGAGACAGCTTACGTTAATCGTTAGCCAGACTATTAGGAATCTTTAAAACAGGCCTATCTCGGTAAAACGGTACTGAGAATATTTTATTGTAGTTTCGACTACCTCAGCGAAGTTGGCTGAGAAGGCTTATTCGAGACATTTGCTACCAAATACTGCAAAATCATTACAAATGTATTTTTCATTCATATTTTATTGAAGAATAAGATATTACGAAGACATGGCTTAAAAGACTAAGTTTCCAAGCCACAACAGTCAGCGATGACCGCGATGACACATATCCCCTTCGTTGGAATCGGAACGCGGCACATGTCAAATTGTGCTGTCAAAACAGCTGTGCAGCTGTGCTTATCTCTAATCAATCACAGAGAAAATTTTGTACTTTTTGTTGTCCTAAAATTGATTAATTACCAGCTAAAAGGAAATGGAGATAGAGAAAAGACGAGAACAATTAAGAGACTTGAAGACTTACATCAAGGGAGTTGAAGATAAAGTGTCAATGATTTTACAGACCCTTCAATGGGATAGAAAACAATTACTGCAGGTACAAGAAAATGTTTATAATGTAATGTTTCACATTTCCAAGCATGAAATTAGGCTGAATTCTTGCAAATGATTTGCATTTGTAACCTACATTGATGTCTAAAAAGAAAAGTGAAGAAAAGTAGGTTAGGTTCCTATCTTGTACCTGCCTATGATAAGTATGACCCATGTCTAACCCAGACTTATTTTCATTTCAGAGTACTGCGCTGGTAACGTGCAAATACGATGCCAACCACAAAATCCCACCTGATAAAACTGAAGAACATGAGAAGCAATGCTTCCTGAGGCAGAATGGTTACTCCAAAGAAGATCAGCTGTTGCCAGATCCACTTGACTTGGAATCTAACACACTTGTCAAACTCGGTAATTATAATTACTTATTACAGTCATGGTATTTTTCGCTTTCCTATTTTAAATTTGATTTAATAATGATTGATTATTTTACAGGCAAAGCAGATATTGAGCAAATCATTGCTAAAGCTTCAAGATCAGATGAATTATTTAAGAAAGGTATGATGCAAAACATAATTGATTTAAAAAATATCAATGAGATTATCCTTTTCATCTTTTAAACTATTCAAATGATGACCATGTTAATTAACTTACATTCAGTGCTGAGAACTTGGGGACCAGGTTGTAGAATGATCTCATATTAATTCATTAAACCCCAAGTGAACGCTGACGTTGGCACACCTATTGTTTCTATTGTGTCTCTAATTACCACGATTGAAAGGTTAAAAAACAAAATTAAGTATACTCAGAGTTGGACCTCCGATTAGGGTAGGTATTGCATATGAACACAAGGCAACCATAGCTACGTGTAACTAACATTGGGGTGGATTCTCAGCACAAAAATGAATTATTGTTTGTTCTTATTAACTTAGACTCTTTAGCTTCAGTATACTAATCATTATTATATTAATTTATATAAACATAACATTTTCTCTGCACCTTTTCAGTTTATAGAACAATAGTTCAACAGTTTCAAGACCTCAACCTATTTATTTTGTATCCTTTATAATGCTTAGTTCTAAATAATATAAGTTGCAGTTTTGTATGACAGTGACAAGCTATTTTTGTAAGATTAGTAGGTTGCAAAGAGTGGTTTAATTTGAACATTTAATAAGGAAGACATAAGTCATCCCACCATATCCTACATAGTCTTCCATAGACCCATATTGTGATTTATGGGTGCCAATTTTGTTTCTTTACTAAATCATTGCTCAATTGAGACTGATATGTCGGCAGAGCCAGTCTCATAATTAGTACTTATTTAATACATTAATGTTATGAATTACAATTTATAGTAAAAAAAAATATATATAGAAAGAATTTAAGAAATTCAAATCGAATTAAAAATTTATTTAAATTTGTTGTCACTCAAAATGCTTACCAGTTCCCAGTGATTTAGTTGAGTACAAGAAGTGAAGCAACAAAAATTCCTAGCAACCAATCTGTTTTGAAATAGAATTTATAGTGGTTCAAATTAGTACAGTAGAAATTATTGTACTTGTTCCTAGAAACTACATTAATAATCAGCATAAACTATTTCATGTAACAAACAAGTATAACCAATAAGTTTCCTCAACCAAGGCGTGGGTTGCCACGACGCAGAGCCTCTGTCGCTGGAGCGCCTGCAGAGCTCGTACTCCGCCGACGAGCGCCGCGCCATACAGGACGCTGTGGTCAGCGCCGTGCCCTCGTGCCATGACCTGACGGACCTGGCTTTACTCAGGTCAGTGTTTATTTTGAATTAATTATTTACTTTAATATACATCATTACACATACAAAAGGACACTAAAACACATACATACAATGGGCGGCCTTATCGCATTCCGCGATCTCTTCCAGGCAACCTGGAATGGACAGTAATAGCCTGGACAAGAAATGGGGCTTTCATTGGGATTTTATGGGGCAGCATTTTGAATGAATTATGTGTGTTTAACAGCTATCAGGGCTTTAAGGGCCCATAGGTCGTCCGAAAGGGAATCCCGGGGTTCTCGGGGACGAGCGGCAAAGATTCTTCTTTACGGTGTGTTCCTATGTTCCTACATAGGATTGAGTTTTAGTCAGTAAAATTCTGACACGTCCGCGCTCCGCCCTAAAGCGGAAGAAGTCTATAAAAAAACAAAAGGCTTTGCTTACATAATTATGTGTCTGAAAAAGTCTTAAGTTTTTTTTGCAAACTTCCTGATAAAAGCTCGAATTATTATGAAAATGTTTGCCTAAAGTCCTTGAAGACACCTAAATTATCATCGGACGGGAACACCACAGCATGCAAATTTCATTACTGCACCTAATAGTAAGCGATATTGTTGCTGACGACGATGAAGCGCGTAATTTTGGGTACAAAACAAATCCAATTATCTTACGACAGAAATAAAGCAGAGTATTTTCAACTGCTGCATCATAGATAACTAGTCTTCATAACGCAAATACATGATGGCTGAAGAAACATCTTCCTTCGACCACCACAATTTAACTGTTTCTTTTCTTCTTCTTAGTGGTGGATATGACAAGAGCTCGCAGGTGATCCTGTCGCGGCAGGAGATCTTGCTGGAGCTGCGGAACATGCGCAGGCGCCCCACCAAGTACCGCGTCGCTGCCAAGTCGCGCAACTACTCCGATGTTCTGCGGGACGTCATCAGGACTCAGGTATGAGACTGCTTTTGATGCATCTGGACCATTTGCTATGATTAAAATAACTGTTTAGAATGTTAGTGTTTTAAAAAAAATATTATAGCTCAAGCATGGTTCGTTCAAACTAAGATCAGTATAAATAGACTTTGAAAATAGAGTAAAAAAAAATCTTTATAATTTTTTATTGTACTTAAATCAAAACCTAACGAACATTATGATGTATTTGAATGTTTAATTTTCTTCTAGCAAACCTTTGTAAAATAGAATTAAAAGAATTTTAATTTTCAAACGATGTTTATGTAAAGTTTAAAATAATGTAATGGCGTAGTTATATTGATCTAACACAATGTCAGAAATGGATTGTACTTTAAACAATTTATAGGTAATTTCTGTATTTTATTTACTTCGTCTATTTGAACAACTGCTACAGTTTTTCTTTAACGCACCAATAAATATTATGATTATAATAAATACTGAAAGGTTGTATCAAGGACTTGTTTCATACATTCAAATTGTTTTAACAGATGGAACACTACACTGACGCTAAAACCGAGACTGCTACAAAAGAAAATGTGGAAAAGGACACTAATCAAAAACATACACACAGTGATAGGAGATATTCTAGATCAGCGTCTAAAGAACATCGGTATATAAATGATGGAAAATTTGTGCCTGAGCCGATTAAGATCAAAACCGAAAGAGAAGATTCTACAGAGCGAAATTATAGATACAATAATCAAAGAGATTACAATAGGGTAAGATCAAATAAATCACATAGATATGAAATCGAAAGTAGGGATAGACGTGATAGAGATTATGACAGACGAGAACGAAATAGATCTAGAGAGAGAAGAAGTTATCGCGATGAAGAACAAGCACTACAGTATGGAGAACATTCTAGAAAAAGAAGACATGATGATGAAACTAGGGAAAGACGAAACTTTTATGAAGAATCAAATGATTCTGCCAAAGAGCATGGCTCTGAAAAAAGATCAAGAAAAAGACATAAAGACTATGATTCTGAGTATAAGGGGAGAGACGCGGTAGATAACGAGACAAGTAACCATCGTAGAGAAACATCTAGAGAAAGAAGATACGGTGAAAAAAGAGATAAAGCTCACACATACAAAGACAAAAAAGATAAACGTAGAGATAGAGAGAGATCTAAGGACAGAAGGAGTGATTACAGATATGAAGAGAGGTCCAGTCAAGAAATACGCATAAAGCAAGAAAGAGAAGACAGTGATACAAGAGATGAAATAGAATACAGGAGTCATAGGAGTATAAAACGGAGACGTGATAGGTCTAATGGAAATGATAGAAACTATGATGGTCATAGTGTAGAAATCAAACAAGAAAAGCTTGAAAGATATTATGATATAATTTCTGAAGAGATTTACGATCCTAATAAGAAAATTAAAGAGGAGAAATAAACTGTTTTTATATAAAGTGTCTATTTTATTAATAAATATTATTGTGTTCATACCTTTCACAGATAACACCATACAATCTATTCAAATTCTTCTAAAATATGCGTTATTACTTGAGACAGTGCATATTAACCAGTTCCTTTTTGACTAGAATATGGAGATTAAGAAGAATCTATTTCTGTTTCTACGAGTACGTAAAGGATATAGCGTATTCTCCAAGTCAATGTTAGTACTTAGATTCGACTGTCTTAATACGTATTTTTATAGATGTACTAGCTTCTGCCAGCGGCTTCGCCCGTGTGAAAGTCGCTTTCTCCATACAAACATTGAACACCGGTTTCATCCCCTTGGGGGTGAATTTTGGGAAATCCTCTCTTAGTGTTAGCCTACGTTATAAAGGGAAGCTTTGTACAAAATTTCACGCTTCTAATAATCCTTGTAGTTTCGGCTGTGTGTTGATATGCCAGTCAGGTTCAATTTTTTTATGTATAGATACCTAAATCTAATCTGCCTAAATTGGCAAACAAATCCACAAAACAATGCAATTACCCTCAACAAACGCTCACCGTAAGCTACATTGAGAAAAAAATTAAAGTTCATTACTCTCAAAAATATTCTTCATATTCCAAGTAAAAATTAGCGGCAAACAGTCCGAGTGAGATCTTGTCTTGTGGAGTGCATCGGACCGCGGATTAGCGAATATAATAACATAAAGAGTACGCCACGGGTTGTCGAGCACACTAAATAATAAGTAGGTTGATATTAAGTATACCTACCTAATTAATATGAAATGGATGAAACGTGTAGAATCAAAATATGAGTACCTACCTAATGAACATTATGTAGGTACCTAAGTAGCCAACAATCAGATTAATGTTGGTTTGGTTCTTGATGATTGAGAGAATGAAGCCTCAGATACATCTAGGGACAATATGTCCCCCAACAATTAACGTGACGTTGCAACGTTACTCAGTGTCACGAAACTTGCCGCCCAACGTTTTACAACGCATGCACGTAACGGACATGTTGGACAATTATGTTGAGGTGGAGGACAGTTTGTCTCTTAATGTGTCTGAGGCTTCAATCTTTGTGTCAAGAGAATCATAAGTACCTAGACACTGATTGTAGGTCATCATTTCAGCCGAAAGACGTACACTGTTGGAAATAGGTCTCCCCTAATTGTAGATAAAGGGTTAAAGATTGTAGGTAGGTAAGGGTTCTCGCTCCGGGCCCTGGTTGAGGCCCTGGTCAGGAGCGAGGAGTGGCAGGCGGTCGCCGACTTCTGCGAAGCAGTAATGCTCGCAAAGGAGGAGGCCGAACGCATCAGGCAACGGCGTTATCTTCGCCGCCGCCGGCGCCGGGATACTGATCCCGATTTCCGGCCAACTTAGGCGTGGGCTTGCGGACAGTAAGCAATGGGTAGCTCGCTGTCCGGCCGTCCGGTAACTGTCCGGACCAAGCCCAAGTCGTCGACGGCGCGCATTGTTCCCGCGCGCCTAAAGGAGTTGTCAGCAACAGCAGGGGGGCAGCCGGGTCGAAGCCTACTGGAGCCAGGGTTATCCGAAAGGGCACTCGAGCCCCGGTATGAAGGCTTGAAGGATCGGGATGGGTTTTTTAGTCAGTAAGAGTCTGACAATGTCTCCCGCTCCGCCCAAGAGCCGGGGTTGTCATAGGATGATTTTTCCCATCGGAAAAAAGGTAGGTAAGTGTGTTTATAATATCGTGGGATTTTGATCGCGTATGCGGGATTGCTCCGCGCGCGTAACCCTCGCAATTGTCTAATTCATACAAGTATATATTGTAATGCGTGGAATACGCATGTTTTTTTGTATTTTGAAATTTTCTGCATGCGGAGAAAACCCGATGCGCCCGAGAACCCCATGAGACATGCACGGCATGCTCAAGAATTGCACTCTCTCAAGTTTTTCTTTCACAACCACACAACCAAAGAATTTACGACAAAAATAAAGTAAAAACATTGCCGGTGCATATGAATGAACGAGAAAGTTAATCGATCATGCAGATATTTGTAATTTCTGATCGATCTCGATCAATATGTATCGGCTCTCCACATCTTGCAACGATTAACATTTACTTATAAAAAGGTGATTTAATTACCAACACTTGATTGTCGGAAATATTTTGTCTCAATTAAGGAGTAATACCGTTTAAAAATGATTTATTTGTCTCAGATACTTACATAGGTAAATAATCTATATATATAAAAAAAAAAATCAATGCCACTTTTCGTTGTGATTTTATAACTCAAGAACGGGCTCACCTATCCAAACCAAATGTTTAGGCTTTTTGTTCGGACTATTTAGTAGATGGTTTATGTGAAGTTTAGTAGGGTAGAGTAGGATAGGGTAGGGTAGGGTAGGGTAGGGTAGAGTAGGATAGTGTAGGGTAGGGTAGAGTAGGATAGGGTAGGGTAGAGTAGGGAAGAGCGGGAGCGAAGCAGCGAGGGCAAAAGCTAGTACAGAATAAATATCTTTGTTAGTAGTTATACAAAAATGATTAGATATTATGCTTCTTTTTATTGATAAACCTGGTGTTTGACCACTTTCTTACCTAATGGTACCCGATAATGTGGTCGACATTGGAAGACGCTTGCCTGGAAGTAGACACCTTCGGAGCGTCAGGTCTTGCATAGAAGACAAACGTTTTCGTGTTTTCCACGCCACGTCTTTATTAGAAGACAATATCTAATTTATTAATAAAAAAAATACATTAAAAAATGATTTGTTTTGTTTTGTGTGTTTGGGTGGCATGTCCATCAGGTAGCGTATCGAAATCAAGTCAGTCAGTCAGTAGGGTCGGTAGGGGACAGGCCGCGCAAATCGCTTAATCGTGGTCCTTCCAGCGTGTTATAGCAGATCTGACCGCATCTGAAAGAACCCTCTGGTTGACAAGGAACCGTTATTCTTTCGTTATAGATAAGTAGGTTAGGCACGTGAATTATACAGCTGCAAAAGTTAATTTACATCTGTGTTTTAAAATTCAACAAACAGCACTATGAATTTAATTAAAAATCATTATTTTCATGTACCTAGTAGACATGAAAATTCATAAACCTACGCTTGACCGCTCACAAGAATTATGAAACTAGGTATGACTCATCTTCTAATAAAGACTTATAAGAGCAGCGCATACGCTAGCTTTTAATTCAGGAAGTATTCGGAATATAACACAGAAGAAATTACTTTTATTAGATTATCAAAAATCAACAGGATTGGTAGTGCGATCTAAATTGGGAGGGGTCACTGATCAGAATTTGAAAAAATGTTGCAGATCATATTTGTGGCTACTCGAGGTGGTTCGGTGGTCAGTAGTATCAGTATACCTACGGTTTCCTTAATCCTTGACTACAGATGCATATGCTAGGATTGGTTTCCATTTCCAACTTGAGTTGTTATCAGTATTTTATTTTAGTGTCTTTCCCGTTTGTCTACCATTCCTTGTCGGCATAATCTTTCCCCGCCCGGTTATTTTGTGAGACTAATAAAAAACATAATGCCAGTTTATTTCCAAGTAGCCGTGTGTTTACTGATGGAATGGGTGCGCGTACGCAATGGGAGTGTGACGGCGGCCGCAATGCTCACGCGCCGCCGTCTCGGCCGGTATCGTGTTACTCACAGAATTCATTAGCCACATCTAAGTAGGAATCTGCATTAATATTTATATGTGATCTGGAGTAAAAGAAATAGACACCTTTCAAGTTATTTTAAAGACAAGATTGATTGATCTGTGGAATGATAACGTGGATTAGCAAAAAAATGGCGGATGGCCGCATGTCACTCACCCAGCGTGATATCTACTAGAAGAAATTGTTCGGCTTGTTTGTAACAGAATTTGTTTTTAGTATAAAACCAGGAATACGGTAAATGGAGGTTCTCGATCCGTCGTCCGCCTGATCCCCGATGCCGACAAGCGACAAGCGCTTTGGATTTTTTTACATTGTCTTTTTTTCACTTAAGGACAAGGTATAATTAACATTGAATGGGACCTATTTAAATTGATGCTAGACGTACCGAACGTATAAGTAGATTCAGCCTACCAAAGTAGGTAGATGCTTTACGAACATTGGCTAAAATACTGCTGTTATATAGGTATTTCTGCAGGCTGTCTACGCCACTGACCATTTAAGGAAAAAGTTTTAAAGGACCCTAAAGACTTTCGCCTCATGCAGAACAGACGACCCTGTGAAAATACTGATAACCCAATCTAAATCTCAACAGTAAGTAATCAGTCTTCAGTATCATTGTTTGTAATAATTACATAAACGGTTACCATTTGCCTAATAGATGCAGTAAATCATTCTCGTGCGGGGCAGATCGATAGATACCTACACAAAAAGTACGATAGCAGTCAATTAAAAGTGAACGTCTTCATTAGCCCACTTAGCAGCGCACCTACCAGCCCACGAGCCTACAGACACAATGATAGAAATCAGTGAACCATTCGATGCAAAGGATTTAGAAATCTTCGTGTCAATTCAACAAGCTGACAGACCGCGGTATTGATCAGCTAATTAACTATTTATATTGGCTTTGATTGTTTTTAGAGTTCAGTGTGGCGCTGTGAAGAGTAACAACGACTGTTGCAGAAGATTTACAGGGAATAGTTTAGAGCTAATATTGTTACGTATATGTTGTATGCCCTTATGAAGAGTTAAGTCTGAATAAATAAATAAATAAAACGCATTTAATCCAGGCAACCATACAGAAAATACACAACAAAATACACTAATTCACATTATCGCAATATTTAGTAATGGCAGCAACATATCTGCTACAGCAATGTCTGATATAAGAACAAATTCTGTCGGCAATCATCGCCAGAACTGTATTGGAGCTGCCCCGCACTCTGCGCACCAAGGACGCGCACTACTTGCACACGAGGTCTTCTCAGATTCGATACCTGATTAACAGATCTAAAGAAGTTTCGATAGAGCCGAGTTCTTTGGAGGCTAATATGCTATTTTCTCATGTCTTAGACATGTTTCATCATCATCATCAACATCATTACAGCCGAAATACTTCCTTTAGTGTCGCCACTTCTTGTACGTCCCACGTCTATCGGATTCTTGCAACCTTCACCAGACTATCGGTCCACCTGGTGGCGCCTTCCATTGTTGTGTCTTCCGGTAGGCACTCGTCGCTCCAGAATTTTTCCGGCCTCATCGACTATCTGTTCTGCAAATATGTACTCTGCCGACTACTATATAAGTTTGACGATTTTCCGAGCCATGTCGGTAGCCTTGGTTCTTCTACAGATGTTTTCATCGTATGAGGAAATTACAAGCATTGCTCTTTGGGGCTATCTGATGAGCCCCACTGTAAGCGACCACATTTTAGCGCCATATGTTATCACTGGCAACACGCAGAGCCCATAAACTATCATTTAGCTAGAGAAACTGTGGTACGTGGGACGACAAAATAACATACAACTCCCGAGCACTGTCCAGCCGAGTAGGATACGACGGTTGACCTCTTTCTCGAAGTTAGGCCCACCTAACTGGATCGTTTGTTCAGGTCCACATAAATGTAATCGTCTACATCTTTGTGGAGTCTCCGATCAGTACCTGCAGGCATATCAAAATCTAATTTTAGCGGACGACTTAGGAAGTCTTGCAACGAAGTAACTCGACTGAGTTACTTCGTTGCAAGACTTCCTAAGTACGGGACCAATATCACTTACTGAGCGATATTCTGCTGTGAACCGGTTAGAAGGAAATAATTATAAATTATAGGCAATAAAACTGAAGCCGGAAGCCTATTCAGTACTCTTTTACATAAATTACAGTTTTTTTGACGGAAACGTTATAAAAATAAAATATGGAACTACGCCGTGGGTGAAAATATTTAGTTGAAATAAATAATATAACATGTAAGTAGAGTTTTCTGATTTTCCAATTGTTATTTGGGACGGTATCCTCTGAACTTTATTTAATGGCATTTGTAATTTAGGCAGATGCATCTACTAGGTACTAACTAATTCATTTCACTACACGTGAAAATAGATCGGAATCTTGGAACGATTTTTTTTATGGTGGGAAAAAATCATCCAAGGACAACCCCCGCTCTTGGGCGGAGCGAGAGATATTGTCAGACTCTTACTGACTAAAAGACCCAACCCGTTCCTTCTAGCCTTCATACCGGGGCTCGAGCTGTCTTTCGAAACTAACCCTGGCCCCAGTAAACGATGTGGAAATTCAATTTCCTCGCATACTCCAATGCAAATATTTCTTGGACAAACTTTTCCCTTGCAACTCTCTACAGGCTTTTTCCTCTAATAGGAATATCTAGAACAAGATAACAATATTCTATTAGAATAAGTAATGTATCTTGTTATTTCCAGCCAAGTCCCATGAGTCAGGCTGTGACAATGATTGGTGGAGTAATTTCACGCGTTCTGAGCACTAAGCGTTACTTATATCTTTGGACACAATGTTTTGCGAGAATTCAGTAAACTTGATTCATATTATACCTATTATTGTCCATATAATAGATGTAATTACTGTGACCACTAATAAGCTTCGCCCTTAGCCGTATTTATTAGATCTGAATCATAATTCAGAAAATAAATTGTGTTGATTGGAAGACGTTGGTGTACTGAGGTCTGAAGGTTGTAGCAACTCGTTAGTTATAGTTAGCGTGTATTTTTTAGGAAGGCTTTATGAGGAGTTGTGCTTATGCTTGATGATGTAGAGCGCTCAAGTTGTTGTTGTTGGTGGTTTTTAATTCTATCAGGTAGGTACGTAAATTATCTCCAAAGTGGTGTGATTAGTGAGAGGATATGTAAAAAATACAGACTTTAAGTTTAGAATCTATCAAATGCAAGAACTTAGTTAATAAAAACATTTGCAAACTCTCGAGATAACTCTTGTCATTGTTCTCTGATACAATTTATCGCAATATTATTTTCAAAATGCCAAAGGAACAGGGCCTGAAGAAATGCACAGGGCGCGAAGGGCGATGTCGCGCAAAAAAACAGGCGCACGCGCAGCCGACCGACACGCAGGACTGGCCCTCAGGGGTCACACTATAGGCTAGGAGTTAGATTGCATACAGGAATCCGTTTGGTATTATTTTAAGGTAATGCGGTAATTTTACCAATGCACTGACGCACTGTCCAGATATGTTCAGATAATATATTTTAAGAAGGGTAATACGGTAATTTTGCCAATGCACTGTTCAAATATGTTCAGATTTAATTGAGTCTAATAGAACTCTCCTACAAGGTGGACCGACGATCTGGTAAGGGTTACAGGAATCCGATGGATGTAAGTACAGGACCGTTCATTGTGGTGACACTTGGGGGAGGCCTATGTCCAATAGTGGACGTCTTTCGGCTGAAATGATGATGATGAATAGAACTTTACTTATATTATTTAGCGCATATGAAAGTGATTTAACTGTCAAGCATATCAAGTCGCCTTAATAGTGTCCATTATTGTGTTAATAGACCCTTTATTTTTTAATTTAACAATTAAAAAAGAAAGCAAAACAAATGCTATACCAACAGTGTCTTGTATAACTTGAGGACTACTATCTCCCCACGAGTGATGGCGCGAGATGCCCCATGGCCCCTGCGGCCCGGGCGGCCCGGGCGGCCCGTGCGCCCGCCGGCCGCCAGTTGCGGCGAGCCCGTGCGTCGTAGCTTACGTGTCGTTCGTGTGCTCGCGGTCCGTAGTTCGCTATACTTCGCAGTACATCGCAGTTGTTCGACTACTAACTGGTGTTGACTTACATTGTTTGTGTTTTTGTGTGTGACAATGTGTGTGTTTGTGTTTACTTCTCATTGAACACGGATTGGGTTTCCTTTTCATATTTTTTGGTGAGACTTTTTTTCTATTGTCAATTATTGTTTTAAAGACTATTTCCACTGTAGTTATTTTAATTTGTTTTTGGATTTAAATATTTGAATAATAGATGTTGAAAAATTATTATTTTTTATTGTATTTTTTTTTAACTTTTGATGAGTAACGAGCATCATCATTTAGAACAGATATTACTGGGACTGTCCGCCTACTTCCCCTTTGATCTGTCTAAGAATATTTACACTTATGGGCTTATGGTTCCTGATTACTATATGTAATGAATTCTACTTAAAAATCCTACAGTTATTATAATAACACATATAGCAATTTATTATTAAAAGCAGTTAAAGCAATCTTCCGACCTAACGAACTGGCAGGCGAGCAGTTTCGTCGATATTAATTGAGTAACGGTCGTTGAACGATCGACATTAATATTGTAAAAAAGTTTAAGATGTCTTAAACGCATTTGTTTATTACGTCTTTGCGTTTTAAGAGACAACAGATGGTACGGCGGGTGATATTACTGGAAAAGAGTTGAGGATATTGTGGAAGACCAAGAGCCGATTCGTAACCGTGCTGTTATACCTAGAATTAACCGATGATTAAGAAGTTTGACTGCAACTGGGCAAAAGACTGGATTTACCACTCCAGTACTGTTCTTAGGAAGAGACATAGATAGAGTGCTCTGGGTGGAGCGAGAGGCAGCTGCAGACTTTTACTGATAAAAAGCCACTTGTGTTTCTTCAGTAGCTCTTTATAAATTATAAATTCCCGCAGCCCTAGCAGCCATCGGCTCTTGTGGGCCTTTTCCGTTTTGCTGATATCTCTTTGAGGTGCGCGTGGTACACAACGCGTTGACCTGGGCTTGGTCCTTATCGGATGGCTAGACGGCGAGCTATCCATTGCTCGTCGTCTGTAAGCACGTAGCTGGGTTTCGTCCTGCGGCTCCCGATATCCAGGACATCTGCAAAGGTGGCTGGGGTGTAAAATTGTTCTCTCCCTTACGGTTTCAGCAACCTCCTTTGATCGCGTTACTGCTTCGTGGAAGGAGGTGGCGACTTCCCATTCCCTCCCACCCCGGACCATGTCCTAGCCTACAAAAGGTCGTCGCCACCGATCACTTCCACAAGAACACGGCTGCAATCCTCAAAATGGTGACACCCGGCTGTTTCATCCCGACGAATAGAAACAGACTCCCAGAACACCCAGTTCGGTGAAGATCTGCGTCAAGTGGAAACTGAGTACGCCGTGGTGCCTTTCCAGCCACTTCTCAGAAAGAGGATTTACCGTCACGATTGTGGCGTACCCAAGGTACCTTACATGTGGAAAGAAACTAAGGACTTCGATTCGAACCCAACTTTGACGTCAAAAGGTAGATAGCGTAATTGGCTATTGCAGTGATGTAATGGGTCGTTAGGTACCACGACTTTGCACAACAGTTCATCGGGATAGGGTGTCATGTCTCACGACCTCTCGACGGCGACGCTCGCACTGGCCGGATATCGTTTTAACAACATGGAGCTATTGTCAAGCAGCTAAGCACCTATTTAATGAAAATTTTCCCAGAAAAGATGTACACTTAAATATAGTTGATACCCTTTGGAGTACCTATATTATGTTTAAGTCTTAGGTTTTCTTATTCAATTATAACTAGCATAAGCCACTTCGCTCGTGTGATAGTATAAAATATATAGCCAAAGTTATTCAATTATAAAGTAGCATTCTACTGGTGAAAGAATTTCTAAAATCAGTACAGTAGTTTTTAATTTAATAAATTCATCACTACAAACAAAAATACAAAGCATACCTCTTTATAACATTAAACTCGTTAAAAAATAAAAGGCCCGTTTTGACATTTGAGAAAGACCCTAGAATGTAATTTGGAACCAAACTGAAAAAAAAGAATAAAATAATAATTAAGGGTCTGGTGTAGTAGTAGCCATTTAAGCTATACTTAACTTCTACGGATTGGAGTGCAATTTATGAGGTGCAAGATGTGTGTGAGATGTTGAATATCTTTTATGATAAACTAAACCATATCTTAGATGAATGTGTACCCCGTAAAAAAAAGAATAGTTGTAAAAATTCACGTTACATGTATCCCGAATGGTACACTGGAGATATTATTAAAAACATAAAGGTTAAAGCCCAACTTCATAGGAATTTCAAAAAAACCAAGCTCGATTGTGACTACCACGAATATGCTAAATATAGAGCCCATGTGAAAAAATCAATAGAAAGAGCACACAAGGAACATATAATTAAAATTCAGTACCAATTCGCAAAAGATCCAAAATCATTCTGGCAATATATAAAGTCAAAAAGAAGTAGAGTTAATAGGCAAACTATCGTAAAGGATGGTCAACATCTTACGGAGGATGAGTGTGCGAAGCAATTCGCGGAATTCTTTGAGTCTGTATACAGTAAAGAAGCACCTCGACTAGACTCGAGGGCGGCGGCGGAGGAGGCCGGAGCGACCAGCGCACGTGTACACATAGGGACTTTGAGCCTTCGTGAAGTGAGGGAAGCGCTGGTAACTCTCAAGCCTAAACAGTCTGCTGGCCCGGACGGTATACCAGCGTTTCTGTTTAGAGACTGTAGTCGAGTGCTAGCAGAACCTCTACATCATATTTTTAACACCTGCTTGCAACAAGCAACGTTTCCAGCTCGGTGGAAGATCACACGTGTCATTCCGGTTTCCAAGGGTAAGGTAGGTACGGATGTTACTGGCTATAGACCGGTGGCTGTGCTATCAACGCCAGCAAAAGTTTTCGAGTCCGCCATCCAACGCTGTGTGCAGGGGCAGGTGCGAGCACAACTGTCGGATGCGCAGCACGGTTTCAGGCCGGAACGCAGTACGGCCACCAATCTACTCAACTTTATGGCGAAGGTAATACCTGTAGTTGATGCTGGTATGCAGGTAGACGTGGCATACTTTGACTTTAAAAAGGCATTCGACACTGTCGACAATGACATTTTGTTAAGAAAGCTTGCACAAGTTGGCTGTACACCGCACTTGTTGCAGTTCTTCGCAAACTACATGAAGGATAGACAGCAGTATGTCGACTACCACGGGTATGAGTCTGAACTATATTACACGAGGTCAGGAGTAAGCCAGGGCACGAATTTGGGGCCCCTCGAATTTATTATAATGATAAACGACTTACCAGAGGTCGTTAGACATGGCTTATGTTTGCTGTTTGCAGATGACCTTAAATTGGTGCTCGAGGTTAAGGACGAGTCAGATTGTGAGCGCTTGCAGGAGGATATTAACAGAGTGGTAGAGTGGAGTCATAATAACAAACTCTACTTTAATGTTGATAAATGCTCGGTAATAACGTTCACTCGCGCGCGGACTCCAATATGCCACGAGTACAAAGTAGAAGCAGTGCCGATGCAACGGGTGTTAAAAGTACGAGATCTAGGTGTCTGCCTCACTCCAGAACTCACCTTTCGTGAACATATTGTTAAAATATGTAAGAAGGCGTACAGGAACCTAGGCTTCATACTGAGGCAGTCGAATGGGTTTAACAATATTACCACGCTGAAGGTTATGTATGACGCACTAGTCAGGAGCCACCTTGAACATAGTGCGGTCATTTGGGCTCCACATGAAGAGAAATACAGAGTCATGTTGGAGCGGGTTCAAAACAAATTTACGAGACACTTGTATTGTAAATTGTATGCTGTATATCCATTCTACCCGCTAATGTACCCTACACTATTTGTATTGGGTATGGTAGGGTATAATGAGCTCAGGGTGCGTCGGGAATTCTGTCTCGTCGTGTATATAGTGAAGCTTCTGCGGGGCATAGTGCATAATCCAGGAGTGCTGCGTCACCTAAAACTCAACGTGCCGGACCGGTACGTGTGGAGACGGCGACGCCCGCAACTACTGAATATTCCGGTAGCCAGAACCAACCTGCTGGCAAAAACACCCCTCACCAGAACAATTCGTATTGTGAACGAAGTTCATGAGCGACTGGATATATTCTCGTGCACTTTGGGTGAATTCGCAAGAGTTTTATTAAATATAGTTAGTTATGTGTAAGACAATGTAAGTATTATTTATGTTAAAGTTTTGTTTTGAATAGAGATTATATACATATTTTTATTATTTTAACATTTTTTCATAAACTTATGTTTAGGGTTAAGTATAATTGTTAGCTACACTGTCGCATTAGGTTATAAGACCTGTAAAGATAGATGTAAAGAGGATTAATAAATAAATAAATATTTTAGTAGTAGCTACATTACACGGGACAAGCCGCTAGGTAGTCAAAATACATATGTCAAACGATTTAAGTGGAGGCTCAACTGCATGTTTAGCTCAATTCAACACTTCCAACTTTGTTGACTGCCAAATCTTTTCATCATCACGACTTTTTCCTAACTCTTGCTGACATAAGAAAAACTAGCAACATTTTGAAATGAAAAAGAAACCGTAATCTCTAACTTAAAACCGTTAATCCATCCATCTCTGTCAACCTCTTACCGAAACCGGAAAATTTTGTGTTTTCTTTACTAAAAGTGTTTATTGGGCAGTGTGGGACCGGCGCCGGCGCAAGTCTCACACTTTGTAGAACTAATAAGCATAACACCTCCATCTTAGTGATGATCGAAAGATAAATACTTGGAGAAGCTTGAGTATGATCGTAAGTGGCCTGTTAAAGTACCTACTTGGAGTGTTGGTACAACTCATCAAAAGTGTGAAGGGCTCCCGATTGAGTGTTTTAGAATGTTTTTCTTTAGGGCGCCGCTTGAACTTCAGTCTCAGAATAGGGACTCGTTCTAATAGAACTTGGTTACTTGAAGTAACTTATTTATGTCTAGGTATACATGTAATACATTTGTAAAAGTGTTTAGTTGTGCGCCGCATCACGCAAAATGTACGAAATCGATGTAAGTGAATTTTATACATTAAAATTATGTGTAATTTGATATATTACTTAGGCTTAGCTTTTTAGCTTTCATCGCAACCGGTTGACTATATAGAAAGATATATTCATTGACTGTTAGCCGGTATGAAGTTCGCCGGGCAAGTTAGTTGGGACATACATAAGTACAAAGGGACAACCTGATTCTAGTAGGTGCGAATGTTTATATAAGGTTGTGCTTAAGAGCCAATAAAGCTGAAAAATGCTTTTTTTAAATGCATAGCACACAGAGCAGAATACGTTCAATATACACAACACTTCAGAGAATACTTGTTCATAAAACATATGAACCGAAAACAATGTTAATCACCGTAACTTAAAAAAATCAGTTAAGTTCACTATTATGCAGTTCCTGAGATACGATCTCCGGTCGACGAACTCGAATGTAATTACTATTATTAATTGATAATGCACTTTATCTGTTTTTGTCTGTCTTGTGACAGCTTTTTGATGAGTTTTTAATAACTGTGAAGTTTTGTCATAAAAGTATTTCACTAGTGAACGATAATTAAAAAATAAGGAAAACTGAAACATGGAAACCATTTCTGTGTTCAAGAAAAAAGGTTGTTTGGTAAATCTATCTACGTTTTTTGAGACAACACTTGAGTCACAGCATGATTGGTTAACTGGAAATTGAAATAGAAAAAAATCACTTGATGGACCAACTTGTTTTTATACATCACATGAATCATAGAATATCATCACGTCTGTACTCTACGACGAAGTAGGCAGAGGAACATTGAAAAAAAAAAGAATTGTTTATGGAAATACAAGAACACAGAATGTGTGTACACGTAATGCCGGATGACAGGTCACGTGGTCATGCACCATAAACTCGTTTCCCCAGCTATTCTTACTACAATGTTATGCTAATAAACCCGTTCGGAGAGATTAATGCAGATAATAAATGCAAGAACATTATTTAATAAATTACATGTTTCTGTAAGTCATGTGCTTTGGTGGGATATTTATTAGATGTTGTAATGAAAGATGTGACGGTAGCACAACGAGTAGCTGTCGCTATATGTTAGCTGGTACGAGTACAACAAATCTTTGCAAATTGGATGAGTGTGTTCGTGATGGCGCGAGAGCTAGACATTATTTTTTGTACCAAACAACACTAAACCTTGTATTCTTCAAGAAGGAAGGGAGGAAGTGATGTACAGTGCCTCAGCCACCTCTTTAGTTTAATAATAATAGTATTTGTATTCCACAACTTTCACACAACGTCACTACGTCAGCTAGTCCTAAACTAAGCAGAGCTTGTAGGTACTATGAGTACAAGACAAATGATAAACATACTATAACATGCTATATTTCTAAATACATACATGTTATAGATAAATTACACCCAGACACAGAACAAATTATCGTCCTCATCACACAAACATTTGTCCTGGGTAGGAATCCAACCAACGACCTCCGTTATTGCAGTCAGGGTCACTAACAACTAGACCAACAGGCCAGTCAATCAGTTTGTTCAGTGCAATCTAGTTTAGATGATGAACGATTAAGACATAAACAGTGCTTCCATACACTGTATCTATTATGTAAAGTTCTCAAGCACTAAAAGTACTACGTCGTCCAACCGAAGATTCACAAGAATGCAGGTAATTCAAATAAAACTCCATTTTAGTATATAATTGCTAATTATCTCGTTCACGCTTCGTGTAGAAACCGTCCATAATTGTACAGATGCAGCACGGAGATAAGCAGACGTATTCAAATGAGAGTTAGGGAAAGTGCAGTCGCGCAGGCGCGCTGGACGTTATGCTGACGCCGCTTTAATTAGATTGTTGTGGTCGCGAACGCGAGTGTACTTCATTTGGGTTACAGGAACGACCTTATAGCCACTAGATGTCGAATAAGAGGCGACGCATGTCTGTCAACACATATGACTTGTAGGTCTGATGTAGGTCACCACAGAATAATTTACAAATAGTATCGACCAATCAGAAAGCAGTACCCCGTTACCCCGTACCAATCAGAACGCAGTACCCCGCTCCCCGTACCTCGGCTAGTTGACAGAATTGTTTTGGTGCGCTAGTTCAAGCATGAGGCGTCTGGTGGCTGCAAGGGTTGAGTTACGTACACTGGAGCCTTACCATGGCGTGCCAAAATGTCAGGCGTGCGAATAAGATAGAGGGATGCCTTTAACAGTTCAGTTTAGGTCGTCAAATGGGTCGCCTTAAGAGCTTGTGATAGGTCGAGCCCTACCACGACCTCTAAGGAGTCAGGCGGTCTATAGGTAAATAGATATATTCGATATTGTACACCATAAATACAATTACAGCTTAAAATGGACAGGGTGTCACAAGGGGCGTATCCTCTGTTCCTGAAGTTCACTGTCAAACCCTAGTGTCAGGTGGAGAGAGCTCATTTCAGCTAAGTTTTCACGGTTGACTGTCACAACGCTTCAGATACTTTTTTATTTTTGTGTTGAAAAGATGTAGTTTGCCTATGTTAATAGATTTTTTGGCTTTTGCTTATGGCGCCTCACCATCAGAGGTTGCATCACTGCTTACCATCAGGTGGGATCGCAGTCAAGCACTAGTTTATATCAATTAAAGAAATACATTATTGTTTGGCTGATTTGTATTCCAAATTCTTTCGTTGATTGAATGATAAACTCGCGTTACTTTTGTTCTTCTGCTTTACACCATATCCCATTTATTTAGGTCAGCCATCCTTGAAGATAAACTCCCGTAATAACTAATTAAATTTTTAGCTAGAGTTCTTAAAAGTCGGATAGTGACATATAAAGTGCCAATATATATATTTAAAATGTTAGTTTAAAAGGCAATAACATTTTATTTTTCGGTAGAGTGAAATCCGCCACTAAATTGTTATTTTTGTCTAGTTTTGAAAGTTGAGACACGTATCTAGCATCTGCGTCGTTATGAAGGAGGAAGACGAGTAGTGGACAAAAAAGTCAAATTTACTGCAGTCCGTGTTTAAACCAGAAATGAATCGTGACGAACAGATTACAACCAGTTCGTTATTATCAAATTACTGTAATTTAACTTTTTGTAAACAAAGGAGGTAACGAATAAAATTATTTCATATTTTTTGACCGTGAGCACTGTATAGAGCGAGTTTACTTTTTTAAATCATGTTTGGTGTATAGTGCATTAGATGGCATCAGTATTTGAACAAAAATTATGTTTGAGCAAATGTTGGCGTGTCATCGCACAAAGCCGAGCCGACAAGTGCACTTAATTGCTTAATTTAAGATTATAGAGGGTCATTTAAATGCATTATATTTCATTACATAAATATGGCTGAATACATATATTTGTACAATATATAATTTATAACAATTTATTTATTCTTATGAGTAGACGCGTTTTATACAAGATAAAGGAGATCCAATTACGATTGTTTCGTGAAATGGCTTGAAAGTTAAAAAGTAAATTAAAAAAACAGAAAAAGTAAGCTACTATTCTGAATGCTGAAATGAAAGAAACCACATCGTTTTACCCGTAACTTATGTTATAACTTACTTTGTAACTTATGTATAACTATAGAGTTATAAGATGACGGCGATGACACGACACGACTGTACGCTTTATTATAGGTAAGTATTTTTTGTTATGAGTCTTTGTTATTATGGTTATTTTTAAAATTTAGATATCACTTCTATGCACGTGCTCCATCGTCAACTACATCATCGCCATGGTGGTCAAGCACTAATAGTAAGGCAATAACAATATTGCCTATTCTCTGTTTTATCGCAGTTTCATTCAACGTTGGCCCTACACACGTACAGGTTACATTTGCTATATGTTGTATGAATGCCGGCTGTGCGACCGAGCCCGGTACTTAGAAGTTAATGTGGGGAATCGATCCCACTTGCATAATTAACGTTAGATCGCTCCGAGATAGAGGTTGCGTCCAAACTAATGAGTTTTGTTAGCGTGGGCCGCTCTCGCTTTGTTTCTTCACTTGAATGTACTATTATTGCATCTACCTACTTGGTGCTTAAGCTTCTTAATGATAATGTTATATTGAAGGCAAGTTATTTATGCTGGTATTAAAATTATCTTCTATACTCCATTAGGCCCTGAACTCATTATATCAGGTATGCGATCTGGAACAAGAGTTTTACTGTAAAACTCAATATTTTTTTATATTTTTGTTAATTTTCATATCATAAAATTAATTAAAAGCATCTATTACAAATTGAATACCACTTTATTGGTCGTTAATAAAATAAAGTACTGATTAAACCACTTGTGCGCTTGCGGCGGAAACAATCACACTGATATTACAAAGCTGAAAGAGTTTGAGTGTGCGTGTGTAGGCTTTTCACTTCTTCGCGCTCGAACGACTGAACGGATTTTGATGAACCTAGGGATTAGGCTACTAGGAGAATGCGGAGGATGCGAGACGCACAGGATCGGTCGTTGTGGCGACCATTGGGGGAGGCCTATGTCCAACAGTGGACGTCTTTCGGTTAAAATGATGAGGTACATGGGTAGACAATGTCCTAGAATAGCACGTAGGATTAAATTTTTACCCCGGAAGTATGGTCCTTGAGATAATTTTCTTTTATCACGCGGGTGAAACCACTTGCAGTTAAGCGCAGGCCACACCGCCAGCTAGCGGGCGGGCGGGCTAGGCGGGTGGGCGAAGAGAACGAAGGAAACTATACAAACTACGCGAAATATTGGCGAACTAAACTATGGGGTTCACACCGAAAACTACGGAAAGACGAGCGACGAGCGAAGCGGGCGAAGCGGGCGAATCGGGCGAAGTGGGCGAAGCGGGCGAAGCGGGGGTAGTATTTGTAGTTAAGTCATCATCAGAACTTTCGTCGATATATGACATATTCATCGTTCCCAAACTAAACACTACACTGCTATTCGAAAGACGAGCGTCGACTAGTCTACTCGAAACGGGGAGGACGGGCGAACGAACCGGGCGAGCGGGCTGGCGGGCGAGCTAAGCTAGCGAAGCGCGGGCGCGCCAACGAGGTGAACGAGTAGCTTCGCTGGAATCATCGGATATTTCGTTAGCTTAGCTCGTTAGGTTCGTCGGTAGCTCGCGGTGTGAACCGAAGTATGTAAAGAGGTGAAACGATGTTCGCCCGCCTAGCCCGCCCGCCCGCTAGCTGCCGGTGTGGCTTGCGCTTTAATGTTTTATAAAATCTCGATGGCGCGGGCGACGTAAGATGCGATGTTGAATTAAAGCGCAGGCCACACCGCCAGCTAGCGGAGCGGGCGGGCGGGCTAGGTGGGCGGTCGAAGCGAACGAAGGAAACTAAACAAACTAAGTGAAATATTAGCGAACTAAACTATGGGGTTCACACCGAAAACTACGGAAAGACGAGCGACGAGCGGAGCGGGCTAAGCGGGCGAAGCGGGGGTAGTATTTGTAGTTAAGTCATCAACAGAACTTTCGTCGATATATGACATATTCATCGTTCCCAAACTAAACACTACACTGCTATTCGAAAGACGAGCGTCGACTAGTCTACTCGAAACGGGGAGGACGGGCGAACGAACCGGGCGAGCGGGCTGGCGGGCGAGCTAAGCTAGCGAAGCGTGGGCGCGCCAACGAGGTGAACGAGTAGCTTCGCTGGAATCGTCGGATATTTCGTTAGCTTAGCTCGTTAGGTTCGTCGGTAGCTCGCGGTGTGAACCGAAGTATGTAAAGAGGTGAAACGATGTTCGCCCGCCTAGCCCGCCCGCCCGCTAGCCGCCGGTGTGGCCTGCGCTTAATGTTCTGAGGTCAAAATCAAGTATAAGGTTGATTAAAGTACTTTATCGTGTCTACAGTCGATAACAAGGCCGCATAAACTATATTCTCTTAACAATGTTAATTTATTTTAAAGGCTATATCTAATTTTACGACGGATTCATCATAAATCGAAATGTCTGCTATTATCTGTGACACACCTCGCTCGTTATGTAGGGATCATAAAAAGGTTTGCAAATCACTTACCAACGCGAAATGTTACTTATTTCTTGTGTCGAACTTGTCAGTTATTTTTCTTGACCTCGGCATCACGACGTTGTTCTGCCCGAAAGCTGGCAACAAAAATCTGAGAGCCCGATGGCAGCGCCACCTACCAGGTCCAATTGTATTTTCAAATCATTAAGCGACCGAATACACACAAAATTATATCTATTTTACTCTAGCTTTTGCTCGCGGCTTCGCCCGGTTACATAAAATGTAGTCTATATCACTCAGGAATGAAGCAGCTATTTATCGGTGAAAAAATTTTTGCATTCGGACCAGTACTTTCAGAGATTTCCTCCTACAAACGAAAAAAACAAAAAACCAACTTTATAAAACTTTTCAAAACCAACAAACTCTTCAGCTTTATAATATTAGTATAGATAATCGTACCGACATAAGCAAGAATGAGAGCTATAGCGAGTATATATAATATATGTTATTTAATACAAGGCAAAGGCATACGAATACAAAATAAAAGTATTTCTATTATTTTAAAAGCATAATTAATAACATTTGTTAGAACTTCTGTTGTTGGAAAGAAATTAATAGCACTTGTACTCTTACTCAATTTGAAAACATATTACTTTTTTATCGATGAGAAAATTTGCATTAGATAATGCTTGGAAAATTATTAAATTACATAAAGCTCTTATCTTTAATATCTTTAATACACAATAGGCCTTTTTTCTGATTCAATATTAATAGTCGCGTGACATAGTTGCGTGTGCGCCCTTCCTTAACTTACGTAATCGTTGTCTATGGGAAGAGCATAGACAAACCTGATCGACGTAATTGCACTAATTATACGTAACGTGTAATCTCGCTCGTCATCAGAATCAATATAAAAACTATTAAGTGCAAGCTTATGGAGACATGTTTGAAGAAATCCTGATTGAGTTGCGACCGAGTTGATGCATGCGTGTGATGAGCCCTAGGTCATAGGGACAACAGCCAACAGAATTGACTATAAGTGACAGGTATAACGATAAAACCTATGACGATTGTGGAAAAGATAAAGTGTAAGGAATTAACGACATAAGTGACAAGAGAACCTCTCCTAGAGAGCAGGCCCGAGTCCCAGCAGTGGGAACATTAAAAAGGCTGCTGACGATGAAGTGATAGATATTAAAATTAAACTAAAATGGAACTGGGCAGGTCACATCTGCCGCATGTCGCAACAAAATTGGGTGAAAGCAACTAATGACTGGACTCCGAACAGCAGGAGCCGGCGACGCGGTAGGCCCAGAAGGAGATGGCGTGATGACTTGGACTCCTACCTTAAGGATTGGCCAGAAGTGGCTAAGGACAGAAAAGAGTGGAATAACGGAAGGGAAGCCTTTAGTGATGAAATAATTTATTTTGATAAGGATTAATAGCATGAGTAAAATAAATGCGTTTAAATATTGTCCAAAAAAAATTCAAGATTTTTAAATAAAAAAATGGTTGTTGTGCCTCACTCGGCATAGATAGGTATAGTGTGTCGCGAACTTTTTTGTAGATATATAAAAGATCTACAATTAATTAGAACATTTTATGGTTCTATCTTTTATAGTTTAGGCAGCGTACGCAAAATAAGTAACTTTTCTGGCACCTTCTGTCCGAAAAAACCAAATATCTTACGGAACCCTATTTTTTTCCAAAATAAAATTTAGCCTATGTTACTCGTGGATAATGTAGCTTTCGAATGGTGAAAGAATTTTTAAAAACGGTCCAGTAGTTTTTGAGCCTATTCATTACAACCAAACAAACAAAGTTTTCCTCTTTATAATATTAGTCTATATAAGTGATAGACATAACGTTATAACCTAAAACCATTGTCACACGAACAAGGAATTGATCACACAAACATTTAGCGTTAGTGATATTACCATAACAGACACTAATATTATGAAGATAATGGTTTGTTATTTTTTCAATTTCATCCGAATCTCTGCAGAAGTTTTAGCGTGAAGGACTAACAAACACGCATACTCACAAAATTTCACCTTTAAAATATTAGTGTTATTGTTAAACAAACAGTAGCGACAGATAGACAGGCAAAGTCGGACCATGAAGTTGTTTTTATCAATTTGGTACACACTACGAACAATAGGCACTAAATCGCAGTAACAATAAAATAGCGGCACAAATCATAACTTACTGCGCAAAAAACCGGTGTGAGTTGAACTGTGAAATATTTTCCTAACAAACACTTGGAGATAAAAACCGCGATTAGTTTAGTTATTTAGTATATCGTGCTCGCGCGCCACATTCCTTGGCTTTAGGGTTCCGTACCCTAAGGGTAAAATGGGACCCTATTATTAAGACTATTCAAAAGTGTCTGCAAATGGTATATTTGAAATAAATGATTTTGATTTCTTGATTTTGATTTCGCTGTCCATCTGTGTGTCTGTCTGTTCGTCTGTTACTTGGCTGTATTTCATAAACCGTAATAGTTAGACAGTTAAAATATTCAGAGATGATATACTCGTACTTATTTCTATTAGAATCAAATAAATATTTAAGGGGGCTCCCATACAACAAACGTGATGTTTTTTTACCGTTTTTATAGATAATGGTACGGAACCTTTCCTGCGCAAATTCGACTCACACTTGGTCGGTTTTTTTTTACATGATAGCAATAGTATGGGAATAGTTTTGTTCTTTTGTGTGATTGCCATCGATTCGTTTGTTCGCACAACCCGCTGCTAATTACAACGAGATCGAATGCTATGTTTTTAATAGCTTTCTACAGTTCTACGTGAATATAATTGATTTTTTTGATTTCAAGTCTTTTGTTGCTAGATTTCTTCGCTTTGTTTCATACAAATAACATTTTGTTATACTAATGTAGACTTTTGATAGCAGTTTAGCTGTTTATTATATCAAGATTAGCAGTTTCAGTAAACATTAATCTACCAAATATCAAAGAAAAAGGGGGGGGGGTGTAGTTGGAGAGTAGAAAATGACCTACGACCTATTCACAGACCTATCAAATATACAAAAAAAATGTCTTAAAAATCGGTCAGGCCGTTTTGGAAGTGTTTGATAATAAACACTGTGACGCAAGATTTTTGTTATATTAGATTGTAATTAGAATGGTGGTGAGAATAATAATTGCAATCCCACAAGATTAATGGATGAAGAGGTGGGTGGGGCAGATACATGGAACTTGCACAATACTGCTAGGGCTATGTGCTAATTAATGAACGCAATAGTTTCGCAAACATTGAAACATTGCGAACGCATGTGCTCCCGCCTCACCGTAGCGCGCGTTGAACTCTTTTGTTCTAAACGCCGATGAGTACTAATCGTCGAGTACGTACGAGTATTGCGCGTTTGCGTGAATGTGAGATATACTCGTATTTTGTAAACTAATGAATGATCAAACCTAATAATTAATTTTACGAAAACAATAGTAATATTGCTTTGTCGGCGTGAACATTCATACAGTAATAATAACAAAATCAGCCACTATGATGCCATTGATCCAAATAAGTTTATCGCTTCAATACACTCAATAAAAATGTGTTAAAATATTAACATAAACATACCTTTACAAAATCTAAAATGCAAATATCAGGACCCCAGTATAAGGGAAAGAATGGGAACAAAACCATCCCTGTACCGCCGCCCCGGGCCCTGCGCAGGCGCACGCCCCTCGTAACGGATGCTCAGAAACCGTTGATCATATCAAAGAATTACCTACCATTACTTTTTTATCATATTTTACAAATTACCTGTATCTTTTCTAATATCCACCTTATGCCTTTGTGTTACAGTTTAATTTTCTTTGATGGAATGTTTATTAAAAAATCTCTTACTGATTTGGTTGGAGGTTTAGCCGCAGGGTGTACGGGCATCGGGTTACAAAAAGTAATTTGAGCGTATTAGTGTATAATGACAATGAACCGTACGGTGTTGAGTTACTAACGCTAGGTAATCAAGTTCATGTACTGGAATGCTGCGCGTACGCTACCTACTTGTGTTCATAAATTATTTGACCAAAAGTTTTATTTATACCACTTTCACTTAACGCCAAGTTAATCAACTTGTTTTGATTTCGTCTTCAGAAATATAAAAATAAGTCTTATAATTTCTTAATCTCTAGCTGTTGCATAAAAAACGCGATGAGTGTTGAAACTTCATTGGACATTTTTAGTCAAAACAATAAAAGACTAACACAACGAAGTTTTTATATCCTCTTCATTAACAGCAGATGACATTTAAGAATATTGAAATGGCTCCTCTCACTGAGAAGACATTCAAGAAATCGTTTTTGGTCTGAGTGACAGTACAAGTAGGAACAGAAGGCACATTCTGCAGAATATGGCAAAGCGTAGCATAGTCGGCCTTAATTATTCCCACTGCTGGGACACAGGCCTCCTCTCAGGCAGAATATGGGGTATGATGGCAATATCTGGAAAATCAGCACTGTTACCGCGGGGAATTCCTGAAAAGGAAACCCGTAGTCCCAAAACGCAAAGAGCAACTGAAGGACACAGGTGTGGTCTTAATCAGTAAAAGTCTGATACGTCCTCCCGCTTTACCCAGAGCGGGAGAAGTGATGATTTCCACCCTTAAAAAAAGTTAGTCTTTATTTAAAAACTTTGACCACAATCACATGTTTGGCCTGTCGATTACTTATACCGCTTTATCAGCGCTTTGGCATTGGTCAGTGGTAATCCTTCACCGGCCGCTGTGGCGACATTTGAGGGAGGTCCATGTTTAGCAGTTGACGTCTTTCGACTGAATGATGATCCTATCACGTTTTTTGGGTCATCATAGATCTAAATATCTAAATGAATCGAAAATAGGACATTACCTTATTTTATAAACATGAAAGCACCTCGCTCGCGTGAGTACCTCACTTCATGAAAAAGATTCCACCATTTGATCGTGTGCATGCGCATCCAATATCCAATACAATTTCCTTCTGCGTATTATGCATTAGAAGCGATCAAAGGTAAGCCTTCTTGTCAAGTACGCGTAGTGGTCCACCTACGGCGGTCAAAGGAACAATAGCACTCTTAATGGCCAAGCTCGGTAGCTGCGCCGGCGCACCGAACAATGCCTGTGACGTTACGCTGCCAGGGCTGACACCAACCCAAAAAGTCCTGCTTTTTTTTTGTATTGTTCCGAGGCGGAATATACTTAGTGAGCTTTTAGTTTAAGCTTGGAACCCGTGAGTTTGTACTGAATCGGTATTTTAATGGATTTTGAATAATGGAAGAAACTAATGTGTGTCAACAATTTAGCTTTCAGAATTTTGGTTGGGCTTGAATTTTTCTCATAGTATAAGAAAGCATCACTTGAACCTACGGGAGATGCTCAAAATTAGGGCAATAAGAAACTGTTTTTTTTTAGTGTTTTAAACAAGATTCTACGGCGTACCTCTTATATTGTAATCAGCGTTGTGTTCTTGTCCGAAGAAAGAAACGGCTTTGAGAGATGAGACAGTAGTGTGAAACTCTTGTACTACTAACCGTATACCTGAGTTGAGTTTAGAAGGAAGAGAGACCTCTTAAGACACCAGCTTTGGAATTCTCTATGCTTGGCTTAGTAATAAGCAAAGTATTTAGCCCTATCATCAGTAGATCCACAGTCAGTGACCGCAGCAACAAAAGACCCGGGCTCCTGCGCACGCGCCACTTACACAAGTTCCGATTACTTTCGACCGTTTCCTCAATTCTGTTCGATTGTTTGTTTGTTTGCAACGGGAGCTGTGTACTTGTGTAGCCGCCAACGATTGCTCAAAAGTTAATACAACAACAATGGGGGCTTTCTTTCAATGACTGAATTGTGTTTGAATTTGCGCCGGAAATAATGGTTGCTCGGCTTCCTTTGTGTGATTACGTCGTACCGTAACAGCTTCACCAGATCGACTTTGATAGTATTGCTAGTTAACTTTACGCATCGATGGTCGCAAAACTTCTTCTTCCAACTTCTGTTTAACACACATGAAAGGGAATAATACTAAGGCGTTTGCTAATCACCTTACTGTGTGTTTCATGGTCAGCTAGCCCATATAATAACTGTACTGATAAAGAAAGGCCTGCTTTTCTCTCTTATTGCATCTACCACTATTTTTCTACTATTCTTCTTTGCATCACCCAAAGATTGACTGGTATAAAATGCGAGGTACCTACAGTTTGTATTTTTTTGGTTTTAGGTTTTTGTTTGTTGGAGGTAATCTCTGAAAGTACTGGTCCGATTGCTAAAATTTTTTACCGATAGAAAGCTGCTTTATTCCTGAGCGACTTAGGCAATGTACGTGGGCGAAGCCGCGGGCAAAAACTACTAAAAAATAAAAAAGGCTAAATTAATCGATCTCTCGATCCTATTCCCAAATGTCTAGGGGTCGGCTTCCAGTCAAACCGGACGCAGCTGGACATCACTACATTTTACATGGAGCGACTTAGGCAGTCTGACCTCCACACAACCCTGTAATTAGTTTTTTTTTCGGTGAGAAATCATTAAATATCTTCTCCTACTCTAGATATCGACAGACGAAGTGTTAGACTTTTACTGACTATAACCACACCTGTGTTACCTCAGCTGCCCTTTTCGTTTTAGGGTCACGGGTAACCTAAGTAATTCCTAGTAATGGGCGAAGTCATAAAAAAAAATAGCAAGTCATAAAATGATTGATTCATCACTATATTGTCCACGTATCAACACTCGACAACCCCACGATACAATTATAACGACGAAATAATCGCAAATCCCTGTGTAACAAACTCCGTGCACCATGCGGAGTGTGGTGCGGGGAGGGGGAGGGGTGCGACAGACAATGCGGCCGTAACGCACCTCCGTGCGATAATCGCAGCAGATTGACGTTTACTACCGTTGTAAACGTAACAAACGCATTGTCCAGATGCAGTTGTTTGGTGAGGTGTAATGTGCGAGAGATAGCGACGCGACGTTAAAATCATGAAAACTATCTTGCGTGTCAAACAAGCAGCAGTATTTTATGACATCATTTCTTTAGCCTTTTCTATCGACTAGATTACCCATTTATTACATGGAACCTTTGAGACCTCCATAACCCAGTTACTAGGCAACATGAGAATCACTGGATAGACTGATGGTCAGATTTTCTGGTGTCTGACTACCTGCAACGGGACTGTCCGACAGTATTTTATAATATTAATGAAAAAATACGATGTGCGTAAAAGATAAGCCTAGCGACCACTTTGGAACAGTCATCTATTAGGTGCAGGGGGGTGATTCTTTGAAACCAAAATAACGTCTCATTTTTCAGGCTTACGAGTAGCTTCTGTACCTATCTATTTTGTGTCGTAAGCCACTGGGCGCAAATGAGTGCCCTTGATACATTCAGTGATCGGTGAAAACTAATATGCAAATAAAAATGTCAAGAATTCAACTCTACGATATGAATGAAATTCTCGTCGCTTACACCAGACGCTGGCTTCATTCAGTTCCCTCGCACTAAACATTGATTGAAGTATACACATGTTATTGAGAGCACTGCTCTGTGCTCCCGCGCATGCTCGATCATTTCGTACGCTATGACAATACAACTCGATCGCTTTTGATCGTCATGTCAAGCGAGTGACGTTGAGTTATGATGACTTTACGATTATTGCGTCTGCGTTTAAAATAGGGGATTACATGTAAGGGGAATGTATGATTAGGGGAATTTGCGAATTATGTTTGTGAGTGAATCATTTCGAGTGAAGTGGAGTGTAATCCTGTTTGGAGTATACAAACATTGTGTATGATGGCTTGGGCATGCGTTTAGATTGGAGTACTTTTGTATTTAAACGATATGGGAGGCTGCTAAATAAAGCTGGGACTTGACTCTTTAAAGCTTATGATTGCATGATAGTTACTGATGTATTTATCATTTACAGTCTTTTAACTAATATTAAAAGAAGATTTGACTAACCACATCTGTAACACACTAAAACCCTATAATTATATCTGCGTTATTATGATATCTGTTGCATTTTTTTACACTACATATAGATAGATAGACTCTTTAGTATCTTTATCTATAGCGCCATCGTCAATGCTGAGACCACCCAGTCCAAATTCGAGACTCAATGCGGACTGGGTGGGTCACAGTCTTGTTCTTTGGTCAGTTAAATGTAAAAACGTTTAAAAAGTTGCTTGTAAAATATTCAGAGGCAATGTCGGCCCAGGTAAGTAATACTTAAACTTGTCAAATAATTCACTTAACAAATTCACCGCATAGTCATATTCATAGTAGTCATAGTAGTTTATACTATTATGCGGTGAATTTAACAATCCCAAGGGATTCACCGCATAGTCATATTCATAGTAGTCATAGTATAAAATACTATGACTACTATGAATATGACTATGCGGTGAATTTGGTAAGGGATTCTTACAAGTCAATACAGAATTTTTAAATTACATGTTAACAAATGATTACATAAAAATGTCAAATAATATAAAATGTCAAGCAAATAAAATAAACATCATAAACATTATATCATCATAAACAGCTCACAAGTCACAATAGATATTTTTATTTGTATAAAAATATAGCAAATCTGTTTGCAGCTAAGAAATCCATCATAAAACGAACTGAATCTCTTCTAACAATGCACTTCTGAGTCTGACATAAATAAACGACGTTATTCCAATAAAAAATCGTATTTCTCGGCGATTGCGTTAGAAATGTTTAATTCAGAACAGGTTTAGTACAAAGCCGGTCGCGGGCCCCGCCACGATGCCGTGCACTCATTTATATCACTCACGCCGAACAAATGGGGTGAGCACAAAGCACAATGTAGGGCTGGCAGGCCTATATTTAAAACAACCCTTTGTAATACAAACTTTTTCTAATATATTCAAATACGGTCAGTAACCCGATATTTCAATGCCAGCAATTTATTTGCAACAAATCTTTTTTCGTAAAACAAATTATGTGTCGTCTTTGTGCCTATGAAATATAACCGGCCCGCAGTGTTGTGAACGTGTTACTATTGTGTTTTTAAGTTTTCCGTTACATATTCCGCGAGCAATATTTATCGATATGAAGCTGTCTGGACGATGATTCCCACGCTCGCGGTCACGACTCGCAATTACCCTTTGCTACGCTAGGAGGGGCTCGAAATTATGGAGAAAAACAATAAAAACACTATCGAGAAACACTTTACTGGACTTACTTACATGCTAACCTGCTGCGAAATACGAACGTAAAAATTTATACTGACCATAAAATTCATGCACATAGACGTTTTGTAAAAGTTTTGTTTACTGCAGAAACTCGGTCATCTAAGACGAAACCGCCAGGTTTGAAATTAATTTGAATATTTTTGTTTACAGACGTATACAGATATATCATGGTAGAAATCCAATAAAATAACCCTTATTAACCTTCTTATTATAGAGACCGCCATAATTGTACCCACTTTAAGTTTTTGTATAAGCTGTGCTACTCTCTATTCTATTCTATTCTTATTGTACACCAAAATAGTAACAATTTCACAGAAACTTAAATCTATGGGTATTTACCAAACAAAACACCGATATTTACCAAACAACCTTAGAATGCACTGTAAGAAATTAAACTATAAAAGTAGGGGTGAGGAGGGTTTACATTTATACCAGCGGTCCCGGTAGACGTTGTCCTGCCCGAAAACTGGCATTAAGTCAGAAAAAAATATAATTATTAAGAACCCAGTTGTATTTTCAAACCGTCTAGAGAAACGCGTACAAAATTACTTTCAAATTGGTCAAGCCGTTTAGGAGGAGTCAGGTGACAAACACACGTACTGAAGAAAAAAAGGCTAAAAGATGAAATAACATGTAACTTTTCTGAAATTAACAGCTCATAGTCTGTATCTAAATAAAATGCCCAGGCACGTCTCCACAAAGCGTAACAAAATAACGAGGCACGAAACATAAAACCAGTCATCATAATATTATATCGTGTGGAGTGCGAATGTCTCTAAGACGGAAATGAGCTGCGTTAATCCCATGATAGCTCATTGCAGGCCGCCAATGGTTGAGTCAGAACCTTACGACCCGGTGGGCAGAGAGGTATACAGGGTGGCTTTTATTCTTGGACTATCTTGTAGGGACTGCAAGGTCTCTACTATAGGATAAACTTAGAAATTTGAAATATAATTTTATACTTCAACAATTGTTTGTTTGTGTCATTATGTATCTACTTCTGAAGTGACATATACTATCGAAATATATGAATTCCATACAGCACTATTAAAATATTGCATTTACTATCTCAAAATTTGCTATCGCTGATAAAATGTAATTTGGCTTAGAGCATAAAGTATGTCAGAATATAGCGAACAGTCTTATCGCATTGCGATCTCTTCAAGGCCACCTGGAATGGTAGGTGGAGTGTAATGGTAGTAATCGTTAGAACATGATATGGGGCTGTCTTAGTTTGACAAAAAGCACCAATATATATAAAATACATTATTATAAGTACCATACCTTCTAGGTATTAAATATAGAAGCAATAAAAAGAAATGGCGTCACTTGGCGGAGAGATTATAGCGAATTAAAAGTCACCCTGTATATGTGCTTAACGTATGGCTACATTGGCTGCGACTGTCCGCGAATTAACTCGTATTCATTTTATAGCGAGGTGATTGCTGTGAGCTTGAAACGTATTTGAAAGTAAATTAATAAAGTTAATAATCTTGATCTTTTTACTGCGCTTTAATCGTGACTATCAGCCTGATAATGATGCATAATTGAATCCTGGGGTCTCGGTACAATTACACTGAGGATAGTTGGCGGACAACTAACTTTATACTCTGTTTAAAAAGTCAAACGACTTGGAAATTTTTAAACGAATTAAAAATCCTTTTATATATATTACATACAACACTTTTTATAAGGTTACCTTAGTAAACAATGATCATCTCTTTGCTTCCTTGACTCAACCAGTGTTGACTACATCAGCTTTCAAGAATTAGATTATTTGATTAGATTACCCAAGTCGTTTAACTTATTAGACAGCCTCTGCCTACGTATAACATACATTTTTTAATCAGTCTGTTCCGCTCTTTAAAAATACTTTTAGATTTTATTAGTTGTTATCTATGGATAAAACTGTCAATAACTTCAATAAGGTTAATTTTTCATTCCGTAATAAAAACTTTACAATACTTGATGAGAGTAGATAAAGATATTTTTAATTGTGTTAAAAGTACCGTATTTAAATGATTAGGTTGCTGACTCCGCGGCAATAAAACTGAACGCTAATGATTAATAAAAGCTTAATTAAATGTATTTGAAAGATAAACGGTAGTCTTGCAGTGAACGCGTGGTTTGTGACGAGAACTATATAATAATAGTTATAGTGCAAGCATACAATGGTGTTCAGAAACTAAATAAAGTTAAGTAATATTTTCTTTTATTTTGTAATTTTTTTTTTCTCTTCAAATATTTACAAGTTTAACTTGTAACTGGCTGTTTCTACATATAACATCTGACTTACTAAATTGGATTAGCTGTAAAACTAATGAAGTAAAATATTACCTTAATATATGAGCATTGTGGCAATTCGTGCTAGAAAACCACTAAATTGACAGCACCAAATAATGCTAATATCCATAAAAAAATATGATGACTATAAAATACATTAAGGCTGATTACAAACAATCCAGTCGGTAACATGTTGGTGGTAATTCCGTTAATCCCGTGGGACTCTAGTATTTCATTACTAAAGTAATAAGAAAATGTGCGGTAAATTAGATGAACTGGCTCGACCCTAAATTACAGCACGGGCCAACCTTTTGTAATAAAATATGTCCCTCTCCATAATATACCCCCATATCACTCATAATATTTTCATGAAATTAATAAACTCTTAGTGCATTTCGTAAAAGATATTAGAGAAAGTAGGTATGTCTAGAATAATGATAATAAGGGTGGAATGGACTATGGTCATTCGTGATCCTTAACTTATTGACAAACAAAACGTGCAACGTGGTCTTATCAAAAAGACATATTCAAGACATTAACATTAAAGACTTAGTTCAAACCAGTAATTCCTGAGATTAGTGCGTTCAAACAATATTTCTTTTCTTTTTTAGTTCTTTATAATATTATTAGCGACTAGTGCCCCGCCTCAGCTTCGCAAGGGTGTTACAAATTATAAAATTCTTGATTTTCCTCTGTGATGCGACACATAATTTCCCTCATTAAGTGACCCATGCAGAATTTCATGCAGTTTCAAACTGCGTGAAATTCCGCTCTTCAGTTTTTGAGTATAAAGTCACAAATGAAAAATGAAATAGGCGTAACAAGATCATAGACGGTTCAGGCACATAACAATCTAAAATAATTGCTGGAATCGCGTCGGAGTCACTAGCTTGGTTCACGTCAAAGTTACGCAGCAACTTCTGATAGATGCGAATATCCGACATTATCATCTCGCATACATCTCAAATTGAATTGAGTTGTACCAAACGGTGCACGGTCGTCAAGTCTGAAGGGTAGTCTTACAACATGGAGCGACGTGAGAGCGCTGCGCACGCGATTATTGGCGTGTGACGTCACCGGTCCTAATACTGCACCATTGGTTGTATAGATCACACATCAAGCGCTCCAGCTTTTTATCGTGTTAGTTTCGCTCGCGTTAGAGCTAACGATGGAGGCAACCGGCTAAGTAGCTCCTATTAACTCGCTCAGAAAAAAGAAAAAGTCACTCATTACCTCCTTATAATTGGTACTAGAAAATTGCCGAGCCGTATAGAGCTGTTAATTAACTACAAAGTCAAGGAAAAAATTATACAACTGATATAACATTTTATTGCGAAGGAAATGACAATTATGAGTAAGATTTATGGACCGTTTATGGATGACGAGTTTTTGTGGTCGTTCTTTGGTGATAGGTATTGCTATAAATCGTAACCTCAGTCGAATATTTTCTTACTTGGATTCCATCCAATAATCACCTGGTTTCGCTAACCAGGTGACCCAAAGTGGTTAGATTATCTTACTCAGCCAGTAGAGCGGATGATAGCGGCAGGTGGAGGAAAGTGGTGGGTCGCTCGGAAACGAAAGTTTCGCCACATTCCGCTGTTAAAGTATTTGTCAGTTTAGTGTGAGTGATGAGCAGTCAGCCGGAAATCTAGATGAAATGAAAGTTGATCGTGTGCCGATAGTTTTTGTCTTAAAAGCCAATCATGGTGATTGATACCAATCAACTGTATTTGTCAACAGTTTTTTTGGTCTATTAGGCAGGGCGCAAACGTGGACACTTGTGTCAGATACAAGCTACCGATGAATATTTGTACTACTAAGTATTCTTAAGTTTGTTTTATGTATTTTCTTTGTACAAGTACTGAAATAAATAATTATTATATTTGATGTCTATAGAATAGTGTGAAATCATTCACTCCCTACGCATACGTAAACACCTTTTGTGTTCAGTTGCTTCCACTTAACACATACTCATGACGATCAAAAAGTGTTCGGTGTCAGTAACTGGAACAAAAAGTGTCTCCGTTTGCGCAGCGCCTTACCTAAAACAGTTTTGTGGCTGTTCTTTCTTCAAAGGCTTTTAGAGGCCTTTGAAGGAAGGGAAGGAAAAGAGGAGGCAATTTATAAAAATTAAATAAATTATTAACTAATTATACTCCGTAATTTCTAAAAGCAAAATGCCTTTCGATATTGCAGTGTGATCTGTGACTTAAAGCATGCACGGCTGGCCCTAGATATATTTACGTAAAAACATTGTAATACGGTTACTTGGACTGTCTCCAAGTTCTTGCTTGTTCAGGTGTGTCATTATTTACTTTTATACAGGTATGAAGTGTTCAATTGACACGTGCATTTGGAGAAGTTCCAATACACTCTACAATCTAATAGAAATTCCTCGATGGCACAAGACTTAGTAATCTAAGTAGATACGTTATTTTAGGTAGACTGGAATTATAGGACTACGTTGCTGTTCATAGTACAGTATTCTAACGGCAAAACTAAAAAACTGAATGACACCTAATAGTTTAAAAGAAAAGTAATAGAAACAACAGAAGACAGTGTTCTCAAGTTCATTAAAAATCAATCAGACGCTCCTAACGTAATAACAACTCAATCACAAAAACTCATTCACCTGTCGAGGCCTGATGAATGATCGATGACTCATCAGTTCTTGTGCTCCGCGCTGGGTGACAACCTGTGCCTGAGTCGACCTGACCACACCCTCGTGGGATCCAGGGCATCTTGAGGTCTATTTGTAATGTTGTGGGAATGAATTTGTAAGTATGTGAATATTGTTACGGAACTAGACCCGTGGTTATGTTGTTACACAGTTTTGGTATGGGTTGCGCAATGGTTTTTTTTTTGGTTTCGGCACCATGCGAGTTTTTTGTGTAATAGTCGAACAGACCTACTATCGATCGAATTAAAAGCAAATTTTGTTATACGATGTGGGTTTGTGTTGGTTGTAAATCATGTTTTGGTTTGCAACAATAGATGTTTTCTTCTAATAATGTTGATCCCCTTCATATTCTACCGTTGGGCATGCAAACAATATTATTCACTTTAAAGAAAAAATATATAAAATTTTATTGATACTGAATAAGTTTAAATGTAATAACATATGTACTAAAAATGTCAGACTATTACAAGGTTCTAAAACCCTTGGTTGTCAATTAGAAAAAAAGGAAAGAAATGTCAGAAAAGTTATGATAAAAAAATATATATATATAGCACGAAACCTATGGATAACACATTTGGCGAATGCCCAAATTATGGACTGTTGAATTGTGACATTTTTACTTTTACATAGCAACCAACTCTCACGATTTCTGTGTCTTTCAAATCTATTCCAACTCCTCCCAGTCCTCACGTGTCGTAAACATAATAGCCTCTATTATATGTTCTCTTTTAACCAGCTTATACTTACCTCGACGGGTGTTGGCGACTGTGAACCGTCACGGCCCACGGCGCATGCGCGCCCTCCGCCCTGTGCGCCCGCGCACCTGTCCGTTCCGCTCCGCACACCGACCCGCACTTGACCAATAATGCGGGCCTTAGTTACAAGTGCAATGACTTTACCTTGGGGTCATAATTTAATAATAATGTTTAAGTTATGTAACGGAAAATACATCAGCGTCGAAGGTTAACTAGTAAGCTATATGTTTAAGTTTTAAGAAAACTAATCTCGGCAGGTTGTCTATTAGATGTAACGAGATAACCTGCCGAGATCAGAGTTGGATACGTGCGAAGATTTTTAAATTGGTGAATTATTTGAGAAATGAAATAATCTACGCTAATAAGTAATATTATAAAGAGGTAAAGTTTGTTTCTCTGAAATTACTGGTCCGATTGCTAAATTTATTCCTGATAGATAGGTGTTTTATTCCCGAGTGAGATAGGTTAAATTTTGTGTACTTGGGCGAAGCTGTATACAAAAGCTAGTATTGTATATTTATATATTGGTTTTTCATTTTATTTATTCTTTATTGTAGACCACATAAACAAAATACAGGACACACATTATTAAAACTAAATGAACAATGGGCGGTCTTATTGCACAGGGCAATTTCTACCAGACAACCTTTGGATGGACTGAACGAAAGGACAAGATTTGGGGCTGTCAGTGAAACAGATTTTAGATTGAGATTAGTTTGTGTGCAGATTTTACTAGTGTTAAACTTAAGCACTGTATCAAATCCTGAAGAAAGCCGACGACAGTTATAATTGTGAAAGTATTGCGCTTTTCATTAACTACCATCATAGATTGCTCGGTGAAATCGCGTCGATCTCCTGCACATCTAATCTGTAGTGTGATAGAGAGCCTACGGGATAATTAGCAAGATATCTGTCGGCTGTATCTTGTTCAATTAATTAGGGACAAGTGTACAGTGAGTGGTGGCCACTAGTGAGGTGTTCGGAGAAAATGTTCGCTTTCCAACGAACCTGTTGCGTGAGTCATCTGTGCAAATGTTACTGGAATGCCGCAGTTGAGGGAGAGGTTAAGTTTATGTATTGCAGATGGTGTTCGTGTTAACGTGGGCCTTCATTAATGGTTTTTACCTACGATTACTACGCTTGTATTGGGTGTTTACCTGGTCTCGAAATTCAGTTTAGTACGGGGCGTGCAAGTGAGAAAGAGCGATGGAGCTATAAACCCTGTTTAGCTGAGCCTTTAACACTAGTTTATTATCTATAGGGTGTAAAATGGATTGCGTTAAGAGTCGTCGTAGAGCCTCAGTTCATGTAATCTGCTTGTAGTTAAAGTATCTCGTACTTCAAAGGTATTTTAACAAAAAGAAGGCCGGGACTGAATCAGAATCCTGCTACAATCATTACATAAGAGCTGGATTCAATCTGTTGAACTAACCGAAGTAAATTCATAATATAAATTGCTTTATGAATACCTAGTGCTTCCACGATGTTTTGCTTACTAAACAGATGTTGAACACTTCAAAACTAAAGACACCTTATGGTTCTTTGTTCGCCACACCATAAAGAGAATGACATCATTACGTAGATTCAATTGAAGCCGAACTATTGGTATAATTTCAGTTTGTTGGTACCATAACGTGCGTGCCTCATCGATCGGCGGCGCGGACTGCGCGGGCGCAGGCTCCCCGTGGCGAGACTTAGGGCGCTATCACGCACTTGAGATCTACTGATATTGCGCTATTTCTTGAGAAACCGCCGGAATGTGTGGAAGATATGGCAATGAAATGGAGCTACTCGTGCTTTTAATATTAAATATAGCAGCTTACATTTATAGCATTTTAAAACCTTGTAGGTAGCCAGTGTAAAAATAACTTTCGATGTAAAAGATAAAAAGTTGTAAACGCTCGAAAGGTTGTAAAAAGTTTAATAGATTCTGCGTCCAAATGAGGCGAAATTAATCACGATATTCGCATTTATCTTTAATAAACGATCCATTTTTTTGAGTAATCCAATTATAGTTTTTTTACTACGTTTACACGATTTATTATTAAAGCATTTTGTAATGGTCCTGTTAAAGTGACCAAAGGAATCTCCTGGTGAAAGAGAATATTTTTTCATTCGTACAGTCAAGGAGTGGAATTCCCTGCCGGATTCTGTGTTTCCTGATAGCTACTACTTAGGGGTCTTTAAGTCAAGAACGAATAGGTTACTTCTAGGCAAGCGTGCTCCATCGTCGACCACATCATCGCTTACCATAAGGAGAGATGGTGGTCAAACGCGAGCCTGTCAATAATAAAAAAAATTACCTATAGTATCAACATTGCACAAGTTTGAAGACGGCAGAAAGTCTAAAGCTTACGTTAGTACAGGACACAGTTATGTTGATATACGTGTGGAACTGTCCAACAGAACCCTATTCATATAAAACCATAAACTATGTTGTTTACTACGCCTTCCTATTACTTAAGATTCTATTGTTTGTAACAATAAATCTGGCTTTGAACAGAATAATGATAACTATCATTTAACTGGTTACTGAGGTATTAATATCAAGTATTATGTATTTTAAGTGTTAATAATTCTCATCAATCATTTACTAATCTGTCAATAATTTGGATTTAACCACGGTTCTAGTATTATTAACTCGATAGCATAATCAGCTTCTCGACTCCGTCTAGACCTCCTCTCTGAAATAAGGAAATGGGCTGTAATACACCACGCTGGCTCAATGTGGATCGGTGGATGACACATGTCTTCGACTATTGTTCGCGCCTGCCTGGGTTTGAATTGTAGACACGACCAACAAACTCGTAAGTCGGGCCAACACTAACATTAACCCGATATTCTGACATAACATTTATTACCAAGACAATTAATAATAACCAAGCAACAACAACAACATAGGATGTATTTATTAATAAGCCGTACCTACACCCACTTTTCATCAATTACCTACAATGTCTACCTAGTAACAGAAGAAGTAATAGTGGGGAATAGCAAAAATGTAAGTGAATGCTGGTTATTGCCGCCAGCATGTTTAATCAATATAAACATGGTTCGTTTTCACCACCATGTCATTACGCCCGTCAGTCACGCGTCAATGTCAATGAGGAACACCAACACACCGTCTATAGAGGAAATGTAAAGAGGAAATGATTCGTAGGAACATTATGGTTGCTGAAGCGTCACCGGGTGGCGGGGTGGCGACGTCGCCTGGGCGCTGGTTGCTGGTTGTATGTCACCGGCAATTAACTTCGAGTAGTTGCATGGTTTATGGGCATCGCTTCCGTTCATTATGGGTGACATTGAATGTTCAGTTCTGAAGGGTAATTATTATGAATCACAACGTGTTGTGACGGTTCGACGTATTCGTCTTGGATTTTGTGTGGTAGAGATTTATTTTCTTTTAGATTTCATTAGCTTGTTTCTTCATATTTGTCACGACTAGAACGCGGATAAAATCGCTGATAGAAACACTTTTATGCAATGGTTATAGATTTTTAGGTTTTCAACAGTAGGTACGTTAGCCATAAGGTATGGTGATTGTTTAGAAACGGCAAAGGCAAATTTTCAACTGCGCAGTTTGTCGGACGGTTTATTGTTGGAGAAACCTGAATGGTGATAAACGAATGTGCTAATCAATATTAAAAAAAAAACTTTATTTCGAAAAATAGTAGCTCTTTTACTTAATAATAGTTAGTTGGTGTAATATGTCATTGGCATGGCAGCAATTCTGATTTTGTTGACCCAAAACCTTACCACTTCCGTACCGTAGTATGGCGATGGCAATGACGGGGTCAGTTTGCGGTAGGAGGTGGAGCACAGTTTAAAATTCAGCCTCTCATGCACACCCCGCTACGGTTCCTTTCAGAATTTTCTATACCACGATATTATTTTACTGTTTTCCCGGAGATCCACGAGCGCATTTGCTAAAGATACACACCCTTGAAAGGAGTCGTGCTCACTATTATTCGATTAGGGACCACACAAGTTAATCTGGCCAGCTTATCTCACAATATTTCAACATAATACGAGTAAATCAGCGAGTCTTACTAAATCACAATCGATATCGTGCTCGATTATGCTATCGTTCAGCGACACCCACGGCTCGTAACTCCTAGAGGGAATAAACACTAATGTTTTGTAGTTATCTGTTAGTTTCTAGCAGTTTCCATTGCATTGCCAACTATGTTTATTTATGTGAATTATTCATGAGTTTTAAAACTAATTAAATTCAACAGAGATAATGCTCGTTCAGGAGTGAGGTTAGGCTAAAAGCACTATACTCGTAAAGGGGATGTTGGGTAATTTCGGTTCATGGAGTATTTGTTTTTTTTTTAAAGCAGAATTTTAAGACCAAAACCACATCTATGTCCTTCCTTTGCCTAGCATACCAGGACCCCGAGATTCCTCTTTCGGAAGCCAACCTATGGTCCCAGTAGACTTTGGCCATGCTGTCATTTTATTGAGGCGCGTGGAACGCTATGCGCCGTCGATGATTCGGGCTCGATTCGGACGGTTACCGATCAGCCGGACTGTGAGCTACACATTGCTCGTTCATGGAGTATCACCTCAGAAAAGTAGAAGACTAAATAAAAGATGTATGGATTGTGTGAAAGATCATATGGAAGTAAAGAGGCGTATTCTAATAGAGAAGAAATATGGTAGAGTTGTAGGAGTAGATTCTTTTTAATGGATCGAGAACACCACTGTGCCCATACTAAGTTTATCAAGTTTTGACGATGGTATAACTGTAGGTAGTCGGACACCAAAAAGATAATCGAATAAATTGGATTGCCCAAAGAAAGTATAATTTTATTGGCGTTATAACATTCTTACCACACATGCCGGCATCATCCTAACTGAGGGCCCCAGAATTACTCACAAAAAGATTAAAAAAGATCGTTCTTGTCTGCGCCGCTTTGCGACCGGTTTGCGCCGGCGCACTTTTGAATAATTTCTCTTGATACCGTTCGGAATTATTCCGTTTCGATAGACCGTGCTGTTATCTGGAGCGACGTACTCCGGAATGGTTCTGAAACACTTTTTGTGTGTATTTTAGTCCATTTAAGTTGTACAAACTGTACTGATAGGCTTGCTTCTAAATTGGATGCTAATTAAGGCTCGATAGTATGCAATTTGTAAGGCTGGGCAGCTGCGATAGTCAGAAGAACTCTGCTGCATGAAATGTTAGACATGCACGCCGGACGGGAACTGATTTCTATTATTTGGCTGATTAGAAGTCTAGCTATATTTCTGTACTCTTTTTTGTTACCTATTGTAGTATTGCCTGCGTCGAATAAATGCTATATTCTATTTAGAATTCGGATATATTCGAATGCTGTGTAACCATTATGTCACTATTCTGGTTGAACTATTTTATAGTATCTCAAGACCGCCGGAAGAAATACCGACGGGTTTATGTATTTATAAACTATTGCGCGGTCAGAAGTTTTTTCTCTGGGTAAACGATCCACCATCTATTGCAAGGAGCTTTATTAATATTTCCAGTTAGCGTAGGATACATGGATCCTCGACTAATAGCCGGCGCTACCATCGACAGGGCCGATAGATTACGCGGGTGTCCACGACGCGCCGAAGAAGCTAATCTTCAGTTATCGAGCGCTTCATGCAATAAACATGGCGGCTGTCGGCGAGTGATTTACGAGAGTGGCGCAAGCGCAGCCTCACGCTTGCGACACTACCAATGTACAAGAGAACTGCTTCTAGCGCTAACTTTTTTGCCTACAGGTGTAGCTTGCAAAGCCTTTAGAATGAACTTCAATATAGGACTCCAATGCGGAAGTTTCAGAACCGAGTGTTGCGGTGAATACAATCAGCAGGGGGCTGCTGCAGTTATGTTTAACAAAGAAGAGAGCATAAATATTGTAAACATAAGCCACTTCAATGTTATGCTACAATCTTATAAAATACACACAACATCGTCACCAGTCAGTTTTGTAAAATACAACGTTACAAGTGGAAAATACGTAGTACATAGTTTCCAGCTGTGTTCTCCTGTTTTATTGTAGGCTGTAAGAATTTTACCAGCAAGGTAAGTTGTAGGAACCATCATAGACACCTACCTTGCTTACACAGACAGTGACAGACATTGTGTAAATTTTACCCACGATATCGAAAGTGAATATGTCTCCTACTTACATGAAATATTTATGCATTCATACTAATTTGTGGGACAAATTACATCGGTGATACGATAAAGTTGTGCAGAAATGAAGATCAAGATTTATTATGAACATGGCAATCTTGAAATTAAACAACTAAAAAAAACACGTTAAAAAAACCGGCCAAGTGCGAGTCGGACTCGCCCATGAAGGGTTCCATAGCAGCAAGTAGCATAATATAAAAGTTCTTGTAATGTGTTGTAACTTTGATCGATGTTTTAATAATAGTGTATTTTTTTCAGTTTATGACGCATTAAAAAAAAACTACTTACTGGATTTCGTTCAAACCAATTTTCGTTGGTAGTTTTTATAGTAATGTACATCATATATTTTTTTTAGTTTTATCATTCTCTTATCTTGGAAGTTAGAGGGGGGGGGACACACATTTTACCACTTTGGAAGTGTCTCTCGCGCAAACTATTCAGTTTAGAAAAAAATTATATTAGAAACCTCAGTATCATTTTTGAAGATCTATCCATAGATACCCCACACGTATGGGTTTGATGAAAAAAAAATTTTTGAGTTTCAGTTCTATGTATAGGGACCCCCAAAATTTATTGCTTTTTTTCTATTTTTGTATGAAAATCTTAATGCGGTTCACAGAATACATCTACTTACAAAGTTTCAACAGTATAGCTCTTATAGTTTCGGAAAAAAGTGGCTGTGACATACGGACGGACGGACAGACAGACAGACAGACAGACAGACAGACAGACAGACAGACAGACAGACATGACGAATCTATAAGGGTTCCGTTTTTTGCCATTTGGCTACGGAACCCTAAAAAGCAGAACCACGAATGTTATGCATATAATAAAATAATCCGAAGTAGGTGTTAATATAATCTTTGAGATTTACGACGAGTATTAATTCAAATAAATTCATAGGGAAATGTTCGTATATTACATAAAGAGCGGCCTTTTTACGATCGTTCGCGCACATAAGAGTTTTAAATTGTTTATTTATGCAAATATCGCGTTAGAATATATTTTAGTGATAAATAACTATCATTGGCATGCCTGTTAATAACCAGTAGTCTATAATTAACATAGGTGGAGCTAACACTGGGCGTGCAGTGGGGAATTCTACATAAAATACTTATCTTGAGGATCTGAGACAAGGTGTTATGCGGGTTGCGCCTCTCGGCATTTTCAACGCTGTACTAAGAGAGTAGCTTTTCGTGAAGAAATTCTTGAAGTCACTTCCTCCCTCGTTGCGTCGTATTCCTCAATGCTGAGGGTCGTGACCTCACTTTAACTTGTATGATATTCCTCCATGTTTTAGTCACTGGCGGTGTGAAGGGCATTGTATATCGTAGAGTCAAGAGCCACACAGTCTTTCTTGGAGTCACATGACACAACAAATCTTCGTTGAGAAACGGTATCTAATTCTATGGGTTTCGGAAGTCAACCAGTTAAGTAGTGGCTGTGAGAAATGATGATTGATACATTAAGGCGGAACTGACCCTGATGTGAAAAGTTTATCACAATTATCTGTAGATGGCTTTCAACTTAATGGGAACGTTAAATTGGTGATTGTAAAATAAATTGAAGATTATCATCAAACGATTTTTACTCTATTAGATAACGGGGTCTGTACTACAGGGCCACGACTGCTTGTGGCTCTGTAGTAAGTAGTAGGTAGTAGTAAGGGCAGGGTACAACTTTACGAGTTGCTCGTCGTGGGTTCATACTAGGAGGCGATTTCCTATGTGTAACTTTTTCATCAACACTCCTTTTAAAAACGGTGATGGATAGCATTTTTAGGAAACCAACATGCCGTAGGAGAAAACACAACGTTGGAAAGCTTCCCACAAGTTGGACCGATTACCTGGTGAGGGTTGCGGGGATCCGATGGATGCGAGACGCACGGGATCGGTCATTATGGCGACACTTGGGGGAGGTCTATGTCCAACAGTGGACGTCTTTCGGCTAATATGATGATGATGATAACGTGCCGTAGAGCAATGTATAATTTATTATTTATTGTGGAATATTATTATTTCATAAAGATATCTTTAAAACGGTAAAGGAAAACCTTGTGAGTCCACTATTGGAAACATCATAAGGCTGATTATGCTATGGATACCGGAGAACTATAGAGAAACTTGCTGCAAACCTTAGCAATCTGCTGGTAACCATTGATTTTTAGTAATTAGTATATTAATGCTATTTTAAAAGTTGTTTACTTATAATACTATAGCGACACTGACATCTTAGGTATTTTTGGTACTGAAGGCTCTACCTTCACGCAGACGACGTCGCGGGCAGCCTCTATAGCATTAAAAATACCTAAGGTGCCAGTGTTGCTATAGCATTATAAATAAACAACTTTTAAAATAGCATTATAATATAAGTTTTTTTCGCAAACCAAGCTAGTGAAGAGAGTTATATGGGAATCCTGCTGAGTTCAGTCATAAGATGTGACTGAAAGAAATAGAGGAAATAATGCAGGAATACATTCCAGGACACAAAAGAGTAAAAATACGTATAAAGGTATCATACCTTACAAGACTTCCCTATAAACTACGTTGGTACGGATACTGCCAGAAGCCAAAATGTAAAGAGAGTCAGGACTGGTGGCGCGGGAGCAAGTGACGTACAGTTGCCCGTGTGAGAAGCAACTCGTCCTGAGGTTGACACCCGCTGCCCTCAGTGTCTGCCCCTGCGACTTATTGATGGTCATCGCGAAGCAAACACACACGGGGAACTGTACGCGCTTGAACTGGAACGGGAAGTTATGGGGTATGAGGGGAATGCGTGGTATAAATACTGCCTCGCTTACGCCTCAACCCGTAAGAATTTCCGCCTCAATGGTGTGTCTGTGTGGAGCGAGATGACTTTGAGGCGGGTCCCGTCACAACTTCAAAGCATAATCGGGACACCGACCTTCAGCTTGATGGTATGCGCCGGAAGTCCTCTTGCTGACAGGGAGTTCAGAAATTCCACGGAATAACGTGTGGCATCATCTTGCTCGATAACAGTGTTTATCGAGGTGATTGTGAAGGTGACCACTTCATTCTTCTCAATTTCCGAGAGAATGCATTCGTTAATTGCTGCAGCCTGATCATTTTTGGCGTCAAAATGGCCCGCTCACACACCCAAGAATTCTGCTGGTGCGGTTTATGACTGATGTCCCCGTACACACAGTGAATGAGTTTTTCTAAGCTGGATACCACTCTACCGAGAGACTCTGGAAGTACCACCTGTCCACCTCTCTCTTCTGGTAGAGTGCCTTCGTCAAGACTTAGAAGGACATCGGAGAATTCTTGAGCACGTGCATTGCCGCCGAGCCGAGCTCTCATATTAATGGTCAAGCGCAGTGTACGAACTCGAGACCACAACGAAGATCGTTTCGACGAAGCATTCATCTCGTCAGCCCTCGATCCCCGCGTCACCTCGGGAAGTGTTTGCCGGAAATCGCCACTGAACAGAACTGTGACACCATCCATCAAATGTTAGTTCCTGCGGATGTCCTGCAGGGTTCTGTCCACGACCTCAATTGCCTTCCTATTGGCCATCGTACACTCATCATCAGAGAGCAGTCCTTGAGCACGTGTCCCTTATCGCTGTTACGTGACACACGACAAAAAGGCAGCGCTCTCTAAATCGATGGCAATTTTTAACATGGCATGTGCTGTCTTGCCTTCCGGAAGCAGTGTGGCAGCGATTCCTGACGACGCTACAGCAATAGCAATTTTGCCTTGGCTCCTGACCTCTGCAAGTATGCCAGTGGTAACAACTGTTTTTCCTGTTCCACCAGGAGCATCCAAGAAAAACATTTTACCCTGGTTTTGCCCAACGCTTTCAAGGACGGTGTCATAAATTTGTTTTTGCTCTCAAGAGAACAATGCGACATGGTAATTTCATATGGTGGTTATTTCGCCCGGATCGTAATTTGTTTCAGCGTTATACTCCCGATTTCCATGGTCTTGATGTGGTGATGATTGGAGAGCTGGTAACCCATATTCGATCAGTGGATTGCCGCCGATAGTAATGACCACATCTTGAAGTGAACTGAGACAGGTGTTCAGCACGCGTTCATCAGTTACTTCGACTTCGTCTCTAGTAGCACGCCTCAAAGCTCGTAGAAAATCTTCAGACAGAACATGGCGTTACTTCTCTCACAAAGCTACCGGGTTCGCGACTCCACAAAACACAAAGATGACGGCAAGTAGATGACGCATGTGGCTGGGACTGTCACTGACGCTTGCCTCCACGAGGGTGTCATCCCAATTAGGCAAAAGGCTGCGCGGTAAGTGGGATACTCCACGCCTTCAAATGTCCTCAGAAAAGCGAAAGACGTTGAGCCTGGGACAGTGTGATGTAACAACCGCAGAAAATAGCATTCGCCACTATTCGGGTGCACGGTATAAACCCTACCCAATGCGGTGTCCTTGAAAATTCCCGGAAAACCTTCCACAGCACCTCCTCGTCGATGTCGGTTGAATACACCCCTTTGCTTGTCGTACGTGTAATATGAAGGCACCTCGTCATACGTAAGGGATTTCGCAAACTGGTCGACTTCACAGAGTCTGAGAAATGCCACCATGTAATACCTAAGTATTACATGGTGGCATTTCTTAGACTCTGTCAGACCGCATTTTTTTTAAATTGTCTTCCTCAACTCTGCTTAAGATTTTTAGTGTTTTATTGGAACTTGAATTTGTCAAAACGAACTATAATATGAAGAAAATGCACATTACCATCTATGAATTTTAAGAATAACTAACTACTAACCTCGCCAACATGATCAAATTTAAATGATTAATTTCGAAAAACTGTTCACATAAACTTGATTTGATTTTGATGAAATCTCATAGATGGCGCTGCTTTAAAATTGTGTCTATTCTACTAACATTCATTAAATTATGTTTCTCTGCCCAAGTTACTTTAATGGCGTAGTTTTTATAGTGTAAAGCTAGATAATAGCATGACTTACTCAAAAACAACATTTATATATGCGTCGTTAGATTACACGCAGTAACAGAATGCGTAAGAAAAATAAAGATTCACAGCTCCTCCCCCGTAGGTGATAGCGTGATAATATGTAGCCTATGTGTTGACCCGACCTCTTAGTAATATTCATGCAAAATTTGAAATAAATCCATGCAGTACTTTTTGAGTTTATCCCGGACATACATACAGACAAACAGACAAACAGACAAACAGACAAAAATTCTAAAAACTATATTTTTGGCTTCGGTATCGATTGTAGATCACGCCCCAAGTATTCTTTTAAAAAAATATTCAATGTACAGTTTTGACTTTCCTACGATTTTATTATATGTATAGATTATTATTTCATAAAGATATCTTTAAAACGGTAAAGGAAAACCTTGTGAGTCCACTATTGGAAACATCATAAGGCTGATTATGCTATGGATACCGGAGAACTATAGAGAAACTTGCTGCAAACCTTAGCAATCTGCTGGTAACCATTGATTTTTAGTAATTAGTATATTTTAGTAGACTAGGTAACTTAATAGTCTCGATCGTAGCGTCTTCGTGTGTCGCTTACCATAGATAGAATAGTGAATCGCATGAATCATGAACACATTTACGAGTATATTTGGAACGGCAGATGTTTACTTAAATATCCCCATACTTGGCTGTGCCATCATTTACATTGCCTACTTATACCTTATAAACATCATATGTTTATAGCTGGGTATTGTGTTACTAAGAGCTTGTCTGTAGTGTATATTAGCGCTTGTTTGGATTTTTAGAGCAAAATATAAAGCCATTCGTTTTTTTATCTTATATTTATAAATCTTTAACCGTTTGATCACTATCTCACCTAATGGTAAGCGTAGATGTGGTTGAAAATGGAGCACTCCTGCCTTAAAGTAATATATTTATACACGCTTAACTTTAAGATCCCTAGATTGTAGTTCATCAGGAAAAAAGTCAGAATTAACTATGGAGACCGATATAAAGGAAATGAGAAGGGTAGCGTGAGAGAGAGAGAGAGAGTAGAGGACGAAAATGTGTTGCATCGACCTCACCTACATGGGATTTAGGACAGGAAGATGATGAAAAAAGAACAGAAAGAGATTGTCTGGAATTCATTATAAGGAGATTTGATGATGAGTTCCCTTTTTACCCGTTTGTACATATTATTATTTTAAGTTTGGATATACCTATTAATTTATAGTTATTTATACCGCTAAATTTTAATCGTTTTAATCCCGTGGAGAGTCGATCTGGTACATGGAACACTATCGATTTGTAAAGATAAAATTAAAAAATAAAGTACATCTTTTTAAAAATTCGTATTTATTCACGCATATGTACGAAATTAGTATCTTTAAGACAATGTCAGCTGAGCGAGTTCAATGACCTGTAGGTAGTTTGTACGCAACGCCGACTATTAACTACAGGTCATTGAGCTGTAATGATGTGATTTAAATAATTTTATATAAATAAAGGTCGATCAGACAATGTTTTGTAACCTAAACAATGTACGAGTACACTGACAGCCATAATATAGTCCCTTATTAATGGTTCTGCTTTATTAAACGCATATTAGGTACAACAGCCATTCATTTATCACGTAATTGAACATGGCGTCGATAGTTGTCGATGTCTATAATCGCTAGAGTACCTAATCGACTATTTAATCGAGTCGATACGAAAAACTCGTAGGTATTAAGTTATTTCCATACAGGGCATTAAATACCAAGAGCGTATCAGATACTTATAATTGTGTAAATTGTAGTACATGTCCCAACTGGTTGTTATAATACTAATGGGGTAGTAAATTGTGGAGCTGGTCGTGAACCAAACGGCTTTTGTTTTATTGCTGAAAATGGAAGTATTAATAAAGTTATTAAACGATAAAGAGGACATGTACATATTGTGATATTATGTAACATGGCGGTCATTGCTGCCTGATCATTAAAAAAAAAAGCTTGAATCCAAAACCCTTTGAAGTTTTCGTTTCAAGTGCAAGCAAAAATGAACTTAGCGGTGGTCAGGCGGAAGTGTCTTTATATATGACGGAGCCCACTACGACCAACGGCCGCCCGAGATTCAAAATGGTTACCGTGGCCTTAGAACCCAAAGGGCAACTAAATAAATACGGGTAGGTTTTTAATCAGTAAACATTTATACTTCCTTCCGCTCCGCACATAGCGTAAGAGCGTTATTTGATGATTTTCCACTAAAAAAAAGGCTACTCATTAACGAAAAATGTACGTGGGGCTTCAGAGGGAAGAAGTAATATGAATACGTATTGTGATCGGATGCCCTCTCTGTTTTAACTCTTTGAATGTCGTAATTAGAAACACAATAGAAAGACCTTATGTCGGACAGTGTAACTTAAGACATTCGAAAGGTTAATTCAGTAGCGGTTTGAACGGCCGCAATCAACTGCATATCAAAGGGATCAGTAGAGTTCGAGAGGGACTTTAAGTAATAGAAGGAGGAGCAGGAGGAGGGAGTTTTGTAACAGTACCATGTCTATAATTTATCAGTAAAAATATGACACGCCCTCTTACTTCATCCTAAAGCGTGAAAAGTCATAACATTACTTCCAACTTCAAATAAAAACCGGCCAAGAGCGTGTCGGGCCACGCTCAGTGTAGGGTTCCGTAGTTTTCTATCCGTCACAATAAGTGTACCCACTTATGAGTTTAAAAAAATGCTTGCCCATACGACTATACAACAAACTTAGTCCAGAAATTATTTTGTAGAACCTTTTTGTCTTTTTGTACAAAAACTGTTCTTTCCATCAAGTTCAAAATAATTTTCCTAGAAAGTCCTTATAAAGTTCTACTTTTCAGATTTTTTTCATATTTTCTAATCTTATGGTTCAAAAGTTAGACGGGGGGGAACGCATTGTTTTTTACTTTTGGAGCGATTATTTCCGAAATTATTGACATTATCAAAAAATGATTTTAGTAAACCCCTATTCATTTTTAAATACCTATCCAACGATATATCACACGTTAGGGTTAAAATTAAAAAAAAAATCACTTCCCACTTTACATATAGGGGGGGGGGGGGGCTACCCTAATATAACATTTTTTTTCAATTTTTATTTTACCACTTTGTCGGCGTGATTGATATACATATTGGTACCAAATTTCAGCTTTCTAGTGCTAACGGTCACAGAGATTAAGCGAGGACGGACAGACAGACAGACAGACAGACGGACAGACAGACATGGCGAAACTATAAGGGTTCCTAGTTGACTACGGAACCCTGAAAAAAGCCCATGCTTAACAAACACCACATAACATTGATCGTTATGTGGTGGTCGCTTGAACTGTTTTTGTCAACTTTTCTATTGCAGGAGAAGTTTCTAGCTTATTTCATCTTCAAGTAGCACACATTTAATCGTTAAGTCCATATGCGTTCGCCATATAAATAATGTAAATAATCTGCATTATTAAGTGGTCAATTAAGAAACAAGTGGACGGCGACGGCTCAATTAAAAGGTGCGCTAATTAATTGATTCATTCGAGAATACCATCCATTCCGGTTGCAGGTATGTAAAATAGTAACACTTTTAAATTGGGATGCCTTTGTCTCATTACACTTTACGAGAATGTAACAGTTATCCAATTATTTATTTATTTTAATACTTGTAATATCAATAATTTTTGAATTTTTATTAAATGTAATATTGAAAGTGAATTTTAAAATGTATTTTATTTTATTTATTTGTTTTGCAGTGCCCTTACAGGGTGCATGTTTGAATCTTTTAATTATTATTCCAACCACTGTACAACATGTTTGCAATAAACTGATTTGATTTATTTAAGTTGGTTGTCGTCTGCTCTTGGAAATCCGTATAAAAGATTGCGATTTTTGCCACCTTTGAATTATAAACTTCCTGCCAAACTAATTCAACGGGTATCACACTATCACTCTTTTTTTATATATATTCGATCACTTTTTATCACATATTTAGTCTTGGGTAGTTATTAGTTAGTTAGTTAGTTAGTTAGTTAGCCCATTTATGTCCCACTGCTGTCCCAGTTATTAGGGTAAAATGAAATCAGATGTAGTCAACACTGGTTCAATAATCAAGGTTGATAAACAGATCTTGATCATAGTTTACTAATAAGAGAACCTTTTAAAGAGTATTGAATAATAAATATTTTTAAATGATTAAATAAAACACTGCCGACAAACTGTACCGCAGTTTGGCAGAACATTTATTTGAATATATTTATGTAAATTTTCTTGAATAAACCATTTAAAAGAAAAGTTTGTGGGCAGCACAGTGCAGTAATGCAAAAGTTTATATCAATGTGTGTATGTGTGTGTGTGTGATTATGTTTGTTACTCCTCACGTTCAAACGGCTGAGTGGATTTGTATTAATGGCACAAGAGTAGACCATGGCCTGGTATAGTAGAAAGCATACTTTTTACCCCCGGAGTATGTTCTTTTTTAGGGTTCCGTAGCCAAATGGCAAAAAACGGAACCCTTATAGATTCGTCATGTCTGTCTGTCTGTCTGTCTGTCTGTCTGTCTGTCTGTCTGTCCGTCCGTATGTCACAGCCACTTTTTTCCGAAACTATAAGAGCTATACTGTTGAAACTTTGTAAGTAGATGTATTCTGTGAACCGCATTAAGATTTTCACACAAAAATAGAAAAAAAGCAATAAATTTTGGGGGTCCCCATACATAGAACTGAAACTCAAAAATTTTTTTTTCATCAAACCCATGCGTGTGGGGTATCTATGGATAGGTCTTTAAAAATGATACTGAGGTTTCTAATATCATTTCTTTCTAAACTGAATAGTTTGCGTGAGAGACACTTCCAAAGTGGTAAAATGTGTGTCCCCCCCCCTCTAACTTCTAAGATAAGAGAATGATAAAACTAAAAAAAATAGATGATATACATTACTATAAAAACTACCAACGAAAATTGGTTTGAACGAAATCCAGTAAGTAGTTTTTTTTTTAATGCGTCATAAACCGAAAAAAATACACTATTATTAAAACATCGATCAAAGTTACAACACATTACAAGAACTTTTATATTATGTTACTTGCTGCTACGGAACCCTTCATGGGCGAGTCCGACTCGCACTTGGCCGGTTTTTTTATAGTGGATAGGCTCGCGTTTGACCACAATCTCACCTGATGGTAAGCGATGATGTGGCCGATCTCTTGGAATAATTTTCTACGATACTGCGGGCGAAGCCACTGGCGGAACTTAATATTTTATTTTATTTATTAGGGACAATTAACAGCCACAATATAGTCGTACAGTGCTTAGTAAAGTAACAATAAATTATATAAGTAGTAACAATATTACGGCCCACTGCATTATCCTTATTTAAACAAAAAAAAAATGGTAAAGAGTGCCACTAAACGAGTAATGGATATTTTGACCGCTCACTCGCCGGTCCTACAACTTCTCGACAACAGCTCCACCGACTACGATATCTTTAACTTAAACAACTGTGCCACCACAGTTAAGACCTCTTATCGAGGGTCAATCATTTATGAGTCTCGTATCGAATCCGAAGCCCATATGGTGTTTTCCGTTACAGTGGCGCGTTCTAACAAGATACAGAAGATACGCAAGTGTGTATCAGACCCTTAGGAAGTAAATAAGATGGCATAACAAAACTTTGTATTTAACAGAAAGGTCATTTTTGTGAAATCCTTAAAGATTACAAAAGCATTAAATTTTTCCTCTGCTCAATATCAAGACAATCCTATACTAAATAACGATTGTATTATTTTAAAATCAGCCATGCGTTCAAGCCTTGGAGAAGTGCATTCAATTTAATATAACATAATGAGCCAAACCAAAGGCTCAGTACAAAGAGGAACACATACACATATCTTATCGTAGCTGAATTGCCGCGGACTGAGGAGCGCCATTAAGTGCTTCCTATTATTACATCTTCAGAAAGACAGAACCCACAGCGTCATCTGTGCCGTAATACCGTAGGGTTGTCCCATGACGCGCCTAAAAAAAGACATCCTTAGTTAGGGATTGACCAGGATTAGGCGCACAATGTCACATTCGCAAAATGACATACTGAAGCAAAATGCCACATTCGCAAAATGACATTTCGCAATATGCCACACTAGCAAAATGCCACATTAGCAAAATGCCACATTCGCAAAATGACTTTTCTCAAAATGCCACATTAGCAAAATGCCACATTCTCAAAATGTCACATTCTCAAAATGACACATTCTAAAAAAATATCTAATAATTATTGCATAATGTGCGATAAACGTAAATTAAAATAAAAAATTGTTAAAATTACTGATTTACTACTTGCACGGGACTTTATAATGAATGAATAAAAAATAATACCAATAATTTTTTTTCAGTATTTGATCACATTTATACATTTTTATTTATTTTAACATAAAATAAAAATGTAAACTAAAGTAATTATTAAAATTTTTGCCAGGTGGCCGATATATGGGCACGCCACAATTATGGCGGTAAGTCCCCTCTTTGAGGCGTGGCTGGAAAGACCTCACGGCGTCCTTACCTTCCGCATGACGCAGGTCCTCACCGGACATGGTTTGTTCGGGAGTTTCCTGCACCGGATTCGTGCGGAAATGACGCCCGGGTGTCGCCACTGTGCGGAATGCCCGGAGGACACGGTGGAGCATACAGTCAAGGTGTGCCTTGCTTGGATGGAGCATCGCCGCGCCCTCGTGGGGGCGACTGGCGGCGGAGACCTCTCGAGCCGGGCCTTGGTTGAGGCCATGGTCCGGAGCGAGGAGGAGTGGCAGGCGGTCGCCAACTTCTGCGAAGCAGTAATGCTCGCAAAAGAGGAAGCCGAACGCATAAGGCAACGGCGTTATCGCCGCCGCCGCCGCCGCCGGGATTCTGATCCCGATTTCCGGCCACGTAAATAGTAGGCGCGGGTTTGCGGACAGTGAGTAATGGGTAGCTCGCTGTCCGGCCGTCCGGTAACTGTCCGGACCAAGCCCAAGTCGTCGACGGCGCGCACTGTTCCCGCGCGCCTCAAGGAGTTGTCAGCAACAGCAGGGACCCAGCCGGGTCGAAGCCTACTGGGGCCAGAGTTATCCGAAAGGGCACTCGAGCCCCGGTATGAAGGCTAGAAGGCACGGGGTGGGTCTTTTAGTCAGTAAGAGTCTGACACTATCTCCCGCGCCGCCCAAGAGCGGGGGATGGATTTTTCCCACCATAAAAAAAGGTGGCCGATATAAATATTGTCATTACACTGATATCATTTACTCTGTGAATAAACTAATTAGTTTTTTATTCCAAATTCGCTCATTTTTAATAAAAAAAAATTAACTAATTAAGTATTCAGTGATATATATAATAAATTCAATCAGTGAATGATTCAATCAATATATCTTGCATGCTATACTTGTAATCAAGCAGTTATGAAGTTTTAGCCAGATGGCTTTTCATAAAAACATACTAACATCCAAATAAAAAATTCTGAGTTCGAAGTGACTTTTTGGCATCATGCGAAAGTGGCATTTTGCGAAAAGTCATTTTGCGAATGTGGCATTTTGCGAAGATGGCATTTTGCTAATGTGACGTTTTGCGATATGGCATTTTGAGAATATGGCATTTTGAGAATGTGACATTTTGCGAATGTGGCATTTTGCGTCAATATGTCATTTTGCGAATGTGGCATTGTGCGCCTAATCCATTGACCAAAACACGGTTTTCAGGGGAAACAGAAAATGACGTAGTAACCGAAATACTGCCAAAGTATCAACATTTTGGTTCGAATAAAGTTTTAAGATCTTTGAAAAATCAGTCCTTACTATCGGAAACAGCAAATATCGTAAACCCACATAGACAGTGAGACAGCCAGGTTTTAAGTCTCTGTCACACACAACCGTCAGACGAAAACGCTAGTTTTTTGATCGAAACCAATAAGTACTTCAGCCGAAACCGTTTTTCTTGCGTAATACGACCGAATGTTTTCGGAGCAGAACCGTCCAGGTCAACCAACAAATGATCATAACTGTTAACTGATTAGGGTTTTTCTTTGCGTCAAATAACATCTTCCGCTCTGTAGGGAGCGTTTACTGCTCGACGAACTTTTACTGACTAAAACCCATCCGTGTGCCTTCAGTTGCCATTTGCGTTCTAAGACCACAGAGACTCTTAGAAACAATACCGCCACATAACTTTCAACCTGGCAACACTCCTATCTCGCCGTATGGCACAATAATCAAATCTTAAAAATATGTCGAACAAAACATTTCAACTAAGAGATGATCTATTGACAGGATACTATTAACTTGATATAAACACTATACTTTACCAGTATTAACGCCTATCTGTAGATTTTATCTGCTGATCAATCTATTTGCAACTTTTTGTTCCATATTATGTGCAACAAAAAGTATCGATATGAAAGTTTGTAAGTGGCAAGCTGGCAACCCTGTCGGTGACGTATAATTACGCGGCAACCGGCAGACCCGCCACGAGCCATCAATCTGCTGTCTGTCCGCAGCCGCACATGACGCCATTACTTGCGTTTTCATTATAACCACCCCTAGCCGGCGTAGTAATAACCAAGTTGATATATTAGGAGATATCGATAAAGACCTCTGAGTTTATTTTGGTGTTTCTTCTCAGTATCAGATAGTCAGATAGGAAACACCGGCCTCATCTAGTTTAAATTGACAAAAAAAAAATTACGAGTGAAAGTATTTTTTTAAAACCTATGTGTTTGCAAATTAAATCAATCATTTATCAAATAAACTACAATTTACTCTATACCACAGACGCAGTGGCGGAGGGTAAGTATGTAATGAGATTCCAGTTTCCTTTACTAAAGATAGCAGCTTGCAAGGTGGCTGCAGTCTATGAATATTCACAATTTTGAACCTGCTCCTTCTGCGAAAACTTTCACCTTTCGCACCACTTTCAATAACAACCTAGTACTCCTACATTCTCCCTTTAATCTACGATAGGACTCACTTTTGAGAAGTGTCTTCAATTTAAAACAACATTCGACTAGTAATCAAATAGCAGGCAGAGTCTTCGGGTTGGTTACATCTGTTGTTCTATTTTGATCTTCCGATTTAACAACTATGTAAGTACCTACTTTGGGCTCACATAACAGGAGCAACAAGAAATATGTAACCAAGATTATATTGTAACCCATGGAGTTTATTGCACGTTCTTCTCCATAAAGATCTACGCTTTGGAACGTGTAATTTAGCTTCACTTTTTTTTTGGACTGACCGACATTTGACTATTCAAAACTGGCTGTAAATGGTCTATTTGAAATAAATACTTTTGATTTGATATGATCAAGATATTGTCAATTTAGTGAATTAATACTTGTCATAAGTTCATTGCCATTTGCCGAGATTTTCCATGCGGCTAGCATGATATTGAAAAGAAGGGGAAAAAAGGTGACGTGTTGTTGACAATAAAATCCTACGGTAAACAAATATAAAAATACATAATACAGGCACTTAATTCAAAGCTAACCATGACCTAAGTGTTGAGTGTAATGTGTCACAGTCGCGCGGCGAGCTCCTAGAATGTTAACTATCTTATTACTCGCATAACAGACACGAGTGGCGATCTTGTCTCTACATCTTATTTCAGAAATAACGTAAACTTTAGTTAGGATTATCTTGTACCATAATTACTGGTGTGAGGCAAGGAGACGTCATCTCTCCGAAACTGTTCACGGGCGCAATGGAGGATGTCTTCAAGCTTCTGGACTGGAGTGGACTAGACATTAATGTGAATGGCGAGTACATCACTCACTTTCGGTTTGCCGATGACATAGTAGTCATGGCTGAGACTATGGAGGAGCTCAGCACAATGCTCAATGACCTCAATAGAGCTTCCGAAAGAGTGGATCTTAAAATGAACATAGATAAAACCAAAATCATGATTAACAACTATGCAGCGCCCACTCCTATCAAGGTCGGAGACTTTACACTCGAAGTTGTGGAAGATTACGTCTACTTCGGACAGACAGTCCAGTTGGGTAAGTCTAACTTCGAGAAAGAGGTCAACCGACGAATCCAACTCGGCTGAGCAACGTTCGGGAAGCTACGCGGTATCTTCTCGTTCAACATACCACAGTGTCTCAAGACGAAAGTCTTTAACCAGTGCGTGTTGCCAGTGATGACATATGGCTCCGTGTCCAACAGTGGACGTATATCGACTGAATTGATGATGATGAATGATATACTGATAGAATACAGCCATACCTAGGAACTCGGTGGTTTTTATTATTAATATAATCAAGTGTTTAACTGTAATCCCACCGATAGTAAGCAGTGATGCAATCGTCGTCGTCATGAGTCGTCGTGTGGTGTTATGTCGTCGTCGTCGATTTGGTTGCACAACAGGATAAATGTAGCGAAAAAAGCGAAAAAGTATAGTAGAATAAACTTAACTGTAAACCAAAAAGTAGCACAACTTATAAATAAACTTAAAACTATGGGTACAATGGCGGTCTTATCGCTGACAGTTCTTAGAATGGGTCGTAAGAACTTAAAAAAATATAGTAGATAGTCTGCGGATAGTGCTAGTTATAATTATCAAGACTCTTTTTGCAAAGTCTTCAACAAGCGAACAATGTCAACATCGCTATATAAAGTGCTTGGTATTGTCATCACGTCATACATCACACACAGTTGCTCGGCACCACGCGATACTCCGCTGAACTTGACTGACATATTCCCATCAACAACAAACACGGAGCACGCTACAGAATTCCAGGCATGTTTACAGCGTTTTCTTCACAGTATTATATTCACGTGTAAAGTAAACGAGCCAGTTCTATCATCACGCGTCGCACTTGACTACTAACTAACGAGAACCAGGCTAATGTGTTTCTCAACTCACTTAATAGCCCGCGCTTCGAATGGGAAAAGTTTTACAAAAACCGTAGAGTTTCGACAGATTATGAGTCGTACATAGATAATGAGGTTCTAAGAGGCCATGGTGATTTAGAAATTCATGGAATAATGAGATTATCTTTAACAAAATTTTCATGTCGACCCTAATAATGATTGACCGGGAAGTTTAATTAACAGTAATTGAATTATAATATAAGCCTACTTTAACCATGCATATGAATAATTTAATGCTGTAATCAGAGATCACCTCAATGTGAAGTGGACTGCTTCGTCTTGACCATCTCATTGAAGTTTTCGCGCAATCTTTTTGTAGCTATATCGCTGCATTTTCGGGTATTCACTAACATCCTTTGCTAAATGCCCCGTGGTTTACAAAGAATACAAAATTCCTCTAGAAATGCCTATTATTAAAGAATAGGTAAACAAGTCCTGTAAAGCCTACAGGCAAAGACTAAAACCAATTGGCTAAACGCACTCGTGAACATTGAGTAGATATTCCGATAGAGGACATGACTAGCTTCAATCTAAAGGTAATTTTTGAATGAGATGACACATCGGTGGATTACAGGTCAGTTATGACGTCAGACAAATTTAATTATATCTAAAAAAAAATTAAATGAAGTTACATCCTGATGTTTCAACAATTTATGGTCCATCGGTCCTTCAACAGAATAAGTCCATTACACTGGCATGTCATTTTCTCCTGTCTACAGCATTCACGCACCTGAAACCTAATATTACCCGTAGCGAAATGCCAGCATAATGCTGAGCGGAGTAAGTCACGGCGCACGCGCTACGGTCGCCATCATTACGGCACTCGCCGCCTTCAGCCGGACAGGCCGTCATTACCGGACCACGGGACCACGGGCGACTAGGAGATAAGAACCTTACAATGTAATTACGATGTACAGCAGTCATTTGGATAGGGAGGATTTCTCTTTTACTATTTTAACCTATTTAAATAGCTTTTTCGCTAATGTGAATATGATTTTTTATTTAATTTTGTTTTGTATACTTACAGACTAGTATACAAAACAGAATTAAATAAAAATAAGTACCTACCAAAATTGAGTACTTGTTAAACATTACATAAGCGTCGAACTTTGGTAATAAAGTCGGTTTGAATCACTTAATTAAGAAACCTGCCTCTATGTGTTTTCCGATAAAGAATGACTTCACAATAGCCCAGCGTCGACTAGGATAAACTACTAGGCTTGCCTACTATTACAAGTTTCAGGCAAACATACACACAGCTTCTTCACCCAATACTGGCGTAGAGTTAGGTATATTTTATGAAACCTAACCTAACCTAACCCAGTAATCGATAATACATCGCCACAAAAACATAGCCTAAAGATCAATTTAAAATAATTGGCTACATTCACAAATTATGACTTTTTATATTTATGGCTCATGATTTTTAGACGAATAAATATTATACCTTTAAAATTTATGCAACTCCAATTTAAGCCAAAACATATTAGACTAACTAAGTGATAGTTATGCTAACCTATGCCAAAGTATTATTATGCTAAAATAAGCTATGCGAAAACGTTATGACAAACAAAATTATGCTTAAAAATTTTATGCCGACTAGGATATTACCAGAAGGGACATAGGTGTGGTTTTAGTCAGTAAAAGTACACATCGCGTTCCACGCTAGAGCGTAAAAAGTCGTTGGATAATTATCCACCTTAAAAAAAATCTGAAATACTCGTAACGACCACCTCTCATCATCGTTAATGGTTCGGTATTATCAATAAACCCTTCGCCTATTCCTTGATATTTTTATTGCCACTGCCAGATAGGTTTTATAACACCTAGTGATCAATGTGATCCGTTTTAATAAATATCATCATCAGTCATGTTTCAATCTGACATCGGCATCGGAGCGACGATCGCAAGCTACGCCGACTGTTAAACTTGCCAATCTAAAAATCAATTTGAGCAACCATTCATTATGTTATCAGTCAAACGACGGAATTATGTTGTGCGGGTGTCGGGTCGTTACAACTACTGTTTTATAGGTATATAAATAATAGTTTGTACGGATAGTGCCGTAGTTGTGAGAAGTGAATGTGTAATTCGTCACCGCGGTTTTCATTTAAGTGTACCAGGATAAACGTAGGCGCTGAGACAAGGGCGCAAAGGGTTGCACTTACAGGTGTAGTTTTTTAACAGACGCTTATCCGACGAAGTGCAAAAATTACTATGTATTGCAGCTGAGAACTGCGAGACGCTAATAATATCGTACACATTTTCCTGAAACCGGCAACAGTCGGGTAAAAGTATGAATTAAAAATAATGACTTAATCTTGTTATTAGTAATTTTCTTAATTCCTTCGTCGAACCTGGAACGCTACGACACTGCGGGTCTACGGGTACCTATTACAGGTATGAGGCCGGGTGCAGCGTGCAGCTTCCTCGGTACCTGAATCCTGATTAAGTCATAAAACGCTGTGTTTATAATAAATGCACTTCCAATTGAACAGAATTGAACTGTACGCCTAGCTAAGACGCGATCCGTGTAATTACTGACGGCCACTTACGCAAGACCATCCCGCAGATATGCCTGTGTTTTAGAAAATATTTCCTGATTTACAATGTCTGTTTCTGATTGTACATAATGATGACGTCACTGATAAGCTGGCGACTTTCTCGTCCGTGGTTCAAAACATAAATTAAAAGATTCATGACTTAGGATCTTCATCATTATTTCAAGGTGAGAAAAATACCGCAAAATTATTGTTGACGATTTGTGCGTGCGGGACCAAAATAAAATAATACAATATGTTCAGGCTTGTAGCGAGCTGGGCAGCAGACATTCGATACGCGCAGATTCCTAAATTCGTTTCGGTTTCTTGAAAAAGTATCGATTTGGCAGTAGCCATGGGTGGTCCATGTGGTTCTTAGAAATGTCGCGTCAAAATAACTTGCAAAAGAACTTCTTCGCAAAATATAATCCACCATTTTGCTGTTGCCAATTGTCTAAAAAATTTCATTACTGGCGCGTGTAGTTGCAAAACATGACAATTGTCCATATTTGTCTTATTAGTGCACTAGCTTTTGCTCGTGGCTTTACCCGTGTACATAAAATATAGCCCGTCACTCAGGAATAAAGCACCTTTCTAACAGTGAAAAAATTTAAGCCATCGGACCAGTATTTTTAGAGATTATTTCCTACAAACAAAAGAAACAAACATATTCTATTAGTGTAGAAGATGAATGTAATCGTAACAAATTTCAAAACTCTTCATTTCATCATTCAAAATCAATAACAAAAACTAAAACCGTTTATAATCAATACTAACAATCCCACCGATTGGGCATCATCGGTCACATTTGCGCAATCAAGCAATGTTTGGCAAGCCGGCGCCGGCGCCGACATGAGTTCGTTTTGTTGTTAATTGAGTAAGTTATTAGTCGCGCCCCTTCACGCTTGTAAACACTATGGCATGAGCAGAGCCGTGGCCAATTGGGCACGAACTATTACAATCAAACCTTGATTTTCACAAGGGCTTAAAAAAATTGGTTTAATATACTAATTGGCTGTAGGAAGTATTCTCTGAAAGTACTAATCCGCTAATAGAAAGCTGCTTTATTCGTGAGTGATATGGCTATATTTTATGTATGCGGGCGAAGCCGCGAGCAAAAGCTAGTACATATAAAATGAGAACAAATAAATAATTATTATATAAATAAAATAGATTATTCATCCAAGCAATACACACAAATCTATAACAAATAGATTTACCGAGAACCTAAGCATCTATGTGTGGTGCTAGAACGTTTGAAACATAAAAAAAGAATCTAAAACTTCCTCAGGAAACTAATTAATTAGGTATTTAGGAATGGCTGATCCCACACCGTTTAACAAAATCACAACAAATTACTTGCAAGTTTTTTATTGTACTCGTAGCTTCTCTAATGAAAAAACTCATTATTATTTTACTAGAGGTATTTTACTTCGCAAAAGTGTTATTAAATTTCCCCATAAACATTTTTATCGACAAGCAAAAAGTAATAAATATTTATGCGAAAAGTTAACGACAAGTTTATGGATCCGTTGACATGATTAATAAATAATGAGAACAAATTGCTATCATTGACATTTAAATGTAAATTTGATACAAAAGAGTAAATACCAGTTAAATAAGTAAAATGTGTATATAGGTATTACATCCACATCTATTACAATGGAAAAGGTGCCAATACATTGATAGCACAGACAAAGAATAAATTGATTTTCTAAGACTGAAGCTGTAAAACTTTTGATTCCGTTCTATTGTATTGTATGTTGTAACTGAATACGCAGTAGTTAAGACTTGAAAAGACTTTTTAACAACATCACAATAAACCGGAGCAGGTCAAGCGGTGCAATCAACGTCTTTGTAACACTAGATAAAAAAAAAACCGATTAACAATCACTAAACACCTACAATGTTGCAACTTGTGGAGAGAGAAAAAAATGTAAACTCAACGGTTTAAAATCATCAGTGCTACATTTTCCATATTACATTGACACAGGAAAAAATGTGAACATAATAATAACATAATTTGCGTATAATAAAATAGATTCATTATATGCGCTGCGCGAGAGCAGCAAAAACGCCGCACGATGCGCTATCACCTCAGCCACCCTGGGCCAGACACGAAGCTTTTTGTCCAGTTGCCAATTCGTGTGGGAGAAATTCTTCCGAGGCTTGCTCTACACTTCGTCATCATCTGACTAATCAGAGATGCGCTAGTTACTGACTTCTTATATAGTCTACCGAGTCTCAGCTCAACGTCAGTGTACCAAACAAAACAAACTAGAATGAATTTTATTCTTAATTCAACTTAAAGACCGCTAGGTTTGATAAACTAGAAGCTTATAATATTAAATTTATGCTCCAAAGATACATAGGTATTTGGCATTATAAGCATTTCAATAAACCTGCAAGAAATTCTTGCAAAAATGGACAAAAATCAGCAGCGCGTTACTACACTTTATATGGCATTTTATCCACCTCATCTCCATTCAAGTGTAGGTCTACACCGCGGCGGCGCGCGCGCAGTTTTTGTGGCGTCTCGTTAAGCGCTACTTCAGCTCACAATTTGTCACCAGGAGCTGTGGCCGACAGGCGTCCCACTTGTCCGATACATTTGCATTCGTTTATGGTCGTTACACCTTACATTCGTGTTATATGTATAACAGACGATAACTCATGTGAATTTAGATTAGTCGTTCCTGGTAGATGGTGTGGGTGAGATTTGTTCTGGCTTTCTCTATTCTGAGAATCATTTGACAAAGAAGGAATAATATGGGGAAGTGGAAGTCCCAGTAACACAAGGCAGGCGGTCTTATTGCTACACTTATTTATTTGTTACAGATTGGAGGACTTACCGCTTATAAAAAACCTGAGTAAAAAAGAAAGACAATCATAGGCGACAGCTAGCCAATTAAAAATCCTCACGTGTAGTGTCAGACTTCAAATTCTTATTCGTATCGCTGTATTTTGCAGTGCTACACAGACCACGATGACCTCTTAGTTTGTACAGCTATTCCAAAGTTCGCAACGTGCTTCAGTACACCATGTTACAGTAACGTGTGCCAGAAATCTAAGAATTTTATTTTCTATAGGACACTTACGGAATTTTCCTTTTGCCCTCAGATCACATGCGCATGTGACGCCAACCAGCCGCCATGTCCGCGGTGATGAGCACGCTGTCCATGATCAGCGGCACCCGGCGCGCGCATCGCAAGCTCGCCTGCAGGTAATGTCGACATACGAACCACTTATCATCATCACCGCTCTATACACAAGGGTTAGGAATAGGTGAAGCCCACATTTCACCGGCAATGCACTGAGGGGATTGCACATCGTTGTCTTCTTACGCTTTATATTCTTTTTACAACCCATTAGTTGTCGAAGATTTAGGGAGTATAGCATAGTAAGTCTTTTATGTTCCTACTACTGGGACTCAGGCCTCCTCTAAAGGAGAGTGAATGGGCCGAAATCAATCACACAGGCCCAGTGCGAGTTGGTGAATGTCACATGTCTTCGAATTATTCGAATGATTCGTTCTAGGACATGCCGGTTTCCTCACGATGTTTTCCTTCGCCGTTTTGAGAGCGCTGGTGATGAAATAAATCACATAAAGTAATGCGCCTGGCTGGGTTTGAACCCCTGATCTTACAATTCATACGTCGGGACCGTTACCACTCGGCCACCACTGCTCTCATTTAGGGAGTACATAGGTTCACTCAGGTCCCATAGACCACAATGCGTAACTCCGGTGCAATAACATTGTAACGAACCTGAAGCTCTGTATAAATTCGTTATGATTAAAGTTAGTTAACGAATTTTTGTTAGATATTTCCGCCGACAACTGGGGTTTAAAACTTAAACTAGTTCTCTGTACTTGTTAACTGAATGTCACATTTTAAAGCTACACAATTCAGCTCACCTCTGATCTGGTTGGAAGAGCGTCTCGGAATGCAGAGTATCGAGCAATTCAATTACCATACCCGAACGAGAATCGTCCACGACTCGGCCCGGCTCGGGTCTGCGTGGGCGCAGCTTAAGCTCATAACCAGCACGACAATATTCTGGACCATTAGTAACACCGCCACAACCCGTGTATTTGTGAGACTGTGCTCATGTTCTCCTAATACGGCACAACGTTTGATTAATAAGATAATAATCTGGTTTGTGAAGCCACAGAAAAAGTTGTGTTAACTTTAATGTGTTTTTCTCCGGTAATGGGGATTTCGGAGATTCTTTTAATGGATTAGGCTTTTGATAAACTTCAAAAGTCATCATCATTATTAAGATATGTCAGAAGATAAACCAGTTAGTTAACCACAATATATTATGAAAAGGTTTTTTTGTGGGAAATCGTTAAATGACTTCTCCCGCTCTAGGCTGAAGCGACATGTCAGACTTTTATTGACTAAAACCCACCTATGTTCCTTTAGTTGTCCTTTTCGGTCTTAGGCACCAACCCTAAAGAGTTACCTTGGTAACTTTGGCCTTTGCAGGCATCGGCCCTGTTGGGTCCCTCTAGTTCTGCGGACATCTCTTTGAGGCGCGCGCGGATTACTACGCACCATTATTATTACTGACTCACGGTAAGGACGGCCGCATAGCAAGCTACCCATCGCTTGTCGTTCGCAAGTCCGCGCCCACGGAGGCCGAAACTTTTCTTGTAAATCCCTACGCAGAGGAGTCTTCTGCGGCGGTGGCTGGGGGTGAGGATGCAGGCTCTCTCACGGTTACGACTATTTCCTTCGCTGACGTTTATGTCTACGTTCAGCAGTGGACATTATTCGGCTGAAATTATGAAGAATGCCTAATGACCATTGCTAGTATTAACGAAACGGTAAAAAATAATATTATATTTTTGTAAACGCTGCAATTTTTACCTCTCGAATATTAGTATTAGTATCGCGTCTGAAATCGAACATAAAATAAATAGTGTTGCAACACACTCGTAAAGTTTACAATTAATCAAGGTGTGATTGCAATAATTAAACATAATGTTACCGATATCAATAAATCAAGCGAGTCGAATCAAATATGTCTGTTTGTAAAGTTAATCGCAGGCACGGTCGGGATGTGTGTAATGTTAAATTAATTTTATTGTGTTAATTACGACTGAATTACATTTAATTCCTTTTGAAGTGTCTTCATTCGAAGTGTGAGTGATTAATTGGTTATTAAATGAAATCTATACGATTGTTAAACATTTTTTTAATTTTCGTGTTGTTATTAATAGCAATCGATCTGTTCAATAATGGATGTGAATCAATTTAAGTTTGCAATAAATTATGAAACATTGTAATTACCTACTATGTTATACTTTGATCTTTAGATTTTAAAACATGTTTTTAGATATTGCTTAAAAACATTTTCATCTTTTGCATCTACAATCCCAGTTAGTTAAAGTAATGTGTAAGGGCCAGTTTCTGAATTGAATATTTTAAGTTTACAATCAGAATGTGTCAAACCTTATTGTAATGCCAAACTTTGACAAGGTTTCAAGCTAAATAGAGTTGAGCATTTATGCTTCACTTAAAATTCTGAATTCAGAAATCGGGAAAAATCTAAACAACCTGAAACAACAGCTGTAAATGACGTCGTAAAATATAACATATATCAATAATTATGAATGTCAACTGTGGGAAACGAGAATTCGAGAAGTTGACATTTATAGTTATTAACTTAACAAAACAGAGAAAACCAATTTACAGAAACACACGAGTTTGGGATATTTGGCAACACAATCGACAACAAATGGACAAAACAATGTCACATAAATAAACCTATTATTATAGTGTTGATATTATTATTGTTTGCTTGACCTCGGTTCACATAAATTACCTAATTATATAAATAATTTGACAAAATGAAACAATGAAACTTCACTTAAACATAAACTTTAATTTAACAAACAATTACACAAAGCCCAAGGCCCAAATTATATTTAAAAATATAATAGGCAGAATAATATTTATAACAGAAATTATAAAAAATAATTGTAAAACTTATTTTTTCAACATTTAATCATAGTTACCGTGTAGGTAAAGCAGCTCTTTGTGACACTGGACACCACTTTGTGTCAGTTTGCCATTCATCACAGTCATGTAACCGAGTTACAGTCTCAAGGCTCACAACCGGATTCAGAGTAAAATGTGATACTTTATATTTATGCTTGGAGCTCATATGTCACCTGTTGTTTAGTGGCATGATCAAGTAGTCATATCGTAACTTAAGAACATTTAGAAATAAAAACTTTAGAATTTTCAAATCGTATAAAGATAGAACCAAACAGTTGCTCATCATAATTCTATGCCAATGTATTTGAGGTAGTAGTCAAACTCTTTTTGGAGTGGAAATTATTTAATAACTTCTCCCGCTCTGGCTAGGAGTTTCAGAATTTTACTGACTAAACCCCACCGAGTTCCTTCAATTGCCCTTTGCGTTGCCAAAGCCGCGGCGACTTTTACGAAATCCTACCTAACAGCCACCCCTTTTAGCCATATTATCTCTAAAGAAGACGGTCTTAAACAGTCTATTCAACGCTTTTGATCTTACTCCACTACCCCTATAGCCATCACATTCAAACTGAAACTCCTCATCGTTTAATATTATTGTGATGAAAAATCTTTCCTAAAATAGATGATACGATGTTAACTAAGTTATAAAAACAATATTTAAGAGTATCGAAATAAAATAATTATCTGCAAATGAACAAAGACATCATATTTTGAATACAGAACAAAAACACTGTTCCATTATAAACGTTTCGACCTTCCGCTTCAATAATACCAGGTCGTGTGAGTGGTAAATTATAATTGCACAAACAAAAATCAATGCAATTTTCATAACAAAACGGCAACGCCATTAGCTGAAAACTATTCAAACCGAACGCTAAAAGAAAACTCTGGTTAAAAAGTGTATCGTCCGTCAGCAAAACATGGAAAATTATACAAGTTGTATTGAAAAATATGCCATTAAGATGAAGATCATAAAGAGGTTTTACTCCCCTTGCGTCGTTTATCCTCGGCGATTAATTTTCTTGTGGACTATATTTCGCCATGTTGTCTAGTCTTCGGCAATGTGGATGGCATCGCAACCCTATTTCAGGGTTCCTATATCAAAGTTTTTCATAATGCCAGAGTCGAGGTCTTTCATTATATCAATCACATCTCGTAGGTCATTTACTTACTTCTTTTTGTCATAACATGTACTACTGCGAACTAATAGAGCGTGTGTTGTCAACAGCCGCAAGTCCGGGCAGTTCTCTGACGCGGGCGAGGAGCGCTCGCGCAGTCAGCATGACCTCCATAAGCAGCAGCGGTCGGCCTCGCTGGTGAGTACCACGCTGCATTAATTAAAAATAATAAAATTATAGCTAGAAGTTTCGACGACCATCTGTCGAATGTGGCTGTTCGATATGGTTCGGGTTGTGAGGAAATTCCTGTCTCTGGAGCCCTCACCACCGATAGCTTGGACCCTGTTCCCGACACCGGTGGACAACTAATTTTTACATCAATATTTCTTTTTCTTTGTTTTGTTTAAGACATGAATAAAGTAATAATAGTAAATAACAATATATTTATTTCAGATTGAAATTCATATGAGTAACAATATTCGTAATGATCTGTGTTTGTAGATACATAATATTATTATAGTAGTAAACATCCTTAAAACCCTTCCGTAAGTGTTACTACCCAGTGTGCCTGTATGGGACAGTCGTGGCGGGATGCAATCATTTGCAAAATGCTGTTGGTGCTACCGCGCGGTCTTTGAAATAATGACGTCACTTACACGTGAAATCCGTCAATGCGCGCATTTGTGAATATTTTTGACGCACTACAGTGGCGAGGCAACCCCTGCTAATGAGGAACTGGAACTGGGCTTTATTAAGGAACCGCTTATGGCACAAAGAGCACTCAAAACCAGTACGTCACTAAAAACCCTAATTATACAATTTCCCCATTTATGCCAACCAAACCTCGGGTAATAAGGCGTTGCGGTTCAGTTCCCTATAATTTGTGCTTCAACTCAGGATCAGTTCCGTTATCCTAATGAACACTATGTCAAATGAAACGGGGAAGCAGAAAACCCATTTTAACTGGAGCACGAAAAAAACGTACTTATTACAACCGAATAACTCGATCCGATTACATTTTGGATGGGTCGACTGGACCCACTGTTCAATTCAATTACAAGTACAGTCACAGAGTGTATGGAGAGAGTGATCCCGCGGGTCCATTTTGAATGAATCCAGTTGACCAAGAACTCTTAAGTCGGTTATCGTGCAGAAGAATATAAGCTTCTGTTTTTACAGACTTGCCAAAACATTGCTTGCTCTGCAGAACAAATGATTAAATAATTGGCTAGGTGATGGAGAGGCTATATGTACTACTTATAGGCCACGAGCCTGGCAGCTTACTCCGGTTGCATTCGAAGGCATTACTGAATATAGATCTACACCTTTTTTTTATGGTGGGTAAAATCATCCAATGATTACCCCCGCTCTTGGGCGGAGCGGAAAATAGTGTCAGACTCTTACTGACTAAAAGCCCACCCCGTTCCTTCTAGCCTTTATACCGGGGCTCGAGTTCCCTTTTGGATAACTCTGGCCCCAGTAGGCTTCGATCCGGCTGGGTCCCTGCTGTTGCTGACAATTCTTTGAGACTCGCGGGAATAGTACGCGCCGTCGAAGACTTGATATCTATATCTTAATGTGTGTTGTATACTTCACTAAAAGCATAACCAAGCTTTGTCTTCTAAAGAATGGATCTTCTATGCTTGTCTATGCAGTGTCCTATTGTAGTGTTCGTGCGTAGGCGCGCGGTGCACGCCCCCGGCAAGCGGCCGCAGCGCTTGCCCTCGCTTCGATCGCATCGACGTAATTGACGGCTCGGACCTGTACATGTAGCGAGCCTTTGTTAGTGCGGATCACGGGCTTTGTTCAGCTCTGTGCACTTGATTGTCGAAATGAGGCGTAAATACTGTGATGATTATAAACACGTCTTAAAATAGGATTAGCTATGAAGGTGGGTATTCCTATAGGATTCTTATGCATTAATATACCACCTTAAGTTTTTCTAATTTACAAGAGATAGATATTTAGCGAGCGGCGAGATTCTGTATGCATGTGCAGTTTGTGTGGTTGAGCGTATTCGGATAAAATTTGGACACCATGTCTTGAAATAGAACATAATACTTTTTATTCCAAGAGACAATTTCATAGTTTCACACAGGCGAAGCTAATTTATAATTTGCCTAAGCCTCACAACTGACTGTTTAGCTCCCTACAACACACTTCATTACTACCAACTTGTTAATAAACTTGGTAGTAATTAAGTGTGTTGTAGTGGCTGGAATCGTAAACATTCCTAACTCTATTCTTTGCTTTAACGAGAATCACCGTGCATTGAACAAAGCAACATTACACGAAATAGACACTACATCGACTTCGGATAATACCTGTCAATATTATCAAGATCGTGCGTCACTCGCATCAACATACACTAGCATTATCCGCCAGCTCTGTCCGTCAAATGAAAGTGGAACAACAAAGTCCCCTAGGTGTTACGAGCAGTTACTAAAAGTCATTGCGTCGGTATTGATGGCGAGAGCGAGTGGCCGCATAATCGACTCGTCAGGGACTTGAGACAAAGCGTTTTGTAATAGCAATGTGTTTTATTAAGTGTTCATGTGATGTGGTCATTTGTCGGCTCATATTGTAGGTGCTGTTACTTAGCTGATACAATAATAATGGTTTATTATCTTTTTGAGGTACAAACTGCATTATTATGGGCTACTTTAACATATGCATGAGTAATATCAGAATCTATGCATTTTTTTCCTGGAAAACCGTTCAATGGGCGCAAAAGTGGGCGGGAGTGTCAGACTTTTACTGACTAAAACCCACTCCTATGATCCTTCTTTGCGTTCGTTCTATAGCTCCGGGTCCTCTTTCGCACAAGTCATGGCCCCAATAGGCATCGCCCCTGCTGGGTCCCTACGGTTGCGTTGACATTTCGCGCGCAACTACGCGCCGTTGACGACTCGTTCACTATCTTATAACTGAACGAGTCGTCAACGGCGCGTCCGATAACCGTCCGAACTGATCGGACGGTTATCGGACAACCGAACGATAAACTATCCATTGCTCGCCATCCTCAAGCCCACGCCTATGGTGGGTAGAAATTGGGGTCTGGATCCCGGCGGCTGGAGCGTGAGGAAGGCCGATCTCTCAACTCGAACATAAAAGTATATGGTGGGTTACTTCTAGGCAAGCGTGCTCTATCGTTGACCGCATCAGTTAAATCACGAAATAATATTGCCTCGAGCTTAGGTTACGACTACACTTCTTGAAAACCAGCATTACCAGTGGCGATAAGCCGGACAGTATCATCAATGAAGTTCAAAGATGCCTGGATAAACGATTCAACTTGTCTGTCTTGTTGTGGAGCCTTGTTTCCTACTACGAAATATGAGTTACCTAATTTTAAATTATATTTATTTGGAATATCAAACAATTACATAGGTAATAGGAAATATCAACAGTAAAACTTAAAATTGACAATTACGCAATGAACAACGTTATTCGCAATAATCAAGAAATATATCAATCACGCGCTTCATTGTCAATATTATAACTTACGTCCAATAAAATAAAATTGAATTGTTTTAGATTAAAATACATTACAATAATGTTACAATGAAATTAGTTACGTACAAATACAATTTGAAATGAATACTTTAGAATAAATTAAAAAAGATTAGCTAAAATTACTTATGTTCATACATATTTTTTATTAAAGCAAGTGAACCATTCATATTTTTGCAGACAACTGATGACGTGGATATATTGTCATATCGTAGTTGAGTTTTTGTTTATTTCTAACATCATACTACATTAATTTTCTTGAACATCTATGTATACAGGTTGATGTAAGACACACTACAGAAAGTAAACACTGTTGTCATTTCCATTACAAGCGCGTCAACAACTGAACACAATACACTGGTATAATATCTCCTGCAACAATAGTAACAACAGGTATGAATGACAACAATGACAAGCCGACACTCCGACAGTCGTAACAGTAACGAGTACGTGATGACGCGACTTGCGTACGCGCATCATTGTTTACACTTTCATTACTCGCACTTTCGGTTCATAATGAATTGCTGTATTTTGTTATGATATTTTTACGTTTGGGATCCATTATTGGAGTTCAGTGAAATAATAAGAATAATACAATTTAAAAAAAATAAGAGCTGGAATTAATAATAGATAATAAATTATAATGTTGCGTATTTGTGTAGGTAATAGAGATAATAATGTAACTGCATTAATGCACTGTTGGCGCAGTGGTTCCGTATTGGCCCAGCAGGGTCGAAGCCTACCGGAGCCATGGGTAGTGCGAAAGAGAAGCCAGGGACCCAGGGAAGAGGACGAAGAAGGAATATAAGAGCGGGTTTGACACGCGCCCCCGCTGCGCCCTACAGCGGGGGAAAAAAACCGTCGGTGCAGTAGTTGAGCAATTGCGCTGCGTGTCGCAAGTTCGATTTCTGCATGAAACTCAATATTTGTATAGCCTACAGATAGATGTTTCGGGTGTTTCGTGTATGTTCGTGAACACAGGAGTAATTTTTAGGGTGGGGCCAAATTAAAAAACTAGAGAAAATCACAAAAAATAGGGAAAACTATCTATAGAATTCAATCGGACGTTATACCCTAAAGCGTAAATTAAATACGCATTTAATGACTACTCTTGTTACAACTGGAGTAATGAGGCGCCAAAACCCTCAGGCCAACACTAAACATTATAGTCTGTCTAATAAGTCAACCGACTTGGGAATTTTGTATAATATTTAATCATTTAAAAAATAATTATTTCCAATACTTTATTTAAGGTTCTTCTGTTAGTAAACAATGATCTCTATCTCCTAACCAACTTTGATTATTGAACTCGTGTTGACTACATCAGATTTTATTAAATCCTAATAAGTACTCAAGTCGTTTAACTTATTAGACAGACTATACTAGCAACTGAAATAAATAAATCAGGTGTAATTACCACTTCAGAAACGCAATGCGAGTCCTCGGGCAGTTCTCACGCGGCACGGCGAGGGGCTCGGATTTGCACGGATATTTATAGTATGTTAGTAATTAATGGTCCAGTGAAATGGCCAATTGCAATTTGCACCGGTCAAAGGAAACCTGGCATAAATGGGAGTAGATCGTGTCGAGTAGACCCTGAGAGACCTGAGAGGCCCAACCAGTTTTTGGAGAGAGGTACGCTAGTTGGAATAATAACACCAAAAGTTTCGCCGCCATGGCCCATGCACAATGGAAACGCATAGGACTAAGTGCGGAAACCAAACTCCGATATATGGGAGTAGACCAGCTATGACTTGGTCAATGGTCAATGATATCAGAGTACTGATTACCCCCCTAGCCAAGTTACAACCGTTTCGCTTGCGTCGAACGCCTCGAGTTGGCCCCTAATACTTTGATTTTGGACACGTGACTGAGCGTTGAGATGACGTCATTCTCGTACATCTGAAGTTTTCTACTAGCATTAACGATTGCAGATTAGCAAGTTGGCTAGAGTACTAAGTATATCAATTTATTTAATGCAATTATTCCTTTGCCTACTAATTCTATTTCACAAAGCCCCTGATTGGCCGGCGGCAGGCAAAGTACAGGGACTTGCGGCGCTGTACCTCAAGATGTGCCACAAGCTGTACCGCAAGATATACCATAGATTGTACCGCGAGTGCTAATTACAGCTATCGGCCTTCGATTGCTTTAACAGCTTAACAGCTCTAATAGCTTGTTTACGCCGTGTAATCATAGAGCTATTGCGGTGATGTTGACTCAGACAAATAGGGCTGTCACGTGAGTGGAGATCCTCGCGAAGGTAGGTTGTGTGTACACTCTAATTAGACACAAGCTCTTGTCCGCAGCTTCGCCCGAGTGTTAAGTGTTTTATCAAAAGGGAACGTATTACTGAGATCAAAATGTATCATAATGTTCTAGTTGTGGTTCTAACGCAAGTTATCATTTCAATCGAACGATATCCACCGTTGGACATAGGCCTCTCGCATCCTTCGGGTTCCAGCGACCTTCACCAGGTCATCTTCCACCTTAGAGAAGGCCTTCCAACGCTGTGTTTTCCGGTATGTAGTCGCAACTTCAGAACCTTTCGTCCCCAACTAACATCTGTACTGCAAGCAACGTGTCCTGTCATCTGCCACTTAAGCTTGGCAATTCTTCGGTAACCTTGGTTCTGCAGATTTTTCCATTTCTAAGTTACGGTCTACCAACTAGTAAACCTGGGCTGTGTTTCATCTAAACAAGTGTTGCTGTTGAGGTATAATTGATAAACAAACAGCCAGGCTTCACTTGTAGTAATTGTTAGATAAATAGGTATAGTTCCTTCAGACATTATTCCCTCATATTTATAACATTATTAAGTCGAGTACGATACAGTTATAAATGATCTGGTCGTGGCGTCGCTTACTACAAATATTTTCCCTGCCAAAGCATGAGCAGCTAATGGAATCCACGGCGAGGTGGGATACACGTCATATAGGTACTTAATGCAGAGAAATAGGAGTAGAAGGAATACAAGCACACTCCGTCCAGTTCATGTAAACAATCAATCAACTCCTGCCTAGTCTATCATAGTCGTCTTCTGGATACTACCAAGTAACATCACAACTCCAGGTTCTGTCCTTCCACGTCCAAAAACATATATCCCGTCCACCTTTTAAAGTCTTTTTATAGGGGGGACCAAAGAACAAAACCAGAGGTTATTATGCAGATCAACAGATTAATTACCACCCCTAGAAAAGATGTGCTCGTCATAACATAATACTAAATGCTTGTAGCAGCACCCACACCGGCTCACAAGCCCGGCGCTACACCGCGTACCGGCGCGGGCGCACTGTCGCAATCATGTCAAGATCATACATCATGTCGGTACTGGTGATTAATTGTGTATGAGCTAGACCGATATGAATGGACCACCCCTTATTCATGTCCTCGTGGGAGGACAATACATACCTACATGGGTATACAAGAATAGAGGATGAGTTATGAAGTCACCGCTTTCTTCATCGAAAGCTGGTGATTTATTTTCTGCATGAGTAAAAGTACATGCAAGCACATTATACAATAACGTATTTGTTCTCATTGATTAAAGGATTTTTTTTTGGCAGGTGTGGTAAGTCCTCGTTGGATGCCCAGGCTGCCTCACCGACGAGCAATCTGGGTATTGTCACAGTTCTACTGACTAAAACCACATCCCTGCTCTTTTTTCTACCACAGATTTGAAGTCCCTAGCGACCTTGTTTGTTGGTGATACATTTTCTGCATCTAAGCAACACCATGTGTAAGTAGTCAGTCTAAAGTACCTATCAACGTTTACATTACATTCCATCAGAAGGCCACAGTTGAAAGACCATGAGCCTGAAGTGATACTCCGAGCGACTCCGACCCATACTCGCATCTGAAATCAGGTATTTCCAGATTTTCAACGGAGGTATGAGGAACAGAGTGTAAAGTCCGACAAACCTCCGTTAAAAAGGAAGGATCCTCAGACTAGATGAATGTTTTGTTGATCCGGGTAACTGTCCAATAAATGATCTCGGGCCGTCGTATATGGTCAAATAGTGCGCCTCACCATCAGAGATTACATCACTGCTTTCCATCAGGTGAGATCGCAGTCAAGCACTAGTTTATATAAATGGATTTCGTAGTTTAATTTATATGTGGCGGACTAGATTTCGTTACATGGCTGTACAACCTAATATCACCAATTTTTTTTTTTAAATATGTAGTAGGTACTGAACCCACCACTGTACCCCGTCCCTTACTAACCATGCTGATCCAGGCGCATGATAGCCCTCATTACACACTAGCAGAGGGCGTGGCCACCGGATCATTACTAGATCACTGGATGTATTTGCCTTGGACCGCTTCCTCTGTTATTATATTACCAGACCAGCCACCTGATGTGCTGCTGGCGGCCATCAGTCACTTCCTAACTAGACTACTGCTTTTTTGTCTGCAGAGTTGAAGAGTATCTATTATTTATTTATTGTGCACACCAACCACTGTGCTGTCTTTTTTAACCCAAAGGTTGACTCGTAGATAATGTGTTATTGCATTAAGTGCGCCACTACGGTACATGAAGTTTAAATAAATAGGCGTTTTTTTACACACAATTCATTATGATCGGTACTTAAATCGCAAAAGGTCAATGAGAATTATTCAGTCAAGCCAAGTCGTGTAATGTATTTGTAAGTTATTTAGGGTGGCCAATTAATTATTGCCGTGACGCATAATTGCAAACCCTGATGCAAACTTGCTGGGTTCACTTTTTTTTTAAGTTGCCCCACACTAGGAATAACTCCTGTAATGTGCAATATACGAATTTGTAAACACAAAACATCCAGCCAATTACTTTTAGGCCATACAAATATTTATTCCTCGCAGGAATCAATCCCGCAATACGCAAAGCAGCGGCCAATCTCTCGACCACTGCAGCCCAACGTGAGCAGCGCACGAAAGAACTCAGCCTCATCAGCAATCATAAATACTAGAACGAATGCAATTCGTTGATCGATCGTTAACTACAAACTAAACAGACATCGTCAGGCATTTCCCCAGCGCGCGCGCAGATTTCTAAACTCATTAGCTAAGAAAAAATCTCATTACGGATTTAAAAAACTCTCTATAATGGTCTAAGTATCGTTAAGATCCGGAAGAGTCTGTGATTCTTCAAATGTTTCGAAGAATATCAGGGAAACTGCCGTATTACTCCTCTGAACGGCCAATTAACATTCCTCGTGGGATTCTACGAGTTCTGGCAAAAAATAAAATAAACAGAATGTGTCAATCTGTCATATAACGCTAGCCGTAAAGGATCTGTGGGTAAGACTTGCATTTTTTGCAAGGGAATGAACACAACCCACATTCAAAGAATTTGCTAGCAGACCTTACGTGTCCCTTAAACATTTTTGCAATATCTAGTATTGACAAACGTGTGACCAAAATACCCGAGTAGACAGACTTGCCAGATTTTGCCTAGAGTACATATATAGCCATCTACCAATCGTAGTCGTTATGACCAAGTCCCTTCATTGTGACAGGCAACTGAGGTCAACGTGCGACTCTTTGGAATTCTTCAAGCTTGAATTTCAGGACTTGCAATCATAGAAAATAGGATAAGAGAAATAAATAAAATAAAAATAAAAAATAAAAATAAGAGCTTGAAGCGACAGTAATGGCGTCACGTAAGGACTAATCCCGCATCGCGCAATTAAAGTTCTCCGCGCGATTTGAACATATAGGACAGCCCGCCATCATCTATCGGGCAGTTGCCCACCAAACATAACACCCGTCTGGTCGGAGGATACTTCCTTTTCAATGGAGGTTTGCGGGAAATTACTCTCTGTTCCCCATACCACCAAAATCTTGTTCCAACAAACTCAGCACTCTTTATAAAAATCTTATAAAATACTAGCTGTGCCCGCAACTTCGTTCGCGTGGACTACAGGATTTTGAATTTATTTTTTCTAAAATAAAAGTAGCCTATGTTACTCCTTATTACATCAGCTACCTGCCAAAAAAAGTCCCGTCAAAATCGGTCCAGCCATTTCAGAGATTAGCCTGGACAAACAGACAGACAGACCAAAATTGTAAAATATGTATATGTATGTATGTATAGATTAGATCAGCAACAAACATTAACATATTGATAAATCACACGACGACGCAAGAATGCATGTCCATTTTAAAACTATGGCTAGATGACAAGCTACAAAGTTGTGGTTTACGACACTATAAAAGGTTAATTTACTGCAAGGACCACACACCTGTAGCTCAACGTGTTGTAACACATAACAGGTACGTTACCCACACAGCCACTATAGTGGCGGTGTCCTAGTGACTCTAGTGTAACTTGTAATTATCGCACGTGATTATTAAAGCAAGTGTAACGTGAAACTAATTGTTTATGGCAAGCTCTACTGCCTTTGTAGGAACTGTTTAGTTTGTAAATGACTACTTTTTGCCCGCAGCCATAAAATATATGCCAATCAGGAATAAAGCAGCTTTCCATTAGTGTAAAAATTTTAGCAATCGGACCAGTACTTTCAGAAATTACCTCCTACAAACAAAAAAACAAACTTAACCTCTTTATTATATTATATAAGTGTAGATGTAGATTATTAGTTATTTTTCCATTCATAATCCTGACATCTTCACTTGAACTCGACGAAGGCAAGAGATTCACCCCACACACACGCAAACATAACTGGTGCAATGTGGTTGTTGCCCTTATGCCCAATCCTCCGGGATAATAAAGGCGTAGCTATTTGTGAAGAAATTTCTCAATTCTTCTTATCTCTTTTAATTTTGATCCTTTGTGTATGGAACCTTAAATATTATAGAAGATTGTTGTTTCTTACCTCCCATTGCAAATACAAACATCCCACAGCAAGTCGACCAGACTAAAAAATTTGCTGAGTGACAAAGGCTATATTTTATGTATGCGGGCAAAGCCGAGGGCAAAAGCTAGTGGAATATATAAATAACAAGTTTTAGTGATTTATACAAGCCTGTAAACGTTTACCACTAAACACCTCGGCCAACCTGTTACAATAAACACTCAATAAATCTCTTATCGCAGTTATCAGCCGCTAGATTTACTGTACGCTGTTAGATTTCAATAACTACTTCAGGTGCTTTAGATGCTATCTGTCGACAATGAGATAACAAGTTGAATGGTGTTTAGTGAACAAATTTAATTATTTAGTCGGTCTTGCTTTCAATTTTATCTAACAATCAATAGTTATATGGAAACCAAACGCGATGTGAATGTGAGGACACTGTAGACTCCGTAGATTCATTTTTATTGTTCTTTCGGGTACAATGTTGACCGGTCTACACTGTCCTCTCATACCTATTAAAATCGTAATATGAAAATATTGTAGAATCATATTTTTTAAAGTAACTAAGTATGAATCATCTTGTCCGTTCTTCTCAATAGGAAACTACCAATTGGAACCGTACGCGAGCTTCTGACGTTTTTTTACTTCCCGTGTAGACTTATGTAAAATAAAAATACTTTGATATGAAATAAAAACCAATATTCTTAGGGATTTAGTTGCGCCACTACTCAGCTAAAACACAAGGTGGTCATGAGCATCTTTATCTTTTGCAAGATTTAACACTCAAAAGAACTGATTTGATGCCATTTTATTTCAAGCTTAAAAGTGATTACAGTTGCTAATTTCCTACACAAACACCTCGTAAGAACAATTCGTTAATTGGCAACACAGTGTATAGACAGCTTTCTAATTATTATTTTTACATAAGCAAACAAAATGTGAGCTATGTTCACAACGAGCTTCATTAGTGTGACTTATTAATCTGCACTATAATTAAGTAAGAGAGAGCGCATAATGTCGGTATAACCTTAAAACTTATTCAACCGATCGCTATTATAGTCATTAAAGAAATGGTAGAAAGTCTGAGAATGCGTAAGATTCCAACTATTCAATTCAATTAACAATATTAATTGCAGACTTAAAGCAATACTTCACGGTGTCGATGACATAAAAATGTGAACAAAATGTTGAATAAAATTGTAAAGTATCTTGCGAGCCAACAATATGTGCTAAGATAGTATTTGATGTAGTTTTGAGTCGATAAAATGATTGTATAATAGAAATAAAATAACTTCTGTATAAAAACATCGCTATTAAAACAATGTTACGAAATAGCGTCATCTTTTCGAATTTCGTACATTGACTGTTCATTTCATTTATTGTTCTGAAGTTAATAAAAGCCTTTTTATTTTAATACACTTTCCAACCCTTCACTGGCCTTTTGACGGGCTTGTTGGCCTAGTGGTTAGTGGCCCTGACTGCTATGCTGGAGATCATAGGTTCGATACCAACCCAGGACAAAATAATGTTTGTGTGATGAGCATTATCATTTGTTCTGTGTCTGGGTGTAATTTATCTATAATACCTATATGTATGCATTTAGAAATATATAATTATGTTTATCAGCTGTGTAATAGTCATAACACAAGTTCTCCTTGTCATGGGACTAGACGGCGGTGTGTGATAGTTTTAAATTAATATATTAATATATATATTTAACAATTCTTAATTAAACAATTGAGTATAAAGAAACAATCGGCATTATTACCACGGAGTGAAGAATGAAGCCGGTATAAGCCGGTATTTTAGCATTCTGATGCAGCTATAAAAGGCTTGCCAATAAATAGGCTTCCCTGCTGACAGACAGTGAGGCCGTCAGCAGCCAGTCAGGGCTGAACAATGGGACGCGGCTGTATTCCGCTAATAACGTGAAATCTGACGGCGATGTGAAATAGAAAGCCGTGGTATGGCATGCGCGTGCGCTTACGATGGGGACGCGTGGTCTAAGTACGAGCGGGATTCGCAATGGTTATACTAATGCAAGAAACTGAACTGGGAGCAAAAAGAACAGATTTATTTGGTTGTTCCAAGCAGTTAAACATTCAGTCATCATTATCATTATATCAGCTGAAAAAAGTCCACTGATGGACATAGGCTCCCAAGCGTCACAACGACTGGTCCTGTGCGTCACGCATCCATCGGATTGCCGCAACCCTGACCAGGTTAAACACTCAGTCCTAGATTATTATTTATTTATTACTTTATTGCACACCTTAGCTTATTACAGGACAAACATTTATAAAAAGACTAAGTGTACAATTTGATATTATGATTGGAATCATTTATTTCATCTAACTAAATATTTATACAATAAATATGACAATAGTCAAACCCGTCACGAACTGATTACGTTCGTGACGGGTACAGTTCGATTTGACCAGAAATATTCCATTCTAAATATACGTCGTGTCTACGTCATAGCTGTTCTTCTTTCTATCTTTATAGTTTAACTTCATGTCCTAGCAAAATGTCTTCTTTACCAGGTTATCAAAGGACCTCAGAATACTCGTAGTCAGACACCTGACCACGAAAACTCACCCAACATTAATACATTTATATACTAGCGTCCCGTCCCGGCTTTGCACGGGCAATAAATATAACCTATTACCTGTTACTCAGGGTAAATGTAGCTTTCCAATGGTGAAAGAATTGTTGAAATCGGCACAGTAGTTTTTGAGTTTATTCATTACAAACATACACACAAAAATACAAATTTTCCCTCTTTATAATATTAGTGTAGATATATTTTAATTTGATCCCCTTCACAGATGATCTAAAGCTGCCTCGCTGCTTGCTAGCACTGTAGACTCAGCTCATAAGTATCGGCTGTTAGGCACTCGGGCTGATAATAATCTTCATAATGAAGCGCGTGCGCAGCGGCAGTTTAACATTGATCTAGTTCCACACGAAACTGGGCCTTCGCGGTAATACTGCTAACGATAGTGTTAGCAGAATTATGTTGCGTACTGTGAAGATTTGTAAATAAGATAAAAATGTTTACATCTTCATTTCTTGTAAACATTTAGCATTAGTTTAAAAAACCATGGACGTTTGTGAAACCACAAGGGACACTGTAAGGTTGTATCCAGCAATAATGTGCTTAGTATTTTTAACTTTGTGTATATGATTCAACTTCGACCATCACATAAAAACTAACTTCTTCATATCATTAGAATTAAGATGCTTGTTCCACCATCAAACTTGTTGCACCCACCTCATAAACTGAGTGTTACAGCTTTCATCTCCAGCTAATAATTCGGCTTCACGCCCTCTTCCCGTTAGCCTCCATCTCCGCCCCCACACCCCCGCACCCCACACACAAGCAGGGCGATATGCAAATTATCACCGTTATAACTGAAGTTATACTAATAACTGAATGCAGAAAATCTACATTCATTTGTTTGAGTTTTTAGCGTCCTACAACCATTAATCGTTACCAAGGAGTTTTACGAGAGCCTTTCTCAGCCTATCGTCATTATGAGCATGGTTTAAAAGCTTGTTGTTTTAACTACGCAATGTTTAATAAAGTGGCTCAAGTACTATTTTATTAATTACGAGCTGGTCCTACTTTGTCTCCGCTATCAAATTATCTTGTTTAAGTACATTGTTCATAGTCGGAGTCTACTTAAAAGATTTCTAAATCCACACACTTGATATACATACAGTATATAGATTTACATAGTAAGCCATATACGCTGTATACGACTGTACTGTTTTCTATCTTCGTTTTCTGCATGTTTTGAGTAAATAAACGCTCTTGTATTACACAAAATACATTTATAATTATTAATTTACGAACCCAAATTCTCCACAGTTTTGTGAAGTTGGTCTTCTGAATTCATCGGCTGGATACTGCGATGTTTTAGGGCACACGTGCGCCCGCGCATCGATCGTGACCAGCGGCGCAGTGTGGCGGCATCATACATTATACATCTGTATACATAATATACATTATACATAGGTGCTTATCACCCAGCTGTGCAGGGTGCACGACTTAAATATGTATATTAAACGTAGTTGATGAATTTAAGCTTCGGTTTTTAAGAGGGCCCTTTTCAATCCGTCTATGATCAACGCTTTAAAAGATTGTTGTTTTATCCAGTGCAAAAATTGAATACAATGATTGATAAAAAAGCAAGCGAAAAAGAGAGGTATCGCCTGAAAGCTCTGTTGGCATTCGGTAATTCCGTCACTCACTCGAATATTTCACAAAACTTTTTCCAGAAATTACGTGCTTTTTTAAAAATGGGAAAAGATATTAGAAAAAAGAAATTCTTCGTTCAGATTCTCGATTAAATGTGTGAAGGTTGTGTATAAATATATACTTTTAAATTTTTTTGTGTAAATTATGAAGACCCACGTTCACGCAAAATAGCATATTTTCAGAGCTCTTCACTGGATTAGTTTTCTGCAAATTTTAGTTTTAAAGTAGTTTTAGTTTTGATCATCTGTGTTTCCAAAAATGCTATACGAAATTAATCAATTAGTTTTTACATTTATTTGAAACCATTAGCTCACAACCATAACCTCTGAATTACTTAATGAAACGTAGTGCCCAAAATATAATTTCGTCAACAACCATATTGTTACCAACTTTCATTCTAAACAAAGCCTTACCAAGGTAACGGCAGTTCAAGGTCACCCGACAGACAACTTAATTCAATAATGTTGTGTTGTTTCAGCAAACCCTGGAGGCGGGCGGTGGCGGCGGCGGGGGCGGAGGAGGTGGAGGCGATGGGGTCAGCAACCTCGAGAGCCTGGAGGCCAAGGTCAGTGACCCCTTCACACTCACATTTGGCACTTGACAGACGGAAGTTCGTATGTAACTGACGAGTCGAGTTAATTGCGTCACGGGAATTTCAAGACGGTTATTGTTATTACATAATCTCCATTTAGTAAATAACAAACTCACTTTCCGCGTCTGTCTGCTTATCCGCTGATAATACCGCTTAAAGCACAGGTTACAGGTATTTGATACCGTTTTCACTAATAGAAAGAGTGAACGGGGAAAGTTGGTGAACACAATTTTCAGCGAAAATCGCGGCGGGTTACTAGGCGACATAACATAGAACAAAATCTTTGTTTTTATTAGTGGTGGGAAAATCATCAAATAACTTTCCCCTGTCTGGGTGGAACGAAGTTCCTATCAAACTTCTATTGACTAAAACCCACTTGTGTTTCTCGAGTTACCCTTTGCGTGCCAGGCAACTCTTTCAAACAATCCCATAGCCCTCGCAGGCATTGGCCCTGCCGCACCCATCCATTTCGCTGATATAGCTCTTAGAAGTGCACGAGTTACTCAGCGCGCTGACAACTCGGGCGATCCTTAACGGACGGCTGGTTACATATTGCTCGCAGTCCGTGTAACCGGACTTACGGTGACCAGGAATCTTCCTGTAACTCCTGACGCCCGAGGCGCCTCCTGGGGTGTTATTTTTCATCTTCATTATCAAATAAGCCGAAAGACGTCCACTGTTGGACATAGGCCTCCCCCAAGCGTCGCCACAATGGTCGGTCCTATGCGTCACGCATCCATCGTTATTTTTCACATAAACACAATTACATTCACATTTATAGTAGGTATTAGTAAGTGGAAAAATATGGATTAATATTTAACACAAATATATTACAACGATTAGGATGATTTTTCCACTTAAGAAAATTGCGCCCATTGACGGATAGCTATAATTTAAAAAAAACCCTAATTTAAACAACAACCTTCTTAATAATATATGTAAAGTACAGTAAAGTTATAACATTCATAACACATTGAAGTTATGTTCAATAAAAATAGTAATATTACTATCTCATCTTTCCAGATATTACCGCTGTTTAATTACTAGTTTACTTAACATTCATAAAATAAATAATAAAATATCTTTCAATTTACAGCATTATTCAGTAAGAGAGAGCTAACATACAAGTATGCTCATAAAAACCATAACTTAAGTAGCAGAGAAACTATAGTCCATGACTATGATATACAGGGAAATTGAAAAAATACCCGAAACCTCTTAATCCTGCCTTCATATCAGGACCCTGAACAACATTTGTTCTACGACTTTTCAAATTTCGAAGCATTTTTTTTCCATACAAAAAAAATAAACATAGTCTAAATTTTGCTTATATCATTTATGCGGTGACCGACGAAAGGCCGCCGCCCGGCCGGCGCGGCTAGATCAAAAGGAAGCGAGCGGGCGCACAGCGCGGGGTCGCGGGGTGACAGTCGCATGAGTGCCTTACTCGTAAGAACACGCGTGCGCGTATACCGCTCGAAATTCGCGCGTATAGTAAATTAAGTACATACATATTAAGTATCATGTCTTACCATTATACCAACATTGAGTACACGGAGATGGTGCGGATGCTTGCAAGGTGCGATGATAACGTGTCGTTGGCCTGCCGTGAATACGCAATACGTTTCCCTAACTCACGTAGACCATATTATGAAACAATGTTATCTGCAACACAGCGTCTACGTGATCACGGTCAATTTCGACCTAGGTCCAGTGACCGCGGTCGTCCGCCAACCCATACAGTGCGTGAAGAAGAATTTTAATTAATCAATAACACTGATGAATGATGTAATAACGATAAGAAAAAACACGAACAAAATCTCATTCCTAAATAATAATTCCGGATGTTCGACATTCGATCGATCGTAATGTAGGTAGGTATGAATTATTGAACTTACTCAACCTAAGCTCGCTCATTTCTAACTAAATTGGTCGCCACCAGCTCGCTAGATCCTGAGCACGGCGCAGAGTTTCAGAGTGGACACGAGGCAAAAAAGTGGGGTCCTGGACACACTCCTCACGCAGCATTGTAAACACGTTCACAATACGATTTTTCATTTCAATTCAGAACATCAAATACATACACATAGACAAGACACTCAGAGAAAATATTGTTATTCTGATAACTTATCAATTCGAATTTACGACTAACAGACACAGTCCACATCATAGAAAAATGTGGTCCACATCGTTTTGCGATAAACATAAAAACCGAACTGACAAAAATCTTTTAAAATCAGCCTAAGGCACTGCGAGCTGTTTCGATTTTGTCGAGCGCTCTCGTAGGTATAAAGCTAGTTGACCTCAAACGTGAACTTTTGCGAATCAGCTGTTTGAAGTTTTATTTACAGTTTTTTTTTTTGTTAAATAAGTGAACTTATTGTTTTTTAATTAAAAATCTCATTGGGTTAGGTACCTTCCACCAGATATAGGTATGGCCTGTACCGCTTGTTCACAGCAATACAATCCTTGGCGTGCACTTTCGCTCACTGTACCCTTCTATTAAAATAATAACACAATGTTTTGTTTTGTCGCGCAAGGCCTAGCGCTTTGACTCCGCCCAGATGTTCAAGATCGATGACGGCAGGACCTCGCGCTTAGTAGCCGCGCTTGCGACCACAACACCAATGAGGCAGAACTTAGTCGTGTAGGTACTTATTTTCGCTAAAACGGCCATTCAGAGTAAATGGCACTGCACTTACCTATCATAGATGAGACACATTTTTTTTTATTGGATGGGAAATCATCAAATGACTTCTTCCGCTCTGGGCGGAGCGGAGGGGAGGGTCAGACTCTTACTGACTAAAACCCACCCGTGTTCCTTCGTATGCCCTTTGCGTTCCAGGGCCACGGTAACCCTTTCGGACATATTCCGCAACCCTGGCAGGAGACACACTTATCAACAAGACTAAGTAGTCCATCAAAACAACTGTTTTAAGTAATGTAGGTACTTCATCCATCTGTTGATATTGAAGAATGACGCTTTGTTATGTAGGTACATACTTATTAGCGTAGAAGAATGCGATAAAATATTCAGGGGTCAATGTACTACTTGTATGTTGCCTACATTTATTATTTTACTCGATTTTGTTTGCTTGCACTTAATAATCGCCAATAATTGAGCAAATCAGCTGTAGGTACGGTACCTACCTTGTTAAACACAAGTCGACAAGGTCCAATTTAACATGCGCGCGGCGCGGGCGCCCGCTATCAAAATGGGTATGTACGCGCGCGCGCGTAGTATACGTAAATTTTACAGACGACAAATAAATAAAAACAAATTGTTTTTGGCTACGTTGTTTAGTTGAGGTCAAAGTCGTAGAACAAATGTTGTTCAGGGTCATGATATGAAGGCAGGATTAAGAGGTTTCGGGTATTTTTTCAATTTCCCTGTATAGTGATTATTGCGACTACTGGACTGAATCAATTCCACGAACACTTTCACACATATCTTAGAAAGCTAAATATACATATACAAGTCATACAAAACTTATACATAACGACTAAAAATTATTAAATTGAAAAGCAGTCCAAACTTTCGTTCAATTTCCGTTCGTAGTACAAAAGACATCAACGCGCAACTTGCGTCTAGTTACCGTCGTATATAAACAGTAGGAAGCAGTAAATATTATTTTAACTAGATTAAACATGTCAAATATATAATATAAGGGTCGTAGCATCTTGAATTTTAAATTGGTTTGCATGTGCTAGGGTAAAGGACCCCTCATATTGGTGATCATAATGACTCATCATAAACTTTGGATCACAGTTTTCGTTTAATTAAAGTAGTTTAGTTCTTTAATAAATGAATGAATAAATCATTGTGATGCAGTTAATATGTAATTTCATGAGGCCAGCCAGATCATGAGCTGGTGCACTAGCTTCTGACTTTTTATAAGTGCCCGTGTAAGCCTTTGTGAAATAAAATATTTTGAATAGAAACGGACTTGCAGGATCAAAACCAAGATTGACTTGTCATAAATAATTAGTAATTAGCCCATACCCATAGAGCAGTGGTGGCCGAGTGGTAATGGTCCCGATTACGAGTTATAAGTCGCGAGTTGAAACCCTGCCAGGTGCATTACTTTGTATAATTTATTTCATTACCACTGCTCTCAAAACGGTGAAGGAAAACGTCGTGAAGAAGCCGGCATGTTCTAGAACTAAAGATTCGTAGACATGTTACATCCACCAACCCGCACTGGCCCGTGTGGTGGATTACGACCCATTCCCTCTCCTAGATGGGAGGTCTAAGTCCCAGCAGTGGGAACATTAAAAGGCTGATTATGCTTTGCTTATTGTGCTAGCCCATGCCAATCTACTGATTTATTTTAAATGATTAATTTTAAATTGTTTGTCATTTTAGTTACACTAAATTCGAAAATAACACTGAAATTATTTCTACTTACTTTGTTACTTCAATGCTACCAGCGAGATTTAATTTTAATTTTTATCTTTGCCAGCACCGACTTGAGGTACCTACCCCAAGTATTAATCCCTTACAAATAATTGAATCCGCAGCCAGATAACGTGGCTGGTTTCTCTCAACATCCTGATGATCAACGCATATATTAATATTTATCACAGCTCTTATTTCTTTAGTGTCAGGCATCGCAGGAGGTTTCCACTTGATCAGCATCTCATTTCCTCGCACGAGAGCCGTGATCATGATACTTTGATTAGTTTCGTATTGAGATAAAGTGTCGGAACATGGACGACTTCATTTATTGATGAGTAATTAAATCAAGGATATCAGTGCAATTTACTTTGAAAAATGGATCCCGTTTGAAAGCAATGTAAATCTGTTTTATACTCGTTCTAGACCCTATTTATATTTATGTACGTAGGTTGGTAATTTTTTTTGTTTCATAACGTTTTTAGGGTTCCGTAACTCAAAAGGAAACCCTTATAGGGTCACTTTGTTGCCCATCTGTCTTTCTGTCGGTCTAGACCCTTTATCTCGGAAACGCGTGGAGTTGAAATTAAAACCATATATTTTTATTTTTTTTAAGCTATTGCATCGCTTCTATCGCGGGCCTTGAGCGTGGAGACCGAAACCAGAAATTCCGTAACGAAAATAACCTAACACCCCCCACTCATTTGTTTTTTGAGCGCGGTGACCGATAAGAAAACAAATAGAAAACAAATGAGTGAACAATCAATCAAAATTCAATTCAATGTGTGAAAGTGTTACTTTAATTAATATCAAAGAAAAAAAATACTGCATAAATAAAATAAATAAATAATTATAATTGCATAAGTTGATAAAAATACTATGCAATAGCTTTACCGCGGCAGTCCCCGAGTGCCACACGTCTTTTTTTTATTTAATGCATTAACAGTTTTCGTTGTTAAATACATAATTTCCTTACTAAACTTTACAGTTTGACATACTCAGGTCTGCCCTTGAATTTGTAAAAATACAAACTTATTAGTTAATGAAAAAGATATGGCTCTCCAGGAACCAAAATTTATAGGGAATCCTGAAATTTGGCATGAAGCAAGGTTGTATAGCAACAAATACACATTTTTAAGTTTTTTTCATATAATTATATGAAAAAAAACTTTTTTGCGATTCGGAAAAATCTTCGTCCACTTGCCCAATTTTTGGTTACGTGGATCTACTGGATAGAATAGGAAAATGTATGAAATGCCTCATTAAGTTTCATTAATTGTCCCGACGTTGACGTTTTTACGAAACATTGTAGTTTCGTAAAAACACTTTTTCAGCGTTTTAATCTTCAGTCGACATTTCCATACATTTAATTTTTTAAGGGCAAAATATTTGCAATTTTATTCGTATATTTCAGACATTATACAAAAAACCATTTCAAATTATGCGCCAAAGGACCGATTTTGATTTTGTAATTTAATGCAAATAACGTTTAACAAGGTGAAATAATGAAAACAAATGATTCATTTCGTATTCTTAATTATCTTCATCCACCCATTCCTTCATCTAATTAACAAACACGTCCCTCTCCCTACACTCCCGTAACTTGTAACATAGCATAAACTAACAGCTGTACCCTCGTACAAGTAACTATCTGCCTTACTTCACTTCATGTAGTCAGGCGACAATTTGTCGTCGGGGCGACAACGCGACAGCGCGGCGACAAGCGCGACAGCACACGACACGGGATTTATAGCGACGCTGCGATAGCGGAGTATTTCCACTCGAGGAACTGATTAGCTGGCGCTAATTAAGATGGGACTGATTAGCACGCACTTGCGTATTGAGAGGAAGTACTTGCCTTAGTGATTTAGAGAGGAAAACTCATTAATAATCCATTTTTTTAATTAGTTTGGTTATTATTGGCTAAACTTGACCTTTCTCTATATAAATATATAGTTCTAGTTTAATTAGTACCTAGACCAAGAAAGGATTAATAAGTGTTTTATTTGGTGATGTAAAATGCGACTTTAACAGTTTTAGCGTAATGTAATCAAAATGAGAAAATGGAATAAACCTTTGTGTTTTTACTGTTTCGATGAAGTTAAGTTTACACAACCTACACAGGGTGCAAGGGACCGCCCTCCACAGACTGTAAGGGTTTGCTCAGTGGACGAAACTGAACAACCTTCCATAAGAAATTTTTTCAGGAAACGAAAAGAAATCGACCTCTTCATACAAACTGTCCAATCAAGTTTTAAATTTTGTATGGAGAGGCTGAATTTTTTTTTTCGTTTCCTGAAAAAAGTCTGGCTGTCCTTTACACCCTGTATATATACGCACAAAGCGTTTTGGGAACACATTAATTCATGCTATGGAATGGATTTCCCTGCCGGAGTCTGTGTTTCCTGATAGCAACAATCTGGGGACCTTTATACCAAGAGTGATTAGATTACTACTAGGTAAGCGTGCTCTATCGTCGATTTCTATTAGGTGAGGTAAAGGTCAAGCGCGAGCCAACCAACAATAAAAAAATAAAACAGTTTACCCTAAATTTGCCCAAGCACTGAATTATTAAGTTTTGTGTCCAACAAAAAATAAGAAGTACCCTCGTTAACGCAACCTTGTACACTATTCAAACACAAGCTAATTTCAATATGATTACTCTTATTTAAACCTACATAAGCATCCGTTACATCAACAATATTACACTAGAAACCTCCCCGGGGAGACAACCAGCAACCTATCACGATGAGAGAACCTGTACCACTGATATAATATAACGCTCCGCCTGCACATAGAGCCTTCAGGCGTGAGGCAGGAGTCTTTATAATAATGTACACTTACAGAACGAAAGTAAAGTCGGGGTGTTGAGTCGATAACCGGAGGCGTTTCCTTTGAGTTATTGATCACTAGCTTTTTCTCGCGGTTTTGCTCCTGTAAATTATTTCATAGAATACATAACATTTATTCAGAGTTAATTTCTAGCCGCTGTACTCAGCGGCACTCAGCTATAATTCAGCCATACTTAGCGATAATCAGCTTTACTCAGCTGTTCAGCAGTACTCAGCTATTATTCAGCCATACTCAGCCATACTCAGCCATACTAAGCTATATTTAGCCGTATTCAACTATACTCAGCTACTTTCAGCGATACTCAGATATATTCAGCGATACTCAGATATATTCAGCGATAATCAGCTATATTTAGCAATACTCAGCTATGGTGTTATTGTTGTTAGAGAAAATGATCGTAATTGATTGAGTCGATCTATTCTGTTAACATCTCACTTGTTGTGGCTTTTAAATTTAACGATCGACAGTTCAATTCTATTCCACTTCGCCTAAGATAATATGGTGAAATATTTGCAGAATTTCTCTAAAATACTCCCAGAAATCATCTGTAGCAAACTGGAGACGCGAGTGAGACCGCGGGACTTCTTTCATATTACCATAACCATATTTAGAACAATCATCCAAGCCAACACCTGCAGAATGTAACACAATGTTATGTTGTAAGACAACATCTTTATAGCAATGAATATCACAACATTAATATAAAAAAATAAACTTCGAATCTTCAGCAATACAATCTGCCTACATACGAGTACGAGTATCATAGCCATCTCACATTACCAGGGAGCTACTCGTAAGACTTGCATGCATATGCAATCACAAACCGCATATGCAATTACTCGGCAATTTATTGTCAGCAATAGTTTTTGCATTTTATCGCCGCATCTGGCTGTCACTGTGAACAAAATCTCCCATCCCTTTCTCTTTACACAATTTAGCATAGGAATAAAAGAGATATACAGAATTTTCTCTGCAGCATGTTTGATATTTCAGTGTGATACAGTAAATTGTGTGTAGTAATCCAAATGAATGGAATGTAGAACTATTTGAAGTTATCTTAGTAGATCATAGGCTGGCTAATAGCAGCTCTTGAACTTGTCTTGTTAATTGTAGAAGGCTTTTGCCGCAATATTTCGTTCTCAATGTCATTGCAAAGAAATCAAGAAATCTAGTTTTCATCTGGGATTAAGTATAATGCATGCAAACGTAATCAATTATAGTTTTAAGGGTTATTATAGGGAGAAACCAGAAGTAATATAGAGAAAAACCTCAAATTGAAGGGTAAAATATACAAGTTCGTGATAAGGCCTGTCATACTGTATTGATCAGAATGTTAGGCTATGAAAAAGACGGGTGAAAAAAGATTGCACGTAGCGGAGATGAGAATGTTAAGATAGATGTGTGGTGTGACGAGAATGGATAATGAGTATTTGAAAGTGGCGCCAGTGACTGAAAAGTTGAAAGGGAATCGTTTGTCTTGCATGTTGCTAAAAAACTTATAGTTTACATGTGGATGGATGGAGGGGGAGAGGGCGGCCAAAGAAAAGATGGATGGATTATGTGAGAAGCGATATGAAAGAAAAGGGACTTAAAGCTAGCGTGACGAATGACCGGACAGAATGGAGGAAAAAAAAGTGTTGCGCCGACCACAAATAAAACGGGACAAGGGCAGGAAGATGATGATAGAGTGAAACCAGAAAAAAACCCTTAAAGAGGAATACTTACTAGCAACTGTGACGAATTTGAGGCCAACATTGTAATACTTGTGGATAATATCTTGAAAAAATGGTTATTTATATTGTGATAAAAATAATTTTGGTCCATACAAACTTTAAAATGCTTGCAATTGCAATGGGAATCAAACGTACGTAGCCTGTAACAGATCCAAATATTGTATTAGCTAGCAAATTTTTCAACAGATTTGTCTCTAACGCACATCAAGCGATACACTTTTTTTTAATAGTTAGTAAAAATGCAACGGTTGTAATACTGGATCAGCATCCAGAATTGCATGCTGAATTGCTCCACTTACGAGACTGCTGCCCGATATCACGCGCCGCATCCTCTGTGCGTATTCCACGCATTACAATAAATACTTGTATGAAAAGGACATTTACGGGGGCCACGCGTGCGGAGTAATCCTACATCCGCGATGAAATTCGCACGATATTAAAAACACCTAGAGTAGAGTTGAGGTACGCAGAGAAGCGCGAGAATCGTACCTACTGTTTGTTTATATAATCCGCATTTTGATGACAATCTTTGGTAATCCAGTTCTCTTAACTTTAATCTCTGTGCTCAGTTCACAGTGGCATCAGATCAGACCGCCTTCAATTATACAATTTGTTATGCGACGCGCGCTGCGAGCGGCGCGGGCGCAGCCGCAGCCGCCGGCTTTTTGTTCTCGATCGATTATGCTCGATTCATTATATTCCAGTATCGATTTCGCGCCTGACATTTATTGAATTAGTGTCCTTTTTATTAATATTTGATGTTAATCTTTTTGTGTGTGCTTACTTTGAGTATAAGATATGTGACGTGTGGCTTGGATGCATGATAATTTCACAGCTACAATAAATACTTGAAGTTGAAAGTATAATTTATACAATTTAATTATAAGCGTAGCTCTCTAGTGTTATCTCTCTTACTGCCAGATGTACTAGGGGTACCTGCTCTACCGTCCACACTCGGTTGTCCCGATAAGTCGTTTTAAGCTTTTCCATCCCTTTATAAACTGGTGGATAAAAAGTTAGACCACTCTTATTTTTATGATTTTTTCAAGAAATTACATTCTAGTTCATTCATTCTATTACATGGCTTAAAGGATTAAGTGTCCAAACCGTAGACCGGAAGAATGATATGCACAGTGTGCCATATCTGAAAAAGCAAGATATTCTTGAAGAGTATATAGTGCCATATTCCGGGTTTATCAACAATTTAAACTAATGCATGCTAATGGGCGCCTGACACTGCGATGTGCGTGAAGAAGTTACTTGCAAGAAGTTGAGATACAGATTCTGGACTGGCAGCACGAAGTCCAGACCTTAATACTATAGAACAACTAGCTGACCCGGCAAACGTTGTTTTGTGTTTTAAATGTTAAGGGTGGACAACCCTTATCACCAAGGGGTATGAAAAATAGATGTTGGCTGATTCTCAGACCTACTCAATATGCTCACAAAATTTCATGAGAATCGGTCAAGCCGTTTCGGAGGAGTACGGGAACGAACATTGTAACACGAGAATTTTATATAAGATTAAGGGACGAGCTAAAACTAAGAGTAAGAAAGCGAGAACCACCTCCGCAGAACTTGTTGCAGCTGAAATCGACTTTATTAGAGGAATAATATAAATAATACAAAATCCATGAATAAAAGTATGGTAGGGGAGACCGGGTCAAAATCGTATAGCTAAGGGTTTAGGGCTGTAGGTCTTTCATCTCATAACACTCATTTATGTTCTCAACACTTATAACTAGTCAGTTTCATAAGGAACATAATCATTTGAAAATATTTGGAATAATTAAGATCTTAAACAATAAAAACCAAAAAAAATTAAACATCTTCTAATTACGGTTTTACCCCGACACATGGGTAAAACCGTATATTATTAATATTACCCCAAAAATACTAAATAGTCGTTTTTTCTATGATCAAGACATGCTCTGCTCAACTAGACTGTCCTTGGGAAGCCGAAAAAATCAATTTAAATCGTCCCAAGACTTTGGGTGTGGAACGCTCCGTCATTTTTCTGTCTAAAACATTTTACTCGATCTTGTAATGTTGATTTTGACTTTTTTCATGTTATCCGGATCCCATTCTTGTCTAGAAGTAGGTATTTTAACAACACCTAAAATAAAATAAAAAACAAGTAGTTAAGTTTATATTTATTTATGCGGGTCAAAATTGTATAGTGGTCGGTTTTACCCCGTACGGTTTTGACCTAAGACTCAATGTTTAAATATATCACTCACAACTATATACGTAAACTGAGTTTACGTACTCAAATATTTGTTAATTACGAGTTAATACACACACTTTAACATAGTTGATTGCACACTTACCTGTTACAAACGTAACTTTCACTATTATTGATTGAATCTTCACAAAAATAAGATCAAGAACGACGAAAAACAATAAAATCGATTATTTTGATAATGCGCATGCCTACAGCGACCAGTGTTTGTGGACAAATAGCTCCGATTGGTCGACGCCGATGAACAGTTTGCGCGCGGGAACTTTGAATTATTGACAAGAATAGACATGATGTACTGTTTTACCCCGGTATACGGTTTTGTACAGGTCTCCCCTATGTGTTATCAAAGCCAGAGGAGGCAATACATGTTACTAAAAGAAAGATTACAAAAGCGAAACCATTTTTTTTAATTAGTGTGAAGTGGTGGTTATTTTTTATTTATTTTTGTTATTTCCTGTATATTGCTATAAAAAAAGTTGTTTGCTTTAAAAATGTATTATTTCATGTTAGAATGAACACGTTAAATTAAAAAAAAGGTATTTTTATATTTTAAAACACCGTCAAAACAACACATTTAGTGGGTGGCCTAATTTTATTGTCCACCAGATTATTTCTAATTTGTGACTTTATTTATTTATTTATTTATACTTCATGCACATAAAAGTACAGAGGCGGACTTAATGCCTTAGGCATTTTTTTATACATTCCAGAACGTGGTCTACCTATGTGCCAGATTTCATCCAAATTAACCCGTTTAGCCGCTTAAACGTAAAGGAGTAACCAACATAATATAGACACACAAATACATACATACAAACTTTCGCCTATACATTAATGTAACTTGTGATAATATTATGAGCACAGCCAAAGTATTGTACTCTCTACCAGTATCTGCGTGAGTTAGAATAAACATATCTATACATATAAATAAAATTGGAGTGTCTGTTTGTAATATTGAAATAGCTGCTTTTAACTACATGCATATGAATATATATACGGTACATACACCAAGATAACATTTTTTAAATTTTTTGTCTGTCTGTCTGTTTTTTTGTCCGGGTTAATCTCTGAAATGGCTGGAACGCTTTTGACGGGACTTGTTTGGCAGGTAGCTGATGTAATAAGGAGTAACATAGGCTACTTTTATTTTAGAAAAAATAATTCAAAATCCTGTAGTCCTCGCGAACGAAGTCTTATATTATATAAACTAACTAAGTTAAAATGCTGATGGGTGAGGTAGGGAACCATCGATGTAACTTTCAACCAACTTAGTGTGCCAACTTGTAAAGAAGACCTTGCTTACCAAGCCGCTTATGGCGCCAAGTACAACGACTTCCCATGTTCATACAACCAACCCTTTTCAAGTTCATTAGCCTACATAAAAACAATACTGTATCCACACATGCCACATATATTCAATCACGATTAAAATCTCTATGTTATCGAACGCTGTGTATCATATGAGTCGGTAATTTGTGAGAAAAAAGGGCGGCGGTACACTAGCGGTACTGCTGACACAATGGTGGGAACGCCGTGATAGCTGGCTATAAATATAACTCGTAGTTCGTACTTGCCGGTAAATATAGACACGCATCTAAGGAAGTGGGCGCACTGTGCGGGGTAATTAGCACGTGGTTTAGTACGTACGTACACTATTACACAGTTGACTGCAGGCTGCAGACACCTCGAGGTGTGACTCCTAGGATCTGGTATTTATGAAGATAAACTCAGGGTGTAATATTTGAATCTATATATACTTAATATTATAAATGTAAGTCTGTCTGTTAGATACGCTTTCACAGTTAAACTACTGAATCTATTTTGGTATAATTTACGGATAAAGCTTGAACTACAAGTATTAAAGGCTCTTTTCCTCCGGCTTTGACATCGCGTCCACCACGATATTCTCCCGGACGAAACTGCTCAGAAGCTATTGCACCTTATAATTACGGTACTCCTTTTATCCCAAAAATAGTATGGAAAACTTATAGGTTAATTTTCGCATTTGTGAAATATGACACTTTAGTTTTATATTTCTGGTCACTCTTATATTTTTTAGATTATAAGCGATCTGTCGCTTGCTCTGGCACGCGCGCCCAGAAGTGTGTGCGTGTCATTTGTGTTAAACAGTCCCGTATATTATTACTAACAAGCTGTTCCCTTGGTTTCACCCGCGTCTTTAATTACTACTCTACTCTTGGTCTATGACCAGGAGCAGAGTAGTAATTAATGCTTGATACTACCGATCAGCTTTCATCGGAAAATGGGCCATCCAATACTAAAAGATATTTTCAACTAGTAGTTCCTGAAATTAGCTCGTTCGAACAAACAAACAAGCCCTTCAGTTTCTTATGTCGTGGATTGATGGTGCCAGGGCACACTTCGTGAACTAATAATAATGTCACCGGAAAAGCAAGCGGCACCCTGCCGCTTGGACACGATCGTCGGTAGAAGGGATACAGCGAGGGCTGGAGGAAAGACCGAGTGGTGCGGAATTCTACCTCGGACAGCCCATAACAGATTTACGCTCAGTACCAACGCACGCGTTTGTTTTGCTTTGTAAAACCGTTATCAAAATAAAATTATTCTCATTCAAATTATCTTCCGTTCGAGTACCCAAGTGAGTGCCCTCATCTACCAAGAACTATATCGGATCGTAAAGAAGACCCAATGTTTCGCATCTCGGCCACCCATGATGTGACATGTACATTTCACAATTTTACGAAAAGTATAGATTGTATCTATATATATATATTTGCTCTGAACTACTCTTCATTTGGCCACTTATATAAATATTTTGGTCTTACCAATAAGCTAAGTAAACCAAACGGAAGTAAGCAGCTCTTGGCGCTTTATCAAGACACCGCTGTTTGCCTACTGTCATACTTTTGTATCGTTATGACATTATGAAGAAATAACTTAGCTCCTCGCGTTGACGCGTTGTCAGATGTGCGCAGGCCTTAACATTAATCGGTGCGAGATCGTGGTGCGTATGCGCGGCCATAAACCCACAGATGTGCTAATCGCACGCGTGATCTATCTGCGTCTGCGCACATTCCCACTACAGATGATCTCTCGCATCACAGCGCTATAATAATATAACTACTTAGTTGTAATTACAACCCTTGCGGATGTTAATCTCAGTAGAGGCTAATTTAGACAATGTTGCAGTGCGATAAGGCAATTAAATAATATGATATTTTCTTGACCCAAAGATACTCTAGTACCTGATAGGGTAGTTACTCCAGAAACAGCATAAGTTTAACAGAACGAGGACCTCTAGAAAGCTTTTGTGGTGCGACAAGGATTACGGAATGAATGATTTACTAATCCTACCATGTAATTATCACGTGCCTAACACTAACACTAAGTACTTGTTTTTCTCTACTTTTGTCTTGAAAAGGAGGAACGTAATGGAAGTCGCTATAATCGACACTGAACCGGAATCAGAAACAAAATCGACACCGGAATCAGAGGCGGATATGTTTTATTTGACGCTTCAAATAAAACATATGAATGTAGACACATGCACACCTATAGAGGAGGTACATACTTATATTTACTTTACCTATAAACTAGTTACTCTGACAGGAGTAAATAAATACTCAGTATCAGTTTAAATTGAACCATCAAGTAAGTCTTTGTCTGCGCACTTGAAACATGCGCCGCCGTGTGGAACGAAGCGTGCGCCCGCGCAGGAAGCTGCGCCACCAAACGACTCCAACTGCCTTCATAGTACCTACATTAAAGTTTTATATTAAACAACTTAACAAGAAAACTTGTAAATTGTAACTATTTAAACACTCCCGTACACTAAACATTAAAATGATCTCTATCTTTACTTTTTGAATTGCATGATACGAATTGCACGATACAACATTCCTTTACTAACGTTTTACGTTTCTTCGTTAAGATTTTACATACAAATGTGTGCGGTGTATTTTTATTTCTATCTAAATAAACGATCTGGAACGGTCAAGTTGCCAATTACTAACTAAAGAAAATAAAATATAAATAAAAGACGCTAGAAAAAAAAATGCGAGAAAATTAATGAACATTTTGATCTGTATATTGCTGATTTCTAAGCACTGATTTCAAATATAAACAAGCTTATAGCTTTGAATAAGAAACCTCTCAATTAGCATGGATGGACGACTTCCAGCGTAAACATAACTTAGCTGGTCCTAATTAAGTTAGTAAAGCCGAATGACGTGAGGCAAGAACATAAAGTGTAGTGAATGACTGAATAAATGACCGAAAGGCAATATAATATCCGAGAGACATTTGTTTGGCTGCAAGTCGGGCCTACGAGTTATGGCTTTTAAGAGACTTTTTAAATTATTATTTTTAGCCTCACGCTTCACCTATATTTCACCTGATAGTATGATTATATGATTGATGATACACGACTCTTGCATTAAACAGCCCCAAATCGTAGCTATCAATAAAAATAAAATACAGATGGGAAATTCACTCAGATTAGGTATGTACGGTGACGCATCGCTGTACATGGATGGAACAGGCTCGGCGGAATACAATCGATAGAAAATCGACAAGCAAGCAACTCGCCGTCGATGCTCAAGACTTTGGATCTTTGACTCAGCAAGTGTGCAACATTGCCGATCACCACCTTGGCTCGTTTCGCAATTGATTCAAGTGTATCACGCTGATATCTAGCAAATCCGTCCCAAAGATGAGAGCAGTACTCCATACGCAATCGAACTGGCGTTTGATAAAGTTTAAGCAGCTTTTCCGGTGTGAAGAACTGTCGCTCTTTTTTGCTAAGTTTGTCCTAAGCTCTTACACAAAATTGAGAGTGGATGTTAAGATAACTCTAAGAAGATCAAGAGAAACGGTTATCGGTACGGTTACACCTCGAAAATTTGGAGCTGGAGAAATTGGCTCCTTTTAGCGAAAAAGACCACGCGAGAGAGTTTTAGTAACATTGAACTTGACCAAATTGGTTTCGCCCCATTCAGAGACTTCCTTTAAGGACCAATTCAAGTGCTTAACCATAGAAAATATTCTTGAAGAGACTAGATTCAAGAACCGTCGTGCTGTCGTCTGCATACCGGGTTTAAGGAGACAATTAATGTGCTCATAGACAAGACTTAAAAGTTGACGACACAGGCTTCACAGGAAGACCTCTGTTTAGTTTATGGGTAGTATGGTCAGAAAATAACTATTCGAAATATTTCCTGGATTTTATGATTTAACACAGACACGCTAAAATCCTGTAAAATTAACAGAGGGACAAGATTTCAATTGAAGATTCCTTCACTCACACCAACTGTAAAAGCTGTAAAACGCTCTATGTTTTTAGAATTCTGTTCCCAAAGGGCGATGTTGGAGATAAAACCTTCTTGCAAGCTTCCTAAATTATATGAAAAAATATGACACTTCTATTTGTCACTTGTCTTCACTTGTTTCTTGTAAAATATATTGTTCACACCGAAAATTATTAAAACTAATTTGCATTGAGCATCCAGTCATTGATTTTCATCAGAATACCCATAATTCTCGCACATGGTCCTTCGAGCCGTGTGTAATTGGAATAACGCCTAAAATCAATTAAAACTTCAGGTTTCGAATCGTTTACAACATGTAATATGATTTTAGGTCGAGTCTCCGGTAACGATTGTAGTCCTGGGCTCGTAATTTGAGAAGGCCATTCAGACGAATCTAGTTTTAAAAAATCTGGTCCTTTCCACCACAGATCTGACTCCTGCAGATCACTAATATCCATGCCACGAGATATTAGGTCTGCTGGATTTTGATCTGTTGGGACGTGCCTCCAAGTACAGTTACCCGACTTATCCAAAACCTCAGCAACGCGGTTGCGCACAAAGGGCTGAAGTCTGGTAGGCATCATCTGTAACCATCCCAAGACAATGGTTGAATCAGTCCAACAATAAACCCGACTGATCTTCACTCGAAGTGAGCTCATCACCTTCTCGTGAAGACGAGAACCGACTACCGCACCACATAACTCCAGTCGCGGAATTGTCGTAGGCTTGATGGGAGCAACTCGACTCTTTGCCATTAACAAGCGAGCCATGTACTCACCCTTAGCATTAACACTGCGAATGTAGACGCAAGCACCGTACGCGGACTCAGACGCGTCTGTGAAAATATGGAGTTCTAACTCCGTAAATGAATTGCAGACTACAAGTCGCGGAATGCGAACATGATTTAAAAGAGGTAAAGATTTAATAATAATCTCCCATTGTTTACAAATCTCATTAGGTAATGGTTGATCCCATGATAATTTATCTAACCACATTTTCTGTAGCAAGATCTTCATAGTAATAACAATAGGACCTAACAGACCTAAGGGATCAAAGATTCGCGCAATAACGGATAACAAGTCACGCTTTGTGTACCTAGTCGAAGATTTAGTCAGACCTATAGGAAACCCTATCTCATCAGTGCCGATATGCCAACAGAGACCAAGCAACTTTTCTGGCTCATTTTGTCCAATGTTCAAATCGTATGACGCAGGGACAGCATTCGACAATAATTGAGAATCATTTGACTTCCACTTTCTCAATGGCATACATGCCGACGCAAGCGCTTTGGTGACTTCAGTGCGAATGAACTTTACTTCATCTAAGTCATCCCCTCCGGTCAGCAAGTCGTCGACATAGAAGTCATGTTGGATGATTTCCGATATCTTAGGGTTCCTACAGTCGAGTCCTACTTGTTTAAGGCATCGTGTCGCAAGGAATGGCGCACTGGCCGTACCGTACGTGACGGTGTTTAATTGATAAACATTAATAGGATCACTAACATTATCACGCCAAACAATCTGTTGTAAATATCTGTCCGACGGGTGGACGACTATTTGTCTATACATCTTCTCCACATCCGCAGATAAAACATACTTGTGGACTCTAAAGCGAAGAAGTATAGACAATAGACCGTCCTGTACGGTTGGCCCAACCATCTGTAGGTCATTAGAGGACACTCCCGTCGAAGTAGAAGCACTAGCGTTGAAAACAACACGAAGTTTGGCGTGATAATGTTAGTGATCCTATTAATGTTTATCAATTAAACACCGTCACGTACGGTACGGCCAGTGCGCCATTCCTTGCGACACGATGCCTTAAACAAGTAGGACTCGACTGTAGGAACCCTAAGATATCGGAAATCATCCAACATGACTTCTATGTCGACGACTTGCTGACCGGAGGGGATGACTTAGATGAAGTAAAGTTCATTCGCACTGAAGTCACCAAAGCGCTTGCGTCGGCATGTATGCCATTGAGAAAGTGGAAGTCAAATGATTCTCAATTATTGTCGAATGCTGTCCCTGCGTCATACGATTTGAACATTGGACAAAATGAGCCAGAAAAGTTGCTTGGTCTCTGTTGGCATATCGGCACTGATGAGATAGGGTTTCCTATAGGTCTGACTAAATCTTCGACTAGGTACACAAAGCGTGACTTGTTATCCGTTATTGCGCGAATCTTTGATCCCTTAGGTCTGTTAGGTCCTATTGTTATTACTATGAAGATCTTGCTACAGAAAATGTGGTTAGATAAATTATCATGGGATCAACCATTACCTAATGAGATTTGTAAACAATGGGAGATTATTATTAAATCTTTACCTCTTTTAAATCATGTTCGCATTCCGCGACTTGTAGTCTGCAATTCATTTACGGAGTTAGAACTCCATATTTTCACAGACGCGTCTGAGTCCGCGTACGGTGCTTGCGTCTACATTCGCAGTGTTAATGCTAAGGGTGAGTACATGGCTCGCTTGTTAATGGCAAAGAGTCGAGTTGCTCCCATCAAGCCTACGACAATTCCGCGACTGGAGTTATGTGGTGCGGTAGTCGGTTCTCGTCTTCACGAGAAGGTGATGAGCTCACTTCGAGTGAAGATCAGTCGGGTTTATTGTTGGACTGATTCAACCATTGTCTTGGGATGGTTACAGATGATGCCTACCAGACTTCAGCCCTTTGTGCGCAACCGCGTTGCTGAGGTTTTGGATAAGTCGGGTAACTGTACTTGGAGGCACGTCCCAACAGATCAAAATCCAGCAGACCTAATATCTCGTGGCATGGATATTAGTGATCTGCAGGAGTCAGATCTGTGGTGGAAAGGACCAGATTTTTTAAAACTAGATTCGTCTGAATGGCCTTCTCAAATTACGAGCCCAGGACTACAATCGTTACCGGAGACTCGACCTAAAATCATATTACATGTTGTAAACGATTCGAAACCTGAAGTTTTAATTGATTTTAGGCGTTATTCCAATTACACACGGCTCGTACGATCTGTTGCCTACGTATTACGATTTATTAAGTCATGTAGAAAGCATTACCCTAAAACCAAATACTTGTCACATGATGAGGTACAAGATGCACTAACTCTTGTCATTATTAAGAGTCAGATTCAGTCATTTTCTGAATACCAATTATTTTTGAACAAAAAGAGTTTACCTAAAAAGAGCGCCCTTCTAAAGTTTAATGTTTATTTAGACGATAATAATGTAATGCGAGTAGGAGGACGTCTCGATAACTCTAATTTTGCTTATAGTAAGAAACACCCTATTTTATTACAGTCCACTCATGATTTCACTAAACTATTATTTAATTTTGAGCATAAAAGGCTGATGCATGCTGGCCACAATTATTATTAGCTTCCATTAGGGAAACTTATTGGCCAATAGGAGGTCGCAAGTTGGCGAAAGCCTGTTATCATAAGTGTGTTTTGTGTCACCGTATGAAGGGTAAGGTTGTAGCTCCCTTAATGGGTAACTTACCACGAGAACGCCTTCGTCCAGGTTATCCCTTTGAAAGCACAGGCGTTGATTACGCTGGCCCTATTATGTGTGCTAGTCGCCAGGGCCGTGGATGTAGGTTAGTAAAGGTGTATGTCGCTATTTTTATTTGTTTCACAACCAAGGCCATTCATTTGGAGCTCGTTGGTGATTTAACTAGCAATAGTTATTTACTGGCTTTGTATCGGTTTATTTCTCGGAGAGGTAAACCTGCTGATATTTTTTCCGATAACGGTACCTCATTTGTCGGTGCATACAACGACCTTTCCAAATTTTTAAAATTAAATAGTTTGTCCTTGGGTGAAAGTGCAGCAAACGACGGAATAAGGTTCCATTTTATTCCCGCCTACACCCCACATTTCGGTGGACTCTGGGAGGCGGGTGTCAAGTCAGCAAAGTATCACCTTCAGAGAGTGTTGGGAAATTGTAACTTGACTTTTGAGGAGCTGTACACCACACTAACCAAGATTGAAGCCATCTTGAACTCTCGTCCATTGACGCCGTTGTCTTCAGATCCTGCAGATTATACTCCGCTCACGCCAGGACATTTTCTTGTGGGACGGCCACTTACTTCTTTGCCGCAACCTGATTACCAGGATAGCTCTGCCAATTATCTGTCTCGTTACCAGAGGATCGAGCAGCTTCGCCAGCATTTCTGGAGCAGATGGAGCAAGGAGTATGTTGCAGAATTGCAACAACGCTCCAAATGGCGTTCCTGCAAGGATGGCTTGATGCTGAACTCCTTGGTGGTGATCAAGGAAGACGATCTTCCTCCGTTGAAGTGGAGACTTGGACGGATCGTGGCTGTTCATCCAGGAACGGATGGTATCGCCCGTGTAGCTGACATTCGGACGTCTACTGGAGTCGTTCGACGGGCATTCAACCGAATCTGCCCTTTGCCTGTGTCTTCAGAATCTGGTTGAAACCATTGGTTTCAACGCCCGGGGAAATGTTGGAGATAAAACCTTCTTGCAAGCTTCCTAAATTATATGAAAAAATATGACACTTCTATTTGTCACTTGTCTTCACTTGTTTCTTGTAAAATATATTGTTCACACCGAAAATTATTAAAACTAATTTGCATTGAGCATCCAGTCATTGATTTTCATCAGAATACCCATAATTCTCGCACAGGCGACACGGGACCCTATTAGTAAGACATCTCTGTCCGTCCGTCGGTCACGAGGCTGCATGTCGCGAACCGTGAATAACCAGTTACAATTTTTATAATCTTTTTATTTCTATAGCCGCTATAACAACAAATATGTACTAAAAAAACAGAATAAAATAAATATTTAAGGAAGCTCACATATTAAAAATGTAACTTTTTTTTCGTCGTTTTTTTACTACGGGCGGTACGAAACTCGCACTTGGCTCGTTGTTTATTTCAGCGTCAGTTTGTATTATGTTTATTAATCTATTAATCAATAGATTTCTGCACAGATGGCGAGTATCGAGGTGTCTCTGGCGGGGTCCCGGCGACGCAGCGCGGGCGCCCGTGACGTCACTCGCGAGCTGGACGCTCTGCGCACCGCACTCACTGACAAGGACACCCTCATTCAAAGGTAGGTACTGTTGTATAGACTATATAACGCTGATGATGGCTAAAAACCTTCTAGAAGAAGATCCTTCTTTCACAACAATTAAAGATTCAATTTTAATTTGCTTGTTAAAAGCAAAAAGAACAAACACTCAACTCACACTATCACTAAAATCATAAACATATCACCATATAATGTTCCCACGGCTGGGACACAGGCCTCTCTCTATTATCTGTAGAATGTGTCAGTTGACCTCGATTGATTGTTCCTATTATACAAAAAGCCACCGAACTATCGACCTATGTCGATTAATACGATCGATCAGTTGTGATAACACCCTGATAGATAATTAAAAACGATTAAATATCACTCTTGGTCTTGTGCCTGTTTATTTTGTACAACCTTTTGCCTGAGGCTTCGCCCGCGTACATAAAATATAGCCTACTACGTAACGCGTATAATAAAATGTAATTATGTAATATATAACTATGTGCGCGTATAATAATATATAACATAAATAAAGCAGCTTTCTGTCTGAGTTTGAAAAAAATTGCCATTCTTCTCCAACAGTTTAAAAAAGCAGCTAAGCGCATCCCTAAGTGCGGCCTGGCTGGCGTCCCCAACGGCCTCTCGCGCCAGCTCGCACGAGGACCACGCCGCAGCGCTGTCGGCTGACGAGAGGCGAGCCCTGGAGGAACGAGCTAACGCTGTGAGGAACGACCTGGAAGCGAGGAAGGCCAATATACAGGAGCTCAGGAGACGGCTGGAGAAGACGCATGTCACTGAGTAAGTAGAAAATTGTTTTTCTGGCCCAGTTCTATTAAGTCAAACTCTTTATTATATCGGAGGTATTATTAAATTTTGAGTCAATTTTTATTTATTAACTTCATGCAACACAAACGTACAAAGGCGGATTTAATGCCTTAGGGCCTGTCCGCACAGTGATATTTCACCGCGGGGAAAATATTCGCGCGGATTTATTTCCGCACTGTACCGCGTCTTATCTGCAAGAAATCACAGAATATTTTATAGCGCGTTCTTTTTCGCCAGTGCGTATACTTCCATAAGATTCAATGTGTTATAGAATAACGAAAAAAAACCGCGTGTTGAAATACCACTGTGCGGACAGGCCCTAAGGCATCATCTACTGTGTCAACCAAGTGTGGTGGAGAGATATCTTGGCAGGTGTATAAAAAGAAAATATTATTTCATCAATTTCATTTCCAATTTTACAATTAGGATTTTGTACATACGTTTGAACAATTTGAATGACCATGAAAAACGCATAATCGCACAAAGGGGTACGAATTCGACCAAACATTTTGGTCTCTATATCTTCTTTTTTTCTCGGAATCAACGAGAAAAGGTGCTTTTTAGGGTTCCGTAGCCAAATGGCAAAAAACCGAACCCTTATAGATTCGTCATGTCTGTCTGTCTGTCTGTCTGTCTGTCTGTCTGTCCGTCCGTATGTCACAGCCACTTTTTTCCGAAACTATAAGAGCTATACTGTTGAAACTTTGTAAGTAGATGTATTCTGTGAACCGCATTAAGATTTTTACACAAAAATAAAAAAAAGCAATAAATTATGGGGGTCCCCATACATGGAACTGAAACTCAAAAATTTTTTTTTCATCAAACCCATGCGTGTGGGGTATCTATGGATAGGTCTTCAAAAATGATACTGAGGTTTCTAATATCATTTTTTTCTAAACTGAATAGTTTGCGCGAGAGACACTTCCAAAGTGGTAAAATGTGTGTCCCCCCCCCCTCTAACTTCTAAGATAAGAGAATGATAAAACTAAAAAAAAATATATGATGTACATTACTATAAAAACTACCAACAAAAATTGGTTTGAACGAAATCCAGTAAGTCGTTTTTTTTTAATGCGTCATAAACCGAAAAAAATACACTATTATTAAAACATCGATCAAAGTTACAATACATTACATTACAAGATGTTTTATATTATGTTACTTGCTGCTACGGAACCCTTCATGGTCGAGTCCGACTCGCACTTGGCCGGTTTTTCTATTTTTATTTAGTTATTTTACTAAAAAAACGCGCAATTACGTAATAATAGTACACCTATTCGCGCGAAAAGTCAAAATATAATCGCTATGAAGGCCATAAATATAAGGCCAACTTCTAAATTAGATCATGGGTTAGTTTTGAAGTTAATTGGTAAGTTTTTGAAACCGAGGTTTAACCAACTTAGCACAACCTACGAAAACAATGAAATATTTTGCGGGATCCAATTTTAATGAGTCTTTTTCCCCAGTAACATCGACACGCGCATCCAGCAGGCGGAGCTGCAGTACAAGCTGGGGCGCGAGGAGCTGGAGCTGCTGACGCTGAGCGAGCAGGCGCGCGCGCTGGCGCAGCTCATCGAGCAGGCCGACGCCGCCGCCAGCAGGAACCACCGCGCCACCCTCTACAGGTAAGTACAACCGCAGAAAAGACAAAAGCAGAAACGAAAGACTAAATGATAGATCGCAAAATATTTCTAAAAAAATAAACCCCCCAAATACGTGACGGACTTGCGTTTGAAGGGTTTCGTACTATACACATAATTTATTTTATTCTGTTTTTAGTATTTGTTATTATAGCGACAACAGAAATACATAATCAGTGAAAATGTCAACATCACGATTCAGCCTGAGATACAGCCTGGTCGTGGTGGTGGTTTTACTCTTTGCGTGCGTTTGAAACCCTAAAAAGGAATGTGAAATAGTTTAAAGAGAAATATAACATCTGCTATAAACAGTAGACAAGTTTCATAAATGTTTATCTTGTGTTTGTTTTCTTTTTTTTTGTATGAGGTGAACAACAAATAAAATATAATAAACAAATAAATAGACAACACTACCATGTTGCGCGCCCGTGCGGTGGCCCATAATGACCCAAAATGTTTTGTCCTTGAGTATGGAGATCAAGCATAATTTTAAAATATTTTGTTGGCTGACTATGGGAACGTCTCTGATAATTCAATCAAACACGATTTTTATTTATTTATAGGCTCGCGTTTGACCAGTATCTCAACTGATGGTAAGCGATAATGACTCTTGACTTAAAGACCCCTAGGTTATATCTTTCAAGAAACACAAACTTCGGCTGGGAATTCGATTTTAGCTGTACGCATAATGAAAGAGTTCCCAAAACAAAAGATTTCTTTTTTTGTAGTGTTGCTTATTCTTTAAGCTCTATCGACGGAATCTCTCACTCACCGGTCATAAGTTCACTCTTGACTTTCGGGAAACAAGTGTAATTTAATTCACACTCACAATCACCGTTCCGTTTCGGTTTGAGCCACCGTTCCGGTTCACGCGCTCCATGTTTGGTAACTAACGTCTTGAAAATTACAATTGTTCTTCCGTCAAAATCAATTCCGGTAAAAGCTAGGAGTGTCAGAGCTCAACACCATTAATCACTCGGAGAAGAAAGCCCGGGAACCTGTTGTTTGTTATCTCATTGCCATATCGCGTGCGCACGCGCCCCACATCATATTATATTGTCACTAGGAACGCGATCTTTGAACTGAGCCTGTTTTTTACTTCCTTTTGTAGATAGTTTTGTAGAGAAAATATATGGAAAAAAACTAAATGCATAGATGCGGCTGGATTAGAGATGAGAGTCTGAAAGATAGAAAATAATACTCAGAGTATAGAATATTAGACAGGATTCATTGTGAGATTTTACTTGAATTTAAAAAAATATTATATTATTTATTTATTATTTAGGCTTCAACGTTTATCTAATGGACGAGTCTAGACTAGAAGGTATATTCTGCAGAAAACGCCCTGGATGTTGCAAGTCGCAGGGCGATTCGCGGCCACTGTAAGCGCGAGCTTGCGGACAGCGAGCAATGGGTTGTTCGCCATTCTATAAGGCCTAAAAGACATGTCAGCTGAATAGACTAGACTTGTTAATGCCGAATGCCTGCCAGGGTCACCTAGACAGGAAGAAGATATTTGATGACACGCTTAAAAAAATACTTAAAAATAACTCTTACTGATAGAAAATGATTGCTGAGGCTACAAAAAACTCTTCAATCTTCAGTTTTGCTAGGATAGTAGGTACTTAAATGACAGTCGTCAGGGCGCATTGCTCGTAGATCGGATGGTCGATGGGGCCGAAAGGTTCTATAGTGGCAACCGCGCACCGGAAGACGCAGCGTTGGAAGGCCTCACACAAGGTGGACCGATGACCTTGTAAGAGTAGCGGGAATGCCATGGATGCGAGACGCACAGGGCCGTCTGTTGTAGTGACACTTGAAAGCCTATGTCCAACAGTGGACATCCTTCGGATGGAATGATGATGATGATTAGTGGGAGAGAAACTGAGGGACAAAGCAAATGGTATTGATAAAGTAAATGGGGTCATATTTCAAAGTCCATTATATCTGCAGCTTATAAAAGAAATTCGTCATTTACGATGGGAACCTGTAGACAAATGAGTGAAAACTGACTTGATCACGACACGACACGACATAGACTGCTGAGCGTTTAGCAGATCAAGCTCGTGTAAATTGTGTCGCACGCAACCACACGTGGTTGCTGATTGGTAAACCATACGAGATGAGACGTGACAGGCTTGGGCTAATAAGTATACAAGCATGGAAAATAAACATCATTCGATTGTGTATGGAGTACTGATCTCATCTTTGAGATTGGTCTGCCAAATACCAGCTTGATGCGCTAGAGCCAAGAAGATCATCGGCAATTATGCACTCGTCGATTCAAAACTCCAAAGTCTGTCGGTTTTCTATCGTTTACATTTCGGGGAGTGTGTTTTAGAATTGAACAATTTAGTTCCTCCAAGCCCGTTCTACCAGTATGTGGTAGACATCCTGCCCATACTTACAAAACGTTTTGGGAATACGTTTCTTGTGCGTATAGCTAAGGAGTGGACTTCCCTCTATAAAAGTCTTTACGTCAAGAGTGAATAGGTTACTTCTAGACAAGCGTCCAGCTCCACAATTGACTACATCATCAAGACATTAAGAGTTCATATGGAACTCTTACCAAGTGTACATGTATTATGGAACCCTAACATACACTTACCTGCTATATAATTACAATCAATACTAGATACTTCAAAGCTCTCTAGGAAAGAAGTTATGTTGAAAATGTTAATCAGCCACATTCAGTAACTCCTTAAGAACGCAAGTGTTAACTGGTTTCATTTGAAAGAATTGTAATTCGCATTAAGTTAATTTATTTCGAAGGAGGGTGAAGTAATTGCAAGCACTAAACACTCACACGCAGATAGGATCTATTCAAATTAACTAGCTATTGCGGCTGCGTAGACGCGCTTCCTGTTTCCACATTAAACGGAGAACTGGCCATCAGATCTGACTGTTACGATCATTGCGCCATCCATTGTTCGCCGGGGCGTGTCTAGTCAGCATACTTTCTATACTCAACGCTCAATGTACTGCAATCGGTGGGAACTATCACCGAATTTGGCTCGTCAATAGGGAAAGTTCTGGACACTCTGATTTAGTTTTGCATGTAGTAATTAGAGAGGCGTTAGAGGGCGTGCGAACTTGTTGGATTAAGAGGTGATAGAATTCGCTGGACGATGAGAGGTGGGCTGGGCTGGTTCGCAGTTACTTATAGATTTCTTATCTGAATGGAACAGTAAATAAACTGTCTGACTACACGCCACAGATGTTGATGGGCATAAATCTGATGCAATGCAGTGAAAATAACACGCTGTAAACAGCAAAAAGTTAAACATCTACAGAATAATTAAAATAAAACTTAGCCATAACTCAAGTATAACAAAAACGTTATTCAGAATCGTACGGTATCTTTATCACGTCATCTAATGCATATAAAACCAATAAATCAATTGAGTCACATCCAGTGTTATGTACAAGATAGAATCATATTAACATAAAACAATTAGCCAACAAATTGCACCTACTCAACACCTTCGCCTCCCACTGAAGCCATTGCGATTGTACTGCCGGCAGCCGGAGTAGGCAACTACAAGTACTGCTCAAGTACACTCAACAAAGAAGTTTGGTGAACAGGCAGAAATAACCTCTACGCTGTTCATTTTCATTCATCATTAGAAAATATATTTTACTGCCAGGCGACCTACAAATGAAATATGAGACTAATACTTATTTTTCAATCATACTTCCACTTTCGTCATTTTGAATAGTACAATAACACTGGAGTTTGTTGGGACTTTTTTTCCCACTTAAAATTGTAGCAAAACCTTATAGTGAACCATAATCGAATAAACTTAATTTTAAACCAAAATAATAACAATTTTATAGCAACACATTAAATAGTCAGTCAGTTTTGATTTAGTAATTGTCTGCTTAGCAAAATCTAAACGTCAGACTCTCTCAAAAGAGAGTGTTATGGTGACACGCACAAAACTCACTAAAAACGGCCTGTCTACTTATCTCTTTTACCGAGTGTACGACCAACTCCCACGAGCGGTCGAGCGCGCACAAACAATACCCCATTAGGGTACAATCATACGTGAAATATTATCGGGATTGGATTCCCACGCGCGTAACGCTGTGGTCGCAAACTGGCGGGACTTGCGCTCGAGGGCCGAGGCTCAATCTACGCGAGAAAGTGTTGTTAGGTTACGCTACGTTAGAGGTTTACTATATCAGATCACGGATATTCACAAATTGTTGTGATTCTGAACTATGAACTTTGAACATCGAAAGGTTCAAAGGTCTGGTACACAGATCTCACTTGACGAAAATGGATCACTGTGTAGATAGTATAGCAGCTTGAGTTGTGTAGAGAGCATGTTGTAGTTTGCCGAAAATTTACAATATATATAATAGAATTGCACTACATCTCTATTCTTCTTCTTCTTTTCTTGTCGATGTTCTCAAACTAGATTTTCTCCAATCAATATTTGGCAACCTGTACAGCTCTATTATTTATATCGTATAGATTCGGTGACGCATGTTCTTCGCAGTGGCTTCTATTTCCTATTCATACAAAATAGATGATTGCATGACGTTCAATTTACAAATATTAAAATCACAATATAAAGAAGAAGTTGTATAATAAAACCTTCTTGAAATCGTGTTAGTTATGATATAATATGTTCTCTTCTTGCAATTCAATGTGGATTGCGTCCTTCAAAAAATTATAACATCTTTACCTCACGATCCCGGCTACGTAATTTTGGATATTGAGGAAAATTATGTGTTGGCATTGCCAACACATAATATTCCTCAAAACCCAAGCTATCCTCGCAGCCAGCGAGGCGTGACAGCAGTGAGATGTTCCCACGGCTGACGAGTGCGGTGTGAGGTGTCGGCGGAGGAGGCTGCGGTCAGCGCCGTGTCCTGCTTGGTGAGACACTGACCCACATACGGCTTCGACTCCAGTTACACGCTTAGAAAAAGTTATTCGGGTTTAAGCGAATATAGGTATTTGGTCCATCCGTTTACCAGAAAAAAATAAGAAGTAAATGATGGCAGAGTCTATTGAGATCTTGAACACCTACAATATTTGTGCTATGGTTTTATTATCTAGAGAACAATTCGACACAACGGCGACAAGTGTAGATTATAACGATACCCGTGAGCAGTCACATCCTCCATCGCGCTAGCGGACCCAGGGCTATCCTCATATTTTATCCACCTCCTATTTAACATCTCATATAAATCAAACCCCAGTATTTCCTATATCTCTCTAATCCTGAATTATAAATTAAACTTGATAGAAAGGGTCGTTTCATTCAATAACTTATGTACCTGTGTATCTCCTGGGAACTTGTACAAGTTACATTACTAATCAAAAGTCAGGTAATAAACTATCGTGTCGTTTATGGACACTATTTAATATGGCACTCGCGTATTAATAGGACAACTTCCTCCTACAGTCGCGCGAGTTTTTGTAAATAAAAATTAATTTAATAGCGAGTAACACGCACCTTAGATAAGAGAGCTGTGCTTTCATTATGAAGTGGTGCTTGCAATACAAACGAACGTATTAGTTACTGTTGACTAAACCTTGATTTCTATATCGTAAAGGTTTTCGATAGCGAAGTTTGGTACCTTACCGCATTGTCGAAGTTGGTAGGCAGCCGTTACACATAAATACGACGAGATACACCTATTCTCGCCGTTCACAAGCCAACACCGACGGTTGCCGCAAACTGTCCTGCTACTCTCAACGCCCGGGACGACTTCGGTGGGACCTCCTAAACCAGCGTCGGATGCGGGAGGTCACCACCACCGATCACCTCAATCACCTACCCAAGCGGGGCAGATGCTCCAGCGTATTCTCCAGGCGATCCGCACAATGGTGACAGCTGGGAGTTTTTTCCCGCCGTAATCAACACAGAAACCTCCCGAAACAACTGTGTCCGGTGAGGACTAAAATCAGCGGAAAGTAAGGACGCCATGACAGCTATGCAGCCTCTTTTTAAATAGAGGTCTTACCACAGCTATAGCAGCGTGCCCTCAATCCAAATAATCTAGTGCTCATGTTAATAAGCTGGGATAGTTTCCTGGAACTAATCTAGTAGTGTGAGTGCAAAGCGACGTCAGGCGCGTCGGGTCCACAGTCGCGCACAGCTCACGTTAATAGCTGTATCGTGTCGATAAAACGGTTGTCAGCAATAAAATGCCGCTTTTGTACGAATGATCATCGTGTCGTGAATGATTTTGTGTGATTTATTTTATCACTACTGCTCTCCAAACAGTGAAGGTAAACATCGTGAGAAAACCGGCATGTCCTAGAATTAAAAATTCGATGGCATATGACATTCACCAACCCGCCCTGGGTGGTGGATTACCGCCCATTTCCTCTATTATTTTTTTAATGATATAAACCAGTACTTGACTGCGATCCCATCTGATGGTATGCAGTGATGCAATCGTTGATGGTGAGGCGCACTAGTTTATCAAGAGCCAGTTCACTCTATTCTTGAAGAAACCTAAAGTATAATTGGACGGGAAGACCGCAGCAGGCAAATTGTTCCAACATATCCTTCCTTTACTCAGGTTCGTGGAGTTAAACGGTACAGTTCATCAAATCAGACGATCCATAAACACTCGCCATTTTCTCCAGGCTTCGCTCGAAAAACCTTTCCAAACACTCGAAGGGACCATAATGATATACAATTTGAGACACTTAAAATTACGCAAATTGCTTAGACCTTCGTTTAAAAGTGGCAAATTAGGCATAATGCCTTTCCTGGAAAACGCGTGGAAATGTTTCTGTAAACACTGCGTGGACGACGCTATCTCTCGTTAAAGCTGAAGATACAACAAGGAGTATAATTTAGGCAAAGTTGGAATTCTGTACTAAAGATTAAGCTACTAAGATATTTCTACGACTGTCGGTTAACAAACTTTTGAAATATCGAGATTGAGTGCCTATATTGTTTTAAAAAAAAATTCTGTCCTATAAAATGCTTCAATCAATTTTTTTTATCACATTCGAACCGAAATAAATTGTGGAGAAATAAGAAAAACGGAAATAATCGAATCGTGACTCAAGATTGGTTTATCTTTGAAGGAAAAATTCGCGTCTAATGGCAAACGGTTTGAAAACGAGAGGATGATGATCCTACTTATCACTTTTCATTTCTGATCTAAAACCGCTATGTTTTACACCTTGACAAAGGTTATTGCAGTAGTCGTTCTAGTTATGATATAAAAACTGAATTTATAACCATACTAAAGCACATTATGTCTCGTGCATTCGCGTTATCTACCAACCACGACATAAGCGCTCTACCTAGTACATACCCAAAGGCATAATGAGACCATTTTGACGGATATAAAACATCTCACACGAACCCTGTCATGTCCCGTTCGTTTGATGAAGACACACACACACACACACACACACACGGAGTTGCTAAACGCTCTTCAGAACAAAAAGTGCGCGCGGCTAATTGGTTCACACCTTTATCAAACGTCACACGGTGTATGACTTTATGATTTCTGCGAACGTACTGTAACTGTCTACCGTTATGGAGTAGACAGTATTATTGCCCTTATTTATTCGTGGTAATAAGTAGCATTTTTATCTGAGGGCTTTCGTAATTACCCGTGCAATGTGATTCTGCGCTGTACGCTACGCTATATCGTAAATGGATGACTTCTACCAACTAAATACAATACAAGTAAATTAATTAGTACAAAAGTAGATTAGTACTTTACAGATGTTATCAAAACTAATTTACGGTAACAAACCAAAACAAACGAACTCTCTATTTCTACGAAAGCGAGATTAGTAAGCCGACAATGAAATATGTAATCCGCGTCTTACCACGTGTAGCATGTAACATAATCATAATACATAATGACTATATTAAATTCCCAGTCTTTTAAACGAAAGTAAATACCACAATGCCTAATAGCGGCCGCGGTCTTACCTTATCTTGTCAGAAATCATGCTAGCACGATGACTTAATGAAAAGCACATAATACAACAAAGAACTAACCGTCATCATATATCATACATAACAAGCCTTTATTTAAGATAATATAATTTTACATTACTTGTGATTTCTCTCGTGGGAGACTCACAATAGTGTACGAAATTTCGACTGATTTATGAGTGTGAACATGAATTTGAGTGAAAGTGCTCGCTGAAGTGGTTTGCGGAAGACGTAGATGAGTTGAGACAAGTGCGCTGCACATTAGTGCTAGTGCATTAGCAAGATGAGGTGTTAAATGCATTCAACAGCCGCAAAAAACAATACACTAACATAAAATGTATGTGTAGACTTAAAATAGAATCATAAAAAAAGTGCGCGTCTGATCATCATCTGAATGAAGTGGTCATCGGATATTGTTGTTTTAATGATGGTACCACTTTAATTGCATGAAGGATTTAAATCAGTGATTGGTTGCTCACTTACAACAACAACAGACGTACTGTCAGACAAATTGAGTGCTACTCATATTGTTTGTGTGAAGTTCTGCTTTGATTTACAACAAAAGAATGCATGACGATCATGTAACAGACTTGATAAACTATACCTTCTCATTTCTTTACGTGTATAAACGCATCTAACTTTATGTGGCCGGATATTAGACGATATTACTCTAATTAAATACCATTAGTTGATATTTTTGCCACGACTGTGTGTTACTCACAGTCGTGGCAACAATATCAACTAATGGTATTTAATTAGAGTAATATCGTCTAATATCCGGCCACATAAAGGTACATACCTCCCTATTAGACAGCAGTTCCATCTTGGAAAGTAGGAGCCACCAAGCACCCATTACATATTGATGAAATAATGACCAATTTATTGACTTGAGAAACCGAAAATAAGCTTATCAATCTCGTTTGTTAAATAGGCGCATTGCCAGTATACATAAAACGCGCGCAATCACTTCATGTATTTAAAAAACCAACCAACCATTATAGAATATAATAAATAAATAAGTCTGTACTTCATTTTTGTCAAGTAATTGTTTATCTTGTCTTCTATTTTACACAAAGTGCTGTCCCATTTTGTGTCCAAGCAATATCTGTTCATTCTATGTTGCCTGGAAAAGATTACAAAATGATTTGCGAGATGAGGCCGCCAATTGTGACGCTATGTCCGGTGCAGCACGTGCTACGCTTTCAAGCAAACTTTCCGTGTTTATTTACAAGACGAACTACGTGTTGAAAGCTAGGTGACAACTCGGACCTCACGGGTATTTACGTTGCGGGCACGTAATCACTCCTAATGGCAGTCATTTTCTTTATATACAAGATGGTTGTCATGAAAACAGTCGTCTAATTCGATAAACTGTGGGACACAGATAGTGTCTTGGCGTGCGTTAGTAGGTACGGTCAGCAACAAAACTGTAATATCTAATATTTCAAATTTTATGTCTACACAATCCTCAGATAGTCTTCTTTTTTTTAAATTGTTTATCTCTACTAACCTAACCTAGCCATGAGTTAATAGTGTATCTTTTGGCAGCTGTTACCATTTTATTCAAATTCTAGCTTCTGCCAGCGGCTTCACCCGCGTGTAAATAGGTTTCTCCAAACCAATTTTAGACCGTTTAAACCCAAAAAAGAAATTAAAACCTTGTCCAAATGTCACGCTCCTAGTCCCAGTAGTTTCGGCTGTACTTTGATATGTCAGTCAGTCAGTTTCCCTTTTTATATTATAGATTTAAGATTCAGAAAACTGTTACGTCAATCTACTTTTGTACCAGCCAGTACTACTAATGCAGGCTGCGTCGTGGACGCCTCGTAATGTGGCAATGATTGCCGGACCCACGCAAACTGATTGTTAGTTTGTTGGTTCAGTTTGGTGCACCATAATGACGTTATGATATTTTATATAGGTATACTCGTACTCGTACATATTTCTGGTCGATTCTTAGTTTGTAAGATAATAAATAACTAATTTGAAGCATTCTCAACAAAAACAATGCAGTTGGATATCTCGCCGCGATTGACTACAGGAATTATGATATATTTTACAATTTTACTGACTCATGTGATCAGATTTTTATGATAACATTAATATTTATATATGTATGTATTCATATATGTTGGAGTAAGAATTGGGAATCTAATAAATTCAAATAAAACAATCAGCCCTACTGTTAATAAGGCTGGCTCTAGCCTGTAATCTCCTTTATGTTCACTTGTTCTTCATCAATCTCTTAGAACAATCAAGACGTGTATTTAACAATAGGCAATAAAACGTAATAGTTTAAATTAAGACATTTACTTTTATTAGCAATTAACATGGTTCATCAAATCGCGAATTAAACGAGACATTTCACTCGGCGTGTGACTCCGGCTTTTATTTTTAGACTGTAACAAAATAAAGTAATTAAGAATGTGTTACGAGAGGAGCACCTGCCACTGAATGTCATTCAATCATCATCACAATAATTACATTTGATATAAATGGTTCATTTAGGAAGCGAAAAGTCTACTATGTGCTAGAATTAAGTACCCATTCAAAAACACAATACGTGCCTAATTAGTTGACTGAGCAACTTCATCTATATATAAAAATGAAATGATATATTTTATTATTATATAAAACCCTGTCGGAGTCTGTATTTCCTGATAGCTACTTTAAGGGTCTTCTAGTCAAGAGTGAATATAACTCTTGACAAGTGTGTTCCATCAATTTCTGGCAAGTGTGTTCTATCGTCGACCACATCATCGCCATCTCACCTGATGATGTGGTCGACAATGAAGCAGGCTATACTAAAAATAATCTATTCACTCTTGTCTTCAAGACCCCTAGGTTGTAACTAATATGTTATTAAAAACCCTCATTTATTTGCTTCAAATGTAATTTTTCAATTCTTCGCCTCACCGTAGGAATCATATTTATTTTATTTTTTTCTGAATAAAATATAGTGTTTTTTTCTATCAGTTGTGTATCCCGTGCACTAGGTGCTACAAGAGAGTACCACCTCTTACTTCTATTAGTCTAGGAATAAAACTGAACAGTAGCAGTGACAAAGTATCAAGCATTAGTGATGCGCGTGTCAGACACACATTAGCTGCACACGTCGACGTGGTCGTGAGGCGCGCGCCGCGGGGCGCCTGCGAGCTATGAGCTACAAACACACAGCTACCTTAATAAGATGCTACTCGTTTTGTTTTGGTTGACTTAAACACAGCTGTCGAAGAATCTGCCTGTAAATCAACGTATCTTGCAGGTCCTACTGGAGCCCTTTGCCTGTAACTATTTCGAACAGTGCCACAGCCTAGAGGTTTTTTTTTAAATTATTATGGATAAGCTCGCGTTTGACTACTATCTCACCTAATGGAAAGCGATGATGTGGCCGACTATGGAGCATGCTTGCCTAAAAGCAACTTAGTCACTCTTGACTTAAAGACCCCTAAGTTGTAGCTATCAGGAAACACAGACTCTGGCTGGGAATTCCAATCCTTAGCTGTACGCAGAATGAACCTGTTCCCAAAACGCTTTGTACGTATGGGTGGGATATCCACCATGTAACGGTGGCACAACGCCGTACCTCTTGTGGTCCGATGATGGAACGAAGGTTTTATGATTTTATACAAATGTTGTGTAGATATTGAATTCGCCTATGTACATACATAAACTGTATATTGAATAAAAGAAAGAAAAAGAAGTCTATTCTTCGATTGCAGTTTTCGATCGAAAACCAATGGAGAAGTATTTTGATTTTTCCTCGTAGCAATCATCGTTTCCTAGGCAGCAGTCAGCTCAGTCCATCAAATCCTTTATAATACAGTAAGAGCAAAATTCTGCGAAATACCTAAACGCGATGTCCCATAGGAGACGCTAGCTTTATCCCTGAGCGAGAGCACACGCTATAAATCTCCTACTTTCTATTCAAATAAGTGCCTCATCGTAAATAAAAGCCGCATTCTGCGCGTCGTGCTCATGTTATAGCATAGTTATGTGCAGCGGCGTAGCTAGCCAGAGGAGGACCCTGAATCAAATATTTTAAAATTATTTTTTCGAGACTGGACTGGATAGGTTGACGCGAAGTGCCGATTGAAAATGAGCTTGTTTTTTATTGTGATTTTATGTAGAAAATTCTAGAACTAGCTGAGCGAGCTATAATATTGAAACGTCTATTACAGTCATCAGGTACTAATTAACTACAGGCTTATTATCAAGAAAAAAATTTAAGATTAACTTTTTGAATATCTTAAGTTACACAGTTCGACATAAGCAATTGTCTTTCTATTGTGTCTCTAATTACGGCATTCAAAGAGTTAAGGATATTATTGCACACTTTGGGGCCCTTGTAGCCCGAGGGCCCCGTATCATTTTTACGGCGGTAGCTACGCCCCTGGTTATGTGTGATACCATGAGCGGGTGCTGTTACCATGACGTCAGGCGACTTTGTGATGGCCGCCATAAATATTGAGCGAACTGGCTTTTATTAGCTGTAACAAATGCGCTGGAGATGGGGTCCTTATGGAACGTTTAATACGCTGTTAAGGTTTTATTATTTCGCAGTCTATGCGTTGGGACTTTTTTTAAACGTTTTACAAAGGTATCGTCTATACTGGTGGTTTAGGAAATCAAAATTGGTATTTTTTTTATTTTTGATACGAACTTACCTGATGGAAAGCGATTATGTCGTCTACGATGGAGCACGCTTGCCTTAGTAACCTATTCACTCTTGACTCAAAGGCCCCTAGGTTGTAGTTAACTGGAAACACAAACTCCGGCAGGAAATTCCACTTCTTAGCTGTGCGTACAATAAATGTGTTACCAAAACGATTTTGGATATTTTGATTGGCAATACGCTCATCTGTCACACTTTCCAATATAATAGCTATAACTGGCAAGCAAAAGCTCAACAAGCTAGCTCAACATATAACTTTATAGAAGAGATTTCAAATTGTGCAGGATTTTACATCCTTCGTCATCTCTCTAGCTTTCGTCTAACTAGCTTGGGGTCGGCTTTGAGTCGTGTGGCTGTATACCTGTGTTTTATATGAAGCGACTATATATCAGATCTCTACACGTCACTGGTCAACACGATAGGTACGTCTATAAGGGCCCGTTCACAACCTTCCCTCTATGAGCGGCAGATAAGCGACTGCGCGCGGTAATATCAAAAGTATGAAAATGTTTGAAGAGAGATGCCTCCAGAAATAAAGAAAAAATAGCGCCCCGGGACCGCTTACTTATGTCGCACCGCTCGCCACGCCGCTCGCCGCTAAAACCTATGTAAACGCCCTAACCTGGCCGTAAAAGATACCAAAATCAAGCCATAAGACCATCCCATAAGTGGCCTTTAAAAATAAGCCATAATTTCTCTAACGCTCACAACTTCTTTTGATCACGTCTATGTGCGACCATTAACGCAGAATTCCAATAACTCCATACTAGGCTAAAACAGTGTCTGTAATAAATCGGCTGCCATACGAGAGGCTCACGTGCTGCCTGATAACGGGCTATATTTTATTTATCTGCGCCCTACATGGCGCGCAATCTTACGCTGTGCGATTCTGAACGGATTGATTGCAATCGCCTTTTATATTGCCGTATATACAATGTACTGGAAATAGGTGAAATGGGGGCTGGAAACCGTAAATTAGAAGTTTCGAACTTGGGAACCAGTTCAGGACACGGTTGGGTGGTCAAGTTCTAAAATATGTTATTTCACCTTCATCTACTGTCACACCCTAAATGGGCACTTATATAAAGTCACAAAGCAGGCCCAAACGTCATTCGGCTTGTTCATCAACTCGTTTAAGCGATTCGCGCGAGTCTGAGCAAGCTGGCACCTACCGATTTCACCTAGTTCTCTCTAGCTCAAACGTATAAAGTACAGTCAAATAAAAACAGGTTGAAAACAATTACTATAAGGCCCGTATTAATAAACGATGCTGAACTCCGTCCTCAAGTGTGATATCATTTGATCCACGATTATACGATGACAGAAGCTCAAGATCTTTGCTAATTAATAAACACATGAGTACGGAATCTCAGTTACCAAAATCAGCTCCTCAATGCGCTGTACTTAAGCTCAGCTTACGTGAACGATTACGTCACATTGGCCGAAGTTTAAAATAAAATGCCTTTTAATGGGAATATAAAATACCGAATCTTGAACAAATCTGATTTTTTTTTTATTCAATCCAAAAGGATTTGAAGCATTTCTTACATCAATTTTTGATAAACGATATCGCAAAGGCCATAAAATAGCATTATAGTACTCTCTATTTCGTCGTAATACCTAATTAATTCGACCCAAAATATTTACAAACTCCATGTTTCGCGCTACGATAATCACGACCTCAAGTCCCGGTCGGTCTACACTCAGGATCTGGCAGCTAAGTACAGAGATTGTTGTAAACTTAAGTTTCGAGTTTCGTTTATTAATCAGACAACACTCGGCTGATGCCGTAAACCTAAGCTGAGCTTGAGCTTGAGCTTAAGCTTGTGAATCTCGTTTATTAATACGATCAAGACCTCAAGCTTGGTATTAAGTACGAGATCTTGGGCTGAGGAACGTTTATTAATACGGGCCTAAATAACTAGCTATTGCCCGCGGCTTTGTTCACGCAGGCTATTCGATGCGGATAGGATGTGACCAATGGTACACGACACCCAAGTTACTTTAAAAACATTTTACGTTACTTTCGACTTTTTCATGTTACCTGCATCAGCATGGTCCTCACCAGACATGGCAAGATCGAGAGGTTCCTGCATAGGATTCAGACGGAAGTAACGCCCGGGTATTACTATTGTGTGGACCACCCGGAGGACACGGTGGAGAACCCGAGGACACGGTAGAGGTGTGCCCCGGGCCACCCTTAAAAGTGTTTGAAAAAAAATTGTCGTCATTCAGAATCTTGATTTTTGCCAGGTTTCTATTGTTATTTTTTTTTTTAATTTTTGAGACATATGAAAGGTTCATGCAAAATAGCAGATTTTCAGAGGTATTTACTGGATTAGTCTGAAACAAATTTATAAATCAATTTCAATAGAAACCTAGATAATATCCACAAGATTCTCGTATCTATGTTTCAAAAATATCTAATGAAAAATGTGTAATAACGTCCTAATCGCGTAAAAGCGGTTGTATGAAAAACAGTAAAAATGTATGTCGAGTTGGGCCTTTATATGTGATATGACGAGAACAGAATAAGTCACCAAATAATGCCGAGGCGCTACTCGGTTGTCACCAGAGTACCTTACAGCTACATCTAACTCTAGTTTTTAGTTGTTGCTATAGCTAGATGTTTTCCATTTCAGTATAAGTACCGTTTATCTGCTTTCAATCTCAAGTGACCACAGCATTGTATGACAATAAGGCCTATCGGGAACTATTTGTATCATAACTGGGCTCGAATATTTTAATATTGATGAGGCGTATTTATGATATCTATGCAACGCCATGTCTATGCTAAAACACGACATTTGGTAATCGTTCTAAACATTACCAAATGCCAATAGTGCCTGGATTAGACTGGTAGTCGCTAGCTTATACGCATGAGGTTCTGGGTAGGTACCCTTTCTAAGTGTTATTAGGTTTTTTAAATTGGAACTTCTCGGTAGCAGACCGGAGTCTGGTTTGTGCATATACCATAGCATAATCAGCCATCTAATGTTCCTACACCCGGAACTCAAGCCTCCTCTCTAGGAGAACTAATGAACCGATACCTCACGCGGGCCCAGTACGGATTGGTGGACGTCTTTGAATTTAAAGTCACTGAGAATTGACAGTTTCCCACGATAATTAACTTCACCGATTGAGAGCAGTGGTGATAAAATAAACTACACAAATTAAAGCGCCTATCTCAGTATGAACCCACGACGTTGAACTCGCAAGACAGGGCTGTGATCACTCATCATTATCATCATTTCAGCCGAGAGGTCCACTGTTGGACATAGGCCTCCCCCAAGTGTCGCCACAATGAACGGTCCTGTGCGTTTCGCATCCGTCGGATTTCCACAACCCTTACCAGGTCATCGGTCCACCTTGTAGGAGGGCTTCCAACGCTAATCACTGGGTCACAACGATAGACGCCCTTTTAATGACCATACAACTACAACAACTAGAAAAGTGGACGCAGACGGAAAAGTGGGCAATGGTGTGTTATGTGGCTATGTTAGAGGTCTTTATTTACACACATCTTTTAGAATTGGAAATTCCAAATCACTACAACGGCTTTTGTTATCAAACGTCTGGTTTTCTAGCACCCAATGAATAAGGAAATGAGTTTGTCAAACGATATAGATCTGCAATTCAATATTGTGTGCATTATACGCGAACATTGTTACACGCACTATCAAATGACGTGACCACTATTTTCTCTACGTATGCGGTTGCATGACACATTTAGGTAAAATACATTGATACCTACTTAATTAGCAAAACATGTCGGTAGGTTCTGCGTTTTTAGGGTTCCGTACGCAAAGGGTTAAACGGGACCCTATTACTAAGACTCCACTGTCCATCCGACTGACTGTCCCTTTGTCACCAGGCAGTATCTCATGAACATTTTAGCTAGACAGTTGACATTTTCACAGTTGATGTATTCTATTGCCACTAAAAAAACAAATACTTTCGTGAAAAAATAAATAAATATTTTCGTGGGGCTCTTAAACAACAAACGTGTTTTTTGGGCATTTTTTGTGCTACCGTCTGCACGGAACCCTTCGTGTGCGAGTCCAATTTGCACTTGGCTGATTGTTACCGCAGTTTCCCCAGCCATTTAAGAAATTACGTGCATCTACACCTCTTTTATGCCTTTGAAAAACGTTTTGTTGCTGGAAAACCCTCAGTAATTTACAGTTATAAATCTAATTAAGATAAATTCGTCGTTCCAAGCGCGTGATGCCCTCGGCCTTGTCAGCTTCGGTTAATAATATTACGTATTTGATATCGCACAATATACAACAACATTAAGTGGATCACTTCAAAGTAGACTCTACCTGAAACTTGTTACATCGTTAGTGGTACAGTGGTGCACAAAAATCAAATAGTGCAACATGGTGCTACTAGCTTCAGCCAGCGGCTTCGTTCGCGTGACAGTAGGTTTTTCCTATAAAAACTTTGAAACCCCGTTTCACCCAAAAACCAAAAAAACCCAAAAAAAAACATTTTCAGCTACCGATTGCTCACTGTCCGCAAGCCCGCGCCTACCGTGGCAGGAAATCGGGATCGGAATCCCGGCGGCGGCGAGAGCGCCGTTGCCTGATGCGGTCAGCCTCCTCCTTTGCTAGCATTACTGCTTCGTAGAAGGAGGCGACCGTCTGCCACTCCTCTCGCTCCGGGTCATGGCCTGGAACCTGGCCCAGTGCAAGAGATCGCCGCCGCCGTTCGCCCCCACTAGTACACGGCGATGATGCCTTGTGCAAAATTTCACGTTCCAAGACCCAGTATTTTCGCCTGTGCGTTGATTTGTTAATCAGTTAGTTTCTCCTTTTACATAATATATTATAACAGATTACCTACTTTAACAAAACAAAAGACAGGAAAAAATATAAAAATGTACTTAATTGAATTGCTTCCCTACCTTTTTTTAAATAAAGAAAATAAAATAGCTCTTCTCTCGTTAATCGCTTCACAATCTGTCCAAACTTCAGTCAGTGGCATTTACCTATTCGTGGTATTAAAGGCTTTTCACATATATTAGTGAGAAGATACTGGTATGAATGTACCACTTGTCTGTCGGCCTGTATCTCCGGTCAACCTGAGCGCTCGTGAGCGTTCAACGAGTTAGTTTTTTTACAACCAGTCCGACCGGGAATTTTATGGGTTTCATATTTCACCTCCACGCTAGTAGGTATGTGTACGGTGAAGTTCAACGAGACTAAAAACAGGTACAATGAGAGGCAACTATTAAGGGTTTTGTAGATCAGGAATTAGCTACGGGAAGTAAGATTTACTGATCCAAGAAAAACTTTGAAATTATAAAGCTGGAATTTTACTTAGGAAAGTTCTGTTAAAAGACAATTTATTTATTTATTATTCATTTCAAATATCTAACAAAAGACTTATTTTAAGTACCTACTTGCGTCATAAGCATACGGAAAAATGAAATGACATCACAAAATAAAATTAAAGTGATTAAAATTAAATTATATTGCATTAAATTGATTTAATAGCAACAGTATTTAACCTTTCAATTGTGATAATTACAGACACAATTGAAAGACAATAGGTGCGCGAACGCCGGCGTTCGCTTGGGGTTTAATGAAAAGAAAAACGGTATGGGTCTATACAGTAATTGTAAAAAAAAGTAATTTAAATGTGTATGTCTTACTAGTTTGTGTCTGAGGCTGACCTCTGCAACCTCGAAAGTAACCAGACTCTACACCTGCAGTATCAATGCTTAGATAGTATAGAAATATACAAAGATGTATCTATACGGAACCCCATCGTTAGAAACCTCTTACGACCTCTTTCTAACCTGTGAAAAAAGGCTTTACTTTTGGCGAAAAACCGTACAGCGGATTAATTTGAAATAGAAAGGTATTAGCAGCATATTAGATTGGCATTACAATAGCGATATTCGTTGCATTTCTCCATAACAATAATGTATCACAAAAACTTGATACTTTAACTGGATGTAGTCTATACGAGCGAGATTTCTATCTCTTTATATTGTCGTTCATTTAATTAAAAGTTTTTTGTCGAACATTGTGTGTCTCGTGTCTTGGTACGAAATATATGTACGCCTTTTGTAATTTCCATGCGGAACTTGAAGCAGTTGAAAAACTGCTGTGACGCATGAACGTTTGTCAAGAAACTGTTACAAATCCTACCTTGCTTAGATCTTTTAAATATGAAATAATTTGGACACTTACGTTAGGGTTAATAACACAAAAGCATGTTCATCAGCTTATGCATCTTCGGAATATCCGATGAAATGGTGATATGCATCTGCCCTTCCTGGAGAAATATAGCTATATCTCCAAAAAATCTCTAAATTAAGTGGCAGTGCGCACATTGCTCGCAGAACAGATAGTCGATGAGGCCCGAAAGGTTTTAGAGTAGGTAGCGACTACTTACCGGAAGACGCGTTAGAAGGCCTCCTACAAGGTGGGCCGACGATCAGGTAAGGGTCGCGAGAATCCGATAGGTAGATGCGAGACGCACAAATCCGGTCATTGTGGCGACGCTCGGTGTCCAACTGCGCACATCTTTCGGCTGAAATGATGATGATTCATTTGTGTGTGTGCCGATTTCACCATCTTCGGTTAGCCTATTCGTCAATTAAATTTTCAGTTTTTTGACAGTTGTTGTATGAGTTTGACAGTTCTTATTTGACAAATAGGCTATTCGGGACTTTAATAACAGGTGGTGAAACCGGCCCTTAGTGTTTTTTCGTATATTTTATAGGTAATTAATGGTGTAAAGCATCTTTAATATAAATGAATCTGTTGTCCTCAGTGCGGTGCGAGAGTGCGGCGGGTGCGCGTCATTGGTGACGGCGGAGGTGCGCGAGGGCACGTGGGGCGCAGTCCCGCGCGGTGCCGGCATGCTGGTGGAGTGGCCCGGGGACAACGTGGCGCTGAAGGCCGGAGACAGGTGCGTGTCTACATCAGACTTGCCAGAATAGTTTGTAAGGCAAAAGAGCCTTGACTTAAGACTTTCTTAGGCACAGCTGTAACCCTACTGTAATAGATTTGACGTCAATATTGCTATATGTTTTTTTTGTGTGATGGTGTGTGTATGTGTTTTTCATGTGTGTGTTTTTTACGCATGTAAATTGATCACCTCATGATATGGCCAGTTGTAGTTGGCCCTATCGTGAATCTCATTCTAAGATCTGACCACGACATGATTGTATAGAACAGGGAGTGCAATTTGGATGATGTTAGGAAAAATTGCATAGGAATTTCAAGGAAGTCTCTACAAAATAATACAACATGGAAACGCGTCAGCTCTAACCGTTCCCTTGGAAAACATTAAACTCGGCGAAATGTTCATAACAATTCATAACATCCATTCACGAAACACCAAAACTCGCATAAAACGCTTTTACGACGCAATCTCCGCACTCACCGCTATATAGCGCGCAATAACTACGCAAATGCGCGCGCATCTGCGCACACGCAGCCCGCGGGTCAGCGGCCCGCAATCACGACCATCGCGATGCTATCTATGCCCATAGATGGGCAACGATGGGCCTCGGACTGTGGACAAACTCTGTCGAAGTCATTTACATTAGTGCATGGAATTTCTTGGCAGTAGTGACGGCCACACACCGCGCCAAATAACTGGTTGCCTCGCTAGATATGCGATCTCTGGTTTCGCTTTATCTCTTTATTTTGTTTGGCCATAATAGAATATTTGAATGCATTCCATAATTTAACATATTTCCAAGAGATACCGAGTTACGAACCTTATGAGGCTAAAAATGATCTACTAAGCTTCATAGCCTAATAAAGGTGCAGTCAGACTGCGCTCTACGTATTTTTTTTTTTTACTTTTATCAAATTATAAAACTGCAACTTATTAGAATACGCAAATTCAAAGTCAAAATCGTAAAACGTAACTCAAAGTCGAAAAATGTATTGTAAACTAATTGTACAATATTGGTGTTATATATATATATATATATTTCACACTCATTTTAGCTACTTTAAATATATACTTAATCATTAAAAAAAAAACATAAAATACGGTAGTAACAAAATGCAATGCCTACTTATGACGCTAAAGGCATGCGCACAAGACGTAGGAGCCTGCGCCCGCGCCGCCGTCAGGCTATCAATACACGTCCGTTTAGAATGCTCACAGATAGCGTTGCCTTAACCTTTAGAGAATCTGTAAAATATTCTATAACTTCACTACACTCACGAACCTGACTAGTAGGTGCGTCTTTATACCGCGGGTATGGCTATGAATTTTTTTTTTTTAGCACTTTTAGTCTTTGGTCTCGGTTGTTATTACATCTATATCGACAAGCATTACAGTTATCTTTTTTTTTTTTAATTGAGATAAACTAATGCTTGACTGCGATCCCACCTGATCATGTTACTAAGTTCTGGATTTCAGATAGGCAGTCGCTCCAACTGCTCCAAGTAATCTATGGAAACTCAGCTGCATCTGGTTAGACTGGAACGTGATCACGACCTAGTTGGGAAAAGGCACAGTGATTTTTGCTTGACAATTACGTACCAATTTGTAGCCATGTCCTGTGTCTCCACGAGGATTTTCTGTAACGTATATATACTGTGGTTCTGGTACGCAAAAAGCATCTGAAGGACACAGGCGGGTTTTAGACGCCCACGCGCTCCAGCCTACTGCGACAAAAGTCATGGGATAATTTCTCACCTTCAATCATATAGAAGATGATTGATCTTATCTCTCGTGGAATTATTTAATAACGTAAACTCTTGGTAGGCAAGTAATAAGCGCAATACCAGTTCTTAAAGAACAAACAAGCAGTCGGAACCTGTACGAGTCACCTAACGATCTAATCGCAGATCTGTATCGTTATCATCGTAGCTACTATGTCACGTACTTGCTCCACCGACTATGCTAATCTGGCGACAAGAAAAGCCTTATCATGACGTGTTAGAATGTCAAACGTGCAAGTGACGAAGAGGGATGCAGCTGTGCAACTTATGTAGCACCGTCTCTTTAACAATTCAGTTTAGGTCTCGTGAGAAAAGTTCGTGGTAGAGCCTCTGTACCTCTTTGACGAGTTTTCAACATTTAATGCCAACATCTCCAACTTCAAAGTCAAAATTCCGTCCGTAGATAACCTGCATTGACCTGCAGTACACTCAAATTATTGACTGATCAACTTTCTTGCACTCCAGATCAATACAATCAATCAAATCCAACGTCTCAGCATGTATCATGTATCTCAGTCCTAGGAAAACCCTCAAGAGAATGTCCTGGGGCAATAATAATAAATATTTATATGAGTGAATGGCTCTAACGTGACGTATAAGGACTCGAACGATTAATTCTACACGATTTATCGATCCTAACAACCGTCCACTCCTGCGCATTTGTCAGTCAGACATTACTCTTGGATACCATGCTACAATAGATCTTATTAATGTTTCGCTTAGAGGTTTTAATAGTTTCTTGTTGATAGATAACTTGTCTAGGAGAATAACCATTTTTGTTACCCGTTTGTAACGTTGTCATTAGTTGTCTCAAGGAGTAGGGATTGAAGGATGCGCTCTACTCACAATTTATTTTTCATTAGAACTTATAAGTTCTAAGAACATCATCACTACTTCCGTGTACATCACATACGTCAGAAGCACCTATAGACCGTACTATTCAGAATAAACATATTGACCTCGCTGTTGTTATATATTTTCCGCGAATTCGTCCCCTCCAGAAGTTCACAAGAAGAATGCAGTAGAATAGAATAAACTTTACTGTACAACAAAAAACAACACATACGATACCAGACAATCTTAGTATCTTAATTATTTTTCCAAAATGAAAAATCTAAGTTATTATTCCTTATAATATCAAAGATCTAGCAGTGGAAGTCCTGTCAAAATCGATTCAGCCGTTTCGGAGATTAGATCCAACATGTAGACACACAGAAATTAAAAAAAAATGCATTTATTAATCAAATATACCTTTATTATGCAATAAGTAAAAATCAGCTAGATTGAAATTACAAACAAACACGATTTTATTCACATATTGTAGGTATGTATAGATATAAAACACCAATCAGTTATCGTTTAGCAAATTAGAAATTTCTGCATGGTATATAGCACCTACTTACTTATTATGGCCGAGACCCAGTAGGCTAACCAACCTAACCTCGGGCTAGGTTGGTTCGCTTTGTTTGGGGCGATGTGAGTTACCTCTTGGATTCTTCGGTGTTGCCAACAATTGCCCGAGATGGTCTAAAGTCTGTTTGAAAAGTCAAACGACTTGGAAATTCAACAGGAATTTTCATCCAAAAATAATACACTGTAGCGACATGTATGGCGTGATATGACTACTAAATCTACGAAATCCTGCATCGCGCAAATAGTTTGTCCGCGCGAGGTATGTGGGACTTCACTCTGTTCCGCATATCTACCTTTAAAACACCAATTCTGAAGCTGCCATACAGACCTGAACATCGAGCCGTTACGTCGCAGTTAGAAAGCTATCATAAAAAATGCCTACATACCTAAGCACGGTGAAATTGGCCATAGTTTGCAATTTAAGTATACAATTAACCAATTAAAACGAATCAAATGTGTAAATTCGGTGGATACACGCTACTGAGTGGTAATGTGCTGTTTTACAGTTACCGCGAAAGTAATTTTCATGGAAATAGAATGTGCGTGTTTTAGCAGTGATGTCTGATGACATTAATTTTAAGCAATTCGCAATACTTTCTGAGGGTCAACTGATGCTCAAACGCGCCAGTTCTAGTATTTAATAACACAAAACTTTTCACATGTTTTCTCACCTGACTGTACTACTTTTTCCTTTTTAATTCTGCTAGGCTTTTGATGAAATTTCCGGCTTCCGTCAAAATAGGTCGCAATGTCGCAACTTTGACCGAAGTAGTACATTCTTAAAAGTAGAACACACATAATATGCCTACATCGTCGCTTTCCATCAGGTGAGATAGCGGTCAAGCGCGAACCTACAAACAATAAAAAAAAATATATCACACACACGCTTACTTCACATATACACACACATCACACTTGTACACTTTAATCTTTCTAAAATGTTATCATTTTTGGCAAGTTGCAAGATTTAAATTTTATAATACAGTCAAGTTAAAATAAATCTCTTTTTCTACTGATTGACATGTTTTTGCTCTTTACTAAGTCAATATTTTGATTGTCTCCAGACTACTAGAAGTGAACGGCACATCAGTGTTAGCGTGCCGCAGCCAGGAGGAGCTGCAGCGCACCACGAGTGCAGCCAACCCGGCGCGGCTGGTGCTCTTGCGCAACACCAGCGCGCAGCCGCCGCACCCACCCAACGGCTTCTCTCAAGTGCGTATGAACTCATTAAATTAAAAATTACATAGGAAAAAAGTCTGCGAGTCATAAATGTTTTTGATTATTTTTTGTAGGTACTGTTGAAAAACGCCATTTTGTAGGGGTTGTACAAAGTTTATTAAATATATAGGTGATGATGATTACACAATACACAGAATAGGTCTAGATACAGTCGCGCGCGCACGTGCTATATCTAAGGGCGTGTAAGGCCGACTGGCGACTTGATCAATTGTGGGCATTTACTACCTTATATTACAGTCTCTTTGCTCCGCCTCGGCTGCAATGGTCAAGTTTGCACAATAAAGCATCAAAATTTCCTTACTGTTCAACGTCTTTCTTTATTTACTATTTTAGAACGAAGCAGCATCACTACGAGCAGAATTAGGGGCACTGAGGTCTGCAGCAAACGACGCGGAGAAGGCGAAGGAAAGCCTCCGTTCCGATAACACCAGGCTGACGCACCGCATCTCTTACCTCGAGGAACAGGTTGCCGAACTGCTCAGCAGACATACACAGGTGACTATGGAGATATTATTTCAAACTTTGATCTATAATCCGTACAACTTGCTTCACTTCTTCCCTTACGATGTCGCCAGCTCATTAGCATCACTTGTTGCAGTTACATTCAGTGAGCAGTAACGACAGCTGCATCACAGTGAACAAGACAAAGAAGAACGTCACCAACATCAGCATCACGACGGAACCTCATCAGAAGCCCAGTCCCAAGTCCGAAGTGCAAGTGTTCCAGAAAGGACCCGACATTACTGCCATCGTCGCCAAACTACCGGGACTGGACGGCGTGGAGAATAATTTACCAATGATTAGACCTAGGTCTAACGCTTCAGGAGCATCTTCCAGAGCAGCTGTCTCCCCCAGAGCATCACCTCCCCTGAACCACCGGTCCCACAGCTCCCACAGCCTGGAGCACAAAGCCGAACGAATGCGTCACTCTCTCTCCCATCACTGCATTCACGGAGCCATCGACTACAGCGCCGAGACCGACGCAGCGATACGCATGATCGAGAGGAACCAAAGACACATAGAGAAACAACGAATGAAAAACGAGAGGCTGAGTCGGTCCAAGTGTGAGGACTACTTCAGGTCAGACAGCGACTTAGACATGCGGGACACACACTCCACTGCCAGTGTCGATCCACGACATTACGAGATCAAGAAAGCAGCTGACAGAATAGAAGAAAGCATCAAGAAGACCAACTGGGCAGAGAGGAAAACCCTTTCAATAATCGAGCAACTAAAGCTGTCTCAACGTTTAAGAAAAATGAAGAAGAATGACAGCTCCGAAGATATTCAGCTGGAATCTGAAAGGCATTACATGTATCACAGAATAGACGGAAAAGTATTAGAGAACGCCCACAAATCCAGTAGAAGAACATCCAAACTACACTCGAGGAGCGCCAAGTCTTCAGAATTTGAATCAGAGTCAGACTTTCCAAACGGAGACATGTACAGCAGCTCGCCACGGATAGACTACGGTTCAGAGACATCCCGGATGAGTCATTATAAGAAGAATGAAGACAGAAAAGACAGCGACGTGAAGTCTCGACCGACGCCTCCCCGGAAGCCCTTACGTCTGTCCCTTCACAAAGCTAGAAGTGCACATTCTTTGATAAACGGCAGTGAATCTGAGACGCCGAGCCGACCGGCTTCTGAAGCAAAGCATACTGACACCGAGTGCAGCAAGAGGCCGGTCAAGCGAACGCATGCGGCTGACAAGTGGGCGCGGGAGAGGATCCGCGACGCGGGCCGAGCCACGCCACGCCCACAGAGGAAGCACCTCAACGGCCTGAGCGCCTGCGAAGCCCCGGCGGCTGATGACCTGTACCCTGAGAATACCCACATGCCTGTTAGAATAAACGGTAGGACTGGCAAGTGGTGTTAGCAGTCATGCAAAGGTCTGCCTGCCGAGGCAAATAAGCTATCGATTAAAATAAATGGCAAAAATGAGGCTGAAAGTTACATTATGTAATTTTTTTAATCAAACTTGATTTTAGATTTTTCTATACTTACAATATTTTAAAATCCTTTCCAGTGAAAAGTGGAGTTACAAATTAGAAAATTATAATAGGATGTTGCCACAAATAAAATAATAATATTATTATAGAAAACTTCATCAGCAGTGTACAGAAATTATGAGTAAAATAGAGGATAATGTAAATACACCGTATGTAAGCACCCACCGCGCAATACTCACCTAATGTAACGTATTTATTTAAGACTAAGTTGTAAGCAGGCTAAGATGTGTACATGACAATAAACGTATTATGCCTATACTTGGTGATCTCATTTATGCAATAACCTTTACACATATTGTAACTAAATGACGAGTCTACCTCGTTTCTTTCGTTGTCACAAGCAACTGCCGAGGGGTCCTGGGTTTTTTTTATGGTGAGAAAAATCATCCATGACAACCCCCGCTCTTGGGCGGAGCGGGAGATAGTGTCAGACTCTTACTGACTAAAAGCCCACCCCGTTCCTTCGTACCGGGGCTTGAGCTATCTTTCGAATTAACCCTGGCCCCAGTAGGCTTCGACCCAGCTGGGCCCTTGCTGTTGCTGACTGGGGTCCTGAGTTTAATTCCTAATTCGCGTGAAAATTGCTATTTTGTTTTTACTATAGCGACCCTGACGTTGCAAGTTAGTGGTGTGATGCGGGGGCATGACGCCCGGTACTTCGGAAGGCACGTAAAGCCGTTGGTCATGTTATCCTGTACCTGACCATTTCGGCCTTTACGGATTGCTGTCCTGTTAAACTATGACGGTAAAGGATCACAGGTGCAATTCCGAGCAAGCTTGAGCACTATAATCCACCAATCTATCTACTGGTGGCCTATCTCTCCAATCGGTAGGCATACGTCCGATACCTATATCAAAACGAATTTAAAATTCGATTTCAAACACAAATCGATATAAAAAAAATATTAACAGCCAACTACGTACATCTACGAAATAAAAAACACGCTTCATAATAAAATCATTATAATTATTATTACTAGCAACGAAAACAAAATCGACATTATTATGTACACCAAATTAATATCGTATAAACATTTATCGTAACTTCCCCAAAGCTGGGCACGCACTCTACTGATCTTGTTTTCATTTAAAGCATCCTAGGACACTTCTATTTCGACGATATTTCGGTACCATACGCCGCGTACACACATCGCGAGGCGTGCGACGCGAATGGTTCGTCTCGCATGCCTCGGGTTGTGTGGACGTGTGTGCTCGTGCCGTGCGCTCCGTGTGGACGGACAGGTGCTGTTTGTGAGGCCGATACCGAGACACTGTGCGTGGTGGTTTGAATGCTCAGCTTGAATATGTGTCGTTCGGGACGCACGCATAAATATACCGTCGTATGCTTCGGGTTGAAGCATGCGTGACGAATCATTCGAAACGCACGCCTCGCGATGTCGGCTATAGATTCGTTACTTTTAAAGCTATAATCTGACAGCTCAATATCTACGACAGTAGAGTGTGAACCAAGCTAAAGTCGATATAAATAATCAACTTTGGTTGAATATGACATATCTTTTAGTGAAAAAAACTTTCGTAACTTTTACTTATTAAAAAGTCAAAAGGCAGGCCGGCTGCCATTCAAAGCACTTTTGTGCAGCCTCTGACTATGGTGCGTTTTTTATCTAACAACATTTTTGCTTCATTTCAATGTCGTGAAAAATACTCAAACCAAACGAAACAGAGCAACTGATATAGCGCAAACTATTGTAAATATATTGGAAAATCAATTTTGCGCTCGACTATCTGATAGTGTACAATCAAATCGAGACCAATATTGAAATTCAATAACACAACTACAGATAATTGATTCAAAATTGGTTATATTTAATTTCATTGATTTCAATAATAAACGAAGAAATATTTAGCAAGATTAATTCTTTAATTCTAAAAGAACCTTAGCATTATAGAGAAACATCGTAATATAATTCATTATCCGACCAAAGTTGTAATATTTATTATGACACAATATATAATGCGCTGCGTACAAATGGTCTCGTCTCGTCACGAGACGGAAGGTACTAAACACTGACTAGGTCCTTGTCGTGCCCAAATAACACTAGACAATATAAACGATGATCAGAATCAGAAGCAAGAATACACTGATCGCGCAGCATGGCGCACTGCCCAATATGTGAGCCAACGAAATAAATGCGCTCAACACACACAAGTTAAATAATAACATCATAATAGGAAGCCAGTAAGTATAATGTTTAGATAAAACTAAAACTAGCACAGCTGTGTCAAGATTACGTACTTGTCCGACCATTTGGACGCCAGCGCATCCACAGTCTTACTTAATATTAATATAAACTAATCTACGATAACTGCAGTACTCGCCAAGGAGCGGCGTAGAAAATGTTACATACTCTATACTTCATTGCACACGGCAGAGACTAGTACGTGCACACGAGCTGCCCTTTACTCGCCAGAAATATGTTTTTCTAAAATTACTTTTTGAGGAATAGTGTTCATTCCAAAAGTATCAGCGATTGTTTGTTGTAAGATGATTTTCTGTACAGCGAAAGTCGAATACAACATAAAAGGTCAGTCTTGGCGAAGCGCGTGTACTTGTTAATGAAATGGTGTGCAGTCAGTTTAGATTGTAACTGGATAGGTGTGCTCGTTTCGTCTCCAGTCTCGGCCGCGTACCACATGGCGGCTCATTTTGAAATTCGAAGCTGACATTACATCCAGATCTATGGAAGTGGCCGAGCTTGGCCTACATGAAGGTTATTTACATACAAAAAAGGTTTTTACTCTGAATGTGATCGAGCGACTGGTTTTTCAATTCTTCATAATAGTCTTGCTCCTATTATCCACCTTTTTAACGACGCACTATGTTGCACAGTCAGAGTGGTTTTTGATGCCTACGGCTTAAGGTAACTTACGTGTATACATATAATTGAGAAAACTAATATTAAACTTTATATGGCTCTAAAACATTTATGACTTCAGAGATAGATTAATAAAATACGGTATATATGGGTAAATCCAATCACTGGAGAACATCTGTATGGTGATTTGACCCGATTTAAAGACAGAAATAATTATGATTATTTTTTGGAAAATGTATAATTGTCGAGTAGACTGGGTAATACAGATGGCCAGTTATTGAAGTTCAATACAAGTATGGTTGACTGTACAGTTGACACATCCAGTTACTTGTGAATATTCCTGTAGAGCTACATATTTTAGATTGAAAATGACTGCGTGAATCTACTTAAAAAATACACAGCTAGTCGCTCGTCTAGTAGTGGAGTTTATAATCGACTAGGTGTGATTTTCGATGATAAATCGACTAATATTTATACGACTAATATACGCAGGTTTTTCAAAATAAATATGAGGCATCGAATATTTGAATGTTTTCGCGTTGAAAGCCTTGACAGGAGATAGTTGTTTGCAAGAGGAATACACGGTGTCATTAGTGCTTACCTACATATCATTGGGTGCAAACATAAAGAAACAGGTTACCGGTGCAGGCAAGTCTGCACGGGTCGGTCTCGGTACCGATCGGTGCAGCTATAACTCTCCCGTGTGTTCTTATGCGCTCATATCATATCACAAAGAAACAGGTTCACACTTGTCGGTACCGACTGCCTGGACCGAGTCATACGGGTTTAAGCATGCGCCAGTGTAGTGTTTTACTCATACAGATTTACCTATTTCTTTGTGATTTTACCGGTACCTATCTGTACCGACCCGTACCGACATATAGGGACTGAAATACCTGTATATTTATGTTTGCACCCATTCGCTGTAAATATCTTTCGTGGCAATTTATAATTTACTTTAACAAAGTAAGCATAAAATTCGGATTTCAATTTAATAAGTACTCTGTCAGTCGTTCTACTAATTTTATGAAATTGAAGTATTATGAGCATATGTTATAGAAAATTGTAAATTGTCGCAACAAAGTGGTGAATTTTCCGTCCTTCTGTAGGCGGGCAGTGCGCAGGCGTGGCCGCGTGACGACAGACACGGTGCTCAGCTAAGACTTCCCATCGACTTAGAATTCGAAGCAGCGTCCGAGGTTGACGTACTTTTTCAGCGCGTATGGTAACGGCAGTTCCTTGAACAACACAAGACTTTTTTTTTAAATCTGTTCAAATTTAAAGCGTTAAAAATGTAGGAAATATTTTTCTATGTGAATTACTCTAACGGACCCACAATCAAACCACCATCAAAAACGTGTCACTGAATATATAGGGTGACTGTAATTAGTAACCGATATATTTATACACGTGATTTATTATACTCATGGTTACCTATAAACAACTTTCCCAAAGAAACTTTTTTTTTATACTCATTAGTTATATCACAATAAAGCTCCGATGTTGGCTGCGTAACGCCGTTGTCTCATGTGCTTTACCTTTAATCTTTTGAATGTCTTATGTTACACAGTTCGACATAAGCAATTGTCTTTTTATTGTGTCTCTAATTACGGCATTCAAATAGTCAATAGTGAGCACCCGCGCCGCTTGCAAAGCCATCGATGTTCGCGAAATGTGAACACCGATGGGCGCGAACCGATGAATGACCGCGGTGGGCGCGAATTTGCACGAACATCTGTTTTGTTATTATGATAAAACTAATAATGATAATACCAAAATTTTCTTTTTGTGCGCCTACCATATTGTCTCTTCACCACCCTAGGTTGACTGGTAGAGAATGCCGAAGGCATTAAGTCCGCCTATGTACTTTTTTTCTAAATAAATAAATAAATAAGTATAAAAAAGTTTCTTTGGGAAAGTTGTTTGAAATCATGAGTACAATCACGTGTACAATTATCGGCCACCGCCTGTCACGCTATACCACGTTAAATTTTAATCGTTTTAATCCCGTGGAGGGTCGAAGCCAGGTCGAGCATGAAACACTATCGATTTATAAAGATAAAATTAAAAATAAAATCCTTTTTTTTTAATAACTCGAACCAATTCTCGCATGAGTGAATAAATAATGCAAACCATAAGTAGGCACCATTCCACAATAACAATAATTATGCGTGCGCCTAGTCAACGTGGACTCACAAAAAATAGCCAATCCTAGATCAAACTCCGCCCCCAAACCCTACTTGATTGGCAATGCAACGCAGCGCGCGCCTTGTGTGCCCCGCGCACTCCGCGCACTAAGTGCAGCGCGTGAGTGACACACGTCATGGAATAATTCAGTTACTCTCAAGATGTCATAGATGTGTCGTCGCGCGAAAATAATGGCGTCTCGGAATTACGTGTATTCCAACCTGGCGTTGGTCCCACATTTTTAAATACGCCATAACTAACAGGCCCGTAGAGATTTATTTTTACATGCAATGTAATTACCTAACACTTTTAGCAAAAGTAATTAATTTATTAGGTATATCTTAGGCGCAAAACAGTTAAGCCCACCATAAGTCTGTAAAAGTAAGAAGAAAAATTAGGAATGATTTTATTTATTTTACCTGAATATCAGCTGAGCGAGTCATGACCTCTCGACCAACGTCGACGCGCGACAAAGGTACCTACTCGTGGAGATACTATTTAGTTGATGCATTTTGCGAGTATTACCGTGTCACTTGCTGTTTTTTTTTTTTTTAATGTTATATCGCTCTGCAAGCTTTGGATGAATAGTATTTTGTAAGTGAAACCACCAGTTCAAAGGATTAAAACGATCACAATTTAACGGTGTATAGTGAAAAACCTAACACTTATTCAATGTTTAAATAAAAAGATGCGGTACCTTAACGCCTCGCTTCATGAGTATAGAGAGTCGCACGCGGCGTGCGTCGGCCGTGTTGCGTGTGGGGCGCGGCTCGGCAGCGTCGCGGCGCTCGGCAGCGCGCCGCTTGCAGCGCCGCCGCCCCGCCGACGACGACGACGAGCTGTGCGAACCTTCCGACGACGAGCCCGACGCGTTGTGTGCCGCGCGCTTCAGCGTCCCGCGCTTCTCGTAGTACCGACCTGAACAAACATACACGTTAGGGTCTGCGCACACAAGAGACAAGGCGTCTTAGACAGACTTGTCTAAAACGTCTGAGACGTCGTAAACAAAACAGTCTTGTCACAGACGTCGTAGAAAAGTCTGAGATGTTTTAGACAAAACAGTTTTGTCGCAGACGTGTCTAAGACGTGAAGAGCGCGCCCGCTCCAGTGCAACGACTAAACAACCGGAGAGTGCGCGCAACCTAAACACAAATTATTGTATTTTCAATCACCGCCACTCGGACAAATCCTAAAGTTTAATAAACCTATTGCAATATAGTTATTAAAGTCGTTTCACTTAATCAACACAGTGACCCAAACATCCTTACTACTAAATTTGAACTCGAAATCTGAGACACTATCAAGTTCTCAACGTAATGGATATCAAAAGTTAGGCTCTCCTTATCTGGCACTTATGCTGAACCGGATTTATTTTGATGCAGCCATATTTATTTATTTTTTAATATTTTAAATGGACAACCCACTTTTAGAAAGCTCGTTCTGGATTTTATTATTAATCAATATTATCGTCGTTAATTTAGTTAATTTTTTCGTTTACTCAAATTCATACCACATAGGTTAATCAAACAGTATCTCATCATCAGTCGCTAAGTTTTTTTATTCTTTGTATTATAATTTCCCTTTTTAGGGTTCCGTACCTCAAAAAGAAAAAACGGAACCCTTATAGGATCACTTTGTTGTCCATCCGTCTGTCCGTCTGTCTGTAAGACCCTTTATCTCGAGAACGCGTGGAGGTATCGAGTTGAAATTAAAACCATATACTCGGTATACCGCCGCCATAATAGTCAACAGCCATAATATTATACGACGTAATATTCATTTGCCCTACTCTTATTTGCTATATTAGTCACGTGCTAGAAGCTTTGTTTCCCGTAAAGTCACTTACCATAACATCATTTGTCAAAATCATTGTAAGCCCTAATTATCACATTCCCTAATTATCACGTGTCCTAATTATCACATGCCCTAATTATCACATGCCCTAATTATCACATGCCATAATTATCATATGCCATAACATCATTTGCCATCGACATTGGGTATGTAACGGTAGTTATATCAGGAGAAACAGGATGGGGATGGCGCCATCCCCTTCGTGGTTATTTTTTTATAAACCACACAGAAGTAGGAGCCCCGCGAACGTCAACCAAGCCCACCATCAACCATAGAATATTTTAAGGTTTGGTTATCCTCTTCGTGGTTATTTTTTTATAAACCACCAAGAAATAGTTTGGTTAGGTGCCATTTGAGTTATTATGGCATTTAAATGTTATGTCTAATAATCATTATGGCGTTTAAATATTATGTTTGATAATTAATATGGCACTTAAAAATATAAAAAACAATACGTATGGCACTCGTATCTTCATCTAAGTTTCGGGCAATTAACATAGCTAAATATTTATTAAAAATAATTCGTTACTCTACATAACCAAACAAACTTAAAGTATTTATATTAAAACCTAAATAAATACCTAACATATATAAATAAATAAAATACAAAAACACAAAGTGCACTTAGGCGTCGAAGTACAATTATGTTACTCTCAAAGATCGAAATTTATAGGGCACGTCCCGTTTATTTCACAGACCCATACACGACACAACACAACCCAACACACGCACCATCACACATATATACACATACAATTGCACACTAATATCTGTTAAACATTTTGCTTGAATTTATTTATGTTGTTAAAATAAAAAATTGTAGTAATACAACTCGAGGGGATCGGCACTGTTACTTCTTAATACAGGCTATTTCATAGCCTAGCAAGGAGAACAGAACGTCACCCACTTGATTGTCAGAAATGTAAAACTACCCACTTTGTGAAAAATGTAAAATGCTCTGCAATCTGTTTTATATATGAATAAAGATTATTATTATATTATTATTATATTATTATTTATTTATTTATTCGTTGACCCAGAATCCTGAAATTTGGCACAAAGTAAGGTCTTATAGCACAGGTATAGGAAAAAATCTGAAAACAGTAAATTTGTTGTTACCTACGTAACAAAAAAAAAAAAAAAATATTGCAATTCGGTAAAATCTTCGATATTCTATTCGGGAATTGTAGTTTGCACGGAACCCTCAGTGCGCGAGTCCGACTCGCACTTGCTTAGTTTTTTTTTAATTATTAGCAACTCATAAGTATAATTTGATGGTTACTGCGTCAATAAGGCAGTAAGGCATTTTGTAAAAAGTAAAAAGCCTTACCTCCAACAAGATTAGAGTCGTTCTCGAGGTCGCTATGCGTCATGTCGTCGTGGTCGTGGTTGCAGCAGCCCGACTTGGCGGGCGATGAGCTGCTGGACGTAGTGGTGCCCTCACCGATGCCGCTGTCCAGCTTCTTGCGCTTGCGTTCCTCTTTTGACGTTTCCGTGGTCTCCTCTTCGCTAGACGACTCGTCTTTGTTGATGAGCATTGTGTTCTCCCAGTCCATGCCGCGCGACGTGCTTGGAATCTCTTTGCCCAGATATATCTCAACTTCGGCCGGGACCTTTAGAGGATCTGACTGTGAGCTGCCGTCTGTCTTTGTGGAGGTGTCAGAGGTTCCGGAGGTGTCGGAGGATCCGGGTGCGTCGGCAGCCTCGGGCGCTTGGGGCGCTTGGGGCGGGTCCGCGGCCACGTCGGGGCGCGGCAGGTTGCGGTGGTCGTCCTGGAACTCGAAGGTGAGCAGGCCGCGGCAGGCTCGCGTGGGCTTCGTGCTGGGGTCGGGCTCGGGCAGGTGCTCGGTGACGTTGCCGGCGGGGTTGGCGAAGGCGGCGGCGCGCTCCAAGCGGATGACGCGCTCGGCGCGCGCCGGCCGCTCCACGCGCAGAGTGCGCAGGTGGGGCCGCTCGGCGCGCGCACGGCCCGGCCGCGCGGGCCTGTCGCCGCCGTCGCTGCCGCTGCCCCCACTTCCGCTTCCACTTCCACTTCCACCGCCACTGCCGTCTCCGGCCGCTCCTCGGGGTGCACCTCCGTCTCCGTCTTCGTCTCCGTCGTCGCCGCCTCCGCCGTCACCTCCGTCGTTGTCGTCGTCGTCGTCGTCGTCTTCGGAGTCGGAGGGCGAGTCGAGCGAGTCGAAGCGCAGCGCGCCGGCGACGCGGTTCTGCCCCATGCTGAGCACGAGGCTGAGCAGCGCGTTCATCTCGTTGGCGCCGTTCACGTGATCCAGGTCGTGCAGCGCGTTCAGTCCCTCTGTAAGTAAATGTAACCTGTAGTCTCAAGACGAAAGTCCATTACCAGCGTGTTGCCATATGGCTCCAAAACGTGGTCGCTCACAATGAGCCTCATCAGGCTTAGGAGTCATCTAAAGGTCTACGGAAAGAGACTATGATCGGAATTTTCTTGCGTGATCGCATCAGATATAGAGATTTACAGTTGCTGACATAATCCGAAGAATCGCCAAACTTAAGTGGCAGTAGTCAAGGCACATTACTCGCAGAACAGATAGTCGATTAAGTCGAAAAGTTTTGGAATGGCGACCGCGTACCAAAGGAGGAAGACGCAGCCTTCCACAAGGTGGACCAACGGTGAGAGTATGCAGCCGCGCCGGGCACTGCTCGTCTAGCACCGCGCTACGTACCGACATCGCTGTCGTCCTCGATGGGGATGCATATGCGGCGGGGGCAGGAGTTGGCGGGCTGCGGGCGGCGCGGCGGCGGCTCACGCAGGTGGGGGTGGCGCGCCAGCACCTGCAGCCGCGCCGGGCACTGCTCGTCTAGCACCGCGCTACGTACCGACATCGCTGTCGTCCTCGATGGGGATGCATATGCGGCGGGGGCAGGAGTTGGCGGGCTGCGGGCGGCGCGGCGGCGGCTCACGCAGGTGGGGGTGGCGCGCCAGCACCTGCAGCCGCGCCGGGCACTGCTCGTCTAGCACCGCGCTACGTACCGACATCGCTGTCGTCCTCGATGGGGATGCATATGCGGCGGGGGCAGGAGTTGGCGGGCTGCGGGCGGCGCGGCGGCGGCTCACGCAGGTGGGGGTGGCGCGCCAGCACCTGCAGCCGCGCCGGGCACTGCTCGTCTAGCACCGCGCTACGTACCGACATCGCTGTCGTCCTCGATGGGGATGCATATGCGGCGGGGGCAGGAGTTGGCGGGCTGCGGGCGGCGCGGCGGCGGCTCACGCAGGTGGGGGTGGCGCGCCAGCACCTGCAGCCGCGCCGGGCACTGCTCGTCTAGCACCGCGCTACGTACCGACATCGCTGTCGTCCTCGATGGGGATGCATATGCGGCGGGGGCAGGAGTTGGCGGGCTGCGGGCGGCGCGGCGGCGGCTCACGCAGGTGGGGGTGACGCGCCAGCAGCGCCGCGCGCATGCTGCGCCGCACCACCGCGCGCGACAGCACCTGCAGCCGCGCCGGGCACTGCTCGTCTAGGTTGACTGGGGAGAAACCATTATGTTGATATGCAATTTGAAGCTGATTGTTACCCATACCTAAGATACACAGACCACACACAGAACTAAGAGCTGTTGATGAATCTTAATTAATATTTTTTTGAAGTGAAAACTTCTTTAGCGGCGTTGAGCACTTTTTCTGTAATGGGTATAAAATCTTAAACTCGCGTCAGGACACGTGACCCTGATCGAAAAAGCGTAAGACGGCGACGTCATCGATATCTAAGTACTAGATAGGGCGTGCTGAACACTCACTTCAAACGAATCCTTTGCACTGAATTGTAGGCTAATTGACATTGATGACTTTAGGGCAATTTTGACGTTCATACAGTTGAGAGCGGAGCTTATAAATTCAAAAGAAAGTGAATTTGGGACGTAAATAATAATTCAGTAGTCATGAAAATAAAATAATTGATTATTCAAGCAATTTAATTGCTTCAAATTTCGTAATAGTATGTTAGAAATTATATTATTTTATTTAAAAGATTTTCCATTTTACAATCATAGACTAAAACATGCAGATGTTCCATCCCACAAAAACCGGGTTTTTTACCTACAACTGATTTAGTGAACACGAATTTGCATGATGTTTTATTCCGTTTGTTTTCTTTTTTTAAATATTCTGTTTAATATTTTTTTCTTTTTGTATAAATAATAGGTACCAATGAATTCCGTCAAATTCAATAAATATGAATACGTCTGTTTTGCGATACTGTAAAAACTCAGGTTCAGTTGAATTTGTAGTCATATGTGTAATATAAGTGATACATCACTAAGTGATCATTACTGTTATTGAGATTTCGTCCTTCATAAACTATAATTATAATTATTTCAAGTTTGTTCACTCTGGTCAGCCGAAAAGAGAAAAATTGATAAAATATCTTAAGAGGATAGACGTGACAACACGTGGCTTCCTACAAAATATCCTTTTATCTGCTCTTCACACTTTTAAACTGATGATACTAAAGCTGGAAAACGTTTTCTAATGAGTCGGTTATTCCTTGCAGTAATGCTATTCCTTCAGAATGTGAAAGTGATTCTTTAAAACATTTATAGCTTTCCCCTACATCATTAAACCAAGTGCAAATTTCTGACTCCGAATCAATTTTTGATTCGCCCCGAAAAATAAAGTTGAAAATAGATTTAAAAAAAGTTTTAGTTTTTTATGTAATTTAATTCATGCCCATTGCTCTCAAAAAGGTGAAGGAAAACATCATAAGAAAACCAGCATATTTCAAAGACATGCGACATTCACCAACCCGCACTTTACCTTCACTTTTCTTGGACTGACCGACATTTGACTATTCAAAAGTGCCTGTAAATGGTCTATTTGAAATAAATGCTTTGATTTTGATTTTGATTTTGCACTGGGCCAGCGTGGTGGTTTACGGCCCATTCCCTCTCCTAGAGAGAAGGCTTGAGTCCCAGCAGTGGGAACATTAAAAAGCTGATTACGCTATAGTTATAGTTGTTGTTTGTTTTGTTACTAAATATTAGCAGCGCAGTCCTGACCATCATTTTCTGGTGGTTCAATGGTTTCATTATTTTACACGATTTTGAATTCACTAATTATTAGACGTATTTTTCTGAATTTACACTAACGTGGACTATTGGTAAAATTTTTAAATAGAGTTTTATTGTAATGTGAAGTATTGTAGGCAAAAACTATGTCACTTCTGCGGTATAAACATCTATATGGATAACATGTCATTACACTATTTTGAACTAAACGCGTAAGTACTTCGAAATTCATGGCGCTTAAGACGTTTTGGTCGTGAAAAAATTATCCTCTAAAAGCTATCAGCGCTTTATATTTTAATAGTTCTGTTAGACGACATAATGCCAATGTAGCGCTGCAGCAGATTTTCGTTTTAACTTTTCAATATTTTGACAAATCTTTTCTATGAAAGGACCTGTCTATCACTAGAATATAAGTCAATGGGCGACGTTGATTTTTCGGAGAGATAAACTTTTTAATGTAAAATAATTGTAATAGTTTTAAAGTGTTAAATTTTTAATGTAATATAAATTGTCATGTTTGTGTACGATAGCGCAATAAATGAATATTGTATTCTACCACATAAATGATAGTACTTTTATACTGATAAAGCAATTGGTGCAAAATTATTCCCTAACCATTCCAAAATATCAAACATGCTCAACGTTAATAATTAAGTTTTCACTTCTGCCGGCACTCCCGGAGTGCAACCCGTCTTTTTTTATAAAACAATTATGGCAAAGTTGTAACTGTAAGCTCGTTAGTAAGCTGTCTGTGAGTGAATCAATTCATAAATAAATATACCTCTAACACCCAAAAGCGGGAAAAGATACTGTTTTTATATCACCTTCAACATGTAATTACTATAATATTTAAAACCTAATTAACAAATAGCCATATTATCTGTGTATATAAAAAGCAAAGAGAGAAGATAAAATTTCACAGTAACAAATATCAACCTGTAAAATTGTGTAAATTTAGCTGTTATCAGACCGACAAAGACTAGTGATTAAATAGAGAAGTTAAACAGCAGTGGAGTATTTAAAACATATTTCTGACTCTGTCACATGACGTAGGTCAAAATTCAAAACATAACATCGTTTTAATATGCGTATATTAAAACGATGTTATGTTTTTGTCTATTTTGAATACGTTGTACGCTAATCGGCCTCATATTATTATTTTTTTTAATATGAGCAGGCCAAGTGTGAATATTACCATTTAATATTAAAAAGTTTTTGAAAACTAAATAGTGAACGCAGTATCATACTAGGAATAGAGAATTCTTTGTAGTCTTCCTTGGTGGGCACTCGGAGCGTCGCGAACGACACGTTGAGCAGGCTGCGGCAGTTCCAGTTGTCCACGGCCGTGCGCTTGATCTGCACCAGGTTGTCGTTCAGCGGCATCACCAGAACGCCACCCACCTTCACCAAAACGTTTACCAACGTTAAGCCTTGCATACACACCATCATTGTGCAAAATAACGGCCCGTTCCCTTGCCGCTGTGAGCGGTAGCTATGCACAGGGCGGCGAGCGGTAAGAACAAAAGTATAAAAATGTTTGAAGCACGCTACGAGACCGCGCCCGCTTTCCGATGCTGCCTTTGTCACGCCGCTCGCCCTTAAGGCCGAAGTCGTGAACATGCCGTAAGGGTTTTTTTTCATTCATTTCAATCACATAACGCCCATGGAGGGTATTTTAAAAACCCATCTATGTCGATAGTAATTATTTTATTTACACAGAAGTCTTGCACAATATTTTTTATTTATTTAAAAAAAGTAACCATGGAGTTTCTTTCTCATTCTACTCCATAGGAACCTAATAAGCTTGGGAACGGACAACTAGTTTCATATTTTTGATCAAGACTCCTTGACAACAGAACTGTTAATAATATAATTGAAATATCTGAAATATCAGTTTAGAATTTGCCCACTTAATAAAAAACTGAGATAAAGCAAAACTGTCACAAAGCTTATGCCAAGAGTGCAGAAGATGATAAAGCTGGAACTACACTGCTCACACGTCTGCCACACACGCCGATCCAGGCACGTCTCCATACATTTTATATGGCAAATAGACTTGTAGAGCTACACTTGGCCACGCCACGAGATGTTGTTCTACGTACAAATCAGGCGTGTTACACGTGTGCATCGGTCTAATGTAGTTCTAGCTTTACTTAACATCCCAATCCAAATTTTGTTTTTCTTTAAAAACATACCCATGCCGCTAGTTCCACGCATTACGACAATGAACCTTATGTTAGAGACCGCTCAGTCTGTACTACCAATAGATTAGACACACATACAGACGAGTACGTTGCTTAGCAGCCCCATCTGCAGGACCTGGAGAGCCCTTACCTAGATCGCGGAGTCAACAGTCAACCCTGCTAACATGAATTCAATCAAAATTAAATCTAATAAAAACTACAATTGAGCCAATTTTATTTGTTTCCATAAGCAGTCTTATCGCCGCAAAATGAAAGAAAAAAAATCTATTCAAATTCAAGCTAAAGTATTAATTAACAAATACCCATGACAGTAGGAATTACAGTTTGTTATAATACAAATATAACAATTTACATAAAAACAATAGAAATATGCTTACTTATACCAGGACCTAATAAAATAAATCCAATTCTGTATACAACAAAAACACATACGATTTTCATGTTAGCAGGTACCAGGGTCCCATGTCTATGATAGGGCCTACCTTGATGAGTTGCTTGAAGTAGTTCTGGTACTGCTCGGGGCAGCCGGCGCCGCAGTAGAGGCGGTCGTAGGGAGTCGTCAGCGGAGGGATGGACAAGCCATTACCTGTGCGGGGAACAGCATATTACACTGGGCCGCAAAAATAACGTTGTAGAAAAATAGCAACATCACAGTTTCACACAGTTATTTTCCGTCAACCCAACAGTTTTTATCGCTCGTATAAATAACAATATGTTATAAACTATACTAATCATGCTTATCTCTATCTCTCGAGAACGTTGAGTTGCCGTTTGATGGACCATTGTTAAGTTTTTTGACAACTCCGGATTTTGTTTTTATTTACACACGATCGGAGACGAAAAGTGTTTAGACGACCAGAGGAACGGTATAACCAAGCGTATTTTGAAGAAAAGGTGCCATTCTGTAGATTATCAATAACGGTTTGGTTACTGGAATATCTTGAGAGAGATTCGAACGGAATTAGTGGAAATAGAAAACCGTTCACTGACTGTTATCAAATACGTATAAGAAAATTTAAATGAGATACACGAGTTAGGGTCTAAACAGACGGACCGCATTGCAACTGCAATCCAACCGCAAATTGCAGTTTACAAACACGACTGCAATAGAACTGCAAACCAAACGAGCAGTCCGATTGCAGTCGTGTGAACTGCACACCGACTGCATCCGAACTGCACCATACCCACCCGCCCGCACGCTTCGCCCTCCCATGCATGTTCGCAGTTCTATTGCAGTCGTGTTTGCAGTTCTATTGCAGTCATGTCAACGGCATTCAAATTGCACTTAAACTACTATTTGCGGTTGGATTGCAGTTGAAATGCGGTCCTTCGTTCAGACCCTTAGAGTGAACTAGTAAACAAATGGTCAAAGAAACCAAAATTTCAGTAAAATTTGTTTAACATCATGCCACGTCGACTTAATGAAGTGATATGGGTTTATGGAGGAAATACAAAGTATTATAACGCCAATAAGCTTTTCTTTTTTATGCAGCGCAGAGCTGCACTCTGGCTATGTTACGAAGATTACACTATTAAAAATATTTTAAACTTTACACTTGCTGTCTTAGACTTAGTCATAAAAAGTATTAATAAAAAAAAGCAACTTCGCAAAACTTAAATATGTTTCATTCAGGTGGTCCTGTAATACTTTTTTATTTTTACAACAGAAACTATGTGAAGACTACTTAATAGATGCAAGTTGAAAATATTATTTTATTACGTAAATACTTTTAATAATTATAATAAACTAGCTTTTGCCCGCGGCTTCGCTCCCGCTATACCCTATTCTACCCTACTATACCTTACTCTACCTTACTATACCTTATTCTACCCCCTAAACTAACCTATTTTTTTTTTTCTATAAGAACCTTCTCATAATAACAAAGACAAAAAAAAATTAGCGAAATAGGTTCAGCTGTTCTCAAGATTATTATAGATATATATTTTAGGTCAGTAAAAAAAAAAACCGGCCAAGTGCGAGTCGGACTCGCCCATGAAGGGTTCCGTAGCAGCAAGTAACATAATATAAAAGTTCTTGTAATGTGTTGTAACTTTGATCGATGTTTTATTATTAGTGTTGTTGTAATTTTTTCGATTTATGACGCATTAAAAAAAAAACTACTTACTAGATTTCGTTCAAACCAATTTTCGTTGGTAGTTTTTATAGTAATGTACATCATATATTTTTTTTGTTTTATCATTCTCTTATTTTAGAAGTTAGAAGTTGTGTCCCCCCCCCCCCGACACACATTTTACCACTTTGGAAGTGTCTCTCGCGCAAACTATTCAGTTCAGAAAAAAATGATATTAGAAACCTCATCATTCAGTATCATTTTTGAAGACATAGGTCTTCAAAAATGATACTGAATGATGAGGTTAATAGATACCCCACACGCATGGATTTGATGAAAAAAAATTTTTGAGTTTCAGTTCTATGTATGTGTAAAAATCTTTATGCGGTTCACAGAATACATCTACTTACAAAGTTTCAACAGTATAGCTCTTATAGTTTAGGAAAAAAGTGACATACGGACGGACGGACAGACAGACAGACAGACAGCCAGCCAGACAGACATGACGAATCTATAAGGGTTCTGTTTTTTGCCATTTGGCTACGGAACCCTAAAAATAAGCAAGCAGTCAATAAAAACTTACCGCCATAAAACTTAGGTTCACAGAACTCAAACTCGTCCAAAGTCGGCGAGTTCTCGATGAACTGGCCGAGTTTCTTGATGGCGTATTCAAGGACGTAGGGATGGACCTCGATGCCGTGGTTGATGCCCGCGGGCCCGATGATGAGCCCCACCAGGGTGCTGAAGTAGCCAGTGCCGGAGCCGATGTTCAGGAACGAGAGCCCCGGCCGTAGCTCTAGTCCTTCTAACACTTCACTGTAACAAAGAAACATATTGGATATAGACACAGTGTGACGGGTGACAGGACAAAAAGGAAGAAAAAACGTGTTCCGCCGAGCCCAATATGCTAATACTAGCAGTAAGTACCTGTAGTGTATGTGAAATAACATGATACATCTGTTATACATCTCGTGTGCTTATGTACAAGCGTCTACGGGAGTGTCACCAGAGCCGCGGGCGAGAGTGGACGTAGAATACTGTGTCCGCGTAATCCTAAGTGCCCATCAGAGGAGGAATAAACCAGACACAACAGTACCGAGACGTTGTCCTGCCCAAAAAACGGGCATTCTATCAGAAAAATAAAATACTTATGGTATACGTAAGTATGTGTAGTGGAGCACTCTATTTTACGTCAAACTCAAAAGAACAGATGCTTGAGCACGCTGTTAAACAGTGCTTGCAAACGTCAACGATGTGAAATGATACTGGAGCAAGCGAACGGTGAATGTGTGTTCTCCACACATACTGCACCAACCGTAGGTAGGTACTGTACCTACGGTTGACAGTTTCTACGTTTCAAGGATATTCAAAATAGACACAGACACATGAAGAGATGCGAAATTGACCTCGCGAATTGGGAGAAACAAGCTCAAAATCGGCAAAATGAGTGTGCAGCGGCACGTACAGGCCTTTGAGAATAAAAGAAGGTTGGAATTAGACCAAAAACGTGGCGACCTCAAAGCTAGATCACCAACAGCAATATTTTATCATATTGTTAATGATGTTCTGACATGCAAGTCACTTGAGCGCACGTAACAGAGCAGAGCAACTGAGTTCACAACCCCCATGAGGAGCCAAGGATTGTGGTCGCTGTGGCCGAAATCGGCTAGATGGCATCATCATCTTCACCTACGGTTGATGCAGTATAGTTGTTGACCCATTGACGGGTCGCGGATTCGGTCTAGGTTTATGTGCGATTACATGTTTTAAACGCACCCATAGTGAAGTATGAAGCCTCTTCTAACGCATACGACAAAGCACGTATAAGTATCCTAGAGCAACAAAAATCATGCGCAGTCAACTTTCACAGCCTTTAGCTAATGAATCTCCGATGTTATGAGCATGACTTCATTGGTGTAACCAAAAATCGATATCCGTGGTCAAAAATCATCTATCTAATTGTCGATTAATATAATTGTAGCTATTTTTAGTCCAAGCTCGAATTTTAAAACCGGTTTCTGTATTAAACTGTTAAGTATATACCTAGAACTCAAATATAAGTAAAGAAATGCGGACTGCTATAGGTGCACCACCACCTAAAGCTTTAAAGGTAACTGGCGTGTTGGTAATCATGTCATTGCAATTTTGTAACTTTTTCCACCATCAAGCCATCCTTGGAACCGCGGTACTATAGGCCTAATTGGTCTTGGACCGAGTTTCGTACAAATGCCTCCATTATTGAGGAACTGGGCGTCGAGAAGCGCTTATTTATGTTTTTGCAAGTGCAGAGTCGTATTTTTAAATACTTGACCATATTTTTCGACGTGATTAGGATGCATGGCAAATCACCGATGTGTTGGACTAACCAGATCAAAGCGGCTATTGGCAGTTGACAGCCATCAGGCATAGTGGCAGGAAATCTTACGACGTACCCTCACAGCTTTCGAAGAGATAACTTCATAATAACCTCGACAACACTGCCAAGAGTGAAATGACCAAGAAGAAGATACGTCTACTGAAAGTAATCGAAAGCACGCGGTCGCGGCGCGAATGGAACCAGTAATTGATACACAATTTTTTTTTTTTTTTTTTTTAATTTAGATAAACTAGTGCTTGACTGCGATACCACCTGATGGTAAGTAGCGATGCAACCTTTGATGGTGAGGCGCACTAGTTTACTAAGAGCCTATTCACTCTAGCCTTGAAGACACCCAAATTATAATCGGACGGGAAGACCGCAGCAGGCAGACTGACTACATGACCAGCCGCACGTGGGTCGCCGTCAGGCGGTCCAGCATTGAGCAAAGCGATCGCGATCTGTCGGTTTGATGCTCCGTTTACACGTTATCCCAGCCTCGGCCAATCACCATTGTGTAAACGAGGTTTCCCAGTTTACACAATGACTAAGAATGACGATTAGCCGAGTCTGTGCCCACGTGTAAACGGGGCATCATATTTACGCGCAAACTCTTGCGATATTGTGCGCACGTAAGACAACGCCGCTGTGTCGTCATGCCGAATTCGCGTCAATCGCATCTGATCGCTTCGCAACCGCAATCGCGATGAATCGCTCACGTAGGACACCACGTTAAAACTACTTTTTCTATTAGCGACTAACGTCCCCGCCAAACGCTAAGTACCTACAAAATATAGGTATGGTAAAGGTATTACCTGTCACATGATTCCTCCGCAGGTAAGTAATGCCATTGCCATACCTACATTCTGTAGGTACTTAGCGTTTGGTGAGAACGCTGATGGAAAAGTCATTTGTCTAAGCCTGCAGATAATAATACATATAACATCGAGGATAAATTGTTCCTTTTTTGAATATTTTTAATAAAATAATCGCCAGTAGGTACCTGGTTCTGAAACGATTATGAAATTTTCTTTAAGAAACCTACACAAAGGTTGAGTAGCAAATGTCAAACGTGCGCTTCCTGCGGGTGCCACGTGAGCCACAGGACCAAGCTAGCGGTATTGCGTAAGATTTATGTGAGAGGGGAACGAGTACGCGTGGCCTAACACGTGAGCCGCGCTTTACCGGCGCCCAAATAAATTCGAGTTTTGAAATTTAAAAAACTTGGAAGTAGCGTCGGTTGACATAATATATTAAAGACAAAACAACACGTTCTTCTCCATAGATCTACACTTTAGAACGTGCCTTTCAATCGTGGAAATTACAGACACAATAGAAAGACGATAGGTGCGCGTTCGCTTGGGGTTTAATTAATTAAAGAACCCATATTATATCACCATAAGTAGTTGTTTTGAGATAATTTACTAAGTATTATCAAATCACGCTGATAGCCAGTTCAGGCAGTACAAAAATATCGTCATAATTCGAAACTGAATTGACTAGATTTTTAACTGACTTCGAAAAGGAGGAGGTTCTTTGTTCGGCTGAATGTATGTTTTTTTTACGATATTAAATAATCGTGGCCCAGCTTTTTTTTTTGCTGGCTTGACTCCATGGCTTTTGGTTAAACTAAACTCCTAATTTTGTCACTAATACATATAAATCTTGGTCAAGTAACATAATACGATGTGCATTATCTATTGATAATAAATACTTGGGAAATACATTTCCGCATTATATAATAAAAATAAAAATATCTGTTTGCAACTTACTTAGCATAGTGGCTAAAATGACACAATGTGACATTGTCAACAATACATATACAAAAAAAGCATGGCTTTAGACATTTCAACTGCCATCCAGCCTAAGGAGTTTTAGAAAATGTAAACATGACATTATGACATGACAACAAGTCATTCGTTCAAAAATGCGTTTTTAAAATTCATAAGGACCTGGTACGTAGGTATTATTGACATATATATACGTAATCTCATCAACTTTAAACTTAATATCTTTAATATACGGATTCTATTAATAGAGAAATCTGAGAAAAAATGTTTGGATATTTAATCTATATTTTTGTATATAACTGATGAAAAATCATCAGCTGACGCTAAAAAATATGCCATCAAAATTTTGTCCGGGACTTGGCCAAGATCCTTTTTTCTTTTGTGATCTTAAAACTTTTTTGATAGAAAAGGTATATTATAATATTTCTAAATATTTGACGGAGAAGTTATTGTACTTGGTTTTAATATTTTTCTTTTATTTTAATTATTTTAATTTTACTGACATTTTAATTATATCATTTTTTACCATTTGTGATCTTTAGTTTTATAAAGTGGCTACTTACCTTGACATTTTTTATTGTAAAATTTCTAACTTGACATTTGGACATTTTAATCATTAAATTTTTTACCAGTTGACATTTTTAATTATATTGTGGCTACTTTGACAATTGTATAATTTCTATCTTGACATTTTAATCAGTACATTTTATACCAGGTGACATCTTTAATTGTATAGTGTCTACCCTGACATTTTTAACGACATAGTCTTTTTCTTGATATTATTATTTGTATAGCTTCTTTTCTTCTTTTAATTTATTTTAATACAATTTATTTAATTGAAAATTGATATAATATAATTTATTGAGTTTGCGTCTTAAATATGTGAAATTTTTGTTTATTTTTTTGGTTAAATATGACGGACAATGTTTGAAACTACCAGCTCATTTATTTATACTCATATTCTAGCAAAACAAATTATTATTATTTCCTTTATTTTTCTTATATGCATATTTTTGATATTTTAAAATAATTCTTATAATAAATAATTATTTAAAAAAAAAACATTTTTTTTAAATAATTAAAATTTATATATAATTATTTAATTAAATTTAATTATATTATATAATTAAAAATATAAAAACAGTAGTCCACCAATTAATTATCTTGGCAGTTTATAAGTCCACACAAATGGTATTGAAATGATTGAAATTGTATATAATGGTATTGGAATGATTTGAGTTTCGAGTTTTCCATTGGCAAACTTAAAAATTACGAACTACCATACCAAGTTTCATTTAACGCCCTGTCTTTAACTTATTCTAGCACCCACTCCACCCCACCCACTCTAGCGCAAAGTACCTTTCACGTTTTGCGCACCCCATAAGGAAAAATGTTGAAATCTAACTTTCGTCATAGACATTTGGTATAAAATTAGATCAAGCCGTCCACGTGACTTGTTTGTAGGTGAATGATTTAAGAATTGTATTAAATTAATATCCTAATGTTCTACCCATATCTATAATATAAAAATGAATCGCAAAATGTGTTGGTAAGCGCAACAACGCCTGGACCGATTTCGCTAATTTTTTTTTTGTTGTGTTCGTTATTATGAGGAGAAGGTTCTTATGGAAAAAAAAATGAAAATTAGGGTAGTGTAGGGTAGAGTAAGGTAGAGGAGGGTAGAGTAGGGTAGAGTAGGGTAGAGTAGGGTAGAGTAGGGTAGAGTAGAGTAGGGTAGGGTAGAGTAGGGTAGAGTAGGGTAGAGTAGGGTAGAGTAGGGTAGAGTAGGGTAGGGTAGAGTAGGGTAGAGTAGGGTAGAGTAGAGTAGAGTAGGGTAGGGTAGAGTAGGGTAGAGTAGGGTATAGTAGGGTAGAGTAGGGTATAGTAGGCTGAAGTAGGGAAGAGCGGGAGCGAAGCCGCGCGGGCAAAAGCTAGTTTATCATACATTGTATGGAACACTAAAATGAGGGCCCATTTACCTAATTTACAAAAGGTAGTACCTACTTAGATAAGACACAGGAACTTAACTAGATAGGTTCTAATATGAAATCGTTATCACAAATTGTCCACTCTAGCCTTGGAGTGCCTTGGATATTATGTTGCTACTCTGTTATTATTGGTGGTAAATGTGGTCGAATGCACTTTGTATGGAAATAGGTCATAAACTATGCGCAATACCTACGACACAATTTTTTCTCACTGGCTTCCTGTATCAATAGGGCGCACAGTAGTGTGTGTGACCTTTTTTTTATGGTGGGAAAAAATCATGAATTGACATCCCTCGCTCTTGGGAGATAGTGTCAGACTCTTACTGACTAAAAACCCACCCCGTTCCTTCTAGCCCTCATACCGGACCTCGAGCGCCCTTTCGGATAACCCTGGCCCCAGTAGGCTTCGACCTGGCTGTTGCTGACAACTCCTTGAGGCGCGCGGGAACAGTGCGCGCCGTCGACGACTTGGGCTTGTTCCGGACAGTTACCGGACGGCCGGACAGTGAGCTACCCATTGCTCATTGTCCGCAAGCCCGCGCCTACGGTGGTCGGAAATCGGGATCAGAATCCCGGCGGCGGCGGCGGCGATAACGCCGTTGCCTGATGCATTCGGCCGCCTCCTTTGCGAGCATTACTGCTTCGCAGAAGTCGGCGACCGCCTGCTACTCCTCCTCGCTCCGAACCATGGCCTCAACCAAGGCCCGGCGCGAGAGGTTTCCGCCGCCGATCACCTCGATTGTGTGCTCCACCGTGTCCTCCGGGCGTTCCGCACAGTGGCGACTTCAGACTTGGAGTGACTGATCCTCTGAGCCTGAATACTGCTTACGCTGCCTCTTCCTGCACTATAAGATGCAGTGGAGGCAGTCCCAACAACGTTTGCAGGGCAGCTGTGGGCGTGGTTCTCATACTACTAGAGACGCTACTCAGGCAAGTCGTTCTAGTTTTTCAAGGTCTTTTAGGACTGTGCTCAGCTCGGTCTTGGGCCACAAGACCAGAGAGCCATATGGTATTATCGGTCGGATGACTATGGTATAAAGCCAGTGTGTGACTTGGGGGACTTCTGTTTAACGTGGGCTTGCACTGCCACATGGATATACTATTCTGTCAAGAACGTACCGGGAAAAGATCAATAATACACAATTTTTTTGTTATTCATCCTAATTTATTTTATCACCTTCAAAGTATGCCCCTTAAGAAACGATTCACTTACGCCAACGGATAATCCAATCATCAAAACATTTTTTAAACGCTGTTTCCGAAATTGAGTTCAGTTCTCGCCGCGAATTCTCCTTTATGTCTTCTACAGAGTGAAAACGGGTGCCACGTTGTGGCAGTGGTCCTCGCAGAAGTCGGCGACCGCCTGCCACACGTGGCAGGCGGTCGCCGACTTCTGCAGCAAGCAGTAATGCTCGCAAAGGAGGAGGCCGACCGCATCAGGCAACGGCGCTCTCGCCGCCGCCGGGATCCCGATTTCCTGCCACGGTAGGCGCGGGCTTGCGGACAGTGAGCAATCGGTAGCTCGCTGTCCGGCCGTCCGGTAACTGTCCGGACCAAGCCCAAGTCGTCGACGGCGCGCACTGTTCCCGCGTACCTCAAGGAGTTGGCAGCAACAGCAGGGGCCCAGCCGGGTCGAAGCCTGCTGGGGCCAGGGTTATCCGAAAGGGAACTCGAGCCACCGGGGCTCAAGTGATGAAAACTTGAAATAACGGGGTGGGTTTTTAGTTAGTAAGAGTCTGACACTATCTCCCGCTCCGCCCAATAGCGGGGGTTGTCACTGGATGATTTTCCCAACAAAAAAAAAAGTCGGAAGGGTTTACACGGATGGATAAAAGACAGATATTAACACAGGAGTCGGCGTCTTCTCCTATGACCTCAATATCAGAATATCCAAAGCGCTAAGAAAATTCAACACCGTCTATCAGGCGGTATGTGTTGGCATAATCCAGGCGGTCCATGCCATAGAAACTAGGAGATTCAAGAACACGCACATTCAGATACTTGTCGACAGTGGCTCAGTCGTCAAATCTCTAGGTAAAAACTCTACCACCTCGAGACTCATACAAGAATGCCAATTTGTACTAGAAAGAGTCACAGTGCCGAACCGCAACACTGACGATTTAATTAAACGACGTTGTGACGATACTAACGACGACACAACGTCGAATTACACTACACTGCGCACACGTGTGCCACACACGCCGATCTGGGCACGTCGATCTCCATACATTTTTTAAAGAAACTAGACTTGTAGAGCTTCCCTAGATCCACGCCACGCGACGTCGTTCTATGTAGAAATCAAGCGTGGTCCACGTGTGCGTCGTTCTAATGTACCCCTTTCAGATACCGTTAATTTGAGAGACAATAGTAAGACAAATCCTATATTAGTAACGATGGGTCGTGCGAGGGGGAAGTTCGCAGGAGAATTGGCATAGCTAAAGACCTTATTCACAGTTGTTAATAAGGTCCTCTACTGTTGTGACACAGTTATCATACAAATTCTAGATATATGCAACTTGTGGAGGCTACTCTAAATGTAGCCAGTTGTCTTGTGTATTTAATTAATTCATGAAACCCCAAGCGAACGCCGGCGTTCGCGCACCTATTGTCTTTCTATTCTGTCTGTAATTTCCACGATAGTATATGTAATGTAATTTACACATAGAATCTATCTATGCAGTGTCAATTGATTCTGATTTGAACTGACCTGAATTCAGAAACCATAAATTACAATAGTATTAAACTATTGTAATTTATGGTTTCTGAATTTTTAGTTCATCATATTCTTTCAGATACCGTAAATTTGAGACAATAGAAAGACAATGACAGTGCATGCCGGTGTTTGCTTGGGGTTTAATGAATTAAAATAGTAACAGTAGTAGTCATGCAAGCATCAATATTATTATGGAGATAAATTATTTTTTCTATTAACGAGATTATAATATGACCAAGTTACTTTTCTAGAAAAACTATATTATTTTTTCTAATTCTGGGGGTAGTTTGCTCATTATGAAAACATCATAGTATGAGCAAATTATATTTTTACAAGCTCTAGAGTATAAATAGTGTTTAACATGAAACTCTAAAGTGCACAACTGGATGTACATACATCTGTATGAGATTCATGCAGATGTACATACATCTGTATGAGATTCATGCAGATGTATGTACTGTTCTGTAACTCGTCTCACACCCCGAGAGAATCATACTATACTGTAAGGTGATATTAACCCCAAGCAAACGCTAGCATTTGTGCTGCCATTCTTTCTATTGTATCTCTAATTGAGAGTATTTGAAAGGTTAATAGACAACTGTAAGTATACACTTAGAACAAGTATTTATAAAGCACACCATGGGAGACTTGAACTTATAAAGAATAGTTGCAAAGTATTGTTTAGGTGGGTATAATAACCTTTTGAAAACAACTATCAACAATACAATAACATATTGGGTATCTCACAAATACAGCTATACTTTTTACTCAGATGACACTAACTACAATCAACCACTACAAGACAGCTTAGATATCAGAATAGGCTTCTATAACTGCAATAAATAATTACTAACCTTAGAATGCTAGATTTTATGAATCTATAGAGGTCTTTATGAGGACCACACCCCATGTTGCTGCTGCACCACCCTGAGAAAGGCTACGACGCCTTTCCTACCAAATTCAGTATAAACAGCAAGCTATACAAAGCTCAAGTGACATTTGGGTAGTCAATGTCAACTATTGATTATACGTTTTCCACATCTACCTTCGTTGCACGAGCGTCGTGTACCCACCTGTAAATACACGGCGCGGACATGTGTAGTGGCCCATTCCGCCAGGCCAGGTCCTTATACGCCTGGTCCCGCGACTCTGGCGTCATGTAGTCGGCGCGGTCGAGCGAGCGGAACACCCGCTCCACCGGCCGAGTGCGGATGTAGTTACCGCCCATGAGGTTGTCTATCAGCTCATTATTATCACGTCCCGAGCTCACCGCTCCACCCATCTTGTTTGTTTTGCTGCACTTATCGTCTTCAATCCTCCCTCTCCATACACCACCTCAGCTGATTGGAAATGTGACGTCACAATTGTTTTTCAACATATTTTAGGGAAAGCACTTGCAATTGGTGATTGTAATCGATGACAACTAATACAAAACCACTGAAAAATCTTAGTTTGATACGCACATTCACGAATCAAAGCCAATGAAAAAATATTCACACAATCTCACAATATTCAGTTCACACAGCAAAACTTGACATTTGTTTTCCTTGTGCAAGTTTATCGACTGTGTACAGTGGTGTAAAAACTCAAAGACAATCAAAGAAAACAAGACAAAGGACAACCAATCAGAAAGCTGTAACGAGAGTTCAGAAATGTAATAGGGAACATAGATTAGAGTTGTTTATAAACAAATGCAATCGATAATTATGCTCGTTGAATCTTACTGCATGCGTTTGAGGATTTCACTGTATTTAAATCATTTCTGGTTTGAACAAAGTACAGCATAATTAAGTATTGGCGATAAAATGATTTAGTAGAAATCATGAAATAATTTTTTAGCCACGTCTTCATTTTTGTTGTCATAAACTAAAGACGCAGTGACAGCTTTCTCTATAGTCTATGACAAAAAATGACAGATCATCAAACCACGGGATTGGGGATGTGATTTATTTATTTTTATAATTTTCTGTGAGAATAAGCTGGGTATTATTTCAAATTTAACAGTGTCAGGTGATTTTCTTTTTAATGTTGTAATAAAGTATACCTAGATTAGTGTATAGAAAACCCTGTGATGTTTTGTCGTGTCACAGTGGGAACGTCATTGGTGATAAGGATTTGTTGAATATTTATGTGTAATTTGACTTACTCAGTTACGGAGTGTTTTATTGGACAGAGCGATGGCAGAGACGAGCGAAGCGCGGGCGAGTGCCTCGGCGCCAGGTGGCGATGCTGGCGGAGAGGAGGACAAACACGATGAGCGTATGCTGGAGTGCAACATCTGCCTGGACACGGCTCGCGACGCCGTGGTCAGCATGTGTGGACACCTGTTCTGGTACGACACTATCACACCCTCCATACATCGTGTAATTATAAAAAAGTCATACAATTAAGTATGCTAATTGTATTCGTAACAGTAAATGGAACATGTTTTGTGTTCATTTACTTCAATTTACCTCAATGTATTCAAAACAATGTATTCCAAATAATACACCTCTGATTTGTTATTTCAAGAGCAATACTGACTTGGAGACTTCAAAATGCTTCAGGAACCATAAGAGAAAACATTTTGAATCAATTGACTTATTGGAATAATCATTTATTTATTTATTTATATATTCTTTATTGCAAATGAAGATTAAAAATTTACAAAACAAAACTATATAATCAATAATAAAAAACACACAATTGACGGCCTTATCGCACCAGGCGATTTCTTCCAGGCAACCTAGATTGCCTGGACACAAAATGGGGTTGCACTTAGTGAACCTATCAACAATAAAAATAAAAAATAAAAATATAAAAGTAAACAAGACTACTAATAATACTTAATACTAAAATAAATACACATATACATACATACAAAATATACATAAGCAAGAGTTTAAGTGAAGAAACAAAGTCATGATCCTTCTCAAGCTTTTTAAATACAGGTAGTGTTTGCGCATGCTTTATTTCCACAGGCAATGCATTTCATAGACATAACCAGAACAGTAAATGACTTATCTAGGAAAGTACTTGAATGCATTGGCATCTTAAGTTTCAAGTTATCTGATGACCTAAGAACTTTCATGTGGGAGTCTCATAGAAATTGGAACTGTTGTTTGAGGTAATAAAGGATAAAAGGGGAAAAGAGCACATTATATAAAAGAGAAAGAATATAAACATTACGGCGAAAGCGAATTGGTGACCATTTGAGTTTAACACGAAATTCAGAAACATGGTCATATTTACGCAAACCGAATATGAACCTTTTACAAAAGTTTTGAAGTCGCTCAAGTTTATCCAGTTGCACTTCAGTGAGGTCAAGATAGCTGGCATCAGCATAATCAATGATGGGTAAAAGAAGAGATTGTGTAAATGTGATCTTGGTGGCAGTCGGCAGAAAATGTCGTAGTCTTCTCAACGAACCTGCAGATGTGAATAACTTGCGGCTAACTTCCTGTAGCTGAACAGTCCAAGAGAAATTCTTGTCAATGTATATCCCGAAGTTCTTGACTTTCTCATTGAAGGGAATTACTGAGCTGTCAAAAGAAACTTGAAGAAGAGTTGTCCAGTCGATCTTCAAGACCATTCTATAACCTGCGTCTTTACAGGGTTCACCGTCTGTAGGTACTTCTTGTTCCAGTCGCATATACGAGCCAGATCAAGGTTAATGGTCAAGATAACCTCAGACAGTTTTCCAAGAGGTGCCCGTGAATATATTTGGCGGTCATCTGCATAAAGATATTAGAAAGAAATTCATTAGTTGGAGATTGAGTTAATAGAAACTGCAAAAAGTAATGGTGATAAAACACCACCCTGTGGTACTCCGGCAGCAGTACTACACCAAGAAGACATGGTCTCTCAGATGCAAATATGTTGCCGTCAACCGAACAGGTAGCTACGAAACCAGTCAATCACCGGTTGAGATATATTAAGAGAGCATAGAATACCAAGTAAAACATCAAAATCAACTGTATTAAAAGCATATCTAAAACCTAGCAATGCCAAGACCGTCTGATTACTGGTTTCCATAGCTGACCTTATATCGTCCGTAATATTGAGCAGTGCTGTAGTGGTGCTATTACCAGGACTGAACAGGACTGAAAGGGGTTGGGGAGATTATTTTTGGATATGAAAGTACTTAATTGGTTGTGGATTAAATGTTTTAGGACTTTAGACATTAATGGGAAGATGGATATTGGACGGTATTCAGAAAAGGATGTGGGTTTGGAATTTTTAGGTAGAGGCGTAAATTATATAGGCCTTCTAGATTCTTTATTCAAAACTGTCAAGGTAACAGAAAATTAATGTTGTAGAAATTGTGGTGTATATCATCATCATTTCAGCCGAAAGACGTCCACTGTTGGATATAGGCTTCCCCAAGCGTCGCCACAAAATAAATTAGACGTATTTAATATGTGACTGACCTATTGGTCTAATGGTTAGTGACCCTGACTTTTATACCAGAGGTTGATTCCCACCCAAGACATCCCCGCATGCATATCCCCGAATCCATCCCAAAGATGAGAGCAGTACTCCATACGCGATCGAACTTGTGCTTGCCAAAGTTTGAGCAACTGTTCCGTTGTGAAGTACTTACTGTCTGACCATTGCTAGATTTCCCAACTTTTTTGCAACAAGTTGAGCCTATTGGTCAATGTGAAGCAAGAACAATATTGCCAAGAACAGTGACCCCTCAGGGGTCATTGGAATAATCAACGAATGAACGAACTAACGTCGACTCTAGACAATTAACGACAGAGTTACGAAAATGGAAGATGTGACTCATCAGTCGAACTTTTTCCAAAACGTCTGTCCCGTTTTAGAACGCGGTTGCACATTGTGTTCTCAATAAAAATAATAAAATTGGTTTAAATTTTCTATTCCTGTCAAAAAAAATGGAAGTTTCTTCAGTTTCGTCTACCGAGCAAGCCCTTGAAAGTTAGCGTGTTGTAATTCCTGACCCGACCGAATTTGACACATATTTTTGGCATAATCAGTAACTTCCCACTATTAATATTTTATTAGATCTGGTTGTGGTCGGGTCAGGAACCGTGATCCCCAGCCCGACCACGAACGTACTCTTATTACTCAAAAGGTACAAGGCACAAATTCCTGGGATAAGTGGCACAATAAAGCACAATTAAAATAACCATTTTTTGCCATAGTAAAATCTCCGTTCCATGTCGTGGTCGGGTCAGGAATCACAACACAAGTAAGCAGAGACCTGTCCACCCTGTATACGTTCCGTGTGGGAATCGAACCTGCGACATGTACCGCTGCAGCCAATCACTCAACCACTGCGCCAACCGTACCTTTGACTTTCGCGACGCCGACGTTGACCATTTTGGTATTTAGTTTCGCTGCGTGTGCTCTAATACACATTTTGTTTCATCAAACGCCTCCAAGCATCACTATCTAAGCTAAGAAGTTTCGTATATGAACCCTGTAACTTGTTAGTAATTTCAATAATTAAGTACCGTTGATTGTATTTAATTATTGAAATTACTAATCCCTACCTACAATAATTGAGACTGAGTTCCTTCGATTAAAATCATGAATCCATAAAGGAGACTATACTATACCATTTTTTTCGATGATTTGGGATAAATTAAAAAAGTCGGTGGCCAGGAATGAATTATATTTAATTTAATTAGTGGCTAGAGTAGAAATTTTTTTTTGTATGCGACAAAGCTGTAATGAATTTGGAAACAAAGATATACAACGATCTTTTAATGTACCACCACCATTTTTCGTAAATTTCCGTATAATAAATTATTATTCCACTATTTCACAATGATGAGTGATAATTAATGATGTAGTTAGTGTTGACACTTACAACACTAACTAATCCTTCTATAATCGGTTTAATATGGTGTAGGTAGGTGTGTGTTATGCCGGCCATACACGGGCAAACCTATCGTCCAATCGGTATGACGCTACCGATTGGATCAAACAGATTTGACCGTGTGTGGAAGTGGATTGATATGACAATATATATATATATATATATACACATATATATGCCTTTGTTTCGTGTGGGAGTAGAATGCCAATCCACTCCCACACAAAAACAAAGGCTTGAGGTAGGCTGGAGTGCAGCTACAATGGATTTAACCTCCAATACAAATTGTTTTCCTTTTATTATATCTCCGTACCCAAATAGTTTTCGATTAGATGCCCCATAGTAAAAATAATGCGCCATACTTTGTGCTTTGTAAATGTGGTGGTCAAAAGCGAGCCTATCAATAATAAAATCAAAAAAAAATAATTATTGTTGACGCCCAAAAAAAAAATTGTCTTTCAAAATTTTATCCCAGACTGGGTGATTTCCTTTACAAAAACCAAAATATTAATAACAATGACCTGCTACTATGTCTGCAGTTGGCCATGTCTGCACCAATGGCTGGAGACGCGGCCGAGCCGGCAAGTGTGCCCCGTGTGCAAGGCGGCCATCAGCCGGGACAAAGTGATCCCGCTGTACGGCCGCGGCAACACCAAGCAAGAAGACCCTAGAAATAAGGTAATGGACGACTTTCATCATGTTCCTAATATCATATTTAACGAAACTGATTTAAATTAGATATCATTCATTCATTCATTTCAGCAGAAAGACGTCAACTGTTGGACATAGGCCTCCCCCAAGCGTCGCCAGAACGACCGATCCTGTGCGTCTCGCATCCACTGCATGTCCGCGACTCTCACCATGTCGTCGGTCTACCTTGTGGGAGGCCTTCCAACGCTGCGTTTTCCGGTGCGCGATCGCCACTCGGTCCCATCGACCATCCGTTCTACACGAACAATTAGATATCAGTTGAAACATTTTTGAAATTCATAAATTAATTATTTAAGTTTACGCACAACGATTGCTTAATTAAATGTGTGAGATCCTGCCTTCTGTGCGACTGTGCCACAAAACATGCCAAAGTGCCCCTTTCACTGTCCCCGACGATGCCTTGTGGCAAAGTTTAGGGCCGCAAATTATTTTTTTTACCGCGGATGCGACACGGTGTATTCCCCCTCTTCTTGAGTCCACCTCCTTCCAACTTCACAATAGACAGGCAAACTTGATGAATACGTCATCAATTAAGCAGTTATTGGGTCGGAGCAATATCAACGTTCGAGTTTCATTTTAATTTAAATATCGGCGATGTAGGTGCCGCCGCGGCCGGCGGGGCAGCGCACGGAGCCCGAGAACACCAGCGGCTTCCCCGGGTTCGGCTTCGGCGAGGGTTTCCACATGTCCTTCGGAATTGGCGCCTTCCCCTTTGGGGTGTTTACATCCACATTCAACTTCGGAGATCCGAGACCTAGTGCCGGTAAGTTTTAATACGACAAAGTATTTGCTGTTGGACAACTCACTTTCTTCATTTTACAAAAAAGACGTGCACTGCTGGATATAGACTAAATAAAAAAGGAAGATGGACAAAGAACCTCTTCATTAAACCATTTGGTGCCGTCAGCAGATCTTATTATTTTCCTAAAACGATTCTACTAAAACCCCTTTTTAGTCGCTCCTGCTCTTTCGAGTCTACTTTTGCTATCATCATATCAGCCGAAAGACCTCCACTGTTGGACATAGGCCTCCCCCAATCGTCGCCACAATGACTGGTCCTGTGCGTCTCGCATCCATCGGATTCCCGCGACCCTGATCAGGTCATCGGTCCACCTTGTTGGAGGCCTTCCAACGTTTCGTCTTCCGGTAGGTGGTCGCCACTTCAGAACCTTTCGTCCCCAACGACCATCTGTTCTGCGTGCAATCTTTCTTTTTTAAATTCTTTTGCTATCACGATAAGTTTATAATTGTGAATATGTGGGTGCAGCCCCCCGCGGCACGGCGCAGTACGAGGAGGAGCAGTTCCTGTCGAAGATCTTCCTGTGGGTGGCCATCTTGTTCGTGCTGTGGCTCATCTTCGCATGACCGCCGGAAACGACCCCGCACCTCATGGGCCGCGTGCTGCAGCCTTACTGACTCGCTCCCTAGCCTCCGACACGCTGTGCTTCGGTATGTTTACACTTTGCAAGCAGCGCTCCCTACCAAATTCTCCCCACTTCCTTTTGAAATAGTTTTAAGATATTCGGTGGATAGGTTCCACCCTGATAAGGTGCGATGCTGAAAATTTGGAAGTATTGTAAGGGATCTGAGATGTATGTGAATGATTCATTTAAGAAGTCGTGTTCTTAAAGTTTTTTTATAAACTAGTGCTTAACTGCGATCCCACCTGATGGCAAGCAGTGATGCAATCTCTGATGGTGAGGCGCACTAGTTTATTCACTCTAGCCTTGAAGACACCCAAATTATAATCGGACGGGAAGACCGCAGCGGGCAAATTGTTCCAATGTCGCATACGACTTTGTTGTTTTTCATTCTTGACGAGAATATGTAAGTGAAACAGGTCGTAGGAGACACTTGATATTGTGCGATACGGTTGTAACTGCCACGTTGGTGGCGTGTAGAAGTAGCTGGTGTTTGGTTATTACCAACGGTCTAATCCATTATGATTTATTAATCTGATATTTTGTAAAGACAGTTGTAAGATATTATAGTAAATCTTCGATAAACTAACGCAAACCTCAGCCATGGGATCCGCGGATTGGTCTTCTTCTAAATAAGAAAAACAAGTTTCAATTCTGTAAAATCTGAAAATTTACTAGAATATTTTAGGACTTGCCTCGCCTTGTTGCGTACTGCTCGAATTAACCAAGTCTCTGTGTATAATTTCAAATCTTATTATTTTCTATACGATTTTATATATAAAAAGATAATTTCAACCTGATTGGTATCCTGAAAATCTTTATTAATTAATTGATGTTTTGCCCTCGTAAGACTATAGAGGGTAGTTATTAAAATACCGGACTAGGACAAACATTGCAAAGTTAGAAATAATGCCAACTAGCCAGCTGCAAATTCTCCAAAAAATCAGGTAAAATAAAGATTGCATAAAAGTACTTTAAATAACGAAACAGGTAAAAGAAAACCCCCCACCACTCGAACAGAAATAATATAAACTCCGTAACGTTTCATTGCAATACGAGTTCTAATTTGAATCTTATTTTAAACCTTTTGGCGTAGCAGTATTGCGAGAAACTCGGTTCTATATTCAGTTTTTTGTATCATAGCCCTCGGAGTAAGATTCAAAACGAAATAACAGACTCGAAGGTTTAGATTTGAACTGAAGTTAGAACTCAAAAAACAACATAGAATAATAACTTATGTCTGTAAGGTCCGAGGATTCGTTTAGATGTTTCTAGTCTTTAGTAGAGTGGAATTTTCATATTGTAGATTGACTTGTCGGTTTAAGCCGCTAAACTACTTGCCCATTGAACCGTACACTCTACTGAAAACCAGAAACATTTAGTTGATCCCTTAGATCTTTTAGAGTATATTTATTTGTAAAGATGTCACTAAAACGAAAAATGAGCCCACACAACAACCAAAATTAAGTTGACAGTCAAACAGTTACATAGATTCTTATAAATTGTTCGAAAGTGTAAACATATCGACACATAGCCCCTTCATATTTATCTTGTTACAAGTTTCTATACACCACTGCTTGTAATGTCGGTTGAGAAATGTATTTTGTACCTGGAGGTGTACAGGAGTGCGAGTGTGAAAAAGGGATGGCACTGTTCGTCATGTATAACTACATCTCTCTCTCATTGGAATACTGCTGACCCGCAACACTTGGTTATCACACTGGCACGCACCCCGCAGCGTAGTGCGTGAATGCGTGTCTTAACGTTGCTTGTAATTCTCTCCGTTTGTATAGAAAACACGCACAGTCTAACACACTGAAACTGCATCCACGCGCGGGTGCGGGGCGACACACATGGTATGCCACAATGAGTCTCGTAGTACCGTGCGTGATTTTGTATGAAATAAGTGCCTTACAAGACGCACCTACGCGCGTGAGTGCGTAAAAATCCCGCGCGATGATGCAGATCTGCAATCCCGCAATTGTACGTGCGTAGGAGCGTTTTCGCGCGCTACGCTGCGTGGTACGTGGCGGTGTGATTACCGCCTTACCTACACAGACCAAGATGTGCTCATCAGTATCACGTCTAACCACCCCAACAGGCTTACTGCGCTTAAAACTACTTGTGAATCTTGGTGTTTATCGAATGTCGATATTTTTATGGACGATCAAATTAGCATAAAAACAAACAACACTGCATATTGTAATATTCTATTAATAAGTGTATTATTGTATACGAGTGAACTGTAAACTACTGATTTGATGAAATACTATGTACTGAAATATAAAAAATACATTCGATAAATAGTTCGATAAAAAAAAGTATTTTGGCTGAAAAGTAAGTTGTTTGGCAACCAATAGCAAAAATAGGAAGTATTATTACCAATTTCAAAGTTGTTTTACATCGAGTAGTTATATCGCCTTAATGTGCACTTATATCGATAATTTAATTTAACTTCTACGTCGATATAACCACTCGATCTCGTGTTTCTATCGATAGTTTTTATCGAAGTCATTATATGGATGGACTCAATAATATATCGTGTTCTGTAGCAGTAAATTAAGATGTCTATTAATGCTATAAAATGACTTTGATAAAATAGACAAGATAATCTTAGACAATAGTCATAGTTTCTATAGCCAATCGCTTCGTTAGTGCGAAGAGACGCCGCGCTGGCAGTGGCCAGCCCAAAAATATTTGCCGCCCCCAGCTGTGGCTGGGGGCGGCAAATATTTTCGTATCTGACAGCTCGTCACAAGTTTGCCTGCTGTAGCTAAAACCTACGTCTAAAGGCGTCTCTAGCCGCTGCCCGCGCGGTGAGCCCGAGCTCTGTGGAGACCAATGAGTTGCGAGGCACGGTTGGTGCATTGTTTATCGAATCTTCTCCTATAGTAATAGCGAGTGCTACTGTGTATATAAACCCGTGCTGACGTTACAGGGGAATTCATTTATACTCAATATGCTCGTAGGTTAGTTAAGGCTAGTCTCTTGCAAAGATTCAGTGTTGTATGCAAAGGTACTTGTGTACAAAGTACATACATACCCCGCGTTCCGAATTGCGTCAAAAGCGATTATATCGCGAACCCTGACCAACGCGCAACGTCACAAATAGTACTCAATAGTCCTTATATTTAGTGACTATTAAATTTGGTCGAATTCGCCATATAATCGCTTTTGACGTAATTCGGAACTAAGGGATAGTCGGCCTGAGGCCACGTTCATGCGACAGGGGCGCGGACTGCGTTCACAACAGAATTGTTAAGACTGGCAACAAGTTCGGGCCCTGTCACATACTCATCCATATCAACTCTTGTCATGTTCTGCTGCTGTATGCTAGTTGATTTATATTAAAACTACTCTTACAAGCAACAAGAACCCACAAGCCATTGAACGCTCACGCTGCACAAGTTTGCCATATCCACCACATACCAGTAACATTTACAATCTGTGTAGTTTGTACACAGTCTCATTACTCCTATATTCCTACTTTAACTGTTAACTGTACACAAAACTATAGGTTTTGATCTTCTTAAAGAATTTAAATTATATTTTATTTTAGTATGGAGGTGTGACGACGTTGTGTGATAGTTGTTTGCAGAGGCGTTGCGGATACTCGGAAGTCGTATATTATATGAATTGGTAGATTTTATGTTAATATTCCTGTAATGATAAGTGTATATATAATTATTATTGTATCAAACTAATTATGTTGTGATGGGAGGGTTTGTTTTAATTGTAAATTTGAAAATAAAGATACAAGATGCTGACAGGAGTCTTAATTTTTGATAACCTCGTCCATAACTGGAACTTAGTTGATAAGACTAAATAAAACATATCATAAAATTCATTCCCTTTATTTATAAAGAAATGAAATGCTTCCACAGTTCGCCAAGTCTTCTCAAGTTCTTACAAAACATCAACCACTCAGTTTTAGGAATATACTTACAATAAGATTTATCAACTATATCCTAACCTAACATAAACTTAATCAAAGAAAACATTCTCTTCATTTTTTATTAACTGTTCATTAATCAACATCGATGCGAACTAGTCAAATATTTTAGTTCTGTCATTTAAGTATAACATCTTTTTTTACAATCAATTACAGAGTTGAAACTGCCTACTTTTGGCTCAATGGCGTGGCTATACTTGATATTGAATTGATAGTGTCACTGTTTATAACCTTACCTGAGGTTCACAGAGATTGTACGAAGTCAGTCACCCTAACACTGTGCTATAATAATTATGTTATATTGTAAATATCGGAAAATGTAATTGCTACGATAAAATCTTATTTGTGTTCAGAGAGGAATATTTAAATATACATTGGATATGCAGATTGACAATTAATTAGAATCAATGCAATCATATGGTTACGCTAAAGGTAGCAAAATGGACGGCGAGTCAACAGAGAAACAAAATAGGTAATTAAAAAAAAATTGCACTAAACAAAAGATAATTGAGGCCACATGTGAATAAAATGAATAGCGTAATTATGGACAGAATAAACTTTGTTTTGAGCCAACAGTAATAAAAAACAAAAACCTGTAATCTTAATTTTCGGCAATAATGATATTTTTGAACCGCCCATTGTATTATTACAACTCCTCATTGCAACCTATTGATACCGTACATAATATGATAACATGGACTAGTACTACCCAGCTTCCTACTCTATCCCGTACAGCTTGAGCGTCCTGTCCATACTCGTGGAGGCGATGTACTGGGCGTTCTTGCCGAAGCGCACGCCCGTGGCCGACGCCGTGTGGTCGTTGAACACCTTCAGCTCCTGCCACTGTCGGCACAGGTAAACCCTCACGTCTGTGCCCGCGATAGCCAGGTATGTGCCGCTCTGGTCGAAGCACAACTCCTTGATGGCATAGCCTTCTTCAAGCTGAATAGTCTTGAAGTTCTTCAACTTCCTCAAATCCCACAGCTTAACGCACGCGTCTTCAGCTGCCGTGGCGAGATAATAACCGTTTTCGGAGAAGGAAATCGATGTGACAGGTCCCACGTGTCCAGGGAAGTTGGCCACGTTGCTTTGCTCTTTAAGATCCCAAATCTTAACTTGGGAATTCTCAGTACCAGTACCAAAGATGAGACCGTCAGGATGGAACTGCGCGGTGGTGAGGCTGACGCCGGAGAAGTCGCTGACCTTTGTGAGCAGCGTGCCCGTGCGGATGTCGGAGAAGGCCCAGTGCTGGTCGGTGGACGTGGACAGCACGTAGTCGCCAGTGGGGTGGAGCGACAGGCCAGTTACTGGGCCGTCGTGCGAGCGCAGGATCACTGTCGTCTGGGATCTGTTAACAAGTGACATAATAAATAAATAGCTACTTCATGGTCCTCCAAACAACATAAACAACTTTCCTTTCGCAGGTATGCTGGAAGAGATTTCATTAGATATAAGCATCACCTTTGTACTGTTTTTCTGTTTCCTTCTTTTTTTCTTTTATTTCCATGTGTGTACATAAATAGTTAAATAAATAAATAAATAGCATTTATAACAAATATCCTTGAAAACCTACTCTAAACGCTAGATTTAAATTCAATGAAATAAAATGGCATTAGTTTACTTACGTTGGCACATTCCATACACGAATAGTGTGATCAGGAGAGGCAGTGATGACGGTGTCTTCATCCGGATGGTAGATGACGCGCGTGACCTTCTTGCTGTGCCCCTTGAGGATGGCCACCACCTGCTCCGTGTCCTTGTTGAACACCGTCGCGTTGCGGTCGTTGCCGCCGGTCAGCAGCTTGCTGTGGTCCGATGGGTTGATGTCCAGAGCCAGGATACCGGGTACACTGGCTGAGTGGAGACCCTGGAGGATAAAAGTAAATATTGTAAGAACAGCCCATGAAAATTTATTTTAAATGGTGTAGATGCTAAAATGAAATTCATCATCATCAATACCACAGCCATCTTTTTAGATGAGAAATTACTGATTTAAAAATATCTGGTTGACCTGTAACTTCTGTACGCTAAAATTGAAGCTTCATAATACTCAATGATAAACAGAAATCTCCTTTTTCCAAGTCAAAATTGAGAATCTTTGTTCATATTATTAAAGAATATTTTGATTTGTACTTCAAATAAATTATCGAGAATTTCAATCTTCATATAATTCAATAAAATGAGGAAATATTGCTATTAACCAAAGAATACTCACAGGATGTGAAGCCAGGGTAAGGAAGGCTCGAATCTGGTCAGGCGCGAGCAGCCCCTCGGGCACGGTGCGGCCGCGGCGCTTGCGCTCCTGTGTGAGCGCAGTGGCGCGCTCCTGCAGGCGCGACACCACCTCGCCCGACATGCCCACGGGGGCGGCGCCACCTCCGGCAGCTCCGGCCTCCGCCTGGTGAATATACATAGTTAATTGCGAGCAAAATTGGTCAGGACAATATCGGAAAATCTGCTTGTGTGTAAAATTCAATAGACTGTGATCCTACAAGTGAAAACATAACTATGTGGTATCAAAATGAATTCCTGAAAAAAAAAGCGCGCTGTTGTCAACTTTCGAGCATAGAAACACCAGCAGTGCGATTTTATTTAGACTGTAATTCAGGTTTTCGCCCAGTGTTAGCTATAATAGGCATGAGTCTCCAAAAAATTTACATTTTTAGGAAACTCATGCATACATACAGATAATAGGTTCTTCTGAAATTACACTTCGCTATATGACATATCATGTTCTACGTGAACTATCCCCTATTCTTCCTGCCTTGCACAATCTTCTAATTGTTTCCACAGAAGTTGTTGTGGGTTCCTGATCTTATAGAACGGCTCCACTTGTTTTCAGTAACAAATGATATTTGATGAATAATAAAATCTGTATGTAACGTACTTGATGCGCCGGTTGTGTCGCGACGATGCCAGCTTGCGGCTTGAGCGTGGCGAGGGCCTCTCTGGCAGCTGTCACCTCCTTCGTGAGACGAGCGATCACACGACACGCCGCGTCGTGTTGGTAGAGAGCGTGACTTAGTTCCTGTACAACGCATAATATGCTAGTTCACTCATTTATTTATCTTAGGACTCTTGAGGTGAGGAGGTCCTGGACCTTTGAAAGGCATACGAGGGTCCAAAGCCAACTTGCAAGGGCCCTTCAAACAATTTCCATGGAATGTGATACCAACGACGATTATCCCTGTATGCAAGGACAACCCTCATTTGGTGGTTGATGACACATAAAACAAAGGCTATGGTTTTGGGGGGCTTACATGGACTGGTCACCAAGAACTATGTCAAAAACACAAAATCGAAGTTGGAAACCATTCAAATCTGGCTGAAGCCAGTCAAACAGATATGTGACGTCATTGCCCTTAGGTTACACACCTACACAGCTAGTGATCCCACACTACCTCTCATCCTCATTTCAATATCTGAAATACTAATTGATGCCTTAATTTCAAATGATGTTTTAAAATTATATCTTTTTAGTATTATTTGTTTCTTAAGAAACATTGTCCAAAAATAAAACTTTAATAGAGAATGAATGTTAGAAGAAAATTAAATGATTTGTCTGTTTAAATGTTTAGATTATTTTAGAAAATACTAATCTGACAATGAAAATTCTTTAATAAACTCAAGATCTCAATATCTTCTTCAGGAGTTGTCAAGAACTGGCCCAGAGGTGGGAACAGTGAAAGGAATGGAAGAAGACCTTTTCCAAGTAGTGAGAATACTGCCTAGATATAATAATAATGGAACTGGCACTAACTATGCACAATATAAATTAATGGAATGGTTGGCTCAGTAATTGAGCAATTGGCTGCTGTGCTGTGTGTCACAAATTCCATGGAATAAATATTTGTATGGATTGTTGTAGTTTAGGGTTTGGGCGACATTTGAGTAAACATACGCGTAATCTCGCCCATAATGTAGGAGTAATTCATAGCATGAAGCACCGTTAAATAAAAAAGAGTAGTTATATAAGAGTTATTGGTGTACAACAATAAAAATTATAATAGAAACTTGAAATTAAAAGGGTGTCACAATCATCGCTATGAGACCACCCATTGTGACACCATTTCAGCGGAAAGCAATTTTTTAGACAACCTTTGGATGGATTTGACAGAGAAGGAGAAAATGATACACTGATAGTTTGTGGTGTACTATTTACATTATACATAATATAGAGTATGTAGTGTGGAACTATTCAAATCACCAAAATGATAATAAAAAGAAGTATCACTGATTGCGAAATAGTGGCTTTTCTACAATTAAAACCCTGAGTCCCCAAGCATTTAAATAGGTTTATATACGGATAAATAGAAAAGGTTGCTTATTTTCAAATTTACAGACTATGAAGAATTTCTTATTTACATTCTTAGATACAGAAACAATAAATTAACCCTCAAAATTTTTATAATCTATGTGGACTTTTAATAACATTAGTGTTCAAATCAATGCTGGCATTCGCTTGGGGTTTAATTAATTAATTTACTGCTAAAAGACAACTTAACTAGAGCGCTGACTAGAATCAACCAAAACAATGCAAGTATTTACTGAATTAACTATAAAAAATTACACTCATTCTGGTAATTAATATCCCTACCTCTTGTTGCAAAGACAAGAATCTATAATGGAACTGACCTGGCGAGCAGTCTGCAGTTGCTGGCGCTGTGTGAAGGCATGCAGCATGAGGGCGTCCCATTCATCCTGCATGCTTTTCAGTGTGGCCGGGATGGATGTGGCACTTGGAGGCTTTGGCTTCACTATTGGTGGAGCTGTAAAGTACTGACATGTTAAATAACTACCTACACAAAATGGGACTTGTAATATTAGATAAGTATATTATAATTAATAAAAACAATGGTTTTCTAACACGACTGTTACTTAAAAAATATAAATTGTAACATTACAGACAGACGTCGGTATGAATTCTATTTAGCAGTCGAGAATTCAACTGGAAGTAATGTTAAAAAGGTAAAGTAAGTGGTACCCAAGCCAATACAGATCACAGATAATAGGCATAGGTTTAGCTTGAACTTACTGAGGCACCTCAATTTTTTACGATTACACGAAATTACTTTCTGTGTCTCCATAATTGCTAGTAAATTTTTAGCTTATGACAATGGTGTATACTCACTTTTGATTTCAATGAGATCCTCAACTCTTAATTCCTTGCCATTGATAGGGTCCACTCCATTCTCAATGATATATTTTTCGATAACGCGTTTCTCAAACACGGCGCCCGACGAGGGGGACACCACAGGCAGTTCGGGGACCTCATTTGATACTACAATCACAAAGTTAGGTTATAAACACAAAATGTTGTATGTCCTTTGTAGATATCACATAGGCGGGCTTCAAAATATCAAGACACTATCAGTGCTTAGACTTGCTTATGTAAACTTTTTCTAACACCACGAAATTATTGCAAAACCAAACACGGATTAGTTTCGCCCACCGGTAGCCGCCTAATGAAGATGTAAGATTTTAGAGTTACTTGAAATGTGATCATGGATTAGATACTCACTTGCACAATATAGAGCCATTATAAAAATATATTTGAGCCAATATTCTCAGAAAATTCTTGAAAACTCATGAAAATCAGGAGCCAAACAAAATTTTAGTAGCACAGATAACAAGGAAAACCATAAACAACCAATAACCACAGACTAGTATAGAAATACAGATACTATATGCAACTAGACCCGCCCATAGACCTAAAAATCAGATCCTAAAATTAGGCTCGACAATAAAAATCGACTAAAAGTGTTATGGCACGTAAACCGGGACCAGTTTTTTTTCTTCGCCCCATTTTCGGTAGACTAAGGTCTTACACTATACAGCCTTGTCGTCTAATAATTTGTTTTGCAGTATTTGACAGGAAATGTATCGAATCGACTCAACCGTCTCGGCAAACTGCAAGCTTCGCTGAGGTAGAGATACTGCAATAAAATTCACAGCGAGATTGTGCCTGTCTCATGATTCAAGTTTGTGTTTAAATTAGTACATACGATATCACTAACTCCCTATAGGCTACCTATATGCATGCCAAACATCCAAATCCGTTAAGCCGTTTTTGCGTGATTAAGTAACAAACATCCTGACATCCACACTTTCACATTTATAATATTAGTTAGGATTTGGTTTATTCTACCAAACTGCAAAATAGTTTGACAACAGTTCCTCAGATCCTCTCATATGCAATTTAAGAATTTGTAAATTGGAATAGTCCGATGCCGCTGGAATCTAGATATACCAGTACAATGCGTTTGAAACGAGAATAGGATCGATTGCCATGTTGTGATGTCGTGATTTCGGGCCGGCGCTTACGGCAGGTCGAGCTACGGCATGCCGTGGCATCGCACTAAAAGCCTAGCCACTCTGGCATCAATCAGTTTTGCTAATCTCTTGCCATGCTCGGTCAGTGTGAGAGACAAAAAAAAACATGCGCGCAAGTGCGTCTTTTCCCTCCCTTGCCTGGCCACGCCCACGCATCGACCGGACCACATTAACCGAAATAACCGCTGCGCTTATTTCAACCATATTCCAACCGATTTAGCAATCATAATTCCTTGACTCAAAGTGGCACATTACGTCTCGCGAAATGCAATGGCGCGCCGCTACAAGCCACAGTATGCCGCGGCGTGTCCCGTTATGCCGCGGCATGCCGTAGCGTCTCGCGGCATCGGGGTATCGAAATAAATTAACATGAATTCTAAAGACATTAAAATAAGATTCAAAATAACTTGATTATTGCCGTGCCATGCCGGCAGCGGGCGTACTGTCAAATCGAGAATAGAAATTTTCAAACTTACATATTACTATGAATTACGAAAAAAATAATTTATTTACGAACTGTGAACGAAAAAAGTTTAATCAGAATCCATTCTTCAATTTTGCCAAAATTTGTTTAATATGACAGTACCACGTGACTTCACAACATAGCTAAAGATCCTATTCTCATTTGGAATGCAAAGGTACAAAAAAAAAATAGTACATAATAATTCCATATTAGTCCCCAGTTCGCATAGACTTCGTAATATTTAGAACATTAAATTTAAATATTTTTAATTTTGTATGAAAATCTGATCAACTAAAATATGATGAATTTTTCAAACTCATAGAACAAAAGTTATTATTTATGATGTTCGACATGTTAGTAACAGTTGTAAGAGGTTGCTGGTGTTTTACAAATAGGTAACCCTGTACCAAAGGTAGTAACGAAAAAGGCAACCAAAAACAATTAAAAACAAGTGCGAGTCGGACTCGCCCATGGAGGGTTCCGTAGCAGCAAGTAACATAATATAAAAGTTCTTGTAGTTCGTTGTAACTTTGATCGATGTTTTAATAATAGTGTATTTTTTTAGACTTATGACGTATTAAAAAAAAACTACTCACTAGAACTCGTTCAAACCAGTTTTCGTTGGTAGTTTACATTGTGATGTACTTCATATATTTTTTTTTAGTTTTATCATTCTCTTATTTTAGAAGTTAGGGGGGGACACATTTCACCACTTTGGAAGTGTCTCTCGCGTAAACTATAAAATTTAGAAAAAAATTATATGAGAAACCTCAATACCATTTTTGAAGACCTATCCATAGATACCCCACTCGTATAGAGTTGAAGAAAAAAAATTTTTTGTGTTTCAGTTCTAAGTACGGGGACCCCCAAAATTTATTGCTTTTTTTTTCTTTTTTTGTGTGAAAATCTTAACGCGGTTCACAGAATACATCTACTTACTAAATTTTGAACAGTATAGCTCTTATAGTTTCGGAATAAAGTGGCTGTGACATACGGACGGACGGACAGACAGACAGACATGACGAATCTATAAGGGTTCAGTTTTTTGCCATTTGGCTACGGAACCTTAAAAAAATAGTGTTCTGGACTTGTAAGTTAATTTGCAATTATTTTTAGTTTTACTAAACTAAGGTCAACATCCAAAATTGTATATTTATTTATTATGCCTTAGGGACCCATGCCTTCAGTAAAACTTTTTATTTTGTTAGCCGAAAACAAAGAAAAGTAGCAAGTTTCACAATTTTTATTAAATTACAGAGTAACAGTAAAATATTTGGTGCCAATCGAAATGGCACTATAATACTAACTAGTCGTCGTGTAAAAACTTACATCGTACATAGCGCTATGTACAAACGTGGCCGCTTTAAAATATTCCAGCAGCGTAATACAATATATTTACAGTCATAAATAATAAGTAATCAATCAATATTAATTACTTAATTTATGATTTTCATTGAAATATGGGAGACATTAATGAAAAATATAAACCTATTCTAAAGAAATTATTTTTTTTATTTAATTTTAAAACATAATGGAGCTTCAAAATATTTGCAACATTTTTAGTTTTTACACATTTTAATTTTGTGAATATTTTACATTACTCTTGATCAACCAAAATTGGATTACATTTCCAACTAAATACATGATTACCTCCAGCTCTGGCCACAGTGAACGGAACCCTGCGTGGGACGCGGCCCAGTGCATCAACTTTGCTGATGAAGTCCTGCAACACCTTACAAGTTGGAACAATCTGTACCGACTGGAGCTGTAATGTACTACCTCATATCACACAGCATTCGGTTCAGTTTGGTCAGAGCTTCATCTCATTGCTTAAAACAGAAATAACTCATAAACACAACTTTTTCACAAAATAAAATTCCATTCTTACCTTACAACACTAATCAAAGAAAAAAGTACTCTTACACTTATGACGAAATTTCGTAAAATAGGATTTCGTCTATTGCCACTTGACTGTTGAATATTATATTATATCATTCAAATAAAAGTACGGGCATAATAAAAGAAAAGGGACAAGTAAGTGGTTATATTACTTTAAACCTAGATTGCACAATATATTTAGCTATGTACACGGTCTTTATATTTACAAATACAACATTGTTTTAAGTTAGTCTCAATATTTCAAGACAAAATTAATGTAAGTTCTTAGGCATCTTTAGTTCTATAAAACACTTGAGTGTATCAATCGACTAACTGTTGATATGTGGACTAATGACAATACAACAATGTCACCACGGTAAGTGACCAAATGCCTGTTGTTTGTTCAGTTCCAACATCCATGAACAGTATGTAACTAACATAACATTTATCTACATAAAGACAGTGAGCTTCAATCGAGAAATCGACATACTGCACAAGTGATCTTATCCAATCATATTAACAGAATCATATGGCTTGATTCTTTGTTGACTTTTAACCAAGTCAACATTCTGATCTATTTTCATATCAATACTAATAAGTCCATTTAATTAATTATTTAATTGAAGACAGATTTCTAAATGTACACACAACAGATTTGAAATCACATAAATATGTAAAAGTACTACAATATAAAAACCCTTCCGTGATTTTGAATAAACCCACATTTTGGATTTGCAAGAAGTTCAGATGTTCTTGTTTCATTTTTGATTTCCTAAATATTTCCTAGTCACGACACTAAGATTGCATACAATCACAACCGCCGCATTTAAAGCCTTATTTAAATCTTAGTGAGTTTTGTGCTTGCAAACCGTATTGTTTGATGCAAACAATAATTACTAGTTCAGTGTATATTGCCCGATTTCATAATGTTGATGGATTTATTATTTCGTTGAGAATGGTTAAAATATAGCTCTACTCAACTAAAACACTAGATATTACAACAGTCACAAAAGTATACTAACATCAAGCAGTAACTAATACACAATCTAATTTGGCCGATATAGTCAACAAGTTTGATTGTCAATAAAGTAAAAATCCATAATTTCCTTTTTCCGAACAAAACACAGAAGTCCTTGCTCTAATTATCGAAATGAGCACGAAAGTTCATAATAAGAAGCACATTGTAATAATCCCAGTTCACTATTTGGTAACAAAAATAATATCTATGACGTGTAGACATCAATCTAAATATATAGTCCCAATGGAACACAAAGTTTTGAATGCACAACACTATATTTCATAGACACCTCTATAGAGGTCCGTTTTCACTTGATATTTACAGAATGAGCATGAGTTTGGCTTTGGAAACACGTGAGAAGACACATGTGTAGGTAGTCACTAGAGTCCCCCAGTTCATATGAGCATGAGGATAGCCCTAGCGATGGCGCGCGATCACGTGTAGTTGTGGCGCAGCTGGCGCACGGCGCTGTACACCTTGACGGCGGGCCCCAGGCGCAGGCGCAGCAGCTGCACCAGCTCGTCGCGCGACGCCATCAGCAGCTCGGCGCCCGACAGCCGCGCCGCCGCCGCCGCCGCGCCCGCCGCGTACCCCGCTATCCGACTCACCAGAGCTGCGACGTCGTCCTGGATAAACCATTTTCTTACTAAACAAGGTCTCAATTACACAATCTAAAGACCACATCAATTAATATCTGTTTTAACTAAAACAGAAAAAATAAACTAAAGTGCAACAAAAAAAGTAAAGTGCAGCTTGCCTAATCTTAATATTTTTGATAATTTTAAAATATTCTTGGGCCAACGTTGAGCGATCTCCTCGAGTGGAAGTCAGTTGTGTTTCGACAGCGATTTAGTGCTAACTGCGATAAATGCTAAGTGATATTTTCTAACGACTCTTGTGATAGTTAAACGGATTCTGGTGCTTATATACTATTGGTTATTGTTGTGAGGATAATTAAGTTATCTACTTTTAAACCGATATCCATATTCCTAACAATATTTTTGCGTACGTGGGTAATTAAATGCCAGTTTACTAACAGATAACTTTATTCACCACAAACAATAACTAATTTGTCCAGTCAACAATAATCCGAATTAACACTAGAGTTCCGTTACACTATCGCTTAGATCGTTAGATAAAATCACTTCACACATTTAGGTAGTTCGCTCTTGATCGCAGTCGTAATAACAACTGACTCACTTCGGGACGGAGGGCTCGTATTTATATGCGGAGCGAAGAAAATTGTAGATACAAACGTCTCAAGATCAATCCAGAACAATAGGGTCGCGTCGCGGGGCCATAAATCATTTTTATTGCACAATGTACCAAGAGTCACTTTCACGCGAACTTCGACTCTATTGTTAATAGCGGAAATCATCATTTAGCTTATGAATGGTAAAACGATGTATACCTGTGACCAAGCCTGCGGGTCGTGTGGCAGCTGTAGTTGAGTGAGGTGTGCGGCCAGGTGAGCAGCGAGGCGGTTGCGTAGTGGCGCGGGCGCGGTGCCGGACGGCGCGAGCGAGGCGCGCGAGTACGTGCGCAGCGCGCGCATGTCTGAGCGCGTCGAGCGCCAGCGCTTGCCACCGCCGCTGGACACTGAGTCATCGTCAGATGCCTACGAATAAAACATTCAGCTCATAAAATATCCTATTACCTTGTAACCAAACATGTTGTTAGGGGATTTGGCAACTGTTCCATAGTCCGCCAGCCTGACACCAACCCACCTGGAAATGCTTTTATTGTTGGTTTACGCACCACCATGCGGGTGACATTGGGCGCTTTATAAAACGCATGGATGGATGAAAGGACGACAGGTCACGGAAACAACTTGTGACCCACAGATGCCCCTCAAGTTGAAGTATAAAGTCCGTGATAAGATCTGTCATACTGTATGGATCAGAATGTTGAGCTGTAAAATAGATGGATGCAAAAAGACTGCATGTAGCAGAGATGAGAATGTTGAGATGGATGTGCGGTGTGACGAGAATGGGTAAAGTGAGAACTGAGTGTATTAGAGTAAATATGAAAGTGGCACCAATGACTGAAAAGTTAAAAGGCAACTGTTTGTCTTTGTTTCATATATGAAGAGGAGAAATGAAAAGCATGTTACTAAAAAGTTCTGAGTATACTTGTAGATGAATGGAGGAGGACAAAGAAAAGATGGATGCATTGTGTGAGGAGTGATGTGAAAGAAAAGGGAGTTAGTGATAGTGTGACCGTGACGGGTGACAGGACAGAGTGGAAGAAAAAACGTGTTGCGCCGACCCCAAGTAATATGGGATAAGGGTATGTGATAAGGGCAGGAAGAAGAAGAATAATCCTTGTAACAAATAATCTTCGCACAGTTGTTCTACTGACTCCTTCGATCAACAATGAACTAAATTCCAGATCAGCGCTTCAAAAAGGACCCGACAATTATCACTACAAATGATGTTTGGTTCTTATTTGAAGCCAATACGGTCCAATCGTAGCCGATATTAACACGTGAAAACGGTGCAGTGCGCATTCAATAATTGTGCAAATAAACTTGAATTACTGACCGACCGAATATGCGTTTTCGTTTTCAGCCATAAACCAGCCGAAGCTTCGGCCAAGCCGAATATCAAAATATCCGAGTAAAAAAAGTTGGTAGGATGTACCTATCACACTTGATAGACACATAGCCATCGAAATACAAATAAAGAAATATTATAAATCGGGAGAATTAGGTGGGTAGCAATTTTTTTTTTTTTTGGTTTTCCTGCTCCCTTGTAATTTATGCACTTGTCAAGTCAAAACTCCAGTCTTGAGCATCGATGCCGAGTTGCTAGCCTGTCGGTTTTTTATCGTATACATTTCAGGGAGTATGCATTACAATTGCACAATTTAACCTTTCAATCGTGGAAATTACAGACACAATAAAAAGACAATAGGTGCGCGAACGGCGTTCGCTTGGGGTTTAAGTAAAGAGTAAATAGGCTGCTTCTAGGCAAACGTGTTCCATCGTCGGTCACATCATCGCTTTGATCAGATGAGGTAGTGGTCAAATGCGAGCTTATCCATAATAAAAAAAAATATACAGGGTGGCCCAGAAAGAAATGCACTTTTGATTTGGCTCGCATTTTGAAATAACAAAATGGCGGTGCGCGGGAGTTGTGTCAGTGCACAGCCCGAGTTTTGCAATTTTTGTCAGCATGGGAGAGCAGCGCGCATTTTGTATCTACGCATTTTATGAGAATGCTGATGATCTTATGTGACTGTTCGACGGCTTTACCGTGCTGATTTCAAATTATGGCGTATCAGTGAGTGTCCAAGCACTAATTTAATTAAGCAATGGATTGAAAGATTCAAAAGGACATGATGGACACAAAAATGCAGCCTAACGGTCGCCAAAGAGTATCCGGACCGATGAAAACATTCAGCAAGTTCGTAAATCTCTACGCGCGAATCTGCGACTGTCGGAGCGCAAACGTTCCACGACTTTGGGAGCGTCCAGATCGACGCTGCAGGAATTTTTACGGCTCGATTTGAAATTACATTCTTATAAGATGCGGTTAGTACAGAAACTAAAGGCAGCAGACTTCGAGTCAAGAATCAGGAATATAGGTTCCAGCAAGATGGGGCTACATGTCACACATCAAATGACAGCATCCAGGTGGTAAGAAACATGTTCCCACAAAAACTAATTTCACGCAGGGGTGACGTCTCATGGCCACCACGAAGTCCCTATCTCACTTCAGCAGACTTTTTTTGTGGGTTACCTTAAGAACAGAGTATACTCTGATAATAATCCAACAACTCTGCAGCAACTGAAGATGAACATTCGGTAAGAAATGGAATCTATTTCGAAGATAACTCTAACGAAAGTTTTCCAAAAATGTTTGATATCAAATTGGGACAATGCTGTAACCGTGAAGGAATTCACTTGGACAATGTAATTTAAAAAAAAAAAATTAAAAAAAAATTTAATTTAATTTTCTATAAATTGTGCCATAAAGATTTACAAAATTGTATTACTTTTTCCTTGAATTTTTAAAAGTGCATTTCTCTCTGGGCCAGCCTGTATATATATATATTTTTTTATAATGGATAGGCTTGCGTTTGACCACAATCTCACCTGATGGTAAGCGATGATGTGGCCGACGATGGAGCACGCTAGCCTAGAAGCAATCTATTCAGTCTTGACTACTTTTATTCTTGATCTTTAATCTAGTTAGTGCATTGTTGATCGAAAACTGGACATCATTAGTTCGACAGCATCGTTGGAGAACGTGCGTAACAGAGAATGTCATGATCGCGAAATGGAGACAATCGCATGTTTGTTGACCAATGATTTTCGTTTCGACGGTGACAGTGTCGTAATTCGTACGCAATAAGGGCGATTTTGTAATTCCAGCGTGCTTTACAACAGTCCGTTATCATTTGTTCAAAAAGATATCATCGTAACATTCGTTAAGTGTAGCTATTGTTTACAAATACATACCGGATCATTCTTGACAACTTCTTCGACTCGCTTGTGTTTAGGCGGCCTGCCTCGTGGTCTGGAAAATATTCATAATAATAATTAAACATTAATTTCAGAATAGTCAGTGGAGCCATTAATGAGGATAATTTTTAGATATTACCATCAAAAACTGGCCAAGTGCAAGCTGGACTCGCGCACGAAGGGTTACGTACCGTCCTTAGGAAAATTTGGAAAAAAAATCGCGTTTGTTGTATGGGAGCCGCCATTAAATATTTATTTTGTTATTACAAGCTTTTATTTAGTTTCACCTGTCCCGCTGTTTGTCTGTCATCAAATCTTGCAAAGTAAATTTGACCCACTTCCCGGTTACAGATTGAGCTCAAATTTTGCATGCATGTGTAAATCAGATGACAATGCAAACTCATTATGACATGGAGCTGATCTGATGATGCAACTGAAAGGTGGCTATAGGGACTTGACGAGCATTAATTATATAGTTATATCGAGCTATAAAAGCTTGCTATGAAAAAATGATTTTCATTAAAATCTTGTTTTGTTTTTAGTATTTGTTGTTATAGCGAAAACAGAAATACAAAATTCCAAATGTCTAGCTATCGCGGTTCTTGAGATATAGCCTGGTGAAAGACAGACAGCAAAGTCTTCATAATATAGTCATAAAACTAGCATGAACAGTTAAATAATTCTCACCTCTCCTTAGTTTCGCTGGTCGGCGTGCTCGTGTGTATCGAGCTGGTCTTGGGCTGTTTGCTGAGCACTCTGGAATGGAACACGTCAATTATTATGGTATTATATTTATTGGTAATTCACTCGAGTATATTATTCACTCGAGTATAATATCTGCTAGATTGGGCCGACGGTATCTACTACCGTCGGCCCAATCTAGCAGATATTATTTTATTTGCATTAAAAGTATATACTAATTGTAAATACTTAGGTTGCGGAAACATTTGAAAGAGTTATCAAGGCTCTGGAATGCAATGGACAACTGAAGGACACAGGTGAGTTTCAACTGCTTGCAGGCTACAAATGCGGACGCGGCGCGCTCAACTTAAACGTAAGAACTTCTTTTGGAGTGTCTGTAGTGGGCACGCGGGCTGTTCGACGCAGGCAATACAAGCTATAGCTCGTCCCTACTAGTGGCCGAAGTGAGTGCGGGGGCGGCGAGCGGTAACCCACGCAGGAGCAGGAAGCGCGCGGTAGGGGCACGCCGACGCCGCCGAGTGGTGCTTGTGTTAGACCTCACCTGCGCTCTCTGGGCAGCACCTGGTCGGAGTCGCGCGGCGGCGCGAGGCGGTCGGGCGCGCGCGGCGGCTGCGCGCGGTAGGGGCACGCCGACGCCGCCGAGTGGTGCTTGTGTTAGACCTCACCTGCGCTCTCTGGGCAGCACCTGGTCGGAGTCGCGCGGCGGCGCGAGGCGGTCGGGCGCGCGCGGCGGCTGCGCGCGGTAGGGGCACGCCGACGCCGCCGAGTGGTGCTTGTGTTAGACCTCACCTGCGCTCTCTGGGCAGCACCTGGTCGGAGTCGCGCGGCGGCGCGAGGCGGTCGGGCGCGCGCGGCGGCTGCGCGCGGTAGGGGCACGCCGACGCCGCCGAGTGGTGCTTGTGTTAGACCTCACCTGCGCTCTCTGGGCAGCACCTGGTCGGAGTCGCGCGGCGGCGCGAGGCGGTCGGGCGCGCGCGGCGGCTGCGCGCGGTAGGGGCACGCCGACGCCGCCGAGTGGTGCTTGTGTTAGACCTCACCTGCGCTCTCTGGGCAGCACCTGGTCGGAGTCGCGCGGCGGCGCGAGGCGGTCGGGCGCGCGCGGCGGCTGCGCGCGGTAGGGGCACGCCGACGCCGCCGAGTGGTGCTTGTGTTAGACCTCACCTGCGCTCTCTGGGCAGCACCTGGTCGGAGTCGCGCGGCGGCGCGAGGCGGTCGGGCGCGCGCGGCGGCTGCGCGCGGTAGGGGCACGCCGACGCCGCCGAGTGGTGCTTGTGTTAGACCTCACCTGCGCTCTCTGGGCAGCACCTGGTCGGAGTCGCGCGGCGGCGCGAGGCGGTCGGGCGCGCGCGGCGGCTGCGCGCGGTAGGGGCACGCCGACGCCGCCGAGTGGTGCTTGTGTTAGACCTCACCTGCGCTCTCTGGGCAGCACCTGGTCGGAGTCGCGCGGCGGCGCGAGGCGGTCGGGCGCGCGCGGCGGCTGCGCGCGGTAGGGGCACGCCGACGCCGCCGAGTGGTGCTTGTGTTAGACCTCACCTGCGCTCTCTGGGCAGCACCTGGTCGGAGTCGCGCGGCGGCGCGAGGCGGTCGGGCGCGCGCGGCGGCTGCGCGCGGTAGGGGCACGCCGACGCCGCCGAGTGGTGCTTGTGTTAGACCTCACCTGCGCTCTCTGGGCAGCACCTGGTCGGAGTCGCGCGGCGGCGCGAGGCGGTCGGGCGCGCGCGGCGGCTGCGCGCGGTAGGGGCACGCCGACGCCGCCGAGTGGTGCTTGTGTTAGACCTCACCTGCGCTCTCTGGGCAGCACCTGGTCGGAGTCGCGCGGCGGCGCGAGGCGGTCGGGCGCGCGCGGCGGCTGCGCGCGGTAGGGGCACGCCGACGCCGCCGAGTGGTGCTTGTGTTAGACCTCACCTGCGCTCTCTGGGCAGCACCTGGTCGGAGTCGCGCGGCGGCGCGAGGCGGTCGGGCGCGCGCGGCGGCTGCGCGCGGTAGGGGCACGCCGACGCCGCCGAGTGGTGCTTGTGTTAGACCTCACCTGCGCTCTCTGGGCAGCACCTGGTCGGAGTCGCGCGGCGGCGCGAGGCGGTCGGGCGCGCGCGGCGGCTGCGCGCGGTAGGGGCACGCCGACGCCGCCGAGTGGTGCTTGTGCGCGCCGCCGCGCACCGAGCCCAGCCCGCGACACCCGCCCACACCGCAAGGACCCACCACTCGCAGTTCTTCAGCCGCTGCACACACAAACCCAGTTAATGATTGTGAAAAAGAATCCAATACAATCAATACTCGCAGAACAGATGCCGTTGGGGCCGAAAGGTTCTGGAGTAGCGACCGCGTACCGGAAGACGCGGCTTTGGAAGGACAAGGTGGACAGATGACCTGTTGAAGGTTGCGGGATTCCGATGGATGCGGGACGCGTAGGATCGTTCATTGTGGCGACAGTTGGGGGAGGCCTATGCCCAACAGTGGACGTCTATCGGCTGATGTTGATCATCAACGAAAAATCATACATTAAAATCAAAAATTCTCAACACCACCCAAAATTTTCTACCTCCACTTTTTTCTAGTGTCGTAACTGTGAAGTAATGACACAAGAACAATCAGACATATACTGTTACTTCCATAAAAAAACAGTGTTTACAAGGGACAGTTCCTGTTATGTCAAAAACTACCGTCCATTTTGCTTATATAAAATTATACTAAAATACCAACAAATCTACAGAGGATAAGTTGCCTTATTTCTAAGCTACTTACTTAGTGGCGGCTCGAGCGGATGCCCCGTCTTGAGGCACCAGCCGACGGGGTGCAGGTCGGGGGAGTCGTCGTCGAACCAGCAGGCCAGCTCCTCGGGCCAGCCGTCGAACGACACCTGCACCTGATGCCCTTTCACCGCGATTATTGTGGCTACGCGGATCAGGAACGGCACCTGACGTGAAAAGAACACATTCGTTACAAGATCTGAACTTCCAGATATGTTAAATGATCATCTAAATCATAGATTCCCAACGGGTAGCGGTATCGCTCCCTAGTGGGCGCTAAAGCTTTTCGTGGGGGGCGGTAGACTAGTCCAAAGGCAAATGAGGGGCGTTATGTCAACATGTTTTAGTATTTTTAAATAATTAATCACGACCCTCCACTACGACCATGAATAGGACTATAACACAGAGAGGGAATTAATTTTTAATTTGTGATAATTCAGATAATAAACAGACATATAACTGGTAGAGGATTCCTTGTTGCATTAAGTCCGCCTATGTACTGTAACTTCATGTACAGTAGTGGCCGAGTACATGAAGTTTAAATAACTAAATAAAATTGGTATAATTAACTATTACGTAAAGAGGGGCGTTGGAATTTTGTTTTGGGCAGTAGTTCATAAAAGGTTGGAAATCTATGATCTAAATCATACAGGAATTAAGTTAATCAGATGACATGCTGTTTTATTGCTTTTTATGTAAGTGGTAACTGCTTCCAATCACTCGATGAGCCCAATAATGCCTATATTCCAATCAGTAGCACTCACCCTCTTATCGACGACCTCCAGCTTCATGCCAGGCTTGAACCCCTGCGGCGGGCGCGGCTTAAAGGCGCGCGGTGGCGCCGATGAAGCGCCCGTCTCGGCCAGGTAGTTCTCCCACGAGAACGTGTCGGGGTCTTTGTAAACTGCGAACAAATATGAAGATGCTATAAGACAGCCTTTCAGTCGCAGCAATAAAGGGCGAATTTATTTAAATTATTCTTAATGCATCGAGATCTACGATGTCCCCTAGCCAAGTTGCTAATTTGCAATCGTTAACGCTAGTAGAAAACTTCAAATGTACGGGAATAACGTCATCTCAACGCTCAGTCACGTGGTCAGAACAAAAGATTGGGAGCGTGGCCAACTCGAAACGTTCGACGCAAGCGAAACCCTTGTAACTTGGCTAGGGGGGCTGTTCCTTCTTGCTTTGAAGGCTGATACGGCCATAGGTGTAGGAAACACAGATGCTGCCTTTGGGGGCGAGCCACAGGATTCGCACACGGTCATTCGGTATTTATTTATAAGGGGAGACTGTACTAACGCCTGATTACGCAGCTTATAAGCCCTATATGATTCCCATAAGAACCGAAATGGCGATCAATCAGTTCGAGCGTAATAATGGAGAACTATAAAGGGTGTAAGGGACAGTCCTCCACAAACTTTAAGGGCTTGCTTAGCAGACGAAACTGAACAACATTCCATAAAAAAATTTTTCAGGAAATGAAAAAAAAAATCGGCCTCTCCATACAAACTGTCCAATCAAGTTTATAATTTTGTATGGTGAGGCTGATTTTTTTTTTTCGTTTCCTGAAAAAAAAATGTGTTGGAAGGTTGTTCAGTTTCATCTACTGAGCAAGCCCTTAAAGTTTGTGGAGGGCTGTCCCTTACACCTTGTAGATTTAGAAGATGTAACAAGAGACGGCGGCCTTTTTATATTAGCTACGCTTTAAATTTTGCTAAAAAGCTTTTGTTGATGTTTGTGCTGATAAGAACAATACTTTTTTAATGCTTTTGGCGACGCTGCGCTGCGCTCAAACGGAATCTAGAACAATTTTGGGACGTGTAACTTACAGATGTCGGAAGTGTCTGTTTTGGCACCAAGGACATCGAGTGGTGCTCTGAAGCTTTCACACTTACGTTGGTCTGGGGATTAACAAACATACGAATTTTAAACTTGCCTCCTTTTGCAAAGGAAATGACCATCATCGAGAAAATACTAAAGAGTATGTTAGAACAAATGCCTTGATCACACGAACGTGAACTGAGAAGGGCAAGACAGTAAAAACAGGTTAATCGATTGCTCGGCCGAAACATTGATCTAAGCGAGTTGTAGAGATAAGCGCTCGGCCGAGAGCACTGTCTCGCACATTTACTCGGTACGTGTGATCAAGGCAGAAGATATAGAGGCAGAGTGTCAGCCTAGTGATAATAAGAATCGTGTGATAAAAAGGCTTATATCCAATAGTGAGATAGTGTGACCAGATAGATATGTTACCTGTCAAGCATAACACACAACTGTCAATATAGTACATATTTTGTTATTATAAAATGAATTTTACAGAAAATATTAGTAGGTTGACTTACCGAATCTTGTTAATAACACTATCAGAGGTATGTGGGCTACCTAAATTAATGCTAAATGTTGACGACGGCCGGCGAGCAAATATGTGACATTGTTAAGAGTTATGCATTTCAATGAGGGGATAGTATAGCATTCAATGTAGTACCAATTGACTGCCAAGTGGGACCCACTTTGTAATGAGTATGTCTTAACACAACGTTTCCACAAAGTGTGTTATTTTTCACAAATAAGTAGGTAAATAATTCATAAAAACATCCGTCTTCAACTAATTGAACGAAACTGGCAACAAAACACCGAGATTTATCCTGACTTAATCACAACTAATTTACAATACAGCAAAAGAAAACATAATCGCGCAAAATGATCCATGAAATTAGTTTTATTACAATAAATATCAAGGTAACATTAAATACCATATCAACGTGAGTAAAGATACAGAAAAAACTTACTTGTTTTTCCTAAGGCACATATCGAACTATTTGACATTTGTGTATGGAGTAAAGTGAAGTAAATAAGCTATTCGCTCGTGGTGTATTTACGAGAGAACAATGGACACGACAGTCGCACACAAGCTATGGATCATGACTAATTCTGTAGTTAAAAGAGAAGAGATAACGACGTAACCAAACTACCGGTTATCCTTGTTGTTCAAGTCCGTATTACATTTGAATTTTTAATTAATACTATTAAGAATAATGATAAAATTCATTTTGCGATATTCAGATACATATATTTATATCTTATCAACCTATTTATTTATTATTCTTATATCTGATTACTTAACAAAAGAACATTTTCAACATATATATTCTGTAAACTATTGAGAAAACTTTATTTTATTACTTTTCCTAAATGAAGGTCGATACAATAATAGCGATTTATTTCACATATACTTTTACTTATCATTCTTATCTTTTTTGTTGATATTGCAATGAAAAACTTGATTTTTATTTGTCATCAACATCATACAGAGTTTATGCAGTATGTTGCATATTGTAAATTTTAATTAGTCAATAAAATAATTGTGATTATGAGCCCGTTGTGTCCTACTGCAGGGCAAAAACCTCCCTTCTGTTATTCCTCTCTTTTCTGTCCCTAATGAACGAATGCTTGCCTATTTATGTACATTAAATACTTATTTGTTACTTTTCATCAGAAATCAGCGTTTATTTCAAATAGACCATTTAAACTACTTTTGAATTGTCAAAATCTCAGTCAGTCAAATAAAAGTGAAGTTATAGGAGATCACCCATTTTGTTCTATGATTTGGGATAAAATAAAAAAGTCGGTGGTCAGGAATTAATTATATTTAATTTAATTAGTGGCTGGAATAGAAAAATTTCATTGTATGGGCACGAAGCTGTAATGAATTTGTAATGAATTTTTAAATGTTGGTACATTTAACCACCACCCCTAATACAAATTGTTTTGGACTTAGACGTATTATAATTGATGGCCGCCAAAACACTTTTTAGGGTTCCGTAGCCAAATGGCAAAAAACGGAACCCTTATAGATTCGTCATGTCTGTCTGTCTGTCTGTCCGTCCGTCCGTATGTCACAGCCACTTTTTTCCGAAACTATAAGAGCTATACTGTTGAAACTTTGTAAGTAGATGTATTCTGTGAACCGCATTAAGATTTTCACACAAAAATAGAAAAAAAGCAATAAATTTTGGGGGTCCCCATACATAGAACTGAAACTCAAAATTTTTTTTTTCATCAAACCCATGCGTGTGTGGTATCTATGGATAGGTCTTCAAAAATGATACTGAGGTTTCTAATATCATTTTTTTCTAAACTGAATAGTTTGCGCGAGAGACACTTCCAAAGTGGTAAAATGTGTGTCCCCCCCCCTCTAACTTCCAAGATAAGAGAATGATAAAACTAAAAAAAATATATGATGTACATTACTATAAAAACTACCAACGAAAATTGGTTTGAACGAAATCCAGTGAGTAGTTTTTTTTTAATGCGTCATAAACCGAAAAAAATACACTATTATTAAAACATCGATCAAAGTTACAACACATTACAAGAACTTTTATATTATGTTACTTGCTGCTACGGAACCCTTCATGGGCGAGTCCGACTCGCACTTGGCCGGTTTTTTTTTTCTTTTTATCACAGAATACGACCTGGATGGATTCCTTTAAAAATTGTAATGAGAAAGCGAGGAACTGAGATCATTGGAAGGAGTGAACAGGCCTTTGACCAGCAGTGGGACAATATGGGCCATTTCTTTTATTGATCTGATTTAGAAAAATCTTTTATCAATAGAATCCATATTTCAAAGTACTACTGAGTGCGGCATGTAAAAACCAATATCAATAATTATAGGATAATATTGTACTAAAAAGTAAATAAAATCTTTGTTTCATCATTCGCTGTTTTGTTTATGCAAGTAAGTACCAAAAGATGTAATGCTTGTCTATGTAGGGATTGTATCCAGTTTGAATATGTGTTGAGTGTGTACAGTATGCTATTATATCTTTTGTTAATTAAAACATTATTTTATTTGCACAAGTGAAGAGAATATTTTCTAATACTTGTTTGTCAATTCCTGAGTTTTACTCGCCACTATGCTATTCGTTTTTTCTGCAGAGTTTCGGCTGAGACCACATTTTTAGTTGGGAGGTGTACCTAAAAAGTTCTGTGTTCTTGATTGACATAAACAGGTTTGTATAAAACTATGTAGTTTCCATAAATAAGTTATCAAATAATTATCTGCTCAGTTGAACAAGGTTAATACTCCAAGAAGTTATAATAACTAAGAACATTAATTAAAAATAACCCTCCCTTACAACCAATCAGACCTAGCATTACACTGGTGACGTGTATGACTACTTCGGCTTTTGCTTTTAATGTCAGTCAGGAAGAAAGCAGCTTTCTATCGGTGAAAATTTTTTGCAATTGGACCAGTACTTTCAGAGATTACCTCCTACAAACAAAAATACAAACTTTACCTCTTTAAAACATTTTTAATAAGATTAAGATTTACACCTGTCAATAAAATCGGAATATTAAACAACTACTCACAGTTAGGTGGCGTCAAAGGCACTCCATTCTCTTCAGCCCATCCGACAGGGTGTATGTACGGCGAGGTGGGGTCCACCCAGAAGTCGTACATCTCGTCCCAAGAGTCGAAGTTGATCAGCATCCTGTTGTCCAGGACGTCGGAGATGGAGGCCACGCACACCAGGTCGTTCTTCCGGTCTTCAGCTTCTAACTTCATGCCAATGCGGAAACAGCTTGGTTTGAAGATCTAGCCACAAAATCGAAACTGTAGTTTAGAGAGTGCCCAATGTCACCGAAAAATTGCTAACGCGATAAGATTCAAACGCGTCTTTCCTGTTAGGAGTTTATTTATTATATACTTCACGCACAAAAGATTACAAAGGCAGACTTAATGCCATAAGGCATTCTCTACCAGTCAAGTTATTGTACTTATTGTCGACACTATAGATCTGTTGTAAGAAAACAATTATCTAAAGAATTATAATTCTAGTCCAGTCCTACTGTTGGATGCCAAAATAAAAAGATTGTAAAATACCTTAAGAAATTGTAAACAATTTTTTTCTAAATAAGTCACAGTTATGTTGAAAATTAATGAATTTAGACCTAATTTGTAGATTTCATAAAATATCGAGATTTTATAATCTAATAAAGATTTATTACAATCATATGAAGTCTGCAATTTTTCGGTCACACTTAAGGTAATACCTAGGAGATAGATGTTGAGAAGATGTGGGCTTATATGTAGCCTGTTGACTTCTGTTGCTAACTATTTTTTTTCATTACTTACGCCGTTACACCTACTATTTTTTTTTTGTACCTGTGTTTTCACAATATTATATAAATGTATATCTTGCGTACTTGGCAACTAAACTCTATTGAGATTGGCCAACAAGACCGAAGTTCCGTCGAAAGAATCCATTCTTGATGAAATAAGAAACATTAAAATAGTAACTTTCTTTAAGCATGCAATTCATTGTAAGAAATACTAAAAAGTAGTAATATCTTGCATAAAAAATATTCATTTCTATTGAGGAATTATTTGGTTACACTTTCTTCTCACAACAACTCGTAAAAATAATTAATTTTTTCGCCTTTCAACAGAATTTCTAAAAATATTAAAATTCAGAAACTTACGGCAGCAGTTACATGTGGGAATAAGTTCCTAGGTGCAGCTACAGCTCTCATCTGTTTCAAGTAGAGCGGCCAAGAGAAGTTGGACGCCGACATATTGCCGGGCGGCTTCAGCGAGCGCCCGTTCTTCTCGGACCAGCCTGGAGGGAAGATGTCGCCCGAGTCTGCGTTCACCCAGTAGTCGTACACGTCCGGATAGCCATCGAAGTGCAGTCGCATGCGGTAGCCCTGCACCTCAGCCACCGACACCACGCAGAACAACGAAGGGTGCTGCGGGTCTATCGCCTCCAGCCGCATCCCCACTTTGAACCCATTCCTATTGTAAGGGAAAGCATTCTTGAATAGCTTGACAGGGGCATCCTTTGCTTTATAAATTTCAAGGTACCGCATCCATGAGAATCCATTCTTTCCACACATCCAAGGATATTTCTCATTCTCTATTAAATCTTCGTTGATTTTCAATAGAGCTGCCTCTGATAACTGATCAGATGGCAATGAGTCATAATGCTTGAGTGACACTTTATCTTTTCCTTCAGATGGAATATCAGACTCGGAGAGTTGTTTCCTCATCAACAGTTTCTTTATTTTGTTCTTCTTCTTAACCAAATCTACGCGTTCCCTGTCCTTCTTTTTTTGTAAAGCTTTCTGTACTTCAGTTTGACATGCTGCACTACAGAAGTTGGGTGTGATGAACTCGGCTGCCATGCCGTGACAGCCACAACATTCACACCGGTACATGTCTTCTGGAGAGTTTGGTTTCTTATTTCTGTCAGTGCGTTGCTTCACTGGCATGTTGTACTTCACATTGTCAGCCGCTTCCTCCTGGTCACTACTATCTAGAACATCTATGAGACCGAATTCGTTTGTCTGGAATTGCAAAGTGCTTCCTTGTAATCTAGCAACTCCATTATGCCATATTAATCCAGGTGGATCTTCTTCTAACACACCTTCCTTGATATCGTTTTTAGTGAAATCTTCTATTTTGTTAAAATATACTTCTTGAGAACTCCTCTCTTTGAGTTCATCAGGCTTAGCATCCTTATAATCTTCAGGATCAGAATCCAAATGTTTAGCCTCTAAATCTTTGTCAAGTTTCTCGTCACAAAACAGCGACGGCACGCGATGGTCGTCATTGTTGTCGGCCTCCGGCGGGTCTTCGATATTCTCGATCTTATGCGGTAGCCCCAACCTCGTATTCTTGTTGGATAAGTTTTCTGCACATAAAGAGATGCGCCTCTTCATACTGGCATTTGCTATCTTTCTGTCACTGTTATCAGAGTTGGAACGTCTCAAAATGGCGGGTGCAGCGATTGTAACTGTTCCCACATCGTGCCTGTCTATCATATTCCTGTTCAATAAGCTTTTTCCTTTCTCTGGTATAGCTAGAGTAAAGGACTTCTCTCTGTGGCCGCCATCCTCGTCTGCTATCGACACAGTGTAGATATCGTCGTTCATGGCTGCGTTAGTCTCGGGTATCGTGAGCGTATATTCTCCTTGCACGCCGGTCGGTTCCGCTCTTGATCCAGGAATGGACAATGTAAAGGATTTCTCGCCATTAGGGCTTTGAGGCTGATCTTTGCCATTTAAAACTTTTCCAAATGGTTGTAAAGGTGGCATATCTTGAGACTCCATTATGGTGTCTCTCATTACTGTAATATTACCTTGGGGATCATTCTGTATTTGTCCATTGGCTATTTGTAGATTGATTATTGGGCCCTTGGAAGCCATAGTTGCAGGCAAAGTTACAGGTAAAATGAACTTTGTATTTTGCATTTTGGGCATATTCATAGGAGTTATGAATAGCTTCTGATTGTTGGCATTCACATTGGACTGGTTGTTTGATATGAGGATAGACTGGTTCTCTGACAAGTTCTTCTGGTTGGGCTTCTTCATGGAGCCGAGGTATGCTATAGCCTGCTTGTTAGGGTTGCCTGGTGCAATGCTGACTGGGACTATCATCTTGTCATTGGACTTTGGTTTCTGTATAACTATTGGCTGACTAGTGTTGACTGGTGCGAGGATGGAAGACTTGTTCTGAGCAGACACCTTCGGAGCTATGTTGGGTTTGGTGTTTACATTTGATATTAAATGTAAGTTTGAATTGCTGGTTACCTGCAAGGAGTGAAAATAATACTTAAGTATTGAATTAATATTTGTAGAACTACACTAAATTATTCAATAACAGATAAATAAACTATCCTAATTGGTCAGGGCTATGTAAGAACAGATTAAAGGCCAAGCGCCCGAAAAGTGTCATAAAACAGTGATTTTCTGAGGCCTACTCCTCCGTAATGGCTAGGTCAATTGGTTTGAAAAAAATATATGTTTATTATAGATTCATGAACAATGATATCAACATTTGATTTTTTCATGCAATTCATACTTTTGTCAAAAAAAAATATTTAGCAATTTCGCAACTTTTCCCTACTCCTTCGAAACGGCTTGGACCTTTAGAAACATTTTTACACATAAAAATTGGTGGTTAAATATTCTTCAAAGTGAACATTGCATATGTAAATCAATCAATATCTCGCAGAGAAAATTGATTTAAAGCGCTTTCCGGGCGCTGCTGGCCGCAAATAAATGCCCAGATTTGCGTACTGCCGCCTAGGCGAGTGCGAGCGTTGCGTTCACATAATTTCGGCCAGATGGTTCAAGGGACTATACGCCTTAAGCAACACTAGAGAGAATTTGAGAAAATAAGCTTTAAAGATTTTAAAGTTAAAATTGTTGCTGTGAGCTCATTATTTATGTTACGTGTATTTTTTTTTTACTGTAAATTAAGATGTGTATAAAGTTTAGATTAATTCAGAATATAAGTTTATTCTGCACTGTATACAGAATAAACTTTAAAAGATACAGCCATTTTTCTGCTTAATTCGTTAATGTATTAAAGCTATATTCAGATTAATTAAATTTGTCAATAACATACTATGACATTATTGTCGTATACATTGTGTAGTATAAGATTATACAAATTTCTCAAATTAAACAAAAATTATACCATTTCTCTAAGATGATTTTGTATGCCATTACTGATTACGATATACACATAATTTGAATAATTTTATATAGTCAAATACCTCAAAATAACAACGAATTAGCTGCCATTTTAGTAGTTCCGGCCGGTTAGTTCAATATTGCGTTATTAATAAATAAATATAAAAGGAATATCTTCAACTTTTGTGGATATAAATCGTTTATGCATAAATCCTGTTTGTGTATTTTGTAACAGTAACTTACGCGCATAATTCATTATTACGTAACTAATGTGTGCAAAACTTCTAACAAATTTTGACATGTCGCTTAAATCACCCCTTATTATAAGGCACTAGGATTGACTTTTGAACACAAAATTAGCTGAATACATAGTTAATAATGCCTGGAATCGATCTGCATTCAAAATTCATCTGTTTCAACTTTGGCACTTAATTTGTTCTTACGTAACGCAGTCCAATTCAATTCAATTAATTCTAGCACCAAAAACTCATTTTACTTTTTTTGTTATTATGTGAACAATTTATTATTTTTTTAGGCAGGTTTGCAATTCTTTAGTATATATTTTATTTTTAGAATTGATATCTTAACAAACCAATCTATCAGTATTTAAAAAAATAAAAGTTTATCATTATTATGTTTTCTATTACATCCCTAAAAATTCGAAATTAAAATCAGAACTGTAATGTTTTTTAATGTTTACTACATACTACATCATTACCAAATATTATTCTTAGCTCCTGTCACATTAATTAATATATTTATATAATGTTATATTTGGCCTTGCTAATAATCACAATGAAGGCTGTCTTCAAAGAAAGAATTTATTTAATATTAAATTATAATACTTTTATAACCAAAACATGCCAAAAAATAACTTAAGATGGATTTGTGATTAAACCACCACCATTGTGTTTGTTTTAGAGTGAGTGTTAGTGCATTCATTGAGCATATTGACATTAAACATTTAATTAGTTTTATCTTTACAAGTAAATTTTGATTTAACACGGTAAGCCAATTCATCATCACATTGATATTTATTCATAATTATTTGTTTCATTAGACTTCTTTTTGTAGCTGAGATTAAAAGTAATGTTTTAATAAAAAAAAGTCTCACTGTTCCAATTTGGCATGAATGCATGTTAATGGTGATGATTCACTTACTGGTCTCCTTACTATGATTTGTGGTGGATTTCCACTTGTACTTGCTTGGGTGATGACGTCAGTGCTTGTGACAGGCTTCAGTCCCGTCGGAGTTTGTATGTAGACCACCTGCGGTACATGCGGCACCTGCCTTGGAGCTCCACGTATTTGAATAGAATTAGCAGCATTCTGCATTTGGAGCATAGCACACACGGCACTGTTGCTGCTGTTTGTAACTTGGTGGACTTGTGGGAGAGGATTGTTCACTTTAACTTGAGATATTGATGTATCAGACATCTGTAGGTGAGATGAGCTGGTCACTGTCATATCAGAGCTGCACTCCATGTTGCTTGACCTTGGATTAGAACCCATGTGAACTTGAATAATTGAACTGTGGAGGGACTGGTTATGGTTTTGTAAGACTGGCATGGAGGGCAAAGTAGGCAGCTGAATGTTCTGATTTGCAGCTGGGATTTGCAAAGGAACATTTATAGTCTCACCAGCTGGTAACTGAACTGGTACACTGGTAGTCCCGGAGACTTGAAGGGGCAGACCAACTGGGGTAATCTGCAGCGGTACAGTGCTAGTAGGCCCTGATATTTGGACAGGGACATTAATATTAGAATTGGAGCCCGGAATCTGTACTGGCACATGCACTGTGGACAGATGCAAGGGATATGGGGAGTTGCTTGAATGTATTTTAACAGGAGCAATTGAATGGGTAACTAGATTGTGTGTGATAGGTAAGGAGCTCTGTGAAGCCTGCATCGAGGACACGATCATGCTGCTCGATATTGGCGCCTGAAATTTGACAAATATGTGTCAATGATGTCAAAATAAAACACAACATCACAATATAAAAATAATAAACTCGTTATAAACTCACGCGTAATGTATTCAGTAGCACATTCTGCTGTGGACTATTTTGTGTTATATTAGTGCAGACTGACGTGTTCGCTGATTTCAATAATCTTTTTTTTAATATTTCTGTTTTAGGTTCGTCAAAGTTTTGAAGTGAATTACACTGCTGTCTCTCCATTTCTCAGTGCCGAGAACATGAGCGTGTTCATTACAGACACTCAGTTATCTTTTACAATCCATTGTTGATGACCTGCAATGCATTTAAAAATAAAATAACGCGAATTGAAATATCATTCAGACGAAGCACTCGCGTAAATTGATGCTTGGTTGTTGGTAAAGTTTTTATTTCGAAATAAACAAATAAACTTGTAAAAGTACAGAAGAACACATCACATATTTATTTAATACAAAATACGTTACATTCATTTTTCTTTTACGAGTATCGCACTCTATCAAATTGTGCAGCTACTTTTACAGAACCACAACCTTCTACAAAAAAGTTCAAGAAACAGTGGAACAGAAACTTATTACTTACATTTTTACGTTTCAACAGAGAGAAGAGTTTTTCATGTGTCTTTCCAACTATTACAACATCCTTATCGTGTTGAAAACCATTAAAGAAAAATAAAATATACTCAATAAAGCGACGATATTTACCTGCCCAGCACAACTGGTAATAAATCTGACAACATTGCCAAAATGATATGAGTGTTTGTTACGTTGGTACTGACAAATTTTTCCACCAATCGCAGTCATGCAATTTCATGACGAAGCTTTCGCGCCCGATTATTCAGCCAAAAAAAGTCAACAGATAAGTTTATATTTATACTGTTTGGTATGCAAGGATATGTAATGATTATGTGTATTTTAGGGGCGGCAATAATTTGTAAGGACATACAATTGTTTCTCAATAATATATTTACAGCATTCCATTCCTTACATTTGTTTCATGGTACAATATTTATAGTTCATCTTCGACATTTTTGTTGCTACGCAAGATGTACATAGAATACAGAATATGTACATCGTTCATACATAATGAATGAAAATAATGTTAAGGATAACCTACGAAGTATGTTATTTTTGAATGCTTTTAGAAAACTAAATGTTACTCTAAAAATAGGTATCTTTTGCAAGTCTAGGCAAGATTGGCATATGATAAGCTTTGCATGTATTTATTTTATTTTATGATTCGAAATTAATGTTTACCGGAAGCGGAAAAATAATGTTCATGTATAGTTTCCGTTTTCGCGAAAACCTAAAATAAAGGAGGAAAAAGTTAACAAAACTTTACTATGGATAATAAATCGCTCATAGCCTACTTGAATTCATTTGACCTAATTGTATCTTATAAATGAGAGAGAAAAATACAAAATCGTTTAGTATTGTTTTGCGGAGTCTAATCTCACAAGATAGTAAAACAAAAACTGTTTATTACTTATTTTATTGTTTTTTTTTTTCTTATAATTAGAATAATTTACTCTCTATCAATGTATCTAAAACTTTAACAATCATCGCAAATATGAAGCCAAGTCATAATTAATATCAGCTAATAAAAATGTCAATATCAATTTCTAAATATTGTCAAAATTACTCTAAACGGGTATCAAAATGAATAGAAATAATCCCAGGGCATAATTTTCAGTAATTATTTATTTACACCCGTATATGGCTCAAAAGGCTCAAGTCCTGAAATAGCAGATTGTGTAGAATAGGGTCACACAACGTTTTTTTGGCGGGATTTTTTCGAGAAATATTTAATGGCTGCTTTTAATATTTGAAAATCGATTCTTAGTGGATAGTGTGATGCAAAATTATTGTAGTTTTGTTTCTGTGTCTGTGCAAATGGAATATAATGTGGCATCATTGAATCAGGCGCAATCTTGATAAAATGGAACGGAGAATTTCATTGTAATATCAACTATTTCAACGAAACTTGAGACAAGTCGATCAGTCGATACATACATTTGCTGCCAAATACAACAAAAATATTAGAATGAATTACATCCGTATTCTAATAATGTAACTACTCGATATGAAGCCATGCTAAAAAAACTTAGCATCCAAGCCAAAAATATTAAAAAAAAAAATGTTAAAAATGAATGTCAAAAATATTCGTAATATTGTCAAATTGTCAAAATACATTTTCCCTTTGCGTTGCGGATTTCACAATTAATCTGTTAAGAATAAATTGTTAAGAATATAACAAAATACAGAAAACTGGAGCAGTTTGTTTATTTTATATCAAGACAGGACTATCGGTACTATTTGTAGGCGTGGATTATCATTTAATAAGTATGTATGCACGAATTTATAAAAATAAAAAAAATGTATTCAGGTCCTAAATTACGTATGAGTAAATTCTTATAAGTTTTTAATAATTCTATTGATACGTAATTTTAATTGATTAGAGCGCACACTGTCATTTTCTATGCTACTTATGTGTATAGCATACAAGTTCTAGATTTGTTATTCCATGCATTATTTTGAAACAATTTCCTGAAATAAGTCGCATAGATACAAATAGTTAAATGATAAGTTTATCATATAAAGGAGAAGTTTAAAGTATTAAATTTGTTTAGAGAAAATTAAATTGATGGTGGGATAATGGGATGCAAATGCTGTGTTGTTTTGGTTTGTAATCCAACCAAGCAATTCAATTTTGTCAAATGTAGACAACATGCATCTAGAGTGATTTGCTTTATGTTTAGGGGAGTCCCCTGAGTATACAATGATCACTTAGTAACAATATTAGGTAGTAGGGTCACTGTAGATTTAAATTTTCGAATTTTAGCGAAATTTACAGTTTTTTCCATTGTATCAAATTTGACCAAACTTTTGTGTTTACAGCACAGTACATAATGAACGATAGAACACTTATTTTGGAGCATTGACTAGACGAAAATAATTCTAAGAAATATTTCTTATAAAATATTCTTTTTCTAATTATTGAAAATTATTTTGAGTTGGAAGTTACAAATGACCATATAAAAAAATTCAATAAAAATATGTATGATTTCAACAAAGACAAAGATACAACGGAAATTCAAGAAGGTTTACGAATTGAAAATGAGATAGTACAGTAGCTGATGATACTATCTGACACACAGACCTACCTATATTGAAAAGATCTGTGATCTAACATGTACCTATCGTCAGCTAGGTATAATCTCATTGTTATGCATAGGTACCTTTCCTTGCTATAATAGTAACCAGATTTTATGATTACGTGATTTATTTATTTTTAATTCTGGACTTATTATATTTTATTTATTACTATTATTAAATAATACAACTTAGAAAAAGATGTAGATTTACCATTTTTCAATTTGGTATTAACAGTTTTCTACAGTTTTTTTCAAGCATATCTACTGTTTTACTTACTACAGGGTATTGTAATAAATTGTGTGATAAGATACTTATAAATATAATAAACTTGAAGTTCTATAAATACTATACATAAAGAGAAAAAATACAAGTAATATTTTAATTTGTTAAAGATTATTAAAGAAAATATCCATATGAAAGTCCTAAAGCTTAGGATAGAACAAGTGATGTGTGATATATCTAACTAACAAAAACAATAATGCAAGATATATTCCCAACTCCAAGCACACCAGATACAGGTGATTGCTTAGATTCTGAACAAAATTCAATATGTAAGTAACTTAGAATGAAGCAAATAATTTAAGCTGTAAATTGTTTTGTAAAGCTTCTGTAGTAATGCAATGTCATTAAAATTACACATTCCTCGCATTTATATAGCAATCATAAGTAATCATTTTAATAGAATTTTATGGTATTTTCTTACAATAACTGATTAGGTGCCCTTTATATCTATATCATGTATTTGTAGTTTAAGAAGTTTTCAGAAAGGTATCACATTAAAAACTTATATTACCTATTTGTAAAAATTAAGAAATATATATATAAAAAATCTCTCATGCTTAACTGCATGATAGCGGCCCAAGTACTTTTATGACAAGCTTCTTTATTTTGAAACTCGAATTAGTATTTATTTATATCATTTACACCATGCAATGAGTTCTAAACCATATAAAGCAGTCCCCATGAAAGAGTGTCTGCAGTACATAGTGTTGGTGGGTGTCTGTGTGACAATTTAAAAAATCTGTAAATCTCTAATTTTTTTTACTATCGTTAGGCTTTTTTTGTTTGACCACCATCAACAACAACAACTACAACATCATCAACAACATACAGCAACAACAACAACAAACAACCAACAACATCAATCAACATTTACTGTTATTTTGAATCTATATTAGGTCCCACTGCTGGGCAAAGGCCACCCCCTCCTATTTACATACTGATCCTACACATGTTTTACTAATGAAATTCTTAAAATATTTTATTTTTTGAGTTCCTCCAAAGAGTTATTTGACAAAGGGTAATGTAGTCTATTGCGCCGCTATATTGAAATAATAGTTAAGTTGAGTTGGGACTAGTGTACAGCTTGTATTGTAATTTGCAGCAGACTTGATGTGAACCCGGGACAATGAGTAGCCAGCACCAGTACATGACCGTCAATAACACACCAAGTGCACGCATTGGCGATATTGAACACATTAGTAAGTGCAATCACTTAATATTTTTAGAATTAAGATTATAGACTTCATCCATTGCTTTTTGTCAGGTGAGATCAGGTTAGAATGAAAAAGATGTTCTTGGAATGCATGATTTAAGTTATAAAAATAGTTAATTACCTAATATTATCATGTTATCATTCACATATGATTTCACATAGCCATTATGAATGTGTTTCTTGGAATGCATGATTTAAGTTATAAAAATAATTAATTATCTAATTATAATATTATCAGGTTAACATTCACATATGATTTCACATAGCCATTATGAATGTGTTTCTTGGAATGCATGATTTAAGTTATAAAAATAATTAATTACCTAATTATAATATTATCATGTTAACATTCACACATGATTTCACTTAGCCATTATAAATGTTATTTTTTTAGCCACTGTTATCAATTCCGGTCTAATCAAAATAAAGTGTGGTATTTTATGCTGGTTTCAAAAAGATGGTATCTTCACAAAAAAATCTTTCATAGTAGTTTTGTCGTGAAAACAAATAAAAAGAAAATGTTAGAGTCGTTCTCGAAATGATGCGCAGTTATACTTATTGCTGCCCCCCTAGCCAAATTACAATCGTTTTGTTTTTCTTATGTCGAACGCCTTGAGTTGCTACGCCTCAAATCCTTTGTTCTGACGTCATATCAACGGTCAGTCACGTGGTCAGAACAAAGGAATCGGAGGCGTGGCCAACTCGAGGCGTTCGACATAAGTGAATCGAAACGAAACGGTTGCAAACTTGTAACTTGACTAGGGCCGCTATGGCGCTGTTGTTTAAATAAAATTGATTAGAGATAGAAATACATTTAGGAAGCAAACTTGCTACAATCCTTATTTGTTCTAATATATTTTAAAAAAATTATAAAGGATGCTTGCGCCTGGGTCAAAAGACGACTGTTAACCTACGAATTGAATTGTGCCGATTATCAAGTAAGATTTCAAAGTCTTAAGTCAAAAAGTCGTCGATTTAACTTCTGAACCTCTCATAGCTCGACCTACATAAATACGAGCCATTTCACAATGCTCGAAAACCATGAATTGGTACTTATTACGGCGCTTGATATCTTTGTTTAAAAATAAATTACGCAAACACGCAAAATGTGTCTGTTGCGTGCCATTTTACATTTACGAATGTCAGTTCCGTACACGAACAGGCTCGCTAACCAAATCCTCGTTCTTATTAAACTTTATGCATGACCGTAAATATTCGTAATAAATCAGTAGAATTGGGTAGAAAGTTTTAAAAACAATTCGGGTTGTAACTTTACTCCGCGTGGGACAAGTGTTTTCGGGTCGTGAGTCTTTGACTGGGTACTCCATCTCTTAAAGCCCCATAGGTCGTAGGTGACAGAAGAGCTGACGAGATGGAGTATTCGGTCATGGAGGTGCGATCCAGGCAAAAAAACACGAGAGTGTTGGTCGGATATTCCGATGTAGGCGGATTAAGGATTAGAAAAAAATATCGCCAAAGATGTCAAGCGGTGTCGCGCGAAATCTCGACACTTCCCATGACATTTCCGTAGATATCGCAGGACTTCTGTCTTGATTACGTAATGAGAAATGGGGTACATATTTGAACGTGGGAAATTAAAATATATACTGGTAGGTACAATGTCAATGTTCAAAACATTGATTTAAATATCAAACAACCATGAAATCAAAAATTAAAATAACAAGTTTATATTGTCGAATGGAAATCTAAGAATTTATTATCTACAAAAGTGACATCGAGAGACCTAAATAACGAAGTACAGAGTATCGAGTATTCAATTTTTTTTTTTAAATTATTGATAGGCACGCGTTTGACCACCATCTCACCTGATGGTAAGCGATGATGTTGTCGACGATGGAGCACGCTTGCGTAGAAGTAAACTCTTCACTCTTGACTGAAAGAACCCTAAGTTGTAGCTATCAGGTAAAACATACTTCGGCAGGTAATAAAAAAGAATAAATACCGATAAATTATTGAATGAGGGATGTAGCTATACAGTACACCCTACATAGCTTCCTTCTTTAACAGTTCTGTTTAAATATCGTCAAATGGATCGTTTTAAGAGCTCGTGCAGTCGTGCCCCCCCTGAGAACAGATGTCGTGCGCAGAATATGAAGGTCGCGCCTCATTGCCCGACCTCTCGCCACATTTCCTGACGTGACGTGACATATTTTTGTCTCGATAGGACATTTTTGTCCTCCAGAGACCCTTGACTATGCAGCCTAACAATAATTTGCTTGGAAATCCTACTAGTGCAGTAGTCTAGGCATTACTTACAATGTATCGGGAGCGGATATGCGCCGCAATTTACTTCCTGTCTCCACTCGCGATTGTGTGCCTTTAAATTACTAAATTAATGGAACCTTTGTGCGACTGGAGTAATGGACGAAATTACCTAGATATTTGCCAACCAATGCGTGTGTAGAACGAGCAATTTATTGAATAAAAATAGTACATTTGACTTGTTACCATCCGGCCACCATAGTGTATTGACGTAGCGTAGTTTAACACAGTCTTACGTACACCATCTTCACTAGTTACTGTCAGCCATTATCAGCCTATATTGGATAAAAAGAAGCCTCTCGAAACCTGTAAAAAATACAAATTTTGCCTCACTAGGTCGCCATGACAGTACTGCCAGTTCGCGCAGCCAATAAAATGCATACAACTCTGTGGCGTGTACTTCACCTGGCCACTGTTAGTCATGCAGTTAACCATACATTTGTTTGATATTATGACCTGGCTTTGGGCCTCCATGGCGTCCCAGTGGGACATCGCCCTTACTTCTCAATACCAGGATTATGATTTAGAAATTATGTTTAGCACGTAAACCAAGATAATGATTCCTGTTCCCAGACCTTTTATACGTATATGTCCACCAGGCCACCTCTCGGAACACATCGGGTCCCTGTGCCTGTCGTCCGAGTACTCGGATGTGACGCTCGTGGTGGAGGGGCAGCGCATCCCGGCGCACAAGGTCATCCTAGCTGCTAGTAGCGACTACTTCAGAGCGCTACTCTATGGCGGCATGCGGGAAACCAACCAGGTGAACAATCGTTACTTATGATACTTTCTTCTTCCTAGCGTATCGGTGGCAAAATTATGTGTGGATTTTAGAGAGTGGAAATCCTTGTTTCTAACAGTGATCATAATGCCTTAGTGTTTGCGGTGTCCAACTTTGGCCACGGTTTGCCGAGAGTTCATGATAACATCAAGTATCTGACACATGCCCATACTATTATTGATCACTGGCGCGCGGCTTTACCCGTGTACATAAAATATGACCATGTCACTCAGGAATAAAGTAGCTTTCTATCGGTGAAAAATTTTAGCACTCGGACCAGTACTTTCAGAGATTACCTTTTGTTTTTTAGGCGGAGGTGGAGTTGCAGGCGCCGATCCAGGCCTTCAAAGCGCTGCTGCGATATGTATACTCAGGTAACTATCGAGGTAATAGCTGATACTGATTCGTTATCGTTATCGTAGCTACAAACTCAGCTACTAACATTATGTAGAAGGTATCATAGAAATAACTCATCTTTATAAGCAACTTTATTTATTTTACACCCATACATCGCGAAAAAAAACACTTGTCTCTTATGCTCCTCCTTGCTTCGTATTCCTCAATGCTGAGGGTCGTGACCTCCCTGTTTCATCACTTTAACTTTTATGCTATTCCTCCAATTGTTTCTGTCTCTGGCGGTGTGAAGGGCATTGTAAATCGTAGAGTCCAGAGCGGTGCGGATCTGGTCGGACCGACGTATTGGGCTGCGCCCACGAGGCCTTTTCCCATCCACTTTACCGGTCACTATGAGCCTTTCGAGGTTGCCACCGTCTTTCTCGTCTCTTTAAGCTCCGACAAAATAGAAGAAAAAAGAAAGGGAAAATTGCGTTAACTTGTGAACGGTGCTTCATGGGAAAAAATATGTTTATACCTTTTTTGTAGAGAATTTTACCCTTTACAAACGTTCTCTCATCAATTTTTCTGATAGCTCTCGCTTTTTCAGTCTTATACGCCAAAAAAAATCCACTAGACCACATTGTCGCTTACCATCAAGTGAGATAGTGGTCAACCGCGAGACTATCAACATTTGACCTCGGATAAAAAAAACAACGCACAAGCGGGATTGAACGTTACTGGTTAATCGAATGCTCGTCGGGAATCAATGCAAACTAAAATGTCTATTTTGTCTACATTTGTAATTATGCGAAGTTGCGATCATAAATAAGAGCAGATGATTATTTTTCTCGATTTCGGATTTGGAATCACAAGTATAATGAATAAATTATTCAATGAGTTTTCTGTTATTACAAATGCACCTTGTATACTTAGATTGCAAACGTATTTCGGCTTTTTTGTATATTTCGATAAGGTAGATAGATAGATTTCGATAAGGTAGATAGATATATTCATTTAATCCCCCCATCTCGGATAGAGTATTTTTGCTCTTCGACATCCGAGTTCAAAAGCCATTTTTATTCACTAGAGAATAAAGTTTCAATTTAGAACACATCATGTGCACTAAGTTTGTGAATTCAAAACATCATTAAACTTATTTACTTCTACCTCCATGGTGCCTATATCATAAAACTTTTTTAATTGCTAAAAACTCGGACTCCTTGGAGCATATTTTTTTTGCATTAAATAATTTCCTCGCTGAGGTGGGATGAAAAGTTATGTGTTGCACTCGAGTGCAAAGATTTTTCACCTCGCCCTCGTGCTCTTTTAATTCTCTCGCTGACGCTCAGGATTCTAATTTTTGTATCAGTCGCTGCGCTCGTGATTCAATTTTAGAATCCTGAGCGTCAGCGAGTGATATCAAAATTGAGCACGCGATTAAAAAGCAACTTTGCACTCTTTTTTAACAAATAACTATTATTGCAAGTACTCCAAAAATAAAAATTATATTAGGAACTTGAATAGGGTGTCACAATGGGCGGTCTTATCGCTAAAAGCGATTTTTTACAGACAACTTTTTGGTAACCATTACTTTGGTTCACTTGTTACATTTCTATTTTATTTTTTTGGCAAAATTGGGACCGTCTTTTCACCCTGTATACTGTGTCCCTAAACAAATATCTTAGGGTGTTTTAAATGTCGTGCGGATTTGCTCATCCATAAAATTTTAAAATGCAAACTAAAACGAACTTCTTAGGTTTCTGTAACGATTTTCCTCGTGCCAGGTCACATGGGTCTATCGTTGCTACGCGAAGAAACAGTGCTGGACATACTAGGGCTGGCGCACCAGTTCAACTTCCAAGAGTTGGAGACGGCCATATCTGACTACCTGAGGCAGGTGCTGGCGCTCAGGAATGTCTGCTCCGTACTCGATGCTGCCAGGTATGGAAACATATCGCACGTTAACAGTGATTTTATGAATTGTTTATCGATTTTAGGGTCAACTCACACCGAAAGAGCGGCGAAGGGCAGCGCAGTTTCAGTGTCATATGAATTTTAACTTTATTTTTATTTCTATAGTACTTATTATCGCATGAGAAACACGAACGAGAGAATTCCCCGGAATTCCTGCGGCGCCGCGGGCATCCGCGCGACTCGTTCGAGTTTCTCATGCGATAATAAGTATTATGGTAATGATAATAAAGTTAAAATTCATATGAAACTGAAACTGCGCTATGCTTCGCTGCCCTTCGCCGCTCTTTCGGTGTGAGTTGACCCTTAGGATTTTGTATCCAAATTACTAACCCACCGTAGTTCGTCTATCTTTTTTTTACCAAAACGTATAGATACATAAAGAAACAAGCAGTAGGTTGAGAAGTTATATATTTCTTTGGATAGGTATGTTGTATATCTGTACTAATTTTTGTGGATCTCTGCCTCTCAAACTAGGTTACACTATCTTTCACGGGGCTGCATCTCAGGAACCGTAATAGGTTGAGAGTCCAAAATTAAAACTATTACTGTTGTAACTACAAATAATAAAAATAAAATTACGATAGTACGAAACTAGTCTGGCTTGTATTTGACTGGTTTTTTTTTTCTAAATTTTATTACATAATCTTAGATGCAAGGTGCAAGGTTTAAACCACTACTATGATGTATATTGCCTGATGTTCTGATTCCTTGCAGACTGTACGGCCTGAAGGCGCTGATGGACTACTGCTACAACTTCCTCGACAAGAACGCCATCGAAGTGCTGCAGCATGACACTTTCCTCCAGCTATCCGTGGTAAGTTCAAACCCCTTCAAAGTTATTGATTCTCCAAAAACACGGGACTTGCCTTAACATGGTTTAGGTTCTTCAAGCACTTTTTGAAAATTGGTGGCGTTGGTTTTTAACACGCTTATATTAGTTTCACCTGTATGTTTGTATCCAACGCCTTTGAGCTCGATTTTGACCTGCTTTGGGCGATCAGATTTTCTTCAAACTTTGCACACCCATCAAAGATGAGAAGAGATGTTACAATTTTGGTGTACAAAAAAAACACAAACTATACTAACTTTTGCCCGCGGCTTCGGCCGCATACATAAAATATAGCCTATGTCATTCAGGAACTTTCATGTTAACATTCTATGGTTGCAAATATTTTAGCAATCGGACCAATACTTTCAGAGATTACCTCCTACAAACAAAAAAAACAAACTTTACCTCTTTATAATAATAATAGTGTAGATTATTCGCAGCCAACTTTAAAAAAATAATTATCTATTCTGGTCTGTTGCAGGAAGCGCTGCAAGGTCTCCTGGAGCGCGACTCGTTCTTCGCGCCCGAGGCAGACATCTTCAAGGCGGTGTGCAGCTGGTTCAACGCCAACCAGATGTGGGTCAAGTCCGAAGCGGGCCAGGCGCAAGTGGTGAGGCTCAAATAGTTTTTAGGGTTTATTCATACTTAATTGCAACACAGTATGTTCTTTTTCGATTTTTTTTAATTTTTTTTTTCAAGTATTATGATCTTTTTTATAAGCACTGGTATTTATCTGTATCTAGTTGGATTAGAAGGTTGAAGTAATGATCTTAACTCCAAAACTGAATGTGAGGCACGGGGTAGCGGTCTGGTACGGTGATCGAGTTGAGTCGACGATAGTCAGTGACATACACACTCAACTCTTACCTACCAAAAAATCACAAAAAAAAAACATAGGTCGAGCGTTTTAAAAGAATGTGACTACAAACACCATGATACGAGATATTAATATTAGATTAATTTGTCAGCCCTCCCTATTATCGCCTTTCTCACGGTATCGTGAGTTTATGTTTGTAAATGCACCTACGATACCCACACTAGAAATGACTTCTATTCCTAGTGTGGGGCAACGTTATTAAAAAAAATATATTGCAGCTGTAATAAAAAATAATAAAAAGTAACACAATCTTTTTTTTAAAAAAAAAACCAAACCGACTTGAGTTTGGTTAGAGATTAATTTTATATATTTCCCCTAGGTAAAGATACTGAAGTGCGTGCGCCTAACGCTGATGACGCTGGAGGAGCTGCTGACGGTGGTGCGGCCGTTCTCGCTGGTGACGCCCGACATGCTGCTGGACGCCATCCAGGAGAAGACGCAGACCAAGAGCACCGAGCTCCGCCACAGGGGCTTGCTATGTAACTCATCATTTTCTTACTATTATGCCGTTTAATTGGTATCAGTGCTAAATGTCTCCGTGTCTGCTTCTCTATTAGTGACTATTTCAATAGCTTGCTAAGCAAGTAGGTACATATAGTTATGAAAACTCAAGAACATCAAAGATTTATAACACCTGTGTGGAGCTGGGCCATGTCGCTAGTCATTTCATATAACTTATTTGTCACACAGTGCCGGAAGAAAACGTGGCGACTCCAAAGCGTGGTGCGAGAGTGATATCCGGAGACATGCGCTCAGCGCTGTTAGACGGCGACACAGAGACGTACGACATGGAGCGCGGCTACACGCGCCACACCATCAACGACGCGCCCGACAACCCCGGCATCATCGTGCGACTGGCCACGTCCACCATCATCAACCACATCCGACTGCTGCTGTGGGACAGAGACAACAGGTATGTGTGCGACACAGAGACGTACGACATGGAGCGCGGCTACACGCGCCACACCATCAACGACGCGCCCGACAACCCCGGCATCATCGTGCGACTGGCCACGTCCACCATCATCAACCACATCCGACTGCTGCTGTGGGACAGAGACAACAGGTATGTGTGCGACACAGAGACGTACGACATGGAGCGCGGCTACACGCGCCACACCATCAACGACGCGCCCGACAACCCCGGCATCATCGTGCGACTGGCCACGTCCACCATCATCAACCACATCCGACTGCTGCTGTGGGACAGAGACAACAGGTATGTGTGCGACACAGAGACGTACGACATGGAGCGCGGCTACACGCGCCACACCATCAACGACGCGCCCGACAACCCCGGCATCATCGTGCGACTGGCCACGTCCACCATCATCAACCACATCCGACTGCTGCTGTGGGACAGAGACAACAGGTATGTGTGCGACACAGAGACGTACGACATGGAGCGCGGCTACACGCGCCACACCATCAACGACGCGCCCGACAACCCCGGCATCATCGTGCGACTGGCCACGTCCACCATCATCAACCACATCCGACTGCTGCTGTGGGACAGAGACAACAGGTATGTGTGCGACACAGAGACGTACGACATGGAGCGCGGCTACACGCGCCACACCATCAACGACGCGCCCGACAACCCCGGCATCATCGTGCGACTGGCCACGTCCACCATCATCAACCACATCCGACTGCTGCTGTGGGACAGAGACAACAGGTATGTGTGCGACACAGAGACGTACGACATGGAGCGCGGCTACACGCGCCACACCATCAACGACGCGCCCGACAACCCCGGCATCATCGTGCGACTGGCCACGTCCACCATCATCAACCACATCCGACTGCTGCTGTGGGACAGAGACAACAGGTATGTGTGCGACACAGAGACGTACGACATGGAGCGCGGCTACACGCGCCACACCATCAACGACGCGCCCGACAACCCCGGCATCATCGTGCGACTGGCCACGTCCACCATCATCAACCACATCCGACTGCTGCTGTGGGACAGAGACAACAGGTATGTGTGCGACACAGAGACGTACGACATGGAGCGCGGCTACACGCGCCACACCATCAACGACGCGCCCGACAACCCCGGCATCATCGTGCGACTGGCCACGTCCACCATCATCAACCACATCCGACTGCTGCTGTGGGACAGAGACAACAGGTATGTGTGCGACACAGAGACGTACGACATGGAGCGCGGCTACACGCGCCACATCAACGACGCGCCCGACAACCCCGGCATCATCGTGCGACTGGCCACGTCCACCATCATCAACCACATCCGACTGCTGCTGTGGGACAGAGACAACAGGTATGTGTGCGACACAGAGACGTACGACATGGAGCGCGGCTACACGCGCCACATCAACGACGCGCCCGACAACCCCGGCATCATCGTGCGACTGGCCACGTCCACCATCATCAACCACATCCGACTGCTGCTGTGGGACAGAGACAACAGGTATGTGTGCGACACAGAGACGTACGACATGGAGCGCGGCTACACGCGCCACATCAACGACGCGCCCGACAACCCAAACATTTAAAAATGCCACAAGTTGTACTTAGTGTTGGTGGTGTCCAACTTGTGGCCGTTTTAAATATTTTTTGGAAAAAAATATAATATACTGTAAAAAATTTTGGAATCAGAAATTCAGTTACTGATTTTGAACAAATTATATTCTGGTTTCGCATAAACTAAAAATAATGTGATTTAGATACATGGGTTTGCAACGGGATTTCAATTTCGATATAAGGTTCGTTATTCCGAAATGTTTGATAATTAACTTGAATTCTGAATTTGAATGCACTTATTAATTTCACAGATCATATGCTTACTACATAGAAGTGTCAGTGGACCAGAAGGACTGGGTGCGCGTGATCGACCACAGCAACTACTTCTGCCGCTCGTGGCAGAACCTGTACTTCGAGCCCAGGGTCGTGCAGTACATCAAGCTGGTCGGCACCAGCAACACTGTCAATAAGGTACTGTATCAAAGACTTTCTGAAGGTTAGAAAATTCACGGGCGTAAGCTACGAAGTTTCAGTGCTTCATATAGATATTTCATGATTTGACATAATGATTGGGCACGCTATAATCATGTCAATAAGTTCACTTTTTGAGGAGTGGCTGACGAGGCCACGTCCTCACCTTTTGTATGACGTAGGTTCTCACCAGACTTGTTAAGTTCGGGAGGTTCCTGCGCCGGACTCGCGGAAAAAACTCCAGGTGTCACCATTATGCGGACCGCCCTGAGGACATAGTGGAGTATAAAGTGGAATTGTGCCCTGCGCGGACTGAGCACCGTGTCCACGTGGAGTTGATCGGCGGCGGTGACCTCTCGCGTCGGCCCTTGGTTCAGGCCATGGTCCGAAGTGAATGGCAGGTGGTCGCTTCCGAGTGCAAAGCAGTAATACTAACGAATGCGAAGCGATAGGTTGCGAAGAAGAAGCGACTGGTCTCTGCGAGATTCATCCCGTCGCGCCCTCATGCGAGCCGACCTGATGTTTTTTCTCTATCGCATATACCAGCTTGACATTGTTGTTTGTGCAGGTGTTCCACGCGGTGGCGCTAGAGGCGCGCCACACGAGCCGCGTGCCGCCGCTGCGCGACGGGCTCGTGGAGCCGACGCACAACGTGGCCACCGTGGAGCTGTCCGCTGTCGTCATCGAGGGCATCAGGTCAGTGCCATGTACGCTGGAGTTCAAACGAGCTCATGAACAGGTAACAAGTAGTCAGTTACGCTCGGCAATAGCTATCTACCGGATCTGAACTTCCGCAACTTCTTAAACAAATTTACCTGTAGCGGCTCATTATCTAACTCCAAATTCCTAGCTTGTTGATACAGGCCTGTATCATTCAAAAGATTCCTGTGATTTTCGCCTGGTTATAGAGGTATGAGGAACAGTGTGTGAAACCCCGCATACCTACGTTGAAATAGAGGAATTTTTGACCAAACTACTACACACGATATCTTCAAAACTTTCCGTATAAAGCAACCGTGATGTGTGACAGTCAGTGGTACTGTGTAAGTCAAAGTCAAAAGTTTTTTATTTCACATTGTCCTACGGCACTTATAAAACGTCAGAAGCTAGTGCACGGTTCGAAATTGATCGTTTCCTATGGAGAAGAACCGGCAAGAAACTCCATGGTTACTCTTTTAAAAAAATGGTTGTACTTACAATATTTCCATATTACAGTATTAATAGGTATTATTTAAGAACAGTGTAAACCGGTCTATATTGTACTCAAAAGCACAATAAAATCATCAAAATAATCATTTAAAAAAATTGAGTCAAAATATGAAGTAATCTAAGAATTCGTGGAGTCTACAGTGTTCTTCCATTTACATTATAAAAAGAGGCTATATAAAAAAAAAGCTTTCAATAAATGAGACGTTAACAACCAAAAAAGAAAAGCTAACGAATTTAATGTGGTTGGAGTCAGATAATATAAAATAAAATAAAAATATTGCAAAAGCAATGTGTTAGAAAAAAAAAATGTTACAAAAAAAATGTACTTAACAAACTGACCGTCAGTGACAGTTCTGACTATGCGTTTCAGTCGGTTTTTGTTTGTCACGACTATTGTCAGCACATTGCTGACTGAACACAAATCAAAACTAATATTACGACTTGCCACAGCCTCTCTCTTTTGCCTAACTGTTTGATTGAATGGTTGAAAACAATCGGCTTTTATTATTAAGCTCCTTTTTTTCTGTTGTGTACATTTCATATAAATTTTGACTGACCAATATGTAGCGGATTTTGTAGCGGTGGCTTTCAGCACTAAACAATGATTTCCCGTTAGCCGTTCGCGCAACGCCCTGATCAACGGCGACACGGAGCACTACGACTGGGACCAGGGCTACACGTGCCACCAGCTGGGCTCGGGCGCCATCGTGGTGCAGCTGGCGCAGCCCTACCTGCTGTCGTCCATCCGCCTGCTGCTGTGGGACTGCGACTACCGCCACTACTCCTACTACGTGGAGACGTCGCTCAACTACTGGGACTGGGAGATGGTGTGCGACCGCACCAGGGAGTCTTGCAGGTCAGTGCAGTGAGCTGCACGCCGGACCAAGCCGCACTAGCCATTCATTCGTCCTCTATTTTTTTATTTGTTTTTATTTTTTAGTTTTGTTGTTTGTATCGGTGCACGGTGTAGGTGCTTGGTTTTTATAATTTAGTTGTGCTTTTTTATGCATTTTGTGTTGCAACGAATAATTTTTTTATCTATGATCTATTTCAAGTTAATAGCATGTTACGGTTTAAGGCGTATAGTCCCTTGATCCATCTGACCGAAATTATGTGAACGCAACTCTCGCACACGCCTAGGCGGCAGTACGCAAATCTGTGCATTTATTTGCCGCCAGCAGCGCCCGGAAAGCGCTTTAAATCCATTTTCTCTGCGAGATATTGATTGATTTATTTAAGCAATGTTCACTTTGAAGAATATTTAACCACCAATTTTTATGTGTAAAAATGTTTCTAAAGGTCCAAGCCGTTTCGAAGGAGTAGGGAAGAGTTGCGAAATTGCTAATTTTTTTTTTTTGACAAAAGTATTAATTGCACTAAAAAATCAAATGTTGATATTATTATTCATTAATCTATAATAAACATATTTTTTTTCAAACCAATTGACCTAGCCGTTACCGAGGAGTAGGACTGAGAAAATCACTGTTTTATGGCAATTTTCGGGCGCTTGGCCCTTAAGCAACTTGCGAAGACAGTTGATCTTCCCCGTCCAATTACAAAGGCTACAGTGTATCTCTATTAACTAGTGCGATTCACCATCAACGATTGCATTACGGCTTACAAATTGAAACTTCAACATTACAATGTTGGAGTTTTTCAGTTTTTCGAAATGAAGAGCACGAAAGATTTTATAGATAGAAAAAAAATAAGGAATTATGAGGCTCTATTTTGTAAAAAATAAACATTTTTAATAACTGTTTTTTTCTAGGTCATGGCAAGTGATATACTTCAAACCGCGACCGGTCTCCATAATTCGAATCGTCGGCACCAACAATTCAGTCAATGAGGTAAGAACAAAATACGGGATAGACACGACACAAAGTGGCTTATAGAGCAAGCTTTTTAATCTTTTGGGGAATTAATTTATTTATTAAAAAAAAAAATAGAATATAAGTACAGAATGTATTGAACATTGAGAAACCTAGTTTGCAGTATCTTCCCGGAAACTCCCCATCGTCGTTTAACAAATGTTTAAAACGCGCGTTAGTAGCGATGTGGAAGCGAAACTTAGCGATTACAGCGCCCTTGTCGTGAGTTGCTTTTGCATCGAATAGCCAAACGGAGCAATAGTGGAGAGCAATGGTGGAGTGGTACCGACCCCGACTTATGAGTTGTAGTTTGCGGGTTTAAACCCAGCCTGTCGCATTACTTTTTGTAATTTATTTCATCACCACTGCTCTCAAAACGGTGAAGGAAAATATTGTGAGGAAACCGGCATGTCCTAGAACCTAAAATTCGAAGTCGTGTGACATCCACCAATCCGCACTGAGTCCGCGTGGTGAATTGCGGTCCATTCCCTCTCCTAGAGAGGAGACCTGAGTCCCAACTGTGGGAACATTATATGGTTAATGCATCGCGCTATGCTATTTAGCATAGCCTAGCGCGATGCAGTGGTGCTTTGACGAAGCACGCCACTAGTTTGATACAAAATATCATCGGGCGATTTTCCAAGAGTTCCTTAGTACCTGATCTTATTTATTTAACAATTCATCTACACACTTAACTTATATAAGTAAAGAAGACAGAAGCAGAAAAATAGGTACATAGGTGATGCTTATTTCTAACGAAATCTCTTCCAGCATAGTGTTTGTAATAAATTTATTTTATTTTAGCCGATCGGAAATTGCCCAAAATATGATTCAATCACATTCGCGGCGGTTTTAAAGTATGATTTGTGTGCAGGTGTTCCACCTGGTGCACCTGGAGTGCCCGGCGCAGGTGGACGAGGCGCGCGACGACCCGGCCGCCAAGAAGCAGCGGCCCGCGCACGACAACGTCTTCAACCCCGCCGGGAACGGTAACACCGCCTAGCTCAATACTAAACATCTTAGATTCTGAACACACGTACTGTCTTACATCTTCTTGAAAGTTTTCAAACAGGCGAGACTTTGGTTAAAATCGGACAACAAGCTATAAAAAGGATTAGCCTAACGAGCTAAGTGCGGGGCGGTGAGCGGTAAAATCAAAAGTATGAAAATGTTTGAAGCACACCACAAGACACTGCTCATAGCGCCGCGCGCCCGCTTACCGATGCCGGCCCGCTCGCTGCTCAGACCCAAGTCGTGAGCAGGCCATAATGCATGCTGAACGTTTATACATGGACAGATTGCGTCAAAGAGAGAGAGAGAGAGAGAGAAAAACTGATTCTAACTTTGGACAAATAAATAAGTTCATTATGTAAACAACCAATGATGACTTTATTATCCCCCACCCAGGTTCTACCTCGGAGTCTCCTCCCCCTTGCGCGCCATCGCCGGCTTCGGGCGAAGGCAGCAGCAATGTATCTGAAACCTCCTCACGACCGAGCTCCCTCCCTCCCGCAGAGACCGCTACTGAAGCTGAAGAGAGGTATGAGGACTGAAAACTGCATATGTTGATTAGCTGTCTGCATTTGTACGTTTATAGTTGACCTTGTAAGTGCTTGACATGTCATTCTGATTCAACTTTAAAGTGGCCTTTTTTTGAGGTGGGAAATCATTAAGTGTCACTGCACACGGGCCACAAAAAAGCCGCTTCTAGCTTCTATTTGAGGCGGACTATTTTTGTGGATTGTGTGCGGCGGTGCCGTCACAAAAAAAGCTTGGAGCCGTTTGTAGCTCCTTTTTGTGGCAGCGTTTTTTATAATAATGATAATGGCATACGCCGCCGCATGCCATTCGCGCAAGTTAATCCTTCTTCGTCAGAGTCCATCACGATACTGCACGCATGGGTTGGAAAATGTAGCAGCCTCTGGCCACAAGCTGTCGCGCACTTCAGCTTTTTTTTCTGTGGCCGCTTCTCACTTTTTTTTTGTGGCGGCGTTTTTTTGTGGCCCGTGTGCGGAGACACCAAATGACTTCGCGCTCTAGGGTGGAGTGACAGCCATCTGAGAATGATTTTCCCTAAATAAATTTTCAAAGTCAATTGATAAACCAAAAAAAAACTTATGCGACAGCTATAAAATGCATGTTTTCGGTAAGGATACCGATATGTTAATGCATATCATGCCCATTGGCCGTGATCAGAATGGCAGTTTAATTATATACTTGTAAAGTTCGCCATTTTAGAATTGTAATGTGTTTGTCGCAGGCAATTTGCTTAATCAGCGTTTCAGTTAACAGCCTAGTCTTTTGACTAAACGGCGCCGTTCGACTGGTATTCAATCATTCGGTAAAACATCTAGAAAATTACTTTGATCGATAACGTTTAACTATTTGCCTAGCTACATTTCAGTCGTGGCAAGTCAGTAACCTTTCCGTGGCCAGGGACTCCAAAAAACCTGCTGTACTTAAATCATTGTTCCAATACGGATTTGTTTAAATTGCTACAAACTGTAAAATCAATTAACGTGGTGTGTAGTAAGTAAGATAAGCTGTAGATATTAGGAAGATTATAAAACTAATTCTGCCGTCGCAATACAAAGGGCACAACTAATATTATTTTGCGATTTTTTTTTAAATACATATTAAGTGTTTTTTTCTGATTCCGAATATGTATTTAACTTAATTTCGTAAAACAAATATAAGTTGTGCCATTTTTAATTATGACTGCAGAATTGGAAATGAGATTCAGATATTTAATAAAGTTTTTTTTGGCACGTTATGACACCACTATTCACATAAATGGCCTAAGCATCAGTCAGCCAGTTTACAGACGCAACGACTGAATATCATTATGGCCTTTCAACGGCGCCGTGTAATAAAAAGGTATTGATATAACAATATAATTCAGGACGTGCTGCGACGTTTTATTTAAGTTTTTCATATTGTTCTGCACGAATATTCTTTTGATTTCATAATTCAACGAATAATTTTACCGAAACTAGTTTGTTTTGAGAATTTATTACAACGATTCTGTATTTGTACTCCATTTATATTTTATTTGTGGGGAAATTATGTGTATTGATTGATCAGTAATTTTAAAAGTATTGTGTAACTGTAAATAAAAATTGTAAAATTCAAAAAAATAAAGTTTTATACTAACTTGGCTGGTTTTTAAGATATTTTTAAGTCGAACAAGCAACTTTTATTCCAGAATTGAAATATGGAATTATCTTTGTTATTGGTAGTTTTAAAACAAAATGTACTCTTTTTTAATATAATAATAAACATTCTTGTAAAACATTATGGGCCAGTGCTGACAATCGGAATTTTGGCCAAGCGAGTTAGACAAGTATTTGATAAAAAAAAAAAAAACAAGAGTCTGGATGAGAATAAAAAAAAATCCGACAGTCATTCGGAAAACAAACTTGGATGGTGGTAGTTTTGTAAACAAGTTAGAGATTAAGTTATTCGCTTCGCTGCCTCTCCGGCGGTCTGCGTTGGCCCAAATACAGCGTCATTGTAAGTTGAAACCTTTATCTAAGAACCTGTCTAGTTATTTAGTGTGTAAGCTTATATTTCTAGTCTGTTCTCTGTCATTGTCCTATGGCTACGGTTGATGCAAATATTTTAAAAATCAATTAGACAAAGTAGAGCTGATTGCTTTGAAATACATTTGTTGTATTTAATGAAATTATAGGAACAAAATCGCACGATTGTATATTATGTTTTAAGTGCACTTATGGCGTAGTCTTGAATCTCAAATTAGAATCTATATTGAGTGTCAAGTTTGATGATTTCAAGCAAGAGATTGATTCATTTTAATCCTCTAGCTGTTTCGCACGAAGAATGGAAACAGTCAATGTTAAGCCGGGTCAGCTGCGCCGTGTTTTCTTCGTGTTTGCTAACAGAATAACATTGTTTGCTAACCGAATAGGGGCATGGCCTAACAGTTTTTGTTTGCCTAGACGAATGGGTAACATATTTTAAATAACATGTTTTGTTAGAAAATTAGAGCAGCAGACCCGGCTTTACACTCACCGTTTCACATCTTCTCTATCAAGTTTTTAAAGTTCTTACATATTATTTTATTTAGTATATTGTAAGGTATTTTCATATTCACAAAGTTAGCTGGTATAATGTTAATGACTGGTTTTTGCGACTAGAATAGAGTGGGAATAAGCAAAAATGTAATAACGCCAGATTATATTTATAGAAAGTGTTTTGTTTATTTTCTTCATGTTCAAGTTGGAAATCAATTGTTGATGTTGGTCACCTCTGTTGTCTTCATCATACATTGTGAATTCTACAACTAAAAATCTTTATATTGTTTTACTGCAACTGTTGTTTTTTTTTTTTGTATTTATATAATAGACAAGTATGCATATTCGTTGTATATATATATACAACAAATACAAGGCAGGTTGGTTTTGGATGTATGTGTGTAATTTACGTGCACATTGTTTCCTGAGCGCTTCGAGCTTACACACGCACAAAGAAAAGTGTATGTGAACCTACAGACCCGCCTTGGCGAGATTGGAATATACCTATCTGTCATCTATTCAAGTATACAGTGATACTGTTATCTACGTATGATAGGCTTGGCTCTTTAATCAGAATGTTGTCTAATAATCGAGGTGGCAAAGTTATATCTGCTCTGGATGCGTTGAAGTAACAAAATTTGTATATAACGGTAATCTTGGCCGTAGTTCTCGATACGTCTAAAAATTTGGTGTGTTTGGCGCATGTTGGCAACACAAAATATATGCTTGTTAAGGATTCGTTGTAGTTCAGTGCAGGTTTCATTTTCATGCACTGTCTGCCAACAAAGGCGATCCTTTGTTTTGTTACCAATTATAATTCTCTATTTTATTTTTCAATCCTTTTCTTGTGGCAGTTGTGGTCATGAAACGCTTTACCTCACACCCTCGTTTCATAACAGCACCTGCCCCGAATATTGGTTAAGTGTACCAAAATAATTACTAAGTAATATGTCTATTTTGTGCACTGTTTGTAACAATTTCACCCACATGTAAGGAGTAGGATAATTTTGTAATCTGTAAATTATTATTATACTGATTTTTTTATTGTATTCAGTTTTATAAAGATATGGATTGGTTGTTGTTACTGACTAACAAAGTGGGGATGAGAATTGTGATCCTGATGTCTTTTTGTTGCTTATTACCTTTGTTGATGGTCGCGACATGCCTATGGGAAAGTATAAACTCAGTAATTGCTTGCATCATTATTTTTTCGTACAGGCATTTTCTAAAGCAGATTATTTAGCGTGGGCGAAGGTGGTCCCTTAACAACGAGGGTTAGTTTTATATTCGATTATAGGTTTGCGCTTGACCACTATTTCACCCGAAACGAAGTGGTCAACCCAGTGGGGTTGCAGCAGTAACTATCTCGTTTTCGAATTTATAATAGAAAAGGCCTCGCTAATGCGCCTTCGCCCATCTAAATTAGTCTATGTTACGCCTCTGAGTATAGAGTTACGTACCTACTTATTGTATGTTGCAAAAATAGAAAAGAACTTTTAAATTCTAACCCTAGTTTGGTAGTTAAAGTAACTAATGAATCACTGTGATAAAGGTTTGAACCAATTGGTTTGAAAGTTTGTAGACTAAGGTGGATTGGCAAGTTAGTTGGTACTTTTGATAGTGATTGTAGTTTATAAGGCAGAGAACACATACGGAGCTTATAATAATGTTTAATAAAAAATATCAAATATGTCTTGGGTTTTATTGCTTTTAGATTAGGTAAACTGTAATTACATTTCTAATTCGACAGCAATGTATTATTTTAAGGCTGTTTACAATAAAGTGAGATAACAAATTATATCACAGAACTGTTTATTATTTTATTACACTATTAAGTAACCTTTGGTCCTCTTTCTTTCACAAGAGCTTTTGACTGTCTAAATAATTTACTTGGATGCACTATGTTGGGGTCGGACTCATCCGCTAAGTCATCTAATCTCTTCCTCAACAACTGTTTCAAGTCTTCAATGCTCTGACCCCTTCTCAGTGCAGATATACCAATGATATCATTGAAGCATATAACATTTTCTGGTCTAACTTCCTCTGGCATTGTGTCAAGCACTGAGTTGATATCTCTGTATGCTTCTTTCACATTTTGTAGAGTGTCTTCAGCACCAGGCAAATCCATTTTATTGATAGCCAGTATGGCAGGCTTTTGCAGCAATTCAGAATCATAAAGTTCTAATTCTTTGTTTAGTAGCAACACTGTCTCTAGACATGACCTCATTGGATGTTTAGGGCTGAGCTGGAATCCTTGCACATCAGCAATAAAAAGCAGTATCTTTGTCCTCTCCACATGTTTCAAAAAGCTATGCCCGAGTCCAACATTAATATGAGCACCTTCAATAAGTCCAGGCAAGTCGGCAATGGATATCTGACGGAGGTCTTTGTAAGCAATTATTCCTTTGTTAGGCTTTATTGTAGTGAATGGGTAGTTTGCAATTTTAGGTTGAGCTCTTGATATAGCTTTCAATAATGAACTTTTACCGGCATTTGGAAAGCCCACAAGCCCAATATCAGCAATTAATTTAAGGTCCAATCTAATGTGATGTGCCTGGCCAAAGTGACCTAGAAAATTGGTTTCTGGAGTGCCCCCAGGCCCACCCCTCGCTATTATCACTGTTTCGCCTTCTTTGTCGATTGATCCTAGAACTTTACCATCTTCTCTATACACAGTAACGCCGAGAGGAACTTCAAGTCTAACGTCCGAGCCTGGATTACCGACTATTTTAGTTTTTCGACTGTCTTCTCCATGTCCTGCACTGACAGTCTTGCCACGATGTTTACCCATAACGGTCTTGAGGTTTGCATCCTCTTTTCCGACACAGTAGACACAACCTCCCTGGCCTCCCAAGCCGCCAAATTTAGGGAGGCCAGTTCCACCTGTACCACCTTTTACGTGAAGCCTGACTGAATCCAAGAATTTAGTGCGAAGATAATTCCGCGGTTTTTTTAGTTCTTTTGCAGCGAACAAAGTTCTGAATATGAATACCATCTTATACAAGCACAGTTTCAGTTGTAATAAATGAAATTAAACTATAAGTATAAACATTTGAGGTTAAGTTGATTGTTTTCGTTTTTTCTGACAGTTCAGTTTCATTTTACTGTAGCTACATTTATTTGCAAAATACTATCCACTTTTGTCAAAATTAATGTATGAAAAACTCTAAAACTACTTAACTAAAAGTGTCATTTGTATCTCATTAATTCAGGTTAGAAATGTGTTGGATATTAATTAATCTTAGCAAAAATTCATAATTTTTCTTTAGGGAAATATTGGAAACGAGAATGAAAAGGAACATTCTAGGCAAAAAAAAGTCTATCACCCCAGCGTTCCGAATTGCGGTAAAAGTGATTATGTCGCGGATCCGACCAATTATTGGTCATAAAATACAATAAGGGCCAAGGGCTATTGAGTAACAATTGTGACGTTGCGTATTGGTCGGATTCGCAGTATTATCATGTTTATCGAAATTCGGAACACAGGGGACAACACGTTTGTCAATTGACATTCCCTTAGTTCCGATTTGCGTCAAAAGCGATTATATCGCGAATCCAACTAAATTTAATAGTCACAAAATCTGTGGACTATTGAGTACTATTTGCGACGTTGCGCGTTGGTCGGGTTCGTGATATAATCGCTTTTGACGCAATTCGGAACACGGGGATTGACATTAATGTATTGACAAATGTTTGTGACATTTTTATCAATTGATAAATTATATTTTTATCAATTATTATGAACAGTCTTGTGAAACTCCGAACAAATTACTTTTTCTATGGAATTTCGTGCATTCTTTAGCCAACATTGAGAAAAACATCAATTTGACCAACATTACACAATGAACTTACTAGATGTTTTGGTCTGTGGTCAAAGACTAACTATAGTATTGTCTGTGGTACTTAAAAACAAACATGGCTACCTTTGTGTAATTAAGTTTGTGTTGTGACTATTTTGTTTGTTTTTTTCTTTTTCTTTAAGATTTCGGAATATAAATCATCAGAATAAGTTCTGTGATTGTACGTATAACGTTGAGTTTTCATCGGTTTTATCGAGATATTGACTCTGTTAGTGTAAGTGACTCTTGCGAGATATTTGACTCTTCTATTTTTTGTCACTACATATTTTAACGAGACGGACACTCTTAAGTTGTTCTCAAGTTTGTGAACCATCATGAGTAAAGGCCACAGAAGGTGTGAAGTTTGCGGTCAAAGAAGCTTGGCATGCTGATACCATAAAACCATAGGTATAAAGGTTGATTTGTAGAAAAGCGGTAAAAGAAACAGCTTCTGTAACTTTGTATGTTTAAACTATTAAATATATAAATAAACATGAAATAAAAACATGTAAATTAGTGTTTTATTTTACCCAGTTTTCAAAATAAATACGTCAGTTTTGGAACCCCCTATGACAACACTAATGCATTTTATCGATATCGATAAAAAATGCACTAGTGTAAACTCAACATCGATAAGTTTATTGTGCGTTGCGCATCCCTATCTATGACAGTTCTTTACTTCGAGTTTTCATGTTGGTAGCTTTGTTTTTTTTTAAGTGGTTGGCTAAAGAATGTAAGAAATTTCTCAAAACTGAATGTTCTAAGTTCCGTCTCTTGTTTAGATGCTCTGTGATTATGAAAAAGCGCTAGCTTTACACACTCTTAGGTTTTCATAACCTCATGCGGAGTCATGTGTAGTCTTTGAGGTGCTCGCTCGAGAGCTCGAAATCGAAATATTTATGTTTTTGTTAGACTACGACGATTCACTGACCAGATCTTCAGTTCAGATAGAATTTTATTGATGAGAGACGAGATGTAAGGTCGACAATGCCCTAGTATTGCCGTTTTATTTAGTCCTTAGGGTACTCAAATAAATCTGAATCTTAGAAATATTAGACGAAGTTAGAAAAGATGCAGCTAGCGCTTATCGCAATCACACTGGTATGTGGAATACTCACTCCCGTATCATCTAGCGTCGGAGACAACTCCAGAATATATATGGATTGCTTGAAAAAAATGGAATGGGAAAACTGTCTCAACAGTGAGTATTCATAAATTAATCTTTCCTCGTTTGGTTTACTTATTTCAGACCACAGAAAATAAACAATTGCACTGGGCTGTATTATGCATGCACTAAGTAAACAATAAATTTATTGAAATGCTCCTAGTTACAGTTTGCAAGGCTAAAAAAATGCCTGTAGTCAAAAATTCTAGCAACCTAATCATCATTAATTAAAAACCTCTTAGATGGACAGTTATTTAAAGCTGAAGCAGCACTGCAGCAGGACTTCTGGAGCAGCCTCCTACGATGGTCCTGTAAGGAAGAGTGTCGCTACCACTGCATGTGGTTCACTGTGGGAAGGTTCCATAATGCGGAGCGAGAGACCCCCAAGTTCCATGGCAGGGTAGGTTAATAGTTTTCATAGTCAAGGCAACTTTTATAAATCAAAGGATACAATTTGATTCCATGCATGACCAACTCTAAATAAATGAGCTGCAACTTGTTAAAACATGGGGACTCCTATGCCATAAACATCAGTTTCTTCCATATGTGTGCTTGTGTGAAACTGAAGATCATTATTTAAAGCCCAAAGATTTAGTCTTGTAGAGGAAATTATTGGTAACACTCATATATAGAATGGCTACCGAACTTCCACTCCTGTATCACCAAACTCTCTTGTGCAACATATCATAATGGTTAAAGAAGAGGGTACGGCAGTTTGAGTGGGTCAGATATTGGGCAGAATCTTACCCTACCCTTTTCTACTGGTACTTTATGCTGGCATTGAAGATAACATTTGTTAAACCTATAAAGGAGGAGAAAAAGACTGTATTTATAATTACAGGCACATCTCGATCCTGCCTTCGATGTCCAAAGTCTTAGAACAACAGACTAATTAACAAACTGCTCATGAACTTCTTGGAGACAAAAGCCCGTCTCTCACCTGAACAGTTTGGCTCCTGATTGGGTAGGTCAACTGATGTGATGCTGTGCATGTCCTCACTAACCATATTGTTACTAGTCATGACAGTAATAGGAAATGTTACAGTATTTCTTGCCTTGGCCAAGGCCTTTGACACTGTTTCAATTCCTTTACTATTGCAAAATCAGAAAAGAATTGGTGTGAGAGGTCCTACCTTGCAACTACTCAAAGATTACTTTAGTTATAGGAACCAACAAGTGGAAATAGATAAGTGGACAGATACTGAACTATCTGTGCATTATGGCGTCCCTCAGGGCAGTATCCTTGGTCTTTGCCTTTTTTTTGTCTATATTAACGACTTGCTTTAACTCCATATTAAACATTCGGAAAATCGATATTTTTTCCGATGATACATGGTTATTCTTTAGTGGAAAAAACTGTAGAGGTTTTCCAATGTGCTTTACATGGTTTCAATGAGGCTTGCCAATGGCTGGTATCTAAAACCAAATATCTTTGCGCCAGGAGAAATCTTCTTCCACCAGTAACTCTCAATATCATTGATCACACTTGTTGCTTGTCTAATTCCTTGTTTTACCGCTTAAAAAAACGGACGTCATTAGATAATTTGGAGTGTATGTTGATTAAACACTAACCTATAGGCCTCATATCGACACTCATTACTAGGATTTACATTTGTAATACTTTGAGGCTGTTGCCAATCTAAATGGACAATCAAAATGGTCTACTCTACACTTTGCAAGTCAATAGTAAACTATTGCATAACCTCCTGGGAAGGAGCTGTAAAGTACATCTTTATTTATTTAATACTTTATGCACACATTAGTACAGAGGCGGACATAATGTCTTAGGCATCTTCTAGTCAAGCTTTGGGTGATGCAGAGAAAAAAAATAAAATATAAAGAGCACAGAGAGCAGTTCTCAAGGTAGGCGTGTATACTATAGCAGTCTTTGGTAGGCGTTGGACTTCCTTTTCGTTACCAACTACGGAGCTCTATGAAAGCTAGGATATAGCACACAGCCACCCACGAAGATCGATCGAATATATTATATAGTCTACTATCTGCCGACATTCTTTCGGTCTATTCAGACCTTTTTCAGGCCAATCAGGCTTTTTTCAGGCCAATATCTGAGGTTGAAAAAAACGCGCAGAATTATTATTACCTTCACTAAATCTTAAATAAGTCTATGATGGATGACAAACACTGTTTTCATAAAAGTTGCAACTCGATTGCAGATTTTTAGTTGAAATGACTTTGACTGAGCCTCGTTTTTTCCGTAGTGGCCATTCATCCGAATCCTGGGCATGCAAGAGCCAGCATCGGCCTTCGCATCGGTGCTGAACTTTGCCACCAATGCGTACATGTTCAGGAAGTTACGACGGATGTCCTTGTCGAAAGGCCCCGTCACGCCGTTTGTTAATTTCTGGTGTGTGTTTGCTATGGTAAGTTTTTCTTCAGTTTAGTATGCTTCTACTACCTCTAGTGACACAAGGTATATCGCATATTGATTTCTTTAGAACCTGAGAGCGCAATTCTGCTAAGTTTGATGTGCTCTCGTGTATTTATTTATTCAACGATATTTGGTCCAACGCAAGTTTGGTGTTTATGTGATAGCTGTGTTATAAATTTCATCTACAGCAGCCTAATGGTTCAATACACTTACGACTCGTGTAGGTTGACGTGCGTCTCGTGTGGGTCGACGCTAGTGTTGCCAGGTCCATTTGGATAAAAATCGGGATAGATGGTAAAACAAATCGGGATTTAGAATTTTAGATAGGGACATTTTTTTAAAATTTTTATTTTTTGGTAGAAAATCATCCAATAACTGCGCCGCTCTGGGGTGGGACGAAAGGGCGTGTAAAACTTTTACTAGGTAAAACCCAGACTTCTTCAGTCGCTCTTTGAGTTTCAGGGTATTTGATTTATCGGGACATTTAGCGTCCCGATCAGGTGCAAATCGGGACGCGTCCCCAGACCTCTAAAAATCGGGACATCCCGCGCAAATCGGGACGCCTGGTAACACTAGTCGACGCAGACCCAGCCTGATACGATAAATGTTATAAAATTGTGTCGGGCGAGAGCACGCGCACTTTTCTGCACTAGTGTGCAAAACAATTGTGTGCCTAAATCCGGTGGGATAAGGGTTTTCAAGTAAGTGTATGGAAAAAGAATTTGCTGCCTAGACAGATTGCTATAAGTACCTATGTACTCTGCTTACTAGTATACAGTGGTAATTTCTGTTCCCCAGGTGTGCATGAACGCGTGGGTGTGGTCCATCATCTTCCACATGCGCGACACGTACTTCACGGAGTTTATGGACTACGCGTGTGCGCTGTCCATGGTCATGGGGCTGTTTGTCGCTGCTATCGTCAGGTAAACATCTTGAAATCAAAACTGTTCTTATCAAATTGTTAGAACCTATTCCCACAAAGTATGGATCCTGTAGACGTTTGAATTTTGGATCTCGTCCAAGATAGGATAGTTTGATCAGACCCTCAGTATCCTAGAGCGCGTTGTAAATATACATGTAAAGAAACATTGAGTCTTGAAAAGCCTGACCTTAATAAGTGTGCATGGCAGTAAAGGTCATAGTTTACACCATTTCTTGAAGAATAACGAACTTACTCTTTTCGTCAAACCATATCTATATACTTCTGGTGGCTATTCTACATTACTTTCAATTGTAACCCGGAGTTCTGTAACGCAAAGTAAAGAAGGAGCACAGGAGTGGGTTGACTGACTTCTGACTGAACTCTGACACATTCTCCCGCTCCGCCCTAGAGCCGAAGAAGCCATAGGATGTTTTCCCATCTAGAAAAAAAAAACACCTTGTCTCTATTTGTACAGGGCCTAATAAATAGTTAAGTCGTTGCTATTTGCAGAGTATTCTACATGAGGTCGAAGCCGCTGACGTACCTGCTGCTGTCCGTGCCGCTGTTCTACTTCGTGACGCACGTGCGCTACCTGCACTCCGGCGTCATCAACTACGACTACAACATGAAGGTCAACGTGTTCTTCGGTAGGTTACACCGTGTATAAAATTTGATAATCTATAGATAAATATTAAAGATCGAGAGGCAGATTTTTACTCCTAAGCGAACGCGATTAGCCATGGCCCATGGGCATACGTACATTCGTATACGAACATCATGCATGTCCCTTGACATGTATAATTTTCGTGTGAAGTTTTTTGGCGTTCATAATGGGGAAGATTTTTGCCATTTTTTCCCGCTAGGTGTCGCGATTCTTATGATCCGTTATCGGCTTATCTATGCAGCGTTATTTATAACTTTTTGGCATTCTATTAAATATAAATAATAAAAATGATGAACTGTGCCGTTCCGGGATGCAAAGAAAATGGTAATCATTTATTCCCAAAAGATAAAAATAGGAAAAGATTGAGGGCTAAAGCAATAAAACGACCAGAATTCGTAAAATCCCAATCTACATATTTACGATTATGTGGGCATCATTTTACAGAAAATGATTATAAAACTGTGTTAAATTAAGTAGAATAACACAGCATACTTTTTTCCTGCTTCTGAAAAATTATCATAGAAAGGCACAAAAAAATTAAATGAGCTAATAAACTCACTCTCCACAGTATTCTTTTTTACACATAATGTACAATTTTACTATATCAATTAATCTAATAAATAATAACTAGGTATAAATATACAAACTTAAAATAATAATATGTACAAATTCAAATTCAAATTCAAAGCATTTATTTCAAATAGACCATTTACAGGCACTTTTGAATAGTCAAATGTCGGTCAGTCCAAGAAAAGTGAAGCTAAATTGCACGTTCCAAAGAGTAGGTCTCTATGGAGAAGAACGTGCAAGAAACTCCATGGACACTCTTTTAAATCATATATGTGTTACATATAATGCTTGGTTACATATTACTTGTTGCTTCTATCATGTGAGCACAATGTCGATAGTGAAATAAAAATGTAAAATAATTAAAAGATAGAAACTGAATTAAGCCACTGGCAGCTAAGAGATGACCAGTCCCATCTGACGGCACCCGTTCACGAGCATGACGCGTGCATCAGCCCCACTCAGCTCAACCATTTTGAAGGGAACCGAACGACCCAATAACACGTGCCACCAACAGCGAGACATTTGAGTGAGCATGACAAACTCTCAACTGCCATGCTCGTAATGTCAAAAAAAAAAAAAAAGTTGTAACCTAATAAAAATGCTCCATGGTGCTTCACATTCACAAACTTGGAAAAAGTGCTTCTACATTATACAATGCAATTGTGTCTTTCAAATTAAAAAATAATAATATTAGTTTCCAACTAATCAACTAATTAGTACGCCCTAGTGGTAGTGGAGCTGGACCAGCATTGAGCCAAGCATTTTTATCTTGAATATAATCCTCCAACTTATAATATGCTTGTCTGCATAGTGTGCGTTTAATACAAGATTTAAATTTCGTTTCATTGAGTTCTAATATGTGGGGAGGTATTTTATTATAACATTTCAAACAGTACCCCATGAAAGAAGAGGCCACTTTAGCCAGTCTGAAACCTGGTTGAACTAATTGATCCCTATTTCTTGTAACATAATTATGTCTATCGCCTCTTTTGCTAAAAAGATGAAGATTTTTTCTAACATACATTATGTTTTCATAGATATATTGACAAGGTACTGTCATTATGTTAATATCTTTAAACAGTTCCCTTAAAGAATCGCACCGGCGGAGATTGTAAATCGCTCTGATGGCTCTTTTCTGTAATATAAAGATTGACTCGATGTCAGCAGCCCGTCCCCATAGTAAGATACCGTACGACATGACACTATGAAAATAACTAAAATAGACTAGTCTAGCGGTATCAACATCCGTAAATTGGCGGATTTTTCTAACAGCATATGCAGCTGAGCTAAGCCGACCTGCAAGAGAAGTTAAGTGAGGACCCCATTGTAGCCTTGAATCAAGCGTAATCCCCAGGAAAATCGTTTTATCAACAAATTCTAGTTTTTCATTATTCAATACAATGTCACAATCACTACTTTTGACATTCGGTAAGGAAAATCTTATGCATTTAGTTTTTTCCCCATTTAGAACCAGATTATTAGCAGTGAACCAGTTTTGAACCTGCAATAGGGCGCTATTTTCGTTGTCAAGATTGTTAATTTTTCTATTTATCTTAAAAATCAAAGAAGTGTCGTCAGCAAACAACACCATATTAAGTTTATTTTGCAACAAATTAGGTAAATCATTAATATAAATTAAAAACAAAAAAGGACCTAAAATTGAACCTTGGGGCACCCCCATTTCAACATTCAATCCAGACGAATTGACACCGTTTATTTGCACTAATTGCTGTCTATTATTCAAATAAGATTTTAATAAGCTTAACGCTGCATTGCCTAGTCCGTAATGCTTGAGTTTCCGAAGCAATGTTTCATGAACTACACAATCAAACGCCTTAGATAGGTCGCAGAAGATGCCTATAGCATCTTGTGCCTCTTCCCACGCATTAAAAATGTGTTTTAGTAAGGAAACACCCGCGTCAGTTGTACAACGTCCTTTGGTGAAGCCATACTGTTTATCATGTAGGATGTTATTGGAGTTAAAATGACTAAGCATTTGATTTAACATTACCTTTTCAAATATCTTGCTAAGAACCGGCAAAACGGACACCGGCCTATAATTATTAGTGTCTTTACTATTCCCGGATTTAAAGAGCGGTATCACTTTACTATATTTCATTAGATCTGGAAAGACTCCTTGATCTATACACAAATTAAATATTAAAGCCAAGTACGGCGCTATAGTCTCAATAATTGAGGTACAAACTTTTATAGACATACCCCACAGATCTTCTGTCAATTTAATCTTGATTTCTTTAAAAGCTTTTATTACTGTTATGGGGTTTATATGTTTAAAGTTAAATTCAGTTGAACAGGCTGCAACGTTCGCCTGTAATAAATCAAAAGCATGCGATGGCGACGAATTTAGGGCTTCAGTAGTTTTAATTGGTATACTGGTAAAGAAATTTACAAATTCTTCTGCAACTAGTTTGTTATCGCTAATGAGACCATGATGAGTCTCCAATGTGTAATCATTATTATTTCTTTTGTTTCTGTTGGTTTCATTATTTATAATATTCCAAACTGTTTTTATTTTATTATCTGCTGTTTTAACTTTGTTGCTAATGTATAAGGCCTTAGCTGCCTTACAAGTATTTTTAAACATTTTAGAATAAGTAGCAACATATTTATTAAAAGTTTCAGTGTTAATAATAGGCTTAAGGCCATACAACTCGAAAAGTCTTTCCCTACTTATTCTGATTCCTTTAGTTGCCCAGTCACTAAATCTAAACTTAGGGCAGATAGTTTTAGTTTTTTTCTCAAACGTCTGATTAAACTCCTTTTGAACTACTGAAAAAAAATTTTTATACAAAATATTACCATTGTTTTCTGCAAGGTTCCAATCACCCAACCTGCTAGTTATAGTGCTATTAAATTTATTTAATTTACCGGATGTTATTGGTCTGAATTGTATCTGCACTTGTTGTATTGGTAAGTTGGATTCAAATGTTACCATTAGGCCGCTATGATCAGAAGGCAGATAATTTACAATGGCTTTTTCTAAATACTTGCAGCAACAAAAAACATTATCGATACATGTAGCAGTAGTTGTCGTTGTTCGAGTTGGTTCAATAAACACATTTGAGACAACCGAGTAAAAAACACAAACGAGTAAAAAAGGCTGAAAAACGGGGAAAATTCAGAGGGCATCAAAAAATTCGTCCACATCGATGTCAATGGGAATATTCCACAATATTCTTGTATTTGATGTTTATTTAATGGTGGCAATGGGATACCTCATTGCTGTTTATATCTTTACATTAATCGTCTTTTGGTATGTCCATATCTTCGGTTTGTACTGGTTCTAAGGGAAATGAATTATCGGTGAAGTTAAAATTTCTATCATACGCCTCTAACCTACAAAAACAGAATAGCTTAGATTTTGATTTACACAAACAATAATAAACAAGTGGATAAAAGTTCATAAGACCAGGAGTTTATTGTTAATTAGTAAAAACATTCACCAAGAAAATATAAAATACTGCAGTATTTTTTTTACTTTTATTTACCAACCTCTCTACAAGGTCTGCCGTTCTTTCACTACAGGTCGCACCCCTCTTCTTTAGTTTCTCTTTTAGCTGATTTAATTTCCAGGTACAATACATCGTCAATACAAAAATATTAAATATTTCATACAATTTCATAAGAACCGCCCCGAACCACAGAATGTAAATAGATCATACGCGTGGCGCCCTCTGAACACAAAATCTTCCCCATTGAATTTCGAATCTGTAGCCTAACATTCTGAGATGGTACTACGTTATACTGCACTAGAGTGGACACGGCCCAGTCACACCCCCTCTGCACACTCAATAAAGGTACACTTATGAGACGTAGTCAACTTTTGGTGGAACACGTGGCAAAACCAGGGTAGTCAAAGGAGAAGCATTTCAACCCATTGACCAATATACCTACTCGTATTATGTATGTATATCGGATAGTGTTGTTTTCTGAAAGTTGATGGGAAATCTCGAATCCTTGTGAGAGAAAAAATATCGCAACGGCTTCGTGACAGCAGCTGCATAGGTTTTTGTTGACACATGACACGTCATTGGGAGATGAAGACGTGTTGGCCGTGTTGCACTGACTCATAAAAAATTGCAATGCATAAGTGAGAATGATGAAAGATTGACAAGACCTGTAAAGGTACCCTAGCGTGTACCATGACATATAGCCTGACAGGTTTGCCTGTACAGTTGAGTTATACAGCTAAACCGGAGCATGTATGTTGCAAAACTGTGCAGGTTTACACACAAACTTACCTGACAGGTATAACTGTACAGGCAAACCTATGAGGTATACCCTAGCGTGTATGGCTACTTTAAGCCCGCTGATATTTCCCCAGGCGTGTTGGGCTCGTTGATCTGGCTGGGGGTGTCGTGGTCCCAGTGGTCGCTGGGGCGGCGCTACGCGTGGCGCATGCTGGCGTTCACCCTGCTGTCGGGGCTGGCGCTCTCCCTGGAGCTGTTCGACTTCCCGCCCAAAATGGAAGTGTTGGACGCGCACGCCTTGTGGCATTTTAGCACTGCGCCGTTGCCTCTGTTGTTTTATAGGTGAGTGTGTATTGTGTGTGTATGTTATTCAGAAATTTTTGTTTAAATTCTGTTTGACGAATATAAACTTTGTTACAAAATATTTGTAAAGTATAGTCAGTGTCATTTGTCTCGTCATTTACCATGGACAATTAATTCTTTATTGTACTCAAAAATATAACATATCATAGTACACGGTGATTTGACAGTTCATGTGAAAATGCGAGCAATGAGTTTCCTCCCAGCAAACTTTTGAATGTTAGAGAAAGAACATATTCGACGGTAGAATCCAGTGCACAATAAAAACCTACATAACTAAGTCTAATTTATAATTATATTATACATAATAATATTGTCGATAACGAAAGGAAGAGCTTTTCAATATTTTTTTATTTTTCAATAATACTCAAAAACCCATTCCAACCCCCATCGCATTTTAGGTACGCGGGAATTTTTGATAGAGCTATCGTGACCTGAAATTTTATCTTATGTCCAGTGTTAGTACCTACTAATAAAAAATTAAAACAAATTGTTCTTTTATTCTTTGCAGGTACGTAATAGATGACCTCCGCTACCTGGGCTCACGGGGAATGGACAAGTTCGCATTCAAGTTGACTTGAGTTGAGAGAACTGTGAGGGTATCAATCATAAAGGGTCGCAGTGACCATTATGCAGTCTATTAGTCCCCAGACAGGAGTGACTAACTCCGCGGGATCCAGCAGACATTTTTTTTAAATTCTTTACAATTTTAATAAAAAATCATAAAAAAAACTATTTATTATTTAATTTTGGACAGCTTTTATAAAGTTTTAAAAAATAACTTTGTGAGCAAAGAATTGATGTTGCTGTACATTTGTAAAGCCATTCTGTAAAATTAAAACAGATTATTGTATCATAAGGTTTTATAAATAGCTTTTCTGTGTGCTCAATAAAGATATATTTAGACATATTGGTCCAGAACGAGGTTAAGTATTTACATATATTATACTAGCACTTTTTAAATGATCCAAGAACGATATAAGAAAAAATACAATGAGTATGTACGTAAAAAAAATACTACTTAAAATCAACAAATTAATCCTATTTTTCTATGCTGTTGTGAATTGGTACGTCTTCGCAACGAGTCGTGAGCTTTCGGGCGTGTTCGTTTTCAGTCACACGCCCGCTCAAAAGCGGGAGAAGTCATTCATACAATGACTTTCCCACCGAAATAAAAAAGACTCCGGCAGGAAATTGTAATCTTTATCAGAAGAAGATTAAAATTTTCTTGTAACTTGCCAAAAATAACATTTTGATGCAATTTCCTTCAATTTTCAAAAAGTCGAAGTCGAAACTTTGGTCGGACACAATTTTTACTTTTATAGTTTTATTTATTCACGGCTTATTTCTGCGTCCATGCACACGCCTGTAAACCTCACGCGTCGTTGCAAAGACCATCGCACTGTTTTACTGGTTGTTAGAATAAGGCCTAATATCAATTTTAATACCGCTTTATAACACACGACTATGTGTAATACACGGCATAACTGTTGAAAATATTTTCTATAAAACTGTCTTTACAATGTTCCAATAAAAAGTTTAACATTTAGACTGAAATTTTTATTCGACATTTTCCACACAATTGCATGTACATTCACAAAGACAGATCACAATGAACCACAAAACGACACTAATAATTCCAGTATCTAAAAAGTTAACTTTCAAGAACAAACTTCTTCCATTGCTCGCCACAATGGATGCCCATGTTATGTTTCTTGAGCCACGCCATCCCCTTGGACGCAGGCTTCAGGATCGATTTGTTTAGATATTCGTGATCTTTATTAGTTTTCGGTGCTGTATTGGCACCCTGCGCGTTAGCTTCGACGAGCACAGGTCTAGCCTCGTAGCTTTGGTAATAAGCAGGTCTTCGAGTTGACTGACTGGAGTACTGTCTCTCGGAGTATCGCGGCCTCCTGTTCTGGAACATGAGCTTTTCGTCCCAGTACCTCCTGTTCTCCTGCTCCATGTAAGGTGACCTCTTTTTTTCAGGGCTTCTGTCTCTCTGATAACTTTGTTTGTACGATATCTTTGAATGAGTCCTACGCTTCGGCAGGTAGTACGGCCGGCTCCTCTGCCTCATATTCTTCTCTATTTTCTGGCTGTATACAGTCTGGTAGTCATCGGAGTCGCTGGTGGTTTCTTCCTCACTCTCAGATTTCTCGGCCCTTTTCTTCGGTTTCTCCTTCGTCTTAAAGAGCTTGACAGATTTAAACATTTTGGTCAACAAGCCTTCCTTTTCTTTTTTCTGAAAGTTAAATAAAAATATAATTAAAACGGATAAATAAATTTATTTCTTTGTAAAGCAAGGCCAATTACAAGAAAACAAAGAATGTAAACAACGTAACCTCTTCCGAGTTGCATTACTATAGTAAGCGATTAGGTATCATTATTTCTGGCATACGTGACGCTTTGTCCTTTGTAGGCAATTCATCGAGACGACAATCGCGAAGCGATCCGATGCGGTTTACAGGAATTCAACGTAAAGCGGCCTTTTAGTCCTACGTGTGCGCGAATTATCGTAATTTTCTTGAAACAAACCGCCGCTCCGCACCTACGTGCGGTTGGTCCATTTGCGCCGCATCGCTTGGCGATTGCTATCACTTTGAATCGCCTTTGTAGGACAACGTGTTAGACTTATGATTTGTCCCTATTGTTAGATGAGAAGTTATCAACATTTAGTTCACTTTTGTTTAAATCGAGTTTGAAGTGATACACGTAATTTATTGTTCCCGTATTTGTTCAGTAAACCCCTGAAAGTTTGTTTACATTCTTTATCTCGTTGTCCTCGGGTACTTTAGTGCACGTGTATGCTTACAATTACATGTTTTCGTTCCGGCGCGGTCTGCTGCGCGTGCCCCACTACAGTGGTGTCGGTGTCGGGCTCGCTGCTCGACAGCTCCGATTCGGTGAAACTGTCGGCATTCTGTACCATTACTTCACGAAACGTTTTTTTATTTGCTTCGTGCACCACGGGCTGCTTGTTTTTAGCCCGCGTATAGTTATCCAAACTATCTTTCCTCGTCCTAAGCTCTGTGTCGGTACTGGTCACCGCACGAGATCGTATGCTTGCTTCACGAGATGGTAATTTGCTTTCAATCGTTGTGTTAAAAGTGTCCGACGTTTCCACCATGTCCTTCTTCATAAATAATTCTGATACAGCCTGCACTACGTTTCTAATTATTTTTGGCTGTTGTTTTTTTTGCTCAGTTTTCAAAACGTTTGGCGTCGGAAAATCATGAAGAGATTTCATTGGTTCATCATATTCGCTTAACGAAGTATTATTTGGAAAATCCATGGTTAGGGCCATAGACCTGTATATTTCCTTAATTAGTTTCTCAGTTTCCTGACTGTGTGCTTCCTTTACTACATCAGTGTTGGTCGCAGTGGTTGCCGCTTGCCTCATGGGGCCAGGTTTTGCCTGAGAGCTGCGGTAGCAACTAGAACACATATGTCGCGCTCCCGGGTTTTGTATGAAAACAGGAAAGTTGTGGAAACATTTCATACCTCCATGTGGGCAGTAGTACTGGCTGGCAGGGCTCATCTGTCGCGAGCACGATGCTACATACGGAGAGGGGTTCATGGCGTAAGGGCTGTACGTTATACTGTTCATGAAACTAGATGCCTGCATGTTGTTACGTGATGGTCCTTTTTGAACGACTGCATCTTTTTTTGGTTTATTCTCAATAACCTGACCTTTTGTTTGACTGGACACTTTAACTTCTGTTAAAACAGATTGTAGTATACTTTTTATTTGATTTAACGTTGCTTCCGTTTTATTGTCAACTAAAGCCACTTCGACGTTGCTCATTTCGGTTTGACATTCACTGTTATTTATAACAGTAGTCAAGCATTCGGCGTTCTTCTTGGTTACGATCGGTTGTAAACTATCTAGTTTCCTAGGTCTCTTGTAAGATTTTTTTGGGTAAATATTTCCAAAATCAATGCAACAGCTTCTTGATGTATCTATGTTGATTGAGCGCTCTCTTCTGTACAAGTCCTTCCTCCGCTTTGCTAATATTCTTGTAATTGGTTCTATTCTGTTGTATGTGACGGGAATTTTTCTGCCATAGCTGTCTAGTTTGTTTCTGGCAGTATAATCGTCTCGTGGTCGCGCACTGTGGTAGTTGCTCACGGGCAGAGGATCTAAGTGGTAACGATACTTTGTACGGATATTTCCTGGCCAACATTTAATGTCGATGTTAGCTCTTGGTTCCTTTTTCGTTGGCCACTCTAAGTCTTTTTTAATCTTTACTGGACTTTCCTTTACCGGTACTAAGTCGTATTGATTTGTGTCATAAAAAGCACTACCTGCATTCATCTCGTCGACCATGTATGCATGAATAGTATTTTGTTTATTGACGTGCACATCAAGGTTGCGAAATTGACCGTGGCAACACGAGCATATGTCAGATTCGATTCGGCATGTGTCCTCGCAGGGCATCCCCGCCTGTGGCTGGACATCCCTGCAGATAGGAGATGAGAATTCACTCTGTTGAGACACGTTATCGCCTAATACTTTAGGTTTGTATTGCTTGCTGACCATTTCAGCCAAATACGAGCGAGTCATAGGGTCACTGCCGTCTCTCTCGTATTGTGGGGCTTCATCGTTAACATTAGACTTAATGAACGGAGAACTATAAGTCTGCGCGTAGTACACACATGGCGAAGTAACATTTTTAGTTTTAAGGATTTTTTTTTTCTTTTTAAATAATTTGTTTCGTTGGTTGTTAGGTTGTGGGTCACACATCTTAGGTAGTGTGGTGTGGTAATGTGCTATGCAGTTCGGGTTGACTGGCTGGTTGTAGTAACGGTTTACGTTGTTAGGTTTCATTGCCTGGTTGTAGAAACGATTCATGTTATTCGATTTCACAGTTTGGTTGTAATAGTAGTCCATATTAGGCCTAACTGGCTTTACTGCTTGGTCCGCGGCTTGGAGTATGTCCGAGTTATCGGTCGAGTGTTGAACAGGTGTCGTATTCGTGTTTGAAAGAAATGCGAACGAGACGTTAGATTTCCCTTTATTTTCTAAGCATGCTGGACATGCCGCTGGACACGCTTCCGGGCTGCTGCACCGCACAGAATCTGACGATTGTCCAGGCGCTGCTGCACTTGCACCGTTTGAATATTTAGATTCTATGACTGCTCTATGGCAACCTGATTTACTAAGTTTCGGAAATTTGCAGTTTTTGCTAGGTTTACCAGCTTTCCCTGTAGCCTCGGGTGATGACGTCTCCAAAGCGCAAGTGGCGTCTTCCAGTTGCTTTTCTAAATGGATTATCTTTTGTTGTAAATCAGTTACATCTATCGGGATACAGGATATAATTTTAACTTCTGTTTGCGATGGTGTATTGCCTAAAACAGAAAAAAAATGTAGTAACTTAAAAACTATTGATTTAATAAATAATGATTGTCGATCGAACTTGAGTCATCGTGGTGAAAGGATTGGAGGGCAGGAAAAAGCATCTGTCCCAATGGAGTATCTGCGATTCTTCTCAGTTCTAGTGCCAGTATGGAACACCCTCAGAAGGCAGACACACCATTCCTTGTTTTCAGAACTGTATAGAGGCAAAAAACAGAGCCGTCTAAGTAGACCATCTTCACGAATTGAAGGTATAACAGTTAAATTGGCTTTACAGCTCAATGATGATAGCTGCTATCATAATAATATATTATGTAGCTACATTGCTTATTCCACAGAGCATGTTATGGCACTACCATTTTTATAAAACGGTAGTAAATACTCAGACAGCCGTACTGACAGATCATTTAATCGTTTCATGCGGTTCTCTCCGGACGATATCCTATCTAATTTGAAAGTAGATATATACTTTACCTAAATTAAATGCGACCCTTTTCAGAAAATTTTCTATACCCTTGAAGCGCTTTTTACACACTCCGGCACATGAGACGTCTTCTCTGCTCATATTGCTAATACACTGCAAATTAATTTATTTTTGTTAAAATAACTGAGCTTTTTTAAATTATCTGGTGTTTGTAAAATTTGAACTCTAAAACAATTATTTTTGAACTGATTCAAAAAAGCCATGCTTACGCGCAAGTTGTGCCTCCCCCTTAACCAAGCACCGTTCTTACCGTTTCACTAAATGAATGTTCAATTAGTATCTTATTTATACATCCATTTTTTTATCTTTACTAATATAATAAAGAGGTAAAGTTTGTTTTTTTGTTTGTAAGAGGTAATCTCTGGAAGTGCTGGTCCGATTGCTAAAATTTATTCTTCGATTGAAAGCTGCTTTACTCCCAAGTGACGTAGACTATATTTTATGTACGCCAGCGAAACTGCAGGCAAAAGCTAGTCTCTTATAAGACACCACCCAAAAGTCCTTGCAACCCATGTCAAACAATTTCGTTGACTTCCAATAAGACACTAAGCTAGGCGATGAAAATAAGCAAGCATGCATGAAGCATTTCAGTCAGATGTATAACAGCCAGGTAAGGATAGGTTTAGCTGGCAGCTCTAAGCAAAACTTAACGTTGACTTACCTCCAAGATGTGGCAGGCTCTATAAACCTGTTACCTGCAAAAGGGTGTTACTCCAACGAATAATTTCATTTTGAGTAGTTTCTGATGTATTTTAAGAATAAAACTTAAACCTAACTTAGAAAAACCAGCAACCTCATCCGCTCACATCTGGATCTCTGACGTTTGTTGCATCTTTCAATCAATGGACGTCGGTGTGTTCTATTGTGTCAAATGTTTGAATTCGACGAGAATTATGTCGGCCAGGTATTTTATTAAAGGATACCAGCAGAGGTCAGTGCAGCAATAGATTTTTTTTTGTTAGGTGCAGACCACTGTGCAGGCACTGACCTCTGCTAAGAGGTCAGTGGGTGCAGGTTAGTGATGTCAGTGAAATGGACGGGGGCCAGTAAAGCCGATACTACAAGAGTTACGGGATCATTTGAGAGTTACTATTACCCTAGAACAAAAATGGCAACGAAAGGAACACAAGTAGGTTAACATTCCTTCTTCATTTGATAATTGATTTCCCACCGGATAAAAGGATATTTAAGGAGCAGTCAAAATAGCTATGTATAACATTCGCAATTCCTACATCCATATACTCGTAGTATGCATCCATATTGAATTCTCAGCACACATCGGTCCTTCTAATGTGAAAAAAATAACCATAGATTATTTATAAACAGAAAAATATTATGCTTTAAAATATTATTTAAGAATATGTATTCTGAAAAAAAAAGTAACAAAAATGAGCTCTAAAAGACTTATAAGAAAAAAAAAACTTATAAGACTTTATAACAAAGAAAAAGACTTTATAACGAATAATCGATCTCTGTTAGAGATCGGTTATTCCCACTGTTATTCCCACCTGAAAGTATAAATCCGTTATCGGGCATAGGTCCAAATACGTGGAAAAAATGCTGGATCCGGCAAAAACACCGGATCCGGGATAATGTGAATAGCTTCATATAAATTGTAGAGCCACTAGCCCTTCCGGCCGTTTTTTTTTTTACCGAGAATTTTGCTACTGCAAAGTGCCGGTAGAAATACTGGAGCGGAGTAATGTGGACGAGTTAGTGCCGGATCTCTCGCCCCGCCCGTGCTCCCCTCGCCCCTCCTATGCTCCCCTCACGTCATTCGGCTCGCATTTTCGATTTAAGTAGACGTGCCATGGACCACATGAATATTCAAGTAGAAACTTTAATTAAGCTTGTCCAAGAGAGACATGTTTTGTGGGATAAGACCGAAGAAGTCTATAAAGGCAAAAACTTAAAGTTAGCCAAATTATTAGTCCAAATTCAACTGAGGTGAAAACTTGACTGTCCGGGATCCGGTGTAATGTGAACACTCTGTTCCGGCATCCGGCTCCCGGCGGATTTACTGGTCCGGCATAGTGGGAAACCGGCCTTATGCATTTCGTGAAAGAGATAATAAGCGGGCTTTAGGTCTATAGTGAAACCCTAGCCTTAACAACGCAATGAGACCTCACGAGAGAAAGGTTCCTTGTGCACTCTGTTCCTTCCTGCTCTAATTTTATAATCCTACAGCATGTGTGATAAATAGTAGAGGTCAGTGTACAACAGCATAAATAATAATAATACAGCTCAAGGATGAATCTTATTATGCTGTTCCCAAGTACTCCCCTGACAACGACGTTCAAATATTTATAAGTTTGAGGTGTCTGTGTGTCTGTCTGTGGCATCGTAGCTCCTCAGCGAATGGACCGATTTTGATGCCGTTCTTTTTATTTGAAAGCTGAAGTTATCGAGATGGTTCTTAGAATAGCATTTATGAAGATCTGTTCAGCAAAGTAAGGTCAGCAGCACGTTTGTTGGCTGTGGCGGGAATCTTAAACACTTAATGGATATACTTTAATAATAAATACATTTATGTGACCTAATGTTTGAAATACTCATGTACCTACATGCCGACGCAATCAAGCTGGTCTGATGATGGAGGTCGAAGATAAAAGACAGAACCTTGAAATGCCTATTAATAAACCCAGACTGACTCCCGTTATTTTTCATTTTTAGTAGTCGGTTATATTTTTTGTAAAAAAACTTTTGTTGTAATCTATTTTTTTTGTATGTAATAACACATACGCCATTTAATATAGAATATTAACTGTACATCCTTGTTTTTATTTCGTCTATGCTTTATTAAATGAGTACTGTCTACATTTTGATTTATTGTGTAGTCACACTACTCGGTCATTTTCATAGAATTAAAAAAATGTATTATCTCAGCTAAGAGGTAAGACAGACAACATTTTAGATGCTTGTTATTTAGTTACTACTAAAAGATAGGTACACTAGACTTTCTGATATATCTCTTGTCTAGCAGCTAAACGTATTCATATGTCAGTGGATGTGAGGATTGAGGGACCAGATTTAATAATCGCTATCCTTGAATTACGTCAATATTTCTTTTCCCTTTTTTTACAATATATTTTAAGATTCCTACTAAAACTTTATGTAGAAAAAGAAAGATTTTATTTTTTAGATTCGGTAATATTGACTAAAACATTTTTCTTTCTGAGGGACCACAGTTTAGTTGTTTTATATTTTTATCTTTGGGGCTTTGTGGTCTAAAATTTAAGTATCTGTACAAATTCCCCACTAAATTTCTGAAGTCACAATAGTTAATTTTTTCTGATACTTTTCGAGATCTGGCTGATGGCCTTTGAGGACTGAGGGACCGCACTTCAAGGGCTGTAGTTTTTAGCATGTTGGACTACAAATTCCCAGATTTGTCCTAGATACAATTGTTTTAAGAGTACTACTAAATCCTATAATTAAAAAAAAAAAAAAAACTTGTACGGTCCGTTTTTTTTTTTTTCGTTTATTTTTTTTTTAAATACAAGTAGAGTCTGTGCGGAAAGTAAACCATCGTAAGATTTGAGGGCGCTGCTGTAGATAAATACCATTTTTGTTATGTTAGCAACATTGTGACGTCATTATAGTGCGACTGTTAAATCTTGATATTTTGAAACTATGTTAGATTAGCTTCTTCCAGCGGCTTCACCCTATAATAAAAATTATCCTATTGGCTGCATTTGCTCACCTATTGAAAGTGTAAAGTTATAGCTTGTGTGCTATATTATTGCAAATTTTATGATTAAGTTCATCTGTCTAGTAATTTTAGCGCGACACATTTATACACACGAGTACCTCCATCCATCTTCAAAAACTTTCGCATTTATAATATTAGTAGCCTATTTATTGAACTTGCTCACGTGATGAAACTTAGGAAAAATATTGGTTATAAGCTATATTATTGCAACGTTTATCATTAAATTCCGTTTATAAGTTTTTGCGTAATGCCGTTAATTGTGGCGACACCTGGGGGAGACCTATGTCGAACAGTGGACGTCTTTCGATTGTAATGATGATGAACATTTAAATGCAAACACGAACCGGTAAAGGAAAATAGCGTGAAGAAACTGCTGTATTGCCTATCTAGGTAGGTTCCACCAACGACTACTTATCCAGCTCCAACGAAAATGGTTTTATCACTTTGACTGGGATCGGTCTATTATCACTGACTGGAATATTGTAGCTAGCAGTTTGTTTACCCTAGTTAAATTTAAAGATAAAAATGGGACACACTACCACTTTCTCGTGTCTTCCTCGTTACATTTTTCCCTTTTGCTAATCAATGAAAAATATGAACTAAATTACTATGAAAATAAAGTAAAATTCAGAATTTGTATGTTGCTTCGTAAAAAATCTATTTAACCAGTAAGGGACCTTCTCGTATATAAGATCCTTGGGATCACTTGGTTGTCCATCTGTTTATCTGTTAAGACCCTTTAACTCGAGAACGCTTGGAGGTATCGAGTTAAAATTAAAACCATACACTCAAATCTGCGGTCTTTTGAAGTTGTGAAAAAATCAGACTTCTGAGTTAACGAAAAAAAAAAGATACGGCCGTTTATGTCGCAAAAAAACATATATTTCGATACTCAAAGTTCAAAGGGGTGACGTTGACTTAGAATCCTGAAATTTGGCATAAATCAAGGTCTCATAGAATAAGTCTTATTCTATGAGACCTTGATTTATGCCAAATTTACTTAGTACAGGGAAAAATCTGAAAATTGTAAATTTGAGATCGGCAACAAAAAAAAAAATTCGGAAAAGTCTTCGTAACTCAATTCAGGAATTGATTTCATAGGTAAATTTGTACAGAATCCTCAGTGCGTGAGTCCGACTCGCACTAGCCCTTTTTTATTTTAGTTACTGTATCCTTACTCAAGCCTGAAAAGAAAAATTCTATGTTAGTCGAAATGCATACTAAATTTAAAGTATCAATACTCTTTATACTAGCCATCGAAAATATTGACCAAAACAAAACAAACAAATATCGTCATGTTTAAAAGAATTTCCGTTTAATTTATATATATTTGGAGATAACAGGGATAGGAGTTCACCTAGGAAGTCTAAAAACATTAAAATAAAAGTGTTACGTACCCAAAAAACAGCATACCAATGTTTCCCAAGTTCGTGACTTTGTTTTGATCAATAATGGTGTGATTTGCCATTTGTTATCTTTGGCAAGACTATAATATATTAAATATTAATTCCCTTGCAGCTCAGTGAAATTTTTTATCATATTTCTGAAGATTTTCATTAAAAATCACAATAAAATAACATAATAAACAAACTCTCTGTCAACATTATATGACGTTTAGTATTTGACGGATGGCTGGGTTGGGTTGCTACTTAAAATCTTTAATGTTGTTTTCACTTTACGCCACGACGGTTCTTTTATCGCACAGACAATAATAGGTACAATACAAATGATGCAAGTCATAAACTTATTAGAGTTTTACCGTGCATCATAATCATCGACACAAAGAAATACGTTACTTAGCTAAAACAAACCGTGACGTTTCTTTGCCGGAACCATAGTTTTGTTTTCTTCCAGATTTTGCGCCGCTTGTCTTCGGCCCAATACTTGCGAATCCACTTTTCAGAGGTTCTACCAATCGAATTGTAAAAGTCGTTCCCTTTGGAATATCTTTTAGTATTTTAGCAACTTCATAATATCTTTTGCCGACCATATTTTCTCCATTTAGCTTCTCAATGTGGTCTCCAACCTCAATGTGTGGTATTCTGGCTACAATAGAGCCTTCCTTAATCGTCTTTATAAAAGCGTATCCAGCACCATTATCTGTGATTGTTAATCCTAAAGCATCTTCAGTTTTAACAATTTCTATTTCTTTAGGCCGTCCTTTTCTGTGAGCAAATATGAAATCTTCTAATTCTATTGGTCCTCCTACAAGTTTCTTCATATCCACTTTGTGAGTATTCAGCGTGCAAAAGAGAATCTCGTCTGGTGGAAAGTCGTAACATTTTGCTATCTTTTGATGAAGCTCCTTGAGGTTTGAAAATCCAGAGATGAGTCCGAGGGGGCTGCCGTGTGCTTGTTGACAGTAGAACACCAACTGTGACTTCTGTGATCCATTGTTGTTGTCCACTCCGTTGGCTTGCTGGGGAGGATCCTCGACGAGAGACTGTGGCAATGGTGGCGGTGCATATTTAGGAGCCTTCTTCTTAAATAACGACATAGTAAAAGAGCACTACGTAACGGTAATAAGTTTTCCTTTAGCGAGAACGTCAGTGCGCACACATTCTCCTCTAACCGTGCACAATATAATTTTAATCACTACACAGTCGCTTATCTTGAGAGAACTTTAAAATATATCGTCGCGTCGTAGCACATGATAATGTTATCACCCAATAGCGATATTGGGTTAGATTATACGATGTTTAATCGAGAGTAGGTATACTTGGAACTCGCTTCGACACGGAGTGCGCACTGCCGACAATCGAACGACTGACTGCCTGGCGGTGGGTTGCCTTGACGCACGCCTTGAGTTCACACGCACATTTAATTATTATTTTTTTAAATCTTAATTTTGCTATTATTTTAACTACATGTCATCAGCATGATCTTTGCCTATTCGGTCATGTTATAATTTATTGAGTTGTGAAAAATCATGCTGCATTGAATATTTCAATCATGATATCTATATTGAAATAGCTTATGGTCGTTACGTTTCCACTGGGGAGCGGAAACATACATTGACTTTCTAGAGCTTTAACCGCTACCTTATCCTGGATTTTTTCACACTTCGAAGTGTGAATCTCACGATCATCGTTCATAAAATTAAATAAAACGCAAAATACCCTTTTTACCAACATTCTTAAAACAAAGGTCAAACACAATAATTTCACTGACTTCACACACAATTACAAAAACATCCGTGGTCTCAGACCTTTGGTTACAGGTTCGCCGTAACTCGACTTGTCTTTCCCTAATAACGTCCGTACTATGAGGTTCCTCGGAGAGAATGGATTCCTCTTATAAAACAATTTCTTTAGCATTGCATTTCTCAACTTTAGATCACCGTCGGCTAATTCCCTCTCGGTCTTTAAAGAGAACTTCATTGGGTCGTTGTCTAACTTGTTGTAGTCCGCCATGGCTTTAGCTTGCAGTTTTTTCCAGTTAATCAACGGCTTCATGAGTGGTCGTGTCGGCTTGGCCTGCGGCTGCGACGCCTGCGTCTGCGTGGAGCAAGTGTTCTGGGTGTAGTCGACTTGGACATCAGCTGGAGGTTGCATCTTCTTTTTGATCTTACGGAAGATTGAAAACTTTCTTTCGCTTTGAGTGCCAATACTTTTCACTTCTATTTCTTTCAAACACAGAGGTGGCTGTTGCATAGGCTTGTAAGGATTATCATAGGTGGTGTGAAGCGGTGGAGCTGTGGGCCGCTGTCTAGATGGGTAGGGGGGTGCAGTGGCTTCTTCTCGCATCCTTGACTGCTGCGGTCTGGCTGCGTATATGTCGTGGAGCGGTGGTGGTTGCGCGTAGTCCGGTAAACCGGGGTTGTATGGTGGGTTGTATGGCGGGTTAAATGGCGGATTGTATAATGGGTTGTAATCTGGTTGATATTCATTCGGCCTTCCATAATTTGATGGCATAGGCGGTGGATGATAGTACTCCGGTCCTTGCATCATATAATTCATAATTTCTTGTCTGTATGGGTTGTGTGATGCTCTTGGTGACCTTTGTTTTACTTCTACATCTATAGCACTTTCACTTTCGCTAAGTTCTTCAATAGCATCTTTTTTCTTCTTCTTTAAAAGACCAATAGACCGCAGAACATTTGAAAAAGTTTTTCGCTTAGACTGAAAAGTAAAAACGAAAATTATTAATCTGTATAATAAAAATAGTTTACAAGAAGAAATAGTAAGTTCATACCTTATCCTCAGTAGTTGTTGTTGCCAATTCCGTTTCGGACGTAGACTGCGTTACTTGTAAACTTAGCTTTTCTAAAATAGTATCTGAATAGCTAGCATTAGTTGCGCTGATATATGGTTCGGATCCCATTCTAGATCCTATCGCTTCACAACTCTTTGAGTAACACTTGAGCGGTGGTGTTCCCACTTTGACATCATGCTTAGAATTAGTGAATCTAGAACTTTCACCAACGCTTCTCGACGTTAAAAGCTTGGCTTCGGCTTTTCTAGCTTCATATCTATCAAAACTCCGCTCATAATCTTTTTTTTTTATTGGACCTTGTGCTACGAATTTGTAAATTTCTTTAATAAGATTTTCGGTTTCTGTGTGGCTCGTTTCAGCACGACAGCTTGTAGTGGTGTTCTTAGTACAGCAATTATCATCATGAGCAGACTCCTTGGTTGCATTGACACAATTAGCGCATGTGTAACTTGGGCTAGGCATCATATAGCCGTTCTGCATGGTCATAGGATAGTTCATGGGACAGACTGGCATCACGGGATAGCAACATGGATTTTGAAATGACGACATAAACGGAGAAGCATGGCAACCTACGCCAAAATTGTTAATACTATGACGCCTACTGTTAGGCATTACGCTGTCATTTACCTTTGTACTTTGTTCGTTCGCTAAATGAATTCCATTGTCACCAGCTTTTGTGGAGACATCAGATTTATCACATTGTGACCCAGTTGTTTCTTTTTTTATTTCGTGTAAAAAACTTTGCAGGATATCCTTTATTTCACATAATGCTTTGTCTGTTTTATCTACAGGTGTTTCTTTCTTTCTAGTTTCTTCTGTTTTATTAAATGTTGTATCAACAGTAACATTCACCTGGTCATTTGCATAAGGTACATATTGAAAACTGCTCATAGTGGCGTTATCTTTTTGGCGAGGTCCTTGTTTCTCGGGCTGAAATGTCATGTGTTTACGCGGTTTGCGTGGTTGTTCTTTGACATAATTTAGAACTTGTTCTGATGTAACATCACTATCTGTCGGCATGCGCTCGCGTTGCCAACGTCGCCTGTACGGTGAATCTTTTTTACGTGATTGCTTAACATGATCTATGTAATCTTCGTACTCCGAATTATACTGTGATTTTAGATTAAGCCGGGGTCTTAGTGTCCTAGGTGACGGTGGAACTTCCCTATAATATTCATATGGTAAGACATTAACCTCGCTGAATTTCCGTCGTGTCTTTGGGCTAGATTTCTCTTTCACGGGAATGTAGTCGTAAATATCAGAATCGTTAAATACGTGACCTCTACGATGCTTTCCCCGAGTATGTTTCTTAGAGCTGTAGAGGCGAGTGTCGCAAATACTTCTCATTTCACCGAGATCGCCGCGTTTTTTCCTAAGCTTGTGGTGGTTGTCGTAGCAACATGAACATAACTCAGTACCTTCCTGTACGTTTTCTAAAATCGTGCACTCTTGATCCCGACAAACAGGTGCTGAAATCTGGCTGAGGTCAGATTGTTTCCTTCCGAACATTTTCACCGGCCTGTACTGTCTCTTTATAATATCAGCGATAAAATCTTGATCAAGTTCCCGGTTGTGATGTTTCTGCTTTCGAAGTTTGTTTGGTTTCTGTTCGTAAGGTTCTTTGGGTACATCATTCTTACTCCTTTTCGAGAGCTCTTTATGTTTCTTCTCTTTATGTTTCTTCTCTTTACGATAATGCGGAAGCACAGGTTCCGCATATTCTTGTTTTAAGTACTTCATATCATTAATCTGATCAGTGTGACCTGGACTGGAATGATGCTGTCGAGGGTTAATGAGGGAACGAAAACTAGTGCTAGAGTTAGCAGAAGCAAAGTTCTCGTAAACAGACCTTGTTCTATATTTATGTAATTTTGTGCCGTAATCAGATAGTCTATGTAGTTTGCTCTTTTTAGTGTTTACTTTAGAAACATGTTCTCCATAATCATCAATCATCCCGTGAGTTTGGGTGGTATCGATTTCATCTTGGGTTTTAGAAGATTTTTCGTTTGAAGACTTTCCGCAATGGACGTTCGAAGATTTGTATAGTAATTTAGTTTCGGTGTGACTCAATTTCCTTTCAGAAGGTGATTCAGTTTTTTCACTGATCGTTTTTATTTCGTGCTTTACATCTATCGGGATGCAGCAGTCGGATTCATGCGAGTGCCTCTCGTCCGCCTGAAGACAGCTCTCTGACGTCCTCGTGGAGCAGTCAAGATACGAAATGTTCTGACAGTGCTTGTTAACTTCGTCTAACTGTTGTTCGAGGCCAACTATTTTACGTTTTAGTTCGGTAACGTTAACAGCTATACTGGAACTTATTTTAATATCCGGTTGTGATGAGCTACCTGCAAGGTAAGCAGGAGTTTAGCGTGCATAGTGATTTATATTAGATTAGTGGATACTTGTTATGATTTGTGGGTTACCTAGCGCCCGCCGGAAGAACTCCCTTATGGCCCGGTATCTGCGCCTGGTGCGGGGCGAGATGCGACGTCGAGGGGTGCGCAAGTTCATCACCGACCCTCACACCGACGACGACTGAATACAAAGGGCTCGTAAGGTTAATGAATTAGAAGATTGACATTAATGATAATAAGGACTATTTGAAAAACACTCGCAAGGACGTTACTTTTGTGTCTGTTATATTTACATAGTCTAGAAAGCCAACAAAAACAAGGAAGTTAATTAAAGATACGTACCCACCTGATCTCTTTCGCGATAATTTATAAAATTCGCAAATGTAGTCCATAGTACAAAAATTCCATATCGACCTGAAAATATATCGGGGGACAATTATTATGCTTATTATTAAATTTTATTTTGTTATAATTAAATATATGTTTGACTTTTGAATTTCATCTGACTTTTGCGACATTAAACTTTTATTCATTGACAATACATTTACGGCCAGTGGTGGATCTCTAATGAGAAGAAGTATAATGAATAAGACTGAAGTGACGAAGTGTTGCCTTGTTCGAGCTGCCACAATTCTACTCGCGTCCATGACAATAAACCAGTGCTGGCTGTGTATTCTCTACAGAGATACATACTAAATTGTTTGAACACGTGAAACTCCTGATAACTGAAGATATAGTAATATACATAAAGAGATGACCAAGACAGCACGAAATCAGAAAAAGAAAATGGGTTGAATCTTCATAGATACAGTGAACTCTTTACTGTAACTATTTGATTATAGAATTTTTTGACGTTGTCATCTACGTCATTTACATTTTGTATATATTTGGAAAAAATAAATAATTGAAATTAATGCTTCAATTTGCATTAAAATGCTTTCAAAATTCTTACGAAGTACGTATCGTACTGAACTGCTACTGGCGAGAAAAGTCACTCCAAAAGTAATAAATGTGCGATATGCGGACATGATACCACCCACGCAGTACGACACACCGTTCCCGAGGAAGCTCAAGTTAGGATACACCCTTAAAACATATTGGGAGGTTATTCCGCTGTTCCTTACGACGTGCACAGCCGTCTTTGTTATAATGTGCGGTAGTATTATATGGGCTTGTAAAAATAAGGTATGTCATTATCACTGAACATAAACACTGTATTATCCTTAAATTACTTTGAAATATCAAGCCAAATCAAAAATCTATCAAGTGTATTTGTGCGCACCACTGTGCACACAGGTAAAATTTAGATGTTACAAAAATATGTGTCTCTATGTTCGTTCACAGCTAGTGGCATAATTCTTGAATTTGAATCATTTGATTAAAATTCAACAATTTCCTAAGTTTGTTATTATTTCTTACAATGTAATCCTTATTAACGACACGTTCAGATGATGTAGGTACCTACATAAAGTGTGTTTTATTTTTTCATAAAATCATAGGGTTCGATTACTTGCTTGCAATAATGGAGTGTCGATTTTTCAAAAATCCCAACGATGCTGTTTTAGTTTCCATTAAAATTGAGCTTCAAGCGGTTTTGGCTATTCCTCTTAGTTTTGGATTTGGCTATCCACGCACACTTGTAAATTTATCTATATGTATACGTAGTAAGCAGGCATGAAATTCTTAGCTACCACTACTCATGTGAGCTGATTGTCCGGTGTTGCACCTATTCCACTAACCATTGCTTCCATACCCTGCTAACAGTCTACTTTTAAAGCATTTATAACTCATTAACATTCATAACTAGCTTTTGCCCGCGCGGCTTCGCTCCCGCTCTTCCCTACTTCAACCTACTATACCCTACTCTACTCTACCCTACTCTACCCTCCTCTACCTTACTCTACCCTACACTACCCTACTCTACCCTACACTACCCTAATTTTCATTTTTTTTCCATAAGAACCTTCTCCTCATAATAACGAACAAAACAAAAAAAAAATTTGCGAAGTCGGTCCAGGCGTTGTTGAGTTATGCGCTTACCAACACATTTTGCGATTCATTTTTATATTATAGATTAACTAAACAAAGGCTCTATACCTATAGTTCAATTTAGCGAATATCAATTTTCATTGTTTGACAACTTTTGTATTTTAAATGTGAAATGATTTGTTATAGGTGGACGTTGTATTCTCATCGCGCAGCCGCGAAAACATCTCTCGCACGATGGACTTGCGGAACCCTAGTATCCACAAGTTGTTCATCATCAACCAGAGATACGAGCCCTGGTGTGAGATGGCAGACACACTTGATAAGCTGAAAGAGGCGGAGAGACGGGCTCTGATGCGAGCACAGTCCTGCGCCCACCCGTAGGACTGGCTCGAAGATGCATAGAACAAGTTTAGAAACTTAACCGCGGTTCAATAGACAGACAAGCTCTCAATGGGGCCATCTGTTTACCACTAAATACACTAATTTGATGGAAACTTAAATTTACTGAGATAAATTAGAAAGAAGTACGTTCTAAGGATGCTCATGAAATTGAATAAGATTCACTTGATCATCAACTTCTCTCTTCTCAAATTGTAAAGCTTTGTAAATTTTGAAGAATTGTTCTTTTTGATAGTTTCAATCGTCGATAAACATGTAAACTGGTTCTTTGGGTGTTTTTGTTTTGTAAACGTTTTGAATATACATTGTTTAATCGCATTATATCTTCTTTCATTTGCTACGTAAGTGCTGGAGGGGTCCCTTACAGATCGCGTAGAATTTTTAGATAAGCGCCTCAGCAATTATTAGGCTAAAGCTACACTGTCAGTGAAACATTATTTCTAACACGGTCGATACCTGCTACTGCCCACTGGTACGCAATGTACTTAGTATATTTCGCACTCGTGCGGAAAAATACAGTAACCTGCCGTTACCTCCATCTTTTATATTGCTCAGTGGCAGCTCCAACTAAGGCGACCAAAAATCTCGGCTGCAATTACTAAGTTTGCCTACTTCACCACTTTATAGGATTCCGTTACCAATAAATTATGACTACTCGTTTATCAATGAAATCAAAATGTACGAGTATCTACTATGTATTGTTTTAATTGAATTTAGATAACTACACTACCCACTGTCAAATAATGTTGCTTCTCTCAATATTCTGACTACGCTTACGCTGCTCAGAAGCTAAGATCGTTTCAGATATACCCAGGTAAAAGAAAATAAGTTTTATTTCGCACTACACAAAGCACACAAACACAACTAGTTAAATAGATACAAAAACAAAAAAAAATTACATTCAAATATATTAAAAGGTTTGATGGGGATGAGGGGTAGGGTGGGTGGGAGGGAGTGTTTGCGAAGCACTAAAATACGACTGAGCCCCAATATACACTCTGTGGGGGTTGTGATTTGATGTATTGTTGGTTACATTCAATTTATTGTGAGGTTTGTTACATACGGAACCCTAATGGATATCGCCGACCTAGCAATTCATTCGATTGACGTCGGACGCATGTAAACTGCATCGTCGACACCTGGGCTAGCCACGAGCCGCCGACGCAGCAACACTGCATATTAGCATATATATAAGTTATTTTTAATAAGTTTTTGGTCATTCTATATTCTAGCATCGAATAGGTTTCACTAAAATTAATCGTAATTTCTTTGTTTTGACATAAATTAGTTTAAAGTACTTTGGTTTTTTTTCCGAGCCTCCGCCTACAGTCTACGTAATTGATTCCTTTGCCGTAATGTTGGCTCCTCTGTCTGTCTACAGAAAAAAGTAGAGTTGCATAATCTAATATTTTTTTTGCACGAAATGTGAAACTAAACTGATTTTAACGGTAGTCGCACCACTATAAGGAGAATAAGTGATTGGAATGGGATTTTATTTAAAAAAGACCGTTTACAGGCACTTTTGAAATGTCATTAAGTCAGTCAGACAGAAAAATTATGCTAATTGCACACTCCAGAGCGTAGATCTCTATGGAGAAAATTGTGCAAGAGCTACAACCGGGGATCAAGTCAAAAGCGAATAGATTACTTCTAGGCAGGCGTGAGCGTGCTCCATCGTCGACCACATTGTCGCTTTCTATCAGGTAAGTTAGTGGTAAAGCGCTAGCCTATCAGCAGAAAAAAAATAATGTTATAATCTGTTCCCAGCTCAAAATCACGCTATAATGAAGACTTTTTAAATGATTTTTCCTCGATCTCGGTAAAACGAAAATCAAGGGTTAGCAGTTTATGTATGTTTGTACGTATGATCTCTAATGACTTTTAAGGGCGCTTTCAATTTATGCGTTTTTGGACGGCCTGCTGCGGTGCGAAGTCGGTGCATCAGTCGTACTGCGTACAGACGACCGAGTTTTTCATACAATGCCCGCAGTGCGGCAACCGTGCGGCGAATGGTCAACAACAGGCGGGCAACGTCCCAAGCACCACGTGTTCCATTCGGTGTTGAATAGTGCGGTGTTGATGTCGCATCACTGGCATACAAACACTCTGCACCCAGCTACATTTTCAATTTAGGCGCTTGTTGTCAGACTGCTAACGTACTGCAACGTAGTGGCTGCGGCAGTCAGCTGGTTGCAGTACGCATAAGTGTCCCCGCACACCGGCCACAAAAAAACGCCGCTAGAAAAAAAACTAGCAGTGACCAAAATAAAAAAAAACGCTGAAGTGTGCCACAAAAAAAGGCCTCCTCAAAAAGAAGCTTGAAGCGGCTATTTTTTTGTGGACGACGTGTTGAAATGTCAGGCGAGTGGGCAAGAAACAAGGATGGAGCTCTACATATATGAGGTGTGTCCCTGTAACAGTTCAGTTTAGGTCGTTAAATGAATCGCGTTAAGAGCTCGTGGTAGGAGCTCTGGACTGAATAGTGGTTGTTTTTGCGATGTTAGTTGACCGTTCCACGTTTAAGTGTCGCTTAGGCCACATGCCACAGCCACAAACGTCGCCATGAGAAGCTAAAAGTGGCCATAAAAGAAGCACGCAATAACCACTTGTGGTTACTTCTTTTTCTAACCCATAGCATAGTATTATAATGAATTCTGACGAAGAAGGTTTAAATGCGCGACTGGCATGTGACGGCGTTTTTTATCGGTGTTTAGTTGCCAATTTGGGCCACAAGAAGCGAGCAGCGGCTATTATATTGGGCGGCCATCGGCGTCTCAATCGTGTGCGGCGAACCCATATAAAATGTATGATATCTATTATACAGAAAATATGACGCTTTTTGTGGTTGTGGCCGGTGACGTTTGCGGTGACCCTAAGCATTGGTCGAAAAATAAAACCACAGCAATTCGTTTCCAATATTTTTATTTTTAAATTAGTGGCAGTGAAGTTTTTGGGTAATAATCGAGTGATGAACAGAAGCCGGTATCTGTCTCACGTTCGTCGAGTGAATACAAAAATAAATGTTCTCGGTACGTATGATACGAGTGAACGATGCTGACATGTTCCATTCGGGGTGGACTGCTGCATTTTGAAGTATGAGAACTTCGCTTTCTAGAAAATAGACCTGGACCCTTTCATGATTTTATAGGATTGCACCACATGGATCAACATTCTGTGCCTTCAATAATATCAATATCTGACCTCAGCTAAAACAGCTTTTTTCACAACTTATAGATCGTCCCATAGTATAACATCCCACTGCCATTTCACACAATATAATTTCAATGTTCCTCTTTTATATTACCCTCACAATTAAAGTACCCATACTTCAAAATACAGTTATAAATGTGTTTAAAAAAGGTTTGTACGTGCCATATCTAACTTAACTAATATTACTTACAACTCATAAATTGGCACTTTGTAAAACAACAATTCTTATGGCATATCCTAGGGCACCAGTCCTTAGTCGCCTAAATTATCGAAACTCGCTACATTATGATTTATTCGACGTTTTATATAAAACTCTACAACGCGTCTCCGCCGTCACATTGTAGAAGATAACTTTACAACAATTGTTTTAATATTCTCTCCTAAAGGGAACGCAGTTCAGCTAGAACTACATTAGAGTGACGCAATCGTGTGGCACGCCTAATTTGTACGTAGAACGTCGCGTATCGTGAAACAAGTGTAGCTCTACAAGTCTAGTTTCCATATAAAATGTATGAAGACCGACGCGTCCTGACCGGTGAGCGTGGCACACGTGTGAGCAGTGTAGTTCTGGCTTAATTCTGTGTCGCTAGTTTCTACAACGTGACGTCGAAGTTTAGAGTCCTACAGAGGGATTGTAAATTAAGAACGATTTGGCACGTAACTTTAAAACGAGTCCCCTAAGTGCTATATAGTGTATGAATAACTAACATTCAATATTTTACGTATTTGTATTTGCACGACTGCTCACTGCAAGTTAAGCTGTGTACTGACTTGTAACAGTTGCTCGTAGGATCCAGAATAGACTAGCATCCACTGCTATACATCAATTCCACGTTTGGATTTCACAGGTTCAATATGCGAGGGATAATAATTTTAAAATTTGACGTTAACTAGTATAATTTGCAACGCCATTACGTACGTTGACATTCTACAGCGATCCTAAAAGATCAATTTTTATTTATATTTCTTAATGTCCGCATAGGTTGGATTACAAGTAAATGCTACAAATCAATACCCATCTTAAATACTGACTTTAAAAAAACATTGACGTAACTATTTATTTGCCTATAAAAACGAGGTTCGAAAACGAAAGTGTTTTTCGAAAAATTCTGTTACCGTTTATATATTATTAGTTATCTAATCATTAGGTCATTTAGGTATGTATATTTCGAATGAAATACAATTTGGGAAGGAACCGAGGACAGGAGGGCTGATCTTGTTTCACAGTTGATTCTTGCTTTAAATTAATTAACGACATCAATATTCATTACTTAATTCCTGTTGACAGGGATTTAAATTCTTTATTTGTCCTACAAAACGTAGTTTTTGTCCCAAACTAGCAAGAATGGCCCTGTGAGTCCCCAGCGACAATATTGTTACACGCGAGTCCAACAGTTACAGATGATATACTTAATATTATTTCAGTCATGGAACTATTATCTGCACCACGAGGCAACGAGTGCTCTACAGGCATGGAAGTCTATAACTCAATTACTATCAAGATTTTGTCAACAAACTTACACCAGTAACAATTATTCGCTGACTATAATACCATTTTTGTTAACCAAACTCAAACTTTTATTCGAGTTCTCTTGGCACCTAGAAGAAACCAGCGACATATTTAACGACATAGAAGTCTAAATCGTTAACTTCTGACAAATGATTTGACTACTCCACCAATTTAACTACTGATAATAATTGTGTTCAAGCAATTAATTTTTGGGTATTCCCAAACCTATAAAATGTATTTCATATCAGCACACGAATGGAATGTTTCTCACTCGAAATCCGATAGTAATTAAATTATAATGATTTAAATGCCACTGTTGAATAGACAATGCAACAATATCATTGTACACAACGATCGAAGTTTTAAGCAATGCAACGGATGTCCACATAAAACCTGTCTTTTAAAACCTTTGAATTACTTATTCTTTAATATCTGCGCCGACTACTGGCACACAGTTGCATTGCTTGATCCTCGCCTCCCAAAGTACAACCGCAGATCATACGCGTCACAAACAAATTTTTACAATTTACCATTACTCCTATACACATAAAAATATTAAAACGGAACGTTTTAACTAGATATAATATCGTGTGCGTAACGGACCGTAACTCCATAGACTCACCATTGGCTGTACAAACGAATGTAGAAATGAGTTAACAAAAGTAAGATGCACCCATGCGTTACCGTCACAGGCGAGCCGGGCCACACGCTGAGCAACACAATAGTCCGCATTATATTTGGTACACACTTAGTTTTCTTTTTTCCAATTCGTCAGTCAGCGTGCAGCCTGCCGCCATGCTATGAATGTACCGACAGTCATCTTCGGACAGAACCAACATAGAATCGCAGTCATCCGACATTGAAGATCTAACTCTCAGTATTACCTTATAAAACTTCTCGACGCCATCGGGGCCAGTTCTCGACGTCACACTGCCGAAAGTACTCGACATCAAAATGTATAACATTTGACGTCATTATCTACAATGTGACGTCGAGAACATACACAAAATTGTAGAATAAGACTCGTGTCTTTTTTCTCTGTCGCTCGATCGTACAAAATGTAAGTGCGACAGAGACCAAAGACGGAGAGAATATCTTGACACTTCAAAACCCGGCCACTTATTTTATGGAACCTTTTTTTAACGAAACTTACAGCTTCCCCTAGAATTTAATAGCGATAGTAAATTGAAAATTAAGTAACTTTAGGAAAAGTCACAATATCAAACTTTAAAATCAAATTCTATCCAATAACGTATCAAAACATCAAAATTTTTACTTTCGGTTCATGAAAATAGGTTCATAATATAATTATATCGAATATATAAATATATTGATCGTTGAGAAATAGTTAAATTAGGAATGAATCTCAAACGGAACCTTTGTGAACCGTTCAGAACAGACGACAAACGATACAAGTACAAGTGTGTGCGGACAGTGGGCCCACGAGCGATTTGGGACACGATGAGAGTACTATTATCTAATTCGACATTTATGTAAAATACTGTAGCAATCACAGTTTGTTCATTTATTCTTTCACGCGACAGAGATTCGTTCCAAAGAGCTCGCGCATCCGCGATCCCGCCCCCCGCCTCCCGCCTCGCCCTCACTCGACAGAATCGAGCCCTCGCCGCGACATCACGGAACCTCTTCACAAACAATGTATCCACGTACTCCTTCAATAATATCCAATAATAATCGTTAATATTACACCTTAAATAACTATACAATATGAGAGCCTCCCGGCTGTAAAACTTATGAAACCACATCGTTTTGTTATAATATACATTAATGCGTGACCACCACGACCTCCGTACTATACAAAAATTAAAAACATTATACAGTAATACTACGATACCATATAGCTAGTAAATACAAGAATCAACTTACCGACTACCAATACCCATGGAGCAAGGTGACTGACGCATGACGGTAGGTATACGAGTATTTTAGATACAACCATTTTTATTTTTAACATTCAATTTTATTAATTATAATAATTTTTATATATCTATTAATGTTATGACTCTCTCTGAAACATCGTCATAGCTATTGGAAGTGTCGCTGTGCGGCAGCGGGACAGGCGTGCCGGTGGCGCCGCCGCCTGCCCACAGCGACGCGACCCACAGCACAGTTAAGTGATACATGAGCAAGTGCCAGTCCGTGTGCGAGCGCCGGCGTCCCTCGCCTCGCCCTCGCACACTACACGTTACCAATTATTGTTTCCGAGTCTCACACTCTTTGCTGTAGACTTTGTCGACTACGGGATGCATCGATGATGATGATGAGTTTATACAGAAACTTATTCCCCAATATTAGGCCACCTTTGAGTGAAGTATGCAGTGCCGCGCGAGGCTCGAGCGGCAGCGCGCGCGGCGAATAAACGAACCGGATGCACGGGGCGGCGCGAGCGCTCGCCATCATTCATTATTTACCTAAGAACATTGACAATAACCTCGATGATAAACATTTGTGCGGGTGGTGTGTTCCGGCGACGCATATATATAATACACAGCACGCTGCGCGAGCGGGGCGGCCCCCGCCCGCGACCGGCTACACTTAAGTAATCACCTTAGAAATCGATAGGAAGTCAGTTTTACTTACAATAATTCCGCTATTTATTAACTAGGGTACGGCCCCGCTCCGCCGGCTGACACGACGGCTCTCGGCGCAAGGCGGGGCCGCGACAAATTTCATATATAAGTCTCTAATTATTCACTTCGGCGGGCGATCGTCGGAGCATCACGGAGCGGCCCGGTGCTGGCGTTTCGCCCGGATCTACGACGAAACCTTAGTAACGAATATTGCTTTCACGCAGTCGGCGTGGCGGGTGGTGCGGGTGTGCGGCGGCGGCGGGCCGTCAGCGCGCGGCGATGCGGCACAGCGCGGTGCGCACGGCGGCGGCGGCGGCGGGCACGGCGGCGCCGCACAGGCCCGATCAGAGCCGGTCCTCCTCCTCCTCCTCCTCGCCCTCGTCGCCGGCCTCCTCGTTCTCCTCCCGGTAGCCGGGGTGCTCGCTGATCGCATAGTAGTTGCCGTTGTAGATGACGCCCAGCTCCCGCAGCGCATCTCCTCGGATCGTCGCCTTGATCGTCCAGTTGTAGCAGTCGTCCGACTCGGACTCGCGGTCCAGGCGCTCCACGTCCAGGATTTTGGAGCTGAGCCGTTCGAGAATGATGCCGATGTCCTTGATGGTGAGATGCCGCTTCTGATCGACGCTGAGCTGGTCGATCAGCAGGAGAAACTTCTCGGAGGTGACGGCCTCGTCCTCCACGAGCGTGTTCTCGGTCTCGCTCTCGGAGGAGTCGCGGTCGCCGCGGCGCGCCGACTCGGCGTCGAGGAAGCGCACGTGGCCTTTGGGCCGGCCCTGCGGGGAGGCGCGCGGCTGCGCGTCCTGGATGGGCGAGGTGGCGACGCTCTTGTGCACGGCGATGCGCCGCCCCTCCTCGTGCAGCGCGCAGCAGTGGAAGTCGCACTCGTCGGGCGGCGGGCGCTGCGGCGCGTGGTGCGCGTGCGGCGCGTGCTGCGGCGAGGCGGCGGCGCGGCAGTCGGCCGTGTGCACGTGCACGCCGCCCGGCGCCTCCAGGCTGCCCGGCGCGCGCGCGAGGCGGCGCGCCGGCCCGGGCTCGTCGTGGTTCACGACGGTGATGTGCGGCGGCGCGGGCGCGGGCCGGTCCAGCGAGGTCTGGATGACGAGTGAGGGTCTCCGGTCGGGCTTGGGCTGTCGAGAGGGCGAGCGCGCGGCGGGCGATGCTTGCGGTCGCTGGTCCCAGTGAAGCACCACCGTGACGCGACCCTTGTTGTCCATAATCTTCCATGAAGGCGTCTCATCGTGTAGCTCGAGCGCGTGAATTGTTTCGCATACTATCTTTGGGATCGCCGATATTGCTGGAACAGACAGATGTGACAGTTGAACATCCACTTTATCTGGTCAGATGAAGAATTCGGAGTGTTATTTCAGAAGTGGAGTAGTAACTCACCAGCCTTGATGACGTCAACGCCGGTGGGATACCACCGCTCTCCCGGCCGCAGCAGCAGCAGCACAGTGTTGGGTGGGAGTGTGCGCCAGTACTCGCCGTCCTCCACCTGCGTGCCGTCGCTCTCAAGCACCAGCCGCACCGGCTCACTCGCCGCTACTGATAGCTTCTCCTTACCTGAACAAGGACGAAAATTGTTGTATCTGAACATCATCACTTTTTGAATGTCAATAATACAATTGAAAGACAGCCGATATAATGCCAGCATATGATCCTTCCTAGTGTTTTAGACGAAAACTAAGAAATTGCTTACACACTTCTTAGATCAGGTTCTCATAATCAATCTGCCTAGTCTTTCCTAAATATACTAGAGTTAGTTTCCTAACCTAACCCAACCAAATACAGACTAGTACCTAAAATAGAGCGACTGCCCACCTAACCACCACAGTCCAATCACTGGGTAAAATAATAAATTAAGTAGCTTGGCTAGTCTGTTACAAAAACAGAAACCAATCTCGTATGATGTAAAATAATAAATAATTTTAACTTTAAAAATCAAAAAGAGCGAAGTTCAGGTGTGGGTCAGATGAGGCTAGCAAAACTGTAAAAATTGTATTACAAGGAACGAATGTTAATTAATAGTGTAGACTAGACATTGCAGTTTTCAGATACAAGTTTGTGAAGTACGATCGAATAGATAGAAGTCGGTCAGTAGGTCATTGTAATATTCTTAGAAAAACGTATAAAATAGTATAATTATACAAGAAACGAGGTTTTCATTGTACGACCCTTGATACTACAAAACTAAGCTTATACTACATTTTAATCAATACTTCACCAGTTTGCGAGAAAAGGCTTATAATCCCATCAAAACTTACGACCTTTAAAACTTGAAATTACTAACCTATTTAGGTAAAATCCAAAGCAGGTGAGACCACTATACAACAATCGAAAAAATGCCTGCCAACTGCAGCAATACCATACAGAATCTAACACTGATATGTACCACAAAATACTACGCTAAGATACAACTTATCTCTCCAGCTTCCCTGTCCAGACTAGCACTAAACGGTAGTGAAGGTGGGCAGTAACCAGGTCACTCAGATGCAGTCAGCCGGCTAACGCGGTTGACCTGGCCCACCGTGGCTAACGTACCCTCCGACCTACCCTCTGCGGCTAATTGACGATCAAACCAGATCACTCGGTTCTGTTAGAACAGCGGAATATTCATCTTCGTTTTTTAGCTCGAATTGGAAGTTCCCCAGAGGGCGTTAATTAACTAGGGCGAGATCTGGTAATTGGAATGCAATAGATTACTGGATTTTATATTGAACTATACAGCAACTACAGTTTCTGGAAAGAGATGATCGCAAATTAAACGCAAGTCAATTACGATTATTACCGTGTTGATAATTAAATTAAACATTATTAAACTTTGTTTTATGTGGGAATCGAACCCGCGACACACGCCAGTCGTGCCACCAAAATTAATTTACAGATTAACATGAATAACATGTGTTTGTCAATTATTTTTTTTCGCCTAAAACGAGTGGAAACGCGTGTGTCTTATGTTGATCTATATCCAGGCACGATGTCGCTGGTTGGTAAGATAAAAAAAAAATTGGTCAAAAATTCAAAATATTTTTATTTCACATAGGCCTACATGGGCTCTTATAAAACGTCAGAAGCTAGTGCACAGTTTGAAAGTGGTCGTCTCCTATGGAGAAAAACCGGCAAGAAACTCCATGGTTACTCTTTTAAAAAAGGTTGTTGTTGTTGATACAATATTTCCATATTACAGTAATAATAGATATGATCTTAACCAAAATAAATATGTATATCTAAACACTAGTTTCTTGCAGCGGCTTTGCTTATTTGGAAGTAGGTTTCTCCATACAAATTTTGGATCTCCGCTTCATTCACTTAGGGCGTGAATATTGGAAAATCCTCTTGTAGTGCTCGTCTATGTCTTAAAAAGAAACCTAGTGCTAAATTTCACGCTCCCAGTCCCCATAGTTTCGGCTGTGCGTTGGCATGTTAATCGAGCTTCCCACCCATATACGGACCAGCTTCAACACCGTGCTGGTGCTGATGACAGGGCGGCTGGACTCTACCCTTTCGTCCGGCATTATTCTGGTGGACATGTCACCGTACCAATGGCGGATACTATTCATATTATTGGTTATTAATTATGTAGGGTTCATCATCATCATCATCATCATCATTATTTCAGGCGAAAGACTTCTTCTGTTGAACATTACTAGTTGATTTTAATTATTACTTTTTTATTTTGTCGTAATTTTTTTTATTTGATGTTATATTTTATATTACTTGATGTAGTTTTGTGTGTAATTATTTTGTACAGGATATTATCACAAGAGTTACATCTCTGTAAAAATTGAGATTAAATTTTACTAAACTAACACCATTAAAATTATAGGTTAGGCATGGGGTTACTCTTCGGTGATACGAGTGACTACTTTTGTGTAGATTCAAGTTCTTGAAACAACCAATATGTTTAGGTGTATTCAAGGCTAGAGTTAATAGGCTCTTAATAAACTAATGCGTTTTCCCGTCAAAAATTACATCACTGGGAAGCAGTGATGTTACCATTCTATCATAAAAAATACATGTGGCACCTCTGCTAAAAAAATCTTTCTTATACTGTTAGTTTCAGAATCAATTATACTTATCGTTCTGTTAGTGTCATGTAAGATTCAATTATTTGCCCGTAGATGACAATAGTGACTTAATAACGTTAGCTAAAAGTTATGATTTTCTAACCTTAAACAGTGTCATATCACGACATCTTGTGGTAGATAGACCTACTACCTTTCAAGAGTATGTTATTTATCTACACTATATTATATTTTAAACAGGTAAAGCTTGTTTTTTTTTTTTTTTGTGGTCGGTAATCTTTGAAAGTACTGGTCCGAGAGAAAGCTGCTTTATTCCTGAGTGACATAAGCTATATTTTATATACGTGGGTGAAGCAGCGGGCAAAAGTTATTTTGTAATAGAACTCCAATTTATTTTTCGAATTTTCAACCTGCTCAAAATGTCTTTTTCTTTTTCAAAGCAAGGGGATATGGATGCTCCACTTCTTCCCGCAAAAACACTTGGCAGTGGTAACGGGCGAGCGCTTTGAAGAACAGTCTTTTGAACTACCTGACGTTCATAAAGATCTGATTGTCGGAATAATTTGAATAATATGACTCTTCATCATTCATTTCTTCTTTCATTGTTTGCAACACAATGTTTGACAATTCAAAAGTGTTTGCGTCCAGAAGTATAGACTAAACATCACTATACCGTTTTATATATGACATTTTATTTTGCCGTAAGCAAACTGCTAGTCTTTTTTTAGGTGGGCAATTATCAAATAACTTTTTCCGCTCTATGTCGAGAGACAGGTAGCGTTATACTTATACAGACTTAAACAGAACTGTTCTAGAGCAGTGGTGACTGTTTCTAATAATCGTTTAAGTTATTTAACTCTTTGAATGTCGTCATTAGAAACACAATAGAAAGACAATTACCTTATGTCGGACAGTGTAACTTAAGACATTCGAAAGGTTAACTGATTTCATTGATATATTAGTCAACACTCTCAGTTAAGCCTGAAACCAAATCGTATGAAGAGATTGTATTGGAGGGCTTTCCCCGGACCATATTCCAATTCAAGCGACATCACATCTCAGTGACAGTCAATATCAAAATAGTAAGCTGGAGATTTTTTGACAATCAGAGACTGAGATTAGAATCCGACAAATATTCTTAAAAATACGTGAATTCTTTCTTTCTTTTTCCTTTTTTAGGGTTCCGTAGTCAACTAGGAACCCTTATAGTTTCGCCATGTCTGTCTGTCCGTCTGTCTGTCCGTCCTCACTTAATCTCTGAGGCCGTTAACACTACAAAGCTGAAATTTGGTACCAATATGTATATCAATCATGCCGACAAAGTGGTAAAATAAAAAATAGAAAAAAATGTTTTATTAGGGTAGCCCCCCTTTATGTAAAGTGGGAAGTGATTTTTTTTTTAATTTCAACCCTAACGTGTGATATATTGTTGGATAAGGATTTAAAAATGAATAGGGGTTTACTAAAATCATTTTTTGATAATGTCAATAATTTCGGAAATAATCGCTCCAAAAGTAAAAAACAATGTGTCCCCCCCCCTCTAACTTTTGAACCATAAGTTTAGAAAATATGAAAAAAATCTGAAAAGTAGAACTTTATAAGGACTTTCTAGGAAAATTATTTTGAACTTGATGGAAAGAACAGTTTTTGTACAAAAAAGACAAAAGGGTTCTACAAAATAATTTCTGGACTAAGTTTGTTTTTTTAAAACTCATAAGTGGGTACACTTATTGTGACGGACGGGAAACTACGGAACTCTACACTGAGCGTGGCCCGACACGCTCTTGGCCGTTTTTTTTTTCTTTCTTTCTTCGATGCAAGATGCAAGAATAAGTATTTGTCGTTTGATAAGTAGATAGATACATTTAGTAGATACATACTTTTCCAAATATTTTAATCGACAATATTTTCGTAATTTTGTTAATATTGAATTGTGATGAAACTCATATCATAACGTAGGCAAAACAAAAACTAAGTTTCACTACATTCCACTCATTCTTTGAAAATATCACAACAACGGAAAAAAACATGCTAAAATAGAAAAACCAGATTGCATTCCCGAAAAAAAAAACCGTAAAATTAATTATTTCAATTCTTTAATGACTAATATCAATAGATAAAAGCGTAAGAAACGTCCGTTTGTAAAGTCCCCAAAACGTTAAATCAATAGAGAAACCCATAAAAGTTGTTAACTGTACTGTACCGTTAATCATGAATAAATAGGGCAGATTATATTTATAAAGAAAAAAACCTCTGTAAGAAAGTACATTAACTTTCTTACGGAGGTTTTTTTTTCATTGAACATCATTGTCATGGTTGTTGTCAAAGATGATTGAAAGTTAAAATCAAGAGTGATTCTTGCAATTAACCCTAGTCAACTCAAATTTATAGAAAGTTAAATCTTCTCAAGATCATTATATCGTTAAAGATGTAAATCGTTAAAGATAGGTACCTAACTGACTCGAGACACTATATGCCAAAGGTGATCTTAAATTTTTATCCTAATCAATAAAAACTTAAAAAAAGTTAAAATTACTTCCAAAATACATAATCAAAGAAGAGGTAATCACAATAATCATAATATCGAGGCCTACTATGATTAAATTAATCAATTTCAACTAGAAGACTGATGAAAGCTTATCTAATCTAATATTAGTTCGAAGAAGGCGAGGTCGCCCGTCCCCTGCTCACCCCTGTAGGTCACTGGGGTGAACCTGCCGGGGTGCACAGAGGACTGGGTGAACCCAGGGTACTGACCTCGGTGAATCAACTCCTCGAAGCTAGTGACGACCAGTCCCTTCCTCACGTTCCTTGAACTGTCCCATATCTTGAAAGGCCTCTTTCCTCTGACCTCCTGAAATTGAAAAAAATTTGACTGTAAAAATATGGACTTTTGAAAAATTTGTACACGTTTGAGAATACTATAAGTTGGGTCCAGTTTCAAATAGTGGGTTCGTAAGTTGTAAAAGTTTACAGGGATGGCATTTTGATTGAATTTATTGTCATGTTTGAATAGCAATGTCTATACATACCATTTGATTCCATTATTTTAGTATAACCCATAATATATTCGTCTTAAGCTCATAATGTGGCATTGATTGAGCAGTTCTTATTACAATTGAATTTAAATTGAATAAATCAATTAATTTCATTGAAAAATTCATAGGTATTTTTCGTATCATTTTCGATAACTGCAGTAAACTGGTCATCCGTTACATTTATAGTAATTTAATGGTATCATACAGTACAATTGTGGTGTAAAGCTATGCTACGCCCCAGGGGCCACGGCGTCCGGCTACGGTTGTAGTGCGTAGCGGCCGTCCGTGGCGCCTGCACTGGCTGCAGCGGTGCAACGCCCGAGCGACCTCCGCGCTCCTCCCCACCGCGCGCCCCGCGGCCCCCCCCCCCAGCCGGCTGACACCACGCCCCGCGCGCCCCGCTCTCGTCCTCCCCCGTCCTCCCCGCACGCACTGTGCGTTGACCCACTGACATCACCGCCCTGCACGATCTTTAATCTAGACTGGGCCTTGTAAACTTCGAGCCATTAAAAAAGTTTCGTCTCAAGTATTCGCACGGCATTACCATTGAATACGCTCGCTAACTATTCCACTAATTGTTCGGATTATATTTCGGTTAAAGTTAAAGTTGTTGCAAAATTGTTGCGGTTTATTGTGTGGCTGTAGGTGAGCGCGGCCGGTGCAGCGTCCTAGCGGCACGTCTGCGCCACACCGGCTCAGCGCGGAGCCCGAGGCGGCCACACACGCGAGCCGCGCTCGCTCCCCGCGCCGGCGACTAGGGACACATACCTCGGGTATTTCGACTATCATGGTTCCTTCACTCACTCACTGTTCGGTACAAAACACGCGTCACCGTCACTATCAACAAGGTTATTAAAAACAAAGTGTGTGATGATCACTCGAGTCTTAAAGTTGGGGTGTCGTATGGTGCAAATAGAGGTTATATTGCGCTGAGGGTGGCGGGCGGCGCGGTGCGCGCCGGCGGAGCGCCGCGGCCGCACTGGGCGCCGTGACCGGGTCGCGCGGCCCCGCCCCGCGCCCCCGCGCGCCCCACGCCCCGCCCCGCGCGCCCCGCACTGCAGCGCTCACCCGTAATCTCTTGATGCCGTAAGATCTTGAAATTAGCGATGCCGATGATGCACTTTTGGAAGGAATAGGAGCACATCAGCGTGGGCAGCAATGGGGATAGCTCTGACCAGCGAGGAGCTCGTAGGCTCGAACCTAGTCAGGCGCTTTACTATGTAAATGCTAGTTCATCACCGCCACTCTCAAAACGGAGAAGGAAACCAGCATGTCTTAGGATCAAAAATATGAAGACATGCGACATCCATCAATCCGCGAGGTGGATACCATTCCGCTCAGCCTTTCTCACAGAGAGGTCTCTGTCCAAGCAGTGGGAACATTAGAGGCTGATTATGAAAGCCTTTTCCAAACGTACAATTTATTGAAGGCTTAACTAGGTTACGTGTAGACGCGGTGCAGTGGCCGGCACTCGCGGAATTGGATGTTAGATACTATACACACGTACATACAAGATAGTAATAAATGGGCTCGGAGCGTCATAAAATATAGGTACGAGTTACATCGATGAACTGATCGTATTACAGGCTTGTCTATGAGATAATGGTAGAAATACCCGCGCGTATGTTCCGGTTTATTTTCTTTGACTAACTAAATTTATTACTTTTAAAAACTAACTGCTTATATTTTTCTAGACTAGACCTTTTAGAATTTATAGAAGCATTGGAATAAAGCTTAAGAATCTTAAGTTCCAAGTAATTTTAATTATAACAGCAATGTTGACGCTATGGTGCCCCGAAAACCGTAGAATCCGTGCTACGCTTTTCGTAGCATCCGTGCTACGCTTTTCGTAGCATCCGTGCTACGCTTTTCGTAGCGCATGTGCTATGCTTTTCGTAGCTTTCGAGTACGCTTTTCGTAGCTCGCGTGCTACGCTTTTCGTAGCAAGCTTACAAATTAATCCTCGATGACGCGCGTTCGACAACTCGATCTCGTAGCAAACCTCTAATAATGAGAACCGAGGCTTGGCGATATTACCTTCTGATATTGTGTAAATGGCATTTTCTTGGTGAGAAAGTATTTACTTCAGAGACTGTTACTCAAAGAATGTTTTAGTAAAAAGTTATTTATTAAATTCCTTCCGTAAAACGACATAAGCTCGTAATTTTCGCAGGGGTTGGCAGAAGAATATGGTAGACGAGTACTTCTTTATGTTTTTTTTTATTATTTATAGGCTCGTGTTTGACCACCATCTCACCTGTTGGTAAAATGTTATTTTTCATGTCATTCTATGGTGTGAGCATATGGTGGCTTTTTTATGGTGGTAAATATCGCGCTCACCAACTCGACACAAATGTACACTGTCTGCTGTTACTGAGAATTTCATAATAAAATAAAATTCATAAACATTTTTTACACATCACTTAAACATTTGATACTTGCACTTGAAGAAAATTCTTCTTGATCTTAACAAGCAAAGAATATTTTCTTGCTAGATATTGCATCTGACATGTTTACGAGAGTGCTACGTCGCTACGGGTCTACGATGCTACGGCACTATGGTGCTACGGTGCTACGACGCTACGATGCTACGAGAAGTACTCGTAATATATTATTATCGATTTATAACTTGTAGAACTATGAGTTATTTCGACAAGGACCTGGTAATTTTATAGATTGGTTCAACACAACCTTACGCGTAATAAACTAGTGCGCATCACCATCGACAATTGCAACACCCTTACCATCAGGTGGGACCGTAGTCAAGCGCTAGTTTATATTATTTAAATAAAAAATATAAATATAAAAATATAAAAGGGTTAGGCAAAATAGCTGGGGTTATTCGAAAGAGTCCTGTACCCCTAGCCAAGTTGCTAATCTGCAATAGTTAACGCTTGTAGAAGGCTTCAAATGTACGGGAATGACGTCGCTTCACCACTCAGTCACGTGGTCAGAACAAAAGAATTGGCAGCAAGGTCAACTCGAAACGCTTGTAACTTGGCTAGGGGGGCAGGTGTCTTAGAGCGCAAAGAGCAGGTTAGTTTTAGTCAGTAAAAGCTAGACACGCCCTGTCGCTCCGACCTAGAGCGGTAGAACTTATTGGATGATTTCACACCTAAAGAACCCTATCCTTCGAGCAAAGACACCTCTCACTTAGATTTTCTATGTCTATTTCATTTGTTTCCTAATATCAATAATAAAAAACCATTGAATAATGCTGTTTTACCAACCTTTGATTTATGTTACAGTGGTTGTATTCGGTTAAACTGCGCTATGATCAGCCTATTATAGGCAAACAAAAATAATGAATTATAATTTTTACATGCAAATAAAAAACTTACTGGTACTAAACTACAAATTAATTACATAAATGATTGTATTATTTCATTACTATAAGTGCAATTAAGTCAAGAATTCAAAATAATTTGTTAGGTAAATGCCAAAATAATTCGGATATTTGTGATTTGTGAATAGTGGTGGCCGAGTGCTAACAGCCCTTACTAGCTTACGAGTTGTAGGTCGCGGGTTCGAACCCAACCAGGCGCATTACTTTGTGTAATTTATTTCATAACCATTGCTCTCAAAACGGTGAAGGAAAACATCGTGAGGAAACCGACATGTTCTAGAATCAAAAATTAGATGACATGTGACATTCACCAATCCGCACTGGGACCGCGTGGTGGATTACGGCCTATTCCCTCTCCCAGAGAGGAGGCCAGAGTCCCAAAGACATAAAAGAGGCTGAATTATGCTATTATTAAGCTATGCTTATGATTTGTGACTACAATATAGTAAAAAAAAAACCGCAAAAGGAAACTTTCGTCTCAACAATTATTTTCTTAGAGCAACAGCCTTTCCCTTCACTTGACGACTTGCCCTACATAATAACCGTGTGACACCTCCACCATTTTTCCTCACATTCAGGCAGAATTTATCGTTTTTTAATACTTCTTTAATATAACGAAGGCGTTACAATAACGTGACGTGCACGCGTTACGCGTTAATAACGCCGGATTAACCGTAATTACGCCAGAGTTACGGTGTTACGGCCCACGTGAACCGTCACGTTAACGTGAATGTCATATCGTGACTCTGCGCCTTCTAATTTTTTTCTCTAAAGGTTCTTCACATCACTGTATTTGACGTGAGCCAAATATTGAGAACTTTACAAACTTTTATATTAAAATAGCTTCAGGTAGCGATGGCGGCAGAAACCGGAGTGTCACCGTAACGAACACTCCTGTAAGCACACAGGTCAGGCGCATAGTCATAATTTAAGCACTAAAATTTACTTAGGTAGGGTATCTAAGAAATTAGGCAGTATTTTTTTCTAAGAAATTCGATTTTATAATTGCTAGCAAATAAAAAAAGTAGAAGAAATAGAAGAAAAGAAATCATGATTTATCAAAACACGTAATTTTCTTTGTCCTAAATAAATTAAGGATTAAAAAATTACTAGTTTTTTTTTTATTGTTGATAGGTTCGCGCTTGAACGCTGTCTCACCGTTTATTAAGTTACATGGCATAGATACATTCTTCAATTATATTTATGAACGTAATAGGGGGCGAACATAGAACCTAATAACATCCTGCTCGATCCGGGAAACAAAGCCAGGATCCAGTCCACTTAACGCAGTCTTCTGGACCACGTTAACAATCTGTGTTTTGGAGAGCAGTATAGTATTTCGAAATTGGGCCATTAGTTCTACATCAAGTATGTTGCGCTGCATGGCACGTCAGAAAACCTTTTAAAATTGCATTTTATAAAATACTCAACTATCTACCTATATTGGGGCCTACTTTGAAATGTGTCCGAACATGTTTCAGCGACAGAAAGAGCCCAAGGCCGCTCTTTTAAAATAGAATAGTTCTTAGTTGAGACCACTCCAGTTAGTGCAAGGCTAACCTTCTCGTGTGTCTGTGTTTTGTCAAGTGTTCGACTAGTTTTATAAATGTGTCTGTAAATAGATAGATTTACTCTTTATTGTACACCAAAAATAAAACAACAAATTAAAACAATAACATTAAGAACTGAAAATTAATAAGGTATCACAATGGGCGGTCTTATCGCTAAAAGCGTTTTTTATAGACAACCTTTGGATGGATTTGACAGAGAAGGATGCGTAGGTAATCATGCCGTACTATTTACATCTATAAACATAACTAATAAATTATATACAATACAAACAATGTATTACAATATATATATGTATATAATTATGAAAGCAGAGAAATAATGTACTTAATGACAACGTTTAAGAGAACAGGTAGTAACCATATTTAAAAAAAATAGTGTGTGTCCTGTATTCCTTTTTTAAAAGTAAAGAATATTTTCGTAAAATCTTTTCGTCTGCAGAGGGCTAAAGCTACTTGCTATCGCGACTCAGAAGTCGAGTCAGGATATCATCAATATCTATTTATCGTAACCGATTGATTATCTGAATCTGAATTGTTGACTGGACAGGTCCACTCAAGTCTGTGTGTTTTCAAAATACCATATCAAATAATAATCTGTATGGTTCTTATCTGATTTCACCATTACATGTTTACCGCATGGACTTTATTATTACTATTTTGGTGTACAATAAAGTTTGTTCTATTCGGACCTTAGTGTTTGTTTCGGTGTTTCTTCTCAGGATCAAACCGAATAGTGTTAATTAAAACCTATTTATTATACTATTGATTGGCTCGCACTTGACCACTATCTCATGTGATGGAAAGTGTGGATATGGTCGATGATGGAGCGCGCTTGCTAGAAATAACCTCTTTCATTCTTGACTTGAAGATCACCAGTTGTAGTTAGGTATTTTAAAAATAAATATTATTTATGTCATATTATATGTTGATAAATCTCAATCAAGACATTATTATCATCATCATCAGTCTTTTTAATGTTCTCACTGCTGGGACTCAGGCCTCTTCTCTAGGAGAGGGAATGAGCTGTAACCCACCACCCGGACCCAGGGTTGGTGAATGTAACATGTTTTCGAAGTTTTGATTCTAGAACATGCCAGTTTCCTCACGATACTTTTTTGCACCGTTTTGAGAGCAGTGGTAATGAAATAAATAACACAAAGTAATGCACATGGTCAGGTTTGAACTCGCGACCTACAACTCGTAAGTCGGAGCCATTACGACTCGGCCACCACTGCTTTCAATCAAGACATAGGTGCTAGTACACAGGATTATCACATTTTATTTCAGAAGGGTCAGTTAGTTTGATCTCTTGCAAAAAGATCGAAAAGAACAGGAAATATTATAACATTCCCATTTCATATTTCTACTAACGTCTTTTTTTTGTGTTACATAACAAGGTGACGGATAAAAAGTGTCGTGATTCAATCAAACAAATCCGGCAACTGCTCTATCTTGACCTTTAAATATGTACATAAGGCTATTTTCTATTTCTAAAAAAAATCCGAGATGAACAGGCATTACTTAACTCAAATTAATAACAGAATGTATAAATAAAAAGAGAATGAAGCCTATTTCTTAAAAGAAGTACTGGAGGCTTTTAAAAGTGATCGTGCCACAAAAAATGCGTGGAAGTTTGTATTACAATACAGTCTTGTTATCTCTTACTCATAGAGATTTTTTTTAAAGTAAGTCCTAGAAAAAAAGGCAAATTTCTATTACCAGCAACACAGCCTTTAAAAATATTTGACTGATTTGACTGGCCTGTTGGTCTAGTGGTTAGTGACCCTGACTGCTATGCCGGAGGTCGTGGGTTCGATTCCCACCCAGGACATATGTTTGTGTGATGAGCATAATCATTTGTTCTGGGTCTGGGTGTAATTTATCTCTGCTTAGCTTGGGACTAGACGGCGTTGTGTGATAATTGTGGAATATTATTCTATATTTTTTTTTAATTCTAATCTTAGTTTTTTTATTCTAAACATAGATTCGATGTATTAGTAAACAAACTTGTGAGGTATGGCAGGACGGAAATTTAGTTCTTAATTTAAGGACCACCAATAAAGCATGTAAAGCACAAGCTAACGATTCCCTATTCTTACATTGTATAGTTTGGCTTTAATTAAAGGCTGCCGTGGCATGCATTCGAGATAGGTGGAGTTATAAAATACTAGCTTCTGCCAGCGGCTTCGTCCGCATGAATGTTGATTATTTCGCACGCAAAGTCGAATTCAAAGACAGATAAAAAGTAGCCTGTGATCATCTGTGGAGTTTAAGCTTTCTTCGTAACAAAAAATCATCAAAACTGGTTCATAACAGATAGACAGGGTTACTTTTACATTCATGATATTTTTATGAAAATTAATTAACATTATATTAGATGTTGAGCCAATTATTAAAAAAAAATAATGAAAAACAAGTTCAAAATCTTTATGACAATAATCTCTTTTCACTTTTGTGCATTATGCAAGACAGATTTGACTTTGCACAAATAGTAAGACATATCAATCATCATCTTCCTGCCCTTGTCCCATATTACTTGTGGTCGGTGCAACACGGTTTTTTTTTCTTGTCAATTTGTTAGCAGTCGCACTATCATTGACTCCCTTTTCTTTGGTATCACGCCTCACACAATTCGTCCACCTTTTCTTTGGCCTCCCTCTCCCTCTCCAACCATCCTTTATGACTTTAAGTTTAACTCAAAACAAGATATGTGATAATGCCTTATGCAAGACGGTCTCAACTTTACGTAAAGAGTAAAGATATATCAAAAACTACACTGAGTGAGCGTGACAGGCAGCTGAATTGAACCTGAATCCTGTTAACGACGGGGAAATGAATCAACAATTAATTACACTATTTTTGTGTTAAACAAGTTACATGAGTTCCTACTGCGCACCTACTCGGCGGCCACAAGCTTGATTGATCGTTGATCGCTCAAGTTACCAAACAATGTGTTACTTTTGACCTTACATATGTGTTACATACTTGACATTTACCAATAATATGTGGGTTTTTATGTAAATGAACGAGATGGCTGGGACAGCTGGGATAAGATTGCCTCTACCCACTAACATACATTTTTCTCACAGAACATACCAAACCACCATTTTTCTGCCCTTTTTCCGTCCCATAGTATATGGGCTCGATGCAACTCGTTTCTTTTCTGCTATTCTCTCCTACCACTTGTCTTACTATCCATCTATTTTTTTTAGCCTACCTCTCCCTATCCATTCATCCACATGTATACTCATGACACTACTCACATCTTTTAGTAATAAGCGTTTCATCCCTCCTCTTCATACACGATGATTTTTTAGGTTAGAAAATCATCAACTAATTTTTCCGCATTGGGTAGAAAAAGAAGGAGCATCAGATTTTTACTTCGAATTGCGTATTCCAGAGTGTGGTAAGTTTTTCGAACATACCTGCAGTAGCCTATTTTTACTTTGACGATTTAATTTTAACCTTTTGAGAATAAGTTATTTCTAAGGATCTTGGTTATTTCTAGGCAAGCATGCTGTATTGTGGACAACATTCATCGCTTAGTTAGATAAGATAGTGGTCAAATGCGAGCCAAATGATAAGTTTAAACATAATTTCTCTTAAAGCCTGCTGTGCTCATGCCAGAGAATTGGCAAGAACTAAGTATTTCAAATGGAGTGGATTTCCCTTCACTATGCTTACAGTAATAGCTACAACCCAGGGATCTTTAAGTCAAGAGTAAATAGGTTACTTCTAAGCAAGTGTGCTCCATCGTAGACTACATCATCGTTTACCATCAGGTGAGATAGTGGTCAAACTTAGGTCTATTAAAAAAAAACCGTTAGCCATTATAATACCAGCCTGCTTACTGGTGATGGCGCATCATTTTTTATGTAGGAAGTCACCAAATATTCTCTCGTTCTGAGAGGAGTGAAAGGGCGTGTGAGACTTCTACTGACTAAAACCCACCTGTGACTTTCAGTTGCCCCTTGCGTTCCAGGGCCGCGATAACTTATTCAAACATTCCTATAACCCCATGGTGCACCATGCACTACATACCTACGTTACTTAAATATCACCCCTAGTGTACTCTGGAAATAGTTGTTATAATGCACTCGTGTTTTGTTAAATGAATGAATGAATGAATGAAAATAAGACGTACAATAGAGCCATTTCCGCGTACTCTATAATATTGTTCAATGAATTGTTTTTAAATGGCCGATCGCCCGTGAACCACAACACTTTTAATTTTAATATACAAAAGTAAAAGTATCAGCTTTAAAAGAGAAATATATACGTTCATTGGAAATACCGTTTAATTGTAGCAATAACGGTAATATCAGCCGTGAACTTTTCAATGAAAATAATTTCATATTTATGAAGCTACTCGCTACTGAAGAGAGGTGCACACTTTTGTTGATTTCAATGTAATCTGAAGGTTGATAATAAAAACAGATGGTTTTAAGAGGTGGAAATCTTTTAACTGATTACGGACCAAGCAAAGGTGTTCGCTGTAAAAATAATCTGGTCAAATGGGGTATTCTCAACCCACCAAAACTAATCTAGTGCCAGTATGGAGTCTTTTCACTAGCTATGAGCGGCCTCCTCTTTTGGTCGTTGTGCACAATCACCTGCATCTTCCAGAATATGGCTAATAATAGAACTGTACAGGATGCTAAATACTGGTCGCAGTCGTAGCGACATCTATATGGCCACATTGGAACTTCTACATCCCGATAACAGACTTCTCCGTGTGATGAAAACATTATAGACAACTCCGAAATCAACTTTAGGGCCCGGAATAGATACAACACACGCTACTTCGGAGGATCTTCCCTTTTCAACGGAGGCTTCCACCCTATTCCGTATTCTAACTTAAAACAAAAATAAAGTTAATCGACACGAAAATAATAAAAATAATATTCCACAATTAGTACACAACGCCGTCTAGTTCCAAGCTAACAAAGCTTCTGTTATGGGTACTAGATAACTGATAAAAAAAAAAAAACTGATAAATCATGCTCATCACGTAAACATTTGTCCTGGGTGGGAATCGAACCCACGCCCTGTGGCATAGCAGTCAGGGCCACTAACCACTAGACCAGCCGGCCAGTCAAAATAAGAAGAACAACGAAGAGAAGTACTGTATCAGTGAGTCTGTAAAAGCGTAAACCTTCGAAATGGATACAACAGTATAAAACTATAACGCACAGAATAAGGAAAACTATTATATGATAAGTAGGAAAAATGCATTTCAAAGATCACCATAACCCAATATGAAACTGAATTCTGATTTCTTTTGTAATTAGACAAATTAAGGCGACGTAGGGTGGGAGGCATAAACTGCAACAGTTTATGTCTCCCCACCCCCATGCTCCGCCATAAGGGGGGGGGGGCAAATGAGTAGCGAGGGGGTTCCAGCCGTCGCGTGAAAACCGTTTATTTTTACAAGATCTGCTCTTATTGGACTGCCGATGGCTTGGCATGCAGACAGGTATGCGAGGTGTAAGTAGACAAGTAGTGGATGTGCAAGAAAATTGTCGGGTTAGTATTTTTTAATAAGTGTTCATAGGTGTGGAATTACGTGTACTTCACGAGACTTTTATGAAATTACATTTTAAAAACTCTCAAAAGAAGACAGTTCGTCGTTTTGTAACTATTTTCATTATAAGGCTTTAAAAGTACGTTATCACAAAAATATTATCGTGTATGAAATTAAGATATAGGAACTCTGTAATTATTTGATCAAACGGTTATTGTATATGGATTGAAAGCTATAGAACCTATCGTGCTAATAAAATTAGAAGATAAAGTTACGGGCAATGCTGCCCGTAACTTTACATTAACTGGGACTCCTTTTTTAGTGTTGTTTCCACCAGGCTGGAACCAGGTTTTATATTATGAACCGTGATAGCTAGAGAGTTGCAATTTTTTCAGACGAATTGTTTCTGTTGCCGCTATAAGAACAAATACTAAAACCAGAATAAAAAAAGAATTTAAGCGAGGCTCCCACACAACAAACGTGATTTTTCATCAAACAAACACCGGAACAGACGAAAAAACAGGTTATGTAGCGTCTAATGTTGTTTAATGATAAGAAACCCGTCGTGCGCGAGTTGGACTTGCACTTGGCTGGTCTTCTAAGGTATTTTAATGTGAAGTAGATATGTAATTCATTCTTGCAGTTATCTGTACTTGCATAAACAGATCCATAAACTTAGTAGACACCTTGAGAGATACGTAAGTATCCCATAAAAAATGAAAGTGCCACAAAGTAAGTGACCTAATAAATTATAATATAAAATCGCCCACAGACGGCTAGAGAATAGATCAGTCAGGTCAGAGCTAAATGTATTCAGCAGTAAAATAATATCGGCCTACTATCGATCAGAAGGAGAATTGGGACAACTTTGATTAAATTATGCTTCTAAGCTTCGAGAAATGGGTTAGGTGCAGTTTTCCACCGACCACCTGCCCGACGGCCCACCTATATATAGCTCATGAGAATAGCCTTAAATAAGCTTTGGCGAGAACTAATTTAAATTCAGTAATAGCTTACTAAATTTGTGGTGAGCATGATCGTTAGTTGATAAGGTATTTGATCGTAGGTTGAATTGGACGTGGTTTAGCGTTGCTGTTGCCTAAATGTGAGAAAAGAAAAAACAGATTTGATTTCACCGTTAAACTTGAGTGGTAACTTTAAAACATACAAAGATTTAAAAAACTAAGAAAACTCACATGGTTACATTTTTAACTAGATGCTGCCAGCGGCTTTGCTTGCGTAATAATAAAAAAATCCCAAGGAAGTATCCTCCCCACATAGTCTACCCTTGTGCCAAATTCCATCCAAATCCGCTCTTCTGTTCAAGCGTGAAGAAGTAACAAACATACATACAAACAACAAGTTCGGGAAGAAAGGAGCGAGGGAGCACGCGTGATGACCGCTGATCGTGCACTGATTGCTCTTTGAGGTAAAAATGCACGAATAAGCATTAGTGCATTATTAGTGTATGGTTTCACTGTACAAGAAATATTGTTATTTTCTGTATATCAACACATTTCATAGCGACAACTATGGCGCAAATACGCTTGGCTGTGTGTTATGCAGCATGATTTATTAAAAACTCTGAACATCCCAAAGTTACATGAGTTGGTTCAACTCTTGCTCAGACAAATATCTTTCGACAGCCAGCCTCGACAGATCACGTCCTAAATTAAAATACTTTCAGAAGTCCATTTAATAACGGTGCGCTGACATAAAACTGATAATAATCATCGATTTCCCATCATTTTAATTTAAAGCTACGTTGGTTCCTCTGCCTTCCTCAAAAATCCTCGGGGAGAGGACTTTATGAGGAGATTAATGCCTAAACGAAGGAATTAAAAGGATCTCCAGCGAGCTTCGCCGCCTTCGAATCGATATTTAGAGGATTTTCGAAACGCCTGCGTTAGTTATACATTAGAATTTGAAGATTATTGTGCTCTTGGAAATGGCTATGACAATAAATAAATTGTAGAGACAAATTACACTACACGGCTACATAATCTCACCTGGAAAGGTCTACCTCCGGTGGTGATATGAGATGTATTATAGAAAGTACCGAACATGAGTGAAAATATAAAATGCAGTAAAGCAAATAAAGATGTGTGTGTGATAAAGAAGTGTGTTGGCACCTTTAATCAATAAAACAGATCTTGGAAAGGCCAAAAGTATGACCATGTACCCAAAATTATAATCATAGAAAAAATACAAGACAAAAAACAAACACAAAATAATACTCTGTGATTATACCTACAGATTCCCTAACAGGAAATGTCGTCTTATTTCACTCTCTCTAAGCCAAAAATCATTACTTCAATTAGAAAACAACACAAATAATTGTAGCATCATATCTAAACATAGAAACATCTGGAAACAAATTATTTACTAGCTAAAAATAAAACAGTATTTTTGGACAAATTTTCCAACGGAAAACGAGCGATAAAATATTATTTAGCAAAGATCCTGATAAGAAAAATTAAATCCGTCCTGCGGCCGACTTTAAATGAAGATGAACGGAGATTGTACTTATCTTTCTGCCGAGCTTTGAGCGCTTAACAAGGCGATGTGATATTTTTGGCAGTATTCTTGACTACTGGCCTCTCTAGGAAAATGTTGAACATTTTCTCAGCAGTGAGACATAACATGTTACGCAAAGAACAATGGACAGGGTTATGCTCCGGATAAAGATATCCGGCAGGAGAATCAAGGTTATGGACATAGCCCGAGGAATGGCCGAACTTAAGAGGCACTAGGCCAGGTATATTGCTTGCAGAACAGATGGTCGATGGGGTAGAAAGGCCCATACCGCGTACCGAAAGACACAGTGTTGGAAGGTGGACCAGTGACCTGGTACAGGACTTGGAAATCTGATGACACAGGACCGGTTGTTGTGGCGAATCTTGGGAGAGGCCTATGTGTGACCACCAACAGTGGACGTCTTTTGGCTGAAATGACGAGGATGAAGACATATCAGGTTAATTAAATGGATGGATATGAATAATAGGCAAGTAAGCATTAATCACTTTCCTTTTATGGTTCCGTACCAAAAGGGTGCTAATAGAAAACTACTAAGAAGCAACTATATGTGGAGTTGTGGAGTTCTTCATGGAATTTCTTGCATGTTCTTCTCCATAGAGATCTACGCTTTGGAACGTGTAATTTAGCTTCACTTTTTTTTGGACTGACCGACATTTAATTATTCAAAAATGGACTATTTGAAATTAATGCTTTTGCTTTGATTTGACAAATTACACCCAGAAACTGAACAAATGATTATGCCAATCACTCAAACATTTGTCCTGAATGGGAATTGAACCCACGACCTCCGGCACAGCAGTCAGGGCCACTAACCACTAGACCAACAGGCCAGTCTATGTGGATAAGGGCACACATTATAAATGTTAGAGTAACTTGATATGCTTTTGGAGTTAAAATACTGAACCAATTTTGATGAAATTCAGTACGGAGTACACTTTTTGTGTACGGACGTTCACCCCCTCCCCCAGTCATTGAAGTAGCCAATGAATTCTTGAGTATGTGACTACATCGAGGAAACTGTAATTGTAAATTCTTTCAAACAGTCGCAAGGCAATATCTGTACTCACCAGGTTTCTGAAGGCGCCCTAGTGCTTGAGTAGCGGATCATCTAGAGATTCCTAAAGTAATCATTGCAGTGAACATCTTTGGCGTTAAGTAGTTTGGTCTTTAATAATCAGCTGTTTAGCTTTAAGTGCTTCTACACCTAACTCAGTAGCAAGAGTGTCACAAATGTGAATTTTGTTTGTTTAAATTTTTTTAATCAGTCACGCCTGGTATTTTTCATAATGAGGAACTACATAATTGGATTTTTGAATGAGCTCAAAAAAGACTGGACCGAATTTAAAAATTCGTTCACTAGTAGAATACTACTTTATCATTGAGTGACATTTTTTAAGGTGGCAGACTTTCTTTCTTCATCTAATGACATCTCCCGCCCTTGGGTGGAGCGAGAAGGCGTGTCAGACTTTTACTAACTAAAACCCAATCCTGTTCCTTCTTTGCCTTCGTTCCAGGGCCCCAGGGTTCTCTTCCAGGGCCCCGGGGTTCTCATAATTGAGTGACATATGCTATATATTTTCTATTTTCATGTGATTGATGCCGTTGGTAGAAGCTAGTATAAAATCAACGCAGAAAAAAAAATGGACTTGATGAATGAGTGAATTTGGATAATCTGTTTCATAACCGAGACTGGGGTAGACTGTGTATGACGTATATTGGGATTTAATACAACAGAGTATTCTTTATTAGTCACACTATAGTTTAAAAAAGTCTACACTATAATAAGCAACACGTTTCTTTAAGAGACTTAGACGAGAGTGAAGTTGATGCTAAAGATGTGTGACGCCAGGGCTTTTTTTTAGGTGAGAAATCATCCAATGACAACTCCCGCCCTTGGGCGGAGCGAAAGGGCGTGTCAGACTTTTACTGACTAAAACCCACTCTTGTTCCTTCTTTGCCTTCGTTCCAGGGCCCCGGGGTTCTCTTTTGCACAACCTATGGCCCCAGTAGGCTGGGCACCTACGGTTTTGCTGATGTCTCCTAGAGGCGCGCGTAGTTCTCTACGCGTCTCTGACGACTTGGGCTCGGTCGGGCGGCGCGCTAACCGTTACTCGCCGTGGTACAATTGGGTTTTCTTCGTCTGGCTGGAGTGGGAGGGAATCTCAGACTTCAGCGTTACTTGGTAATTTACTACGTTAAAAAAAGAACTATCGAGTGGCATGACTTATTCATTCATTTTAATATAACAAGTTAAAATAGGTCAAGAGCCAGCATCTTACAACTCCTGAAGCTTGTGAAAGTCTACGGACCATTAACACTTACGGAAAAGAACAAACAATAGCCCATAGCCTCCTCAGTCGTTATTATATGAGGTTATTGTTAACCGAGCGCTAACTGCCCCGACTTACGGGTTGTAGGACACGGGTTCAAACCCAGCTAGGCGCATTACTTTGTGTTATTTATTTCATCACCACTGCTCTCAAAATGGTGAAGGAAAACATCGTGAAGAAACCGGTATATCCTAGAACCGATAATTCGCAGACACGTGACATCTACCAATCCGCACTGGGCCCGCGTGGTGGATTATGGCCCATTCCCTTTCCTAGAGAAAAGGCCTGAGTCCCGATAGAGGGAACCTTATAAGGCTGACTTTGCTCTATATGCTATTGTTGACTTGAGCTAATGCCTGGCACCCGACACGCGATTCTTAATCCAAAAAATATGCTTAGCTTCTTTTTCTTATTAGTGATAGGCTCGCGCTTGACCACTATTTCTTCTGATGTTAAGCGACAATGTAGTCAGCGATGGAATACGTTTACCTAGATGTAACAGAATTCGAAACCTAGATTCTTTAATTGATATTTTTTTTATGATTATTTATTCCTCAACTGTCACACAATCAGCCATCTAGTCCCAAACTAAGCAGAGCTTGTGGTAAGAGTACTAGACAACTGATAAACATACTTATGTCTTTCTTAATACATACATACTATAGATAAATTTCACCGAGATACAGAACAAATGATCGTGCTCATCTCACAAACATCTTGGGTGGGAATTGAACCCACGACCTCCGGCATAGCAGTCAGGACCACACATCACTAGACCAACAAGCCAGTCAAATACTGTACGACTCACGTGTTTAATGTATTAATCGGTTTATTAATAGCTATAAAAATAACTTTATCTATTTCATAGATACGCCCCACCATACGACCTCTACGAGATCTTTACAAAAATGTCGAAAAGTATCATAAGTACACTTCTACCCAACTTTCTCGGGACACAAGCGTTATGTTGTTCAACACGCGTCTGCGTATTACCTACATGGTGACCATCACATCCCATGCAAGTGATACGTACATGTGTGTACCCACTCTTACAATTCACCTCATACAGGGACGCTCTTGTTGCGACTTACTTTTTTATTATGATTATTTTTATTTTGCTTTTTTTGGGTACAATATTAACTGGTCTACACTGTTCTTACATAATATCTATTACTTATTTTTTGATGTCTAAGGTGTTCAAAAACAAGATCTGTACGTAAATTTATGAGCCCTGCCTCTCAAACTAGGGTTTTCCTATGTCTTCAAAGTATTGTATTAATATTTTAATATGAAAATAACGTAATTTATTTTATTATTAACGTATTCTATTCCACGAGTGTGTACGCCAAATAAAAAAAAAATATTTCTAAAATATTCTACATCAATCATTTTTTTTGAATAGTAAGTTTTGCCGGTTCTTCTCCATAGGAAACGACCAATTTGGAACCGTGCACTAGCTTCTGACGTTTTATAAGTGCCCATGTAGGCCTGTGTGAAATAAAAACTTTTGAATTTTGCATTTTTTTTTGCGTTTACTGAGTAAGTCTCCCAGTTCGAGAAGTGTTCACGCCATCTTCTCTGGTGGACTTCAGGCTCTGGTGGACCTGATACATTCTAACGTGAAACTGGTTTTGGTTGTCAAAGTACCGAAAGGTTGATTTATTGATGTGAAAATAAGCTTAGATATAGAAATGAGTTATTGAAACTGTTAAAGAATATTGATAGTACTGGTCGGACAGTGTACCACGTTATTTAGTTTTGAGGTGACCCAGGGACCTATGTAATACGTTTACGAGCATAAATAAGGTAATATAATTTAAAATGTTATAATATATAAATTGAGGGATAAATTACGTGGACATTACATACATATAAACATATATTAAAGTAAGTATATAATAATATGTCATGCAAATAACCCACCATATAGTAAACCTAATTGTAGAATAAAAGAAAAAACCGTCTGTTCTACCATACATCTATAAACAACACTAGCTACGGTCTACGCAATGCTACAGTAGTGTGCTACGAGCCGCTACGAGCCGCTACGACCTGCTACGACCTGCTACGAGTGTGCTACGCATGTGCTACACCAATGGGCACGTCATTATTGTACGAATGACTACTTATTGTACATTCTTTATACAAAACCCATCTACCATATCCCCACAGGTACCAGCAGGAGGTACGTGGACTACAGGCCACTTAGGTTACAGGCATGTAGCTGGTGTTGCAGGAATATATTGATCTCATATAACGTTAGTGTTAATGGCTCCTCGATAGGACATAGTAAGTTGGCACAAATCGTGAATAATACAGGCTGCATGTGCAGCGCTGCTGTACGGCGAGCGAGCGAGACGGACGCATGAGGCACGCGCGCGCGAGCAGGACGCCGGCTGCGGCACTCCGCCGCGCGCTGACGTGCCCGCGGGGCAGGCCCCGGCCAGGACTAGGTACTACACACTCTTCACCACTAGGTACCACTGCGATGCACTGGACGAGGCTCTATGCTATGACTCTAGGGGGACGGTGACGTTCTGTAGCGGCAGCTAGGAACGGCTCGCCAGCGAGCGGGCTCGGGGGTCAAGCGTGACACGATGCGGCGCGATGCGGGGCAGAGCGCGGGGCGTGCGCCCTCGTGCAGCGGTGATAGTCACCATGTCTCCGGGCGTGTCAGCGGCACCGGTTACATAAGCGGGCGGAGGCGGCGGAGGGCGCCGGGCGCGTCGCGGTTACCTCTCTGGCCATCGCGGCATGTCCGCCGGAGGCCGCGGGCGGCGCGCGCTCACGCCGCCATCGTTGAGGGCCAAGCCCGGGACTCGCGTCGCGACTCGCGGAGCACTTGAGCGGCGCTGCGCCGCGTGGGCGGCGATCGATGGGGGCCGCGCGCATGCGCCACCGGAGGCTGCCGAGCGGGCCCGAGTGGAGCCGAGCGCGGCCGAGGGGTGGCGAGCGGGCCCGAGCGCGGCGCGTGGTGCATCCGCCCTGACCCACTTGCGGCGCACACTGACCCGTTTCCTCGCGCCCCGCGCGCCGCACGAGCGAGGTAGCGATCGCGCGCTGCGACCGTGCCCGCCTGCCCGCCTGCCCTGATACACTCACATACGTGCACTGATTGCACTATTTAGATAACATGCACAGATAACGCGCCATATTTATTGTAGTGTACTACACTAGCATGTTGTAACGAACCGTAAAGGCAAACATCTTCCGAGAAATGTTGCTGTTTTATGGACCGAGTTTGCCTCTATGCTCAACTTTTATGTACATACTTATATTTTGTTATTTTTATCGCTACACTAAAACTTTATTCAGTTTAAAATTTAATACAAAAATTGCAATCCAGCCTTTGTTAATTGCCCTCAATGTTTCAATCAATCAAATTACCTTCGCGGTTCAAATTAGATCATTCAATCAGAATCTAGACCAGTCTCAATTCCCGCTTCATCAAAATTCTAACAAAATTCCATCTCTCAACAGAAAAATTAAAACATCATGTATCTGTCTCCCGAGCCTTCTTCGTCCAGGAGATCGTGTGTGCTGGCAACCAATCAAGGAGTAGGTGGGTGTCACGCGACCACGGTAATCCGATTAGTCGCGTCTAGTCGGAGGAGCGAAATCGTATTAGGGATAAACCCATTTGCGGCCAGAAGCCGTATTACTGTCCCGAAGTTCGGCTGCCATGAAATCGTGTCAAAAGTCGGGCGCCTGACTCTAACACAGTTATACATGATACGTGATTTTGTTTCAGCTCCCATTGAATTAAAGACATAAGTTCGTTATGTTTATTGCATGTCGGAATTGGAAACCCATTACGAGTCTTAGTTTATTCTCATTATTTACTTAGTTTATTTGCAACATAAACTTTCCTTGTGAACTTGTGTCCAATTTCTAAATGATGAAAAATGTACAATAAACGTAATGGTCCATTTTGTTCTCTGATTCTGATTTAATTAGGATGTTTTTATTAGGACCTTCTCTGTACAGTTGTAAGCCATTGTGTACGGATGATTCCTACGTATACATGTCTAATGTAAGTATATATAATATCAAATATCCCACGAACACAAATGCCAATCAAAATAGATGTCGTTTAAAAAAGTTGTATACTAAAAAAATACCATGAAGAGGTTTTATAAATGTTGATCTGCTTTGGCCTCCAAAGTCGTAACCATGTTGGCCCACCATAAAGATAGCCATATTTTTTTTATTTATTTTTTTTATTTAAAAAACTTCATGCAACACAAAGGTACAAAGGCGGACTTAATGCCTTAGGCATTCTCTACCAGTCAACCTAGGGTGGTGAAGAGAAAACATGGCAGGGGCATAAAAAAAAAAAGAATAGTTTGATAAGAAAACAAGTGTACAAATATTTATATAATAAACATACTTAAATATTCAATATAATATAAACCTACATATATAAAAATATATATAATTTATATAAGGTTAAGTACACGAAAGGATTTTTGAGACTACTCCGCTATTTGTGTGGAAAATGAAGCTGCAACTTCCGCTTAAATGCATACCGACTGGTGGCCGTCCTGATGTCAAGAGGAAGTGCATTCCACAGAAGAATGGACTGTATATGAAAGGATACACGCTAGGGTATACCTGACAGGTTTGCCAGCACAGTTATAGCTGTCAGGTAAGCTCTTAGGGAAACCTGCACAGTTGTGCAATATAAACGCTCCGGTTTACCTGCACAACTCACCTGTACAGGCAAACCTGTCAGGTATACCTTAGCGTGTATCACAGATAACTATATATTAGTCAGGCGTGTATTAGCAGGCATGCCGGACGAGTGTATTATTGCTATCTAAAGGCAATAGCGTATAAAAATAGTTGGATGATGAATTAGAATCTTTATTTGTATATAATGTGTGAGGTGTTGATATGATAAGCAATCAAAAATATTGTTATGTGAGTGAAGTGAACTCGAAAATTTTTCAATACAAAAATTGTCTAGGCAAAGAGACGCTACTTCTATAATTCTGACCTCTGAAACTCTTCTGAAGTTTGTTCTGAACTGTCGGCATCGATAATTCCCCTGTTTTTTAGTAGACACTGGTCGTATGTTCTCTAAATAAGCATTTCTCATTTCCTATTTTTACTATAAATAGTAAAGAAAACATCAGTTATATAATAAACTCTCCTGTTTGTCTGTGCCGCAGTATTCCTCTTTCCAATTGAGTTATGAGAGTGAAATTGATTTCAAATCTGCTTGTACGGTTGCCTCTTCCGCTATTGGTAATGATAACCTATGCTCAAGAATGATTTCTCCTATCCTCTCTACAATACTTAACGTCTTGGTTCATATTTTTGACTTGTCCCTATTTTCTTGTCCCGTTTCTGATACCTTTAAACAAGCCCATATCAATCCGTTACCCATAATCTCCAACCCAGTTACAATTATGGATTTCTGACCAGTTTCCATCCTTCCCTATTATCACTTTAAAGTTCTCTTGAGGACTTTGATGGGCATGGTCATGTCTTCCTTTCTTTTTGTCAAGTAATGGTCTTCCTTGCCTTTTACGATCCGGTTTTTGGCCTAGTCACAGCACTGTCACAGCTCTATTAGATGACATCCACCGGGCTATGAAAAACAATAAAATTCTCTTACTTTAGGTACTTGTACTTTTTAGTTTCAGGATCACCATCAACTGTTTTGACTTCTTCTTTAGATCCTTTAATCTTTAAATGTTTTATTTTTTACTATTGCATTGTTCGAACCTTACATTAAAGGCCGTGGTGAGTTTTCTTCGGACTGGTGCTGTCTTACTGCGGGTGTGCCACAAAGTGGCGGCGTATTGATTTGACGGAGATACTGAACTTCTTCACATCTCCCAACAACACTGTTTTTCTTCAGTTGGACCTCTTCTTTCCAAAGGCTTTTTTCTATCTTTATTTATATCACTTGAGTCATCTTCTTTAACTCCCAATTACATGCCGATGATCTACGGACTTACCATCTGTTTCTTAGGGATGATGTTGAAACAGCCGTATCAGCCACGGAGCGCGTGTACGTAGAACGTGAAGTGGTAATGGTTCTTTCTCCCCTCCCCTATTTAACGATTTCTATTCCTAATTCTATACTGCGTATGCAGTACGGTTGTGGAGCTCACTACCGAATGACATTAAGAACTGCCAAACTGTTAGTACCTGTGTCTTTTTTGTAACCACCAGCATGAAAATTGCTGAACTAGACATTAAAACTTAATCAAATAAGAAGACATTAAGGACTTATCCTTGTACGTCCGCCATGTAAAAGCGATCAGCGGAGTCGACTCCTGCATTCAGCCCAGGTTCAGATTATTGTACCCTGAGACAGAGCGAATGACGTCTTATAAGTGCCCATGTAGGCATATGTGAAATAAAAAACTTTTGACTTTTTTGACTTTGAACGGGAAGCAGTCACCTCCTTCTACCAACATGTAAAGCGAGTGAGTGAGGTGGCGGAAACCAAGAGAGATGAAGATGTTCTTACATCTTCACGTGCGTGTTAAACTTTTACTGACTAAAACCCACTCCTAGTTCCTTCGTTGCATTTCATTCCAGGGCCGGGTTTTCCTTTCAGAAGCGAACCCGTGGCCCCGATCGGCTTCGATCCTGCTGGGTCCCTACGGTTTGCTGACATCATCTTAAAGTGCGCATGGAACAATATGCACCATCGACGATTTGGGCTTGGTCCGGACGGTTACCGAACGGCTGCCGATCGCCCTCACGAGGACACGGCTATGCTATGCCCAAGTGGGGCAAACCGTATGCTCCACCATGTCCTCCGGGCATTCCACACAGTGATGACACCCGGGCGATTTTTCCGCACGAATGTGGTGCAGGAACTTCCCAAACTGACCATTTCCGATGAAATCATTCGTCTTGCGGAAGGTGAGAACGCCGTGAAGTCTTTCCAGCCATGCCTCAAAGAGGGAACTTACCACCATAATGGTGCCTTGGACACAATTAACTTCCAAATCGTTAGTTCGTAGTACCTGTAAGGTAAAACGTCCAGTTTTTTTTAGTTAACAGTTTTAATGAGTATAATATTGTGTAATTACATACACGTCATTACTGCAAATATATTTTTTTTACCTTGTTATCCGTTGTGAACTGCAAATTGCAAAAAAACGTATGAAAATTTAAATTTCGCGGGCTACTCAAGATCATTCACTCGTTCACCTGAGAACTATAATGTGCGTCATGTGCGTGGTATTCTCGACAGCTGACGGAAATATTTTTTGACCTGAAAAGAATTATTTTAATGCCTTAATGCATGTTTTAAATAAACTAAGAACATAGATTAAAGCATTCATCAGCAATAATTATCGGTTATTTTTCAATATCTGTTTTTTTTTTTTTGATGAAGCTAAATGTATACGAAGAAAAGCGTTTCCGAACTGATCGACAAATATCGTCAGATGTCAAAAACTAACTGTCAAAAGTCAGCTGCAATCGGAGTTGAGCCGTGTCTCGGCCGATTTATTACTTCGCAAAATAATCATTTGATTGTAAATATTTAGAAAAGTTATATTTACATGTTAACTTAAAATTCCATTTCGATATTACTTGTGTTGTGACAGTTCTTATGAGAAATATCCATGTGATTCATTTCACATATCTAGAGAACGGATGGAATGTTACGACTGTGTACAGAGTAAGTATTTGTATAAAAATACTGTTTACTTTACGTATGTAGTCCACATGATAATACACCATGGTGTTAAAAAGAGAGTTAATTAAATCTTTTTCTTTTTTGTCGTCGTCGAAAGTGGTTTGGATTTGTAACGCCCACGCGAATTCCGGAGCGTAGGGCCGCTAAGTACTTCGAAGTTATATTTAGCTAGCTACTTGTTTGGTGTCTTCGTTTTGCATGCCTGTGCTTTTTACTTTCTTTTTCATTGCATTCGCGCATCACTATGTAGAACTGTATGCAGATATAGAACATTTTACCTGCACTCAAAGAACTATATGGAAGTAGTAATACATCACATGTTTTATTTATACAAAGTAATATAAATGTTTACCACAGTAGTGTGTTACAAATGACATCATCAGCCTTACAAAACTTGTCTTTATAATTATCACAGGGTTATCTTGCTGGAATATCACTAAATTAAACATTCAAGTAAGTTGTAATAATACCAAAAAGATGTTATAAATATATTGATGATTTCAAGCTTCCATAAATAGTATTGAATTAGAATCATTAAAAATATTGACTAGAAGTTTTGTACAAGACAAGTTTGAGTTATATTTTCCAGTGTTCATCTTGTGTTAAAAATTCCTTCACTATTTTTTTTTACTATGGATAGGCTTGCATTTGATCACTATCTCACCTGATGGTAAACAATGATGTGGTTGACGATGGAACACACTTGCCTAAAAGCAATCTATTCTCTCATGATTTATAAACTAGGGGGTTATAGCTATCAGGAAACAGACTCCGGCAGGGAATTTCTAAGTGTACACATAATGAATGTGTTCCCAAAACATTTTGTATGTATGGGTACCAAATGGGCTACAGATGTTTACATTTTATGTAAGTTGACTTGTTTAAGCAATGTTATGACACTTGCAGTCATTATCCTTTCTCTATAATTTGTAGGAATCAAATAATAAACTTGATATGATTCTTCTATGTTTTTTCTTGATTTGATTTTCACTGTTTCTAAAAATAAGAATGTCTTGTAAATGAAGATAGAGGCTATTTTTTCTATTCACTATTTGAACATCAAAAAGAAAAAATTTAAAACAGTCCTCTAAAACTCCTACCTGTCACCACTTCCATATGTAAAAAAAAAAATATTTAGCACATATAAATACTCAGTGCACAGTCCTGGTGTTTTACTTGAGAAGAAGAAGCAGTTTATTGCTGCTTATAGGACTGTATTGTAAATCAATCTGATGTCAGCAACTTCATGTCTAAAGTGCATATTTTGTGTAAGGGTGGGATAAATGTGTCATTCAATCCATCCCAGCTCCTCAAGGAAGGCTAGCACCTTGGTTTTGCCGACCATTTTGTGGACAGTACCAGCCTCGGTAATCAAAGTACTGAGCCCTGTATCCAGTAACCACCAGGGATATTAGAAGCAGATGTGCTGCTGTTTCGTCCTCTTCCATGCAGGCTCTGCGAGGTGAGTGCTTCCTATAAGCACTATTATTCACTCCCTTTAATTCATCAAACTCCAAGCGAATGCCGGATTCACTAAAAGTTTAATAAATTAAGCTACATAATCAGTACAGGCAACTCTATGGATGGGTTTTCAAGACAGGACAGATCATCATGAGATCTCACTATTGGGCAGATCTATCTCACAAAAACTGAAGACAATGGCAGAATCATATTGTGGAAAACAAGTTCCATCATATTCAAAAAGAAAATGCCATAGATATAGAGCAGCAGCATGGTGGAACTCCGCTTTATAAAGCACCTATCAAGAATTCCATTTCTGAGCCATGTTTATACGACTAGCTTTTGCCCGCAACTTCACCTACATACATAATATATAGCCTATGTCGCTCAGGAATAAAGCAGCTGTCTATCAGTGAAAAAATTAAAAAAATTGGACCAGTACTTCCAAAGATTATCTCCTGCAAACATAAAAACAAATAAACAAACTTTACCTCTATATTATATTAGTATAGATTTTCAGTGTCCTGAGCAAGCCGGATTCGGAACAGGCTTCACCACTGTAGATCTCACACACACGCTGCGCCTATCCCTCTTTTTGGCGTATGTGAACTACGAGAAAGCTTTCGATTCGAATGAGGGTTGTACTACAGAATTAATCTCTGGCAAAATTGACTACATCGAGGTGTTGAAGCATTTACATATACACAAACACCACAGTGTCAGTTGTGAGGTGACGACTTCAGGACTACACCTCGGAACCTATTCTCCAGCAGCGGGGTGTTCAACACTGCAATGAAAGACGTCTCAAGGTTCTGGACTGGAGAAGACTAGGCATTAACGTCAATGTCGAGCACCTCATTCGCCTTCGATTTCCCGGCGGCTAATCATGATTGAGGCAATGGTGGAAATCAGTACAATGCTCGATGATTTCAATAGAGCTTCCGAAGGAGAGTCTTAATATGAGTATAGACAAAACATACTAAAATAACTCCTAATAAAATCGAAGTGGTCGACGATTACGGAGAACTTTGGTTTTTATCAAGGTTCTTTCATAACTCGAAGAATCGCCAAACTTAAGTGGCAGTAGGCCGTGTATACATTATTCACAGAACAGGTGGTTGATGGGGCCGAAAGCTTCTGGAGTGGTGACCGCGTACTTCAAGACGCAACGTCAGCGTCGGAAAGCCCCTTACAAGGTGGGCGGATAACTGTTCCTGCTGTTCTAATCCAATGGTGCGAAACACACACAGAACCAGTTGTGGCAACATTTGAGGAGGTCTATGTCCGATAGTGGACGTCTTCCGACTAAAATTATGAAGCTGCATAATATGTTGGTGTTGGAAATGGGTTCAAATGAACAATAAGGAGGTCAAACATGCTGCTCATTTCCAATATTAAGTTTTCGGCTGTATTTGCCATAAGGTGAAACTACATTAGGCCCACGTGGACCACGTACACAGATCTGGGCGCATCGGTCTCGTTGGCGACTAGACTTATATGTAGAGCTACATTAGACCTACGCAACGCAACGACACGCGACGTTCCGCTACGTAAAACTCGGCACCGCTCACGTGTGCGTCGCGTGTCGGTCTAATGTAATTCCTGCTTCACTCTATGCTAGAAGTTAGTTGCGCCTCTTTTTCCCATCTAAAGCCCTCGTAAGTGGATAGTAGGCGTTTGGGGGTCGGTGTAACGTAACGTTAGTTCTGATTCTTATTATAATTTTAATAAATGGTTTTTATATCTTGTAGGTGGCCGGAATGATGCTGGTGCGGATGAACATGCGGGTAGCGCTGGGCGCACTGTGTGCTGCCGTGCTAGTGTTCACGCTGTTCTGGGGACACTGCGGGGAGCTGTCGCGCAGGCCCAGTAAGTTCCTCATTTGTACTGAATGATGCTATGGCTTATGAATATGCACGTGGCACTGGACGCAAGACACGCACTGGATGCCGCTGCTGTTATGTTCACGTTGTTCTGAAAAGAAAATGAGGGGAGCTTCGCATAGACATAGCGATTTTGTAAGTAATATTGTTCGCTTAACTGTCCTAAATTATACCAAGAGACGGTACCACGTAATTCATCGTTTACGCATGTGGTAGGTTTCTTCCAAATCTATTCAGCAATTGAAGTAAGATAGATCAACAAAAATTTCAGATCCATATTACAACGTATAATATTACGAGTTTACGGAGTCAGGCCTTTGACTAATGATCCCATCATTCTACAAGCTAAACACTGTTAGACATAGTGGTGAATCATTCTTTTGCGCAGCAAAACATCACACGAAAGGCATGTTGTCTAGCAGGTTATTACCATTACAAATTAGTCTGATAGATGAATCTGAACTGTGATTCATCGAAAGGAATGTTGTTTATTATTACTAAGTCACCTCCAAGAAGGCCACTAGGTGAATAGCCGTATTTAAAAAAAAAATCTGCATCTTATTCCGTGCTTATTTACATAACAACATTCTTAACTCACATTCCTCATACAGCCGGCTTGGTTCTGGCAGACGCGCTGTCGCATAGACGCTGCAAAGGCTCACGACGCTTAATATTTACAGTTGCACGGACATTTGCAGGCCGCGCTTGCCGGGGCCCGTACGTGTAAAAGCACGTTAAACCATGGTCTCGACTCCCACTTGTAGAACTTTGACGTCAAAAATCAATGATGATGATGATGATGAGTCAAGACTGACTGACTGACCGTTGACAGCCGCTGTCAGCAGCCCGAGAATGGCAATACTTGCAAAGGAGTATCCCGTGCCCCAGTTGGGCTGGAAGCCGTAGAAGGTTAGGTTAGGGCAGCATAGCAACTTTGTTTTATAGGTATTACATATACTATAGACTAGAATAGAGATTTTAATTCACATGTACCTCTTTAAGTTTATCTAGGACATTACCGACACCCACCTACAGGTAATTAGAAGCCAGAAAGTCTGACCATCAGTCAGTCCTAGGTGTATGATCGGTTCTGTAGATCTGATAGGCAGTCGCTCCATGTAAAACACGGGTAATCAACCGCATCTGATTAGATTGGAAGCCGACTCCAAGCTAGTGAAATCATGATGTAGACAGTTCCTAACCCTCATTTCTGTTGCAGTCGGCTCGGTGCTGTCGAACGCGCTGTCGGAGCGTGGCGGCACGGACGAGATCGAGTGCGTCATCAACGGGGAGTACTCGGTGTCCTGCCGACAGGACCGGGACGAGGTGTTCGTGCCCTTCTCGCTGGTACACAAGTACTTCGAGGTACGTGCTTATTGGGTACTAGCTTTGTCACTCAGGAATAAAGCAGATTTTTATTGGTGAAAAAAAAAAACCGTAATTCATACTGATAATTGATTGATCTATTTAGCTTAATTAAAACAGTTGAAAACTAAACTAATTAAATTAAATAAAAACACAATTTATTTACATTGTACACAGAGAATTAAGGAATGATGAAACGTAAAGAACGGTCGGCCACCTGTTACGTACTAGCATGCATGGGTTATATATGGTGGTATCTGTGAAACTTTATATTTTGTGGAATATGCTAAACTGGACTATTTACACATTTCGTTACCTTTATTGTGTGCTGTTCTTAATATAGCAATTAAGTTTTTTACATTCCATAAAACTAGTGCTGTTACAATAAAATAGGTCGTAACACGTATAAACACTTATCTCTAAAATTAAACACCAATAAAACTTACTTTAAAAAAACTCTAATATTGACTTTAATGTTCTAGATCCGAAAAAAAAAACAAGTAGTAGCAATAAATAAAATACACAGATAAAAACGGAATTTTAATATCATTCATTTATTACTCAGGTCAACAAAAACACACAAATATATTTACAGGTTCGTTAACCTCAAATCTAGCTATAAGGCTGACCTTGCCGATAATCCTTATCGATTTACACGCATTTCTGGGCCAGTACCGATAACTGACTTACGCACAATAGCCTATGTAATAAAATTATTTATTTCTATTCCAGTTTTGTCCGAGTAAATTTTGTTTATTTATATATTTAACAATATGTAAATAAACAAATTAATATGATTTATAATTTTTTTATATTTTTTTAAATTTTCTCCTATAATTTTTAACGTCACATTCCATTATTTTAGGGTATTGTTTATTTATCGAAATAAAAACAGTCAGAGAGATAGCTTACACCGAGATGCGACGCTGCATGCACTTTTTAAAATAGCTATACAATGTAGAACTTTATTTACTACATAGTAAGCACATATTTCAGTGAGACAATTCGAATTCATTCCGCGGAACTTCAAATTCCAATTCACTCATTCAGTCATCAGGGACATGCATCTTTTACCTACTGTAGAAATTATGTTGATTCCTGGTGTGTGCTGAAACAAGTCCAATCCTTAAAATATTGCTTAGCAAACCTTTCAATCGTGGAAATCACAGACACAATAGAATAACAATAGGTGCGCGAACGCCGGCCTTCGCTTGGGGTTTAATGAATTAAACAGAATCATTAGTCATTGCTACAAAAAAAGACTAAATAACAAACGCATTTATAAGAGGGCGCGGATTTAAATTCAAACTGCACAAAAATAAATAAATTAAACATCCACAGATATACGGCAAAATATCAACAGCGGACGGCATCGAGAAGTTTGAATGGTCACACAGTTACGGTAAGATCTACCATCCAAAGAAGAAGTACGACCCGCGAGGTACCTTCACTACCTTCGAAAACTACAATGTAGAAGTCAGGGACAGAGTCAAATGCATCAGCGGGATCGAAGGAGTCCCGGTCAGCACGCAATGGGAGCCTAGAGGGTTCTTCTACCCCACACAGATCGCCCAATTTGGTCTGGCACACTACAGCAAACACATCACAGAAAATGAGCCAAAGAGACGGATAATAGACGATGGAGAAAAACATTTAGAGAATTGGATCATTAGTAAAGATGCGTATATGGCCAGAGAATTTGATACTTCAGTCCAGTCTAACGTTCTAAGGTTCTCGACGTCAGACCATGCGTCGAGTCAAGTGTGGTTGAAGGTGAACTTGACGCAAGACTTTGTGCTGAGTGTGGACCTTCAGATGAAGGCCAACTCGTCGATGACGGTGGTGTTGCAGAATAAGGATAAGAAGGAGACTGTGTATCTACATTATGCTACCAGTACACAGTTGATTTCTGCTCAGGTCAGTTGTTCACAGTATACAGGGTTATTTATAAAACACTAGCAACCTCAAGCAAGCGATAGTACAATAGCGGAGGGGAGCGGGATCGGGAGACGGTGGTGCTTGATGCGCTTGCGTCGCATCACACGTAGGTAGATATAGCAAAATATAGAGTTGAAATGTGTTAGGTAGAACCACGAAATCTTGAAGGTTTCTTTATGGTAAATGTATTATTTTTTGTAAAAATTAATAGAACAAAAGTTGTTGTTTATGATGTTAGTAAATGCAAGGTTGTTAGTGTTTTACAAATAACCCTGTTTACTCATACTTACTACATTATTTTGATTTTATTATACTTATTTTCAAGAAGCCTTGTGCAGCTTGCTTTTCGGTTCTTGATTGAGGAAAGTTCCCACTCATTCGTCTCGATCCCTAACCTAACCAATCCAGAAGTACAGGCGTGATTTTATGATTATATTTTTAAGCTGCATTGTTGACATTTTAAGACAAAAGTAAAACGATATTGTCATCTCATTTATTTGTATACCATATTGTGAATATTTCAATAGGCTTAAACCTAAGGTACAGTTATGAACCCTGTTGTGTTGTCGTAGCAGGGTATGACGGCAATTTGCAATAGGACTCAATACCAAAACAAAACAATTTTTCTCACATAGTTCTTAGAGATTCTCAACGTAATCGGGTGACCTGAATTCCGGATATAATATCTTTCTCAATTTCCAAATATTTTGCCTTATACTAAGAAGAAAGGGGTTTTCATGACTGCAGGAGGACCACATATACTACGGCATCGGCTTGGAACAGTCCTGGAGACGCATCACCAGAGACCTTATCATCGACATGCAGAAGGGCTGGGCGCTGCAGGACAGGCCCAAGAGAAGATCCCCGAGGAATAAATTCAAGGTATTTTTTTGTGCTTGGTTTTAGTATTATTATTGTTGCAAGTATTTTTTTCTATTGTAGGAATGTTTCTAGGTAAAGCAGATTTTTAGTACTGTAGCCAAAAATCTAATCCGAGCGGCAAAATAATGAATTGTATTTTTCAGAACGGTCGCATTCCGATCTCGCTCTCAATCTGTCACAAATACTTCTAATTTAGCTACATTCTTTACATTGATTTACGCCAAGGCAAGATTGCGACTAGATTTTAAACAGTTTTAAATGCGAATTTAATGTGAGTTGATCATCTGTCGTGGAAGATTACATTTACTTGAGACAGACGACCCAGTTGGGAAAGTCTACATAACTTCAAGAAAGATGTAACTCGTTCAATCCGACTCGGCTGGTGAGTGTTCGGGAAACTACGCGGTTCTCGTCTCAAGACGAAATGTCAGTAAAATGACATATTACTAAAAGTGGTTGTTCATAATGGGCCTCGTCAGAAGGCTTAAAGTCAGCCAAATTGCAATAGAAAGAGCAATGCTTGGAGTTTTCTTACTTGATCGTATTAGGAATGAAGATGTCCGCCATGACGAAAACCATGGTTACCGACATAGGTCGAAGTATCGCCAAACTTAAGTAGCAGTGGGCAGGGCACATTGCTCGCAGAACGGATGGTCCATGGGACCAAAAGGTTCTAGAGTAGCGACCACGTACAAGACCCGTCGTTATGGTGACATTTGTGGAGTCCTAAGTCCACCAGTGGACGTCTCTCAGCTGAAAATATTACGATTATGATGGCCATCTGATGTTGGTGAAGGCCATCCGTTCCTTAATATTATTTTTCCTGTCATTGTTCAGATATCAAGCATTATCCTAAGCGGCAGCGGTTCGCTGGACAACGTGACAGTGTCCTCGAGCGAGCACATGTGGCAGTTCTACGCGGCGGCACGCTGGCTCGTGCGGGCACAGCGCGCGCGCAGCGGGGGCTGGCCCATACCCGTGCGGAGACGCATGGCTGCAGGGGTGGCGGAGCTCAAGCCGGGCTGGTGAGTGTACCTAGTGACAGTGTCCTCGAGCGAGCACATGTGGCAGTTCTACGCGGCAACGCACTGGCTCGTGCGGGCACAGCGCGTCAAAATAGACGCTAGGATTTCCAAGTGATCAAAAACATTTGTTCTGTTTTCCAAAATCTTCTGCACTTGACTAAATTACCTGTTTAACAATTTTTTTAAATTTATCTTGTTACTTCTCTTCAGGCACTCGGCAATGAGTCAAGGACACGCCATATCGCTGCTCTCTCGTGCCTACTACCACAGTGGCGACGCGATGTACCTGCAGGCGGCCAAGCGCGCGCTGTACCTGCTGGACGTGCCCAGCCACGCGGGCGGCGTGAAAGCGCTGTGGATGGACAAGTATGTGTGGTAAGTACAAACGTTAGATGTGCCTGTTACCACCGTACATCCAAATGCGAGACGGACTTTGAGTTAGGAGACTTTACTCCTGTTCCAAAATTTTCATTCTAGTTTACATCAAGTCAAGTCGACCTCCGACTGCGTAAATATATGAAAAATAAAGAACAGTTTGTCGGTTACTGATTCTGGTCTTGTGTTTAAACTTTCGAAAACCGTAATTAGAGACACTATAGAAAGACAATGAGAGAGCGAATGCTTCGTTTGCAAAAACAATAACCAACAAAGAGCACTTTATTCGCGTTAAGAAAATATTAATTCATCAGTGTAACTTCAAAGTGAAGAAGCATTTATACTGGGGTAAAAATAAAGCGTACCTACTTTATAACTTTATTAGACAGTATTTTAGTTCTTATACCCTTTTCTTATATTATCATTACAGGTACGAAGAATACCCAACGAAACCGCCCCTCTTCGTACTCAATGGCTTCATATACACTCTTCTAGGTCTCTACGACCTCCACATAATCGAGGGAGAGAACTCCATATCGCTAGCGAAGAAAATGTTCGACGACGGTATGACATCTTTGAAAAACCTCCTTCCACTCTTTGATACGGGAAGCGGCAGTTTCTACGACCTAAGACATTTTACTTTAGGGGTCAGTCCTAACATAGCTAGGTGGGACTATCACGCTACTCACGTTAATCAGCTGTACTTGCTTGCTGGGTTGGATAATGATCCGATACTAATAAATACGGCTAAGAGATGGGAGGGATACATGCAGGGGAAAAGGGCAGCTCACAATTGAGATCAAATCTCGGCAGGGGACACCTGTGTTGTTATTCTTCTACTCTATTGAGATTCGGAGTGGGGCCGCGTTTTGACGTAGTGAACTAATTGAACAGAACAGTTTGACAGTATGGAGGGAACATTCGTTCGCCTAGTGAATGAGAATGATTAGAGTGAGAAATTATGTTCGGTCGTGCGTTGACCGCATTCAACGAACGAATGGTCGCTCGCATTCCATCGTATGTCTTCAGTATACAGTTACTTGAATTTATTTAACTTGCACAGAAATATTCGTTAGAAATTAACTTAATATTCATATATTTATCGAAAACGCGGTATAAGGATGTGATGATCAAAACGTTATTGGTGTGTATTCGGTTTTTACCGAAGAGGTGTTATTGATTCAAATGAATCGTACGAAAACTGTTTCGTATTAAAGAAAAAATCACTTTCAAAACTCTGTTCGTTCCGATATTGTGAGCGTACCGAAGTTTGTCGAAGATTCGCGAATCGAGTAGTCTCTGAAAGATGATTGGGTTCGTGGTAACGAATTTAGCCGAAGGTTTGCCGATGTTACTTTTCAATTATAGAAATGTAACTGACTGATTGGGTTTTGGTGGATTCGAGATGTTAAGCGAAAATGCTCTTTGACTGTCTGACTATAAGTTATACAAAAATATGTTGATCAGTTCGTTGGTTAGTAACCGATGCAATTGGGTGTAAATAATGGCTCCAGTGAAGTAAAAATATTTTTCTACGACAAAAAACATCAAGTTCTAAGTACCTCCAAACTACTTAAAACATTGTAACTATACGATAAATTACTAATTAAATATCAAATAGAAGCAATAGCCCTCGTTTAGAAACGTTTTTAATTTTTAATATGAGTCTATTTAAAATCTTACGTACTTAGCAGGTAGATTACTAAATAACATATCGTAAAATTAAAATAAAAAGCTTTATTTTACATTAACTGAGTTATTAGGTCGCATGGTACTTGATTATAATATTTTCACTACACATACTCAAGATCTTAGGGCCTATTCGCGCTGGTAAAATAGTGACTTGGGGTAGGGGTAAAAATTAAATTCTCCCTAATAAAGGAAACTTTTTATTACACAGTATTTTTAAATAAATATTAATATTAAGTAGGTAATCATTTTAAAATGTTATCAGAATCATGAAAAAGTCCACTTTTATTTGGATGAATTTACTTTATTTGGTGATTAATTTTAAAAATTGACAAAAGCGCGTCCGTATTGTCTGAAGGGCTTACCTCAACTGGTCAATGGCTCTTTAATTTAAAACGGCCTTCTAATTAACTGTGATCTAATTGGTCAATGGACGTGGCTAAGCTGAGTGAGAACGACGACGTCAAAATATTCTTATCGGGAATACAAGTTAAAAGTTAGAATATGCGTTGTTAAAGCAAACGTTAAACTCAATTACAAGAAAGGATAAACGTGATGAAGATTAAAAACGTCGCACTAGGCCCTCTGATCAATTGAGTTTAGTTCGCGCGTTAAGTTTTATTGGTAAACGTCGCCCTAAAACGGCTTGGGCCAATTTCAACAAAGAAACTGAAAGCAATTAGTAGCCCGATTCACGTAATGAAAATCGTAACGATATCGTAGCGATTTAGTCGTTTAGACCATTACCGTATTCACATCCATCAATCGAGTTTGAACGACACCGATTTTAAAGTCGTTTGAAAATCGTCGATTAAAAAAAATCTGTATTACATTATCCTAGAATACATATTAATGTAACTGGAAATAAGTCGATAGATCGTGAATACCGCTTTTGGATAGGACTTCGATCGAACGACTTTAAAACTTCAACGTTATTTGGCTTGTTTGATTTTACGTGAATCGGGCTACAGGACGGCTAGACCACGTTCAAGAACAGCCAATATCAAACATTGCTGTAGAGTGTTGCCTGTTGCCACTGTTCTTGAACGTTGTTTAGGATGTTTTTAATATCGTGCGGTTTTGATCACGCATGCGGGATTCCCCCGCACTATTAACCCCCGCAAATATCCTTTTCATACAAATATTTATTGTAATGCGTGGAATACGCACGCGGGACGCGTTTTTTTGCATTTTGTTTTTTTTTTTGCATTCAGGTCAATCCCGCATGCGTGATGAAATCCTCACGACATTATAAACACCCTTAGGGCGTATTCAGATGACACGCGCCGATCACGCACAGCACCCGCGCACGCGTTGTGTCCGCCTTAACCCCGCACACGCGCTGCGTCCGCCCCGCGTACGCCTCGCGCACACTTATTCTACTAGTGGCTGGACTCTTTCGTTCACTAGGCATTTAACCCTAGCGCGGGCGCAAAACGTACGCGGGGAGGGTGCAGAGCGTGGGCAGGGCGAGCGCAGGGTTGGCGCGAGGCGGGCGCGGGGCGTGCGCTTGGCGTGCGCGTGTAGACCTCGTTAAATGCAATTTGAGATCTATTGATGATGATTATAAGACTCAAATTCTTATTTAACAAATTTCAATGCGAGCTGGACGCGGGTGGCGTGCGCTGAGCGTGCGCGTGTCGTGTGAACGCGCCCTTAGGTGTGCTAATCGCATTCAATTTCATCAGAAAAAAATACTCCTTGAAATGACCTGAAAATTGGCGTTTTATCTGGAGCCCTTTAGCTCTTAAATCTTTTAATCAGTATAACCCAAATAAAATATTAAAAAAAAAAATGACTTCTAAATAATAAAAACTAATAAGAACAATCTAATCTAACTCGAAATCAGATCCGTTTGATGAGGCAATCACAAAACTATAGTTGTTAAGTTTTCACAATTCATTATATCCAGACTAATGATAAGATTCATAAATCACACTTTGACTTTGACATAGGTACATCAATCAGAACTTCCTGACACAATGACATGCATGATACTTGTATACTGTTGTGCGAGTCATTAAATAACTGTCTGGGTGGAGCGAAAGGGAGTATCAGTTCCTTTAATTGCCCTTTGCGGTCCATGGCCCACGGTGACCCTTTCCAAAAATCTCGAAGTAATTTGAGAATTAAGGTTAACTTAGTGATGAATATGAACCTTATGTTGGAGAAGAATATTCGTATAAAACGCTTGCTTACATTCGCATATACGAATATGATACGAATTTGATAATTAATCTGGTAAGAATAAGAGTCATATTTCTTTTTTTTTTAACTGTTATAAAGTAAGTAAAGTCAAGTACTAGTACTTGACTGCGATTCCACCTGATGGTAAGCAGTGATGCAATCGTTGATGGTGAGGCGCATTTCTTTGAGGATCATAAAGTATCCTCGTAGAATTTCTGAAAGAGAATCTGTGGTCTTAGGACGTAAAGGGCAAGTGAAGGACCTAGGAGAGTTTTTTGACAGTAATAGTCTGACGTCGAAATCATTGGATGATTGCCCACTACAAAAAAAAATCACAAAGTTTGGTCTGTGAATCTTGCCTTAGTACTAAAGTCAAGTCAAACATTTCAAAGTTATTCTAAGTATTATTATTTTTATAAGTTCTTTAATGGTTAGTCTTGACAATCATTGCTCGACTTTTTAACCCAAAGACAATTTTTGTAAAAAGGAATAATTTGTGTTGTTTACGTCCCCATTTGATCAAATTCAAAGATTTACCGCTGAAGACTGATGACATACAATTTGTAATATTTACAAATATAAACGTACTGATGCAAGTAGGCTATGATATTTTTAGTTCTTACTTGATTTCTTCTAAACTCGAGTAATTAAAATTAATGTTTTTCATCATCGTCTGGTCCATTTAATCCATATTAATTTCAATCATTTGTTTTTATTGCATATATTCTTGTTAACTTATTTTTTACAGTTTCATCTTTCTAATCTATGCGCGAATTTGTCTGTTTTTTTCGTTCAATAATTATAATTATTTTCACTTTTCGATAGAAAAATTCCTAGGATAGTTAGGGTATTACAGTACATAGAAAAATATTATTTATTTGCTAAAATAATTTGTAAAATTGGAAGTAATAAAACTCATATCAAACTACATAATATATACACAAACAAGACTTTGCGTATTTCATTATTTTAAAACAAGCGAAGTGTTCTACTACGCGATACGCTGAAAAAAGAAAAACATTTTGTTTATTTGTTGGAATAAAAAGGAAAATTTGCATTTTTTTAATGCATTGTTTATTTAAAACCGGTTTGGAGCACATTGGTTGAACGATTTCCAAGTCTATAACGGGCATAGATATAAACATTTTTGTTTTGTGTTTTCTATATAAACAATAAAAGCTTTAAGACCGTTGTCAACTAGTATATTTTAGTACAAACTTTATGGGGAGTTGCTACTACTAACAGCCTCGTGCATGTGATAACGGGGGTGAGGAGTGGTGTACTGCACAACGAATTGCACACTTCACAGCCGTCATTAAGTTTGAATTGAACCATACTTGTTTGACTTGTATCATGTAAACTCAATATGTAAGTCGACTTGGCAGCTGTGATAGTTTACATGGAGCAAGTAGAAATGAAAAGTTGCAAGTGACTTACGTGACTTGTACAGTTCTAAATTATATTTGTTTTGCTTCCAGTAACATGAAGGGTGACGATATCTAATGATGATAAAAAAAGAAATATTAATCTAAACTTCTCATTCTTTGATCGATTAGCTGCTTCATGCGTGTTGCAAGATCGATTCCCGCGCCGAACAAAAATTTGTATGACTTACTTAAAATTATTATACTCGTATTTGGTGGGCAAAGTTATGTAAAAAAACACAAGTAACTACAAAAGTTGGATGTAGAAGCGTCATTAGTTACCGATACCCATTCATTATGTACATCTGTTGATTTGTCTGCGTGCATAGACAAATGATTTTTTTTCTACAGCTGCGGAGAAGTCACGTTACCAATGACGTGATAGGTAATGCCATTGATTATATACATTTTGTACTGAGCGTTAGGCGGGAACGCTAAAGCATAAGCCACACGGTTATAATTCAATTTTCAAACAGAGCGTCATCTTGATGGGAACTTGCGGATTGTAAACCAAGCCAACCATTGTGTTGATTGTCGGATCGTTGGATTACATCTGCTGTCTATACGGATTGCAACAACTAAGGCCACCTCTGTTAGGACGCTGGATTGTATCCGTGTGGCCCATGTTTAACAGAAAAATTATGTGTGTAAACCTGCAGGTCTGTTATCGATTGCGTTATGCTTGCCTAACAGTGTTTATTGTTATTTAGCGGCAATTTAATTTATATGTTATCTTTACAATTATTCTGATTTTTATTTGTGGCCGGTTTCTGGTTTAATGTTATCAATTTCTTCTTTTTTATCTTGAAAACTGGACAGATTTTGGCGTAAAAGAGGTTTCAACGCGTATTTAATTCAATATTCTCATTCTGAAAACTACCATTAGTCAATAATATGTATTATTTGACATAAGTTTGACAGCTGGTTTAATTATCTTCCGTCTCTTTCATGTTTTATGAATTAGAAAGATATAGAAATATTTTATATTTTTTTGTTAAGTTGGTGCCAATCGGGTTTGTCACCATGTTATCAAGTTTTCTTCTTTTAGTGATGTTCTAACTTCTTGCCATAAACAGATTTTATTTTCAAAGTATTTATTTATATTTACCATAACTTGTAGGATTAATAATTAACCTTGATCGCAAACGCGCCTCAAATCTAGAATAAATTATAACACATCACTGGGACATATCACAAAGAATATATAAAACTTTTCTACTTATTATCTTTTTCAGTATTATGTGAGTTTCTTTGGCGATATGTGCCAGTGTGAAGTAACGCTGAGAATCCAAAATGTCTTATTATAAACGACAAATAACTAAGTATAATCCTTACATTTTAGGTTGTATAATATATATTGTACATAAATTATTCAGGGCTAATAACGTATTAAGATAGTTAGACGTAGTATTTTGGCTTCGGTAATAGAATTCAATTTAGTATGAGTATGTATACGTAATATTTGGCCGCACTAGATACTATTATAAAATTGTATATTGTCATTTGTTTTTATTATGTTTATAATCTACTACTTTTACTTGATGTAAAACATTTCTTAAATATGTAGATATGATAAACAACAAAAGTGAGCAACCAGGTTAGCTACTAAATTAACTCCTTTTAAAAATAGGTTGTTTTTCTTAACTGGTAACTTATCTCTTTAGTGGATTGTACCTAGAATATGACGACCAATATTTGGAAGCTGGAGCATGTCTCTTAGTAAATCTGTTGTCAAATAGGCTGTAGACATATTAACTGTACCTATACGTGCAAATTTAAAATAGACTGCTACATTTTTAAAAGATTCCAAGTAGCTTGTTATTCTTACAAGAATCCTGTGAGTTCTCAATGAATTTAGTGCTTTCATTTCATCAGTAATTAGGATAAAATATTCGTAGATACCTACATATCATACATATATTGTAAATACTGTCTAAATTGTGAAGTAACTTTCCTTCTTAGAGACAATACAATCTAAAGTAGTTACCTGTTATTATAATATAGTACTGTTTCTTATAAAATATATAACTTTAGATTGCCGGCCGGCTGTGAATCGAAGCACAAATTTTATACGCAATACAAATTTTTGGAAGTCAATTGGATAATGGAAACATAACTTATATTAAATAAAAAATAACCTCTTTTAAATGTAATTTATGTCGGGTTATATAATAATTTTTTGGTACTCAAAAGCGTCCAAACTTGTCTTGAAAAATTATAAAAAAATTCAAAAACACTTATGTCAAGTGCAGTTTGTAACAATGTACCTTCGTAGTAGAAATATTAACAATCATTGTAACATTACTGATTTTTATTTAATTATTTTAGCCTTTAGAATCTAAAACTACGAGTTACGAGTTCGATGTTATAGGTCATCATGTGCGGGACTGGGTAAAGTTTGAACTATTTGATAACTTTAACCTATTATACATTTTTCATTTAAATCAATGTGTATTTGTACTTTTTTGTATGTTTGTGAAAATGTGCGTGGTGCTAAAACTTGACCCGCTTTGTATTTTCAAAAGTCAAAATTAAACATTCCATTACAAAAGAGCTTAAAATCTAGTAATAATAATGTACATACTGTTTGTAGAACTATGTGTTTTGTTGACCTTACTGAACTTACGAGAAAATTATTTGAAGTAATGGTATACTTTAGTTTAACATTTTTAAGTTATTTATTTTAGCTGTAAGTTAGGGGCCCGGGCGTGGTCATTTTCTCGCTAGAGGGCGCGATTTTTTACACATATGTATACATAATGTGTTAAAAATAAAAATATCGACATACTATGAACTACATACCTTGCTGGACATACAAATATTGCTTACCAAATAATTGTAGACTGTGTTGGTAATTTTTAAATTATTACTTGTACAGAGATACGTACCTTAGTAATTAAATATTTAGTTAGAAAATATAACTCATCACAAAACAACAAAATATAATTTTAAAATAAAACAAAAACATGTCGCCTAATTTAGTTGTCAATCCTTGACAACTAAATTAGGCTGCTAACATGGAATAATTCGGAGAATGTCATCGACTAATATTCTAGTGATAGACAAGCCCTTTTATGAAAACTATTTGTCAAAATACTGAAAAGTTAAAACATGCAGTGCTAAGATAGCTTTTATAAGATATTTTTTCGCGACTAAAATGTCTTAAGCGCCATGAATTTCGTGGCACTACTTACGCTTTTCGTTCAACGTAGTGTAATATTCAAGGAGTACTGTCGACATTACACCTTAATTGACTAAAGTGAATGTACGGCACGCCTAATCTAGTGCGTAGTACATATATATCGATGGAGAATATGGAGATAAAACGGTTTTTCATTAATCTACCAAATATTCATCAATACTATAATATCCACGTACCGGAAGACGCGGTGTTGGAAGGCCTTCAACAAGGTGAACCGATGACCTGGTCAGGGTCGCTTGATTCCGATGGATGCGTGACGCACAGGACCGGTCGTTGTCGAAGCTTGGGGGAGGCCTACGTCCAACCGTGGACGTCTTTCGGCTGACATGATGATGATGACCATAATATCACACATTTAGAATTATAAAGTCAATCCAAATTTAGGTGTATACAACTCTAAAGGTGCAATATGCTTTTTGTAGTAGGAGTCTTCGATTTCGTTTTCTGAAGTAGATTTTTTAATGTTATTATAAGATTCGTTCACCATTTAACGAAAAAATGGCGATGCCTGGGTCCGTAGCTTTTGCCGTAACCCTCAAAACCATATTTATTTCTTAATTTAAATTGTTTACCACGTAAGATTTAATTATTTTTGCCCTTTCGTTCCTATGACATCATTATGTGGTATGAATACCTTCATGTTATTAATATAAAAAAATAACTTATTCTGCATTTGTATCGATATAGATTGTAGTGGGATAGTGAATGCACTTGTGAATGACAATAAAGCGTCTCAAATTATATGTATTTGTTTCATTTTTACTTTTCAGAGGCCCCACCACGAGGTCTGATCCATTCAACGTATTTCAGCTATAAAATAGTACTCTGTGATGACGGCATAAACTGAACTCTGAACTTTTGTGTGCATAAAGCAATAAATCCTTACTAATATTATAAAAGCAAAAGTGAGTTTGTTGGTTTGTTTGTTACGTCTTCACGCCTAAATGGCATAACCGAATTTGATGAATTAAAAGAAAGGTACAGAGATAGTTGGGACCCTGAAGACGGACATGGGCTAATTTTTTTATAAAAAAAGTGAAAAAAGGGGGAGAGAGAAGGTCTTTTATGTACGCGGGCGAAGCCGCGGGCAAAAGCTAGTAAATAAATAAAACTAAGCTTTATAGGGTGTATAGCTCCATCTTTCTCCTCGCTCGACGTTTTTCATTAAGGCTTATAGTCCCCTGAATATCTCGCCGAAGGTAGGTACTTTGCTAAGTGACACCACCTTCCGGATCGCTACATGCCTGCGTCTAGGTGCTCCTAGTGGAGCTCCACATCGATGTCAGTGTGGCGAAGCAGTCGACCGCCTCGGACACCATGGCTTATCTTGCAGCAGAAGCGCTGGCCGGATAGCACGGCATGCCAGTATTAATGACATCATCCGTCGAGCTCTTGTCACCGCCGGGGTGCCAGCTGTTTTAGAACCTAATGGCTTGGCACGTGACGATGGGAAGAGGCCAGATGGGATGACTATAATGCCTTGGAAATTGGGTAGGCCTTTGGTGTGGGATGCAACATGTGTCGACACCCTTGCGCCATCCCATCTTCTGAGTACGGCGGGCTGTGCTGGGGCGGCTGCTGCAGGTGCAGAAAACCTCAAACGGCGTAAATATAATAACCTCATTGGAAGTTATGTGTTTGAGCCGTTTGGGGTTGAAACTCTAGGGCCATGGGGTCCGAGCGCTCATCGAGTGGTCCGGGATATCAGCAAACAGTTGGTCGACTCTTCGCGTGACCAGAGGGCTGGACTCTTCTTCAGTCAACGAATCAGCATTGCCATCCAGCGTGGCAATGCTGCCAGCGTTCTGGGCACTTTTCCCATTGACATCGATGTGGACGAATTTTTTGATGCCCTGTGAGTTTTTCCCGTTTTTTAGCCTTTTTTTATCGTTTGTACATATTATTATTTTAAGTTTGTATTTAAATACCTAGTGATTATTTATAAATTATTAAATTAATTAAATTGTACATAAATGAATAAATAAAAACAATACTGTTGAAAATAAGATTTTTATAATTTATATTAATCTTTTTTTTTTCAATGACAGACTGATCATGTGTGATCTATAAAAAAAAGTGTTATGAAAGTGAAACGTTTTTTTAATATATTTTTTTTATATTATATAACTGAAGGAGCACACGTTGAAAGACCCCATGCCTAATCATTGATACTGTGTCTGTGTAACCTTTGTTGGAGATCCTAATCCAAACTTCCAAACTAATATTATAAATGCGAAAGTAACTCTGTCTGTCTGTCTGTCTGTCTTTGCTTCACGCCTAAACTACTGAACCGATTTGTGTGAAATTTGGTACAGACATAGTTTGGAACTTGAGAAAGGACATAGGATAGTTTTTATTACAAAAAATAAAATAAAAAATTAAATTTATTCCGGACATACAGCGCCATCTATTGGTCAAGAGTCGGCATCAATTCAGGGAACTATGTGGGTAAAACCAAAAATCTGCCGGAAGTCACTATTCCACGCGAACGAAGTCGCGGGCAAAAGCTAGTAAATAAATAAATATAAACTTTTTTATTTGTTGGTTGTATAAACAAATCTTATATTTATATAAAATAAAATAATATAGAAAAAATAAGGTTTAATGTTCAAATCAATGTATATACTTATTTATGTGTGTGTCGAAAAGACTTATGATTAGTAAATTCGTTTGTAAAATATTTATAATGCGGTACGTTGAATACATATACAATTTCGTGAAAACAAGTTTTTATTTACGTCAGTTGTGCGGTTTTGCCAACTTAAGAAAAATAATTCGGTCAACCAAGATTGCACAACAAAAAAATAGCGTATTTTATTTTATCTGTTGTCCTTTCTATTGTTGCGTGATGTATTTTGTCATTTTGTTGATTTGCTAATTTGTGAATTTGTTTAGAAAATCGTACTGAAATATACATTGTGTTAAGTTTGAGTGCACTTTTCAGCCGAAATGAATGTTTGTTAGTATAATTTGGCATAAAAAATGCTAGACGACACTGATATTATACAGTCCTTACCGTTGTCTTGTCTTCCATTAAAAACTCGGGAATTGTTATCATGTTTGTTGGACACGCCAAAAATTATTCCCAACGATGGACTTGATAAGCTTCCCAGGTAATTATTTATTTTTTACATGTCTCCTAATGCGTTAGTCCATGTATATACTATCAACTGCTATCATAACTTGATGAAAAAACCAGTCTCAATTTTTTTTGTATGCAAACAGCAATTACGAATAGATAAGTGTATTCGTTTCTATTTTTGGCTCAATATGCGACTGATTTTTAATCTTGAGCAAAAAATTCAAACACCTTGAAACAGAAGAGAAGCTTTTCCTGTTAACTTTTATTGTGTTTTTCTCAAGCAAGCATCTTTGACTTGCAATAATATGTAAATTTTCAAGCTGCTTTATCCTCAACTGGACAATTTTTATTCATTTTTGCAAACTTATGTTTCACCAAGCAGCCTGTGTGCTATAATTATGATAATTTGTAGGATAATTCTGAGAATGATCCAAACTCTAGCAATGATAACTGTGACTCATTGACCTGCCAACTCTACGTGCCTGATAGTATAAATATTTAGTGTTTTGTGGTGCTCTTTTAATTGGTCTTATTTGTTCAGCACCAGCTATGGACCATTTTTAAAGCTAAATAGAGGTCATGTGAGTTGATAGGAATTATAAGTTCAGATAAATAAAAAATACAGTTTTATGTAGTTTCATAATACGCCTCAGATGGATACGTTATCTTTCTAGGATTTAATAGCAGGCTTTTAATTTTTTGCATAAAATTAATTGTTAAATTAGAAATTGAATTAGTTGAATTTAATTAGTAAGCCTGAACTATTGACCTTTGTCTTATCTGACGATTGCAAAAATCTGCTTTGTGAAATGAAAAATCAAGGCTGAATTTTTTTTTTTAAATAATATTCCACATCTATGACACAAAGCCATCTAGTCCCAAGCTAAGCAGAGCTTGTGTTATGAGTACGAGACAACGGATATACATACTTATATAATATTTCTAAATAGATACATATTATAGATAAATTACACCCAGGCACAGAACAAATGATCGTGCTCAACACGGAAACATTTGTCCTGTGCCAGTCAGGGCCACTGACCACTAGACCAACAGGACAGTCAAAATTATTTTAAAATATTTCAGAGACTGGCGAGGCCTGGCACACCTTATCAATGTGTCATCAGAGAAGGCATCTTACATCTCACTTCGTCCTCAAAAGACTACCGAATTGTTGGAAATATGGCAGAGGGACCAAACAGCAACGATAGGCCAGCTGCTGAGCTATTTGGAGCACTTAGATCGTTACGATGTTTATGACGATCTGTACGATGATCTCAAAGAAGCAATTGCAAGAGGAGACCTTTTAAGTAAGTTGCAGTAACAGGTATTGCAAATTATTAATTAACTGGCTTTTTACAGCGTATATAAAATATAGCCTATGTTACTCAGGAATAAGCAGCTTTCCAACGGTGAAAAAATTTTAGCAATCGGACCACCACTCTCTCCACTCCAGAGAATACCTCCTACAAACAAACAAAAACAAACTTTACCTCTCTAAAATGTTAGTGTATATTACAAAATATTATTAACGTGTCGTCTCATTGTTTATACTGCGTTCTTTCTTCTCATCTGTTATAATTTAGGTGTCTTCAAGGTTAGAGTTTATAGGCTCTTAATGAACTAGTACACTTCACCATCAGCGATTACATCACTGCTTACCATAAGTTGTGATTGTAGCGAAGCACTAGTTTATATCAATAAAAAAAAGTTTGATAGTCGCTGCTCCCTTAATATTCATAGCAGGTGTTTGCAATACTTTTTGTGGTAGTTCGGACAAAGCAGCATCACAATCAAATGCGGGTCCACCATTTTGGGCACAATGGGCATGCAATGGCTCGTGATTTTGCGCTGATGGTCATGCTGATGATGTTCCTTTTATAATTTTGAGTGAGCAAGCTAAACTGTACAGGTCTATTAATTAAATAGCCTCACGTCTTTGCCCACGTAGACATACAGTGTACCTTCAAAGACACTACCGCCTGACCATCTCTAAGTTAATTTTTCCTTGCACTTGAAACGAAAACATCAAAGGGATTGGTTTGGCGCAGCACCGCTGGATTCAAGTGTTTTTTTAAATGATCAGGCAGAAATTACCGTGATGGCACAGTCTTGGTCAGGAGGCCGTCATCTACTGTAAAGAAATGCACTATATTAAACTTATGCGCGATCATACTACGATTCGCAATTGACCAATATTCAGGTGGCTGTCAGTTAAGACCACAACGATTTTTGAGGTGAGAATCATCCAATGACCTCACCCGTTTTAGGGAGGAGCAGAAGCACGTATAAGATATACTATATACTGACTAGAACCACACCTATGTTCCTTCTTTGCTTTTTGCATTCCAGGATTTTCCCTTTTGGAAGTCAACCCATGACACCAGACTAGTTTTTGAGGGTTGGATCCTGGTCGCCACAAGTGATGATAATATTTAACTTCACTAACAAATTAAATGTGTGTGTTATTATGTTTTAGATATAAGTTTTTTTTTTGTTATGTTTCTTTTTGTAACTACAATAAAGTATATCTACACTAATATTGTAGAGAGGGAAAATTTGCATTTTTGTCTCTCTAACTCAAAAATCTAATGTGCCGATTTCAAAAATTCTTTCACCATTGGAAAGCTACATTCATCCTGAGTGACATAGGCTATATTAATTAGCCGTGCGAAGCCGAGACGGGCCCCTAGTAATAAATAAATAAATAATATTTCTCCCTTTCAGTTAATAGACAAAATCAAATAGCGATAAACAATAATAATATCAATGATAGCAATGACAAGGACAAAGTGGTCAGTTCGATCACATATGATGATGAGCCAGGCTTCGAGCAGCATTATGATGCATTCGTGTTGTACGCTAAGGAAGACCAAAAGTTTGTTGACGAGCTGCTGACGAGGATGACTGCTGCAGGCTTCCAGGTATAAGGGATTTACTAAACTTATTACATAATAGAGCAGTGGTGATTGAGTGGCAATGGCCCTGACTTACGAGTTTGTAGGTCTTGGGTTTGAACCCAGCCAGGCATATTACTTTATGTAATTTATTTCATCACCTCTGTTCTCAAAACGGTGAAGGAAAACATCGTGAGGAAACCGGAATGTCCTAGAACCAAAAATTCGAAGATATGTGACATTCGAATCACCAAACCGCTCTGGATTATCCATTTCCTCTCCTAGAGAGGAGGCCTGAGTCCCAGCAGTGGAAACATTAAAAAGACTGATGACGATAAAACCTATTAAGCGTTAAAAAAACTTACAACTACTTATTTTTCTATTGTAATCTAATCAAAAATATGAAAAAAGTAGAGGAAATAAATCAGATTCCGTATTGAAATCCTGTATGTATTTGAATATAGCAACCTTTTTACTGCAGTATTTCAGCCGAAATCTATACAAATTTTATTTCAGAATTACATAGGTTCTTTTTTGTATTACTCAAACTTTGATTGCTACTGCGTCCCATGTTTTGTTTATCAGTACTGCGTCCCACGCATGATATATTTATGTACAACAAGACAAGTGAATCACAAAATGATTTCACAACTCTCCTGATAACTGTAAAATATTGCTGTATATCATCCAGAAGAAAAATAAATGTGTGTAGACCACATTTTACGTATTCTGGGTTTTTCGATGCTGACATAAATAGCCAAAACAAATCATATTATGCGAGATAATATTTCATTAAAGCATAATATGCCTAAAGAATTATCTTAACTGTGTTTTAAAAACAACTCATTTTAAGCTGTAGTATTATGTTCTATCAAAATATTTAACAATAAATTACAAAGCATTGATTTGATTTGTATTATGTTAAAGATTAATATATTTTTAAACCTTATCTTGGAACTGATATGACACTAAACATAGATTATAATACACATCGCAAAAAGGTCATTAGATTCTACACTCAACACAAAGATTTTGATAGAAATTGTGAATTAAAAAAAAATAGTTTTTGAAAAACTACCTAAATCTATACATCTAAACATAAATAAAATTGGAGTCTGTAATATTAAAATAACCGCTTTTTACCACATGCATATGAATATATATACGATACATACACCAAAATAACATTTTTTTTAATTGTTGTCTGTCTGTTTGTTCCGGCTAATCTCTGAAATGGCTGGACCGATTTTGACGGGACTTTTATTGGCAGGTAGATGATCTAATAAGGAGTAACTTAGGCTACTTTTATTTTAGAAAAAATAATTTCAAAATCCTGTAGTCCACGCAAACGAAGTCGCGGGCACAGCTAGTTTAAGATAAAACAAATAGTACCTATCTACCAGGACCTAAATCGCGGTCACTCTCGTCTGAGAGAAAGAGATGCTCATATATACAATGCTTGCAAATATTTAGCATTTTAGACATTTACCAAAAACCTACAGATTCAAATTATAAAATTAATACATTATAACAGAAAAATGTTGCTTAGAATTATCTGACAAACAATCGGAATGATTACATGTAGGTATATTGATCCAGTTTTTAATCGATATAAGTAATTTTTCGGGATTTTTTTCCTATCGTAGTAAATTAACTGCATTACGTTTTGAACACACTATCTTTAATTCTTAATTCTTTATTGTAAGTACACAAAACATAGAACACTGACACGCCGTCTGTATCACGGTGATACAGACGGGTAATGTACAAAGGCGTGCTTAACTCAACAATGAGTTTTCTGCCAGCAAACCTTTGAGTTACTGAAGAGAACTTTTTTGATGGTAAGATCCAGTGCACAATATAAGCCTACATAACTAAATCTAATATAAGTATAATTATATCATGCATAAGTAGCATTTGTTTTTATTCTATTTTTATAGCATTTATTCTAAAAAATACAATTTTATGATTCTGTCTACTGCAGTGGTTCATATACTTTTGCGCATTATAAAAGTTGCGATTAGCTCCTGAAGTCCCCTTAAGGACAATCTTTGGTCCTATAATATCTTCCTACCTTGTGGTTTGATTTTTGCACTTAGTCGTTGTTGGACCATTGTACGTGGGCTACTCCAACCAGACCATCTCTCTTCAGAAGCAGATGAGTCTTTTCATTTCACTCATGGCGTCTATGAGCGAGTCCTGTACTCCCAAGGTTCGTGTTCTTATGTCACTGACTGTTGTGCACTTGAGGAGCATGTGCGCGGCAGTGTCCTCTGACTCCATGCATGTGCTGGGTCCTATAATAATTGAATAACCTAAGTTGCTATACATACTTAGATTTACACTCGCTGGTCGGGTACTAGCATAAACGAAACGAACGATTTATTTTATGTTCTTGGCACTGAAAATGTCCTTTTTTAAGTTTACTCAATTACTAAGTATTTGTAGCATTTCTTTCTCTTGACTGTACTATACAGGTTGTGAATCCGTTGGCAATCTTTCATGAATGTAAACAAATTTGGAAAAGTTGGCATGACTTGGCATAATGTAGAAAATTGCTGATGGTTTCTTTTTCTCGCCTTGTGGTATAACTATAGCTTATCCCGTATGTCGGCCGTATTTTCCTCCGGGATAAAACTACTAGCTAAAGGCCCACCAAACCAAACCAAGGGTCCATACTTTGTGCGCATAAAGAATTCATTAAATCAATAAATACTACTTCTACTACTCGCTGTCTCCCGCTGTTTCGCTCGCGTCTTTGGTTACTCATCATCACCATCACCAACCTTTTTAATGGTACCACTGCCAGAACTCAGGCCTCCTCTAGGAGAGGGAATGGGCTCAGTGCGGGTTGGTGGACGTCACATGTCTTCGAATTTTTGGTTCTTAGACATGCCGTTTCCATCACCGTTGTGAGAGCAGTGGTAATGAAATAAATAATACACAAAGTAATGCGCCTGGCTAGGTTCCAGACTGCAAACTCACCACCTACAACTCGTAAGTCGGGGTCGTTACCACTCAGCCACCACTGCTCTTTGGTTACTGCTCCTCTCGAATTGGGCTTACTGGTATTCACGATTCGTGATATATAGTCTTCCTGGATAAATGGGCTATCCTACACTATAACAATTTTTCAATTCTACCTAGTACAACAAACACTTTTCAGCTTTATAATAATTATTAGTACACATAAGTAGTTGGATAGCTGCTTTTCAAGCATGTTAGAAAAGATTGTAAATTTTAACCCCTGTGTCTTCTATCAAGTTCATGAAAAAAAATAAGACCACTCATTGTGACAACCGCCGACTAAAGCGCCTACTGTAATTTTATGTATCATCATCATCATCATTACAGCCGAAAGACGCCCACTGACACTGGACATAGGCCTCCCTCAAGTGTCGCCATACCGGCCGTCCGTTTGACATCGGATTCCGAATGTTATGAATGGTGTACAATAAAGAGTAAATCATTCAATGAATCTGTATCCCCAGCTATGTACAGAAGACAGACTGCAGGCGGGTCACATGACGCCGTACGCGCCGGTCGCGCAGCTGATCTCGGAGCGGTGCAAGTGCATCATCCTGGTCTACTCGCCGGAGTTCCTCAGCAGCCACGCTAACATCTTCTACAGAGATTACGCTCAAGCCGTCAGCATTGGTAAATCAATTATACTAGCTTTTGCCCCCTTGCTTAAAATATAACCTATTATTATTATAACCTAAGTCACTCAGGAATAAAGTAGCTTTCTATAGGTGAAAAATTTTTAGCAATCAGACCAGTACTTCCAGATTCCAGTACCTCCTCCTATAAACAAAAAAAAAAAACAAACTTTACTTTATTATAATATTATTGTAGATAAATATTAAATTATTTTTTCTTAAAAATGGGGGAAAAACCTTTGCTCCAACGCTAACAATACTTCTATATCGTGGGTGCGTTCACAAACATGTAAACTCAGTTACACAAGGCTCCCAGACCCAGAAAGAAAAACGGCATATAAAATATTCGTTCAGTGTGGGAAGAGACCCCGCGACGCGCAGCATAATATCTCAACCACTGCGCCAGTCGTGCCGCCTAATATTAAATTGAGTAAACATTGAGTACCTTACACACGGAACACGACTGGGTCTTAGTCGATAGAAGTCTGACATCCTCTTCCTCCAAGTACAAACAAATTGTTTAAGACAAAAAATATGAAATCGTTATTTGTGTACTGGTATGCTGAAGATCGTGGGTTCGATTCTCACCCAGGACAAATGTTTATGTGATGAGCATGATCATTTGTTCTGCGTCTGGGTGTTTTTTATCTATAATATGTATTTAGAAATATATGAGTATGTTTATCAGTTGTCTAGTACTCATACATAACACAAGCTCTGCTTGGGACTAGACGGCGTTGTGTGATAGTTATGGAATATTATTAAAATTTATTATTTAATTCTTTATTGTATGTACACATGGACATAACGACGTATGGAGATACAGACAGTTCACGTACAAAGGCGAGCTTAACTAAGGTTTCAGACAAGTGTTTTTGTTGGAACAAATGTAAAAAAAATGTAATGAACAATAAAGAAAAAAAAAAAACTCAGCGATGAGTTTTCTCCCAGCAAGCCTTAACCTTTATTGTTTTTGTTTCAGAGTCGAGGTCCCACAAGATCATCCCGATCATGTACCGCGAGTGCCAGCTGCCGTCGCACCTCGCGTTCTACCACAAGCTGTACTACAACGAGGAAGAACGCGCCATGTACGACTTCTGGGTGAAGCTCAAGCAATCGCTCGAGATCGCGAGACACACGCCCAGACCGCAATATAATAACAGGTCAGTCGAACTCACTAAGGTCGCCTTACTGTTCACGGACGCGTAGCTTCACAGACGCGTATTCGTCATTATACTTACTCTTTCGATGAAGCGGCAGCGGCGCGTCCTTAGACGTAGTTTTGTATGCAAGCATCACGAAAGCGTATATCAAACGTATAATGTACAGTACTAGTTTTTTATTTCACACTAGTGAAACATAAAAATAAATAAATAGATTATGTTACTCCACTGCATAGTAATACAGGTCGCGCGGTGAATTAAGATTGCTCGGTGAAAGTAGTGGGGGCAATCGGCGTATGTGTACAATAAATAGCGCACAGAAATTCTTAGTGTTAGGATTTTATTTTTAATTTCGTATGTTTGAACCTTAGTAACATAACTTATAATAACATTAGTTTTTGCTTGTAATTTATCTTGTAAGTAGGTAAATTTAGTTTTTATTTTTTAATTAAAATTAAAATAAAAAAAACATTTCGTTAGTTTCTTTCTTAACGTAACAATTCACGTCGTAAACCATTTTTCTGGCTTGCCGTTTTAAAACTTTATTTTTAACCATTTTTTTTACCACTACTTTTTTTTTTTATTGAGTAAAACTAGTGCTTGACTGCGACTTACTACTAATACGACAACACAAGCTGTACGCAACAGTACCCAAGTACAACAGTATCCAATGACACGCGTGAACGCAAAGCGGGAATGGAAAAGCAACTGATTTACCAATGACGTGTCGCCGTCGGCGCACACCCGCCCGCACGTCGCCAAATAGACCTTAGAATTGAATACTGCGCATGCCCCTTCCACTTTTGCCGAGCGATCTTAATTCAACGCGCGACCTGTACATTCGTAGTTGTTAATTTTAACAGTCAAAAATCAAATTGCAAAGTTCCATGGCTAAAATGGAAGGTGTCGAATAGAATAAACTATATTGTACACCAAAATAGTAATAAAACTTTTACACAAACTTAAATCTATTGGTACAATCAAAGACACTTCCGCCTGACCACAGCTAAGTTCATTTTTGCTTGCACTGGAAACGAAAACTTCAAAGGGTTTGGTTTGGCGCCGCGTCGCAGAAGTCAAGCAAAATTTTTTAAGTGATCGTTGACAGTAATATACACCAGTCAACCTTAGGGATGGACTGTAAGAACTTAAAATTAATGATGTATTAAAATGATTTATATGTGTTTTTTTATAGTATCTTAAATGTTGCAAAAGCGATTTATTATGTCTTATCTTATTATTCACAATGAAATGTTAATCCGAATATTCACCTTTACAGAATCAACAATGCAATGAACGGCTCTCTGCCACAAATCAAGATCGTGGAGCTGCCATCAAGCAAGAATATCCACGACTACATGAATGACAACAACAGTATCTTCCTGCCATCCGCACACAAAAGTATCTCCATGAATGACCTGGACTCCCTCAACGTAAATACTCTGACCGCTGACTGCAACTCCTTAAGCAGCATGAGCCAAAAAAGCGTCTCAAGCGGCAAAAAGAAGAAGAAAGTTAAAATATTTAGACGCTTCATGAAATATCTGAAAATAACTAAACCTGAAGAAGCTATCATGGTCGCTCATTAGTTGTTCTGCAACAAAGTTAATATAGCGTGTTATTTTTAAATAAGAATTTAAAAGTAATAACCAATGTAAAAAAAAAAATTAAACTTATAAGCAGAAACTTAAAACTGAAACCTGCTTAAAAGTTAATAAGAGAAGAAAAATGATGATAAACAATACTAAAATAGTGATTAAAAAATAAAATAGTATCGAAAACGAATTATATCGTGAGAAGAGGAGCCGGAAACGAAAGTCTGTTACAATTAATTCAGAATATGTTATTTTAGCGCTTTTTAGTGCTTGTACTTTGCATTAATGGTTCAAAGGTTTTGAACGTCAAATTTAATTTGTAATTAGCTTGTGTTCTGCGTAAACGAACTGCATAGCATAGCATAGTCAGCCTCATAATGTAGTGTGTCCCAGCAGTGGGACTGCTGGGACTCGGCCTCCTCTTTAGGAGAGGGAATGCGCCGTAATCCACCACGTGTGCCCAGTGCGGGTTGGTGGATGACATCGAATTTTTGGTTCTAGGACAAGCCGGTTTCCTTCACCGTTTTGAGAGCAGTGGTGATGAAATTACACAAATAAAGCGCCAGGCTGGGTTTGAACCCGCGACCCACAACTCTTAAGTCAGGGCCGTTACCACGCGGCCATCACGGCTCTCCAACGAACGAACTGCAACTACGTGAATAAAGTAGCTTTTCAAAATAACGCATGTGCCTCTATGTTATATTTCAAAGTAGACAGATTTTTATAATCATGTTACTTTTAGTATTTTATAAGTGAAATAATAATACGTTTTAAGAAGAAATGTTACTGGGAGCGAAAGGTCTCACGTAATGAAATAACTAATAACTGCTGGATACTCTCATGCTACAAAGACTAGCGACTCAACAGCTTTTTAACTGTAAAGTGGCTAGACGTACAAAAACAAAAAATCTCCGTTGTTGGACATAACATCGCTCAGTTAGTAAAATATTGGCATATCTACAATAAATGCAAATATAAATTTTAACGAGCTTAAAGTAAAAAAAGTAGTAGTAAGTATAAGCATCATTTTTGTACTATTCTTCTATTTCCTTTTGTTCTTTTATTATTATACATACATACTGTTAAATAAAGGAATAAATAATTTATATCCTTGAATATCTGTTATGGTATGTACTAGTAGAAATGTAGAATGAACTAAAAACTTCGTTCTATTATTTGCACAATCTTTGATCTTAGTTTCTGTAAAATATGAAAAATGTAGATGTGCCAATATTGCTAGGTGAGCGACATATAAAAAGCATATTTTTGTGATTGTTATTACTAAATAAAGTCTATTTATGGAAATTTTATGAAGAGATCAGTAGAAGGATAAGATAAGTCAAGAGAATCGTATAAGATTATACATATATCGTAGGTTTAATTGATTGTTTCAACTATATGGATAATGTATGAATTCAGCTACAAAAACATAATAATTTATTTTTGACTCGTAAAAATACTGAATACTGTTAATTAATTAATGTTATTACAATATTACCTATTAGTTTATTGCCTTGTAATTTATCAAAATTACGAACGCAGTTGGGAAGTTTGTTTTAAAATATTTGTATTCAGTAAACCCAATGGTTTTAACAGACTAACAAAAAATCAGGACATTCCCATGTCTTCTCATATTTTTTTTTTTTACAGTTATACTCATAAACGAAACAATTTTCTTTTGTAAGTAGTAAGTTGGATGTCTTTTGTAAGACCAAGAGAGCATTTAACATTTTTGAAGCATTCAACAGTCAAATGTGATTTTATACGATTTTATATAATAATATACATGTGTTCGCCTTTTTATAATGTTTACTGATTTTGTCAAATTCTTTGTAAATATATTGATACGTTACGTTAGCTATATTCGTATTTTATTTACAATTATTTTCCTTTAGTGGTAGGTATAAAAAAACAAAAAGTAGATAAAAAAATATTTATTATGGAATAATATCAACACTGTATATTCTTACAAGATGGTCATTCCCACAACTTGCCAATAACATTTTATTATCTTTATTATGCTTGAACGTTAGCCTTTTCACCGCCAAATGATGAGCCGCGCTGAAAATAAAACAAAAAATTATTATAAAAATCACAAAAAGATTTGGGCTCGTCCGGGATTTGAACCCGGGACCTCTCGCACCCTAAGCGAAAATCATACCCCTAGACCAACGAGCCGCTTGAAATACAAGTTGAAATTGTAGGTTGGATGGTCCTGTCGTTTCGTCACAAGAATAAAACTGAAAAGTATTTTGAAAAATAAAAAACATCTTGGCAAGTGCAAGTTGGACCTATTTTTAGGGTTTTGTACGGAACCCTCAGTGCTCGAGTCCGAATCGCACTTGCCCGGTTTTTTTTATTACCTTGGGCCTTATTATTAAAAAAAAAGTTTCAATGAATAACATTTTCAGACCAAGTCTTTATTGGTTTGTATTGTACTCGTAAATACCATTCCAAAGATAACACGATGGAGTTATCTTTTTGCGTTTAGCAGTTCCTATGGCCGCTATTGGACTTTATCATAAGATCAGCTCCATGGGACCATATTAATGCATTGTCATTGAAATGATATAGGTAACTTTCGACATCTATTAGCAAGATTTGCTGTCAAAGCTTTTAAAATAACGAAGTGATAAGTTTTCTTTTTCTTTTTACTGTTGATAGGTTCGCGCTTGATCACTGTATCACCTGATGTACAGCTGGCACCACGGATCTTGAACGCTCGGCGTCAGAGTGGGGATCGCTTTGCGCATTCCATACATTGGCTAGCCAATCGTCTTCGTTGTTAGATACATGCAGCAACGCGTGAACAAATGAGGAGTGACGTCTATGACGCGATGGCGCGGCGAGCCAATCACTGACACTCTCCGCCCCTGCGTCGCACTTCGCACCACTAAAGAGACCGAATATTTGACTTCTGCGCAAGTTTTCAAGATCCGTGATGGCAACTGTAAGGAAAGCGATGTGTTCGACGATGGAACACGCGTGTCGATGGCAACACTTATAAAATTCCATGCCTGGCCCAGTTTTTGACCACGGCAAGGCCGTCCACGCTTTCCTTGAAGTAACCTATTCAATCTTGACTGAAAAACGTTTACGTTAAAGCTATAATCAGGAAACAGAATCCGGTAGGAAATAGGCTAGTTTAGTTGCCGTAAAAAAAAATAATCAGTCTGTCCTTTACATTATTCAAAAATAAGGGACACTCATTTTTTTATTTGTAAATTAAACCAAAAATGACCAAGATATAGCCCATTAAAGTTACGTGTAACGTCACGCCATGCTGCATTTTTTCGCAAGGGTCAAAAAAAGAAAAAATACGTGTCCAATATTTTTTTATAATCTAAAATACGGACTAAATAAAATGTAATTATTTTTACTATGGAAACTACCCTCACAATAAATGGGATGTCCACCATGTATCGGTGGTGTAACTCCGTCTGGTGGTCCGATGATGGAACGGGCTTGGCCGAAGTTATATTAAACATATAGTTAGCGAGTTATATACACAAGGCTGTTTATCACTGAGTGACAAGTTTTTATCTTAGTTCAAGAGGTTAACTTGTAATAATTATGTAGTTAAAACAAATCAGTTCATACCTATTATCTAATTCTTGAAGCAAATTCCAGCCATCTTCTCCATAGTGGTATATCCTGACGGTGCCAGTTTCGAAGCCAGCGGCCAGTACTATACCATGTCCACTATATGGAGCAAAGTCTAGAGCTGTGACTGAACTGGGCACCTCTAGTGCTTTGCCTAGGAGACCGTAGTCGCCGAGGGAGGAATTTGAAGGGCCGGTTTCTGACCAGATGCATATCTGAAATGATGGAAGTGCATTATAGTTTTCTATGGATAAATGGCTTTCTAAAAGGTTTTTGAAATTTTTTGCATCCGCTGTTTATTGGGCATTACACAAAGGTGTCATATGACATAGCGTGTTTTAGTGTTAGCCCACGATTACATATTTTTTTTTAGAGGTGGGATATCATTAAATAACTTCTATGTTGGGTGGAGCGAGCAGTGTACCGGCTCGTTCACGAACTTGCCCTTGTGAGCGGTAGCTTAGCACGAGGCGGCGAGCGGTAAGATCTAAGTATGAAAATGTTTGAAGTACGCCACGAGACACTGCTCATAGCGCCGCGCGCCCGCTTACCGATGCCGCCGCGCTGCTCGCCGCTAAGACCGGAGTCGTGACCAGGCCAAGATTTTTACTAAGTAGAATCCCCTTCTTTCCTTTGAGTTATAAGGGCGCATTGACTCTTTCGCACAATCTTGCACTAGTACACAAAGCTCGCCGTACGAATCGATAGGAATAAAAAGCAAGTGAAGCTTGATTGCTGAAAACAATAGATTATTATAGTCTGTCTAAAAAGTCAAACGACTTGGGAATGTTGTATGATATTAACCTTCCAATCGTGGAAATTACAGACACAATAGAAAGACAATAAGTGCGCGAACGCCGGCGTTCGCTTGGGGTTTAATGAATCATGTAAAAATACTTATATTCGATACTTTTTATAAGGTTCATCTATTAGTAAACAATGATCAAAACTTGATTATTGAACCAGCGTTGACTACATCGGATTTTATTTTACTCTAATAATTACCCAAGTCGTTTAACTTATTAGACAGACTATATATTTTTATTTATAGATTTTTAATAGACATAGATTGTGGGTGACTCACATATATATATACAGTATACATACACTATACACGTACACAATAAATATATATTCACCTACATCTATTATGTCTATTTACACATTTATAATCAATATTTATATATTTCAAACACTAAACACAACATACAGAGAATAACGTAACGCATTGGACACGTGCATTGTCGATGACGCGCCGGCGACACATTTCCTTCTACCGCCGCTCTGTGACATTCGTTTCACACCAGTCACGATCTCCGCTGCGCGCTAGGCATACGTGCGCACGCGCCGATATCAATTGTAAACAAAATCTACCCGCGCTAACTTATCGTTATAATTGCAAGAACTATATTTGTTCTCATACTGTATACTCATTGCTGTTTTTACTTACTTGTGCCTAGCGTTATCGCCTTCAATAAACTGTGTTTATATTGTGTGTGAGGACATTATATCTGGAGATACGACGGAGAAAGGACATCCACCTACCCAGTAAGTACACTACGCACACATACCACCCAAACAACCAAATAGATTTTCCAATAAAAGAAAAAATCGTTACTACACACTCCTTTTTATATGGGAAATCATTCCACGACTTCTCTCGCGGAGCGGCGTGTCAGACATTTACTGACTAAAACCCGCTCCTGTTCCTTCTATTTAAAATAAACGTTTCTGATTTCTGATTATAGTAAACGCTATGTACGCCATAATCGTCATGTGCATTGGTCCTTTTGTTTTATTTTAAGATCGTTCAGTGGATGTGAAATGTATGTGATGTGGCTGTACTTTTTTTAAATAAATAAAACTCAATCAGTATAATTACGGAGACCATAAAAATATTGTATTTCCTCATATGATTTGACTTTAAAAAGACTGGCCCCTGAGTTTGTTTCGGTGCTTCTCCTCAGGGTAGTCAGCTAGGACACAGGAGCCTCATCTAGCTTAAACTGACGAAAAAAAAAACGCGTGTTTTTTTTTTAAACAAGCAATATAAATATTATTTATTAGTTCTGCTCAGTAATTGAAGCCATAACACGCAGCGCAGCGATAATCGCTCAACTACTTTGAAGGGTAGTTTAAAACTATTTATATTTACCTTCCCATCTCTCGAGCCGGTCCCAAACGCCTTACTATCGTGCGTCCACGCACAGCACCAGATAATCCTCGTGTGCACGCCATTCGTCTTGTCGGTGCTGGCGACCATGTCGAACAAGAGTGAACCTTGTGCCCGTCGGTATAAGGTCCACCGTCGGTCGCGCGACACTGACACCAAGTGTTGGCTGTCTGGTGAGAATGCTAGCTGGGTGACTGTCAGCTGGTGAGATATTAGTTTTTGAGTTTCTTGCCAAGTTGAGGTATCCCTGGAAAGAAAAATGATACTTTATAGTTTGTGATTTTTTCAATAAAAAGTTAGAAAACAGTCGCAGTATTTAACAATTTATTAGTAGTATTTAACATTATGTACACACACATAAAATAAAAGATAAGAAGGAAACAGAAAAATAGGTACAAAGGTGATGCTTATTTCTGTACAAATCTCTTCCAGCATACCTTAGAGTTAAAAAAAAAAAAAAACTTAAATTATTTAGACTAGTGAGCCAGTAAAACGCAAAATTGGTGCCCTGAAATTGCACGACGGGGCCGCGGCAGACCAAGAAGGAGATGGCGGGACGACTTGGATGTCTTCCTTGGGAATTGGAAAGAGGTGGTTCAAAACCGGGAACATTGGAACTCTAAAATGAAAGCAATCATCGGATTCCCAGAAATCAGAAATCAGAAACGTTTATTTCAAATAGACCAGTTACAGGCACTTTTGAATAGTCAAATGTCGGTCAGTCCAAGAAAAGTGAAGCTAAATTGCACGTTCCAAAGAGTAGGTCTCTATGGAGAAGAACGTGCAAGAAACTCCATGGACACTCTTTTAAATCGTATTGAGTTACATGAATCTTCGATTACATATTTCTTTTTTTGCTTCTATTATGTGAACACAATGAAGATAAGTAATAAAAATTAAATATTATGGTAACAATAAAAAAAGAAATTGAATAAGTCACTGGCAGCTAAGAGATGACCAGTCTCAACTGACGGCGCCCGTTCACGAGCATGACGCGTGCATCAGCCCCACTCAGCTCAACCATTTTGAAGGGAGCCAAATGACCCAATAACACATGCCACCATCAGCAAGACATTTTAGTGAGCATGACAATCTCTCAACTGCCATGCTTGTAGTGTAAAACAACTTGTAACCAAGTAAAAATGCTCCATGGTACTTCACATTCACAAAATTGAAAAAAAAGTGCTTCTACATTATACAATGCTATTATTTCCAAATGTAACACGTAATAAATCATAAGTTCTATTGAAATAAACAAATAAAATTTAAAAAAAAAATAATAATCCGAAAACAACAATAGGAAAAGGCCAGCAGCCTCTCTTCCAATATTTATAATTAAAATTTAAAAAAAATAAGAAATACAACTAATTCGTAGCTAATGACTGTGACTGTGGAGCAGGACCGGCATTCAGCCAAGCATTTTTATCGAGTAGATAATCTTCCAATTTATAATATGCTTGCCTACATAGCGTGCGTTTAATGCATGTTTTAAATTTTGACTCGTTTAATTGGAGAATTTCAAGTGGAATTTTATTATAAAATTTACACAGTACCCCATAAAAGAACTAGATACTTTAGCCAATCTGAATCGAGGTTGATCTAACTTGTCTTTATTTCTAGTGTTAAAATTGTGCCTGTCACTTATTTTAGTAAAAAGATGAATATTTTTCCTGACATACATAATATTTTCATAAATGTATTGACAAGGAACCGTCATGATGTTTATATCTTTAAATAGTTCCCTAAGAGAATCGCGCCTGCGAAGATTGTATATGGCTCTGATAGCTCTTTTCTGCAGAATAAAAATAGACTCAATGTCTGCAGCCCGTCCCCATAGCAGAATACCGTAAGACATGATACTGTGAAAATAACTAAAATAAACCAGTCTCGCGGTATGTATATCAGTAAATTGACGGATTTTTCTGACAGCATATGCTGCTGAGCTAAGCCGTCCTGCCAGAGATGTTAAATGAGGACCCCATTGTAGCCTCGAGTCGAGCGTGATTCCCAGGAAAACCGTGTTTTCTACGAATTCAAGTTTCTCCCTGTTCAATACTATTTCCAAATCATTACTTTTAACATTCGGTAACGCAAATCTTATGCACTTTGTTTTTTTCCCGTTTAATACTAAATTATTGACAGTAAACCAGTTTTGGACCTGCTGCAGAATGTAGTTTACGTCATCAAGATGTGTGGAGCGTCTATTTATCTTAAATATTAAGGAAGTATCGTCAGCAAACAATACTACATGTGGTTGTTTTTTCAATAAATGCGGTAGATCATTAATATACACTAGAAAGAGGAAAGGACCCAATATAGAGCCTTGTGGTACACCCATTTTGACTTCTAAGCCCTGTGAATTGACACCATTTATTTGAACTTGCTGTTGCCTGTCATTTAAATAGGATTTCACTAAGCTTAGTGCAAGTTTACCTAATCCGTAATGTTCTAGCTTTAAAAGTAAGGTTTCATGATTGACACAATCAAAAGCCTTTGAGAGGTCACAGAAAATTCCAATAGCATCTTGGGCTTCCTCCCATGCTGCAAATATGTGTTTTAATAAGGTGACACCAGCGTCAGTCGTACAACGTCCTTTGGTGAAACCATACTGCTGTTCGTGTAAGATCTTATTGATGTTAAAATGAATAAGCATTTGATTGAGCATAACTTTTTCAAAGACCTTACTGAAAACCGGCAACACAGATACAGGTCTATAATTATTGGTGTCATTATGGTCGCCGGATTTAAATAGAGGTATAACTTTACTGAATTTCATTAAATCTGGAAAGACTCCTTGGTCCACGGTCTCGATTATAGACGCACAAACTTTAACAGACATTCCCCATAGGTCCTCAGTTAATTTTATTTTTATTTGCCGGAAAGCCTTTATGACTGTCATAGGGTTTATATGTTTGAATTCAAATTCAACCGGACAGCCTGGCACGTTTTCTTTCAATAATGTAATTGAGGCCTCTGGCGAGGAGTTTAAAGCTTCCGTTGTCTTAAGAGGTATGTTGGTGAAAAAATTCACAAACTCTTGGGCTACTTCTATGTTAGAACTTATGGGACCATTGGCAGTCTCCAATAAAAAATCCGAGTTTCGTTCCTTATTTCTACCAGTCTCACTATTAATAATTTTCCAAACGGTCTTTATTTTATTGTCAGCCAATTTGATTTTTTTGCTAATGAAAAGGGCCTTCGCTACTTTGCAAATTTTTCTAAAGAGTTTAGAATATTTATTTACATACTTGTTAAAGCTTTCAGAGTTAAAAAATGGCAATCCCGCAACCCTTACCAAGTTATCGGTCCACGGTCGTTGCTCGCAGAAAAAATGGTCGACGGGGACGAAAGGTTCTGGTGACGACCACGTATCGGAAGACGCAGCGTTGGAAGGTCTCTTACAAAGTAGCAATATCTCACCATATAAGCACAGCGGCATGTTCGGGCGTGGTGGCCTTGCAGGCGGAGGCGAGCAGCGCGGCGTCGGGGCTGGCGGCGAGCGCGAACACCTCGTAGCCGTGCCCGTACAGCTTCTGCTCCTCCGGCCACAGCGTGTTCTGCATCAGGGTCTCTTCTGTTGGTGGCTCTGGAAATATTTGTTGTTAAGCTCGCGCTTGACTACTATCTCACCTGATGGAAAGAAATGATGTGGTCGACGATGGAGCACGCTTGCCAGAAGTAATAACTTATTCACTCTTCAGGTTGTAGAAATCACAGACTCTTGTATGGTGTAATTTATTTCATCACCGTGAAAACTGTGAAGGAAAACATTGTGAAGACCACCAATTTACACAGGAACCGCTTGGTGGATTACGGCCCATTTCCTTTCCTAGAGAGTAGGCTTGAGTGCTATCAAAAAGGCTGGTTATGTTATGCTAGATAATAGTGGATAAAAAACAAGAGAAAAAGAGTATGGTGAAAATAATTAAACGAGTTTACAGGGTTGACTGGCCAAGGGACAAGAGATCACAATGAACCACGTTGATTAACAAAATGTCGCCTCACCCGTCATATCAATGGGCACGAAGTACCCGTCGTTGTCATCGTCTCCGTCCTGGTCTTCGTCTTCTCCGATGAACACAGCTTTGTTTGACAACCCGAGTGATGGCACCGCTGCACCCTCCGGACCTGGAACATTATTTTTAGAGGTTTTTGTTAATGATTTATTGTTGTTACGCCGTGAAACTTCAACACGCCATACTTTCGATGAAATCAAGAGTACCATCAAATCATTAAAACGCATTGCTGTGCAAAACTTCTAGAATGGGTACGTACCCAGGTCTGGCAAGTTCTAGAAAAGTCCACCATAAAGTACCTACCACTATTATTATTAAATACGGTTAGCAGGCGGTTGATAAGAGAATTTGTAAGCGGTATAAACAACGAGGCGAAACGCTTAGTTCGATTGTTAGTAATTCAAATGTAATTTTCATAACATTTATTAGTTATGTTTTTTGTTGCCAATATGGAAGAAACGAAACCATTTGCTTTGAAATTGTTTTCAATTGGACTCTAAAAAAAAGATGACTAAAAAAGTCCAATTTAAAAATAAATACATTTGCAATTTTTACTGTCTGTCCCACATACCCCAAAGATTTATTTTATCGTACTCTACTGCTGAAAATAGACATCAAAATTCAACAAACTAGATTTATAATCATCCAAATACTTCTTACCTTTCCTATCTTCTTCAATAACCTCTCCAGTAATATTCCTAAAGTTGTGCACAAAGTTGTGCGGCGCTCGGAAAACTCGTATCACTTTCTCCTCAGCAGCTGATGCGAAAGTCGTGCTGTTGATCAGTGCGAGAGACGATAAGTCGTACCCGTGGACTTGGGGACGAGCTATCTCATGCCATTCGATACCTAAGGACAAGTATAACAAGAGAATAACAATCAAACCATTTCATTTTTTTTTTGTGGAATACTCTGCCGGAGTCTGTGTTTCCTGATAGCTACAACCTAGGGGTCTTTAAGTTAAAACCGAATAGGTTACTTCTAGGCAAGCGTGCTCCATCGTCGCTTACCATCAGGTGAGATGGTGGTCAAACGCCAGCCTATCAATAATAAAAAAAAAAAACTAGCAGTTTTCTACCTAAGTAGGGATGAATCAATTTACATAGCATTTTCTCAATGAGGTTAGGGTCGGTTCCCAGTAAAACCAAATACAGTAGGGTACCAGTATTTTATATGGCTATGTAGCGACATCTACGCCAATGATTCAAAATCCTGTATCGCGATATTAGGGCCAAAACCGCGTTAAGCCGACGCCCGCACGGTCCCATACAAAAGTGCTCCGTTGTGGGCACTCGGTTGTGGGTGACTCGCGCGGGCATCCATCGCGGGGAACCGGGCCCCAGGCACGACTACATGCACACCGTAAAAGTTGAACTAGCAAAACTACTAAGGTAATAATCCTGTTTCACAGAACAGATTGCTGTGATACAGGATATTTAATAGAAACAAAAAATACCGTGAACGGACTTCCACGGAGCATGCACCCGGGTGGTCTGATCAGCGGAGACGCTCATGAGGTATCTTCCCTCTCGCTCCCACCTCACATCCTCTACCGCACTGAAGTGGCCCCCACAAACCGCTGATGACTGCCATTGTCCTGTCTCCTGAAAATTAACATAGGACTAGCTTTTTATGTGTCATTCACTTAGGTGTTGTCTACTATTTAACTAATAAAAACACTACACTAATATTATAAAGAGATAAAGTTTGTTTGTAGGTTTGTAGGTTCAGTTGCTAAAATTTGTTTACTAATAGAAAGCTGCTTTATTCCTTAGTGACATAGGCTATTTTTATTTAAGCTAGCGAAGCTGCGGGCAAAAACAAGTATTGTACCTATAAAAGCATAATAATAAATTTTATGAAAAACTTACCTTACACTGCTCCCAGATATGAAAGGATCCATTATACCCATGTGCCAAGAACGAGTTCCCGGCAGGTCCAAACCTGCTGCCGTAGAACCCGAGCCCGTTCCCCCCCACTTCCCCCACTCTCACTCGTTCCACCCAGGCGCCTTCACCTTCTCCTCTTTCTGGGGAGGACTCTGGCTCCCAGATGATGACTGTCTTGTCTAGAGAGGATGACAGGAGGCGATAGATCGGCTTCTTGTTAGTTTCTGGAAGAAAAAAAAACTGTCCTTATTTTAAAACTTATTTTGATGCTAAACTATCGTAGGAGGCTTCTCGTTCGCCTATCTTCCTGATTCTTTAGATATTTTATTTGAGATACCAAAATAGACTGCTGTTGCACATCGGTGGTCCAATACTATAGTGGCAATGCAACCTAACTGAACCTAACGCATATTTCTTTGTATCGTATAACAGAGCATCGCATCGCGAACGACTCCCCAATCATACCCATACCTTCGCTGTTCACACACTCGCATGTGTGTGAGTCTATAATTCCTCGGATATATAAACTTTATTAGTTAATCTTTTGTTTATAATTTTATGTCCTGCACATATAACTCCAAAAACATAAAACAATTTCAAATTATATTTCAAAAACAATTACTGAAGTACAATTTAGAGTATGCAACCCCAACATGAGTATTAAGGTTTGTTTTTTTTGGTTGATAGGTTTGAGTTGACCGATCTTACCTGATAGAAAGCGTTTTATCCATACATTTTAAATGGCAACTAGACGTGTAGGACAACATAAGTCCCACGCCACGCGATGCGACTTTGCGTATAACCCAGGCATCGCCCACGTGTAGGTACGTCGGTCAAGTGTACTTCGCGCTTTACATTTCGAGAAACTGTATACATTTTCTGTTTCCACAACCTACCTCCAACCGGTCCTGGCTGCCACTGCACCCCATACACCCACCCCTCATGCCCCGCGAGCACCGCATCTAACTTCACGCACCAGTCCTCTCCGTACGCCGGGAACACTTTCTGTTCCACCTTGATGCCCCTGGTGTACTGCTGGTCTACATGCTTCTCTATGCGCCAGACGCGGATGTACGTGTCTTGGGAGGCTGACGCGAGGAGTATTGTTGATTCGTCTATGAAAATAGAGGGGGAAATTGTTTGAAAGTTATTACCAACAACCTTACAGCCACTAGCCTCATGCTTGAACTAGCGCACCGAAACGATTCTGTCAAATAGCCGAGGTACCTTCGCGGTCATTTCTGCCTGATCACTTTAAAAAAAATTTGCTTGAATCCTGCGGCGCGGCGTCAAACCAAACCCTTTGAAGTTTTCGTTTCGAGTGCAAGCAAAAATGAACTTAGCGGCGGTCAGGCGGAAGTGTCTTCGATGGTACGGGGAGCGGGGTACTGCGTTCTGATCAGTCGAGACATCAGATCTATATGTCATATGTGTTGACAGACATGCGTCGCCTGTTATTAGACATCTAGTGGCTGTAAGTGTAAGGTCATTGGGTATTACAAATGTTTTTGATTTATTTAATTTTATATTTTTTTATTTTTGACGACTGTTGTTGACAAATAAATTCAATTGAGAAAATTCTTTCACAGACATAAAATTGTGTATAAAAAAGTGGTATTACGGCTATTACAATGTTGAGTGACATAATTTATGGTTGTGATATATGACTGTATCACCTGAGCATAGTCACAGGAATAATATAGTTCTTTAATAAAATTATGTTGTTATGGATCAGAAGTTTAAGATTGCCTCAGTATATAAGGACAGATGCTGTTTGAGACAAAACCCTATGCTATGTGTCTAGTGTTTGTTTGTGTCAACCATAAGTTACACTACCCTGTTTTATAGTTAATTTCAAGTATAATAAACTAGCTTTTGCCCGCGACTTCGTTCGCATGGAATGAAAAAAATGACTTCCGGAAATTTCAGTACTGAATTGATGCCGACTCTTGACCAATAGATGGCGCTGTATGTCCGGAATAAATTTTATTTTTTATTTTATTTTTTGCAATAAAAACTATCCTATGTCCTTTCTCAAGTACCAAACTATGTCTGTACCAAATTTCACACAAATCGGTTCAGTAGTTTAGGCGTGAAGCAAAGACAGACAGACAGACAGAGTTACTTTCGCATTTATAATATTAGTTTGGATTACGATAAAACACAGCAATAAAAGCATTAAAATAAAGTTCCCAACATACTTACCAACATCTTGAACATCCAGCCCTCGGACCCAGTCCTCATGTCCGGCCAACGTATGAACCCTGTGGTACTCCTCACCAGCAAACACATGTATCTTATGGTCATCCAGTGCACAGAAGAGTATAGGCTTGTGAGACGTTGGTAAGATGTGTGCGTACAGCGTCAGGCAGAGACCCGAGTTCAGATTTATTGTTTGTTTATGAACTGTTACATCTGAAATCAAAATAAATAAACTTTTGGTTTAATTTGAAAGTTATGTACAATGAATAAATAATTTATGCTAGCAGCATCATAAAATTATTTATCCGTTGTAACTAGAGGGATGTAGTTTCCTCTGGCAGTCAAATAATAATAATTGTTAATAGTGTAAACACATGCATTTGATCAGCTTAATAATAAATTGACTTGGCTTGACCTTTCAGATACCGTCAATTTGAGACACAATAGTGCGCGAACGCCGGCGTTCGCTTGGGGTTTAATTATTTAATGTAGCTAAAAACTAGCTAAAGAAAAGAGCTACAAAACAAACCATGTTTTCCTAAAATAATAAAGGCTTTAGAAATATGTAGCCAGATATTTTAATTAATGTTAGCTATAGCTTTACTTATGTTAGTTAATCTATACAAGGAGTATTGTGTTGCCTAGCAACTGTATTGTGGAGGTCTGATAGCCACCCCCGAGCTAATTAGGAATAGGCTAGTGATAATTTTACTTATTCTTTTTAAGTGTCATTTTATTTATTAAAATTATATTCATATTCCCTCTCCTACAGAGGAGGCCTGATTTCCAGCAGTAGGAATCAGGAATCATCTCAACAGAAGATTTAAATAAAGTTATAATTTTGTGCAATAATATTAAATTAATATTTACCATCTTTTCTTTCCCAAACTCTAACGGTACAATCAACAGAGCCCGTATAAACCAGTAACTCATCTCCATTGTAAGTCCCATGAATACACGTAATGCCATCCGCATGGCCCGCAAGACTGTTTGTTACTTTCCATACTCCATTTACCAATGTCCATATGGCTGCCGTTTTGTCCGCTGAGCCAGAGATGAGTTCTGTACAATTACCATCTGGTTTGCGGAGCCATTTCACTGTATTTACTTGTGAGCGGTGGTGGCTGAGTACCGTTAGAGGGTCTTTGCCTTTGAGATTCTGTAACAGAGGAGTATTTATTATAATTTTTGCAGCAAATTATAAGTATGCCATTGTATATATTTATTGTCCCTATAAATAAATAAATATATGATTTTCATTTTCTTTGCTTAGGGACCAATATTATATTTTAGTTGCTGTTAACACGTCAGGATTTAACTCAACCATCAGAAGGCCTCAGAAACTTAAGAAACAAAATACTCTTACCGTATCATAAATAACAACAGAGTTCGTTGCACCAAAACAAATGAGTCCCTGGCCATTCCAGTCGATTATCTCCGGGGTGCGATTGCAGGCTACAGACGTATACAATTGCTCCACCTTTACTTTCATTGTTTTATCATTTATTACAGTAAATAAACAATTTAAAATTGATTATAAACAAGAATTTACTCAAGCAGTGCGAATTTTAAGGTTATATTAAACATATGGGTTGACACATAGTAAATGCGATGCGTTCGATAAATGGATTTATTATTTTTGTAAAGCGATTGCTTATCTGGCTCACTAAAACATAAACATGAGCTAAATAAAAATACATAAGTAAATTGAAGTAACATTCTACTCAGAATTAGTAAATACGTATGTAAATAATTTATGGGAAATCATTTGAATTTATGAGTAAAGTTTTTAATCTAGAACGCATCTATATCTTGGTTGGCGGCAAAAATGACATCAGGTAAAGGTTGATTGATGGCAAAATGTCAGTTTTATTTATTTTATTTTATTAATCCGAATCTCCCGAACTTGTTGCCACTTGCTTAGTGGTATTTGATGTGAAGTGAATAAATACAATCAATAACTATGCCGGAAGTAATGATATGTGGTATACCGGTCACCTTTCCGTTTGAACCTTATGAAGTTCAGAAGGTGTACATGGAACGTGTGATTGAAAGCCTGCAGAACAATACCAATGCATTGCTTGAGTCCCCCACTGGTACAGGAAAGACCTTAAGCTTATTATGTTCGTCATTAGCTTGGTTACTAGTGAAAAAGGCCCAGTTGCAAATGAATGCACAAGTAGGCAATTTTTCGGAGCATAGCAATTTCAGTGGGGCTCTAAAAGACACGTTAAAATCAGGAGCTGGTAAATCAAAGGACAGCACGTCGTGGGGAATGCCTAAAATAATTTATTCATCAAGAACCCACTCACAGTTGACACAGGCTATGCAGGAGTTGAAGAGATCCAGCTATAGGCATGTAAAGGCTACAGTTCTGGGTTCGAGAGATCAGATGTGCATTCACCCAGAAGTGTCCAAAGAAACCAACAACATGAATAAAGTCCACATGTGCCAGTTGAGAGTAAAATCCAGAACTTGTCACTTTTATAACAATGTTGAATCAAAGAAAGAAGACAGAGCTGTGAAAGGTGATGAAATATTGGACATAGAAGATTTAGTAACAGTAGGAAAAAAACTAAAGTGTTGTCCTTATTATTTATCTAAAGAATTAAAACAGGATGCTGATATTATATTCATGCCTTACAATTATATCCTAGATCCAAAATCAAGAAGAGCTAATGGAGTAGAACTCCTGAATAATATTATTATTTTAGATGAAGCACACAATGTAGAGAAGATGTGTGAAGAGTCAGCATCCCTGCAGATTCGGACAACAGATGTTGCTTTATGTATTGACGAGATTACACACGTCATGAAATCTTTTAGTGAGACTGCTGGCAATGAAGATCAAATGGATATGACAGTAGACTACCAGCCAAAAGATTTCACCTGTGATGACTTGTGTATTTTAAAAGAGATGATGCTGGCATTAGAAAAGGCCATTGATGAGATTTCTGTCGGCAATGAAGGTAGTACTTATCCTGGTGGATACATATTTGAGTTGCTATCAAAAGCTGAGATCAAAGATCATAATCAAATGGCAGTCATCACTATGATTGAGAATCTCATACAATACTTGTCAACAGCTAGTGCATCACCTTTCCAGCGCAAAGGTGTTGGTTTGCAGAAGATAGCAGATTTACTTAATGTGGTGTTCAGTGGAACAACACATGCTTATAAGGAGAGAGTTAAAATGTGCTACAAAGTTCATATCCAAATAGAAGATAAGAAGAATAAAAAGACTGACAGTTGGGGAGCTCTAAAAACTGCCACTAATAAAACTGCTGAAAGAGTTCTAAGCTACTGGTGCTTCAGTCCAGGTTTTGGAATGAAGCAACTTATAGAACAGAATGTCAGAAGTATCATTTTAACCAGTGGAACCTTAGCTCCACTAAAACCCTTAACATCAGAGCTGGGTATCCCAATAGGAGTACAATTGGAAAATCCTCATATAGTTAAATCTAACCAGATTTGTGTTAAAATAATGAGTCAAGGTCCTGATGGTGTAATGCTAAATTCTAATTATCAGAACAGAGATAACCCTAAATACCTCTCATCCCTAGGTAGAACGATACTTAGCTTCTGCCGTGTAGTACCAGATGGCCTGCTAGTGTTCTTCCCATCATACCCCATAATGGCAAAGTGTCAAGAAGCATGGCAAAATGAAGGGATCTGGTCAAGCATAAATAATATTAAGCCAATATTTGTTGAGCCTCAGCGCAAGGACACTTTTAATGCAATCATAAGTGACTATTATAGTAAAATAAGTGATCCCAGTACAAGAGGAGCCTGCTTCATGGCTGTGTGTAGAGGAAAAGTGTCTGAAGGTCTAGATTTTGCTGACATGAATGGCCGAGCAGTTATCATTACAGGATTACCATTTCCACCACTGAAGGACCCAAGAATCATTCTGAAGAAAAAATATTTGGAAGAACTGAGAACCAAGGATAAACAATTCTTATCAGGAGATGAATGGTACTCTTTAGAAGCAACAAGAGCTGTAAACCAAGCAATTGGGCGAGTAATAAGACATCAAAATGATTATGGAGCAATATTACTTTGTGACAGTAGGTTCAATAGTCCTAAATTGAAGAACCAGTTATCTGCATGGTTGCGAGACCATATCAGTGTCTCAAATAAATTTGGGGAGACTGTGAGTGAAATCTGCAGGTTCTTCAAAAATGCCGAATCTACATTGCCTTCCCCGAGGCTAAAACCATTGCTTCCAAATGAGTCTGGAGGTCGAGACAGAGATACTGGACCAATCCATGTTAGTGGTGTAGCGTTCCCAGTATCTAACACAAGAGCTGTATCAAAATCTTCAAATAAAAAGTCAGTAAGCCAGTATCCTAACTCAAATGAGGTCTATGCTGATTTTTCTATGGATTTTTACAAAAATGCTAAAGCTTCTGCATATGTGAAAGAATTTAAACCGAATACTAATAAGGATCTCTTTAGTGCTATAGATCAAGATGACACTCAGCAATCTCCATCGCAGTCCTTGGTAACCATACATAAGAGAGCTGCGGATGTCAGTTTAGTAAATAATATAGTCAGTAAGAAGAAAAAGTTGAAAATAAAACCGTTTGGTTTTGAAGAGAACTTGAATGGTGAGAAATCAAGTGAAGATCAGTCAAGAACAGTTGAAAAAGTACCTCCTGCTTCATTAATAGATTTTGTGAAAGAAATTAAAGTTCTCTTACAAACTGATCAGTATAAGGAGTTTCAACTCTCCATTTCAGCTTACAAGAAAAGTGGTGATTATGAAGCTTTTTTAAAGGTTTTGTCTAGTTTATTTGAAAATAGTAAAATGTTATATTTATTCAAAGGCATGAAAAGGTTTCTGAAAGAGGAACATAAGGTGACATTTCAAGATTATTGTGATAATGTGAAATTAAGTAGTTGACAACTCGATTTATGTAATACTTAAATTTAAAAAATATAATTTATACACTATTTATGTAAACATCTGCTAAGAAATAAAATTTAAAGCTTTTAAAACTGTTTTTTTTTTTAAATTATTAATTTAAACTTCATGTACAACGAGTGGTTGTACATTGGCAGACTTCACCAATAAGGTATTCTCGACCAGTCAACCTTTGGGTTAAAAAGATAACACTGGTAGGTGTGCACAATAAATTAAAGATATTTCAAATAAAATGAAGTACCTAACCTACCATTGTTTTTTTTGAATGAATACCATTATTGTTTATACTAACATTTATTATTTACTTAATACATACAACTAAAAAACATTCTTAGGGGCTTCATTGATCTTACTGGCAATCTCTACAGAGTTTATTCTCAAAATAGTTTGTGGTGCTCTTTGGAAATTGATTCTCATGAACTGCTTCCTTCTCTTCTTTTTGAAATGCGTTCTGGTGTGAGACAGGCCCTTAGAAATGACTGTAGCGATTACTTCTACAAGCCCAGGCTGTACTAGAGGTCGGCCAATCAGTGAGAACTCTTTCGTGCCAGCTAGTAAAACTTTGTCGAGTTTAATCTTGTCCCCAATGGTGGGAGGCCAGAACCCTTCGATGACAAGTAAATCCCCATCCGTTACGCGCCATTGTTTACCTAATAGATGGACAATAGCAAAATTTCTTGAGGCGTTTTTCTCGATAAGGTTATTGCATTCGGCTATCACGTCTTTTGTTGTTTCAGGAACAGATTTGGACTCTATAGGAGCCAGATGTGTCATAAATCTTGATAGGACTCCAGCTGAAACATAGAAACTGTTTATATAACAAAAATAACATTGGAATAATTAGTGTTATCAAAAAACTGCATGAACTCATCTCACCTTGACTCCCACTGAATACATTGGCAAGTCTTTGCAAGCCTGCTCTTATAAGAGCCATGTTTGTTTTGTTTTCTTATCTTTTATTCTTAAAAATTGTTAAATCTATTATTTTTGCTAATGAAATCTTGCCCACCACATAACCTACAAATCGTGCACCACAGATTAGAAAATGGCTTATTTTGACAGTGACACTGTAAGTTTCGTTCGGTAATAATGTTTAAGGATTGTTATAATTATAGTTAGTTTAAGTGTCAGAAAACTGAAATAATTAGAAACCAAATAATTTATTCGTATAAAAGTAGAGAACTTAAAATATCACTTCAATTAAAAGAGATATTACTGAAACTATTTCAATTAAAGTTTATCAGGCTCTGAGAACAGAAAGATGGCGTTACTAGTGTAGGTACCTAAACATATTGCTGCCACAGAGCAATCCATACTAAGAAGCTTGATTAGAAATCGGGAGATGGCAGGTTTTTCAAAAATCATGATGTTCAGTGTATGGTTTTACTATAAAGTATCTACATATCTGTGTATTGGAATAGTCAAGTAGTGCCGAATATTAGAGTCTGGAATATTAGACAGATCCAGTATTTATCCTGGCATTTCCACATCATAAGCAACAATAATTTTATCATTCGCTTAACGCATCCATTAATCCATTTGACTTATTTTTGTTTACTTTATGAGAAAGACGTTGCCTATATTTACCATAAATAAGATTGTACTATGTACTTTCGTTTTGCTATTAAAAGTAAGGAGCGAAGAAGTTTCCTGGTCGGGTGAGGACGACACACTTAGTCAGATTATACATTTTTATTACCTACTTTAACATTACGTAATACCTATGTACTTGTTTTGAACTGACTGTTATCTTAGGAGACGTGCACGTGGTTTTGAAGCGTTACGTCGGGTGTGTGACCTCTTGTCACTAGATAAAAAAAACGACGTTAACGATATTGTAAAAGAATAATATTGTGTGTACACTACTGGCAAAAAAAGATTTCAATGAACTCAGACACACAATACGGTTTGGGTTTAACATTCAGACCATATCAGCGTGTTCATTAATTGTCGAAAAACTAATGTTCATGCGGTACGTGCGACGAGCGCCAAGTGTATTGAAGCTGTCAGAGTAAAGTTCGCGGTAATGCGCTCAATGACATCCTCGGCTTAGCTTTCATCCCTCAGCAAAACACTTTATTTATTATTCTAGGTACAGACTCCACAGCCGTCCGCTGATGGATTACACTAAAGTCTCAGTAAATTCACGTCGGTCCACATTCAAAAATCCAGCTCTATTCATATGCCAGTTACTTGATACTTCAGCTCAGCGCTCGGGTTGTTCCGTCGAGCTTCGGGAGCTTCGGCGGCGTCTGGGGCGCGTTGCCATGGCGACGGGCGGCACGCGGCGCGCTCGGCAGGCGCGAGCGGCCGCGGCCGAAAATAAACACGAGAGCGACGCCTCGCGGACTTGTTGTGGAGCGAGGGGACACGCCACCGGCCGCGCCGGGGGTGTGCGCCCCGTGACCTATGTAATTATCGTTTCAGGTTTCACCGGAGACGTATTGGATTATTCCGATGGGCTTTTCGTATTCTTATAGGATATATTTTAGCGTTGCGAATATTCAGAGCTTGCTGTTCTCTATAAGTATATAGAATGTTGGCCAAGCTGTGAACGTTCGCAGGTTCGGGTGGTTAAGTACTAAGTCAAGAGTTATTTGCTGTCGACGAATCAGTTAAAAGCGAGTTCTAACGCGGGATTTTCCAAGAAGCGTACAAAGTTGCCAGGGAAGGCTCGGCCGGCCGCGGCGCGGCGGCCTGGGGCGGGGGTGTGCTCGGTCGGGCGGGAGCCGGTGCGCGCGCACGGCTCCCGCGTCAGTCGCTGGGCGGCGCGCGGCCGGCTCGCGGTCGATAGCTGCACGCTGGCACGGGCACGGCCATGTTGCGCGACGCGTGCACGCGCGAGCGGGCTCGACGCGCTGCCGAGTGAGTGAAGTGTTGTGGTGTGGACACCGGCCCCTTCCCCGCGCCGCCACGCGCGGCGCTGCCGCCTGAGCTTTCGGTCAGTATCTGTGGCCAGTGCGAGTGACCCCGGCCGCCAGCAGTCTCCAGCACGCAGCACCACCAGGCTCGAGCTGGCGACGCCTCTGACAACAGCTCGTTTGCACGCTGTGATCCGATTCGTGAATATTTACGGGTGAATGCGCGTGACGTTTAGGTACGGTGTACACACGTCCTCTAGTCGTGCTAGTTTCTTCGCCCTCACAGCTCCGATATACAGGAGTAGATAGAAATGTTAGGTTAGGACGGCGGGTAGTGATTACGCGCGAAGGAATCCAATATCGTGGAGAGGTACGATATGAAAGTGTGGCAAGGTGTGTGCTCTGGAATATAAAGCAAACAGTTTCTAATTAATTTTGAGATAGCATCTTGAATTAAAGGCGATATTGGTAAAGTTTGGCGGCAGCTAGGAGCGACGGTGAGCGTGGGGAGATCGCTTCATTTACATTTATAGGTACGATACTGAACTAGGTTGGTAATGAGTACGCGTAGCCCTTCGTAGCCTTTTGTAGTACTTCGTAGCGCTTCGTAGCACCGTCTACGAGTTTTATGTCGTTCGTAGCAGCTCGTAGCAGGCGTAGCTAATGAAAGCTGTCGGTTACGGAAATATGATAATTACGAGTTCATAATCACGTGTTTTTGACTACAGTATGATGTTTTACATATAAATATGTAATCGAGCTTCGGAAACCTTTGCCCCACGCATTAATACCATAGAGTCTAAAATGTAAAACACGTGTTCAATTTGTTTCTTCCAAATCATTTGAACCACGTTATACAAAATGCCTCGAGGTTACAAAGTATTGGTATGTGAAATTTAGATGAATTAATAAAACATATATACTAATAAACTCTGTTAAGGTTGTTACTATGTAAGATTTTGATTGTACTAGGTAAAAATAGCCATCATGGGCATAACGATTGAGCTTATGCCTTAGCTACCGATAATGATGAGGCAAACTTATCGTCTGCCTTATCTTTTAACCGGATCTAGGCTCATAATTATCATCTTAGGTGTACTTGAAAGCCTTATATACAAGCTAGCTGTGGCCAGCGGCTTCGCCTGTGTGATAGTAGAAATTTAACCCAGGGGAATATAAACCACGGATAAAGAGTATTATATGTGCTATTCTAGGACATTTTCTACCCGTGTACCTAGTTCCATCAAATTCCGTTCTGCCATTCGAGCTTGAAGAAGCTACAAACATACAAACTCAAACTTTCGCTTTTATAATATTAGTGTGATACTAGCATCTGCCAGCAGCTTTGCCCGCGCGAATTTAGAAAATATATGTACCTATGTGCAGCTATGTACGTATATTGGTAAAAGGATTTAAGGAATTCATTTAGTACTTTCAGATATTACACACTTCATACTGTCTTTATGATTTTACTAGCTTTTTCCCGCGTCTTCACCCACGTACATAAGATATAAGCTATATTTATATGCTATTTCAATCAGGAATATAGCATCTTTCTATCGGTGAAAAAATTTTAGGAATCGGACCAGTACTTTCAAAGATTATCTTCTACAAATAAAAAAACAAACTTTACCTCTTTATTATATTATAGACTAGCTTTTGCCTGCGGCTTCGCCCGTGTACATAAAATATAACCTATGTCACTCAGGAATAAAGCAACTGTCTATTGGTGAAAAAATTTTAGCAATCGGACCAGTACTTCCAGAAATTACCTCCTACAAACAAAAAAACATGTAGATATTATTAAGTGTAGATGCAGATGAAATATATAGATATTATTATAATATAGATAGATAGATGATAGATAAGTGTAAGTACATTAATGTATGTATAGATGGTGACAAAATGAATAAAAATCGGTTCAGGAATGAAGAGAACCAAATTAATAATGCGATATTAATAAATTAATAATATAGTGATCTGTAAGTCGCTTCAGTACTTGACAGGCTCAATTATTGATATTTATTCTGTGAAATGTTAATCATGGCGTGAAAAGGGAATTTACTCGTTCCTTTGATTGATATGGATTTATAAGTATCTTAAGGCGGGTTTCTGAATTAAGTATTTTCAGTTAAGACCGTGTCAAACTGTACTTAAATGCCAAATTTGGACAGGTTTTCAAGCTAAGAGTTTGAGAAATACTCAACTTCAAATGCTTTAATCAGAAATTGGGGGATATTATATAATATACAAACTGTTTAATAAACTTTAAAGGTTTTAGGAAATTCCGCCTCAGGTTTCCAGTTTACCTTGGAACTGTTTTTGTACCAATAAATAGCATAACATAGCATAGTCGGCCTTATAATGTTCCCACTGTTGGGAATCAGGCCTTCTCTCTGGAAAAGGGAATGGGTCGTAATCCACCACGCGGGCACATTAAAGGTTGTTGGATGTCACATGTCTTCGAATTTTTGGACCTAGGATATGCCGGCTTCCTCACGAAGTTTTCCTTCGCCGTTTTGAGAGCAGTGGTTTTGAAAAAAATTACACAAAGTACCGCCTAGCTGGGTTTGAACCCGCAACCTACAACTCGAAAGTCGGGGCTGTTACCACTCGGCTACTACTGCTCTCAACTAATAAATAATAAATATTTGTACCAATAAATGATACGGAGCCTACAAACTACAAGGGCGCCGTGTAAAATGTAAAAATTCGTAACATTGCGGGATTGAAGTCGCAAATCCCGCGGGATCACAATCTTCAATTCTCTTATTGATAAGAGATGCGTAGTTAATGATGGTCCATTTTTATGAAACGGGGGTCAAAAGTTTATATGGAGAAACCCATTTTCAAGCGGGCGAACCCGCTGACAGAAACTAGTATGTATATAAAAGAAGAAACTGACAGACAGACATGTTAACGCATAGCTGAACTTACTGGGACTAGGAACGTGAAATTTTGCACGAGGCTTCCTTTTATGACGTAGACGAGTACAAAGAGGGGATTTTTCAAAATCCACACCCAGATGGAATTTTTATTTTTTTATGGTGGGAAAAATCATTCAATGACAACCTTCGTTCTTGGGCGGAGCGGGAGATAGCGTCAGACTCTTACTACTAACTCTCTCTAAAAGACTCTGACTAAAAGCCCACCCTATTCCTTCTAGCCTTCATACCGGGGCTCGAGTTCCCATTCGGATAACCCTGGCCCCAGTAGGATTTGACCCGGCCGGGCCCCTGCTGTTGCTGACAACTCCTTGAGGCGCGCGGGAACAGTGCGCGCCGTTGACGACTTGGGCTCGATTCAGACAGTTACCGGATAGTCGGACATCGAGCTACCTATTGCTCACTGTCCGCAAGCCCCCTAATGAGATGAAACCAGGGTTAAAAGTTGGTATGGAGAAGCCTGTTCCCATACGAGCGAAGCCGCTTTCAGAAACTAGTATAACTATAAAAGTAATATATTGCGTAACAAAATATCAAATAACTCTTTATACTAAATCTGGATGCAGACGCACCAAGTAGGGTAGGAGGAATTATTAAACGTATCATTTTGACGTAACGCTTGAAGTATTTCTTCGTAGCACGCTACGCCAGCTACGTGTTATTGCTACGAGAGCGCTACGACCGGCTACGAAATATTAGCTACGGCGGGCTTCTACTCGTATTATAAATGTGATGTATGTTTATATGTCGGTTAATCAACGACGCCTCGACTGCAGAACGGATTTGGACGAAACTTGGCACAACGCACTTGCAGCTAATGAATTGTGGAAACACTCTTTGGATTATGATTCCAAAGAGTTTTGAAAGAATAATTTGTTAAAAACAAAAAAAAATCCGCAACGCCATCTAGTTCTAAACTAAGTAGATCTTGTAGTATGAGTACTAGATAATCATACTTATATATAGGTATCAAAATACATACTTATTATTGATAATTTACACCCAGACACAGAACAAATTATCGTGCTTATCATACAAACCTCCTCCTACTGTCCTGGGTGGGAATTGAACCAACGACCTCCGGCATGGCAGTCAGAGCCACTGACTACTAGACCAACAGGGCAGTCAAATATATATTCGAAAGCATAAATAAGGCAATAATTATTATTGGACAGTCAAAAGGAAAAGTATTACTATTGATTTCGATATTAGACTCTTTTCGTCCCGGTAGTAATAATAATAATAATAATCTTTATTTCCAAGTAACAATAAGACTCATTGAGTGTTAGTAATAATAAAACAACCTTACAACTATGTTAGTGACACAAATACATTTACAAATTATAAAACCACAAACAAACAAAACAAAACAATGAATCATTGCTTCAGCATCCCAGCTGAGATACTGGAGCAACGATTCACTATGCAGCAGTCTAGCCTGTCCGCAATCATGCCCAGGATGCTGCTGGGACTGGCTCGTACCCTACGCACCAGCGATGCACATCTTTTACGCATTAGTACCTGTGAGATAATTTTTGACATTCACATGCAGTTGAAGCTAGTCTACACTAATATTATGAAAAGATGAAGTTTGTTTTTTTGTTTGTAGGAGGTAATCTCTGAAAGTATTGGTCCGATTGCTAATTTTTTTTCACTGATAGAAAGCTGCTTTATGCCTGAGTATACTTTATGTACGCGGGCGAAGCTGCGGGCAAAAACTAGTAAATAATATATACGTAAGTATGTCTTGTTAGAGCAGTGTTACTTCTTTAGCCATCTTTTCTGAGTAAAAAAGGTCAAAGATTATTGAACTGATAGAGTAAATATTCAATTTAAAGTCAAATCAATCTACATTTTATTTGACGAAGTCATTTTGAGTTAATCAAACTTTTGCTTCGCCCTGGTGACTCCCCTGACGGAATAAACTGTTGTGATGTTTCGCGAGGGTCCGGTGGTTAGAGCCCCGTCTCTTGTGCCAGAGGTAGCGGGGTGTCAATCAAGTGCCTTGTAAACTTTATCAAATTCGTATATAGTATTTCTTTGACAGTAACAGTTGATCGGAGATTACTGACTAGTTGAAGACAAAAAAAAATGAGTGTCAACTTTAATGGCTAAACCCACCTGTGTTCCTTCAATAGCCTTTTGCATTCCAAGGCCATAGTAAGTCTTTCGAAAACCACGCAGATATTATGACGCCCTTTCAGAGTCGTCCAAGGTAATGTTATATTTTACTCTGAAAATACATTCATATTTAATAAACGATTACAAAAACAAATTTAAATGAATAATCATGAGTTCTGACCTTTTAAATTACAATTTGTACTTAAACATGTTTTTATTTTTTAAATATTTCTGTTGGTAATCAAAATTAGATGTAACACTGGATTACCAGTTAAAAATGTTTTTGTATTTATTTACCTAAAAATATTGTACTAACTGAATTTAAAATTTAGTATCCGAACTAGGTAAGCCTGTATCTCTGTATACAGCGCTGAACCTCTCAGAAAGTTATTTGCATATAAAAATTAAGCTAATGAGTACAGCATTATTTAGGTTCAAGAAGAAGAATAAAACTAAAATTAAATAAGATATTCTAAACTAAGTGAGTTGGTTTATATGTGTGAAGTGGTGTGAGTGAGAGTGTAATGGGTGGTGAGTGTTGGGGTATGTGTGCGTGTGATGATGAATGAAATGGTGAAATGATATATGCCGATTAAGCTGCTGCGAGTGTTTGATTGTATGTGTAGATATAGAGTCGTCAGTAATTATGAAAACAGTTTGTTGAACAGCTGTCTGATACTTAGACCGACAAGTAAAGCCCTGAAGGTAGAAGATAGATTATGTATTTTTGAGTGGGTCAAAACCTCAGGACTGAAGTTTGTATGCGCAAGTCAGTCCCTTTCTATTCAACTACATGCATACTCTTTACTCTTTTAGTAACATGCGTTTCGTCCCTTCTCTTCTCTTGACCTTGACCACATCAAACCACGGCAGAAGTTTTAAATTTTCAGTCACTGGCACCACTTTCAAACTTCCTCTAATATACTTATTTCTCTATTTATTCATTCTCATTTCGCCATACATCTATTTCAACATTTTCAGTTATTAGGTTAACAACTAAAAAAAACTTTTGGTGTAGACTTACAAAGCTATTTCTCCCTTCTTCGAAATATATTTTTTCCATACTCGTTTCCAGCCTAAGGTATGCAAATACCCGACACATTGACAGTCAGTATCGGCCACATAAAACATATCCCCGACACCGCACTATAAACGTGAGTGAGTTGTAAAAATTGCCACTCCCACCCCGCAGCCCGCCGCTTGTGATTTACTGCCCGATAATATGCGAATACTGACGGAATAGCCCGATAATTTGCACTCATTTGTTTAATAAATTTTATTTTTAATGTGTAAGCTATTTATTGCGCTGTACCGGAGATGAAATGAGCTGATTTATCTGTTTTAATGTTATGAATCTGTGATGAAAATAATATGATTGGTGGTCTATTATACCAACAGGGGTCAAAGTTTCCAGTTTAAACTCGGCTGATATTATTTTGTCGCAATAATTCAAGGTAAAACATATTTATCAGCGAATGTTTTACATCGAAGTGATGAATATTTTCAGTGAACAAGAAAGGCCAGCATGTTGGCAAATGCACGGAGATTTGGAGTTGGTAGGCTTATCAATTCCATGAGCAGATTTATTTAGTCTTTACTGTACTTTTTAGGGTTCCGTAGCCAAATGGCAAAAAACGGAACCCTTATAGATTCGTCATGTCTGTCTGTCTGTCTGTCTGTCTGTCTGTCTGTCTGTCTGTCTGTCCGTCCGTATGTCACAGCCACTTTTTTCCGAAACTATAAGAGCTATACTATTGAAACTTTGTAAGTAGATGTATTCTGTGAACCGCATTAAGATTTACACACAAAAATAGAAAAAAAGCAATAAATTTTGGGGGTCCCCATACATAGAACTGAAACTCAAAATTTTTTTTTTCATCAAACTCATGCTTGTGCGGTATCTATAGATAGGTCTTCAAAAATGATACTGAGGTTTCTAATATCATTTTTTTCTAAACTGAATAGTTTGCGCGAGAGACAGTTCCAAAGTGGTAAAATGTGTGTCCCCCCCCCTCTAACTTCTAAAATAAGGGAATGATAAAACTAAAAAAAAATATATGATGTACATTACTATAAAAACTACCAACGAAAATTGGTTTGAACGAAATCTAGTAAGTAGTTTTTCTTTAATGTGTCATAAACCGAAAAAAATACACTATTATTAAAACATCAATTAAAGTTACAACACATTACAAGAAATTTTATATTATGTTACTTACTGCTACGGAACCCTTCATGGGCGAGTCCGACTCGCACTTGTTCTTCTTTATTTTCTATACGATTTGGAAGTAATTGAATACCTCTCCTAGTTTGGGTGGAGCAAGAGGAAGGGCCAAATTTTTACTGGCTTAAACCTACCCCTGTTCCTTCACTTGTCTTTTGCGTTCTAGAGCCGCGGAGACTTTCGAACAATGTCTCAGCTCTTCTAGATACATTTTTTTTAGGTATAAAAATTATTCAATGACATCCCCAGCCCTTGGACGCAGCGGGAGAGCGTGTCAAACATTTACTGACTAACAACAGATTCCTGTTCATTGCATTTCATACCAGGGTCGAGTTTTTTTCCAGTAACAAACCCTCGGCCCCAGTAGATTTCGGCCCTGCTGGGCCCCTGCGGTTTGCTGACATCTTCTTTTATACACTTGCCACATAATATGTAAATATTCTATCAGGGAAGGAACATTAAAAATAGGTTTGAAACCTTTTTTAATACCTATATATTGTAAATTAAAATATATGAATATACATAGAACCTTTTTAGAACCTCGGTAGCGCGGCTATGCCGATTTCTTGCCGAGCGGAAAAGCTATTCTTCGGTTTCCATTCAGTTATGCCTCACTTCGGACACACTTGAAAGGAAACACGCTTATATAATATTTCCTATAGGCTAGGCAAGGCACAAATATTTTGTCAAATTCTGTAGCGTTCAGACACAATGAGCTAGATGTAATCTAGAATCCAATTGTTTTACGAATACCTTTACCATGACGTCGATTAAAGTTTTAAATTTTCAGATTTTTTAGGGTCAAATGGTTAGTATTTTGATATACATGAAAGTATATTGTATTCTAATCCATATCACAAATAATTAAAAGAATTCTTTACCAAATTCAAAAACTCCGTACCCGTGTCTGTCTTCTTATATAGCTAGGATAGGATTAGAAACATGAACAAGTTTTCAATGAAAATATTTTTTTCATAGCAGACTTTTATAGTACGGTATAATACTTTACTTGTCAAGACGTATCATACAAGCCCAAACTCGATGGGGTTGTGTCGTGTAACTCCTATAGCCACCTTCCGGTTCCATCATCAGATCAGCTCCTCAGTCATTCCCGCAGTCATCTGATTTACACATGCATGCAAAATTTCAGTTCAATCGGTAGCCGGGAAGTGGATCTTTAATTTGCAAGATTTGATTAAAGACAAACATCGGGACAGAAGCAACTAAATTAAAGCTTGTAATAAATCCGAACATATAAGCTTCACCTTTTTGAAGTCGGTTAAAAATTATACGAGAGTACCTTTTTACTAAAAATGTTTTGAAATTTCTTCTCCCAAAGGCATTATTTGAAAGTTTGCTTTTTTTCAATAGGAAATCATAAATAAAACAATTACCAATACCTTTAATAGCCGTTAATTTAAACATCGACAATCATCGGAACACATCGGCTGCCTTCGTACCTCTAACTATAACCATTGGCGATGTAAAGCGATCTTTTATGTAAGCTTTTATGTTTAGTTAATTTGTTATAGGGATAACGTTCCTCGTGGGGGTCATGAGCTGCTCAATGGCTAACCCTATCAAGGGATTAAGCCTAAATACTGTTAATGATAATTAACCTATGACTTTACTAAATGCAGGTAGCCGAAAACAATTATAGATTTGTTTTGTCAACTTTGTTGTGTAAAGGTAATTGCTGTTTTGGATTGGGTATGTTGTTGTGGGGGTTAATGTACCCTTGTGTGTTGTTATGGGCCTTATATTGGTGGGTTTAGTTGTCTGTTAATGTTATGCTATAAGCAGGGTTTCTTTTTGCATGCTGGTTATTACTTTGACAGTGTTGTTTTTTTTATGTGGGAAAATCATGTAAATGACATCTCCTGTCCTTGGGTGGTGCGCGAGAGCGTGTCAGACTTTTACTGACTAAAATCCCACTCCTGTTCTTTTTTCGCGGGCATCCCAGGGATCTCTTTCGGGTCATCCATGGCCCCAGCAGGCTTCGACCCAGCTGAGCCTCTACGATTGCCGAGAACTCCTAAACAGTGTTGTTTAAGTTCTAGATGATAGTAGATTTTATATTACGAGCGATACCGTCAGCACGTGCAAGCCTTTGAAGTTAAAAGAAGGTTGCAATTGGAGTAAAAACGCAACGACCTCAAAGCTAGACCACCAACAGCTATAATTTATCATGTCGTTAAAGGTGTTCTCACATGTCTGCTCTGTGCTCGGAGTTTTTCTGTCAAAGTTGGATGTGTAAGTCACATGAGGGCGCATAACAGACCTTTTGCAGACAATATTATAAGAAGTACGAGTTGCTTTTGAAACATTGTCGCTTCGTAATTAAGGGCTACAGACCTAGCGGACTTAAAAAAAAAGTGAACAGTTGACTTCTAGGCAAACGAGCTCCATCGTCGACCACATCAGCGCTTTCCATCAGATGAGATAGTGGTCAAGTGCGAGCCTATCAACAAATAAATAGTAAATTATTCATACTTGATGAAACACAGTAAAGTAGTACCAATTTTTAAATCAGGTAGTAAGAGCGATCCCTCTAATTATAGACCAATATCTGTGCTTCCAGCTTTGAGTAAAATCTATGAAAAGATCATGCTCGACCAGATGTTGTCTCATTTTAATTTAAATGGGATTCTGCATAGTCATCAGTTTGGTTTCACGAAAGGAAGGTCAACAACAGATGCAGGAGTGAAACTCATCAGTCACATTTTGGAATCCTGGGAGAAGTCCCAGGATGCTATTGGCATATTCTGTGACCTCTCTAAAGCATTTGACTGTGTTGACCATAATACTCTGATCTGTAAATTACATCATTACGGAATTCGTGGACGAGCTGCTGATCTTGTTTTTTCCTATTTATCTTACAGGCAGCAAAAAGTATCCATTAATGGGGTGACGTCCTCGGGGTCTTTAGTAAAGATGGGCGTGCCTCAAGGTTCAATTCTAGGCCCTTTCCTTTTTTTAGTTTATATTAATGACCTTCCCTTCATGATGGCTAATTTATCCGATATAATTCTATTTGCTGATGACACCTCTCTTATTTTTAAAGTAGACAGAAAAGATGGGGATGTCTTGCATGTCAACGAGAGTTTGGCTGTCCTTTCGAAATGGTTTGCAGCTAATAATCTCTTATTAAATGCAACTAAAACTAAATGTATAAAGTTTTCATTGCCAAATGTCCCTCAAGTTGACGTCAATCTAATTCTTGACAGCAAAAAACTAGATGTTATTACAGAAACAGTGTTTTTAGGTATAACTATCGATTCTAAACTGCAGTGGGGTACTCATATTAGAACTCTCTCGGGAAGACTAAGCTCAGCTGCATATGCAGTAAGAAAAATAAGGCAATTGACAGATGTAGCCACAGCTAGGTTAGTTTATTATGCTTATTTCCACAGTATTATGTCTTATGGCATTTTACTGTGGGGACCTGCAGCTGACGTAGACTCAATCTTCATATTACAAAAGAGAGCAATCCGGGCTATTTATAAAATGGGCCCTCGCGAGTCCCTCAGAAATAAATTCAAAGAAATCGATATACTTACTCTGCCTTCTCTTTACATCTTGGAAAGCATTTTGTATGTACGTAAAAACTTAGGACTCTTTAAAATCAGAAGCGATTTTCACAACAAAAATACACGTAGTAAACACGAAATTGTCTTACCCAAATGGAGACTAGCTAAGACTAGCAAGTCATTCTTAGTTAACAGCATTCGCTTTTATAATAAGCTGCCAAAGGCGGTAACAGAACTTAGTGAGGGAAAATTCAAAAGTCATATCAAGCGTGTCCTAACCGAAAAAGCATATTACAAGGTTAAAGACTATGTCGAGGACACGCTTGTTTGGCAATGACTACCTCTGCACATGTGGCCCCCTGGTAAATCATCAATATTTTGTCTATTAACTGCTCCACCTTTGTTTTAATAATTATATATACATTTTTTTTTTTCTCTGACACATTGCTTTTGCAATATTTTTATTTTTATTTCAACTGTCATAAATTTGTTAGTAATTTATTTTGTTAATATTTTATTGATAGTTGTAATTATTATATTATTCCTGTTTTTTTTTTTTTATATATAGCCTCTTTTTGTATTGTAAATGTGAGAACACTGTATACTCCACGAACTCTTAGACTACTTCCTATTACGACTTACTTTGTTTTTTACTGAGAAAATTTTGATTGTGCTTTTGTGTACAATATTTGACTGGTCTACACTGTTCTTACATAACATTTATCAATATTGTAAAACAACCACTTTTTTAAAAGAGTAACCATGGAGTTTCTTGCCGGTTCTTCTCCATAGGAAACGACCAATTTGGAACCGTGCACTAACTTCTGACGTTTTATAAGTGCCCATGTAGGCCTATGTGAAATAAAAATATTTTTGACTTTTGACTTGACTTTATTTCTGCATGGAACGCATGATCACTGTGTGTTAAAGATTTGGGTGTCAGACCCATACGATTCTTTCGAACTGCTTATGATTGACGAGAGTAACTCAATGACTCCTAGGGCCTAGCCAATGGTGGTGGTATCTTAAAAATTGCTGATGTTATTAGATAAATACTTATTTCTGCCAACGGCTTCGCCCGCGTAAATGTAGAAAATTTCCTAAGCGATATGTTTGCTTGGGATAGTAAAAAAAAATATTCAAATTCTTTCTTCTTTGTTTAAAATAGATATTTTTATGTCTTCTGTTTTGTTCTAGATTAGGTTTTACGCGTGTGATAAATTTCATTCAAACCAGTTCAACTATTTGAACGTGAAGGAGTTACAAACATATTTATTTCTTTTTATAAATAATTTATTGTATACCAAGATGAAGAATGATACTATTGGAGTCTTAAATTAGAAACATACAATAGCCGGACTTATCGTATTCCGCGGTCTCTTCCAGGTAATTTAGAATGGACAGAGATTGCCTGGACACAAAATTGGGTTGCACTTGGTGCATTTCAAAAGAAGTTAAACAATTGGTGGAAAAGAAGGACGTACAATGTTTAACACTCAAATTCAATTTTACTACAATTTTATATCACACAGGCCAGCACGAGATGGGCACTCATAAAACGTCAGGAGCTAGTGCATGGTTCCAATTGGTCGTTTCCTATAGAGAAAAATCGGCAATACCATTTTTTACAACTACTGTATCCTTTGTCCTGTGGTTACAATTTAAAAAGAATATAAATAAAATAGTCTCATACCAGTAGAACAGTCCATATTGTATCCAAAAGCACAATAAAAATAACAAAATAGAAAGTAGGCTATAAATCCGCAAAGTCTACATTCATATTATAAAGAAGCGGCTATATAAAAATAAGATAAATAGACTAAAATAGGAACGTAAATACATACATAATTAACACATACTAACCGTTGTGCTGTGTATGTACCGAAAAAAAAGTATTTCTATTCTATTCTATACGTCAAGAAAATATACACATATAGGTACATATGAACTTTCATCTTTATAGTATTAGTGTGATTACTTTAGTCACTGGATTAATCACATAAATCACGACTATGTCTCTACTTAAGACCATCTAACACACTCATTCTTAGTAAACAACTAGCTGTACCTTTGGTTACCCTTTCAAATTTCATCTACCTTAAAAGAAAACCGACTATTATCACTATGTTACGGCTATAACCGATGTACCAGGGCTTCATTAACAACTAGGAGTAGTTTCTCACAAATGCAATGGATAGTAAGATACCTAGAACTGACCCAGGACCAAATACTTAAGTGGTTTTCACCATAGCCCCGCCCAACTGAGGTAAAACAACTTTTTTTTGTACAATCTAATAGGTTATTTCGACTGTAAATGTTTATATGGACTTATGTATGAATGTGAGGGAAATAAATAGCCTTTTTTGGGAGTAATGGCCGACCTTTGAAGGAATTGCTCGATTACTTAGACTTTACCTGGCTGGAACATTTGCGGGTTTTGTTAGTAAGGGGTGATGCTTTGTAACGTTTGGGTCTCGAATGTGAACACACTTTGTCAACTGCCAGTTGAGCGCTTAACTTAATTTTTTGCAATGTATCAGCCGCGTACTAAATGGTAAAAGGGTTCTGGATGTACATTATGTTATACACCCTTCCGTGGAAGCCTGAGTGTCTATTGACAACCTTTATGTATTGATGAATGTGTAGTTTTAGTGTTTGGAGTATTACTGTGAGATTTGTGTATAAAGAAAGAAAGAAAGAAAGAAAGAAAGAAAGAAAAAAACTTTTATTCGTACCTCACACATACAGTAGAATCCGATAATATAAATAATAAGAAACACTTTAAAATCTGTGCAAGGCCAAAAGGGCGCCTAACTCAGCATATGCTGCGATATTTAAAAAGATAAATAACGCAGCGCTGGTATTCTGTTAGGGCCCGCGGTGATGCCACGGTCACATTCACGGAGGTTCAATATAATTAATATTGGTATCGAAACAAAAAAAAAAAAAAAAAATAAATAATTAAATACGAACATTGTAAAACACCCATTGGACAAATAATAAATAAATAACATTGGTAAATAGGGTGAAATTATGTTAATACGTGTTATGTGTTAGATATAAAAAAAGTGCAATATATAATGAACCAGAGACCGACGCCCGACGACTTGCGCTCCAAACTCATTTGTCAAAATTATAGACAAACGGAGGAACGCGAGCGCACGGGCGCACTGTAGGGCGCCGCAGCCGGCGCGGCCAGCGGTTTACGAATATTAGATCGAGTGTATCTGTCCGAGTGTGTCTAAACACACGAGTGTGTATGACAGTTGTATGTAAGTTATACTAGCTGTCCCCCGTAGTAGCTATCACCCGTATCTTTGGTTGTACTGACCATAACGTACTGCGTGATGTTATACAAGGAGCAGTTTTGAATTTGCAAAAAAAATCGGCAGGCATTTAGATTGTTAGTGATTCTCTACCCGAGTAAGTATTTTTAATTAAAAAAATAATTTTCTTTACGGAAGTGTGTAAAAGCGTTTTATAGTGTAAGTGGGCGGAGCCTCATACAGGCTGTTGCAGTCACGCATACAATGAAATGACGCGCAAAAAATCGCAACGCGGCTTCTAAAAATATAAAAAACAATCTTTGTCACTCAGGAATTAAGCATCTTTCTATCGGTGAAAATCTTTTTGCAATCGGACCAGCACTTTTGAAGATTACTTCCTACAAAGAAAAAAACAAACTACCTCTTTATAGTATTAGTGCAGATGGAGTAGATTTCTTCCAAAATGTAGATTGGACTTCACGTGTCTTTATTTTTCCGACTCCATAATTTCGAAGAAAAAATGCAGCACAGTTGCATTTCATTGTTGTTACGTTAGTTTCACTTTTTCTAATCAGACTAATACTTTTGAGTTCATTTCATGAAACGAGAGACCACCATTCCATAAATGAAAGAGATCGTTCGTGAGCTTGCAAATAAATAGACAACCGGTTCGTTTAATCAGAGCTACCTGCAATTGTGCCGGAAAATACAAGAAGAAAACATCTCTGTTTGTTTGAGAGACAGATTTATACGATACCAGTCTCCTTCGGGCCCTTTGTGAATACTTTAATATTTTGGAGTGCATTATAAGGGCGTTCTTGTATGACGATACTTAAGCGGCCTGCAAAACTTTGGAATACATAGCTTAAGAGCGAGCGGCCAACCCGAGACATTTCCATACAACCGCTCCTACGTAATTATGATGTTGTTACTCATCTTTCTCAAGATATTTTGATACACAGATATCTTGTGAATATTACCTTGGTTTCTATAGAAATAAAAAACCTAAATTTGTGTAAAATCAATTCAGTAAAGACTTTTGAAAATCGTTTATTTCGCGTGGACTTTGGTATTTTGAAATGTTCTCATAACCGAAAAAAGTACGAGAAATATAAGTAAAAAAACCTTGTAGATTTATTTGAGATTGTAAATGTATTTCTTTTCCCAAACAATTTTTAGAAATTAAATAAAGCATATATTTTCTAAAGCAAGTTTTGTGGCATTTTTGAGCGGGTGACGAAATTAAAGAATGCTAACAGAGCATTCAGGCGTTAGTTCTATTTTCTTCGCTTTGCCATCAACGATTGCATCACTACCATCAAGTGGGATCGCAGTAAAGCACTAGTTTGTATCATTAAAAAAAAGTAGGAATTAAATCTGTATCTTGAAAAAAAAAGTGTTCTTTAAATGTATTGATTTGACAGGCCTGTTGGTCTAGTGGTTAGTGACTCTGACTGCTACGCCGGAGGTCGTGGGTTCGATTCCCACGCAGGACAAATGTTTGTGTGATGAGCACGATCATTTGTTCTGTGGCTGGGTGTAATTTATCTTTAGTATGTATGTATTTAGAAATATATTAAAAGTATGTTTATCAGTTGTTTAGTACTCATAACACAAGCTCTGCTTAGCTTCAGACTAGATGGCGATGTGTGATAGTTGTGGAATATAAAAAAGGTTGCTAGTATGTACAAGAAAAATAATAAGTACTACTAAAACAAAACTTTCCGTCAACTTGTAACTTTCTTAGATCACGTCAAAAAAATAGAAACCATTTAATCAAAACTTAACAAAGTCACAAACTATCAAGTGAAACGTCAAGCGATGTAGGTTATATCGGTAGGAACCTTACGACCGCATAACCGCACGCCAAAGCCAGACGCGTTTGAAAAAAAAAATTAAAAAGTTTCAGCTGGCTTGCGTCACAGGGGGTGTGGTGTGACGTCATGTCCGGAAATAGACCGCGGGTGTGCACGGCCAGTGCTCCTATTTCAGTTTGAGTTACGTGGTCACGGTTTGACATCGGATTGTAATACGTCATGTGGATTGCGTAATTAGTAGTTTGATGTAGTGTGGGAATGGTGAATCTTTAGGGTTCCATACCCAAGGGGTAAAATGGGCCAACAGCAGGGGCCCAGCCGGGTCTAAGCCTACTGGGGCCAGGGTTATCCGAAAGGAAACTCGAGCCTGGGTATGAAGGCTAGAAAGAACGAGGTGGGCTTTTAGTCAATAAGAGTATAACACTATCTACCGCTTCGCCCAAGAGCGAGGGTTGTCATTGATTGAAATGATTTCACCCACCATAAAAAAAGGGTAAAACGGGACCCGACCTACCTCACGAGTTTAACTTGAACCCATATCATGTCTGCGGTCCCTTGAAGCTGTGAAAAATTTAAACTACTAAGTTTTCGAAAAAAAATGATTGTAAACCCGTTTACGTCGCAAAAACTTATATTTGAGAGATCTCTCTGAGATCTGAGATCTGTGAGAGACAATATGCAAGGGTATCCACTGTTCCATGTTAACGTGTATTAACGTGTATTTGATCTTAAATTATTAATTTAAAATTATGTGTTATTGAAATAATCCAAATTAATTAATTACTAAAATTCCGTACAACTGTCAACATTATGTATAATTGTTTATTTTTTCTTTTGTAAGTTTTCTACAATTCTATGTTAATTAATGTAAGTGGGCATGTACCGTTTTAATTAACTATAAATAAATAAATATTTCCAACTCGAGGGAATAAAAATTCACAGGGTCAAATTCATATTATTTTTCCCGTTGACCCAGAATCCTGTTTGGCATAAAACAAGGTCTTATAGCATAAGCATAGGAATAAATCTGAAAACTGTAAATTTGTTGTTACATCACAACAAACTCGCACTATTGTATCCAACCAACGAATAGAAACTCATTATACAGCTCAAAACTATAAAAGCCTGTTCGAATATTTTTAAATGACTCGGTTAGGTTTTATAAATAGCCGGCAGTTCACGGTAGCACTTTCACCGAGGCGACGGATTTAGTATAGATGGCCGATTTTAGTCTACCTTCACCTAGGAGCCGATGTTACGGCCGAGGTCGGTCGTGTTTGGAAATACTAGAGTTTTGTGTTTACCTATATCTTGCCAGTGACACTAAGCGCACTGTCACAGTTATATCACCTTAGTCGCTGGCTTGCGGAAGGCGAGTAATGAGCAGCTTACCGTCCGACCGTTCGGTAACCATCTGGACCGAGCCCTAGTCATCGATGGTGTGTAGTGTTCCACGCGCGCCTCAAGGAGTTGTCAGCAACCTCAGGAGCCCAGCAGGGTCGAAGCCTACTGGGGCCATGGGTGACACGAAGGAGATCCTCAGGGTCCTGAAACAATAGCAAAGAAGAAACAGGAGTGGGTTTTTAGTCAGTTAAAGTCTGACATGAAGGGTGGGAGATATCGTTTAGATGATTTTACCACCTAAAAAAGAAACTGTCACAGTATCTAAGCGATTTTAAGATACCGTAGGTTAATTGTGTAGTCAGCGATATTGATCAGCGGGTTTATGGACGGCAAGCAATGGGTAGCTCGCAGTCCAATAAAGGCCACGCTTGGGTCGACGGTGCGTTATGTTCTAAATGCTTCAAAGTGCTGTTAGCATAATTGATGGGGCTCCCTGGAGCCGTAGAGCCGACCCCATGACCCCAGTATATTATAGTATTGGGGTATTTTCAGGGATTACCTCCTACAAACAATGAAATAAAAAAAAATACAAACTTTACCTCTTTATAATATTAGTACGACCCGTTTTAAAAAACGGTAATTTCATAGATACCTATAAATAGGATGTTATCTAGTCTCAATAGCAACGCAGATTATTAGTGTAGATCTGAGGTGTTTATTACCTGTCTGCATAAGACGCTCTTATATTTTATTAGCAGCGCATAAAGCACGATAATTAATTACTGTATTTATAGCCGCAAGGCTTCACTTTCGCTTCGAACGTGAGTGTTTCTTCTAAGTATATGATAATGGGAGGTAATTTTATAGGTTCGACTCGTACGGTCGCGTTCGCTTTCGACATAATTCTTGTAATAAAAACTTTATACTTGTCGTGATATAGTTCAAAATCTAACAGCACACGCCGGGTATCCATTACTGATGCAATCTATATATATAAAAATGAGTCACGCATCAAGCGTGAACGGCTGGACCGAATTCGCTAATTCTTTTTTTGTTGTGAGGAGAAGATTCTTATGGAAAAAAAAAATGAAAATTAGGATAGTGTAGGGTAGAGTACAGTAGGGTAGAGTAGGGTAGGGTAGAGTAGGGTAGAGTAGGGTAGAGTAGGGTGGAGTAGGGAAGAGCGGGAGCGAAGCTGCGCGGGCAGCTAGGCGCGGCTAGTATAATAATAATATTCCACAATTTTCACACACCGCCATCTAGTCCTTTAGTTTGGGACTTGCAAAGCTTGTGGTGACAAACTGATAAACATACTTATACCGGGTTATTAGTAAAACACTAACAACCTAGCAGGACTGTATTCACATACATCATAAACCACAACTATTGTTCTGAGACATTTTACAAAACAATTAATTTACCAAACACAAACTTTCACCAAACAAAATTTTGAGATTTCGTTGTTCTATCTAACACATTTCAACCCTGTATTTTTCTATACCTACCCACGTCTGTAAGACTGGGTTTAAATCAGTAAAAGTTTGACACACTCTCCCATTTCGCCCAAGGGCGGGAGAAGTCATTGGATGCTTTCCTACCTATAAAAAGACGTACAAACCAGTATCTTCACACGTGGGAGTTAATTTAACCCTGGAAGGTCGTGGTTGAATGAACCGGTGGTCACTGAGCTCCAAAAATAACCGTTTCGAACCGTTTATGTCCGTGTTTTAGTACGAAACGGATTGTTTACATACCGGGCAGTTAGCTGTATCGATTGAAGGGTATCCATTTGAAATCGGGTACTAGTCGACGGTCGACGGTCATCCCTAGTGGGTAGGAATCAGTAATAATTAACTACCTATTTTTAGTAGTAGTTTAGAAATTAAATAAGAATGTTTAAGGCATTAAGTCCGCCTCTGTACTTTTGTGTGCATAAAACATTTAATAAATAATAAAGATTATACTAAATTGTCGCTTTCCATCAGGTGAGATAGCGGTAAAGCGCAAACCTATTTATACTTAATATAATAAAGAGGTAAGGTTTGTTTTTTTTTTTGTTTGTAGGAGGTAATCTCTGAAAGTACTGGTCCGATTGCGAAAATTTTTTCGCCAACAGAAAGCTGCTTTATTCCCGAGTGACACAGGCTATATTTTGTGCACGCGGGCGAAGCCGCGGGCAAAAGCTAATCAACAATGAAAAGAAACTTAAACCTCGAGAACTAAGCTGGTTGTAATTGCACCACTAGCTACAGCCATCGATTTCATCTCCTGTAAGTAGTAAATTGACCTGAGGGATCATACTCCTGGGATAAAAAGTATCCTATATGCTAATCTAGAATATGGTCTATCCGTGGATTAAGTTTCATCAAAATCCATTCTGCTAGTCGAGCTTGAAGAAATAACGAACATACATACTCACAAACTTGCGCTTTTATAATATTATTGTGATATGCCACGCTAAGGCAAGATCTTAGGACAAATTGTCTGTCTATATATTAACAAAAGGAGAAACTGACTGACTGATTGACTGACTGACTGACTAACATATCAACGCACAGCCGAATCAACTGGGATTGAGCGTGAAATTTTCTTTCTCCTAAAGGAATGAACCGGGGCTCCAAAGTTTGTATGGAGAAAACCACATTCACGCGGACGAAGCCGCTGGTAACAGCTAGTTTTATTATATATGAAAGAAAGATTCAGTTCACTTCTTAAAGCGGTATACGTATTGACATAAACAACCATACAGATAAAAGCTTGTAGTTCAAACTAAGTACACAATAATAAAGCGTAAATATGAAACAGTTTCCAACCAAGGTCACGCTACGAGTTTCGTAGCACCGATTATTTCGTAGCACGCTACGGTTTGCTACGAAACTGCTACGAGCTACGACAATTCCCTTCGGTAGACAAGTGTCAAGCAATGTTTATAGTTGTTTAACACGCAAAGTTGTGAAAAATTGAAATAAACTGATTATGATATTAATTAAATTGTCCTTTCTTTTATTGTTGGTGTCACGCGATCTTTACAGCAGTCAAATAGATAGTGCGAAATTTGTAGCCATTTTAGTGGTATTTATTATAATGGCGTATTTAGTCGTTAGTTTTAATTGCCACCACGGATATTGAACGCTCGGCGTCAGAGTGGGGATCGCTTTGCGCATTCCATACATTGGCGAGCCTATCGTCGTCGTTGTTACATACATGCTGCAAGCGCAATGAACGAATCACGAGTGTCGTCTATGACACGATGCGCAGCGAGCCAATCACTGACGCTCTCCGCCCCCGCGTCTCACGTCGCACCACTTAAAGAGACCCGATTTTTACGTCTGAGATTGAGAGGGGATCACTCTTGCAACGATACTTTTACGACTTTTATGAGACTGAAGCATCAGAACGTCAGGGCAATGTTGCCAATTCCCGCAGCCAAAAAAAAAAAATGCAGCTCTGTTATATACTTTTTATTTTAGGCCGGAAATCATTCAATTACTCCTTACGCTCTTGGGCGGTGCGAGAGGGCGTGACCAGGCTTTTACTGACTCAAACCCACTCCTATGTTGCTTCTTTGGCTTGCGTTTCAGGATTCCAGGTTTTCCTTTCGGAAGGGAACCAATGGCCGATGTTCGCTGGAACCGCGGGGAAAGTAACCCGTGGTCTTAGACCGCAAAGGACAACTGAAGGAACATACAATTGTCGAAACGGATCTTGAGCGCTCTGCGTCAGAGTAGGGATCGTTTTGCTGTCTCGTTGTCTATGACGCGATGGCGCGGCGAGCCAATCACTGACACTCCCCGCCCCCGCGTCTTACTTCGAACCACTAAAGAGACCGAATATTTGACTTCTCTCAAGCACTCAAGATCCGTGACGGCAATTGTAGATGAGTTTTAAATGATTTTAAATCATTTTTATTTTCCAAATAGGTTTTAAAAAAACACTTTTACATGTAATTTTTTTTCATCAGCTTAAACTAGATAAGGCCAGTGTTTCCTAGCTGACTATCGTGAGAAGACACACCGAAACAAAGTCAGAGGTCAAAGGTTTAGTCAGTAACTCCACCCTAGAGCGAAAGAAGTCACTAGAGTATTACCAACCTCTCAAAAAAAAAATAGTATGAAAACTAACTAGTAGTGAAAAGCAATCACCTGTCTCAATTAAAATTAATTTATAGAACTTACCCAATTTCATCTCATCACAAATTCACCCATTTAGATGCCATAACGATAGCAATCGCTGGTTAAACCGTTTGCCAATTACTTCGCAATTACCACTAACTATGATTTATTCGTTTCCGAAACTAGCAAACATAACTGTTTATTAATTAGTATTTTACTTGATATCGAACTGCGACGTAATTTTCTTCATATAATGATTAATAACTTAAGTTTAGTAGGTAAAAACTTACTGTGTCGTCGTCAGTTGTTAGCTACTTTCCGGCCACCGTAGACGCGGGCTTGCGGACAGTGAGCAATGGGTAGCTCGCTGTCCGGCCATCCGGTAACTGTCCGGACCAAGCCCAAGTCGTCGACGGCGCGCACTGTTCCCGCGCGCCTCAAGGAGTTGTCAGCAACAGCAGGGACCCAGCCGGGTCGAAGCCTACTGGGGCCAGGGTTATCCGAAAGGGCGCTCGAGCCCCGGTATGAAGGCTAGAAGGAACGGGGTGGGTCTTTTAGTCAGTAAGAGTCAAACACTATCTCCCGCTCCGCCCAAGAGCGGGGGATGTCAATGCATGATTTTTTCCCACCAAAAAAAAAGGTACTTTTCGTGCTTGACTACTTATATCTTACATAATCTATTCATGTTAGGTTGTAGGTATCAGGAAACACAGACTCCGGCAGGGAATTTTACTCCTTAGCTGTACACACAATGAATGTGTTCCCAAAAACGTTTTGTGCGTATGGGTGGGATGTCCACCAAGTACAGGTGGCGTATCACCGTATATTTCGTCGTCATTGCGTATAATTATAGTTAAGTGTAATTTCCTGCTGGGGTCTATGTTTCCTGATAGCTACAACCTGGCGATCTTTAACTCAAGAGTGAATAGGCAAGAGTGTTCCAACGTCGACCACATCATCGCTTACCAATGGGCGAGATAGTAGTCAAATGCAAACATATTAGTAATGAAAAAATATTGAAATATTAAAAGATATCATTTAGGATTAACGGAAAAAATAGCTTGATCCAGTTAAGATATTGAGAATTTCATTATTATTTAGTTTTACCGCGTTAGAAAACTGGAACCGAGTGAGGCACATAAAAGAGAAGGTGTATCGTGATGTTATTTAAGTCAAAGCTGTACTAAAAGCTGACGTTTCGTGCTCGTTTTATTACTTTTTAATTAGGGTCATTTATTACCAAGCTTTTCCCATAAACCTCAATCTAAAAAATACTAAAATCACTTGAGCATTGCCTACTTAAAATGCGCTATGGCGAGCTCCCTCACAGACCTCCTCGAAAGCCTCAATCCTACGATTGCCATTACAAATTCATGACCTCTATTACTGCTGATACCGCCACCACTCAGATTCACGACCCATTACGAAACACGTTTAGAACTATCGTGGGAAATTTTACAAACACTTTATAGAGAGAAATGGTTTAAAGTCTAAACTCTGTTACGATTTTGCGGTAAACTTTAACGTTGTTTTGTAAGGGTTTGTTAAACTGAAGGTCTGGTTTAATATTTTAGGATATGGGGGTTGGTTCAGTGCCGTCATGTTTTATCAAGACGTTGTATATCGACTTGGTATGGTTTTGTTGCATTCTAATGAAGATTATGTCTAATTTATTTTCGCTGGACACAGCAGAAGCTAGTATCAAATACTATTGTTACTAGCTTTGTCTAGCGATTTCGCCCACGTAATTGTATTGGTTTTCCACATTTCAGAAAAGAAAACCTACGGTCCTAAAAGGCTAGGGGTAAGTGAAGGACACAAGTGTAGTTTTAGTCAGTAAAAGTCAGACACATTTTTATTCGACCCTAGAGTGAGAAAATGGATGATTTCCCACTTCAAAAAAAGTTTTTGTTTAAATGTTATTCAAATCTTTTCAGCATTTTAAGCGTAAACAAATATTTTTTTAAGAGTAAAGTAAGTTTCCCGCCGGTTCTTCTCCGTAGGAAATGACCAATTGAAACTGTGCACTAGCTTCTGACGTATATATAAGTGCTCTTGCAGGCCTATATGAAATAAAATGATTATGAGCTTGCGTGTAATCTGGCGTGGTTAATTTCTTAATTAACATGATACGGTATATTAACATATCTCTAGCTTTAAACATTAACTTTAACAAATCGATGTATTGTAAAATGTTTCAGTTTACTAGGACCGAAGAAAATGCGAATATTATTTTTTCAGCCTCTTTATTGTCTCATTACAGGGTAAAGGTCTCTTGCGTCCTTTCTCCTTCCTACAAAGTAAGTTCTGTCTAAGGCAATCTCTAACCAAGTTTCTCCACGAACATGATCAGATCATGAAGGGCAATGACGCGCAGCAGAATAAGTTTTAAGCGAATAGATCGCGTTAGAAACAACACGCTGCACTCCATAACAGGAAAAACAGTTCGGTTGAAATGGGAGTGGGCTAACCACGTCACACGAATACACCCAGACAGTTGGGCAAGGACTGTCACCTACTGGACAATCCTTGCCAAACTTGTCGACGCCATTGTGGTCGACAGCAGCGAAGATGGTGTGATAATCTGACTACTTAATTAAAAAAAACATCTAAGATATTTTTAGCTAAAAATAGTCCTGCATAAAACAAGTTTTCGATGAAAAACATTTTTTCATGGGGCCGTGTTGTTTTTTTTACCGAGTTTCTATAGCTACCTTCCGGTCATAATAATTTTGCATTGTCATCTGATTTACACATGCATGCAAAATTTAAGCCGGAAACCGGGAAGTGGATCAAATTTAATTTGTAAGATAATAAGCCCGATTCACGTAATAAAAACCGTAACGATATTGTAGCGATTTAGTCATTTATACCATTTCCGTATTCACATCCAAGTCGTTTAGTCGAAGAGTCGATTTAAAAAAAGAATATGTATCACGTTATCCTGGTAGAATACTTATTAATGTAATTGGAAATAAGTAGTCAATAGATCGTTTAGTTTCGATAGGACTTCGATCGAACGACTATAAAACTTCAACGATATTTGGCTTGTTTGATTTTACGTGAATCAGGCTATAGATTACTAACAAACATCGAGCCAGGTGAGATTAAATAGAATAATATATCTCTGGACTGCAAACCAGCCCATAGCCAACCCAATCATATCAGGCGATAGACGTCCACTGTCGATCGAACGATCCTGTGCGTCCCGTATCCGTCGGATTCCCGCAACCTTCACCAGGTCATCGGTCCACCTTGTAGGAGGCCTTCCAACGCTGCGTCAACCAACCCAAATAAAAGCTATAAATTATTAAAATACCTCCATCACACAATAATGAGCTTAACATAACCCTCTCCTCCTTCCCTCCTCATTTGGATTCTCCTCACTTCGCCATTTCCTTATTTAACGCGTAAATTAAACGATGAATATTAATTATTCAAATTAACGAAACTAAATACTGCAATAAACAAAGATATTTAACTATAAAATATTCGTCGTGACGCTATATATTTCAGCTGGGGTCGGGGATGTCGTAAAACCGGCTATTCTCGTTAATTAAGCCATATCTTAATTTGTTTAAAGCTGCTATGAATGTTTCTAGACTTGTTATGATATTTTATAAATTATATATTTTATTGGTCTGTAGGTAGATTTTGTATTATGCTGTGCGTTTTGGGTATAAGTGCTTTTTTAATATTGGAAAATATATAATGATTTGCACACGTGCCACTAAAAAAAAGCCACTTCAAGCTTCTTTTTGAGGCGGTGTTTTTTTGTGGCGCGTTTATTTTCTAGACGCTTCTAGCTTTTTTTTGTGGCCCGTGTGCGGGGACACTAAAGGCTTAGACTTTTATTAACTGAAACTAAAGTAAGTCAATTAGTAATCATTGCGCAAAAAAAAAATAAACCTATAAGAAACATTAAAATATGAGTGGCTATTACTCATAAGATCACTGCCGTTTAAACTAGGAAACGATCCTGTATCTCGAAGAACAGTACATTTACAAATAAATTCTTATTTTAAATCTATATACTTTAATTTTATTTATAATATTCCTAAACAAATATATTTTGTGAATAACAATTCAATCAATAAATAAAAAGAATTAACATTAGTAATTAGTAATTGAAGAATTAACTAAAGCTAAGAACCATCTCCATTAGGTCAGCTTTCAAACAAAAAAAACCGCATCGAAATCCGTCCACTCGTTGGCGCTACGATGCCGCGGACAGACACACAGACACGTCAAACTTATAACATGCCTCTTTTCTGTCGGGAGTTTGTGCGTTACGTTATATAAAAGTGAAGAAAGCGGGTTCAAACCCAGCCAGGCGCATTACTTTGTGTAATTTATCTCATCACCACTGCTCTCAAAACGGTGAAGGAAAACATCGTGAGGAAACCGGCATGTCCTAGAATCAAAACTTCGAAGACATGTGACATTCACCAACACGCACTGGGCCCGCGTGGTGGATTACGGCCCATTCCCTCTCCTAGAGAGGAGGCCTGAGTCCCAACAGTGGGAACATTAAAAAGGCTGGTGATGATGATGATGATGAAGAAAGTTGACTAAACACGTAATTTCGGAGTAGTTTAAAAAATTACGTGTTTAGTCAGGAAACTGGTTTTGAACTTATTACTTTCAGGATATACGTTTATTATGATACTAGCTTTTGCCCGCGGCTTCGCTCGCGTTAAATTCGGGGTAACACGGTTCCCCTTTCTATGCGGGTTAGTGAACTCCCCTTAGTGAACTCCACTGCGGGTGACGTAACCTACGACAAACTTATTATTTGCGGTTGGTACAGTAATCGGGTCTAGCTAGGGATCGAACCGCAAAATTAAGTTTGTTTTTTATTGTATATTATTATACTTTTCCGGGATAAAAAGTACCCAGTGTGGTGCCCAGGATATTAAAGAATAATTATACCAAGTTTCATCGTAATCGAACCGGTAGTTTTTGCGTGATGCCTGAACAGACAGACAGACAAACATTTTTTTAATCACATTTTTGGGTTCGGTGTCGGTATAGTAACACTGCCATTTATTTTTTTTGACATTTTCAATGTACAGAATTTTCACTTCTACAGATTTATTATAGTATATAGATATGTTTATAGTTAAGTTTAAATATTTAATATTTAAGTTCCTTATGTAAATTCTATTCTTCCAATCATGAAATTCTTCAAACAATTCTGTAGTTTTCCTCTCAAGAAATACAAAAGTATAGTGTTTACGCGCTCCGATACACTCGTCGCTCATAAATATTTCCACATACAATATTTGGTTACGTGCGCCTCGTGATTGAATGCAGTGAGTGGGGTTAACAGGCGACGCGAATACATTCAGCCTTTGTAATGTTATCGAGACGTCTACTACAAATATTGTTTATTTTTTGTATTTACAACTATCACACAACGGCCTCCACTGCTCAGAGCAAACATCTCTCATTCTCCTGCATTTGGCTGTGCCCGACAGGGTCCATATGGATCTATGTAAACTTTCAAAACCATCTATGTATACATTTGGATTGCAATAAAGTATTGAGTATTGAGCCAGAGCAGTGGTGGCCGAGTGGTGACGGCCCTGACTTACGAGTTGTGAGTCGCGGGTTCAAACCCAGCCAGGCGCATTACTTTGTGTAATTGATTTCATCACCACTGTTCTTAAAACGGTGAAGAAAAACAGAGAAAACTGGCAAGTACTAGATAAAAAATTCGACCACATGTGACATTCACCAATCCACATTGGCCTCGCGTGGTGGATTATCGCCCACTCCCTCTCCGAGAGAGGAGGCCTGAGTCCCAGTAGTGGGAACATTATAATGCTATGCTATATTATGGATCTAGTCTCAATAGTATTCCATGGCATTATTGGCGATATGTCAAGCTAAGCAGAGCGTGTGTTATGAGTACAAGTAAACTGATAAACATACTTATATATTTTTAAGTATACATATTATAGATAATTACACCCAGACACAGAACAAATGCTCATGTTCAAACAAACATTTATTCTGGATGGGAATCGAATCCACGACTTCCGACATAGTAGTCAAGGCCACTAATAGCATTTCTATTAAATTGGACTGATTTTAGTACAATATTTTGTAATTAAACAACAAATAACAATAATATTTCATCAAAAACAATAAAATAAATATTTCAGCAAATGGCGATATAATGGCTTATTAAATGAAGCAGGATTCAAAATAAAACAAATGTTTAAAAATGTAGTATTACAGTGTTTGTTATCAATTTCTTTTGAAACGACTTGACCGAATTTTATTAAATGTTTTGTGTGTTGCTGACATCTTTTGAGTGAGGTGCGCTTGGAACACTACGAGCCATCAATGACTTGGTCTGAGAGTAGGTAGGCTATTATTGGCCTTCATTTTTAGGGTTCCGTACCTCAAAAGGAAAAAAACGGAACCCTTATAGGATCACTTTGTTGTCTGTCAGTCTGTCTATTTGTCTGTCAGTCTGTCAAGACCCTTTATCTCGAGAACAAGTGAAGATATCGAGTTGAAATTAAAACTATAAACTCAGGTTTGCGGTCCCTTGAAGCTGTGAAAATCAAACTTCTATGTTAACGAATAAAAAAGATACGGCTGTTTATGTCACAAAAAAACGTATATTTTGATACTCTCAAAGATCGAAATTTACAGGGTACTTCCCGTTGACCCAGTCTTGTAATTTGGCACAAAGCAAGGTCTTATAGTACAGGTATAGAAATAAATCTGAAAACAGTAAATCTGTTGTTACCTACCCAAGTCACAAAAAAAAAGACGTGTGGCACTCGGGGACTGCCGCGGTAAAGCTATTGCATAGCATTTTTATCAACTTATACAATTATAATTATTTAGTTATTTTATTTAAGCAGTATTTTGCTTTTTCCTTTGTTTTTTTTCTTTGATATTAACCTTTCAATCGTGATAATGACAGACACAATTGAAAGACAATAGGTGCGCGAACGCCGGCGTTCGCTTGGGGTTTAATTGAAGTTACACTTTCACACATTGAATTGAATTTTGATTGATTGTTCACTCATTTGTTTTGTTATCGGTCACCACGCTCAAAAAACAAATGAGTGGGGGGTGTTAGGTTATTTTTGTTACGGAATTTCTGGATTCGGTCTCTACGCTCAAGGCCCGCGATAGAAGCTATGCAATGGCTTAAAAGTAATTCGGAAAAATCTTCGATACTCCATTCGGGAATTGTAGTTTGCACGGAACCCTCAGTGCGCGAGTCCGACTCGCACTTGCCCACTTTTTTCTTTGATAATTGATATGGCAGAACAACATAATTATGTTAGGCCAGCTAGTATAAATATAAACATTTCAGATATTATTACGAGTATGAAGGAGAGTGAGAACGTGGTGGAAATATCTCGCTATCTCTTTCGTTATCACGTAACCTAATGGCGGTGACGTTACTTTTCAGTATATGCATCCTTTTGAATGAACATTTTTTATTTCTTTCCTATTCTTCGTAACGTATTCAAGTTAGTAAGAACAGTTTCAATTAAAATAATTCGAAATTAAATCTGAAGATCTTTACACATTTTACTTAAAAATGATTCCCGATGAAATTCTGGTAACCATGGCCTCAAATCATTAATGTATATCAATCAAAACATCTCCTACCCAGGTACCTACCTCAATAACAAACTGCCCTTCATCTCAACGAAACAGGGGCCATTTTTGTAAACTCCAAACTCGATAAGAGGCGCACGAGTGGCCGCGCGGCCCTGCACCACCGTTCTGCCTTTTACACGACACTTTCTCTTCAATCTGTCGCCCGGGATACGACGGCCGCGAAGAATCCACTCCAACTCCAACCATTATAAGTAAACCTCCGGAAAACCGCGGCCCCCCTCTGTGTTGGAACGTTTTCTCTGTGTTCCGGGCGGAGGGGTAGGTCCATTGATTGTGGCTTCGTCAAAGAGGTTGTCTGATAAGGCGGCCCTCCAGCGATGCTCGCCTTGAAGAGTAACGTACTGTCTTTGATAATAGATCTGAAAGGTTGCGGTACAATCGAGTTAGGCGGCGTGCACACTGGGGTACTGTAGGCTATCTACTGCGGTATTCGTGTCTGAATGTAAAATGGCAACAGTTGTGTTATGGATGATATGTTTTGTTTATCGTCAATGTATTTGGAGGGCCTACCACGGTTGTAGAATGCTTTGAGCTGTCATGGTGGATAACTGCTCATTTCCTCTCTAAAAAAGAGGTCTAATTTTTAAATTGAAATTTTTCTAAATCTAAGTATTTTAGCGCTATTTGACAAGTTCTTAACCCCCAATTCTCAATTCAAAACCACTATCAGGTCTACTTCTACGTCCTAGTGAATACTAGGACTTATGGACTTATTAAATGCCCTCTTGCACTTGCAGGATGATTTACAGACACCGTACGTACGTGCTTGCGGATAGCGAGCAATTGGTAGCTCACCGTCCTACCGTTCGGTAAGGCCCGGATTGAAGGTGCAGAAAAGGACTTATTGACGGCGTATCATACCCTCTGTAACGTTTCCGGTCTCTCGGTTGGACCAAGTAGTTCACTTGTGTTTTTATTTCTAGTGGACATAGCATGTCGGCATGTTTCAATATTTTCATCTTATATGTATGTACGTACGATTCAATAGATAGACTCTTTAGCTTTTCGAGATATTTTGTAACGGTTTCTCAAAAGGAACATTTAAATCTTTGTTGCTTTAATAAGAATCAACATCACAGCACTGTTTGCATCTCCTATTATTTTAACTGCCTCGTCATTCAATTTAACACTCTAACAGCTAAGAAATAAAGCTGCCATTTATCTGTTATAACAGGAGTCGCATCGGGTTTTACTATAGTCGTAATCGTTAAAGACGAGTGATATAAAAGACGTTTCTTGTTCAGATTTGAGATGTTAAGTTTTAAGAAGAAATACTATGTATCTTTATTAAGAGTTATACTGATTTGTAATACAGTAAAACCTGGTGAAGTAGGCCTTGGGTACAGGAGCGTAGCTAGACGTAGGTGAAGTGGGCCCTTGCCCATGGCCTCACAGATTAAGGGGCCTCGGACAAGCGAGGGCTCTTTAAGAACAAGGGTTTGTTTTTATAATTGACTAGCATTTCGCAACTTCGCTCGCGTACATAAAATATAGCCCATGTCACTCAAGAATAAAGCGACTTTCTATCGGTGTGGAAAAATTGTAGCAATCGGACCAGTACTTCCAGAGATTACCTTTTACAAATAAAAAAACATAAAAACAAACTTAACCTCTATCCTCCTCAAATTAGTGTAGAAGTGCAGATTAGCTTCTATTACCGGCTTCGTCCGCGTGAAAGTCAGTGTCTTCATACAAAGTTTGGACATCGTTTCTTCTGCTCTATAAGGTACTCTATAAGGAACCTACATACCAAATTTTAAGTTTGTAGGTGTTATAGTTTCTGAGATTTCGTGACCAATCAGTGAGTAGTATTTCGCTTTTACATATATATATTTAGATAGGCTCGCGTTCGACCGCCATTTCATCTGACTGTACGCGACGATGTTGTTGAACACTGGGTTGTGACAGTCGCTGTCTTGTTTTCGGATTTATGAAAGAAAAAGGCCTCGCTGGTGTGCCTTCACCCACGTCTGAATTAGTCCACTCTACGCCTCTGCTTGGGTATGTGACAAACCTCTGCTGCCTGTCAGTTTTTTTATTTGCTCTCTGCAAACTCTTCTTTCTGCACAGTTTAACTCTGTCAAGCCTCGTTCCATCATCGGATCACTAGTTCGGCGTCGTGCCATCGGTACATGGTACACATCCCACCCATAAGCACAAAATGTTTTGGGAACACATTCAATGTGCGTACAGCTAAAGAGTGGAATTCTCTGCCGGAGTCTGTGTTTTGAATAGCTACAACCTAAAGGTCTATAAGTCAAGATGTATTATAGGTTACTTCTACTGGTATATTTCATACACATAACAAAGTTTTATACTTTAATGATGGGAAAATAGAGATGACAATCTATAAAAATCTACTGCTCAGTCCTTCTCATACTTCTGATTTTGTTCATTTTTCCTTCTATAAACTTACTATTATCCAGGTTTCACCGTATTACTTACAATTTACTTTCTGTGGGAGTTACAATAATCGGTCGATAATGGCTGTCAAAAATGTCAGTTAAGAATATATCACTTAGCTGATGCCTTTTTTTGGGAGCTGGAACTTATCAAATATCTTCTCCTACTCCGGGTATAGCGAGAGGGTGTGTCAGACCTCTACTGACCAGACTACCCTTCTGTTCTTTCAGTTATGCTTTGAGTTCCAAGGCCGTAATGATTATTTTGAACATTCTGCCAGCCTACGCAGTTGTTCCCTTGTATTTTATTTTTACTTTACGCCAGTGATTTTCGCTTATATAATGTCTAGACTTCTAGAGCTCCTGTAGACGTTAAAGGCATTATGAAATGATTAATGTTTTAAATTATGAGTTTATTTAAGAAACAAATATGACTTTTACTTTAACATGATTATGAAGGCTACCCCCTGACCCAAGCATATTTATAATCCTGAGGTGAGCATATTCAGAGGGCCTGGACAAAATTATATTCTTTTAGCTTAAAATATTGTTGAAATGGCCAATATTAAGGGATACAAAAATATTTTAAACTTTTCGACAATAGTATTTTTTTTAGGTCACAAACCCACTCCTTCTGGCTGGCTTCTGGGCCCAGGGTTCTTTTTTCGCACAACCCATGGCCCCAGTAAGCTTCGACCTCTACAGTTAGGCTGACATCTCTTTGAGGCGTGTGTCACTTTGCCTAGAGCCTAAACTCTACAGCAAATGTTATTTCTCCAAATCCTGTAATATGATCTTCTTAAAAATAAAAACGGCTTACATACCACTCATAGTGTATTAAGTGTTATTCTTCTTTACACATTATAAAGTACTCTACCGCATTTGTTTGTCTGATCACGATAAATTAAAACAAAAATTAACAGATTTTCATGTTAATGTCACTAAAAGATAGAATGATTCATGAGGAAGGTTTAAGTGTCATATAGAGAAAAGGTGAGAAATTCAAAGATTTGTAACACCCATGCGTGAGGCCTACCTTAAACGCACGGTAAGATATCCTTTCTGTCTACGACCCAGCTAAATACCTAACCACACAATCTTACACTAATATTATAAAAAAATAAAGTTTGTTTTTTGTTTGTAGAAGGTAATCTCTGAGTGTACTGGACCGATAGCTAAATTTTTTTCACCGATAGAAAGTTTCTCTATTCCTGTGTGACAGGCTAAGACGCGGGCGAAGCTGCGAGCAAAACCTAGTGGAAAATATGATTTGTTAGTCGTCAATGTTTTTTGTGGTTCTAGCACGGTTGTAAAATGCTTTGGACTGGCATAGTGGACAAGTGCTCATTTCCTCAGTAACAGAAGAGGTCTCACACCCTGTGTCTAGACTGAAATTTTAAGTTTCCAACTTTTAGTGAAAGTACTGGACCGATTGCTAAAATTTTTTCACAAATTAAAAACTGCTTTATTTCTGAGTGACTTAAGTAATATTTTATGTACGCTGGCAAAGCTTTGGGAAAAAGCTAGTATTTAATAACAGACGAATAGTAGTACTACTAAACCCCGGTGAGGTACGATTAAATATGCAACACACCACACCACCATTCAATTTATAATTAATCGAATTCCTGCATGAGTTCTGGATCTTCGATGTATCGCTTTGGTTGTCGACTATCGAATGCGGGTTTAGCTTGATCTTATGAATGTACATATCTAAGTTATTTTCAAAGTTGTGTGCATGGCGGAATCGAATTTATCTTATAAAGGCGATGCATTATGGTCTCATCATCATCATCATATCAGCGAAAAGACGTCCACTGTTGGACAAAGGCCTCCCCCAAGCGTCGCCACAACGACCAGTCCTGTGCGTTACGCATCCATTGGATTCCCGCGACTCTGACCAGGTCATCAGTCCACCTTGTGGGAGGCCTTCCAACGATACGTCTTCCGGTATACGGTCACCGCTCCAGAACCATTCATCCCCATTGACCATCTGTTTGGCGATTCTTTGGGGTATGTCGGTAACCTTGGTTCGAACTTACGTAACTTACGAGTAGTAACTCAGAGAGCATTCAGTGCAATACATCAATGAGTGACGTCATCTAATCAATAGATTACAATAAATAGGTCACAATCTGCCGTCACTCCCTTATCTACAAATAACATTCATATTTCATTCAAAATCACATTTCTGTTCATTCACTACGCAATAATTCCTCCAGACAGTTATCGCTCAACGATTTGACTGCGATTCTAAATTGTTCAATGAATCGTTGGAGATCGCGATTGATCGCAACGATTTGTCGGGCTCCCTGAGACGGCTTTACATAAAATTCGCTTGCCCTCAGTCGGGGAGGATACAATTTTGTACGAAAAATTGATTCAATTTGCGTATATGCAAAACGATTTTAGTTTCGTTCGCTCTTCGTGATGTTGTCTCCTGTATCTATTTTGTTTCTGAAATATCCTTTCAAAGGTGTTTTAGTTTTTGGGTCGACCCAGTTTTAGGCGAACCAGAATCGATAGATTTTAGGTTGCTCTTAGGGTGCCAGAAATGGTCCCCGTTAGTCAGTATTTCCACAATTCTTCTCTTCTATTGATTACATGGTAGTATTTACTTGTAAGTCGTTCCAGTGTGTCATCAAATGACGGATGAATTGGGGGGCACGGCAGTGCCCTCACCAAGGCAAGCAAAAATGTGGCACGGCCGAAACATTCTTTTCTTGAAGCAGTTCAGGACATTTTCCTTTAATTTCCTTTAATTTTGTTGTGTATAAAACTAGAAGCCTGAATTTCGCAATCGCATTCATATCATATATTAGATTGTTTAGTCCGTCCTTAGGTCATCAAGGTCCCTTAAGTATGGACCGAATAAATTAACCGACTTGGTATTACAAGGATTTCACAACTTTATACAGCAGAAGAAATGAGTAGCGAGCCTTGGTTTTTTTACTAGTTATGTTTTTGGTGGCATTTTGTCCATTCAAAATAGTATTGTTACAAATTAGTTAAACTTTTTCTGTCTAAATACGTCAAATCATATTGCTAAAGGCAAATAAACTTAAAAATCCAATGGTGACCGAATAGTTATGTGGGTGCTATGGATGCACAGCTATACTTTGTCGTGTTGTTCTTATGACCGGTGTTTATAAAGACTATCGTCGGGATATATAGCTAACTTCCAAACCTTGGCTCTTAGTAAACCAGTGCGTCAACGATTGCATCACTGCTTCTTGGGTGAGATCGCAGTCAAGCACTAATTTATATCAATAAAAAAAAACCTATTTTACGAACTAAACTTTCAAACGGCTAATGTTTGTATTATGCGTGTGTGTATGTTTGTTACTCCTTCACGCTCAAATAACTGAACGTATTTTGATAAAATTTGGCATACGGGTAGACCGTACCCTAGAATAACTTAAGGTACTTTTCATCCCGGGAATATTATTCACGCTAGCGAAGTTGCTGGAATAAGTCAGTCTAATAAATCTAAACAGCCATACTTTGTCACTCCCGACTATATACTCGTACTAAAAGGTGAATTTTATTAAAATAAGCGCAAATCAAATAAAAGCCACAACGGAAGCTGTCGCATTAATATTTAAAAGATAAAAAGAGAAATATTATCTTTGCTTTGCTAAGAAGTTAAGAGTGAGGCTTGGACGGAAAGAATAAATATTACTTACTTAAAGTTTTGTTCATGTAAATGTGGAAATTGAATTATTTATGGACTCTTTAGTGATGACTGACGGTGAGGTCTACGTTTTGTTTACGTTAACATTTACACTAATATTACATTGTGAATTGCATCAACTTACTTTAACGATAACCAATGCCTTGTCAAATCTCTGTAGCCCGATTTACTTAATGAAAACCGTAACGATATCGCAGCGATTTAGTCGTTGAGACCATTTCCGTATTCACATCCATCAATCGAGTTTGAACGACACCGATTTTAAAGTCATTTAAAATACGTTGATTTAAAAAAAATCTGTATTACATTATCCTGGTAGAATACTTATTAATGTAACTGGAAATAAGTCGATTTATTTTTTTAGTAGTGGGATTCCTTGCCGGAGACTGATGTTTTCTGTTAGGTCATACCTAGGGGTCTGTAAGTTGAGAATGAATAGGTTACTTCTAAACAAGCGTGCTCCACTCAGTTTTCTTGGATTGAAAAAACTCTCTTTTAGGATGTAAAGATTGAATTTAAGCGTAAACTCTGAAACTAATCATCAGATAATAAAATACTTGCTTTTGCTCACAGGTTTGCCCACTTACATAAAATATAGCCTATGTCACTCAGGAATAATGCAGCTTTCTATCGGTGAAAAAATTTTAGCAATTGGACCGGTAAATCCAGAGATTACCTCTTACAAACAAAAAAAACTAATTTATGTACGCGGGCGAAGCCGCGGGAAAAAGATAGTAAAAAATAAAGACTAAAAGATAATCCCAGAACATACGACAAAGGGTACGGTCTACAGGAAAAGTGTAATATTTTCGCAAAAATGAGGCGTTCACCGACCGATACTAACTACTACAGTAAGAAGAATTAAAGCTGTTTCAGTAAACCCGCAGGCCCGGGGGTTGACGCCTAAAAGCGTACAAAAAAACTTGAAAAAGCGTTTGAAAATGCCCCGACGCACCATCAACGTTTGTTCATAACAAGCTTGCACGAACACTAGCTTTTTTCTGCACCCTTTCCCGTCACTCAAGATTTTTTTTTCTCTGTGGGATTAGGCTTGTTCACTTTGTACTAATATGTCCTGTGTGTGTATGGTATATTAGCTAGTTAGGTTTTGACAGTCGCTTCACCCGCGTCGTATTAGTACTTCTCTTTTTAGGCACGGACTTAAAGCGTCTGTTATTAAGTTTCCGCTGTCTGTCCGTCTGTATGTCTGTCCGTCTGTCACCTGGCTGTAACTTATGAACCATGATAGTTAGACAGTTGAAATTTTCACAGGTGATGTATTCCTGTTTCCGCTATAATTGCTGTTTTTTGCTACTATCTGTACGGAATCCTTTATGCGCGAGTGTGACTCAAGTGCGGGTCCCGAGAGAGTCCCGTTTTTAGGGTTCCGTAGTCAACTAGGAACCCTTATAGTTTCGCCATGTCTGTCTGTCCGTCTGTCTGTCTGTCTGTCCGTCCTCGCTTAATCTCTGTGACCGTTAGCACTAGAAAGCTGAAATTTGGTACCAATATGTATATCAATCACGCCGACAAAGTGGTAAAATAAAAATTGGGAAAAAATGTTTTATTAGGGTAGCCCCCCTATATGTAAAGTGGGAAGTGATTTTTTTTTAATTTCAACCCTAACGTGTGATATATCGTTGTATAGGTATTTAAAAATGAATAGGGGTTTACTAAAATCATTTTTTGATAATGTCAATAATTTCGGAAATAATCGCTCCAAAAGTAAAAAACAATGTGTCCCCCCCCCTCTAACTTTTGAACCATAAGTTTAGAAAATATGAAAAAAACCTGAGAAGTAGAACTTTATAAGGACTTTCTGGGAAAATTATTTTGAACTTGATGGAAAGAACAGTTTTTGTACAAAAGTACAAAAAAGACAAAAGGGTTCTACAAAATAATTTCTGGACTAAGTTCATCAATCACGCCGACAAAGTGGTAAAATAAAAATTGGGAAAAAATGTTTTATTAGGGTAGCCCCCCTATATGTAAAGTGGGAAGTGATTTTTTTTTAATTTCAACCCTAACGTGTGATATATCGTTGTATAGGTATTTAAAAATGAATAGGGGTTTACTAAAATCATTTTTTGATAATGTCAATAATTTCGGAAATAATCGCTCCAAAAGTAAAAAACAATGTGTCCCCCCCCCTCTAACTTTTGAACCATAAGTTTAGAAAATATGAAAAAAACCTGAGAAGTAGAACTTTATAAGGACTTTCTGGGAAAATTATTTTGAACTTGATGGAAAGAACAGTTTTTGTACAAAAGTACAAAAAAGACAAAAGGGTTCTACAAAATAATTTCTGGACTAAGTTTGTAGTATAATCGTAGCAAGCATTTTTTTAAACTCATAAGTGGGTACACTTTATTGTGACGGACGGGAAACTACGGAACCCTACACTGAGCGTGGCCCGACACGCTCTTGGCCGGTTTTTTACATATAGTCTTTGTGTTAATTCAAAATATACCTATACTACCTTGAAATCCAATTTTATTCAAGTCTGCCATTATAGGTAAGCCGTTTGATTATGTGGAGTGACGTGCAAAGTTTGTGAATGTCCCAGTGGTATCATGTCAATCACAAGTCAGTCTAGTTCATCAAGGATCCTGAAACAATTAACTTGGTATTCCATAGATCTCACAACTTTTTGCGGTAGAAAAACTGACTAGTAAGTCTTGGTGTTTTTTCACAAGTTATGTCTTTTATGGCATCTATTTATCTACTAACTGCTCCCAAACTAGGCGCCGGATTTTGATGCGGTTATCACTAATAGAAAGACCCATAAACGACAAAGGTTTACGTGTATAATTTGCACCAGTATAAAATTGGGACAGGTCACTAATGATTTACAAACACGCAATATTTAACACTAAACTCCTCTCCCAGCTAAAATTTACCCTTAACAAATAACTATCACCCAATAATTTGAAAAGCGCAATCTATCTTGTCGTTATCAATTAGATTACTTGGCCACGTGAGGGTTGTGTTTGAGAAGGAGCCTCGTGGCGGATCAATAGGCGGTGGGTCGGCGGCATGTGCTGGAGATAAACAGAGGATGCCGCGGAGGCGCCTGCCTTCTGCAGCCAGAACGAATGAAAGCGTGGATGTGGCATAGCGTGCTGGTAAATTTGGATTTAAAAGTGGGACATGCTACGTGGTCAAGACCTCAAATAAATTGATAAGGGCAGAATATGAAGTTCATGGCTCTGATTTTAAGATTAAAATATACAAAAAATATAGCTTTAATAATGAAGGAATGTGACAGTCGCGAAGCGGTCCGCGGCCATATTAAGCATGTGCTTGCGGACAACGAACAATGGGTAGCTAGGCGCCTAGCTGTCCGGTAAGGATCGAATCCGTGACGTCGACGGCTTATCTGCAACCGTTAGGGCTACGAGGAATTTCTGAAAAATGCAATTCCTTAGATATTAATTCATAAGTTTATTGACTTACCAAGCCTAAGACTTGTTTACCAAAAGTACAAATACAGTAAATAAACTTCCGAAATACAAAATAATTATTTTATTTGATTTTATTTTCATAAAAGGAACAACATACAGCTACTATATAAAACTTATATACTACAGGTACACAAAACATATAAACTATATTGTAGCCCACAGCGTTTTTCACTGATTAGCTGTGGGATACATAAATAAAAAACTAGCATGACTAATACCAAAATTAAACTAACCCATATTACTATTATTTATTAAATATGCACATATACTTATTCTGTGCAAGATCCACTGGATCACTTTATTATGAAGTATATAGCTATCAAAACTCTATGACAGAATTTAGTTGCCGCATCCACGGCTCATGGCTCCGTGTACCGCGGCCCGGAACCGATCAATCAAAGAAGGAGTCGCAGCTGAAAACAATATAGCGGCCGCTCTACACCCGACACTGTGTTTGTTTTATACACCCTGTGCTTGCGGCTGCGGTTGTCTGTCTATTTGGGCCCTTCTATTGCAAACTGTAGGTGGAATTCATTTATCCGTGCGACATCACTCACACTACAAATACAGCACGACTAAGTTGATTTAATTAGTTAATTTTAATATTTTGATTACTTCATTTTTCAAATACTTAAAAAAAAGACTCTATAAAAAGACAGGTGGTGGATCTGTTCCAAGATTAAGAAGATCGATTGCAAAAAACTACTGAAAAGTTCCGAACAAGATCACTTTTCAAATAGTCTGATGTTATTCGGATTTCAATCTTTTCAAGTATAATAACTCCTACCAACTGCATCGGACTGCTTAAAAATAAAGAAGAAAGAAAGAAAGAAAACTATTTTATTTGGCATACACACTCGTAGATACACACAATGTAGTAACAACAAGGTACCTAAAAACCTATCTTTTTAGGTACTTTTTAGTTTTACAAAATAATAACATTGAAAAACAAAACATTTTTTACAAAAAAATAAATAAAAATAACCGAAAGCACTAAAAAAAACCAACGATCAAAATAACTTTAATTTCGGAAGTCGGTGTTTCTCGATATAGTTTGTTTATTATTTAGCACCTACTTCCGAAATTTAAGTTATTTCAAAAATCTCCGAGTTTTGGAAGTCGGTTTAAAAAACCCTGTGTGAGGCTAAAAAGGCTCCAGAATACATGGTTTAAGTATAATACGTGGCGCTAGTTATCAATTCTTTTTACCATCACTTACCTGCAGTGGCGTGCCTGCCATAGAAGCCAAAAAGCCTGGCTTGCCCTACCAAAACCTCACCTAATTCATAGAACACGACCAATCAATTAATTATCACAAAAATCTAAACTTTAAACTTCGCGCGCTTACGCGGTTACGCTAAGTTGCCACTGTGTTATGTGAAATTCAAAAATCATTCATAAGACGATACCAGGGCGAAGCGAGGATGCCATTCTGAGCGAAATCTCTCCGATCTCACTCTAACACTTAACAAAAGAAAGAGATGAACACTAATGTGTTGTTGTCTTTTTCTGCCTCAAAGGCTTTTATGAGGCTTTATCTTCTATCTCAACTTTTGATATAAATACGTCAAATTTTGAGTGTGTGTGGGTGTAATTTGTTATTGTGTGCAAATCCTCGTCGAACATTTTGTTCTAAAAAAAAGCAGGGCTTTGGTAAATTTATGAATGACAGAAATTTTTACGCATATTATAATACGAGGCGCCCTCTATGACGCGTAAAGTTGTACGAACTAAAAAGTACTCAGTTCAAATTTGCTTTGATCGGTTATCGTGTTGTACGTAATTATTGTTTTGTTTTTTTTTTGTTTTCCGTCATTTATCAGTTTATGAATTCGGAAACTATACTTGTGGTTGTGTGTGGATATTATTATGTGTGGAATTGATATCAATGGCCAGGTAGGGTTTGAGTTTTAAAGATAAATATAATCTTGTAACTTTACTATTTTGAATATTTCTCAGAAAAGTTAATAACAATGCTTGGAATACATCAGGTATGACTCAAATAACTTTGCTAGTGCCATGAAAATTCTCAAAAGTACTACTTGAACGCTGTTATTTCCTTCTTTATACATGGCTTTGACTTTGACTTTGGTAAACCGCCAATAGAAAGTTGGTTCTCTTTCTCGACAGTTAAGTGATAAGTGTGTTTTAAAAAAGCGAACAACGAAAAGCTACCGCTGTTTCAATTGTGAGTATTTGCCAATAATATTACATATTATTACAACGAACAAGTGTTTGAAACACCAAGATTTAAAAAAATATGTATTAGTTACACATTCATAACTAGATGGCGTTGGCGTCAAAACAGTAACATTAGATCAGTACCTAGTACTCGGTTGTTTTATTTCACATTCAACTCAACCTTACATTAAATATTCATTATGTTCAAATTAATCGTTATAATAGTATTGGCTGACCATCCCGGCCGGCCGGTAGGTACTCGACAACAAGAGCGGCTTTCCGAATTATCTTTGATTGCAATTGAAAATCAGCTGTTGGTAGAATAACGTTCACAAACTTTTTACGCTGGTGTAAGTAATACAATCATTTTTAAATAAAGATAGACAATTTGAATTAGAATACGATTTTTTTTTTTCTATTCATTCACCTATTCAAACTTTACGATTATTGGTATGATGATAAAGTTGTTGTGGTGAAGCTTTTGTTATCATTATTTATTACTTACTATTAACATTATAATTGTTAATAGTAGTGGAGCAATTCAGAAAAATCAGCATTACTGCACTGATGACACGTGGTAGCACGAGATTTTTTTTTAATAGGTAAGTAGTAGTTAGGTCAAGATTCCTTGGCTTGCCCCATGTTAAGGCATCAGGCACGCCACTGCTTACCTGTACTTATTGTAGTTATTTTTTCTAACTTCCTATGTTCTGCCCCCGTTAGTAAAAAAGACGCATCTAACATTTTTTCTAGATTTTATTTGAGTTTCATATTATTATTAAACCAAGTTAAAGCTAATGTTCGGCTTTATTGTCAACTTTTAATTTACTATTTCAATTTACTCAAAGACAGCACAAGATTTCCCGTTTCGTTCATTAAAACATTTTTTTGTCCGTTTTTACTTTTTGTTAGATAGGTACGTCTTTTTATCTATCAGGGGCAGTGTTACCGTCGTCCTATTTGGGCCTAATTTTTAATGTTATTGGCGTAATTAATATTTTCAGAGTAATAAATATGAAGCCCTCTTCCAAGTTCCCATGTTATAACAGGCTACTGTAGAACACTGCTCGTGCCCCGACAACTATTTGGCGGGTAACCATTCCAATATTAAAAACTAAAAGTTTGTGTATGTTTGTTATTTTTCCACGCTCTAATGGCTGAATGGATTTTAATTAAACTTAGTATAAGTAAAAACAATGTGCTGAAATAGCACACAGGATTATGACTTCTTATCCCGGGGCTGTGTTCCCTTGGGATAATTTTCGACTATCACACGGGCGAAGCCGCTAGCTGCAGAATGTGTTGAATATAAACGAGCATGGAGGTTTTGAATTTTATTTAGAAGAAGATGCTTGACTTACTTCTCAAAACGTTTCTGAGTGCTCTTTTCATAATAAAGACGTATACATTGTATATCATTTGCTACCAAGCTATTTTATATAGTCGCTCTCTCAATATAAAATGCATCTCTGTTACTAAAAGTCGAGTCTAACACTAAAATGCTGAGTTTAAAGGTCGTAAGTGTTCAGAAATGGCGGGAGGTGGTCATCGCCGCTACAATATGTTAGAAATTTTATTATTTCTAGTGGAGAGCTGATGAATATTAAGTAGTTTTTATATTACTGGGGGTGAGAACAAAATGGTATCGTGAGGCATGAAAAATATAGGCATTTCGACTTTAGAGGTGGTGGTGAGGTGGGTTTTATTAGTTCATAATTTCTCTTTTTTCAACTAGCTTGGGGTCGGCTTCCTGTGTAACTGGACGCGGCTATATACCCGTGTTTGACATGGAGCGTCTGCCTATCAAACAAGCCAAATATCGTTGAAGTTTTATTAGTTGTTCGATCGAAGTCCTATCCAAAAGTGGTATCCACGATCTATCGACTTATTTACAGTTACATCAACAAGTATTCTACTACGATAATGTAATACAGATTTTTTTTTAATCGACGAATTTCAAACGACTTTAAAATCGGTGTCGTTCAAACTCGATTGATGGATGTGAATACGGACATGATCTAAACGACGAAATCGCTACGATATCGTTACGGTTTTAATTACGTGAATCGGGCCACAGATCTCCACAACCTAGTTACTGGGCAATACGATACTAGCTAGACCGATGATCTGATGGTGGTTGATGGTTGATGATAATTCTATTCTTTTCTATTCTATGGTCAGGTTTCCTGGTGGTTTTTATTAGTAACGTCTTGTAGATATGTAAAGGTGCATAATGAATGACCTGTGTTACTTTTTTCCTTCTTTGTCAAATGCATCTTGAGGTTGTAAAAAATCGCTTTTAGCAATAAGACTGCCCATTGGACCGCCGATTAATTATAATCTCCTACTTTAATTTTTATGGTGTGTAATGTTCCTACTTAAGTTTTTGTTGTGCATTTATATACGGTTTCCTGTAAGAAAACCCAACCATAGGATCTTTATAAACAAAAACAGATAAATCTTTACTTTATAAATCTTTCACTGGGACAATTTTCTATTTAATAATAATAGTTTTTTTTTTAAATTAATTTTCACGCGGATGAAGCCGCTGACAGCAGCTAAATATCAAATAAAAATGCCGCCATGACTTGTTAAATAAATAAAATAGGCTCTCATATCCTATTCAACAACCTGAAGAATTACTTCTTTAACATAAAACACTTTATTTAAGTAAAACGTAAATACACACACTAAATGTTATGACACACACGTACAAAAACATGCAAAAATTGTCGATACGACCCACGTTTGGGACTGACGGTAGAACTAAATTTTTACGTCCAGTAAAACGGTCGTGAACCGAGTTCGATGTTGACTGCTGCTTCGTGAAGACTGTCGTAAACGGAGGGTAGTTGTTCATAATGTGTTCACACTGCACCTGCTCACCGAGTTTGTCGACTGTTTCCTTGTTTTGAAAAGTTGTGTAGTTTTTTTGGTCATAAATGAAACTTATAAGTAACTGGCTTTTGCCCGCGGCTCTGATCACGTACATAAAATATAGCCTATGTCACTCAGGAATAAAACACCGTTCTATTGGTGAAAAAAATTTTGCAACCAGACCATTATTTTCAGAGATAACAAAAAAAGTAAAACCAAAAAAACAAACTTTACATCTTTATAAATTTGTGTAGATTATTTATATAAATAAAAAAGCAATCTGTCAAATCAAATCAAATCAAATCACTTTTATTTGTTAACACAGGTGTACAGATATACAGATCTTATATTTTATTAACAGTGCGCCATGTTATGCCAGGAGGCGTACAAATATATGTGCATTTAACTCATGATTACAAATTAAAATTAAAAAATATTTGAGAACGATGCATAATTATAAATTTAAATTGTTAGTTATAAATGTCAAAAATCTAATCTGTCGAAATATTCATAATGTAACACTAAAAAAGCTGCCATTTTGAACAATTGTCGTATAGTTAGAATTTTTTACAACTGGACTTAGATAAAATTTAAATGAAGTGCAAAGCGCTGTACTATCTTAAACTAATAACTAGGATCCCACCTTGTTTCACACCTGTGACATCCTAAAACACCAGGTACAAACTTGAGAAAATTTAGCTTAATACACTGGATGATGACTACGGATATATCCGTATATGGTTTTTATACAGGACGCCAGCTACGGATATATACGTAGGACATCTATACAAGACGAGGAAGTGTACGGATGGGAAGTACCAATGATGCTGAACTTACGTAATTATACGTACACTTCAAGAACTTATTTTTTTTTTCGCTGTTGCCTAATACGGATATATCCGTAAACAGACAAATGTATGTAGGTTACCGACTCGTGTATCCAAGTTCCGCATTCAATGGGTTAAACTCTTTATCTGGAGCCCTGACTGCTGGTAACTTGGACCCTGTTCTTGATACCGGTAAAGTATTATTTTTTAATATTTTAAAATGATTTTTTTTTTAATATTCTTATAAAACATTTAAAAAAATTATATATAAAAGTGAGTTAGTGATAGTATGACGAGTAACAGAGCAGAACGAAAGAAAAAAAACTTGTTGTGCTGAGCCCAAGTAATATTGAGCAAAAACCCTAGGTTGAATGGTAAAGAATGCCTAAGGCATTAAGCCCGCCTATGTACTTTCTGTTGCATGAAGCTTAAATAAATAAATAAACAAAGGCAGGAAGATGATGATGATTAATTTAAATCTCCAACCACACACTAAGTCCTAATCAACACAGGCCACAAGACATCTCAATGTAATTACCCGATTCTTCCGCGTCAGAGCGTTCTATCGACCAAACTATACCTGTCTATGACGTCACCGTTGTAATGAGCTTCGAGCGCTGAAGCTCATTAGACTGATGACGTCATAGGTTATCTGTGTGTTATCCTGTGTATAGATTATCACGCAATCGGCTTAGCTACAACATCTCTGAGCTGCGTATTTACATTCTGTACTTAGCCAGAACGTAAGGGTGTAAAACTAGTCATGTATAGATTGAAAATCACTTTTTAATACAGTTACTCGAAAACCCGCTTTTATTCCACCGCTTTTAGGCATGCAATAGACTGTTATCCGCTCTAGCGCAGAAAAGAACGCGTGCTCTCCCGCGCCACAATTTTATTACATTTATTGTATCAGGCTGGGCGCGAATCGACTCGACCCGGAAGAGGCCGGTCAACACCAATTTATTCTTTTCTTCGTATGTATTTAAAAAAAGTCATTTTGCGTGCAAATTTGTCACTGCAACTCTCGGCTCCATCTTCTTCTTCTTATCGTATCGATGGCAAAATTAGTTAAATAATGGCTCGTGCGAAAGTTTCTGCACATGTATTAAAATGTGCTATTTTATTTAATCAAGGTCTTCCAATGTATACAATATAAATGAATCCTACTCTTGGACTCAAATACTTATGTAATTTTGTAGTGACCTAAATACCTAACCTTATTCAATAACATACAGTGCCAGTACCAATATGGACGAATCATGCGTAGATCGGAATAATGGCGCCTGAATTAGGACAGTTTCCCATCGTGTTCTAATGGTCACTATTTGTGACCATTAGAACACGATGGCGAATCAACGAAGCGATGTGTGTTAGGTTAGGTTAGAACAGTGACCATTAAAAATCGATCTTCAGATTCCCTTCTAATTGTTGATTATTTGGGTTCGGTTAAGTTAAAAGTCATAATTATTAATCTAATTTCACATTATTATTATTTAAACATCTTTTCATTAGATGAATAAATGATTTTATATATATCTCAAATTTTGTCATGCGTACCTAACTGATGTTAACCATTTCGATCCAGGACGCGCACGTATGTACACGTTACAAAGTTACAAGCTATATAAGACCAGTACACAAAATTTGTGTATTCATTGTAATTGCAGATTTAAAAATAGCAATACAAAGTATGCGCGAGTGTTTCTGTCATCTATGGCGGCGTTCAGGTCATGTAAGTATAGAATGTAAATACGCATCTGTGCTGCTTAATCCGATGCGAGCTAGAGATGCTTATAGGTTAGGTATAACGGGATTTGTTCACGTCTGAGGTTTCTAGAAGGGGTGGCCTAGTGATAATGGTCCCGACTTACGAATTGTAGGTCGCGGGTTCAAACCCAGCCAGGCTCATACTTTGTGTTATTTAATTCATCACCACAGCTCTCAAAACAGTGGAGGAAAACATCGTGAGGAAATCATTTCGGTATCTTCAAGGCTACAGTGAATGGGAATTGTGTGGTGGGATCGCAGTCAAGCACTAGTTTATCTAAATAAAAATAAAGAATTGGTATGTCCTAGAACAGACAAAGAACAGTGGTGGCCGAGTGGTAATGGCCCCCACTTACGAGTTGTAGGTTGCGGGTTCAAACCTTGCCAGGCGCATTACTATGTGAATTTATTTCATTACCACTGCTCTCAAAACGGTGAAGGAAAACATCGTGAGGGAACTGGCATGTCCTAGAACCAACAATTCCAAGGACATTGTGACATTCACTAACCCACACTGCCCTCGTGGTGGATTACGGCCCATTCCCTCTCCTAGAGAGGAGGCCTGAGTCGCAGCCGTGGGAACATTGAAAAGGCTGATGATGATTATGTCATAGAACTAAAGATTCGAAGACATGTAACATCCACTAACCCGAGAAGGCGTGTCAGACTTTTACTGACTAAAACCCACCTGTATTCCTTCAGTAGCCCTTCATGTTCCAGTACCATAATAACTTCGAACATGGCCACAGCCCCAGCAGGTGTGGAAATAGCTGGCATGAGTACAGTTTGATTTATCTTGTGTCCCAAGCATTTCCAGATTTTCAATCAGCTTAAGACCCGAGAAGCGGCTTAGACGCTAAATGACCTGTACAGTTTGTCTACTTTGAAGTATTTGCTGAAATCGTTTAATACGTTGAAGTTGTGGTTCAAGCGCTACTTTTAAGTACGTATCTTAGATAATAAGGCGCAAGAATCAATTCCTGAGTTGGGAAAAATATTAATTGGGTTTTTTAACCCGTGTGCTCGTCCTTATTTAAGTCATTTAAAATTAATTAACTGGTGAATTCAATCGAGCTAATCTTAAGTACTATTAGTTCAAAGTCAAAAATTCACGCGATGACCAAAAATAATGGAATATTGATCACAGGGATCACTAGTTTACTTATGAATCATCTATAGAGGTTCGCTAGCAAGCTGTACTTAAGTTAAACCTATATAGTAGGTACCTCGACATCTACCTACCTTTAGCTATTCTATACACAGATAGGTGCATCACTACTCACCAGCCTCTGTTTGAAGTTCGCCATATTAGCACTAGTTACTACGCCCGTTCCAATTAGTGATGTAACCTATACCTTTGTGTAAGCCAATATCCTAGAAGTGTCATACAAATGATGCACGTTACACATCGCTTTTGATATATGACAGGGACTACCTGGAAAATCTAATGTGTTCCTCATGCATCAGCCTATCAGAATTTAGCTGGACTTAGGCCCCTCCCAGGAGAAAGTTCTCATGGCCAGTCTTGATTTGAACGTGCTCAGTGACGTTGATTTTTAAGAATCAGTGTAGCTTTATGTAAAGTGCAATTTTGGCTATCTGTATTCTCTCTCTCTCATACTGAATTTGATATTATTTTCCATATAAAAACTTTTGAAAAAACATTGAATTCCTATTTATTTTTTTATTTTGACGAATTTGTGTTTTTTTAACACAAAGTTTCACTAGTCGAGAATGCCTTGTTGCATTAAGTCCGCCTATGGTCCACTACTGTAAGTGAAGTTTAAATAATTAAATAAAAAAAATAAATACATAATTGCCATTAAAAAGTTTCCTAGAAAAACAAGTTCCTATTTATTTTTCATTTTGACATTGACAGAAGGTAAAAATTGATTGAGTCTAGAAAAAAGATAAAAAAAATTCTTGTAGTCACGATGTCAGTCTGTGCTTTTGAAGAAATTCTACTATTTTGAACTTTAATATATTTTTTACTGTAAATACTCGTTAAATATTCTTTAGCATTTGAGGGTAGTTCGCACGTGTTATTGGCCAAATTGTAGTGTCTCTTCCATAACTGTCATCAATGAAGAGTTGAAATCCCAAATTGTGCATACGAATTTTATTCTTGTTAATATTCATTGGACTTACTGTCAACTTATGGTTTTTTATAGTTCAGTTGGTATGATTTATCAAAGAAAAAGTTTTCTCAAAACATCATTTTTAAAAACGTCAAGTAAGCAACTGTCACTAATGTTTTTTTTTTCTTTTGTTTCAGGATTTTTTTTCAATAATGCGGCTGTCTAATGGAGTCTAGCTTAGGCATCACGGAAGCCGGTAAGTCAGTTTATGTACCTACCTATGTTATTGTGCTAAACGGTATTCGCGAGTTTTTTTTTTATGAGAAAATTTTCCTTGAGCGGTGATTACGTTTTTTCGTGGCTGATTTGAAAATGCGATGGGTGAAAAGGTTTTATTTGATTTATTTTGCCAAAAACTTTACTTATTATAAAATAAAATTTATTTCTTTACAGAACAATAATAAAGCATATACAATTGTGTATTATGATGAATGCTAAAGATTCAGTATTTATACATTATATAGTGTCTTAATTAAAGGCTGCCGCGGCATGTCTTAACATAAAAGGAGTTATGAACTAACGTACCTATTAACATTTTGTTCGACGTTATTCAACCAAAAAAAAATATGGCAGCAAAAATAATATTCATACATCTACAAAATCCAAGTAACTGTGTTTATGATTATGAAGCACTGTAGTACAAGTCGAAGGGTAATATGTTGGTATGCCAACAAGATTATGTCATTTAAGGCAGCTAAAAGTCAAGACAAAATGACAATTTAAGTGCAAATGATTGAGAAAGTGCTAAAAAATAATAAATAAATACACGGTGGAAACCCTATCCGTTTTTATATATAGCTATAGTTAAGAAGTAGAACTGCGTTTCCTGATAGGGACCACCTGGGAGTATTTAAGTCAGGATGTTCCTTCTTGGCAAGCGTGCTCCATCAGCGACCAGATCATCGCATACCATACATACGATAGTGGTCAAGCGCGAGCCTATCAATAAAAACTAAAAGATTGACCACATAATACCTATTCCAATATACACATCAATTTGGAACTTTTTGACAAACGTAATCACTGATGTAAAACACCTTTTATTATTACTTAGCAAACAGTACAATTTTGGATTAAGTCGTAATTTTTTCCATAACTAACTCTAGGCCAGAATGTTTCTCCCCATCTTCCCTCAAACCATAGACTCAGCTCCTCGGCTATTTTTTCTCGCCAGCTCGCTGGCGGCAGGGGGGCTGGCAGGCCACCAGCTATCAATACAATGGCTCGTCGACGTTGATCGATGGCCCATTGTGGGTGCATGTAAGACCACTAATGTGTTCCCAGCATTATTTTCCTTTCATTTGTATTATTTGATGTGTAATCGCAATTGATTTTTCGTTTGATTGGTATGTTTCTTTCTTGATTAAGGTGTTATTTTGATGTTGAAGAATTTTATAAGCCATTTTTAAGGTTCGGTAACCAAAAGGTATAAAAGAGACCCTATTACTTAAGACTCGACTGTCCGTCTGTTTGTCATCAGGCTGTATCTTATGAACCGTGATCTCTAAGTTCAAATTTTCACAGATGATATATTTCTATTGCTGCAATATTAACAATTACTAAAAACTAAATAAAATAAATATCTTAGCTGGGTCTCCCATACCACTAAAGTGATGTTTTACATGATTTTAGAATCGTCCTAGAGACTAGACGAAAAAGAGAAGACAGATTTTTCAAATGTTGCCCTACACTAGTAATAACATATGTATCGTGAGTGCGTTGGCTAATATGTAAACTCATATAAACAAGACACCCAGACCCGGATCACTTATCTATAGTTATGTTGTGTTACACAATTATGAGCTACATGCGGGAATCGAATCCGCGATATGCTCATCGCTATATGCTTATTAGCTGCTGCCGCGGTTTCGCCCGAGTGAAAGTAGAAAATGGTCCCAAGGATACATAATTACATATTCCTGGAATAAAAAGTATACTATGTCCTTTTTCAGGCCATAGTCTAACAGTGTACTAAGTTTCTTCGATATTTATTGACCAGGGGCCTAAGTCTACTATTTTTATAAATTCGTCATTTCAACACGATCCCACTGTCATTTTGCTAAAAGTTTGTTATCTGGTAATTCAAAATGATCGATCTTTGATCGGTCAATGGTCTTGTATTAGAATTGTGGTAGAATGACAATATCGAGCTTATTAAAAGCACCAATTGCGCAATGACGTCGTAATGGTAGGTTACGGATCAAAAGAACTGTCAATATTTATTCAGATCGGTATACGTCAGATATTCATTTGTCATTATGTACGAGATTACAATTTTATGCTATTTCTTTCAATGGAGTGTCAGTGGTTGACCATCGGAAAGTCATAATAACGCCATTATATTAGTAGAAATTATCAAAACTTGTCAAAAGCAACAATTATAAAATCAATGATTGACCATTCTGACACTATTGTAATAGCAGATTTGAGGCCCTGTTCAAATATAAAGAAGTAACAAACACACATTCACAAACAGTTTAAACATTAGTGTTTAGTAGTTTACACCTTTAAAATATTAGTGTGATTGACATTGGGACCAATGTTATATCTCCTTTGAAATATCAGATATTGAAGCCACATCCCTTAGCACAAAATTCCAACTCTCCAACCACTACATCAAGCTGGATATATATCTTTCAAATATCTTTTCACCAGCGGGCAGAGGTCCAAGTCTCACAAAATACAGCCTACGCAGAGCCACTCCCCCTCTTTAGACTGACCAGTGCTGCCAACATTCAGACTATTACCATTATTATCAATCGTCCTACTTGTACCTGCTTTATTGGAGTTTTAGATGAAAAGGAAGTTGGCATATAAGGGTCACCTCAAACGGGCCACCGACCGCAACCACAAAATGCCGCCACCGGCATAAATATGCTTCTAGTTCTCCTTAATTCTTTATTGTACACCATAACATTTTATAAAATAAGTGTATAACAAGGGTTATATACATAGGCGAACTTAACTAAAAGTTGAGTTTTCTTCCAGCAAACCATTGACTGATAGAGATTACAACAGAGGGTAGTATCCATACATTTTATATGGATTCGCCACACACGGTTGACACCGGTGGTCGCCACACGCTACATATCGGCGCTGCTCGCTTCTTGTGGCCCGCACTAGTCATTAAACGCCGATAAAAAATGCCGTCACACGCCATTCGCGCATTTAAACCTTCTTCGTCAGAGTACATTATGATACTGCGCGAAAAAAACAGCAGCTACCAGTCACAAAGGACTGTCGCGTGCTTCAGCTGCTTTGCTGGCCACTTTTAGCTTGTCGTGGTGGCGTTTGTGACTGTGGCATGTGGCTCGTGTGTGGTGACCCTTATATTTTATTAGGACATAGTTCAGTTACCTTCCTGAACTACTAATGTTTGAAGAAGAATAACAATCGCAATGGTGTCCTACTAACTGGGGGTTGTCCTTGGATGCAATTGTAGGTAAAGCTCATGCATGGACATGGAATCGTCTACGTTTCGTTTTGTACTTCTTTTGATGAAACATGTCTAAGGGGTCTCTGCGAACAATTCGATTTATATAAACATATAAAACATAATGTTAAATCTTATTTAGAAAAAATAAACATGATTAGGAGATCATTTTTTAAGACAGAAGATGTTTGTGTTTGGTGACTCCGCTTTTCCGCTGTTCTTCGTTCTTCTTTAATGTATATTATCATCATCATTTCAGCCGAAAGAAGTTCACTATTGGACATAGGCCTCCCCCAAGTGTCGTCATAACGAACGGCCCCGTGAGTCTCGCATCAATCGGATTCCCGCGACTCTTCTCAGGTTCCAACGCTATGTAATTATGTGTAGTAATGAATTATCATGTCTTGGAATGAAACAACATTATTATTTTGTATAATTTAATTTTATCGGTTTTTCACCAACTTACCATGCTCTGTGTTCTTCTATAATTGAACATGCACACGTGAAAAAGCCACTTGTATTATTATATTCGTTATTATATTTGCGTTTCCATTGTCAGAGATACAATAAATAAATAAGACTAGATCTTGAATGGGGTTATAAAGTGCTATTGTTAGAGTGGCCCTAGAAGCTTTCTGGCTCAAAGAATATATACTTTTGTCAATGGTTTCGGATTGTTTTCTATACAGTAGATACTGACCTTTTCTTGTAGTTTTGCTTCCATGGCCTATTTCACAGAAATCGTGACTTTTTTTCGAAGATTTTTGATTCATACTACGCTCTTCGCGCGTCTATGAAAGATAATACGCCGTCGCATAGAAGCTGCTCTGTTAGCTCGTATATACGACGTCACACAAACCATACATCGCAGTATTACAACAGCATCGCAGTTGCATTGTAATTTAGTATTTTTGTTGTATTTTCTCCATATATGTTAGTCTGTAAGGTACGTATCTATGGGCCAAGATGCCTGAAAATAAAGTGATTTATTATTATTAGAGTTTTAAGATGCGCGATTAGTCTTGAAACTATAGTCCGAAAATTAAACAACTACAGGTTGGATGAGGTACGATATCCGTTTGTTGTGTATTGTCCAATCAAGTAGAGATAATGCGATAACGCGATGCAGGATTTTGAATATTTAGTGGCAATCCGATTTCGCTACACTTGATTACTTTTCTGTTTTTATTCATCTTTCTGTTCCACTCTTTAGTTACGTTTAGCACCGATTTACATATAAACGTCACTTCTACAGGCGTAACACAGCGCTATCCAGGTCCCTCTTCAAACAGCTCATGATTATCGCCCGCTAATACCCACCGAGAAACAATAGACGACGACACATCAACCGTCATGTCACAGTGTAGGTTAATTGCAACCAATGACAAACTATTAATTCAGTTAGCTAATGTTGTCAGCATAGACATTGTGATGTTAAGCCTGCTCTGTGTATATCATGGTGGACAATAGGCCGGATTAGTGGGACATGCACCGTGGTGATAAAACTTGTGAATTAATTGTGTTGAGAGCAGTGGACGGTCGCCATTGTGAAGAGGACGGTGGAGCTCCCCCAAATGTTTTGACACTAGATTTTCGTGTGGTGCTCAGTGAGGAGGGCTCGTTGAGAGATAACACTGGTGGGTGGTGAATAAAAGTGTTTGGATGCAAAGTTAATACAGCAGTTATCTGACTTTTATTTCATAAGTATTAGTTTTTTTTTTTCTTTACAAATGTTGTTCCATGTGGGAGAAAATAAATGAAATTCCGTTTGTTGACTTTTTTCATCAGTTTTTAAATGATTTCTTACTTGCTTTTGCCCAATGCTTCGCCCACGTAGGTACCTAAAATATAGTCTATGTCACTTAAGAATAAAGCAAATTTCTATCGGTGATATTTTTATAGCAATTGTACAATTGTGTTAAACTAGTGCGCCTCACCATCAAAGATTGTATCGCTACTTACCATCAGGTGGGATCGCAGCCAAGCACTAGTTTATCTCAATAAAAATAAAAATAAAAAAAATTGTACCAGTACTTTACTTTCAGAGATTACATACATCCTAGCAACAAAAAAAAAACTTGACTCCTTATAATATTAGTGTAGATACAAAACAGATATTATAAAAATACTAGATATTATAATAAAAACTTGATGATTCATATTTGCCGAGATTTAATCATTAGCTAACGTTTGCAATTCACCAGAAAAGTCCTCGTTTAATAATAAAGATAAACGAACAAATTAGTTCTCTGTTAAAAAAAGTACGCTCTTATAACTCCATCGGCTTAGGTAGTACTATAGGTAAACAATCTTGATATGTCTTTTTATTTAAAATAAGTCATATAAAAGACACACATTGATTATTTTTAATTTAGTTAACAACCTGACATCGGTTTAGGTAAAAACCTAATTGTGAAAATTTTTAGACAATTTTTTTTAAACAATTTTTTCGATAAAAGACATGTTAGGATAGTTTACATTTAGTTAACTACATAAACCGATGGGGTACAGATATGTTTAACATAATTATGATAATCTATCTCTCCACTGAGCTAAAATGAAAAGAGTCTGTCTAATAAGTCAACCTACTTGGGAATTTTGTATAATATTTAATCATTTTAAAAATACTTATATTCGATACTTTTCTTATGGTTCTTCTTTTTTTTATCTGTTATAAACTAGTACTTGACGGCGATCCCGCCTGATGGTAAGCAGTGATGTAATCGTTGATGGTGAGGCGCACTAGTTTATTAAGAGCCTATTCCCTCTGTTAGTAAACAATGATCTCTATCTCTTAATCAACCTTGATTATTGAACCCCTGTTGACTACATCAGATTTCATTAAATCCTAATAATTACCCAAGTCGTTTAACTTATTAGACAGACTCTAATTTATCATATAATTGCAGCGATAGTCATGTAGATGCATGAAATACACTTAGACACAAAATTAGGCATTTTTTGGACGGTGTGCTCGAGTCAGTAACTTATGCAGTGCCACGTCCGCTTGCAGAGTGTATAAAGCTCCGAAAAAACTTTACCTTCACTATATTTTAAATTTTGTAGGTCAAGGTAAAACGGGCGTTATTTATTTTTAGTCGGACCTTTAAACTAGTTATGTTATTTATCATTTCAGTTGAAAGTCAGCATATGCTGGACATAATACCCTCACCAGCTTTGTAAAGTGGTTGCTGCATATATCTGTAGTTGTTCTACTCTACGTTTTACTGTTTCTTCACACGATATTTATTCAAAATGGCTGCCAATATTTATCTTCAACAGATCATTGATGTAAGCCTCATTTGTCAGTATAGTTCAGCCTCTGCTGGACGTAATGCTCCACCAGATATCGTCACATAGACCTGTCCTGAGGTTTTACCATGAAGTGTTAAAAAGTTAAGCGTGCGAGCTAAAAAGAGGGATGGAGCTACACACCCTATATAGCTCGATACCTTTAACAATTCAGTTTAGGTCGTCAAATTGATTGCGTTGAGAGCTCGTGATAGGACTCTAAAGGAGGAGCTACGATGCCACGGACAGACACACAGCCACACACACAAGACATCTCAAACTTATAACACCCCTCTTTTCCGTCGGTGGTTAAAAAGAACAATATTTATTCAAAATGGCTGCCAATATTTATTTATAACAGATCATTGATGCAAGCCTCATTTGCCAGTGATATCAATCCTGTGCGTTGCTATGATGGCATCTTGCCACCAAAACATTCCCATTAAGCGCTAACATTGCCGATTCACGATTCATTTGATATATTGATATATCGCACTAATATTATAGGCGAAATTTTATGAGAGTTTGTGTCTGTTTGTTATTTCTTTATGCTCGAACAGCGGAACAGATTTCGATGAAATTTGACACAACGATAGACCATGTCCTGAAATATCACAAAGGATACTTTTAAACCAGGGAGGAGGTTCCCTTAGAATAATTTTGAAGTTTTACGTGGGCGAAGCTGCTGGCAGCAGTAAGCAATATAATATTTTTAAGCTAGTGATAGTTTACGGGCTTCTGTTCTTTTTATGCCAGTGGTGGTAAAGTTTATCTGTGTGTGTAAGGTTAACACGCAGATAAACTTTAAAAATGTCATGAGCTTATCATTTCACTTGATCTCCCGTTTTTTCCCCTCCTAGAACACATCCAAAGGATAGATTCTAATTTTATTACAATCTAGCCTTAGTTAGTTAGCCCATTTATGTCCCATTACTGGGCGAAGGCGTCCGTCTGTTCTTGGCTATTGCGGGCCAGTTCCTTCGGTAGTTATCTAGCTCATCTCTCCACCTGCGCCTTGGTTTGCCGCGATGTCGCCTTGAGTTTAATGGGACCCAATAAGTTAAAAAAACAACTATTAAAAATCTACCCTTGCATAAAGACAAATAAGTAATTTATTTAATAGCTACAACCCGGGAATCTTTAAGTCGAGGGTACATAATATAGATAAATTACGACCAGACAAAGAACAAACGATCATGCTCATCACACAAACATTTGTCCTGAGTGGGAATAGAGCCTACGACCTCCGGCATAGCAGTCAGGGTCACTAACTGCTAGACCAACAGGCCAATCATAATGTTACTGTGGTGTGCAATAAATATTTGTCTTCCAAAACCTCTCGAATGCAACATCTAATCCTGATTTAAACACCACTTCTTCATATAATTCGAGTGTGCACCAGCATTCTCGTTCAAAGCGATCATGCTAAGTCGCTACCTACACCTACATACTACGTGGGAGCACCGTTAATCAGACAAAGGGTTGCTGTTCAAGCATAAAGTGCTTCAAGCTGCTGGAATCGCTGCAGTTTCTAGTTCTGGGTTTAATGTTCTGAAATGGAAATTACGGGGGTGCATTTCCGATGTCTGTTCTTATAGTCTTATTATAGAAATTAGTTACACTTTTCAGTTGTTTTCTTGTCAAGATTTGACGAAATGAGCTTTTGATAGTCTGCAACGATTGGGTTTTAGGCGATTTTTTCCTATTCTCCTCAAAGCTGTACTCTTCAAGTTCAGTGGTGGCCGAATAGTAACGGCCCCGGTTCAAACCCAGCTAGGCGCATTACTTTATGTAATTAATTTCATCACCAGTGTTCTTAAAATTGGTGAGGAAACCGGCAAGACCTAAAACCAAAAATCGAAGACTGAACTGAACGTGAATTCCACTAACCCACACGGGGTCCGCGTGGTAGATTATTGTCTATTCCCTTTCTAGAGAGGAGAACTGAGTCTCAGTGGGAAAATTATAAGGTTGATTATGCTCTGCTTATCTACACAAATATCTTAAAGAGGTAAAGTTCGTTTTTTTTTGTAAGAGGTAATGTCTGAAAGTATTGGTCCGTTTGTAAAAAAAATTAACGATAGAAAGTTGCTTTATTTCTGAGTGACATATTTTATTGACTTATTATTTTCTTAGAATGCGATGAGGTCCTTTTCTTGACTATTTGAGCAAAAAACATGTAACTATAGTAAAGTTTTTGATCAACACGGCGACTACACCAGTCCAACTGCTATACAAATTACACATCACGAACTAAACCACACAGAAACTCATCCCCGATACACTGCCGAAAAGCCAACCAGTTGAGATTTAAATTTCACAACAAACATTTCAGTCGGCGAGATCGTAAGCAACTCCCCGCTAACTTGTTTCAACCGCCGGAATGAGGTGTTAAATACCGCCTCGGGCTGGCCCGTACCGGATGGAACCGGATAAATCTGGCGTAAACTGGAACTGTGCACCTTTAATGTACATAAATTCGGTTGCTTGACGAACTGGCTTGCGTTGTTGCAGTCTGCTTTAAAGCGGAGTTAATATATTTTGGATGTAATTATTCCTTTACGTAAGCCGTGTATTTGGTTTAGAGTTGAGATATTTTGAGGCACGCTATAAAAGTTTTAGGGGCGTGGGATCCAACATCATAACTATACAATGTTGTCTTTTATTTTACTTTTATTTATTTGGTACAGTGTAGTTTGGGTAGCATTTATGATATCGTCATTCCTGATCTACTCGTAAGTATGTAGTTCAGTTTCTGCATTGATAGATTAGCAATTCATCATCATCATCTTTTCAGCCGAAAGATGTTCACTACTGGACATAGGCCTCCCCCAAGTATCGCCGCAATGAACGGTCCGATACATCTCGCATACACCCTCACCATGTCATCGGTCCACCTTGTAGGAGGCTTTCTAACGCTGCGTTTGCCGGTACGCGGTCGCTACTCCAAAACTTTTCAGCTCCAACGGCCATCTGTTCTGCGAACAATCTGCCCTGCTCACTGCCACTTAAGTTTGGCAGTTCTTCGAGTTATGCCGGTACCCTCGTTCTCCTGGTCATATATTCTTTTCTGATGCGATCACGTTAGCAATTAAATCAGTTCAATTAAGTACTGTGGCTTGCAGTATCTTGTAATATAGACTAAGTACCATTTAATCTTAATCCAAAACTTCCATTTCTAATATAAATCTTACATAAGGTGTCTTTAAAAAGCTGAATGGTTTCTAAAAGATGACCAGCAGGCTTGGCATCGTGCCTTTTATGCCACCGTGCCGCTGGAGTTGAAAATGTAACTTATAGCGTTTTAGTCTCAGCGGCCGACGGTCACCCACCTATCCGTAATTTAAGAAAATTTATTTTAGTGATATTATAGTTGGGTCACTTTGAATTTGGCGTTCATGTTGAATTATTTCTGCGGTTGTCTTAGAATTTTTCAAAGGAGTTTTTAAATCTTTCTGGGAATCTTGAGTACAATTATGGAGAGTTAAAGCCGTTACGCACATGATTAGCATAATCAGCCTTATAATGTTCTCATTTTGGACTCAGGCCTCCTCTTTAGGAGAGGGAATGGGCCGTTGGTGGATGTCACATGTTTTCGAATGTTCGGTTCTAGGTCATGCCGGTTTCCTCACGACGATGATGAAATAAATTATACAAAGTAATGTGCCTGGCTGGTTTTGACCCCACAAGTCGTAAGTCGGGGTCGTGACCGCTCGGCTGCCACTGCTTTGCTTACTACATATCGCACAACAAATATATTTTAACGTGCTTAACACAAGAGTGCCCCAAAATTGTGCAGAACAGTAATAATGTTTCTTCAACTTTATAAAAATATGACATAATCCTAAAAAAACCCAGTTACTCAACTCAGATTATGGATGCCAGGAATCTACTCGAACTATGATCAATCGTGAGCCGTTGAGGGGGACGAGCCCCCCCGTCGGGCGTGGGAGTGGGGAAGTAAGGCATAAAACTTGGAAAATCGGACGGCATCCGATCCGTGTACTGTCAATAATTGATAATGGATGACGTCATTATGTCAGCTAGTGATTGATTGGCTGTTCCGGCCCCGCTTCGAGATGCCACAGTGCAGAACAGTAGGTCAAGATTATTTAACTTTGATTAATAATTCTTTTTGTTTTTTGTCAAACGATTGTCAGATTATCTCTTGAATAGAAGTTGGAAATTGTTTCCAAGTGTCACTGTAACCCTGGAACGTACACCTAAAGAAACCCTGATGTATCTGGAGTCTGTGTTATAGCGACGACCTAGGGTTCAAGGTTTAAGTCAAGAGTGAATAGGTTACCTCCAAGCAAGCGTGCTCTATCGTCGGCCACATCATCACTTACTATCAAGTGGGATATTGGTCAAACGTGAGCCTATCAATAATAAAAAAAAAACCGGCCAAGAGCGTGTCGGGCCACGCTCAGTGTAGGGTTCCGTAGTTTCCCGTCCTTCAAAATAAGTTTACCCACTAATGAGTTTAAAAAAATGCTTGCATATTAGCGTCCAGAAATTATTTCGTCCAACCTTTTTGTCTTTTTTGTACAAAAACTGTTCTTTCCATCAAGTTCAAAATAATTTTCCTAGAAAGTCCTTATAAAGTTCTACTTTTCAGAACTTTTTCATATTTTCTAAACTTATGGTTCAAAAGTTAAAAGGGGGGGGGGGGGGGGGTGACACATTGTTTTTTGCTTTTTTTGCGATTATTTCCGAAATTATTGACATTATCAAAAATGATTTTAGTAAACCCCTATTCATTTTTAAATACCTATCCAACAATATATCACACGTTAGGGTTGATATTAAAAAAAAATCACTTCCTACTTTACATATAGGGGGGCTACCCTAATAAAACCTTTTCTTCCAATTTTTATTTTACCACTTTGTCGTCGTGATTGATATACATGTTGGTACCAAATTTCAGCTTTCTAGTGCTAACGGTCCCAGAGATTAAGCGAGGACGGACAGACAGACAGACAGACATGGCGAAACTATAAGGGTTCCTAGTTGACTACGGAACCCTAAAAAAGAGTGTATTTATCAGTAAATTTGAATGCACGTGGCTGGGTTTGAACCCAAAACCTACAAATCGTAAGTCGGAGCCATTACCACTCGGCCACCACTGCTCTCTAACACAATAATAAAATATTATAAAGAGGTAATTCTTTATAATATTAGTTGATAAAGAATTGCATACATATTTCACCTATTGAAAAACAATATCTAATACTAAGATTAATAAATTAGAGCGCACAGGTGTACGTGTATGAAATTACAAAACAAAGATTTAAAATTTTAATAAGTTTTAATTAGCAAGGATAAGAAATAAAAGGCTTTATTATTATTATACAAAACTTGTAATTTCAATGGCTGTCCAACTTGACCTACTGCCACAAACTCCACAATCCAAAACGCGATTTAAAACATGATGTCTTCCGAGCTCTTTTAACTTGCATTGTTCACCATGGGATATTGACTCCATAAATTTCGCCATGGCGGAGTATTTCCCCATAATGGATGGGAGCACCATGAACTATAATGGCTGAACGGTTAAGGGGAAGTGCTTTAAAAAGGTTTGATCGAATGTTATTGATGGTGTTTGCTTTATAAAAAATCTTTATTCATTGTGACTGTAACTGATGCCTCTCTCAGCTAGTTCCAAGGTCATGTTTTATGGCTTTTGATTTAAGATTCTAGATTGATTCTTCTTGGAAATGTTTTAGGTAAATTATGAATTATGGGGTCGTTGGTAGGATGTATAGTCTACTATAGTCCTTGAATGAGCTAGATATTTATTACAGTTAGTTTTTATAAATATTGCTCACAATTCTTTCAAGGTCTTTATTATATGACGGAGAGGCAACGGAATTATTATCTTTGGGCAAGCCTTCCCCCTCGTGCATCTTCAGGAAACAGGAAATAATACCACAAACTGATAGCGTTGATCTTCTTTAATTACCACTTAAACTCTTGAATCACAATGATCACAAATATCCGTGATGAAAAAGGATGGAGGTTGTGAGGTTAACCGTCCATGCGCACGTTTCTCGGCAGAATCCTTACATACCCACCCTACTTGCACCCGTCAAAACAATGACAGTAACACTAACAGTGACAACTGACAGACAGGTGAAATAACCTGACATTACTTGACAGTGACAAGCGACAGACAGATAGGATAACCTCACTACCGCCATCTTGTAACAATTGTTAGAAGGTTCTTAATGTATAGCCTCCTGCTGCGACACGGCCGTCCTGCGCCTCACACGTCCTCGTGTGGATTACCTGAAATGGGATGTTCTGTGAACATTACATTGTTTCGGCCATGCCTGACCAAGATAGGTCAGCTTAATCAGTACATCGCTTAACCAGCGGCATCACTTAACCAGCGGCATCGCTTAACCAGCGGCATCGCTTAACCAGCGTTATCGCTTAACCAGCGGCATCGCTTAACCAGCGGCATCGCTTAACCAGCGGCATCGCTTAACCAGCGGCATCGCTTAACCAGCGGCATCGCTTAACCAGCGTTATCGCTTAACCAGCGGCATCGCTTAACCAGCGGCATCACTTAACCAGCGGCATCACTTAACCAGTGGCATCACCTGACCGGTAGCAACGCTTACCCAGCGGCATGTCTAGCGAATTACATGGTAAATTACACACTCAGTTATTTTTTAGTACCAAATTTAATACAAATTTTAATACAAATTTAAAACTTAATGACATCAAATTAAGAGAAAAATCAAATTACATCTGTCTTAGCCATCGGATTCACAAATAGTATCCTCAGGAATTTCATTACTGGGCATTTTACGCAGCCTGTCATGAGCGTATTTGTATGTCCTTTTACCATTAAGTGCCTTAAGCACATACCTATCACCATCTAAGACCTCAATAACGCGGAAAGGTCCCTTGAATTTAGGATCCAGCTTGCACTGATTGCGTTCTTCGTTTTGCAGAAGAACAAAATCGCCTACTGCATAGTTTTGAACTTTAGCCTTTGTACTATCAAATCTGACTTTATCGTATCGAGAGTTTTTGTCCATGCTAGCAATAGCCCGTTCACGCACGGTATCAATGTCCACTTCGGGTTCGTAATCGTTGGCACACATGAGTTCTAGAGGCCTAGCCACCTTTCCAATGAATAGTTCAAGAGGACTCGACTTAGTCACCCTATTAATCGTGCAGTTGAGAGCTAGTTGAACTTCCGGGAGAGCATCTTGCCACGACTTTTCTCCACTAGCCTCAACTGCAGTGAGCATATTTTTGAGCGTACTCATAACCCGTTCGACCTGACCATTAGCACGGGAACTTCCTGTTGCAACCAGATGCAAGTCGATACAATGGGTTTGACAGAATTGCTTGAAATCTGCACTAGCAAAGCAACGGCCCTGATCAGCGATGAGTCGCTTAGGGGTGCCAAACAAGGAAATGCTGCTTTTTAAAGCTTGGATGCTACTAGCAGAGTCAATACGCAGGGTATGGTGTAACAAAACGAATTTCGTAAAGGCATCTACCAATACGAACACGTATTCCTTTTTATCGTTTTTACCACTAAGTTTACCAGTGGCATCAATGTGCAAGGTGTGCCATGGTATAGGAGTCTTAGGGATGGGATGCATTTCTGCTTGAATTTTACCAGACTGAGACTTAGATATCTTACATGTAACACAATTGTCAACAAATTTACGAACAAACTTAGTCATTTGTTCAAACCAGTATAAATCAAAGACCTTTTCTAACGTTTTCTCCCAACCAGCATGCACGAGAGATTCGTGGACAGAGTTTATAACTGACCAGCGTAAAGCTCTGGGGACAATTGGTAGCCACCGAGATCGGTTGTTGCGATGCACTTTTCGATACAGCACTCCAGACCTGATCTCATAAGTTTTGGCAACATTTTCATCTATATTGTGTTCCTTGAGATCTTCAATTAGTTTGATAATCTCAGAGTCACGCTGTTGCTCTGCTTGCAACCAATTTTCAGGTAAACTAGTAAGATCTACTCGCTTTTGCTCCACCTTTTCAACTGGTGTAGCCGGAAGAGGATTCCTGGATAAGAAATCCGCATGACACATACGCTTTCCGTCCTTGTATACAATCTCAAAGTCGTAAGCTTGTAGGAATGCCCACCATCTATGTACGCGCGGCGTTAGATCGGCCTTATTGCGGGAAGATTTTAATGAATTACAGTCCGTTACGACGGTAAACTTATTGCCATGAAGGTAATGCCTGAAATGCTTAATAGCATTCACAACCGCCAAAGTCTCTAACTCATACGAGTGATACTTGGACTCGGCGGCTGTGGTACGTTTACTAAAGTAACCCACTACGGATTGTTTACATTCCTTAGTTTGCAACAAAATGGCACCATAACCAATCGCACTGGCGTCGGTGTGAAGCTCAATTGGACAGTCAGGATCAAAAATCATTAAGACCGGCTCGTTGGTCAATATCTCTATGATCGTTTGCCTGATGCCTTCGTGTTCAGGCTTCCAGTCGACGTTACCATTACCAGGGCTGGTCAGAGCGTGAAGAGGAGCCATTATTCGTGCAAAACCGGGGATAAATTTTCTAAAATAGGAGGCTAGTCCTATGAACTGGCGTAATTGCGTGACCGTTTTAGGAGGAGGCAGGGCAATTAAAGCTTCGATCTTTTTAGGGTTCGGACGAACCTCGCCGCAACTAACTACATAACCAAGATACTCCACACTTTTGTTCATGAAAGAACACTTTTTTAAATTAAAAGAAAAACCTTGTTCAGTCAAAATTTGTAAAACTGTGCGAATTCTCGCCAGGGATTCATTAATATCTGAGTTTCCTGTTACGAGAATATCATCCATGTAGACGATAGCATACGAATTAACAAGAGCGCCTAAGGCCTTGGTAACAGCTCGTTGGAATATAGCAGGTGCGTTACGAAGACCAAAGGGCATGGTCAGGTATTCGTAATGACCCTCCGGAGTTATGAACGCGGTTTTCTCTATTGAATCCGGGTGGATTGGCAATTGGTGAAAGCCACTGGCCATATCTAGTGTGGTAAAATAATAACAGCCATGGAGGCGATCGATTTGGTCAGAGATGAGCGGTAAAGGGAATCGATCTGGCACGGTGTTATCGTTCAATTCTCGATAATCTACGCACATGCGATCCGTGCCGTCCTTCTTTTTAACTAAAAGAATAGGGCTGGCAAACGGTGACGAACTTGGACGTATAACTTTACATGCGAGTAACTCATTCACCTTATCACGTACGACACTACGTTCCTGGGGGCTGAGACGATAAGGTCGACGATAAACAGTTTTACAAGGGTCAATGAGGCAAATTTCTACAGGGTCAGTATTGGCTGGACCTGATGGGGTGCCGCAAACAAAGTAGTCCTTAAACTCAGCTAAAATATTTAGCAACTTGGGTTTGAACTCTAGGGGAATGCTAGTGTCGATACTTTCGAAGCTAACATCACTATTATTATCATGGACAATACTCGCATTAATTATTGAGGATTTTATTTTGGTAAAAAAAACTCTGTCAAAAGTAACGTGAATTTCTAATCCTTGAGTCAACACTTCCTGCCCAATCATAATGTCATGTAACAAAAATTTGTCGGGCAAAACGTGAAATAGAATGTTGAAATCAATGCCATTAATACTAACTGACGTCATAATCTGCAAAGTACTGTAAACACTAGTTTGTCCAATACCGGTCATCTTTACTAAATTACTTTGTTGTTCACCATGAAATTTCAATGATATTGTTTCTTTAATAAGTGAGCACTCAGCTCCGGAATCGAAACGAAATGAAAAGAACTCACCGAAGTGTTCCAGAATTCCCATTGGTGCACTGACCGCGCAGACTTCAACACGCCGCTCTACCGGCTTGCTAGTTGTACTAACAGCGGTCGACTTCGCTTCTGTGCTGGCAGCCCGAGGACATCTTGACGCGTAGTGTCCAGTGCCCCGACAATTGAAACATGTGATGTCCGTAGTTGCAGGCTTCGAAGTGGTTGCAAGTTTGTTTGCTTCTCCGGGAGGCGCTCCAGTACTACGATTATCTTTTCTGAGACGACATGCAGAAACATGGTGGCCCAGTCTCCCGCAATGTGTACATTTAACCGGGGTCGACATCAGCTTGCGTTGCTTTGGATCAGGGTCATTGTTGTAGTCACTAGTAGGCGCCTTTCTTTTCATATAAGACAGTGCCCTTAACTCCTGCTGCAGTTTCGTTCTAGTTTCTATCTCAGTGGTAAAAGCAACACGATTGACTCGGGGTTCAATTTGAGCTATGTGTGCCATTACAGTAGAGATAGCAATCTGCTCTGTATTCAGCCTCTTCCAACGTGACATCAAAATATTCAGCTGAGTAGCAGCGTAAGTTGCAAGGCACTCACCTTCTTTAGGCTTGCTGTTATAAAGATTGATGAGCGTTGACGCAGCAGTCTCCGAAATATCATAATGAGCGGTGAAGGCTTCTTGAAAATCCTTCCATGTCATGCCGGGGAAAGATACTTGGGACAGCCAAGCCGACGCCTCGCCTTTCAATGCTTCGCTCAAAGCTATCATCAATGGAGCTCCAGATAACGGTTGATCTGCCATGCACATGTCTGCCGTCGATAACCAAGCACGTGCGTCCACGGATGTTTTCTCGGGGTCGAATGTGGGTAGATGAACTTTACTACTCGTTGTCGGTCCTTTTATAGCTTGGATTAGGGCAAGGAAATTCTGATTTTGTTGCTCCAATATCAATTTCCATTTTTCTTCACTATTGTTCATCGTAGGCTGCGGTGCAGAACGTGGATCACATCCCACTTCTGATGACGGAGAGGCAACGGAATTATTATCTTTGGGCAAGCCTTCCCCCTCGTGCATCTTCAGGAAACAGGAAATAATACCACAAACTGATAGCGTTGATCTTCTTTAATTACCACTTAAACTCTTGAATCACAATGATCACAAATATCCGTGATGAAAAAGGATGGAGGTTGTGAGGTTAACCGTCCATGCGCACGTTTCTCGGCAGAATCCTTACATACCCACCCTACTTGCACCCGTCAAAACAATGACAGTAACACTAACAGTGACAACTGACAGACAGGTGAAATAACCTGACATTACTTGACAGTGACAAGCGACAGACAGATAGGATAACCTCACTACCGCCATCTTGTAACAATTGTTAGAAGGTTCTTAATGTATAGCCTCCTGCTGCGACATATAGATATTTTAGAAAATACGAAAATCAAAGTTTCATTAATTACTAATTTTAAAACGGAAATAACATAACTTTAATTGTACTTATAACTCCTAGTCAATCTAATGATATTACAGTTTATATTCGCAGTATCATATAATTAACTTTTTTATAATAAGAATGTGTAGGCAATATTTTACTATTTTATATAATAAAATTATACAGCACAATTTAGTCTCCGAGACTTTTTTTTTTGTAGGTGGGAAAATCATCCAATGACTACTCCGCGCAGTGTCAGACTGTTACTGATTAGAAACCTACTAGTGTTCCTTAGTTGCCTTTCGTACTGGGGTTGAATCTTCCTTTCAGAAGCAGACCTTTGGCTCCAGTAGGCTTCGACCCTACTGGGCACCTACGATTTCTGATAACTCTTTGAGGCGCGCGTAGAACGATACGCGCCGTACACTGGACTGTGTCCATGATTGTCTTAAGGTTCATTGAGCAAATAGTAATATGCATAAGGCCAACTGAGCTGATCTTTGAAATATTGTAATAATAATCACAAAATAAATAGGTAATGTACACTCTTTTAACATAAAGCATCTTCCAACGATTACCTTTACAAATGCCGTCTTTCTAATTGAGCCATAATGTAGAGCATTTAACAAAGAATGCCAGAATGTAGCTCGAGCAACCCCCTACAACCTTTATGAAACACAAATAGGCATTACTTGTCCCTTAACTTTACCTGAGCTCGAGATTCTGACGTAAATAAATACATTTGAAATGTCCCGATAACGCCGGTAAAGCGAAGCCCCATTGAAAGATGAGCTGACCGTTGTCACAGAAGTTTTGTAAGAGCTGTGGTATTTTTAGTGTTACAGTCAAAGCAGTCAGTTTTAGATGTGGCTTTAAAGATTTAGTCATATTTTTTTATTACATTTTTATTTTAAAGTACTCTTCTAAAACCTAAACTTTTGATGAAGCATCTTGAAACAACTCAGTTAATTATATGTTGCTACCCTAATATTTACTACTACTGAAGACGAAACAGACTAGTCTCCACAGCACAGGGAAACCTACAGTGGAGACTAGCGCCATTTAATTTGTGAAACATTTTTTCTGAACATTACATATTATTATTAAAAAAGGAAACCTGTATTGCGTTTCGCCGATCATACATAATTCTATGGAATCATGTATAATTTCCTATGCAGTTCGGCTTTGTTGCCACAATAGTGTACTATTCTGACGTAAATAAATAAATTTGAAATGTCCCGATAACGGAGGTAAAGCGAGGTCACATTGAAAGATGAACTGACAATTGTCGCAGTAGTTTTATAAGAACTGTAGTATTTTTAGTGCTACAGTCAAAGGATCTGAATTTGGTTTTAAATTTTTGTACATATTTTGTTGCTTGCACCTTTATCCTAAACAATTTTTTTTAAACCAGTATTGCGTTTGCCGATCACACAAAATTCTACGGAATTCAAGTATAATCTCCTATGCAATTTGGCTTAATTGCCACAACAGTACTCAAAGGGAACTCCACGCCAATATTATCGTAATATAGACATGTGATACACAAACGCGTTACTCAAAGTGTTTCGTATTAATTAAGTAAGGTCCTCACAAAGGACTGCATGCAACAGCCGGCCGGGTGGCTTAGCGGATATTAGTACTAGTCTCTGTGACACGTCATCGGACAGCAAAGCTCCAGTTATAGTGTATGTGTTAATAGCATTGATTTATTGATTCTATGTTGATATTGTGTGCCATCAATGGTTAAACATCTTAACCATTGACGGCCTATGTTTCTTTTGTATACTTTTCATAAAGAGATATAAGAATTTGTAGAATAGAAGAAACTAAAAATGCATTAATTTAGCTTATAATTACGACAAGTTTGATTAATATAATTTAGAGACAAAATTGGGAATTTGTCGCGATATCGTTTTTTATGTTATAATTTTTCCTTCTAGATCATGACCAGAAATTATATAAACTGTGAGAAATCGTCTCTACTCTGGATCTTAAACTACTACTTTTCTGATAGGTCATGAATGAATTAATCCCCTCCCAAGTCAAGCTAAGTCCCGTGGTCAGAACAAAGGAATTGGAGGCATGGGCAACTCAAGGCGTTCGACGCAAAATAATCGAAATGAAACGGTCGTACTCATAACTTGGCTACGTTTATCGGATAGTCGAAAGTCATTTGACTCATCACTTGAGAAAAGCTAAACTGATTTTGCAAACATTTATTTTAAAATGTTTCTAATTGTTCGAATCATGGGTATATGATTGGGTAACCTGATTTAAAAATATCTAAGGAAGTTTGTTTAAAGAAAACCGTGTTTTTAAAACAATAATAATATTTATTTTTGGGATGGACGTAAGCTGATATAAAAGAGCCCGCTACACTCGCTGACCTCGTTCATCTCTCACCGTCGCTTCGCCTAACCTCACATAAATAATTCAGTCAGTTTCTGATTAAATATGCTTTTTTACAAATCGTAGTCTTAATTCCTTTACTGTGGTGGATCATTTATTCCGTGTATTGCTGGGGAAGGGATGAAAGCTGGAATACCCTGGATGTATTTCCCAGGTGTCATTACGGTAATTCACCTTGATGTTTATGGGTTTGTTTCGTTTGCGGTTTGTATGGGAGTGATGGAAACTGGTGAAAAAGTGCGAGTTTTGTTTTGATATTTATATTTTTGTATAGCAGCAGGAACCTTGTGACATGAGTTGGATTGCTGTAAGAAAACAATTATGGGTTAAGCTGATCTGTGTACATCAGATGTCCTATTTATATTGATTATATTTTTTTAAGTTTTCTGTACAATCTACAACATAATTTTTAGTTTATGCAAAACCTGGATATATGTAGTTTGTTCAGAATCAGTAACTGAATGGATTCCAATAGTTTTTACACCTTGTTATATTTTTTCCCAAATAAAATATAGTTTAAAAAAAAAAAAAACAAAAAAAACACGCTCACTAAAAAGTTTGATTTGCTATGAGAGCGTGTTTTTTTTTGTAGAATAATTTTCAATATAGGTAGTAAAATAATAAACGGATTTTTGTATTGTCATCAGTCTTTGATGAGTGTGCAAAGTTTGAATAAAATCTGATCGCCCAAAGTTGGTCAAAATCGAGCTCAAAGGCGTTGGTTACAAACATACCTTATCTCGAGAATGCGTGGACGTATCAAATTGAAATTATAACTATACTCAGATCTGCGGTCCCTTGAAGCTGTGAAAAAAATCAAACTTCTGAATTAAACGAAAAAAAAGATTGGGCTGTTTACATATTTCGCAAAAAATGTATTTATATTTATACATTTTTATATCTCGACTGTCTCAAGGGAATCTAAATTCATAGAGTACTTCCCATTGACTTAGAATCCTGAAATTTGACATGAAGCAAGGTGTTGGAAAAACTCTAAAAACTAAATTTGTAGTTACGTCAAAAAACGTTTTTTGTAATTAGGAAAAATCTTCGTTACTCAATTCGGGAATTGAACTGTTTTTCATAAGTATTTGTAAGGAATCTTCAATGTACGAGTCCGACTCGCACTTGCCCGGTTTTTTATTATTAAGCATAGGCTTGACTTTGACCACTACCTACTTCATTTGATGGTAAGTTAAGTGATGATGTGTTATCGTGCGAGTTCGGACAAGTATCTCGATAAACATGTTAGCATTACACGCTCGCGTCTATTTATGCCCTACCTAAGGGCACTGCCGACTGTCTCAGTAAACTGCCTGCCTATAAATTACTAGGGTGTTATTACTGAGTCAGTTTACTGCACACGGCATTATGTTCAGCGGTTAGTCGAACAATAGCGATATCTTAGTAGTTACAGACGTCTATGGACTGAATTTGGCAAGTGTATACATGACTATGTGTTACATTTGGTAAATTTATCATCACCGTATCTGATGGTTAGTGTTTAGTGCCGAATTTAGGTCTCCTAATCTATAGGATTAACCAGTGACTGTTGATATTTACTGATAGATACAGTCACAAGCAGTAACATTATATATACATTGTACATAATTATTTTTTTGATGATAAGGGTGGGGGGTCAGAGTTTCAAAAGTTTTTTTTATCTGATATAAACTAGTGCTTGACTGCGATCCCACCTGATAGTAAGCAGTGATGCAATCGTTGATGGTGAGGTGCACTAGTTTATAAAGAGCCTATTCACTCTAGTCTTGAAAACACCCATATTATAATCGGCCGGGAAGACCGCAGCAGGCATATACTGGTTTAGGCCTAGTTTAGACTGTAGATCTCCTACAAAAGTTTTCTGTACTTTTGTTTTTTTTTTTTCATTTGTGTTTGTAACCATTGTGCTGCGTCTGTCCCGAATAAAAGTATTTCTATTCTATTCTATTTAAAAATAAACTGAAGGAACATAGGTGGGTTTCAGTCACTTAAAGCGTGACACTCCCTCTCAGTGTGGGAAAAGTTAAAGATTTTCTACTCAAAGATTCAAAGCATTTTATTTCAAGTAATCCATTTACAGGCACTTTTTAAATGTCAAAATTCAATCAGTCAGAAAAATAATGCTAATTGCACATTCCAAAGCATAGCAGTAGCTCAATGGAGAAGAATGTGCAAGAAACTCCATGGGCACTCACAAATAACTCTGTGACATATTACACATAAAAAATAAAAAAAAAAGTACTGACACGAAAGAAGTAGATCCAAATCCTGGCTATAATTATGAGCTAAAATTTCTAAAATTTTTCATTAATTACCCAAGTTAGGTGTCACGTACTTAAAAGACAGAGTTTCAGTCTCACACACTGGCAACAATGGCCGGCCAAACTCGTTACAGGCTCGATGACTCTTACTTTTAGTCGATCGCCTGCCTCCATTAAAAGTTGCCCTTTATTTAACCGACAGCGGCTGAAAAAATGAAGATTCGCCCTAGTGCGGGTACGTGAACTTGTAATCGCGGGATTAGCGGCCATAAAAACGGGATATGTTACTTGTGTTACTGTTTATTTCGAGCGTTCATGTTAGTATGGATGAGCTGAGTGTGCTGATATACGCGTCGTCCGTGAACGGGCGGTGTCAGTTGAGACTGGTCACTGGTCTTAGCTGCCAGTGACTTGTTTAATTTTTATACTTTGTTTTTAATTTTTTATTGTTCTCATATATACAAGCTACGAGTGAGATATTTTTAAAATACAACAGAACTTAAAATATTGTCTTTTTTTCTTGCACATTTTTCTGAATAGAGATTTCCGATTTGGAATGTTCAATTTATTATCATAATATGTCTGACTGATTGTCTTCTTTACAATTCAAAAGTGCCTGTTAATGATTTAATTGAAATAAATGCTTTGATTAAGTAAATCATAACTGTTTGTAAAGTTCTGCTTATTCTTTCGGAGAATACAGCCGTGATATCTCAAGTTAAGCAAATGATTTTGTTAGGTATATATTCACTAGCTCGCCGTCCATTAAAGACCAGGCTTGGGTCGACGCCGAGTTGTGTTTCATTCGCACCTCAAAGAGATGTCAGCTTGATTGACAGGGCCAGTTAGGGCTGATTTGATGGCTCCGGTCTTGGAATGCAAAGTGCGAATGAGAAATCCACCCGTGTTGGGTGGATTTTAGTTAGTACAAATATGAAACTGCATCTCACACCTCCCAGAGTGGAAGAAGTACTTTGATGGTTTATTACCCTCAGAAATAAAGGTAACAGGTATGTTGTCCGCATCATTGTGTAATTCGTGACCGATCCGATTTATTTATTCACGAAACATTGCGGGATTCATACTTCTGTGCTAATTATTATTACTCTGAAATTCACAGAAGCAGCAACACGCCATGACATTGCCTAATCTTTGCTCATCACGTAACCAAAAGTCCCGTACTTTTTGAAATCCGGTCCCGGGATTTATATGATCGTCCCAACACTAATGCCAACGAACAAGTTTAAGCCACCGCAGTGGAAACTTGCCGTCGCGACGAACGACTGCTTTTTGTTGAAATTTGCGTTTTTATATATTCTCTGAGTAGGCCGGGACATTGTGAGGGACTTGTCTTATACTAGTGTTGTATTAATAGTTAAGGGCAGGGTTTTTTTGGTTTAATACGTTGACAGGCGGCATTCATTTTCGTATTATTTCCATTCCTGCGGTACGGGGCTTTTAAGACCTAGTTTCAATACAATCATTATAACGGTAAGAGGCTTATTAGACCCCGTAAATTTTATAGAAACTACAAGCTTTTTGGCTATTATTACAAAAGAAAAAAAATATTGCACAACACTAAAAAATATTCCTGTATCGTGGATGCGTGCACAAACATGTAAAATTCACATACAAAAAACACCCAGATCCGGAACACCTATTTGTAGGGCATACAAATATTTCTTCCGTGCGGGAATCGAACCCGTCACAGCCAATCGCTCAACTACTGCACCAACCGACATTCTCGACATTCAAGACCAACCAGTCTTTAAAAATGTTGGCCCAAATGTTATCCTTTGACACCAATAAATAGTTCAGGGCAGCATTTTTTGGTTTGATAAGTTACGTTACGTACGCACTCATTTTTGTATTATTTCAATTCCTGCGGTACGGGGCGGTTAAGACCTCGTTTGAAAACAAGCACTGTCATGGTAAGGGGTGTATTAGACCCCGTAACGTATGAGGAACTACAAACTTATTGGCTAAGTGCCGTATGAGATCAAAGTGAAACTATTCCCTTCGATTTCGGTCGCCAACTGCTTTTCACCAAATGTTGGCCCAAATACCCTTTGACACCAGCTGCATATTAAATTAAACTTGAAAATAAAACACATTCCATACGAGACACAGCCGTTCCAAGGACGTGGTATTCCGCACACTGCCCGCTGAGCCCGGCCACTATCCGAATTGACCGGCCAAAATGCAAAAAGTCCTCGGTTTGATCTGAATTATTGAGTGTTGGCCCACTGCACCACCTGGTCCTGGGTCGTAAAGAAAAAATTTATATTTCACTGTGCTGCATACAGGATGCTTTATTTAAGGCCCTAGCTCCCGCGCTGTGCCAGAAAACTGTGACTTTCTAACGCCTATTCCTCGGTAACCCTGCCGTTAATTATATGTTTATTATAGATTCATAAACAACATTATCAAAATATGATTTTTGCAGATGACTAATACTTTTTCCAAAAAATAAAAAAAAAAACAACATGAAATTTTTTGTCGCTGGTTTTCACTACTCCTTGCAAAACGACCTTGATCTTTAGAAATATTTTTTCATAAAAAAATGCTGTATGTAAATGTACACATCATATGTAAAACAAAATATTTCGCAAAGATAATAGTTTTAAAGGTCAGCGTCGTTCTATGCGGGCGCAGGCGCGGCGGCAGTATGAGTATGTGTGCATTTAACTCCGGCCAGATGTTCAAGAGACTGTCCCCTTAATGGCAGGCTGTGTGCTACATGGTCACGTAATGCCGCGGTAATATATAAAGGCTGTTTTGTGTTTGATGCTTGTTTTAAAATTTTCTAGCGAAGTTTTTTCAAGTTTTTTATGGAATATAAAAACGGTATTAATGTCGTTCCTAACTGCTCATTTTGTATGTACTCATAAAACTTACTCGTTAACCGGGACTAGATGTAACGTGCCATTTTATTTCGAAAGTTTTCCTTAGTAGCTATAAAGGAACCGGATGATAGATGAACCTAAGGAGAAAAGACCCCCATTTTTCGTAAAAAAAACTATGAGCATTTTATCCGTAAAACAATTAGTATTATTTATTGTTGTTATTATTGTTGCATCATATTATCTGTGGCCGAGTGGTAACGGCCTCGACTTACGAGTTGTATAGGTCGCGGGTTCAAACCCAGCCAGGCGCATTACTTTGTGTAATTTATTTCTTCATTACTGCTCTCAAAACGATGAAGGAAAACATCGTGAGGAAACCGGCATGTCCTAGAACCAAAAATTCGGAGACATGTGACATCCACAAATCCGCACTGGGCACGCGTGGTGGATTACGGCCCATTCCCTCTTTTACAGATGAGGCCTGAGGCCTGAGTCCCAGCAGTGGGAATATTATAAAGCCGTCTATGCTATGCTATATTATCATTACAGCCGAAATACCTGCACTGCTGTATTTACGCCTCCCTAAGTATCGTCACTGTCACAACCGATACCGTGCATCTTGCATCCACCGGTCGAGGGAATCCTCGACCATCAGATTCATCACTTCAAAGGTTATAGACCTTTCGACCCCTTTGACAATCTGTTCTGCAAGCAATGTACCCACTGTCATTTAAGTATGGCGAATATTTGTCATATCCTTGCCTTATTAAACACATTGTCAAGAGAAAGCAAAGAAAGATAAAGTGTTTATCAAAGCTTATAATGCATACAATGATTTTTACAAATTATTATGATCAGGGCGACAATCATCTTAAGGGCCAAGCGCCCAAAAAGTGCCATAAAACATTGATTTTCTGAGGCCTACTCCTCCGTAACGGCTAGGTCAATTGGTTTGAAAAAAATATATGTTTATTATAGATTCATGAACAATAATATCAACATTTGATTTTTTCGTGCATTTAATACTTTTGACAAAAAAAAATATTTAGTAGTTTCGCAACTTTACGCAACTTTTCCCTACTCCTTCGAAACGGCTTGGACCTTTAGAAACATTTTTACACATAAAAATTGGTGGTTAAATATTCTTCAAAGTGAACATTGCAAATGTAAATCAATCAATATCTCGTAGAGAAAATGGATTTAAAGCGCTTACCGGGCGCTGCTGCTGGCCGCAAATAAATGCACAGATTTGCGCCTAGGCGACTGCGAAAGTTGCGTTCATATAATTTCGGCCAGATTATTCATGGGACTATACGCCTTAATAAATAAACTGAAAATATCTTGCAAACTTGTACGGTGTCAGACTCAGAAAATAGTTGGATTTAGAAAATATTGTTCTGGCGTGTAAGCAAATCTTTCAGTTTTACTGACACTGACCGCACGTCAGATCAAGCTATAGAGCCTCACACGCTAACTTGGCGCGTGGCTGGGGGCGTTCTTAATGTTGTCAACTTAGACTACTTAATCGGTTTTTCCCTCATACAATTAAAAACAGTGAAGGCAAAATAGTTTTTATTTTTAACACAAATAATATGATTTCTCGAGTTCTTGATCTTCATCTCCCGGGAACAGAGTATAACGTGTTCTTGGGAATTCTCAGCTCAAGAATTTTCGGGAATGATATCTCGTTCCGCAAAAACCATTTTTCCTTATAGTATAGTTTATGTTTTAGGTCACGTGTTAGTTTCACTTTTAACGTCTACTAATGAAGTTCATTAATTTAATCTCTGCCCCGTGCAGTCCTGATACCGATAAGAGAGATTCATTCATTGAGGCTCATTCGATAAGAGAGATTTTTCGTAAATCATAATTGCCTTTCAAATTTAGTATTAAACTTTAGTGTAGTAAATCTCATAATCGTATGTTTTGGGACTGTACTTCGTTAATTATAACAAGCGATATTAACTTTATAAATTTAAAAAATCAATAAATTAGTGCAGATTAGGTAAAAACATTCCATGTAGTGATTCATTAGTTCTATAACGTTAGGATATTTATTATCACTATTGTTAAATCGGCTGTTTCCAAAGCAACACCCGTTTTAAGGCATAGCACTGCTTACCTGAAGCTGTTTAAAACATCATTGTTTTATTTAAATTCTTAGTGAAATATACAATCTGTGCAGTGAAATTCACCATGTCAGATAACAAAACCATAACAGAGTATTATGACTCGTGGATTGACGCAATGGATTATCTGTATTGTTGTTTCATGCCCCGTGTCATACGTGTGCTGACACTAGCTACGTTTATCTACGGACTGACATCCTGGTGCATCTTGAAGAAGTTTCGCAATTACAGAAATTATGTGTTTCTTAATGCAATTTTATCACACTTCTTTAAATATTCATCATGGATCTATGGGAAGTACGTGGAATCCTACTATGATAATATTCTTGATTATGATGACTTAGCTGGTTATTTTACAACAGTGAAGAACTATTGGTTGTTAGTTATTAGTCATATGTTTTACGTAGACATTGTCAAAGTTTTTAATCAGAATGTCCAAAGGCGATATTTAAAAGCCTGGGTTTTTAGTTGGGGTTTATCTTTAGTAACAAATATTATTACTAAGTATTTACGGGTATTTTATTTTATATATAATTCGACGGATGGGAATGTATCGAATTTCCATGTATTCATGGTTATTTTCTATTTAGATCAAATTGTACCTGTAATCATAAACTGTTCTCTTTACATTGTATTGGTGATTTCACTTTGTCGTAGTTTCAACACGAGCACACATACAAATAGTAACATTTGGCGTCGCTTGTACGTAGCCAGTTTAATATTTTTGTTGAGCGATGTCTTATTACTGTCCAGTTATATCATAGAAATAATTTTAGGATTTGATCCAGGTTATATACTGCAACTTTTATTAGAATATCTTAATCCACTATTAATGGTGTTATTTTTGATCGGTGTACGGGGTAATCGCAAAGCATGGTATGACTTTTATGTAAAGTGGAAAAATCAAAGATCATTAGTAAGGCAGAGAGGTGAAAATATCATCTTAAATGAACGACTTATTCGTGAACCTGCTGAACGCTACAGGGCAGTTCTAGATGTGTGAAATGTATAGAATAATTACAAATCTTTGAGAATGTTAGAATCTGATACTAAATAATTTTTAGGTAAAGATTTTTTTGTGACAAAACTTTTAATGATGGTTTGCGCAATGATTTTGCAATTGGTTATTGCACTGCGTCTCGCGAGTTCGATTCCCGCACGGAACAAATATTAATTTGGTATGCAGATTTATATTCCGGGTCTGGGTCATTTAACGTAATTTTACATATAAAAAAATAATAATAATGAAATTGTATAACTTACTAATGTTAGCATTTATAACAATTGACTATTTAAATTATTTATTTGTGGGTTTCAACACTTATTTTTGAAATACAATTTTTTCATGTCAACCCATGATCATTTCAGAATATAAAACGACACGATATATTAAGATTCATTCAATTCCACACTCAGCTACAGACGACAAAGAAGGACTCGAGTCACATTCTGTGTTGTGTTGCAGTAATGAATTATTTAGATAAATAATTATTTGCGTGTAAGATTCTTTTATATGTAATGTAACAATATAATTTAAAAAGAGTGTCCATGGAGTTTCTTGCACATTCTTCTCCATGAGATCTACGCTTTGGAATGTGCGACTAGCATCACTTTTCTGACTGACTTCTTGACAACTGAAAAGATTGAGTAACAAATATATTATTCATACTGAAGCGAGCGGTTTTATTACACTAATCTATCAAAATGTTAACAGATTTGTTATTGGTTGATCCCTTGCTGATGATCTATGTTTTTTTTTTGTTTGTTATAAACTAGTACTTGACTGCGATCCCGCCTGATGGTAAGCAGTGATGCAATCGTTGATGGTGAGGCGCACTAGTTTATTAAGAGCCTATTCACTCTAGCGTTGAAGACACCCAAATTATAATCAGGCGGGAAGACCGCAGCAGGCAAACTGTTTCAGTCCTTTGATGTACGCGGTATAAATGACGAGGCGAAACGCTTAGTCCGAACCGTAGATGTTTCAACAACGTAAGGGTAAGGGTAATGGATTTAACCATTTTACTTAAAAGTCATATTATGCATTGCGATTAGTTTTCTTTTATGAAAAACTTTCAATTACTTACATAATATTGCATTACATAATTGTGCACATTGCTGGCAGAACAGATGACCGTTGGGGCCGAAAGGTTCTGGAATGGCCCTACGTACCGGAAGACGTAGCGTGGGAAGGCCTCCTACAAAAGTGGACCGATGACCTGGTAAGGGTTGCGGAAATCCGATGGATGCGAATGACGCACAGGACCGTTCATTGTGACGACACTTGGGGGAGGCCTATGTCCAACAGTGGACGTCTTTCAGCTGAAATGACGCATTACATAATTATGATGTAGCTTGTTAATTTATTTGAAATTCACAATGTTTCAATCATATCATTTGTTTTATGATAAGTTTTTATTTTTCGTTATGTACTCGTAAAATTTTTGAACTGCTGTTTATTAAAAATAGTTTATTGCTAAATTAGCCCATATTTTTTTCTGATTTGATTAATCTGTCCATTAAAGTTGGTTTTATAAAAAATGGTTTTTATTATTTTCTAAATATGTTGTTGTTTATTGTAAGATTTTTTTATAGTTAGTGTATCACGTACACGTGAAAAACCGCACAAAGTGATATTTAGTTAATTTTACTTTTTATTTGCCTATTTCAGATTTTTTTTTGTGTCATTTTGGTACTGACAAATGCTTGCACTGACTGGACAAGTCCACTTAGTACTGTGTGGTTCTTTCTTCAAAAGACCATCTCAGGCTCAACCTGCTTGGTTCTCAAAAGATTTGACCATTACATGTTTTGCTGTATGGACCTTAAAAGAAACTTTGACCCCTGAGTTTGTTTCGGTGTTTCTTCTCAGGGTAGTCAGATAGGAAACACCGGCCTCATCTAGCTTTAATTGACGAAAAAAAAAAAATTGACGTGTAAAAGTATTTTTATAAAACCTACTTGCAAAATAAAGATCATTTATCATTTATATTATTATGGGCACGGTAGTGCTCCCACCAAGGCGAACAAAAGAGTGGCACAGGCCGTAACATTCTTTTCTCGAAACAGTTCAGGCCATTTTCGATACCCTATAACTTGGTTCTGTATAAAACTAGAAGCCTTCAATAACAAGCAGGCAGTGTACAAACAGTAGTTTAAGAATTATAACTGGTCAAAGTTTCTTAATTTTGTCACTACTGACTGACTGAACATCAAAAGTCTAAGGCACTTCCAAAAGACATAGAAGCTTCAAATTTTGGCAATCAGTGTTTAGTTTATAAAACAATGAAAAACTAAATCAAGTGCTTGTGTTCGTGTGTCTGTTAACTGGGTCAGCACTGCTTTGCACTGCTGGTATTGTTCTTTTTTACCTTGTGTTTGTAATTGTTGTGCTGTGTCTTGTCCGAATAAAAGTATTTCTATTCTACTTACCAATAAGATAATTAAATTACCAAATAATACAATATAGTGAATCTCACTTGCGGACTGTGAGCAATGGGTAGCTCGCCGTCCGACCGTTCGGTAATCGTCCGGATCGAGCCCAAGCCGTCGACGGCGCGTAATGTTCCACGCGCGTCTCAAGGAGTTGTCAGCAACCGCAGTGGCCCAGCTAGGTCGAAGCGTACTGTGGCCATGGGTGATGCAAAGGAGATCCCCGTGGTCCTGGAACAATGGCAAAGAAGGAACAGGAGTGGGTGTTTAGTCAGTAAAAGTCTGATACGCTCCGCCCAAGAGCGGAAGATATAATTAGATGATTTTTCCACAAAAAAAAAGTAATGAATCTCACGATCACACCAAATTAGATCCAGTTCAGCATGACGCTGGTTCTCATGTCAAAGCGTCAGTTTTTTCTGCCCCCCTGTATCAGTCTTCTCCAATACATTCACAGTTGATAAATAGTCCGCACTCCGATCAACAACAAGATATATTCACGAGTACTTAGAGTAGAACTCACAGCTATAAAACTCAATGTTACGATAAATCTCCATGAATTATCTACAAGAAATAGTCGGCAGTAGAATAACATATTCTTTGGTACTCTCACAAGCTGAAACAAAGGATATCTATTGTTTTTCTGTACTATTTATGTTGTTATCTTCGTATTAGGGAATTGGCTGGCTATGTCTTTTTACGAGCGGGGTAAGTACGGGGTTTTGGTTTTCGTAAAGAACAGAGTAACAAAAATACACATATATATAGGTACACCATCATAAACTTACGCCTTAGTAATATTATTGTTGTAAAAAATATACGAGTCTGTTCATAAATCTCACAATGGGCCTCATCTGAACTCTAAAAGTCACCCAAAAGGTAATGGGAAGGGGTATGCTTGGAGTTTCGCATCAGTAATGAAGACATCTGCAGGAGAACCAAGGTTACCGACATAGCACGAAGAATCGCCAAAATTAAGTGGCAATTGGCAAGACATATCGCTAGCAGAGATGGCTGTTGAGGTCGAAAGCGTCTGGTGTGGCGACCGTGTACCGGAAGACGCACTGTTGGAAGGCCTCCAACAAGGTGGACCGATAACCTGGTAGAGGTTGCGGGAATCCGATGGATGCGAGACCCATACTGGACTGTTCATCGTGGCGAAACTTAGGGGAGGCCTATGTCCAATATTGGACGTCTTTCGGATGAAATGATATTACATATTGATGTACTTAAATTTATACATTTATACATATCAATAAAATTGGAGTGTCTGTTTGTATTATTGAAATAACTGCTTTTTATTGAAATAACTACATGGGTATGAATATATATACGGTACATACACCAAAATAACATTTTTTGCAATTTTTGTCTGGCTTTCTGTTTATCTGGGCTAATCTCTGGAATGGCTGGACCGATTTTGACGGAACTTTTTTTGCAGGTAGCTGATGCAATAAAGAGTAACATAGGCTACTTTTATTTTAGATAAAATAAATTCAAAATCCTGTAGTCCACGCGAACGAAGTCGCGGCACAGCTAGTATGAACTATGAGTATATATAATTATACATATAACCTAATACATACGGGCAGCGTCATTAACTGTTTAGAAATACATACTACAGTTCCAGCTTAAGTGGAAGTGTCTGAATACTCGTGTTTCACATGGAGCGACTGCCTATAAGACCTCCACAACCCGGTTACTGTGCAACACCATACTGGTTGGATAGACTGATGGCCAGACTTCCTGACTTCTAACTAAATCTGCAAAATATGACGACTAAGATTAACAGTTTTACGTGCGTGTCCTAAATAAACTGAAAAATTCATATTGGTACTTGCTCGATTTCGAATCCGCAACCTTATACATAATAGGCGGGTTTTTAACCATTGGGACATCATGATTTTATCCAGTCGACAATTAGCCATTTAGACACCGCAGCCATCTTACCTCATCTACTTCGTCCTTCGGGCAATCTATACATTGTGACGTTGTCAACTTACCCCGTCACTAGTCCGATTTAGCACGCTAGTCGCACGCCCTAATTGCGCAAGTCAGTCGGCCATGTGTAACTGGCCTAAAGCCATGATGAAACTGGTGCCAGTTATCTTGGAACGAAGCGAATGGACCATATATATATTGACATCAAAATAAACGAATGGTTGACAGGTATTTTATGTTTGGTTGAACTAAGCAGTCAAATAGATTTGTTTTTAAACTTTATTATTTATTTATTTATTATATACTTTATTGTACATACAAAACATAACAAAGAAAAACTTATATCTAAAACACGTACAATGGGCGGCCTTATCGCATTCCGCGATCTCTTCCAGGCAACCTAGAATAGACAGTAATTGTCAAAACATGATATGGGCTGTCATAAGTTCAACAATAAGTATTACCTATTTTAAAATTAATTACATTTATAATTATTATAATTGATAGATACACAGATACATACATATGCAATATAATACATACATAAATATATACATACCAAATATATGAGCAATCATAAGAAAGAACGACTTTCGAATAATCACAGCGACAAGTAGTGATCCTTAACAAGTCTCTTGAAGGCAGGCAATGATTGAGCGCGTTTTATAGCATCCGGTAATGCATTCCACAGTCGGGTAGCCTGGACAGTAAAGGAACTTTGCTCCATACCAAGAATAATTCCTGTATCGTGGATGCGTAAACATGTAATCTCACACACATACTACATGTTACATTTAACTTTTTGATGTACCATAAAGTTTATTCTATTCTATTCTATATACAAGACACTCAGACCTGGAACACCTATCTAAAGGTTATGTAAATAATTTTGTTCTAAACGGGTGTAGAACTCGCAACACGCAGAGCAACAGCCAAACGCTTAACTACTGCACCAACCACGCCATCAAATATACATTTGTATGCTGACACGTCCCTGATCAGTTTTGGGCTGCAGGGGACTTACCATGTCAGTCGCTTGACCAAGAAAGAAGGATGGATATACACCACTATTTTTTAATTAGTACACATACTTAAAGGGCTTATTAGAAAAGCCCTTGTTATTTTATAAGTAAAATTTCAGTAAATAATATTCATAAACAGCAAAGTTATTAGCGTTGGTTTATGTCCCAAAATGTCACTCAATTTATGGAAATATTGTGCAGGCTATTGATTAATAATTGAATAAGTGACAATTAATAAGGAAAAACACTGCCCGCAGTATTTTCTACTAGCAATTGTTATGTTTGACTGATTCTATGATGAATTTACCTTTTCGTGGTCAATTTTAGGATTTCGGTTTTTTCTACTTTCTGCTATAAAAATATGATCAGTGACAGGAACAGATAGAGCTCCATTTTTTTGTGTACTAATTAACCTTTCAATTGTGATAATTACAGACACAATTGAAAGACAATAGGTGCGCGAACGCCGGCGTTCGCTTGGGGTTTAATGAATTAAAAAGTAGGGGGGTATACACCTTACATGACTCCATCCATTTACCAGTCCAGCAGTGGTAGCCAAGTCCTACTGGCCCGACTTACGAGTTGTAGGTCGCGACTTCGAACCGAGGCAGGCGCATTACTACTTTGTGTAGTTTATTTCATCATCACTGCTCTCAAAACGGTGAAGGAAAACATTACGATGTTTTATTTTTGTCTAATAACAAAAAATCGAATCTAGACACCAACTCGCACTGGGCCCGCGTGGTGTGGATTACGGTCTACACCCTCTCCTAGAGAAGAGACCTGAGTCCCAGCAGTGGGAACATTATAAGGTTGGTTATGTTATTCTTAACATCGTTGTGGATTTATTTTTAACACAAGCTGTGCTTAGCTTGGACTAGACGGCGTCGTGTGATAGTTGTGGAATACTATATATATTATTATTTTATTGATAACTATTGATCAAATAATAGGTGCCCACGGGTGCCTCTGTACATAAAAAAATGTATACCTATTAACTTATCTGATGTAAAAGATACATAATTAATCTACAGATTTGATCATAAGATAATTTCACGTGCTAAAGACAGCAAACTACAAGTGATAACTAACCAATAGCTACAATATACTGTTTTACGCACCTCTTTATCTATAGCAATGCAGATAACACTTTAGATACGAATCTATTGCTGACTAAATCATGGTTTTATCACTATGGTTATATAGCTATTGTGATAAGACCATGAGTTTATGATAGTAGGAGATAAAAGATACAACGTGATGTTGGGCGATACATCGGAAATTGTAACATTCCTTAAAAAATCATTTTTAGATATATACAACATTATTATTTTTAGTATTTTTTTTTAATATTCCACACCACAACTATCACACAACGCCGTCTAGTCCCAAGCTAAGCAGAGCATGTGTTATGGATACTGGACAACTGATAAACATACTCATATATTTCTAAATATATACATATTTTAGATAAATTACACCCAGACACAGAACAAATGATTATGCTCATCACACAAACATTTGTCCTGGGTGGGAATCGAACCCACGACCTCCGGCATAGCAGTCAGGGCCACTAACCACTAGAACAACAGGCCAGTCTAAAATATTATGCTAAACCTGAATATATTTTGTTCAGAATCACTGACTGAATGGAGTCCAATAGTTTTTACAACATGTTATAATTTTTCAAAATATTTAAAAAGGTTACAAGTTGGATACCATCGACACCAAGTACAATACAGGTCACGGAAGGTCATAGCAAGCATTAGGCACCAGAGAAAAACAACTCCTCAGTGGCCTTGATGGCCCGGTGACCGTGTGTTTGTGTGGACAACCAGGTCACATAACTAGCTTATAACTTTGTGATTTTTCATGATACAGTTATGAAATTTTGTACAAAGATTCTTTGCATAAAAATTCTAGACGCGTTTTTAGGGTTTCACATTTACTAAAACGAATGTGTTGTATATAAAAAGAAAAAGCCTGAATTACTCAACAATGCCCAGACTAAATCTTTTTTACCGGTGTTGTTTTTGAAATGTATTTAGATGAATATTAAGAACGGATTTTTCGAAGTTGAGATCTCAGGGGCGAAGCCTACTGGGGCCAGGGTTATCCGAAAGGGAGCTCGAGCCCCGATATGAAGGCTTGAAGGAACGGGGTAGGTTTTTAGTCAGTAAGAGTCTGACACTATCTCCCGCTCCGCCCAAGAGCGGGGGTTGGATGATTGTTGTTGTCATTGGATGATTTTCAGAGGTCCGTAATTTTCAAAGCAATAAGCATGCTTTTGGGCTAAAAATGAAAGAGACAAAAATATTATATTTTAAGTTTTAGTTTTCTACAATTCTTCCCCTAAAAAAAGGTCAAATGGGGATTCAAAGTTAGCAAGCAGTAAAATTGTTGATTTCATTAATTTCATACATTCAAGTCTACATTTCTATCTTTTCATTTGAGAAAGGAAAAGAAGATGCAGCCGTTACTAATATATGCTGACAAAGATCCCCAGACAATACTTCTCACAAAACTAGGCCCAACGTACCAGTAGCAATGGTCACACAAACGACCCAAGTTTTTCTATTACGACACCAACCTACTGACGTATTACGTATTGTGATGGCCAACGAATTGCCATACGTCATCATTAAGTGTTTGAGTTGCGAACACTTTCGCATAGTTTGTTGGCACAGATTCCTTTTTGTTTGCTCCCCATTCAGTTACGGAATTTATGACGTTCAACCGTTGAAATTTTATGGTTCCTTGGAATGTTATTGCGTTGGTGTTCCGTTTGGATGCGGAATACTGGGAGTGTTTGTATTGTTGGGTGTAAACTGTTACTTTGTGGAAATTATATGGCAAGACAGTAGTAAAGCCACTGCACGCCAAATGTCACATAAATGATCAAAAAAGCTTTTGGGTCACAATGAATATCACAAATAGCCCTCTAGGATTCATAGAGTCAGAAAAAACTGTCACGCATGTGCTCCTCGAGCGCCGTCAGCGAGATAAGAACACGAACCTTGGGACCACCGAATTCTTTAATGGATGCCCTGAGCAAACTGAAGAGACTCGTCTCTTTCTGGAATGAGGCGAGCTGGTTGGAGTAAAGCCCCACGCACTACAGTCCGATGACTAAGTGCGGAAATCAGACCACAAAGATAAGATAAGACGGCTTTTGGGTTAGCCTAGACAAAACTCGAGCATTTTTTAAAAGGAAACCTGTGGAATTAGAACACTAAGGGCTGAAAACTGCAAAAAGGTGTGTTTTGTCAGCCAGTAAAAGACTAACATGCTTTACCACTCTATCTACCCTAGAGTGAGATAAGTCATTGAATGATTTCCCACCAAAAAAAACAAAAGCTAGTAAACCAGTAAATAATTGTTGAAACGAACAGTGAAGTTTGTGTGTGTGTAATCGAACCCGCGACCTACAACTCGTAAGTCGGGGCCGTTACCACTCGGCCACCACTGCTCTATTTTAACCATTAAAGGCATATAATTAACATCTAGGTACTTAATTATTTGTCAAAGTAATACGCAATACATTAGCTAATTTCATATAAGAACTTTTCATAACGAATTTAAAACTTTTTTAATCAAACAAATAACAAATTCAATTCGGAATTATAAACTCAGTTGGACTTGCATTTACAATTAATTGTTAGTCCATATATTAAATTGGTGCTGATGGAGATTACGTCTGCCGTATTCAATAACGTTGATTAGCATATGTAATTAACTCAAATGAGATACGGGTTTGAAACCTGGCACGTACCGGTACTTGGTAGACATACCAAGCCATACGCACAAAGCCTTTTGGGAACACATTCATTGTGCGTACAGCCAAGGAGTGGAATTCCCTGCTGGAGTCTAAGTTTCCTGATAGCTACAACTTAGGGGTCTTTAAGTCAAGGTTGAATAGGTTACTTCTAGGCAAGCGTGCTCCATCGTCGACCACATCATCGCTTACCATCAGGTGAGATGGTGGTCAAACGCGAGCCTATCAATAATAAATAAAAAAAAGAGGTAATGTGAATTTTCCAATTCATAATTAAACTTTGTTAAATCTAGGATATGACCTACATCCCGTGCCTTGGTGATCACGTAAAACCGTTGATCCTGTAGTGGTACCATAAGCTCTTAACGCGATTCATTTTTCGACCTAAGCTGAACTATTAAAGGGATGCCGCTATATACGGCGTACAACTACATCCCCAACAACTACAACAACAATAACTACATTCTGTTTTTCGAACGACTGACATTTTAATATAGTACCGTGGTTTTTATTTAAGCATTCAATTATTTTTATTATACACATATTTAGGCTGCATAGTTTTACCATTATCTGTCAACCATCCGTTTATTTTGATATCCACACACAAAATTATTTTTAGTATATACAAAACCTCAATGTAGCTTGTTCAGAATTAGTAATTGAATCGATTCCAATAAAATTTACACCATGTTATATTTTCCCCAAAAATATTTAAAACAAGCTCACGAGTTGGACACCCGACGCTAAGTACAAAACAGATGACAGTAGGTCACATCGGGCCTTAAGAGCCAGCGTACAGCTGGTTGCAGGAGTAAAACAACCCCTCGGACACCCAGATCAACCGGTGACCATGTATTTATGTCGCCAACCGGTATCATAACGGCCTTATAACTTTGTGATATTTCATAAGACAGTTTTGAAATTTTGTACATAGATTCTTTACGTAAAAATCTAGACAGGTGTTTCAGGTTTGGCAATACTAAAAATAAGGTTGTCTAAATATCGTCCCTTCGCTTCGTCCCAAGATAACTGGCACCAGCTTCATCAAGGCTTTAGACCAGCTACTGACCCCGCACACGGGCCTCAAAACAACGCCGCCACAAAATAAAGCTAGTAGCGGCCGCAAAAAACAGCTGAAGTGCGCTACACCTCTTGTGTCCGGAGAAGCTTGAAGTTGCTTTAAGCGTTTTTTTGTGGCGGCACCGCCGCACACGAGCCACAAAAAAAGACCGCCTCAAAAAGTAGCTTGAAGCGGCGTTTTTTTGTGGTCCGTGTGCGGGGACTGTGTTACTGTACATGGCCAACTTGCGCAATTAGGCCGAGCGACTAGCGTGCTAAATCGGACTAGTGCCGGGGTAAGTTGACAACGTCACAATGTATCGATATCCTGAAGGACGCAGTAGATGAGGTAAGATGCCTGTGGTGTCAAGTTAACTAATTGTCGACTGGAAAATTATGTTAAGTTTCCTCAGAAAGTGCGTAAAATGGTTGATTGTCATTTGCAGATCTTTGACAGTCGTTACAGGTAGTCAGATATCAGAAAGTCTGACCATTAGACTAACCAAACAGTGTCATGTTGCCCAGTAACTGGGTTGTGGAGCTTTGATATGCAGTCGCTTAATGTAAAACACGGCTATTCAGTCGCGTCCGGTTAGACTAGAAGCCAAGCCCCTAGCTAGTTGCAAAAAGGCTAAGGAGATACAATTGTCAGGTTAATATGCTTTTTACAAGCTTTTATTTAGTTTCACCTGTCCCGATGTTCGTCTGTCATCAAATTTTGCAAATTAAATTTGACCCACTTCCCGGTTACCGATTGAGCTGAAATTTTGCATGCATGTGTAAATCAGATGACAATGCAAAATCATTATGACATTGAGCTGATCTGATGATGCAACTCGAAGGGTTACGCTTGACTACTATCTCAACTGATGGAAGCGTTTACCTAGAAGTAACTTATTCACTCTTGACTTAGATTCCTGGGTTGTAGCTTAATTAGTTTATAAAAAGCTTAATCAGTCTTATAATGTCCCCATTGCTGGGACTCAAGCCCCCTCTCTAGGAGAGGGAATGTGGGCCATAATCTTCTACACGGAATGTAAATTATTATAGTCTAAGTATATTTATATTGGTGTACATTTGATAAGTAACTACGTACGACGTAAAATACCAATTTTCCTATTCTTAACAAATTCTATATTTAGTGTTTCTGTGGTACACATAATCGTCCAATGCACTTACCCCGAGTAGGCCCTAGGAAATATAGCTACGCCTCTTATGCGCCATTTCGTAAACATACCGATCAAAATGCACAGTGCACTCTTGAGCGCTCTCCAGCTGCCTGGAGCTGCCCAGGGGAGAGGATTGCGCCATCGAATGAATTCTGCATGAACTGACGCCAGTTGGTTCTGAACATGGAATTTTTTAGCTCCTGTGGGAATGTTTGGCTGAGGCATTTTTGAAATAGTGTTGGTTGGTTGTAGGTAATTATTGTTATTTGTTTGAGTAAAGAAATGATAGAATGATCGTGAGAAAGATGAAGTAGAAATTCTACGACGACTTCAAATATATTTCGACAGAAGGCAGTAGGAGACATGCACGACTAGGTAAGTAATAAAATATTCTTGACTAGCTTTTGCCCGCAACTTCACCCGCGTACATAAAATTTAGCCTTTGTCACTCAGGAATAAAGTAGTTTTCTATAGGTGAAAAAAAATTCGCAATCGTACCAATACTTTCAGAGATTATTTCCTACAAACAAAAAAACAAGCTTTACCTCTTTATTATATTACTGTAGATATATAGATATAATAGTACATTATGATATAAGTGTGTAATGTTAGTGATTACCGTCGAGGCGGTATTTAGACCCGAGCCGTGGCGAGGGTCTTGAGAGAGCCGAAAAAGGTCAAGCCAGGGGTAAACAGGTTACTTCTAGGCAAGCATGTTCCATTGTTCACTATATTGTCGCTTTCAATCAGTTGAGGCAAAAATAAAAAATAAAATATTTTTTTTTTGTTTTACCTTTCGAATAGCGTAATTATATTCCTAGATAATCATGAAAAAATCGATCTGTTTACTTAAAGGAACTTATTAACAAGTTACAACTTGTCCGAAAATTGATTGTTCTTTGTCATTGTCGAGCAGTTTACGGAGAGTTTACAGTCGTGAAGTTTTCAGACATTTTAGCGGTGTGTAATTAAAATTAAATGCTTTGGTAAAAAGCTGTTCGATGCCTTTCTGACGAGCGGCTGTAATAAGGGAGTTAATTGCTTTTTTGTACATTTAAATTTAGTAAAGTGTAGTAGTTTTTTTTAAACGGTAAATTTTGAGAAGAAGTTTGACATGCGTTTGGTAAACTGTAATAACCAAATGCAAGTTAGACTACCTCCGTAGACTCATAGCAAGGTTCAGTTGAAAACCAGCGTCAGACAACTGCTAGGTAGTGGCCTGGCATCATGCTGAACTGGACCCATTTGGTGCAGCCGTGAGACATACCATGTAGATATATTTAAGTTTAAGTTTCTAATACTATAATAATTGTTATCTCATTGTGTGTACCTATGTGCCAAATAAAAGTATTTTCTTTCTTTACCTTTCGTTTTAGGACCCTAGGCTTCCTTTTCAGAAATTCCCCTTAGCTCTAGCGGGCATCGGTCTTGCTGGGGTCCTAAGGTCTTGCTGACATCTCTTCAGGCACTCGTGGACCACTACGCACCATCGATGATTCGGGTTCAGTCCTTACCGTCGTCCATAGCTCGTCGTCTGCAAGCATGCTTTCACATGTACATGTCTACATTACATAAATGTAATTTTTGTGAATAAGATCTTAATGTACACAGTAACGCAATAAATACATCGTTATTTTTACGGTGGTGTGCCTAGCCCAAGCGGGGCACACCTGCACCGTGTCCTCCGGGCGGTACGCACAATGGTGATATCCAAGAGTTTCTTCCGCCTGAATTCGAAACAGGAACCTTCAGAACTTACCATTTCCGATGAGGACCTGCGTCATGCGGAAGGTGAAGATCCACTCGTGGAATTATCGACTCGATTGTGGCAGGTCCATGTTACTACTCCCTATTCCAAGTCATATGCTTCGATTTGACTCTACATCGAATCATCAAATTGATTGTTATATTCATAGCCCCATCCCCCCCCAAATATCGACACAATGAACGGTCCCGTGCATCTCGTATCCATTAAACCGCGACTCTCACCAGGGTCATCACCTTGTAGGACGCCTTTTTAACGCTGCCCTTACGGTACTCAGTCGCCACTACCTTTCAGCCCCAAAGATTATATCTGTACCCGTAGCCATGTTGATAATCTGCAATCGTTAACTCTAGTAGAACACTTCAAATGTACGGGAATAATGATATCTCAACGCTTAGTCACGTGGTCAGAAAAAATAATCGGAGACGTGGCCAACTTGAGGCGTTCGACGCAAGAGAAACGGTTGTAACTTGGCTAGGGGGGCTGTTCTGCGAGCAATGTGCCCCGTCTAAGATCTGATGTCACAGCACAAATAACAAAATTGTAATTTAAAAAATTCATCATTAAAAAGACTAGATCCTCGTTAGCTAGTCTTCCATCTCGTCTACCAATTACTCTTTCCGTGAACAGAATCGCCTGACTAAGCAAAAAGGTAGTCTGAAACTTCAATTAATTAACTCATCAGGGAAAAAGTTAAGACAGTGGCGCTGATCGCTTTGGATACAATTACTTATCTAAACTAGTTCGTGTACTTTATTTATTGCTGTCATTATACTCGTGTAATTTAGATGGCGTTGGTATTTTGTCTAGTGGATGGGAGCAGCAAAAAGATACTTCGGAAAACATACTCCTATGGAAACGCACTCCAGAAGAAAAACAACCGACTTCAAATACAAATGAAAATGTGAAAAATAAATCTAATTTTGGAAGTTGTCGTTTATTTATTTATTTTATGATAGGTACTCTCTGCACTAACAGTCGAAACCAATACGTGCAGAGAGTTGTTATTATGTTAGAATATAACAAAAAAAAACATGAATCACTTCTTACAAATTAATATCATTATCGTCTGGTTTTGTTTCGTCATTTTATGATACCGATTTCCGAAATTCATTTATTGAAGTGGCCCTTGGTCTATTTCTGAAATTCTTCATCAGATCGTCACTAAATTTAAATAAGACCATCTGAGAGACAAACTCCACGAAACTAAAAAACAATCGTCGAAATCGGTTAACATTTGGCGAAGATATCATAGACCTAAAAAAAAATCTGAGCAAGTGCTAGTCGAACTCGCACACTGAGAGTTCCATGCAAACTACAATTCCTGAAGAGAGTCTCGAAGATTTTTCCGATTTCCATTTTTTTTTGTGACTTAGTTAAGATCAAATTTACTGTTTTCAGATTTTTCCCTACACCTGTGCTAAAAAGAAAAAGATCTTGACAAACAGACAGACAGACGGACGGTCAACAGTGATCTTAGAAGGGTTTCATTTTTTGCTTTTGAGGTACGGAACCCTAAAAACACTGACGAAGTTGAGAACCTTCTTCTTTTGTGGAAGTCAGTAAATAAAAAGTATGCTATATTCTTTTCCAGGATATCTAAATACTTGTGTCAGACTTCATCAAAATCCCTCCCTAAATCCGTTTAGACATTTAAACGTGAAGGAGAAACAAATATCCTTACAGCCATACAAGCAAACTTTTGCTTTCATAATATTGGTTTGATAACTTTTCAGTCAAAAAAATCAATTGAGATTTTCGGCTTAATTTATAGTTCGTTTATAAATATTCATAGTACAAAACCCACTGAAAAATATGTGACTCTTGTGTAATTTACTCAAAGACGAGCAATTATAATCAGCAATTCCCACAGCCTACTAATGGTCCACAGACTCACAGGCTATCTCTATAATTCGTATATACTCGACCCTCGCGAGTGGGTCTAGAGCCTACTCCAGAAAATTGAGCTAGTACTAGCTACATCTAAGACGCCACATTAGAACGAAATTCGTAATTTGATTTCTCCATAGGATTACATCTGTTGGAAATCAACTCCGGACCAGACAAAACACCCATATGGTCGGTTACTTACAATAAAAGAATAAAAAAATAATGATACATTTCGAAAATGGAACTCTTTGCTGTTACTTTTAATTTGCGAGACTGTCATTTGTTTTTTCATTGTGGTGTCCTTTCAAAGATTGTGTGTCGCCATCAAAATGTATTTATCAGAATCCAGAAACTTTCAGAATCTTTCAGCCCTAAATATATGTAGATAGAGCAATGCCCACCTCTCTATGAGAGGGAGTGGGACGTATATCCGTCATGTGAGATCTAGTGGCGAATTTCTCACGTACTTTTGGATTTATGGTCTTAGAATGACAATGCAGATATCCTTACGATGTTTTTCTTAACCGTTCTTTGACGGAAGTATAATAAAGGTCATTTAATCTACAAACAAAAATAATTTCATATCCAGACTTTCGTTGGCATAGCGGTGGACCGGGCGTAGTGGCGTTGTCGCTGCTAGGCCGCGTTGTCGCGTGTTGTTGACGCGTCATTACTGCCTTTGTGTGTAACGTCGCCTTGTCGCCTGGTCGCCTGGCTGTTGTTATTGTTATATTTAGAAACACTGGCGCCATTCCACTTTGTAATATGATTAAAAAGGTGTTGAGGTTTTGTGTGTTAACTAATTGCATTTTTTTTCGTCAAGGCTTTTGTGTAATTGTGTGGCGTATTTAATATTTATATGTAGAATTACATAGATTTGGATACTCTTTAATCCAAAGTATTGATATGAAAAACGAAATATCTAGAAACTGATAAGTGAGACGCTTCCTATCTCAATATGAGTGCGTCTTATATGATGAAAAGCATCTTCATCGTCGTTGCCATCTTCCTCTCTTTCTCTCCCTCTCTATCCACATGCGTTGCATGTATACTTACTCACAATCTTTCTGCCCTTATCTCGTGTTCTTAGGGGTCGGCACAACACGTTTTTTCTTCCATTCGGTCCTGTCACCCTTCACGCTACCACTAACTCCCGTTTCTTTCATATCACTTCTCACACAATTCTTCCATTTTTTCTTTAGCCTCACTCTCTTACTCTCTTTCCATCCGTCCACATGTATACTCATAACTTTTTTTATTTACATGCGTTTCATCTCTCCTCTTTACGTGACAATACCAAGACAAACGATTACCTTTCAACTTTTCAGTCACTGGCGCTACATTCAAACTTCCACAAATATACGTCGTCACACCACACGTCTATCTCTACATTCGCATCTCCACTACACGCAATCTTTTTTCATCTGTCTTTTTCACAGCCCAACATTCATCAAAACAGAATGATATGTCTTATTTAGGACTAGTAGATAATTGTTTCAGTAATCGCCATTGTTCATCCACCCTAAACTATATGTACCAAATTACATTTTGTTTTTTATTTGAATAATGTTTAATGAACTCGAATCTCTAAAGGAAGCAATTAAAGAAAAAATGTTCTGTGTTTTTAAATCCGAAATATAACCGCACTCAAGAGCAGACTTCTTAAAATTGCAATTCCAACATTAATCCTTAGAAACTTAATTGTTAACGAAATTTTCCCTAATTAAAAGAAGGTACTGTTGTTCCCACAAAAAGAAATGTTTATTAAAATATAAAAAACAATTATTTTTCTTACCTTTCTGGTGCCTACGGAGTTTCTCTTCCTCACAAAAGAAATAAATCTTGTTTATTTTAGTAAGTTTGCCTAATGAGGCTGAAATTCAGGCTGGGAGTGGTATCAGTAGAAAGTCAAAATTAATCTTGACATGACGCAAGTCACTTCAACGAAAATCCGTTTGACGGTTTCAGTTGCCCTTCGTCCATTTACTGGGTCTGGGGTTTCAAGATAAATGACGCAACCATTCAGGATAAATCAATCTTTTTGTTTTCTTCTCATGAAATTGTGAAAGAAATTCTATTTGAAAAAAAAAACGACTCCACGAGATCGACTGGTAGAAAATACTTAAGGCATTATAATAATATCTAAATAATATAATATATATTTATAATAATATCACGACCATCACACAACGTCGTATAGTCCCAAGCAGAGCTTGTGTTATGAGTACTAGACAACTGATAACTTATTTAAATATATTCCTCACCCAGACACAACAAATGATCGTGCTCATCACACAAACATTTGTCCTGCGTGGGAATCAAACCCACGATCTCTGGCATAGCAGTCAAGGACACTGATCACTAGACCATCAGGTCAGTCAAGTTCATCAAATCGAGTCTATTAAGTCTGTCTTTGTATAGTATTATGTGCATAATGTTTTTACCAAATAAATAAATAAAATTCATAGTCTTCCTTATCATTTAAATTAACTTCCACAGAAAACCATAATCCAGGTAAAGCGAATTAAAGACGCAACTTAACAGAAAAATAATCTAATCCTCTCATTTAATTGAAAGTCATAGAGAAGGCTGTCATTCGAAAAACTTCCTTAATGCCTGGTACTAAAGTCTAAGCTTTAAAAAACTGCGACATTAAGAGACAATCTGCACTTCTACAAAACGATCAGCGAAATTACCTTCATAGGACGTAAAAAGCGATTTTACGAGAGCTTGGGTACCTGAGTATCCTTCGATCTACAATGAAATGGTCATTGGACTGTGCATTGACGTGTGCCTACTGTTAACACTGCAATAAACACGAGGACAGTGCGCAATGAATGTAGAGCGTACGCTAACTTTCAATCTCTATGTCAATTTGGCGCTATTTTGGTGCGGAAATTATTTTTTATAGGTGCTATCTGTCGCAGTTGAAGAGAGAGATCACTTGGAGTTAGTAGAATCATCACAGAGTCGATTGTTTCGATTGGTTATTTGAATGTACTTATTAATTGTATTTGTTTATTTTCCATTAGGTAGTAACTATTTATTTAAGCGAATTTAAGTTGATATCTTTGTTAATTGATACAGCCACCATAACTGAAACTTCATAGTAAGGCAGCGTTCCTACCTGTGTTGGAGATATGCACAGACAAACTATAAGCTTTTATAAAATGACTGGCAGTTACGGGCTCTCACTCTGTTTCCCTACCATTTTATGTTTCTGCACCACCCTAAGGTCGAATGGTAGATGCCTGAGGCATTTAATCTGCCTTTGTAGTGTTTCCTAGTGTACAAAGTTTCAATCAATAAATAAATAAGAAGGGTGCGCCAGATAAACTGAAGTTGTAAATGATCGATTTAGATGAGTGTATTATCTGAAAAAAAAATAAAGATATAGTATAGTGTAAGGAGGGAAAGATACAAGACACAATACGTCAGATCTTTATCACCATGTTAAGATATTGTGACGGATTATTCAAGAGACCCGAACACGAGTGTACAAAGTGTGACATCACCTCAAACAAGGTTATTTTGACACAGTTTTTGTACAAAGTAATAAAATGTAATGTGCTAATATTTATTTAGGTTTAGGGCCCACTGAAAATGTCTGAAAAGGTTAAAGTCTCTTAAAAAAACAATGAACAACTGGATTGTTTAAATACCACTTCAAAGTTAATACAGAAATAACAAATAAAATACTAATATTATAAACGTGTAAGATTGTGAGTGTATTTGTGTGTGTGTGTTTGTTACTTGTACATGCTCGAATGGCTAAACGGATTTGAATGAATTTAGTTCACGAGTAGACCATATTGTGCGTATAGGTTACTTTTTAATCCAGGAGTAAGTTCCCTTGAGACCATTTTCTACTTTCGCGCGACCGAAGTCGCTGGCAGCAGCTAGTTTTAAATAACGCTACGAAATCACAGGTCAGCATTCTGAAAATTAAAAGAAAACCGTATCATATAATAGTTTACTTAAAAGATACTAGAGAACTATCAATACACACAAATTATTTATTTATTTAAAATACATAAAGCTATCATGACATAAACCTAAAACGATAATGTAGAAAAAAATTAAATAACAAGTAAAATTCAGTTCATACAATTCAATTCAATAACATTATTAATATAATTCAATAAACTAATCAAAACAATCCAGTTAATAACAATTACAATACGATCCAATAAATTGATCAATATAATACAATTCAATTAATAACATTAACAATACAATTAAATAAAGTATTCGTTAGAGCAAAACAATTATAAATTATTATCAGTTTAATTTCAAATATTGTAATAATATAAAATGTGTAAACTTACTTTTGCGAGCGCGCTTAGTGAATATGAGTATACGACTAAATGTATAGCAGCAACCTGGATTAGTACGAGCTTTGTCTGTGGAAATGGGACGTTAGCCATCAGCTTGGTGCGACCGCGAGTTGTGCAAACAAATTAAGCTGTCTTCGAAATTGCATATACTTATCGGTCACGTACAAACCTATCCTGTAACACACCTGCCCCCCTAGCCAAGTTACAACCGTTTCTTTTCTATTCTCTTGTGTTGAACGCCTCAAGTTGGCCACGCCTCCGATTTTTTGTTCTGACGTCATGTTAACGCTCATTCATGTGGTCAGAACAAAGAAATCGGAGGCGTGGCCAACTCGAGGCGTTCGACACAAGAGAATCGAAACGAAACGGTTGTAATATGGCTAGGATGCACGATTGTTTGTGTTAAGATACAAAGATGATGTTAGACAAAGCCAACGCTAGATCACTTCCATTTTCCAACCTGTACTATCCCACCATGCCTAAAACAAATACAGTTGGATACATCAAGGGATAGAGAAGGTATACTATACCCAAAAAGTCTGCCCCCTAGCCAAGATACAACCGTTTCGCTTGCGCCGAACGCTTCGAGTTGACCTTGGCGCCAATTCTTTTGAGCGTCAGACAACTACCCGTAGTAGTCTGGCATTTCGCTGAACTGGACCTTTTTTGGCGCAAACGTATAACACACAATGTTACTTTTTATTTATTTTATTTTTTTTGTTTGGTGTTTGTCTTAAGTTTTTGTTGTATAATATGTTTTTTTTTTGCGCCAAAATAAATACTTTCTTTCTTTCTTTTTCTTGTTTTTTCCTTGTTCTGACCACGTGACTGAGCGTTAAGACGACGTTATTCCCGTACATTTGAAGCTTTCTACAAGCGTTAACTATTGCAGATTAGCAACTTGGCCAGGGGTGTACTTATATGTGTCGTGTATATTTATTTTCTATGCTATCAATATGGAAGTATGTTTCGCCTCAGGTAGAGCCCACATAGCAGCACTGCATTACCCTCGAACTGGCTTTTAATTAGCGCATCATATAATGTTGAAATGGTCTTAACAGTGGTGAAAACTAGTGTTCTGCGAAGCACAAATTCCAGCCACTTGTATGCCATATTGCAAACGACCATAAGCTCCTAGAATCCCAGTTGCATATCCATAACAGCATAGGCATGTGCCTATCTCACCTGATGGAAAGCCCGTAGGGGCCCAGAAGGGTTGTAGCCTACTGGGACCAAGGGTCTATTTCTGAAAGGGAGGCTTGGCCCCGGTATGAAAGGTAACGAAGGAACGGGGTGGGTTTTTTAGTCAGTAAGAGTCTGACACTATCTCCCGCTCCACTCAAGGGCGAGGGATGTCATTAGTATGATTTCTCCCCAACGAAATAAAAAAAAAAAAACAGGGACATCGTTCATTTTGTAGATATAGTGAATTGGCACTCTTGCACGGTTGAATTGCTTGTTTATACATTTACAAGTAGATTCAATCCTACTCATCAGAGGCCGGATTAGGTGAACCTATTTATGTACTTAGACTGATTTCATACAGCGAAGGATTAAAGTGGATATGCCCCAAAACTCAAGATTAATTTTAAATAGCAGATTTTTTTATGATACTATCAGAAATATAACAGAAAAAAATGCATTCCTTCCTGCATTAATGACGAGGAGTAGGAAGTATATGTATGTATTTAGACATATATAAGTATGTTTATCAGTTGCCTAGTACTCGTAACACAAGCTCTGCATGGGATTAGATGGCGTTGTGTGATAGTTATGGAGTATTATTATTAATTAATATATTTTATACAATAGTTAACCTTACCTCAGTTGAGTTAAAGAGATCTTTTTCAATGAAAAATACTAATTAAAATTGCACGTTAATTATAATCTTTGTAATTATCTATCTCTAAGGTTTTTATTATTACTTATTTGTTATATTGTTGTCTACACGGGATTTTTCATTACCAAGCAAGTACATGAATAATCTACCTAATTCCAATCTCTGCTAACCATTCAATCAATCTTTGGTAGTACTAACACAAAATAGATATAGAAGTCACTCTACATACAAAGCGCGCTCGAGCAACGCACACATCGACACCGCTCACGGACGCGATATCTTGGCTCAATCGGCCGGTCGCACTCGAACAGTTCGGCGCAACGCACTGACCCTAGCGCGATCGCCTAGCGTAGGTATAAAAAGTGAAGTACATACATGAGATTGACTTCTGTACTTATCTATTTTGTGGTGCTAATGTCGAAATGTGCACCCACATTGGTAAGTTGTTTAGGGTGAGTTGCACCATTTAACTATAACGATAACCAAACCATAACCAGCCGTGAAACGGCTGTCTATTGGTCAATTCGATGATTTGACAACTGTTAACGGCTTTGTTATCGTTATAGTTAAATGGTGCAATTCACCCTTAGAGTTCAGCCTTTCAAGCGACTAATATGAGTGCACGTTTTGATATTACTATTGCCACATTTCCATAGTCTCACTATTGAGCTACTTGAGTCAATAAACATGAAATGGTTTCATGATTAAAATGAAATTCAATATTCATTTTAATAAATATATTTGCAGTACATTCGTGTATTTAAAGGGTACGTAAATTAATTGTTTCACTTTGTTAATTAGTAGTTTCATCCAACAAATATAATATTCTGACGAACTTGTTAACGTGAAATGATTTAATAAAGCTTCAGTTAGTACTTTCAATAATAAAAATATTGAATATTTCAAAATATTGCTTTTAATTTCACCTCGTCGTTTATACCGCGTACGTCGAAGCACTGAAACAATTTGCCTGCTGTGGTCTTCCCGTCCGATTACAATTTGGGTGTCTTCAAGGCTAGAGTGAATAGGTTCTTAATTTACTGTTCCGTGCTTTTAATAAACTAGTACTTCTCACCATCACCGATGCATCACTGATTACTATTAGGTGGGATCGCAGTCAAGCACTAGTTTTTATCAGATAAAAGAAAAAATTAAAACAAAATTTTGTAATGGATTTATGACTGCAAAAATAACTGCTAGATCATTTTTCAAATAATTGAAGCTGATTGTTTAACAGATTTTTTTATTATTAGTGTTTTGTTTCTATCAAACGATATGATTAGCATACTCGTGTAATCTGCTTTGGTAATGACCTTCACTTTTCACAAATATTTTGATTAAACCAATTTGTTACACCCTATTATTATTCAACACCACCATGACCACAATCAACACTAAATGTACATCAGTCAATAATTTATAAATTAACTCTCATTTACACTGTAGTGACCTCCACATACGGGTCAGAGTTCCATTCTATCACAGAATAATTGCTCCAAACAAAATTGCCTTTTAACGTCAAAGGTGCTTCAAAAGCCAAGTACAGAATCGCTTTAGCACCTTCTTCGTACATCTTTGCTGTCTTTCTTCCCTCTCTGCTGTTGAGGTTTCCAGGGTTCACACAGTTAATCATAATACCTTTATCTACCCATTCTCTGTGTTGTAAAAATGTTACAGCATTCAAAGCGACCTTGCTCACTGAATGAACGCTCATCCCCCAACCTTCAGTCTTCTCTGTACCTCTTCTTGCAGCCGTTTCATACTCTTGAATAATAGCTACTAGTTCATCTTCTGTCAAATTGGGATTACTTATTCTTTTTCTTATTTCATCATTTTCTATTGTTGCCAGCAAGCCAGCAGCACCAGACACGTTGATCACTCTTGCATTTTCGTTTAGAATAGGGTAGACAAGCTTGCCGAAATTAATGTACCCATAGAAGTTGACGCTGAGCGTTCTTCTCACAATTTCGGCGTGTGATATCTTCTTCTCTGGCACATAGTCTGTGGCATTGATGATCAAGTCTATTCTTTCATCCAAATCCTGGATATAATGTCTCACTTTTATAATACTCCTTGTGTAGGTCACATCCATTTGTAGGAAGTTCAGATCTAAGTTTTCTCTCTCCAAATTTTTAAGGATGTTGAATCCGGTAGATTCATCTTCTGCGGTGAAGTAGATTTTTCCATGGTAGTTTTCTGTGAGTTTCTTGAGCACTTGGTAGCCAAGGTTGCTGGCGGCGCCGACGACTAGAGCCACGTCACACATGGCGCGCGATACTATATAATGTGAGTTTATCACGTTATCGCACAATCAGTTATGTGCGTTATCACCTCTGACAATGTAATTCTCGAGATAAAGTTCAGCTCTAGATAAGAACGACATAGTTTTAGATGCAGATGCTGTATATTACATACTAGAGTTTTGAAAATATTTACAGAATTTTTATAGATTTTTTAGATGTGCAGGAGTTTGGTATCTCATTATTTTGAAATATCCATAAACCGTATCTGCCTGATATAATATTTTGAAAGAATAATGTAAGAATAAGTCGAAAGTCGTGAAATAAGAGAGCTCTGGGAGAAGCAAGACAGAGTGTCCCTTCAGTTGCCCTTTGCGTTCTAGGGTCGCGGTAACTCTTGCAAACAATTCAGCTCTGTATTTCCTGGTGTAACATGGTGTTCAATCTTTAACCTGTTAATTACTATTGTTAAGCCAAATTAATTAGTAGCGACTAAAAGTTTAATAACGTAAACTCCTAGGTTTTTTACGTCAGACAAGCCAGGTGGTCCAGCTGATGGTAAATGATGACGACCACCTAGAATTATCTTCAATACCAACGATACTTTGTCTACCCGAGGATTGATGTAAGTGTTTATTGATTTACTCTTAATATTACTTTGAATGGATCGAACTAGGTTTATGTAGGTTTTCTATCGTTTACATTTCAGGTAGTATGCATCGGGAATTACACAATTTAATTCCGCCAAACCCGTTTCATCTGCGGATCACTAGACATATTCGCCTCCAATGTATGGTGGACCTCCCACCTATACGTGTGAAATCTTTTTGAGAACATATTCATTATGCACAGCTATCAAGCAGACAAAATCCCTGTCGAAGTCTCTATACACAATCAAGTAGCCTGATTCAAGTAAAATCAAACAAGCCAAATATCGTTGAAGTTTTATAGTCGTTCGATCGAAGTCCTATCCAAAAGCGGTATTCACGTGTGATGTGATATGATATGATATGTGATTGGATAGAACGACAACTCTACTAAACGATATATCGACGACTTATTTCCAGTTACATAAATAAGTAGTCTACGAGGGTAATTAAATACAGTTTTTTTTTCGACCAAACGACTTTAAAATCTTTGTCGTTCAAACTCGATTGATGGATGTGAATACGGAAACGACTTAAACGACTAAATCCCTACGATATCATTACGGTTTTGATTACGTAAATCGGACTACAGGGCTCTTTAAGTCAATAGTGAATAAATAGGTTACTTCTAGGCAAGCGTGCTCAATCGTCGACCACATCTTCTCTTCCAGTAAGTTATTATAGTAAATAATAAATTGAATTAAAAAAGTACACTCTAGGCGCCTCGTAATAACGAAGACATTAAAATCCGTGTTTATCATCAGAGGCCAGGGCGTGTTACTTAACATGATGATAAGAATACAACAATCAAATTCCTAATTAATCGCTGGTAGTAAATTATGACAATGATCTTGATAACATTTTTGGATGCCAACTGATTACTGATAATAGCGTAAAAATAATGTCCCTTGTCATATATATATGTCATTAGCTGCTGCTCTGAAACTGGACTATAGCTGAATAGATTTAGATGGTATTTAGCATTTTTTTTTGTAGGTGGGAAAATCATCCTATAACATCCCCAGCTCTTGGGCAGAGCGGGAGATAGTGTTAGACTTTTACTGACTAAAAAACCCACCCTGTTCCTTCTAGCCTTTCATACCAGGGCCGAGCCTCCTTTTTGGAATCAGACCCTGGCCCCAGTAGGCTTCGACCGCGCTGGGCTTCTACGGTTTGCTGACAACTCCTTGAGGTGCACGTGGAAGAATACGCGCCGTCGGCGTCTTGGGCTCGGTATGGATGGTAATCGGACGGTCGTACGGCGAGCAATGGGTAGCTTGCCGTAAAACCGTCCGATTACCGTAAAACCGCAAGCCCGCTTCTACGGTAGCCGGAAATCGGGATCAGAATCAGAATGCATGTATGTTTGTTAGTCATTCACGTTCAAATGACTGAAACCATTTGGGAGAAACTTGGTGAACGCATAGACCATGCTTTAGACTATAGTTGTATTTTTTTTTTGCTTTAACGTAGGTCAAACCACTAGCAGAAGTAAGTAGGTTCATAAGAGGCTTTAGACAATATGTAAATGTATCAGCGGTAGCAAAATATTTTTTAACACTTAGTTTCGTTTTTACCACGCACCACTGATGAAAAGTCACTTACTAGTACATTTTCAAATACGCCTTTTTATTCAATAAAATATTAGAGGTACTAGGTAATAATTAGCAGGCCCCTTGAGATAAACCCTTATCGCCTTAACGTAATGCAGCTGGCGCCACAGATAACATAACCTAGCGTAATAATATGTTGTTAATACTATCAAGGTCGAAATGCACATGCCTTTAGATAGTACAAAAGTATGCAAGAAGATTGCATGCCAGTGAGCGATAACAAGTTTTAGCTCACCGTCCGGCCATCCGTTTGGACCCAGCTCGATTTCAGAATCAGAATCAGAATTTTATTTGTAGAACATAGGTGTTTACATGAAGATCTTACATTAATTAAATGAGCGCTATGTTTTGCCGTGAAGGCTTACAAATGTTGAGATCGTAAAATCGTTAAAAACTAAAAATAAACTAACACAAATAAAAAACAAAATTAAACTCTCACAAGAAAAAAGAAACAAAAAAATGACTATTTTACATTTACATTTTTTTTTAAATAAATTTATAATTAAAGGAAACTTAAAATTTGGAAATCAGTCTTTAAAATGTAAAATATAATATTATTATATAAAACAATTGTTACATGCAGCATGCATGTAAAATATTAAAAAACGTCTTTTAAAAAAATTTCTACAGAATAGTAACATTTTTTAAGTAATAGAGAGTGGAGACTTTTCTTAAATTGTAATAGGGGCAAATTTTTTATACTATCAGGTATTTTATTTTAAAGTTATTTATAATATTATACACTAGTGAGTGTAGATAGTCTACACTCACTAGTGTATAGTATTATATTATAAAGAGGTAAAGTTTGTTGTTTTGTTTGTAGGAGCATCTAGCTTCTGACGTTTTTTGAGTGCCTCTGTAAAATAAAAATAGAATAGAATAGAAAAGCATTTATTCGGCGCAAGCAACACAATATACCACAACATAAAATAATAATATTAAAAAATGACACAGATATACAATACAGTTGCAGTGACTGTGCCTGAACCGAAAGGGTCACCAACTCAGCAATTGCTGGGCGTCAAACCCCCAGCGCTGGTTTTCAGCTGGCACCCCGCAGTAACGCACGGATGATGGTAAAGAAAACATACTTAAAGAAATAAATATAACCTAAATAAAATATTAGATTTTTTTTTTTTATTTGGAAGTACTGGTCCGATTGTAAAATTTGTTTCATCGATAGAAAGCGGTTATATTCCTGAGTGACATAAGCTATCTTTCATGTACGCTGCCGAAGCCGCGGGAAAATACTAGTTGTCAATAATGGTGTCAGCAAAACCGTAGGGGCCCATCAGAGCCGAAGCCTTCTGGGGCCATGGGTCAACTTCTGAAAGGATTAACCGTGGTCCATGGACGCAAAGAGCAACTGAAGGAACATACTGTGTGTTTCTCTCTTGCTTGCATGACTTGATTTTTTAATGTGATTTAATAAGTAAGTACTTTTGTAAGTATTTTAATTGACGTATCTAGACATATTACATCGGTACATGGTTGACATTCCACCCTAACTAAGACAAGTCAAGAGTGAATAGGCTGCTTCTAGGCTAGCGTACTCCATCGTCGGCAACATCAAAGCATCCCATCAGGTGAGATCGTGATAGCTCGCTGTCCGGCCGTCCGGTAACTGTCCGGACAAAGCCCAAGTCGTCGACGGCGCGCACTTTCCCGCGCGCCACAAGTAGGTATCAGCAACAGCAGGGGCACAGCCGGGTCAAAGCCTACTGGGGCCATCTGAAAGGGCGCTCGAGCCCCGGTATGAAGGCTTGATGGAACGGGATAGGTTTTTTAGTCAGTAAGAGTCTGACACTATCTCCCGCTCCGCCCAAGAGCAGGTGTTGTCACTGGATGATTTTTCCCATCGGAAATAAAAGGTGAGATCTTGATCGCGAGTCTGCACAAAATAAAAATATAAAAAAAAACAACTAAAATTTTAAAACGTAAAACTCCAACAATAAAATAACAATTTCACCCCCTAACGATTGAAACCATCCCCAAGTAATACTCGGAACTACAAATAAAATTTTTAAAATGGCGCAATTTCATAATACAATGCATTGGTTCGTTCTCATTCATACGAATCCAGCTTCATCCCATTCTATCCCCTTTTCATCCCGCTTCATCCCCGCTCGGGATGTGGTTCAAAGACTTCAATAAATATTTATTGGCTCTCATAAATTTGTCTTTGGCTACCGACAACTAGTTATATGTTATTTTTCAATCACTTTTTTACATGATAGGTGTTTTTTTTACTATTTGCAATAAATTGGTTTTGTTTTTATGCTGGTAGAAGCAGTGGTGGGTGAGTGGTTTGACTGGCCTGTTGGTCTAGTGGTTAGTGACCCTGACTGCTAAGCTGGAGGTCGTGGGTTCGATTCCCATCCAGGACAAATGTTTGTGTGATGAGCATAATCATTTGTTCTGTGTCTGGGTGTAATTTATCTATAATATGTATGTATTTAGAAATATATAAGTATGTTTATCAGTTGTCTAGTACCCATAACACAAGCTCTGCTTAGCTTGGGACTAGACGGCGTTGTGTGATAGTTGTGGAATATATTATTATTAGTGGTAACGGCCCCGACTTACGACATATAGGTCGCGGGTTCAAACCCAGCCAGGCGTATTCATTTGTGTAATTTATTTCATCACCATTGCTCTCAAAACGGTGAAGGAAAATATCGTTAGGAAACCGGCATGTCCTAAAATCAAAAATTCGAAGACATGCGACATTCACCAACACGCACTGGCCCCGCGTGGTGGATTACAGCCCATTCCCTGTCCTAGAGGCCTAAGTCCCAGCAGTGGGAACATTAAAAGGCTGATTATGATTATGCTACTGGTAGACAGGGTCTTGTATGGTAAAGTGAAGAGGAGGGACGAAACCATTGACATATAATATCGATGGATGAAACTCATGTTACTAAAAAAGTTATTAGTATCCATGTGGATGGAGAAGGACGCCAAAGAAAAGATGAATTGTGTGAGGAGTAAACTGAAAGAAAAGGGAATTAGTAATAGTGACTGGAAGAAAAATTACTTTTTTTATGAAGGAAAATCATCCAATGTCATCTCCCGCTCTTGGTTGGGGCGAGAGATACCTAGTGTCAGACCTAAATAGAATAGAATAGATTTTTATTTTGCACAGAAAGTAGGTACAGGTTACAGGTCTTTGTGGAGTTTTATGATCCATACTAACTACCTTAACTAAGCTTAGGGCTAAATAGGACGCAATCAAGCTTAGATAATATCAAATCAATATAAAATTTCGAAATAAAATAAATTAATTATAAGTCAACAATACAAAAATGAAAAAAAATAAAAATAATAATAAGTAATAAAATGTCAGATTAATTCAAATTATTATCCATCAAAAATTCGCTAATTGAGTATAACATTTATTCATTAATAATTCAGACCTTTACTGACTGTAAACCCGAATCGTCCTTCCTTGGCCCAAGAAGGCTTCGACCCTACTGGGCCCCTACGATTTACTGACAACTCCATGAGGCGCGCGTGGAATGATACGCGCCGTCGACGTCTTGACATCTTCGGCTCGGTCCGAACGTTTACTGGACGGTCGGATGCAAGCTACCCGTTGCTCGCCGTCTGTAAACCCGCGCCTATGGTGATTAAAAATAAATGAAATCTGGATCCCAGCGGGCGGCTATGGCGTGAAGACCGTTGCCTCACGCGTGCAGCCTCGTCATTTGGTGATGATTTTGGAAAATCCTCTCCTAACCCCTATGTTTGGTAAAGTTTAACATTCTAGGTCCATATTTTTGGACTCGGTAATTCGGTATGCAGTGATATGCCAGGGAGTGAGTACATCTTTTATATGTACAGATTCTCACAGGTCTGCTCTTTAGAGGGTATTAATACGACATCAACAGGAATGGTGTGGGTTTATGGTGGTGTCCGAAAATGACTATTAAAACAAAACTTTTGAGAACTTTTGGTTTACGATCGTAGTGTATTCACATAGAGATCACAAAGGAGCATATCAAAGGTTGTTAGTATTGAAATATCTGTAAGGGTTGGTTATAAAGAGGGACCGAAATGAATGCATTTGTATGTATATTTAAGAGGCTGCTTTTTCACTAGCCTATTTTAAACATCGACCATGGTTTAAAAGCTTCTTACTTCATCTAACGCAATCCAACATGATTAAAAAAAAAAGAAAAGAAACCCGGGTGGGTTTTAGTCAGTAAGAGTTTGACACTCCCTCTCTTAATGATTTACCACCAAAAAAGGGGGAGATCATTATATTTACACAAGCCGTTCTCCAAAATTAAGCAACGCTTACTAAGGTCGATACTTGGATGAGTGACCGTCTCGTACATATCCCTTTGTGTCTTGGCTGCAGTGCCGTAACTAGGGCGGTGCAAGCGGTGTCCAGGCACAGGGCGTAGTCCCTGGAGGGGCGTAAACATTTTATATTTTGTCCTTTTTATTTGTGTTGTACTTTTTCCTAGGGGCGCAAGTATAGAAGCTCGCACCGGGCGTATAAAAGGCTAGTTACGGCACTGCTTGGAGGTCACTCCTAGATTTTTGACAGTCGTTGTTAGATTAGCATAAGGTGTCCTATTAGGGTTTTCATTTAAAATGCCAGTATTCAATTGTATCCTCCCCATTAAACAAACTGTAATATATCATTATCTCATATAATTTTACCGAACTGCCCGATTTTGGTAGATCTGTCCCTTTTGTAATACATATATTTGGTTTAATTTTGGTACTGTGGTGTGTGTGGCCACTAATTAGTCCTCCAAATCGTTATCAATAATAGGCATTAATATGCATAATTAGTAAAGCGATTACCTTATTGTATAATTAGATGTAGGTAATTTTCGACATTAAATCAAAAGAGCAATGATGTTATTAATTACATATCAATCAAACTTCTGTCCTTACTTTAGGTATTTTTATATATATATATTATTTTAAATATATGTATGTGTATTTTAACTATATGTATACTTTTTTAGTCTTGTTTTTCAAGTCTGCCTATGTTCTATGTGTTGCATGAAGGTTAAATAAATAAATAAATCAGCCCAGCTTTTTCTGAAAAATGCTGTGGGTTAGCTTCCCGTCTAACCGAATGCGTCTGAACACCCTTCACATGGAGCGATTGCCTATCAGACCTCTCTTGGATAGACTGATGATCAGACGTTCTGGTGTCTGTCTAGCTGTAACGACTGTCAAAGATCTACGAATGATCAACATCATCAAAATATATGCAGAATCATCTCAAAACTCCTTTACTTTGTGTATATAAATTTATGTATGTATATATAGTTATTTATTTAACACTTTATGCAAATGGGTACAGAAGCGTAATGAAGGCCTTAGGCATTCATTAGCTATATACATATTTTATTAAATATGCGTATATGTTTACTCTTAGCTTTATAATTCTGTAATGCTTGTTTTAAATAATATTTTCTTTTTTTTGTGCATTTTGTCTCTGCACTACTCTAGGTTGACTGGAAGAGAATGCTTAAGGCATTACGTCCGCCCTTGTATCTTTGGTTGCATGAAGATTAAATAAATAAATGATTAACTGGGATCAACTGCTTTTTTTATTGTTCGCGCTTGACCGCTATCTCACCTGATGCAAAGTGAAGATGCGGTCGACGATGAAACGCGTTTACCTAGAAGAAATTTATTCACTCTTGACTTAAATATTCCCTGGTTGTAGCCATCAGGAAACACAGACTGCGGCAAGGAATTCCACTTATACAAGCTTTATGTGCTTTCCAAGATACGGGATGTCCGTAATGTCCTCGATAAACTTAAAAAAGTATATATGATAGAAACTCGGTTTTAAATTAATAACTCTTCACAGGTCATTCAACTCCCATCCCTCAATATACCGTCTCGACAAAGATGACAACGTGGAGATGTTTTCAGTGTTTATTGTACAATAAACCGGTTCGCTATGAGCGCTAGAGTCCAAGTCGACTCGTAAACACTTCGACAGAGAGGACAGACACGCCAGATTTACTGGCAGAGGTCGTAGCTCTGCTAGGGGACGTATGTTTATGGAGAATTAGGGACAGATGCTAGACGAGTTAAAAGCGTTAAAATGAAACTCGAGTTATTGTATTAGATTTATTATTATTGCTGCAAGTGGCTTCGCCCTCATGATACTAGAAAGTTACTCAATTTTGACTGGCCATTACCCCTAGCCAAGTTGATAATCTGCAATCGTTAATGCTAGTAGAAAACTTCAAATGTACGGAAATGACGACATCTCAACGCTCAGTCACGTAGTCAGAACAAAAAATCGGGAGCGTGGCCAACTCGAGAAAGAGGTTGTAACTTGGCTAGAGGGACTGTTGGTCTACTGGTTAGTAGCCTGGACTGCTATGCCAGAGTTCGTGGGTTCGATTCGTGGGAATCGAACCAAGATAAATGTTTGTGCGATGAGCACGATCATTTTTTCTGTGTCTGGGTGTAATTTATGTATACTATGTATGTATTTAAAAAATATATAAGTATGTTTATCAGTTATCTAGTCCTCGTAGTACAAGCTCTGCTTAGCTTGGGACTAGATGGCGTTGTGCAATAATAGTGGATTATTATTATAACCCAAGGGATCATATTTCTGGGATCAAACATACACTATGTGCTGCACTAGGACATGGTTTACCCGCGGACCCAGTTTCATTAAAATCCGTTGGGCCGCACGAACGTCAAGACGCAATAACCATACATACTCGCAAACTTTCGCCTTTACAATATAAAAAAAAGTGAAATATTAAGAGAGTGAGTGGGAGTGTAAGTGTGATAAAGTATAGTTTTCTCAGTATGTCTTATACTGTGACTACGTTATCGGGATTTAGGGAATATACGTTATCGCGATAAATGTGGTCGAGTAGTTGGTCACATGGCGAAGTATTCGGACGAACACAAATACTTGTCAACACTTACACAACTGCATAGAAATGCGATTTACTACGTCCACATTAACGGACAACTAAATCTATAATAATATTAGAAGTAAATTTTGTTATTTTTTTAGATATTTTTGTTTGTTAGTACAGCTGGAACTCTGGAAGTACAGCTCCCGTTACTAAAATTTTTTCACCGACATTAAGCTGCTTTATTCCTGAGTGACATATGCTATATTTTATGTAGGCGGACAAGGCCGTGGGCAAAAGCTTGTCACGTATACACGAATATGATGTTTTTCTCGTGATAACGCGACAAGAATATTCGCGCGATAGCTTATGCATAAAAATTAGTTATCTAATGAATAGGGAGCATGAAACTTAAAAAAAAAAAAATGGTAGTAATGTTAATAGTAATGGCAATTCTAAGCTACCACAACATTCGATTATCCGCAAACTTACAACAACATGGTGCCCTTACTCACTTGTCATCACACAGTTTTATTGTTTAAAAAGAGTTCTTGAATTGTTATATCTGTTTCCTGACTCTTTTAATCATATTTTTTTATTATAATAAACATCAATAATCACACCACGTTGTTGAAACTTCTACGATCCGGACTAAGCGTTTTGCTTCGTCGTACCGCGTACAACGAAGGTCTGGAGCTATTTGCCTGCTGCGGTCTTCTCGTCCGATTATATTTTAGGTGTCTTCAAGGTTGGAGTGAATATGCCCTTAATAAACTAGTGCGCCTCACCATCAACGATTGCATCGCTAATCATTCATCAGGTGGGATCGCAGTCAAGCACTAGTTTATATCAATTAAAAAAAAAAACCTTATAAAATAACCTGTTAATGACACAGTCAGTAATAAATTCAATGACACAGCCTTATAATATTTTTATTTATATTGCACAATATGTTAGAAAATTTCAGAAAACTGACAACTATAGTTTAATCTTTGCGTGTTTGACAGTTCACGTGTTTGACAGTTCGCTTGTTTGACAGTTCATAGCTAAGATAGGACCGTCTGTCTTCCGTCGAGTCAACTAGTAGCTAATAAAAACGAACAAACATAAATAAAATATTGAATGAAATCCACTGTAACAAATCAAATATTTATTTTACCTAGAGTTGTCAGGAAAATTTTGCAGTCTTTAAAAGAACCTTTGTACCGGTTATATTGGCGTTTCTTTGCCGGGTAGTGACGATAACGACCATGGACTATGCCCGGGTCGACATGCGCCTCAAAGAGCTGTCAGGTAGATTGACGGGGCTGTTAGGGAAAGAGCCAGCCTGGTAGTGGAATGCAAAGGGCAACTAAAGGAACACGATTGGGCTAAAGTCAGTAAAAGTGTGACACTTCGTTTCGCACACATCTTGGGCAGTAGGTCAAAGTCAAAGTCAAAATCATTTATTTCAAATAGTCCATTTGCAGTCACTTTTGAATAGTCAAATGTCGGTCAGTCCAAGAAAAGTGAAGCTAAATTGCACGTTCCAAAGCGTAGGAGTTATTTGACTGCTCTCGAAACGGTGAAGGAAAACATCGTAAGGAAACCGGCGTCTCCTAGAACCAAAACTTCGAAGACATGTGGCATCCACCCGCACTAAGCCCGCGTGGTGGATTACAGTCCATTTCCTTCTACAGAGAGGAGACACGAGTCCCAGCAGTGGGAATATTATAAGGCTGATTATGCTGTCATTGGATTATTACAAACAGCGACATTAACTGGTAACTCTCTTTTCTAAGGTATTTTAATATTAGAGGTGATTATTATTAGAGGTATTTTATTATTAGAGGTATTTTAATATTAGAGGTGACCCAATTGATGCTGCTGCTTGTACCTAGGTATTTTAACCCTATAATACGAATATGTTGTAAGTTTTTGATTTTAATGAAAAGAGTTTATTTTGATAGCCCACATCGGGTCAAATATTCTAAAGTTATATTCTAAAGTTCTAAAACAAACACAGACAGTTAAATCAATAATACCTAGGTTGTATTATTCCCAGAAAAAAAAAAACACAGACCGAAAATATAAATAGGCATAACAACGGTATGGTAATCACAAAAAAATATACCTCACATTTTAGGCATATAAAACCAGACAACTCCATCCTCCCACATAACAAACACACAAAATAATTAATATTCATACATTCTAAACCAGTGGAATTAATACCGGTTCAGAACCGAGCGCTCATAAACCGAAGATTACGTCCAAAGCAAACAGGTAGCACCCAATACAAGTTCATCCGTAAAAAAAAAACCGCCAAAATGCGAGTCGGATTCGTCCATGAAGGGTTCTGTACCATTATCTATATAATTTTAGATACTATATATCCTCAAGTTCTTTGAGCATATCAACCGTAACGAGGACTTGATGACAAGATTGGTAGTGCAGGGAGAAGTCGAGGGCATAAGATTCCGTGGTCGCTCTTCAACACGATGGACGGACCTCGTCAAAACGGTGATACACTGCAGCGTTGATAAAAACTCCCAAGCCGCCAAACACAGCTGCATGCCGTCGTATCGCGAGAGAGGCGGTGGTTCCAGGACTCGATCAAGACTTGACTACGACTACTTGACAACAACACATTTATTTGTTTGTTGAAAAATCTCGTTTAATGCGCCCACTACAATTTTATTATATTTTTAGTATTTTTTGTTACAGCGGCAGCAGAAATACATCGTCTGTTAAATATTTCAACTGTCTAGCTATTACGGTTCATAAGATACTGCCTTGTGACAGACAGACAGACATATGGAGAGTGAGGTCTTACAAATAGGATCCTGTTTTTATCCTTTGGATACGGAACCCTAAAAAACGAGAGGGGAAATATTGAAAAGGAAAAAAAATAACGTGTCATCGAAATATAAAAATTGATTTGGGAGCGCTCCCCTATTGGCTGATACATGGAGTAGATAGGTACTGTTGTGAAAGAGTGAGCATTTTGCGAGTATTGCATTTTATGGGTCATGTTTGACTGATTTCTCAATATTATGGCAGTCGAAAGGGGTTATTTTTTCATATTTGTGATTATTCTTTTTGTTACGAAGACAATCGTTTTCAGGAAAATATTGAGTATTTTATTGCTCTTTATGTCGTGTTAGTAAAGTTTGTGTTGATGATAGATCAGGCTGTCTGTAACTTTACATTCACGCGCTTACTTTTTAACATAATTATAAACATTTTTAACTACTTTAAAAAAAACTGTTTGGTTTGGACACTTAGGGTGAGTTGCACCATTTAACTATAACGATAACCAAACCATAACCAGCCGTGAAACGGCCGCCTATTGGTCAATTCGACGATTTGACAACTGTTAAGGCTTTGTTATCGTTATAGTTAAATGGTGCAACTCACCCTTAATTAATATCCATCATGAGTCCCATAACTGATGTACTAGAAAACAACATTTTAAACTTCAAAATAAGAAGCAACTTTTTTGAAATCTAGCTTATACGAGTATAGCATACTATAAATTGTAGTTTATTATGATATATAAGTTACATTATTGTACAGTTTTATCAAAATTTTGTTCAGCCTTGAGCGTGGAAGAGTACCAAACATACAAACACGCAGATACATAAAAACTTACACTTTTATAATGTTATTGTGATATATAGGTGCTGTTCCTAAAACCAAATAAAACTACAATAACTTCTAAACTCATCATCATATCAGCTGAAAGACGTCCTCTGTTGGACCTAGGCCTCCCCCAAGCGTCGCAGTTGTAGCTATCAGGAAACACAGACTCCGGCAGGGAATTTCACTTCTTGGCTGTACGCACAATAAATGTGTTCCCAAAACACTTTGTGAGTATGGGTGGGATGTATACCATGTACCGGTGGCATGCGTATTGTGGTCCGATGATGGAACGGACTTTGCGGAATTAGATTGTGCAATTCCATTGCACAGTCCCTGTAATGTAAACGATAGAAAACCAACTCGGCGGCGATGCTCAAGGCTTTGGAGCTTCGACTCTACAAGTGCATCATTGTCGATGATTTTCTTGGCTTGCCTCTCAATCGACTCCAGCGCATCAAGCAGGAATTAGCTATATACCAGTATTTTACATGGAGCGACTGCCTATCAGACCTCCTCAACCCAGTTACTGGGCCACATGATACTCCTATTGTCAATATTGACAATCGAAGTATCGTGAAAGACCGTTGACAGTCGTTACAAGTATGACTACTTGTCGCTGTACATGTCGCTGTTCATGCGTACAACTTGCAAGTTAAAAAAGTACTTATGAATTAAAAAAAATGACATTGGTACTTACTTGCCCAGTTCCTAACCCTCTCATTGGAAGAAGTCTTAACCACTGGGCCATCACAACATATGACCCATATTTTCAAAAACCTTTACAAAAACAAAACAAAAACAAGCCGTCCTATTTCTCTGACAGCTACATCATGTAACAACATTCGTTACATGTTTTTAAAACAAGCATGTCTGCATCCAAGTATTACGTAGAGTGGCCGTATTTATTGATTTATGTAAATACGCTGCTCAACGCGATGCCGATGGAAGGAAAACATGCGAGCGGCGCCGGGAGCCGCGCTTATCGTGTGTAAGCTAACTAGGGGCTGCAGTTGAGGGTTAATGCTTGCCAATATTGCTGTACACCTTGTGATCTTTTGTATTTATTTGTTTAAGCTTCGTTGTTTTTGTAGTTTTGTTGTGATGTTGTTGTATAACTAATAATAGCTTTGTGTTACGCGGGTTTATGTGACTTATCTAGGTAGGGGTTATGGAGTGTAGAGTTCCACGCGCGTCTCAAGGAGATGTTAGCAAAACCGTAGGGGCCCAGCTGAGTCGAAGCCTACTTGGGCCATTGGTTGTGCGAAAGAGATCTCCGGGGCCTTGGAACGATGGCAAAGAAAGTACGTAAGAGTGGGTTTTAGTTCGTAAAAGTCTCACACGATAGAGCGAGAGAATTCAATAATAACTTCTATGAATGATATATTCATAGAAGACGGTTACGGAAGAATATCTTTGTCATTTTTGGCTTATTTTTTTTTTATTTATATAAACTAGTGCTTGACTGCGATCCCACCTGATGGTAAGCAGTGATGCAATCGTTGATGGTGAGGCGCACTAGTCTATTAAGAGCCTATTCACTCTTGCCTTAAAGACACCTACATTATAATCAGACGGGAAGACCGCAGCAGGCAAATTGTTCCAGTCCCTCGATGTACGTGGTATAAACGACAAGGCGAAACGCTTGGTCCGGACCGTAGAGGTTTCAACAACATTAGGGTGGATACTCGCCGTTCGTCGGCTTGTCCGATGGTAGAAGTGAGATGGTGGAATTAAGTCATGTAATTCCTGCGCACACTCTCCAAAGTGCATCCTGTAAAACACCGAAAGGCTGGCTACCCTTCGCCTGTGCTCAAGACTTTGTAGATTGGACTCACCCAGATCTGGATCGCCAATTAGTCTCTTCGCACGCCTTTCCACAGAGACCAAAGCTGCCATCTAAAACAAATAAAAAAAATACGTGTCCCTTATTTTTGAATAATCTAAAAGACGGAGTAATTACATTTTTTACAGCAACTAGCCTATTGCGAAAGTTCGTGTGTATGTTTGTTACTCTTTGACACTTATCCAGTATACGGGTAGTCCATGACCTGGAAAAGCACATAGGACACTTTTTATCCTAAGAGTATGTTCCCTTGGGATAACTTTATAAGTACTATTACGGTCGAAGCCGCTGGCAGAAGCTAGGGCACCATAAAAATTACAGTAGGAGCTTAAAATTGATGGGGTGTAACGATGGGCGGTCTTATCGCTACAAGTGATCGATTTGACAGAGAAGGAGGAAAAATACACAGGTCATAGTCGTAGTAATTTATTGGTATTTGATATGTCGTGGCGACACTTGGGGGAGGCCTATGTCCAAAAGTCGATGTATATCGGCTGAAATGATGATATTATTCTTACAAGTCATATATCTCAGTATATTACATTTTAGTTAACAAATTATTACATTACAATGTTAAATATTAAATAAATATTCAAACAAATAAAACAAAATACATGAAAACAAATAAATAAAAGTCAAATTACAAGTTATAATAAAAGTCATAATAAGTTTGAGTCCAAATTAATATTCACGTCAATGTTAAATTAAATTACATCATAAATTCGTCAAAACAATAAAAAGCTTGATCGATAAGCCATTTTTTTCAACGAGAGTTGAAGCTGCCTATAGTTGGGGCACCAGAAATAAAATAAAATACTAGCTTGTGATAAGGGTAAGAAAATTATATTATTCTGAGTATGATATATCTACAAACAATAAATAAACAGTAGGCTAACGTATTTCATTTGTCAAGCTTGTCTTCAAGCATTTTACAGTTTCGTACAGTAGGAGCAGATCCCTACTTATAGGCAGATATGAACGTTGATATCTATAAATATAAATAAATTTGGAGTGTCTGCTTGTAATATTGAAATAATTGCTTTTTACTACATCATATGAATATATACACGGTACATACACCAAAATTACATTTTTTATAATTTTTGTCTGTCTGTCTGTTTGCCAGGGCTAATCTCTGAATGGCTGGACCGATTTTGACAGGACTTTTTTGGCAGGTAGCTGATGTAATAAGGATGCTATGCTACTTTTATTTTAGGAAAAATAAATTCAAAATCCTGTAGTCCAAGCGAACGAAGTCGCGGCACAGCTAAACAAAAAAAGCTAAACAAGATTAAAATAGACTTGCGGCAGTACGAGTATGTGTGCATTTAACTCTGGCCAGATGTGTAACTATACGCCTTAACATTGTACAATTTGTGCAAATGTAATCTAGAATCTAGAACAGAAATGTGAAAGGAAAATAAATGCAAACAGCAGTGATGAGATGTATGCAAGTTAGTAAGTAATGGGTGACGGTGTGTGTGTATAGATTACTTCGATAACCCACGTATTGGTTGAAGTTTTAGGTTTCAGTTTAGGTTTCGGCATAGATTTATAAGAACCAGATTGAGTGTACCGTACAAAAAGCAGCGTTCAAATTGAATGCATTTTGTAATGCGCGTGTGCGTGCGGACCGCCCACCGCAAGTGTATTATTATCGTTTCTGCGTTTGTGTGCGTGACTTTTCTCATACCAGCGCAAAATGATTACCCCAAAATATGGGAAAATTCGGGTAGTTTTCTTATTCATATTGACATAGGTAATGTAATTAATATATATGTAGTTAATATATATGTACAAAATTAAACCCGCCTTTTACATTCATACCGAGTGCCTAATATGATAGTTTTTGGAGATTGTTATAATTTTATTTTATAACATGGTTTTCGTAAACACGTGTGTATGAACAAAAAACTTTTAATTTCATACTAACATTATAAAGAAGAAAGTTTGTGAGTGGTGTGTGTGCGTGTGTCTGTGTATGTTTGTTAGTACTTCTTTTTAAAGATCGACTGAATGAATTTTTACTTTCGCACGGGTAAAGCCGCAGGCAGCTATAAAAGACTGTAGCAGTACTGCTTTGAGAGTTATCACTACACGAACATACGTACGTTAACGTAACAAACATACCTGAAATATTGTTTTGCTCCAAATCCGTTTGTTGACTCAATAATATCACTGTATTTTAAGAGATGGTAAAAGTATTTCATACCCTTGGCAACCATGGATATCATTTCTTTTTTTTTTGTTAATAATAATGTTAATTTCGTAACATTTTACAATATTAAAATATCGCAGCATAAAAAAGGGGTAAAAATATTTCATACTGTAACTTGGCAATACTCAAATATTATGGAGTCGTTTTGTTTTTATTTAGTTTTCGTAATATTTTCAAAGAAATACGTTGAAATTCATCATAAAATTGCAAACTTACCTGTGAAAAGTAATGTCCGTATCCTTGTCTTTTTTTGGAGTGTAGTTTTTACAGGATTTTACCGCACAAACAGTCATTTTTTCTAATATATTTAACAGCGTTAAAACGTAGACGCGCTTTGAACGTCTGTCGCGTAATGGCGGCCGGTGGGCGGGGCTAACGAACGAAGACACTATTTTGGTTTCTTTGAATTCGAAGCATTTAGACAGCGCGTACTAGGCATCTGGATGTTCTTATAAATCTATGGGTTTCGGTTAGTAACCTAGCCGTGTATCTAATATCTAGCAAGCTATCTAGCAAGCTTGTAGTTGCAGTAGCTAGTATGATATTAACAATATGAGAAGATTTCACTTACTTTGGTTAATATTCCGTTTAGGTTCACATAGTTAAGCCTCAGATACATTAGGGGACAAACTGTCCCCGAACATGAAGTACAACGCTTAAGCTACGTCTACGCGCAACGCTGTCAAATTGTTCAACTACAATACATGCCTCGCGTAATGTGAATTCGTTGTAAAATATTGGGGGCAACTCGCGGAACACTGGGCAACGTTGCTGTGTAGGTTGAGAATTGCGCGTCATGTCGGAGGACAATTTGTCCCTTTAATATATCAGAGGCTTTAATTGAGCAACTGCATATTTTCTTTAAGAATTGTAATCTAAAATACACTGTATGTTCGTATACTAATTAATTATTGAGGATATTTTATTTATAACGACGTTCCTACCATTCATTTATTCAAACATTCCAATCGTGACCTAATTAGAAGAACTATAACTTGTAGCTCAGCGTTGAGGAAAAGCGTGTAGATAAATACTGATATCATAGAATAATAATTTATCAGAGGCGAAACTTCTTTGTGTGAGCGCCAATGTTGCCGAAATAACTTTTTTATGCTTCCAGCCCGCTTTGCCTCGCGATCATAGGACCTGAAGCGGTTTTTTTTAAGTTAATTTTCGTGAAAATACATCCACTTTATTTGGAGATTAACTAAAACAATAACAGATAGAAATTTTATTCATGCTTTTTTTTTTCGAATCAATAATTATTATTGCTATCGAATGTAGATACTTTCATGTATATGTAAGCAGAGCTTGTGTTATGGTACTAGACACCATACCATAACACAAGTTCTGCTTAGCTTGGGATTAGACGGTGTTGTGTGATAGTTGTGGAATATTATATTTTGTACTGTTTTTACCACCCGCATAGTAGAACATTTCTCACACGATAAATCGTTAAGCAAATAGGCATTTAAAATGCCATCTGAACGAGTGTCGCCTCTGTACATTCTTGTTCTTCCCCAGCCTGTGTTTATGTTTGCAAGGGGTGTACGATACCCCGTACTCCGTAATACACTCAATCCAGAGAGTGAGGGATTATTTTCTAATTAGCTAATAACCCTCTGGAATATTGGTATTCATGAGATTCTATTGTTGTTGTTCAAGTTTTTATGTTGGATGGTCGATTTTGTTTTGTTTTTTTTTTTTTTGATAATCAAAAGGCTTTGTACTCAACTACGAAAAAGATTCAGGTAATTATTCGAACAACATATTTTTTTGGATTAGTAAGATAAGATGTGTATACCATTGTTTGTCTAGGTACTATAATAATAACGCCGCTGGCCTCAGTTTATAGTAATATATTTATTACTCAGTCCTTTAATTGTCAAGAAGTCAGTCAGAAAAGTTGATGCTTATCGCACTTTTCAAAGCGTAGATCTCTATGGAGAAGAATGTGCAAGAAACTCTATGGACACAATTTTAAATCATTGTCAACATAGACAGACCCTGGGGCCAGGTTATCCGAAAGGGAACTCGAGCCCCGGTATGAAGGCTAGAAGGAACGGGGTGGGCTTTTAGTCAGTAAGAGTTTGACACTATCTCTCGCTCCGCCCAAGAGCGGGGGTTGTCTTTGGATGATTTTTCCTACCATAAAAAAATAATAAAAAAGAAGGGCCTGTTGGTCTAGTGGTCAGTAACCCTGACTGCTATGCCAGAGGTTGAGTTCGTTCGTGGGTTCTATTCCAACCTAGGACAAATGATTGTGCGATGATCATTTGCTCCATGTCTGGATGTACCGAGCAGTGGTGGCCGAGTGGTAACGGCCTCGACTTACGAGGTCGCGGGTTAAAACTCAGCCAGGCGCATTACTTTGTGTAATTTATTTCATCACCACTGCTCTCGAATTGTTGAAACAAAAACATCGTGAGGAAACCGGCATGTCTCACTCGTAGAAACAAAAAAATCGAAGACATGTGACATCTACCAACCCGCACCAGGCCTGCGTGGTGGTTTACGGCACATTCCCTCTCCTAGAGAAGAGGCTTGAGTCCCAGCAGTGGGAACATTATAAGGCTGACTATGCTATGCTGGGTGTAATTTATCTATAATATGTATGTTTTTAGAAATATATCTATAAGTATGTTTATCAGTTGTCTAGTACCCATAACACAAGCTCTGCTTAGTTTGGGATCAGATGGCTTTGTGTCATTGTTGTAGAATATTATTATTATTATTATGCTCTCTTGTTTAAGCTTGTGTTTTTCAAGACATAAACACCAAAACAAAAAACAAGTAACAAACAACACAGAACTCGACAACCAATTAAGAAATGGCTGCAAACTTCCAATTAAAGTATTATGTAATTGGTTCGGGGGTATATTTTCAATAACTCAGAGGAAACCCTCCGTATTTCTTCGAATGATGTATTAATACAAAACAGGTTATAAAGGATATTTTATCTCCTGTTTGAAAAGTTTTTTTTTTTTTATAGAAATCGACCCAGTTTGGGGCTGAGCAATTTTTGGAATAGACACAAAAAAATATGTGAGTGGTTTAGTTATGTTGTTGTATTGAGTTAACTGGTTTTTTTTTTACTCGACTGAAAGAAACTGACTGACTGGTTTTGATGTAGAATGACAGTTACGTATTTCGAGTGCCTATATCTTCTTCCTGCCCTTATCCCATATTACTTGGGGTCGGCGCAACACGTTTTTTTCTCCATTCTGTTCTGTCACCCGTCACACTATTACAAACTCCCTTTTTTCTATCACTCCTCTCACAATCCATTCATTTTTTCTTTGGCCTTCCTCTCCTTCTCCATCCATCTACATGTACACTCAGAACTTTTTTAGTAACTCATGATGATGAATTGTCAAATTCAACTTTATTCTGAAAAACCTTTAAATTATGGCATTATACCTAGTAGAATTTAACACATTATTATCTATAAATACTCAATTTAGAAACTGGCCTTTAGTTTCTTTTCCTTGGCAACGTTTTCCTCGTTCAAAGATCCAATATAATGTACAAATCCGAGATCACGTGAGGCCCCACTTACAGCAGTTCGCACCAGCAAACATTCGCGTACTACGCCACTTTTTGCCTCAATTTTGTACATTGTACGTATATGTACAAATCGTGCCTTCCGGGTATATACTTTTTATTTTCAAGCTTCCTTCCTTATCGTACAAATTAAGCGTTAGGAAGATATTTTGGCAACATGTTCGTGAAATGTAATTGGCTTAAAAAGCGCAGTTTGGTGTAAATTGCTTGCTTATCGCTTAAAAACATTTTTGGTCACAAAACTTTAAATATGATGGAAAGTTTATTTTTATTATTATTATATAACTTTATTGCACATCTTAATTTAATAGAGGACAAACATTTACAAATATAAGTGTACAATAGGCGGTCTTTTATTGCACTAGGCAATTTCTATCAGACAACCTTTATCTCAAAGAAAAAAATACGGTTACTTAACAAATTATTATTATATCCTTAGGGGCTGAATTTTGATAAATCCTTTCTTATTCTATTATGAAAGACTGAAATTTTGCACAGAGGTATGTGCGAAATTTCAGTGTTGCGCTGGGCGTTGATGAATCAATGAGTAAGGCCTTTTATCTACCTATATATATATATATATATATATATACAAAAGCGAAATATCAGTCACTGATTAATCTTATTTCAATCTTTTAATTCTAGACTTTCAATCTTTTTGGCAGGTAGGTTTCTTGTAGGTTGTAGACATCAGCTAAGGACGGATTTAACGCAACTCCACCCCTGAGGGGGTAAAAGGGGGTACAAAGTTTGTATGCCGAAACGTACTTTGACGCGGGTGATGCTGTATGTTATACAGATACAGAGGTGTAAAGAATGCCCACCACAAAGCCGTCATCTGTGCATTCTAAACATCAAACTAAGTTATGTTGTATATATACGGGGAAAAGTATTTTTGTTGCGAAAAATTAAATTCGGTTATGGGTAATAAACCGTGTGCAAAATTTACACTGTAATCTTGTTTCTGTTTTTGGTCTTGTTTTTATGAAAAATAATAAAAGTAGCAATGCTAGTAAATAGAAATAAAAAGACGGAACATTTGTATTTTTGTTTCATCATCATCATGATTTCAGCTGAAAGACCTTTCCACCGTTGGACATAGGCTTCCCCCAAGTGTCGCCACAATGAGCGGTCCTGTGCGTCTCGCATCCATCGGATTCCCGCAACCAGGTCATCAGTCCACCTTGTAAGAGGCCTTCCAACGCTACGTCTTCCGGTACGTGTCGCCATTCTAAAACCTTTCGGCCCCAACGGCCATCTGTTTTGCAAGCAATGGGCCCTGACTATTGCCTTGCATTTTTGTTTGTAACGAGTAAACTCAAAAACTTCCGGACCGATTTGAAGAAAATCTAACTACATTTATTTATTTGTAAAATGATAATTTAATTTATGATTCTATAATCATATACAATGGGTCCCAGTTGTGGGTTAAGCGCACCTATGTACATTAACCCTCCTATTTTTATTGTCCATTGAAATTGTTTGTACAATAAAGAGTAAGAATGATTTATCGTACATAAAATAATTGTTTGTGGTTTATCAAACTTTTATACCATTTTATAAGCTTATGCCTGCGGCTTACCCGCGTACATAAAATATAACCTATATCACTCAGGAATAATAATATAATATAATATATTCCACAACTATCACACAGCGCCGTCTAGTCCCAAGCTAAGCAGAGCTTGTATTATGGGTACTAGACAACTGATAAACTTACTTATATATTTCTAAATACATACATATTATAGATAAATTACACCCAGATACAGAACAAATGATCGTGCTCATCACACAAACATTTGTCCCGGGTGGGAATCGAACCCACGACCTCCGGCATAGCAGTCAGCGTCACTAACTACTAGACCAACAGGCCTGTCAAAATAAAGTAGCTTTCTATCGGAACTTTCAGGGATTACCATCTACAAACAAAAAAAAAACATAAAAATAAAAGGACGAACTTTATCTCTTTATAATATTAGTGTAGATTAATTTATAAAAAATACTTTGTAACTAAGTGACAAGCTATATATTTTATTCACTTCATGTCAAATCAGAAATGAAGATATCCGCAGGTGAACTAAGATTGCCGACACAGCGTGAAGAATCGCCAAAATTAAGTGGCAATGAGGAGGGCACATTGCTCGCAGAACAGATGGCCGTTGGGGCCGAAAGGATCCGGAGTGGCGACCACGTACCGGAAGACGCAGCGTTGAAAGGCCTCCTGCAAGGTGGACCGATGACTGATGTAAGTTGCGGGAATCCGATAGATGCGAGAGGCACAGGATCGTTAATTGTGGCGACACTTGGTGGAGGCCTATGTCCAACAGTGGACGTATATCTGCTGAAATGATGATGACTCAGGTGAAGCTCAGACAAAAAGTAAGAAGTATTTATATACACAGTTTAAACAATATCCTTATAATGATTATCTCGCAACTCGAAGTACAACAGGGCAATTAGACGGATCCTGGCTCATTATACGTAAGATGCAAGTTTGATTTGCTGGTAGAACAAGTTTGACGACTTGTCGGAGTTTGGACACCGCCGCAATATCCCGCGACATTTTAGGGTTAAACTTCAAAGTTTGTTTTTCAAATTATGAATTTGTCTTCTTGGTTTTTAAATATTTACAAACTGACTCGGCAAATGTTGTTCTATGGGTCGCCTGGGCGTTCTGTAATCGTCCAGACCAAGCTCAAGATGTCGACGGCGCGTAGTGTTCTACGTGCGCCTGAAGAAGGTGTCAGAAAACCTGTAGGGGCCCAGAAGGGCCGAAACATACTGGGGCCACGGGTTCGCTTCTGAAAAAAAGACCCGGGGTCTTAGATTGCAAGGCAGAGGAGGAACATAGGAGTAGGTATTAGTCAGTAAAAGTCTGACACGCCCTCTCGCTCCTTCTTAGAGCACGAGACTTTATTGGATGATATCCTACCAGAAAATACTTTATAAATTATATCAAAGAAAGAAAGGGGGATGTGGGTAAGAAGGTGATAAAAATAGTTTATGAACTAATCTCAGAGTAGGTTATAGATTAGTTCATAGGCTTTTTTTATCGCCTTCTAATAAACTTAAATAATTTCATAAAAATCATTGAATCCACGGTAACTCAAGGAGGTATTCCACTTTGGGCACTCATTGATATTTTTCGCAGGTGCCCAAAGTGGAATTCCTTATTATTTAAAACTAGCTGTGCCCCGCGGTTTCACCCGCGTTTTCCTCGTTTCCGTGGAAATACCGAGATAAAATATTGCCTATAATTGCCTCCCTCAATAAATGGACTATTTAATATTTAAACAGTTTTCATATCAGATCAGTATTTCCCAAAATTACCGCGTTCATAAATGTATTTATTATACTCTTCAAAGATCTTATACTTACAATCATTAACAAATATATTTCGAAAAAGATTATTACAGGATTTTATGTTGATAAAAAACTCCATGGCCCATAACTCATTAATAGGTACCAACTCTTAACATCTTACACACGTGATAACTTTTAAACGAAATATCCGATTGAGATGAAACAAAAAGTATTTTACTTCTACATAAATACTTTTGATAACATAATGCTTAATTTCGATAAAGATTAATATTACGATACATATTTAAAGTACTTTTTTTTTTCTTCAGACGATTTAATAATTATTTTGAACACAAAATCGGTTATTGTGATTAAACCATGATAGCTAGATATATGTTCTCGCAGACTTTTTTGTAGGTCTTAATGGGATCTACAAATCCGTAGTACATCATTTTGTTCTATTGTCAATAGTTTTTGCAGCGCACGCAAAAATAGGTTTTCGATTTTACACCTTGTGTTACAAAATAGCAATTTTATTACGGATCCCTAATTTTGAAAAAAATAAAACATAACCTATAGCCTTCCTCGATAAATGAACTACCCAACACTGAAAGAATCATTCAAATCGGACCAGTAGTTCCAGAGATTAGCGCGTTCAAACAAACAAACAAACAAACAAACAAACAAACAAACTCTTCAGCTTTATAATATTAGTATAGATATTATTCCACTTTGGGCACCTACGGATTAATACGGTTGGGACGTTGTTTTATTATTTTATTTTTTTAGGATGTGAAAATTAAACTTACAGAGTTTAGTAACAATCCCGCAGACGATGGATTGATTGATATTGTCGTCGAAAGATCGCTTTTGGAAAAAAAAGCAGTCCATTTGAAACAGCCTATAGAAAGAAAAAATGAAAGAAAGGAAGAAAGAAAGAAAAGAAAAGAAAAGAAAAGAAAAGAAAAGAAAAGAAAAGAAAAGAAAAGAAAAGAAAAGAAAGTAAGTTTGTTTACAACAAATATGGTACTTATCTTAAAAATAAAATAATAACAACTCTATAATAGTGTGGGATATTATTATGCGTCACGTCCGCGCAAAATATGTAATATTTCCTTCACCAATTCTTAGTAATACAAATGATGTACATAACAAAGATTATTTATCTCTCATGCTCATAACATGTTCGTAATTATTATTGGTTACTGATAAAGTCTGAGTCAGTCACAAACTAACGTTCAAGGGAGACATTTGTTTTTCAAAGACATCACATATGATTCGAAAGTCAACAGCCAGTGCTAGAGTAACAGGTAAGGTAAACAAGTTTTTTTTAGTTCTCATTTCTTCAGTCATTTTTATTAATTAGGGATATACAGGGGGATGAAACGGAGGTCCAAATATTGTATGAATAAAACTAATTTCACGCGGGCGAAGCCACTGTCAGAAGCTAGTAACTGGAATAATGTATACCCTTATATTAGAAAACTAGCTGCGCCCGCGACTTCGTTCGCGTGGACTCCAGGATTTTGAATTTGTTTTTTCTAAAATAAACGTAGCCTAAGTTACTCCTTATTACATCAGCTACCTGCCAAAAAAGTCCCGTCAAAATCGGTCTAGCCATTTCAGACATTAGCCGGAACAAACAGACAGACAAAAATTGTAAAAAATCTTATTTTGGTGTATATATTCATATGCATGTAGTAAAAAGCATTTATTTCAATATTACAAACAGACACTCCAATTTTATTTATATGTATAGATTCAGTTATATCATAATTCGAACATTGGAATTTTATTTAAATGAACTTAGGGAGTGTTTTGATCGAAATTATTTGTACTTATTCTAATAGTTGGCAAATAATATGGGGATTGACATACGTGGAATTGACGCATTACAGGTAGCGCTTCGGTATTGTCATCTACGTACGTTACGTAGTGATTACAGGTAGTAAGTTTCACCTTATTCGTCACTCATCAGAAGTTGACCAGCCCCCCTAGCCAAGTTACAACCAGTTTGTGTCGAATTCCGTTTTCTAATCGGTAACGCCTCGGTGACAGCAATTGTAGAAAATGATAAGTTGGTAGCCATGTTGACGCGCCTGAGTCGGCCGCTCGTTCTACAATGTAGCGTTTGTCTAACAAAGGATGTAGCGTTAAACATTGTAGAAACGATTTTGAACGATGTGAAGTTGGCTACGAATTGTCTATTCGTTTGTACTGACCACGCGACTTTACGTTGAGATGACGTCATTCCCATACGTTTCATCACTTTTCGACATCGCTAACGATTGCAGAATAACAACTTGGCTAAGGGTGCTATACTCATCTCCGCAAGTACAATTGTTTTTTTTGGTGAAGTTATGGAAACATTTGCAAGTGCGTACTTGTACGTTGAATCAATTTGGTTGCTCGCGAGTGTAGCATGAGTAACGTACAGTGTAATATGTCGTCATGAAATATTGACAGCATCGCTTGAGATCAACTTTAGGAGGGAATATTGCACCGATCTTTCATTCAGCACCGCGTCTGGGAATCGATTAATGCGATGAACTTACTAGCATAGAGCGGCCTTTGATACAAAGAGGTCATTGAGAGGTTTTGATAAAACGTATTTAAAAATAGACTAACTAGATAAAACAGACGACTTATTTATTTACATTTGTTGAACTATCAATCAATCAATGAAACATTTATTTGCTATAAATATGGTACAGGAGTTGTTAAACTGACAGTTATAGACCAAGACATATTTCACCTAAATCTTAGGTATGCAAATGTTTAAAAAATAGAATTTATAGATACATGAATTAATAAAATTAATTAACATATAATTGAAGTTTACAAAATTGATTACATAGCAATGTCAAAATAGATAAACATTAAACATGAAATAATTTTATGCATCCTTAAAAATTTTTTAACAACATGAACTTTTCTTGTTTTTGGGGTAAATTGGAGGTACAACTGAACAATTTAAGGAGTCTTTAGAGATTCTTATTTTTTAGGCTGAATAACTTGAAAATTGGCACAAATTCTAATCAAAATGATTGAAATGATAACTATACTGTCATTATTAAATTATCAAAAGCATTCTTAAAATATGCCATATACAGTTTTTAAATTATATTTTAAGAATACTTTCTTAGGATACTACTTAATTTTTTTATGAAAATATGCTTTCGAACGAAGTCATTGGCAAAGTGATAGTTATAATTAAATACAAAATAATTAACAAATTTATTTTGTTTTTATTTGTAACCATCGATGACATCCTACAGGTTGCATTTTGGGGAATGTGCGCTGGAATTGCATGACTTGATTCCGCCATCTCATTTGTACCATCAGACAACCTGAAGTTATCCACCCTTACGTTGTTCAAACCTCTACGGTCCGAACTAAGCGTTTCGCCCCGTCGTTTATACCGCGCACATCGAAAGACTGGAACAATTTGCCTGCTGCGGTCTTCCCGTCCGATTATAATTTGGGTATCTTCGAGGCTAGAGTGAATAGGCTCTTAACAAACTATAATAGTGCGCCTCATCATCAACGATTGCATCACTGCTTATCATCAGGTGGGATCGCAGTCAAGCACTAGTTTACACTAGATAAAAAAAATAACACAGACATTTCTAATCCAATTTATAATATTTTATTTTATTATCAGCTATATGAACAAGTCAAATAATAGCCTTTTCTAAACAAAATCTAGCTTCGAACGAAGAACTAAATCTAGGTATCCTCAAGTACAATAACTCGGCAACTGCGAATCTAATAGAGGTTTTATTGCATAGACAAGTGACGTCAGACACAAGCGGTTTAACTGTGCCAGTGAAACTTGTAGCAGTTAACTTTACGCGCAGTAGCGGAGTAAAGACGGTTAAATAGCTTTACGTTACGATTTTTACTTGTGACTTGTTTATTTTCCTGACCACACATATCATCATTATATCAGCTGAAAGACGTCCACTGTTGGACATAGGCCTCCCCCAAGCGTTGCCAAAACGACCGGTCCGCATCCATCGGATTCCCGCCTGCCAAGCGTGGCGATTATGGGAAACCCCCCTATGAACAACACGATCACGCACGTGGAGATAAAATTATGGCCTCGTTATCTCCGAAGTTCTTGGGGTTCCCTTTGGGACAACTCGTCCGACCGTCCGGTAACTGTCCGGACCGAGCACAAGTCGTCCACAGTGCGTAGTGTCCAACGCGCGCCTCAAGGAGATGACAGCAAACCGTGGGGGCTCAGCAGGGTCGAAGCCTTCTGGAGTCATTGGTTCTGAAAGGAAAACCCGCCCATAAAATGCAAGGCAACGAAAGAACTAAGAGTGGGTAAGGTAAAGTTTGACACGCCCTCCCGCCCCGTCCAAGGGCGGGAGATGTCATAGGATGATGTCCCATCTAAAAAAAAATGGCCCCTGTAGTCTTTGGCTCTGCTGGGCCCCTAGGGGTTTGCTGACATCTCCTGGAGGCGCGAGTGGAACACTACAAATCTCTGGAATTACTGGTCTGATTGCTAAATTTTTTTCAGCGGTAGAAAGCTGCTTTATTCCTGAGTGACATAGGCTATATTTTATGAACGCGGACGAAGCTGCGGGCAAAGGTTAGTATCACATAAATTAAACCCACAGGGAATTATAAATCATTGCCATTGATAGCGTGTAGTGTTCCACGCGATCCTCAAAGAGATGTCAGTAGGTAAACTCTGAAAAGGAAATCAGTGGTCTTAAAAAAAGGGTAAATGAAGGACTCAGGTGTGGTTTTAGTCAGTAAAAGTCTGACATGGTATCTCACTCCACCCAGAGCGGGAGATTCCCGATTTGATTTTTTCTTTCTTACAAAAAAAGGGTATTACAAAACCGCCTGTTTTAAGCTTTCATCAACAGTCAAAATTTAAAACGACTTGCAAACTAACGAGAGTCAAAATGTAATTAACTTTTCAATTAACTAATTACGAAACACAAGCAAAGGTTCCTGTCAATATTTCAATTCCCTGTACACCTTTAGAACACCAACATCCAAGTTAAATTTTAACTGAACCGTCATAATTTAACCGGGCCGTTAACTTAACGTGAGTTTGTAACTGGCTGCAAGATTGTCACTTTAATTAACTAATAAATAACTGAAGCCGCATGCAGGGTTTAGCATGAAACCTAAGATAATAATTAATAAATTCCGGTTTAGGTATGACACACACTGTGGAAGCGAGGCGATAAAATTTTTGAGACAAATTAAATTTCTATTACCTACTTGTAACATTCTTTTAAAAAAGTTTCCCCACGTGCGTGCTAAATTGTTATTTACACGCAGCCTTGTAACAATACACATAATTTAATGTGGAAATTGATAACATTTACAACTTTGACCCCTGATTTCTAACATTTGATTTTGGATTAGTTTGCATTGTAACAAATCCAAAATCAACACACCTACATACCTACATATAAATACAACAAATTATTCAACGATCACTCATAAATTAATAATTCATCATGTTTGTCTGAAAATGAAGAATATCGCGAATATTGAGGTTTTTCTAAAAGAATCAGTCATAAATATGGATGAGTATCCAAAAAGCATACATTAGTAACGTGTTGAATTTCGACGGAGTCAAATGTTTATTCAAAAACTAAAATAATATTTTCTGGCTGTATTAATTACGTGTATACATTTTAGCTTTGATCGGGATGGGTAAAAGTATAAATTGAACATAAAAAAAATGGTAGCAAAAATGCTGGTTGATGGTATTGCCACTGGCTTGATTGATTTAGCAAAATATGAAAATGAATTTTCCATAACTCATACACTGAAAGTAGGTCTGAATTTGGCTGAAGAGCGGGATGAAAGTAATACTTTTCATCCCAAGGGTTTTACTTTCAACTGACAGCAAACAAATTATTATAAAAACTAGTTCTATCATCACATTTCTATTGAACCATCCTTCAACTTTCTATACAGCGCGATATAAAATTGAAATAACTTAAAATATTTTATTTTTAAGTGACTTAATTTTTCAACTATTTCTTGAACATACTTAATTTAAAAAAAAAGCAAATAATTTTTCATTTTATAATAATGAAAAATCGATAAACGGCCACAGAAAAAAAAATGGTGACCAAACCAAACCCCGTCATTTATTCTTTTACATTTCCGTGTAGCGGAGATTTTATTAACACGATGAGTTCAACAGATTAAAATAGTCATTTCTATAAGTGAAGAGGCTAAAGCAGTAGATAGTGGAAAATATACCTACCTAAAATTATAGGTACGCCGACTCAGGTTTTACAAACTTTTAATTTTATTTTTAACTTTGCTTGTATTCATTATAAAAAGCACAGTGTTTACCTCGGGGTAAAATTAACTCATTTCGTCCCGAGAAGGAGTTGGCAGACGAGCGTAGCGAGGACGCCAATTCGAGGGTCGAATCCTAGAGTAAAAATGCTTTATTTTTGTAAAAAAATTTCCTTTGTAGTTTTCTTACTGTGTATTTACAAAGTTTTTAAAGAAAAGCTAATCAAAAGAATTCATAGCGACATAAACTTATGTACGCTGTCAGTGTAGGCGTTGCCTTACGAAGTCGGCGATAAGCCCTTGCTTAAGAAACACTTAGGAACTTTTGTGCCTGGACGAATGAATTATGTACCTTTGCTTTAAGTTCGCATTCTGATTAATTTATATTGAAAATTATGTAAGAGGGAATATGTATAGTATGGTAGTAACTTTCTTACTTGATTTTTAGGCTCGATTTTTTTGAGTGAAATTTATTGGATGTCCTAATTATTTGCAAATTAATTCTTAGTGGATAATATTGTGATGATTAATGTTGTAGGTATTGATTTTTTTATAGAATTTTTGTGATTTTAATTTACTGAAATTTGTATCTGTTTATTAATTATTAATTTGGAATAGAGGTTTTTAACTGAGATAAATGTTTTGTTATTATTTTTATATATTATCTAGTGAAAGGAGAAGGAATCTAGCGGTTTCAGACAAAAGGAGCTGAGAATTTTATTGTAGAATGAATTACGTTAGCGAAGCTTATCGAGATGGCTGACTCTATATTTGCTAACAAATAGGTACTGAAAAATTATTAGAATGGTTACATTCTTATTCTAGTGGAAAACAAAGTGCCTATAATCTCAAAAACAAAATATTTTCTAAAATTGATGCTGACTAAATGATAATGTCTCTCAAACTATAAGAAAATGCTGTGAAAATTACTCATGGAGTCGAGACCACCCATTGTTACCTCTATTAATTTCAAAGTTATATGTTAATTGGTATGGTGTATAATAAAGAGCACATAATTTAATTAAATATACAGGTTTGTTGTAGAAATAAACATATACAGGTTTTTGGCCCAAGTTTAAACTGACTATTGCGGCTTCGCTCGCATGTTGCTCTGAAATAATGTAATGGGAACTCAATTTAACCGGCTTTTTATTATTTTCCATTTCTATGTATACAAATTAATGTATATATTGAAATTTTTAATTTCGCGTCATTCGGTCAATTTAAAAATGTTGCCATGTATCTCAATGGTCAGTATTTAAAATCATATATTTTTTTATAAGTAGGTACTGATTATTAAAGATTTTTATTTTCGGCATTCTAAATTGTATTATAATTACAATTTAGAATGCCAAAACTAACTAAAACGAATATCTTTAAAAATTAGTTTCGTCAATTTGTAATTGTCTCAATAAAAGTTTTAAATCAAACGTGCTTACTTAAATATACCCCCGGTACCGCCGATACTGCCGATATTACGTGTATAATTATTAAATAAGTTTTGTGGTTATGTTAGGTATTAGTTTATTAATTTATAAGATTATTTTATGTATTTTTTTCTATGGGCCTCTGATGCCTGAAAATAAATGGTTATTATTATTATTAAATGGTACTTTTAATTAAGAATATTACAGCAAACATTCTAGAGCAGACTATCATCATATACATCATATATCTCAACCCACAGGCCATTTGTTATGAACATCATCACTTCAGCCGAATAACATCCACTGTCGGACAATAGGTCTGCCCCAAATGTCGCCATAACGACCGCTCCTGAGCGTCTCGCGTTCATCGGTTTTACGCGAACCTCACGAGGTCATCGGTCCACCTCGTGTGAGGTCTTCCAATGCTGCATGTTCCGGTACGTGGTCGCCATTCTCTGGAGTGGCTCATGGGAAAAGTGAAACTGACTTTTCGTCCTCATCGACCATCTGTTCTACGAGTGATGTACGTTTTAAGTAACGCAGCTGAGTTAGGTGCTTTTTTGGCATCGCACTGATTTTAACTTTCTTCCGTTTTTCATTGAGTAATTTTAGTTTATACGTTTGTCAGAGGCACGAATAAAAGTTTCTTCTTTCTTTCTTCTTTTTAATGTACTCTGCGCACTGCCACTCAAGTTTGACCGCTTATTAACATCGCAAAATTCGGTCTAATTACGATAACTATAAGTAAAATAATCTTCAGATCCTCGTCACACCAGTTCCGCTTACAACCGCTTATAATCCGGATCATATCCGCTCCGGATGACGAAACCCGTAAGTTTCAAACTGATTTGTCTCTTAAGACAGCTCAGATTGGCCGAATTAATTGTCTGTTTAGGGCTTTACCTTGTACGTACTTGTTAGTAGGTGAATTAGTTGGTTGAGCTATTCATTAGATAACATGTCTTGGGACTTGAGTTGTTTTCATTGAATACGTTAACAATGGCACTAATTTTTGTATTATTTCCTGAGGTACGGGGTGTTTAAGACCTCGTTAGAAAACCATAATTATGGCGGTGAAGGGGCTTATTAAGCCCCGTAACGTTTAAGAAACTATAAGCTTTTCTTTGGCGTAATACTAGGTCAAAGTGACTCCATATTAAAGTTCACCACTGTATTTTGTTTTAATGTACAACATAATTTTTAGTCTACCTGAATATAGTTTGCTCAGAATCAGTAACTGAACGGATTCCAATAGTTTTTACACCATGTTATATTTTATCCCAAAAATATCATAGGGGACATGGGCTAGCAAACAGCTGGGTCCAAGTGCAAAACCACCGCTCAGTCACCCGGGTGGCCCGCTGACTATATATTTTTGCTGACATAACAAGCTTATAACTTTGTGATTTTTCATGATACAGTTATGAAATTTTGTACGTTGATTCTTTACATAAAAGTAATCTATTCATTCGTGATTATTCATTCATGTTTTTCAGTAATTCCACCCAAGTTTTGGTTGTCAAGTACAACAGAAGTACCTGTATCGTACTAGAGTCTGTACAAAAAGTCAAACGACTTGGGTAATCTAATGAAATAATCAAATTTTTGAAATCTGATGTAGACAATACTGGTTGAATAATCAAGGTTGTAAAGACATGATCATTGTTAACTAATAAAATCTTATAAAAAGCATTGAATGTAATCTAAATAACAGACTTTTTAATTCGTTTAAAAATTGTCAAGTTTATTGACTTTTTAGACAGACTATACCTACCTTTGTTTAAAACACAGGCCTTTGGCGGCAACGTGAAATGGTTTACGATTGTCAGTCATAAAATTTGAGTTTTAATCAAAATGTACAGCCGGCCACAAAAGTTGCTTGATAGTACTGAAAATGGCCGATAAAACGATAGTTTACGACTGAATTGTATCATTGTAGTTTAAAATCCCATAAAATTTACTATCACTGCTGTTATGCTGATGTTTTATTGGAGCTACAGTTCATACAATCTGATTGCAGACTCCCATAAAATGTAAAATTAATTTGTCATCAATTTATTACTTTGTTAACTAAATCACTCGGTAATCTCGGTTCGTTTAGCTTGTATATATAATAAATAGTTGCTATAACCACCACGCGTCGCAGACGGGGTTGACGGTTATGGTGGTGAGCCGATAAACTGGCAAAATCTCTCAGGTCTTTTTTTTTGAGGTGGGATATCATCAAATGACTTCTTCCATGCTAGGGTGGAGCGAGATGATGTGTCATACTTTTGCCGCCAAAACCTACTGGTGTTCCTTCAGCTGCCCTTTTCGTTTTTGCGTCACGGTAACTCGAACATTCGCGCAGTTCTCTAAGACCTTAACGCTGTATCCAAAAACTATTTGCGTTGAGTGAGACAAACGCTACTATGGGTGGGTTTATGATTTGAGTATTTTGAGTGAAAAACATCTGCCGCCCGCCATTGACCTGGTGGTCAAATATAGAGAGGGAGCTTAAGTAAGCCCAGTAGCCAACATTGACAACCCAAGATAGAGCTACTTGGCGCAAGAAAGTGAAGATGCCCGATCCCAAATAACGAGATCAGGGAAGGAAGAAGAAGAAGAATTTGAGTTAAAAACGTCTCAAATGCCAAATAGGTATCTCTCTTGTTTTTAAAGAGTTCAAAATCTCGGCGTAGTCACGTTTGTTATGGACATAAACTTGAGCCCCATCTAGCACCATTTGATGGCACACAGCACAGCATTGAGTAAATGTCTGGAATCTTGATGTTTCCACGGCATTTTATCACCTACCATCGAGGAAGGCGATGCCTTTGATACGAAACGTTATGTTGTGAATGTGTGAGATTCTTCACAATTTTCATAGATCGTTTTAAAGGTGGAAATATGAAGCTGAAATGACACTTTATTTGCTGTGTTTGTGAATAGCTTGTTGAGGAAAGCAAAAATACTCGTAAACTGCATGGATTTTTAAGCTATAATTAAATTGTTCAAAGAGTTTATGTTTTAAATTGCGTTGATTTCGTAGATCTAGAACTCAATGTACTCAAAATTTTGTTTTGTGGTAATTTTCTTTCGTACACAAAATAAATTCTTGGCACAATTCTTTGTTTTTTTTTTTATAATTAACCTTTCGATCGTGGAAATTACAAACACAATAGAAAGAAAATAGGTGCGTTCGCTTGGGGTTTAATGAATTAATTTAATTTTGACCATAGCGCTTATTTAGTGCTTATTTTGTATACCTTTCGGCGGAACATGGGTTGGACCAAACATTATATATTAATTATATAACTATAAGATCATTGTATCCTGTATTCACGAATAATAAATGAATTTTGAATTTTTGAACAATTCTATAAACGCTCAATCAGCATAGTCTTATAATGTTCTCAAAGCTGGGGCTCAGATGTCTTCCCTAAGAGAGAGAATGGGCCTTAATCCACAGTGGACCCCATGCGGGTCGGTGGACATCTTTAAATTTTTGCTTGTAAGAGGACCAACCGGCATGGTTTCTTCACGGTGTTGTCCTTCACCGTTTTGAGAGCTGTGGTGATGAAATAAATTACACAAAGTAAACTGGTGCTTGTCCAATAGTGGACGTCTTTTGGATGAAATGATGATGATGATGATGATGATGGAACAGGTACTTTACTAGGTTGTGTTTGAGCCCACGACTAATTGTATAGTAAGTCGGGGCCACACCTTCTACTGTTTGCCTGTTATATTTTCTCTAATAGGTTTTTATTGATAAAATGTCACTTTGTTTTGTTTAGAAAACTAGTGCTGATTCTCGCAGCAAATATTAATAAAACTCATCTCAGATATATACAACAACAACACAACAACAAGCTAACAACAACAACAAGCTTCTGCCAGCGGCTTCGCCCGAGTGAAAGAAGAAATATACATATAGCCTATGTCACAGTACTTTACTGGTGAAAAAAAATCTAAAATTGGTCCAGTTGTTTTTGATTTTTTCTTTACAAACAAAAGTACAAACCCTTTCTCTCTTGAACATTAGTTTATATCATAAATGATACTTATTTTGCAAATAAGTTTTTTAAAAACACTTTTACACGTCAAGTTTTTCGTCAGTTTTAACTAGATGACGACGGTGCTTCCTAGATGACTACCCTGAGAAGAAACACCGAAACAAATTCAGGGGTCAAAGTCTTTTTTAAGGTTCATACAGCACACAATATACATGTAATGGTCAAATCATATAAGAACCATACAGATCAGATACAGTAAGGGTTGGTCTTTTGAAGAAAGAACTGTGTTTTTCTTTCCTCAAAAGACCATATAGATTAATACAACATTCAAAAACTCTTTATTTTTCCCAGCCATTCCCAAGAACCCATTCTCTTATTAAGTGCAGCCGCACCAGATAAGCTAAAGAACCTGAAGGAGGTTATAACAGGATATCCGTTTTGTAATATTCGATTTAAATGCATGCTGCGACCGCCACCTGGCGGCATGTGTGTATACTAAATACTGCTACACACGGCGTACGAACGTGCGGGTCAATTGAGTTACCTCTGAGGCTGGCATTTCGTCTTGACGGCGGAAATCTTTGCGGTACAGGTGAAGATTTTGAGATGAATTTTTGTGTAAAGTGTTTTATGTATTGTTTTTTACATTTCTTGGAATGTAAGTAGTAAAGAATATGAAATGAAACGCTTTTCGCGTGCATCAATCTCTCTCCTAGTAAGGAGGCCTGAATCCCAGCAGTGGGAACATTAAAAAAGGCTGGTGATGATGATGTTCACCAATCATAGTTTATTGAATGACTGGCCTGTTGGTGACCAAGTCAATCCAAGTCCTCAAAGTCTCTTAAGTTTGGACTGAATAAATTAACTGACTTAGTATTACAAGGATCTCACAACATTTTAAGAACTGAGTAAGTGAGTGCAAGCCTTGGTTTTTTAACAGTTATGTTTTTGATGGCATAAATAGTTGTATAAAAACTGTAGTCAAGCAATGTTAACCGTACTTAGAAGTATAAGTGTTTTTTTCTTGAAGGTTTTTAATAGGATCACAACTTAAAGTAGATGAACAAGAATGTCACTACGGTGTAAAGTCTGAGCAGGAAATGAAATGAAATACATACAACTAATACATTAATATGCTTAACTTAACCTAATTAAAAGTAAAAGCCCTAAAGAACTAAAAAACAATCTAAAGTACGGCGTCGAAACTTCTCCGCATCGCAGCCCAAAAGACTGGCGACATTTCCACGCTGAATAAATAAATAAAAAATACTCTCATGCTATTGACCCAAAAACATGAACCTTTTTGGTTAAAGCTACAAATCGTTATTGCAAACCACTTAAATCTTGTATTACCTTAAAGCTAAACATCCATATTTACCTTAAAAAATCCCCACACGAAAGACCACAAAATCGTTTGATAATCCTTTGTCTTTTTATTTATTCACCTTCTTCCCCAAGCCCCTAAGGCTATACCTTCCATTGAGTTTTATTGCGAACCAAACACCAGCAAAACATAAAACGTGTAGGTCACACACACAAGCTCCCATTTCCTTCTTCCTCATCTAACGTCAAACTCAGGAGGAAATCATGGTCCATGCTTCAGACTCCATTGAGCATCGAACGCTATAAAACAAGTCACTATTTTATAACCTATATCTTATTTGAAAGGGTCAGCGATGTTGCATGATCGATTACTCTCTGAGATAAACTTTATAGGGATTATGTTAACACTTTTTTGTGTGGTCTTATCAAGTTTTAAGGGTGTGGGGACCGGTGTAAGTGTCATTGGTTTGCTTGTAGTTCGTCTGGTCTATTGGTTTAAGGAGAAGTCGTAAAGTAGCATGTTTTAGGATACCGTGAATTGACAGGTGTAAGAAAATAAAGTGATTGATGGTTTCGGTGTCAGTTTGTTTGTTTCTTGGTTAACGTAGACTTGGATTTTTTTAATGTTTTGGAATGAAATTCTATGAAAGAAGCAAAGAATTCAATTGTCTTTAAAAAGTGACTGAGTTTGTATCTCTTTTAAAAAGCTTATTCTTAAATTAAAGATTATCTAAATGAAAATGTAATAAAATATTTGGTTGAGGCATAATTTAATTTGTGTGTGTTTTTGAGTTTAGTTTAAACTAGTCAGTCACCTACTTTTAGACAAGCATGCTCGATCGTCGACACGATCATCGCTTACCATCCGGTGAGATAGTGGTCAAACGAGAGCTTATCAAAAATAAAGAAAAAAAAAAATAGTAGTATTTTTTGTTGGCGTCAGTTAACCAAATACTTATAGAGCTTAGTATACATTATTTTTGCCTAGCTAATATTACAAACAACACATAATTATACCAAGACTTAGCTTACTTTGTTGCATCCAATTTTCACTCATTAAATATTACCACAGATGTCTTTGTCTTGTCTCCCTTTTACGAGAAAAGATTAAAACCTGCAAGAGAAAATAATGTCTTATAAAAAACATAAAAATAATTCAAAATGGTCGCATAGTCAGTTTTCTTTGAAATGCTTTCAGTATAATAGTTTTAATTTAGCATTCACGCTTACGACTTACTTGCGAACATTTTTATATTTTTTGGTTCCCTTGGGAGACATGTCTGGGATAAACTCTTTCAGACTAAATTTGATCTGGGTAACTGGAAACTTGAGTGCGTCAACAAAGGACTTGTATTTTTATATTTGTCTACGTTTTTCTACCATTTTAATCTGAACGAACTATACTGCAGTAGTTCATTCACATAAATCTACGGTCCAGACTAAGCGTTTCGTCTCGTCGTTTATACCGCGTACATCGAAGGCCTGGAACAAATTTGCCTGCTGTGGTTTTCCGTCCGATTATAATTTAGGTGTGTAGAGTGAATAGGCTCTTAATAAATTAGTGCGCTTTGCCATCAACGATTGCATCCCTGCTTACCATCAGGTGGGATCGTAGTCAAGCACTAGTTTATTCCATTATAAAAATATACCGTGATTGATACAACTATCATAATATAATTTTTTACTTTTCTACGCCCGTACTACGCCGTAGCTCACACTGTGCTACGCCATAGCTAATTTTTTAGTACAAAAGCTTTGAGTTTTTAGAATTTATCTTTTTGGTAAAAAAGTACTGTCATTGACAATATTCTATTATACACCGTCAGTTTCACTTCAAAACTTAATCGCGACTTTGACTACATAATTCTACACAAACCTTTTTCGATTTTATTAAAGGCTATTTTTTCAAAAAAACTATTTCCCAAAAATAGGTCAATTTCCATACGCAAGTACATTCCTACATGGAAAAAGGATCAAGAGATCTGTACGTTCGCTGTATCGTTAATAATGCTAAACTAAAAGTGATTGCCAATAGCCGGGTCCCTGGAGCACTCACGTCTACTTTGAGTACTCAAGAAACATATAAAAAACTGAAGGTATCAAAGTTTCTCTTTGAATCCGACTGTGGCAGGCCGCCCGGAAAATTAATATGGAGTCACTCGATGGTACTACACGAATTTTTCCTTGCATTGATGTTTTGTGCGTGATTGTACTTTTATGTTTGTGTTTTTTTTTAGTGGCGGTTGGTAGGCCGAGTTACGTGGATTTGCTTTAAAGTGTATTACACCGACTTCTGAAATTAAAAAAAAATAATTTTCAAAATCGGTCCACAATTGACCAAAATATCGGTGAAATACATACATACAAAAAAAAACAAAACAAAAATACATTCAGCCGAACGGTTAAAAAAGAAGTTATACACATAAAACCAGCATTACTAAATGACATGACGCTAGTCAGTAGGATATTACTGTACTACTGTGTATTTGTGTGGGTGCAGCGATGACAAAATACCATATACATACACTCAAAGCACATCAAAATATAAGGTTTCAAACATGTCTGATGCATTTTATCACCGTAAATAACTCTGCCTTCAATAGGCTTGCAAATCAAGCCGAGTTACATAGCCGGCATTCGTATACATCGTAATTCCTAGTACAGGCATAGCAGTACTAACTGCAAATTGCCCCCCTAGACAAGTTACAACCGTTTCTCTTGCGTCGAACGCTTCGAGTTGGCCACGCCCCCGATTTTATTGTTCTAACCACGTGACTGAGCGTTGAGATGACGTCATCCGTACATTTGAAATTTTCTACTAGTACGAATAAGTCGCGGGTTCAAACCCTGCCAGGCGCATTACTTTGTGTAATTTATTTCATTACCACCGCTCTCAAAACGGTGAAGGAAAACATCGTGAGGAAATCAGCATGTCCTAGAACCAAAAATTCGAAGACATGTGACATTCACCAGCCTGCACTGGGCTATGAGTGTGGTGAATTACGGTCCATTCCCTCTCCTAGAGAGGAGGCTCGAGTCCCAGCAGTTGGAACATTAAAATGCTGATTATGCTATATGCTATTACGCAATATGCTAGCAAATAATCTCAGGCCGAGTTATAAAACCAGCATTCGTATATGATTCCGAGTACATGCAGTACATAGCGGTGCTAACTGCAAACTGGTCAGCGTTATTACGAACTGCACCCAACTTCCACCGCACCCGATAATCTGCAAGTTTTTCCCTGCAGCCCAATGTGGGTCAAGATAAACTCGGGAAGGGGTGCTTTAGGCCGGCTGCATGCTTGCGGATGTGTACCACGAGAAATGTTGCGACAAATTAACGTGTACTGCAGTTTAAAATGATAAATGGTATTTTTTTGCCAGTGAATTGGTTTGAAATAGTATATTTCGATGGATAGGGAGGAAGTTTGTCATTGCAATCGAGGAGGAATTTACCCGAGTGGTACACGAGTGTGTTATGGACCCGAGTGTATCACATGTATCAAACGTTTTTTTTTTCAATACACTAACGAAGAAATAAATAAATGGATGTTGACGTGTGAACCGTGGCGAACGCTTAGCGCCCAGTCTGTACGGTAAATACAATAAAATGTGGTGAGAGCAAGCTGACGCACTTTTCCGCACTAGTGTGGTAAACAGTAAATTGCGTACCTAAATGTAAAGGTGAAAAACACTTTTACACGTTAAGTCCAGACTTCATATGAACCCGGTCCTTGGAACAAAGGCAAAGAAGAAACAGGGGTGTGCTTTTAGTCAGTAAAAGTCTGACACTCCGCTCCCGCTCCACCAAAGAGCGGAAGATGATATTTAAGATGATTTCTCAAAAAAAAAGGCTAGACTTTAATTTAGGGAAGAAGCCAGGTGATTGATAAATTTTACAAAGAAAAGCCAACAAGCCTATTAGATATAATACGTCTAGTTGTCACGGGTGACATGTTTGTGTATGTAAACGCAACATAATAACGTCAAGTGTAACGCGACATTTCTAGAAAAGTGTCGGTTTAAAGTGAAGTATGTAATTAATATTTTCTGATGTTGCCAGAACATTTTATTTTATCAACATAAAATTTAATTTTATGGGCCTTTGAGCAGAGGGGCAGAAAAAAGGTAGAAAAAAAAACCGAAACTCTTTGAATTACATCGCAAATTAAAGACGCTACAGTTTCGAAGCATGCACTGTTTTAGTAACGCTAATTAGGCTATAATAGAAATATTTATTAAACAAATATTATTATAGTTATATTATACGTTCAGCTATCGACTTCAGGAAATTAATTGCGACTACAAAAATATACATATAAGTTTAAATATTAAAACCATAATTAACATTTGTACGAGCATAATTGCAAAATCTGGCATTTGCAACCACCTTTATGACTCACACATTTGTATTCCAACTGAGTATTGTGTTGCGTCTGTGTGCCTGTTGAGATGCAATGTGTGTCGATACACGCTGGCCGTGTGTGAGTGTATTCCCTACATTTTTGAGTGTACGTTGAAATATGCGCTTGTTGCACACATACGTGTGTGTTTTTTCATGTCGTGTGTGTATGTGTGGATGCTCTGCGGTGTATGGAGTACCGTTTGAGGGGCCCAACAACTGATGGATTGTTTTTCCCTCCAGAGACGTGATTCGCTTTATGTTTGAACTGTTGTGTGAATGTGGCGACGGTGGCTCCCTTGTGTTATTAATTATTTAGTGTTTGTGTGTGTCGGTCCCGGAATGTTTGTTAGTGATGTGTTTAAAATTAGGCGTGAGACGAAAAATTCAGATGCGTCGAGTGTTTAGCATGCTTATCAGGTTTATTGAGAGTTTATAATATAGTGACATATCTACTCTAGGTATATTTCACCGAGACACAATGGCAGTACGACCAGTCGCCGCTACCAACAAAATGTACACAGTTCTATAGAGAGTAACTCACCCTGGTGTTCGTTTGGTTGCGCAACTAATTTGGTGGCGCGACCAGCTCGGATGTGTGGCGACTCTGGTGTCTAGTTTGGTAGCTTAGAGCTGTATTTCACCAGGACACTATGGAGGCGTAACTGGTCGCGCCGCAATGGTGTCCCGGTGTATAGTCCTTCTTCGTCTCGGGTGAATTTGTTTTCAGAAGCTTGTATATACTCAAAAACAAACTAAATACACAAATACAAGGTGTAAGGGACAGCCCTCTACAAACTTTAAGGGCTTGGTCAGTAGATAAAACTGAACAACCTATCATAAAAAAAATTTTCAGGAAACGAAAAAAAAATCCGCCTCGCCATACAAAATTATTAACTTGACTGGACAGTTTGTATGGAGAGGCTGAATTTTTTTTCCGTTTCCTGAAAAAAAATTTGGTGGTGGGTTGTTCAGTTTCGTCTACTGAGAAAGCCCTTAAACTTTGTAGAGGGCTGTCCCTTACACCTTGTATACTCAAAGATCTTGCTCTATCAATGTGTCTATCTTCTTCCTTCGAACTAACCATTATTTATTTTTCTTTTCAGATTCATGTCTGCTTACACCAACATCATCAATGCTGTCACAGTCAAGTGAGTCGATTTACTATTAAAACTTAATAGTAACAATAATAATAGGGAAATGAATATTACAAAGAAACATACATAACAACCTATACACTACGAAATGCTGACTACGCTGCTGAAGTCTGTATTTTTTGTTTATTGCTAAGGCACAGCAACAATTTGTTTACATTTTTTGCGTATAACATCCATAAAATGATCCAGTTCAAACAAACCAATTACAGGCGTGCACATCATTCACTTTGGGGACATTCATCGTATTTTTTTAAAGTTAGAGCATGTTTAGAATATAATTTAAAGTGCGCAATACGCTCTTAGGATCTATTAATTTAAATCTTTCACAATTTCATAATAAATATAAATTTTTATTCAGCGATTATTTGCAGCATATGTGTATAATTTTGGATATCAGCCAGTTTTTTCATCAACAACTAAAACTATCAGTAAAAGTATTAACTTTTACTTGACTATTACTGATATTATAGGAAATGAGTTTCTTCATCCAAGTAACAGCTAAACTAAAAGTCAATAGAGTTACCATAACACAAACGGCATAATTACCCCAAAAAAACGTGGGGAGCTTTTTTTACGCATGACAACATCGCAATATCTTCTGTCAAGTAGTGTCAAAAAGTCGAATGTCATTTGATTCTGTTTATACGAACGCCACTTTATTTACCTGGGCTCCAATATTAGTAACGATGGGTCGTGCGAAGGGGAAGTTCGCAGGAGAATTGGCATGGCTAAGAGCGCTATGTCTCAGCTTAGTAAAGTCTGGAGGGATCGCAACATTTCCGTAAAGACCAAAACCAAACTGGTACGGACACTAGTCTTCTCGATCTTCTCGTATGGCGCTGAGACTTGGTCGCTAAAAGCTGCAGACCGCAAACGCATCGACGCCTTTGAGATGTGGTGCTGGAGAAGGATGCTCCGTGTCCCTTGGACAGCATTTCGGACCAACGTATCCATTTTACAAGAACTTAAAATCGCCTCACGGCTATCGTCCGAGTGTCTTCGCAAGGTTCTGCAGTACTTCGGTCACATTGCAAGAAAGGACGGTGGCAACCTCGAAAGGCTCATTGTGACCGGTAAAGTGGATGAGAAAAGGCCTCGCGGGCGCAGCCCAATACGTTGGTCCGACCAGATCCGCACCGCTCTTGACTCTACGATGTACAATGCCCTTCACACCGCCAGAGACAGAAACAGATGGAAGAACATCATAAAGGCTAAAGTGATGAAGCAGGGAGGTCACGACCCTCAGCATTCAGGAATACGACGCAAGGAGGAGGATACGAACGCCAATGAACGAATGTTTTTAGAATTGAATTGATAAATAATAACATAAGTAAATGATTTAAAAAAATAAATGCTATTAGTTGTTGTTATTGCTATTAACAACTGTTATTGGCTTTTTTTTAACCGTTATTTTTATACGTTTAGGTACACAAGCGCTAAAGGTCGCAGAGCCTAACTTCACACTCGCCAAGATAGAACGGCCGTACTGTACATTAGTTAATTTAACGTAGTCGTATTAAATACAAGCTGAAAATAAACTTACTTTTCTGTGGTTGGCGTCAGTTTATCTTGTAACAACAGGCTGAAGTATGTAACTGTTTCCTTTGAAATTCTGTATCGGAACAGAAAATCAGCGTCGTCCCATACGAAATGATCTTTGCGAGCATTAAACTTTTTACGTCTACGCGTTAAATAACTAACGATAAGTTCATCGTCTGATGAACTTGAACTTTCACTGGACGAAGTTTTTATTTATGGTGGGATAAATCATGCATTGACATCCCCCGCCCTTGGGCCGAGCGGGAGATAGTGTCAGACTCTTACTGACTAAAAGACCCACCCCGTTCCTTCTAGCCTTCATACCGGGGCTCGAGCGCCCTTTTGGATAACCCTGGCCCTAGTAGGCTTCGACCCGGCTGGGTACCTGCTGTTGCTGACAACTCCTTGAGGCGCGCGGGAACAGTGCGCGCCGTCGACGACTTGGAGGCCGAACGCATCAGGCAACGGCGTTATCGCCGCCGCCGTCGCGCGTCGCCGAGATTCTGATCCCGATTTCCGGCCAACGTAGACGCGGGCTTGCGGACAGTGAGCAATGGGTAGCTCGCTGTCCGGCCGTCCGGTAACTGTCCGGACCAAGCCCAAGTCGTCGACGGCGCGCACTGTTCCCGCGCACCTCAGGGAGTTGTCAGCAACAGCAGGGACCCAGCCGGGTCGAAGCCTACTAGGGCCAGGGTTATCCGAAAGGGCGCTCGAGCCCCGGTATGAAGGCTAGAAGGAACGGGGTGGGTCTTTTAGTCAGTAAGAGTCTGACACTATCTCCCGCTCCGCCCAAGGGCGGGGGATGTCAATGCATGATTTATCCCACCATAAATAAAAACTTCGTCCAGTGAAAGTTCAAGTTCATCAGACGATGAACTTATCGTTAGTTATTTAACGCGTAGACGTAAAAAGTTTAATGCTCGCAAAGATCATTTCGTATGGGACGACGCTGATTTTCTGTTCCGATAGGTACAGAATTTCAAAGGAAACAGTTACATACTTCAGCCTGTTGTTACAAGATAAAGTGACGCCAACCACAGAAAAGTAAGTTTATTTTCAGTTTGTATTTAATACGACTACGTTAAATTAACGAATGTACAGTACGGCCGTTCTATCTTGGCGAGTGTGAAGTAAGGCTCTGCGACCTTTAGCGCTTGTGTACCTAAACGTATAAAAATAACGGTTAAAAAAAAAGCCAATAACAGTTGTTAATAGCAATAACAACAACTAATAGCATTTATTTTTTAAATCATTTACATAAGTTATTATTTATCAATTCAATTCTAAAAACATTCGTTCATTGGCGTTCGTATCCTCCTCCTTGCGTCGTATTCCTCAATGCTGAGGGTCGTGACCTCCCCTGCTTCATCACTTTAGCCTTTATGATGTTCTTCCATCTGTTTCTGTCTCTGGCGGTGTGAAGGGCATTGTACATCGTAGAGTCAAGAGCGGTGCGGATCTGGTCGGACCAACGTATTGAGCTGCGCCCGCGAGGCCTTTTCTCATCCACTTTACCGGTCACAATGAGCCTTTCGAGGTTGCCACCGTCCTTTCTTGCAATGTGACCGAAGTATTGCAGAACCTTGCGAAGACACTCGGATGATAGCCGTGAGGCGATTTTAAGTTCTTGTAAAATGGATACGTTGGTCCGAAATGCTGTCCAAGGGACACGGAGCATCCTTCTCCAGCACCACATCTCAAAGGCGTCGATGCGTTTGCGGTCTGCAGCTTTTAGCGACCAAGTCTCAGCGCCATACGAGAAGATCTAGAAGACTAGTGTCCGTACCAGTTTGGTTTTGGTCTTTACGGAGATGTTGCGATCCCTCCAGACTTTACTAAGCTGAGACATAGCGCTCTTAGCCATGCCAATTCTCCTGCGAACTTCCCCCTCGCACGACCCATCGTTACTAATATTGGAGCCCAGGTAAATAAAGTGGCGTTCGTATAAACAGAATCTAATGACATTCGACTTTTTGACACTACTTGACAGAAGATATTGTGATGTTGTCATGCGTAAAAAAAGCTCCCCACGTTTTTTTGGGGTAATTATGCCGTTTGTGTTATGGTAACTCTATTGACTTTTAGTTTAGCTTTTACTTTGATGAAGAAACTCATTTGCTATAATATCAGTAATAGTCAAGTAAAAGTTAATACTTTTACTGATAGTTTTAGTTGTTGATGAAAAAACTGGCTGTTAATCATGAAACCGTAGTAAATAGTACTATTTTTGTCATTAGATGGCGTTGTTAGTTGAGCTCAATTTTCTATATTTCGTTACCAAGCCTTCATAGGGTCTGGACTGAATTATGATTAAATGTCTTCATCTTAACAACATTGGTTTTATTCAGTATGTTGGATAGGTATTGAAAGTAATTGAAAACTTGTGATTTCTTCAGTTTTTGACACCAAACTTATAAGGATAAACTTTGGCTCAGCACAGTTTTAAGCAACACTAACTCAGAAATATTTTGAAAGAAAAGGACAAAGTTTTCAAACACCATGTAGGTGTTCCGTTTGATTAAAACTTTAGTGTACGTGGTATTTTCTGAAGCACGAATCAATTTATGTGATTTTAAGCGTGAACATTAATTAATGTAGGTATATTGGAGTACTCTTGTAGAGGTAATATTACAGGGAATCATTTTAGTTTAATTTATCAATTACTTAACAATAACTACAATACATAATTTACAATTCACACAACAACTTTTTAATTAATTAAACCTCTTGTCTATTGTGTCTCTAATTATGGTATATTTCGGACAAATAGTTCCTAAAATTACAAATAAACGAAGAAAATCTTCAAGTATAATTAAAGCACACACTAAGTTTAGTGTGTAAACTTCACTTCAAAATTTATATATTATTCTTATAATTTAGGTGTCTTCAAGTTTATAGTGAATAGGCTGTTAATAAACTAGTGCGCTTCACCATCAACGATTGCATCACTGCTTAAAATCAGGTTGGTTAAGCACTAATTTACCCATACTAATACTAATTAATAAAATAATAATAATAAAAAAATAATAATTATTAATATTTTATATAAAAGTAACTTCTGTAACGGTTATTCTACTGAACTGATTTTGACGAAAAGTAAGTAAGAATAAGAGGTAAAGTTTGTTTTTATGTTTTTTGTTTGTAGGAGGTAATCTCTGAAATTACTGGTTTGATTGAGAAAATTTTTTCTTCGATAAAAAGCTGCTTTATTTTTGAGTGACATAGACTATATTTTATTTATGCGGGCGAAACCGCGGGCAAAAGCAAATGTCATATAAAAACACATCTCGTCGAAAACTCTCGTCGTTACTCTCAGAAGCTCTTTAATTGCACTGCTATCATACCCCGACTAGAACAGTTAACGCCTAATCACGTAATCAATGAGGCATCACAACTACTTGTACATCCCACCCAACCAGCTTCGATTAACCGCCACATAATTTATTCAGGAGCATCTATCATCGAGCCGGTATCTGTCCGCCGGGAGAGCTACTTGTAGTTGCGTGAAACGATTAACGTACAACTTGAAGAGGAATTGCTTAAATTAATTAAACAATAGTTGACCCGTTAGTTTTGTTGTGGGTAACTAGCTCACCTAATGATTACCTTTGAGATCTCTCTGCTCTCCATTTACGCCTGAGAATATGAAATGTAAGGTATGTCTCTCTATAATAAAGCAGCTTTCTATCGATGAAAATTTGTTTGGAATCAGTAACCTCCTACAAACAAAAAAGCAAATTTTACCTTTTTTTATAATATGATTAATAATGTAGATAGATAAATTCTTTATTGTACACCAAAAATAAAGCAGTTACATAAGAAACTTAAAATTAATAGGGTGTCACAATGGGTGGTCTTATCGCTAAAAGCGATTTTTTATAGACAACCTTTGGATGGATTTGACAGAGAAGGAGAAAAAGATACGCTGATAGTTCATGGTGTACATTTCAGAAACAAGTTGTTACGACGATCTAAGAGCTAACTGTATCTATGGCATTGTGTGAAAGTGTCCCCACCCACCAACAGATTTAAAATAGGTGTCGTTTGAAGCGCCTAGTTGACAAGAGTTTTTTTTTATTATGGCGACATATATCTCAAAAGTACGGGGTTTAGGTTTTGTAAAACAATATATTTTAAACGAATCTAACTCAAGTGTTTTAGATTAAATAAATAAATACCTCACAATAATATATTATAACAACCAAATCAGCTGTTCTGTCTTTTGTGGATAGTAATGAAAAAAAACTTTTTACTAAAAAAATATAACCGACCGATTATTTTTAAACTTTTCAATGTTAAAAAACACTGAAAATTTTAAAATATCCTTTTTTTTCTATAATAGTTTTGTCTCTTCGTTATTTAACATACCACATTACCCATTGCTCACTGTCCGCAAGCCCGCGCCTACGGGGCCACTTTCGCCATGGTCTGCCTCGATGTGGAACCTATAATTGTTTCTAGCATAATCCCACTTTAGAATAGCAGCTTATCAGTGATATACACGTGCCTCGATTGACTTAAGCGCATCAAGCTGTTATCTGAAAATTCCGTAACAAGATGAGAGAGGCAGGCCTAGCCAAGTTATTACCATTTCGTTTCGATTCGGTAAAGTCGGTGACGCCTCCGATTCCTTTGTTCTGATCACGTGACTTAGTGTTGAGTTAAAGTTTTCTACTAGCATTAACGATTGTAGATTATCAACTTGGCTAAGCCCTCGCCCCTCAGTATTACATACACAGTGGAACTGGCGCTTGATAGAGGTTGAGCAGCTATTTTGGTGCGAAGTAGCTGCAGTCTCACCTTGCACTAAGATCATCAAGTTTTTGGCAGAAAGTTGAGACTTTTCCTCGATGTAAGGGCCAAAATGAAGAGATATTTAGTACTTACATCCTTCAGTAAATACTTATGTAAACACTAGCACTCAACTACCAACTGCAGATTTATTATGTGTATAGATATAGATGTTGCAACAAGCTAATTCTTAGGTGTCACTATAGTAACCAATTTATTCAGTACCGATAGCAACTTTCCGAGAATCTGCAATTAATATCACTGTGCATGTAGACGGAGAACAATGGTATCAATATCGAGCTAGATACTAAGTAAATCTGGCAGCTAACATTTAATACGTTGCCACAGTATTGCAATATGCTGTGAAACTGATATTAATCATCTAATTTTAAATTGCCTTTTTAAATAATTAAAAATCCGCTCTCATCGGGCACGCAGTTTTCTATACTCGTGCAGAAAAACGCGCGAGGTCACCCCGCCGCAATGAATTATATTTGTATCTAGATATAGGCTAGAATATAATTAATGGTTGAGACCCCCACCACAATTTTAATGCCACAACAGTTTATGTATCAGACTGGTCGTCGGATTTATAATATATTAATCTAAGTATACTAATATAACAAAGAGGTAAAGTTTGTTTTTTTGTTTGTTGGAGGTAATCTCTGAAAGTACTGGTCCGATTGCTAAAAATTTTTCACTGTTAAAAAGCTGCTTTATTCTTGAGTGACATAGGCTATATTTTATGTACGCGGGCGAAGCCGCTGGCAAAAGTTAGTATTATATACATAGATACTATACTTTCATATTTAATTGTCTAAAAATAAAATAGTTTAATATTTCCAACACTCAATTCAACGCTTCTGCGATCTAAGACCCTAGCACAGTGGTTTAAATATTAGTTAAATTAAAAAAAGCCCCTCCGTATAACTAGAAAATCTATTTCTATATTTTCTATTCCCACCTCCATAACATCCTCGGAGCAAGGAGCCCGTAAAAACACAAAGGGAATCATAATACACAGCGAGAAATGAAAAATATGCGAGAAATACTCGGCCGGGCGAGGAATTTAATATATTCCAGCGAGCTAATAAGTATCGGAGGAAACAAGTTTTTTATTGAAGGATATGAGACCGGGAGATGTCACGTGGACGAACTAGGCTTGCCTTTGAGAAGAAACAGGGTTTGAACAGGGCTCTTGGAGCGTGTTACAAGCTAGTTATTTTTTGCTTGTTCTTCTTTACAGAGCCGACGAAGCGTGATTATACGCTAGTTTTGATTTTTTGTTCCACCTTTAAAAAATAAATGTTTGTAACAATATTAATGGTAGGTAAATATTTTTTTTTTATTATGGACAATTTTTGGCCAGTGACTTCGCCTGTCTACATAATTCCTAATTCCTGAGTGACATAGGCTATATGCCTATGTCACTCAGGAATAAAGCAGCTTTCTAACGGTGAAAAAATATCGCATATGGACCAGTACTTTCAGAGATTGCCTCCTACAAACAAAAAAAAAACAAAGTTCTTTTTATTAAGGTGTCGATAGGCTCGCGTTTGACCACTATCTCACCTGATGATAAGCGATGATGTGGCCGACGATGGAACACGCTTGCCTAAAAGCAATCTACTCACTCTTGACTTAAAGACCCCTAGATTATAGCTATCAGGAAACACAGACTCCGGCAGGGAATTCCACTCCTTATCTGTACGCATAATGAAGGAGTTTTGACTTGACAAGTGCATCGTTGCATTTTTTTATATGTTATAAACTAGTACTTGACTGCGATCCCACCTGATAGTAAGCAGTGATGCAATTTTTGAGGTAGGATGCCAGCAAACAACTTCTCCAGTGCTAGGTGGAGCGAGAGGGGTTGTCAGACTTTTACAGACTAACCCCCACTCCTAGTTCCTTCGTTGTCTTTCATTCTAGGGCCGGGTTTTCCTTTCAGAAGCGAACCCATGGTTTCAGTAAGGTAGTTGCTCTTGCGTTTCAGAACTTTTTTAACTCTGATGTATATTACCGCAGCCCTAACAGGCATCGATCCTGATAGGCTCTTTCAGTTTTGCTGATATCCCTTTGAGGCGCAACTGGAATACAACCTGCTGTCGTCTCGGGCTTGGTCTTTACCAAATTGCTGAACGGCAAGCTAGTATCGCTCGTTGTTCGCAAGCCGATTCCGACTTTCAACGACATAGGCATATCCTGTAGCAGCAACTAAGGCCAATTCTACCTAAAAATATAGCTTGCAATACCGATCGGCTGTACGGCAAGCTGGATAGTTCCTATTGTAATATTTATTATTGATGTACAATAAACTATCTATCTATCTATCCGTACGGCAACGGTGGGGTGAGACAGGGTGGTCTGATGTCTCCCAGGCTCTTCAACTTCTACATGGATGAGCCGCTAGTCGCACTCAGCGGCATGCGTGTCGGATGCAGTGTTGATGTGGTTAGAATAAACTATATCCGCTATGCAAATGGCATGGTGCTGCTGGGTCCATCGGCCGGAGCAATCAGAGAGCTGCTTGAAACTTGCAAGGCCTACGCTGCCGCACATGGACTAAAATACAATGTTAATAAATGTGAATACATAGTCTTTCTTTAAATGTATATTGCTAGTCAGCAAGCCGATTCCAATTTCCAGCGCCTGAAGCATTTTCTGTAGTGGCAACTGGAGCAAAATCCACACCTCTATAAACACAAAAAAAATTACATTAAAAATTATAGGCCCGGCAATATTGCCCATCATGGCTTTGAATTTAGTCAAATATTGCTTTAAAGACGGCATATTTTTATAAGGACGACAAACACCTAATGAACCTACAAACTTACCTCCTGCCCATCCGGCAGGCAAGTTTGAACGTTCACGGCTCGTCGCGTCTCGAGCGGGGATTTCGCGAAACGACCGAATTCCGACTGATTGCTGCATAGACGTTGAATTTTTCGTATTTACTTTGCATGTATCGGGAGGTGTGAAAGGTTTACTAGATGAGACTAAGGATTCGTAGATGGATTAAATTGTGAGGTTTTATATAATATAACATTAGTTTTAGTAGTAGATATATGTGACACCCGAAACACGTCTCTCGTATTTTTATGTAAAGTACAAAATTTCATAACTGTATTATGAAAAATCAGTTTGCTGTGTCAGCGAAAATACATAGTCAGCGGGCGATCCAGACAACTGAGGGGTTGTTTTGCACTTGCACCCAGCTGTTTGCTAGCTCCTAATGCCCACTATGACCTGCCATGACCTGTGTTGTACTTAGTGTCGGGGGTATCGAACTTGTGACCTTTTAAAATATTTTTGTGAAAAAATATATCGCGGTGTAAAAACTATCGGAATCCATTCAGTAATTGATTCTGAATAATACTCATTCCGGTTTTGCATAAACTAAAAATTAGGTTGTGCCTAAAATACATAACATACAAAGTAGGTACGCATTCAAAATAAAACCTATTGTGTCCGTATTAAATATGCCACTAGTCTCCGTGGACCGTGGACATCTATCAGTAACATCGGCTGTCAGCCATTCATCACAGTGCCGGTGACATGTTCGGACATGATCGGAGCTGTTCGGAGTTGTTCGGACCTGTTAAATAACTCGGTTTGTGCCGCAATGGCTGTGAATTGGCATAAATGGTACAAAATTATCGCTCGATGCGTCGGTACACCATTTTGTCTATTGTCATTATCGTCAGTGGTTGAACGTAATCAACATTCTTGACAAACCGATTGGCGATCGCAGTATCATTCAGTGAATGAAATTCAAATTACAGAGTTCCTGACAATATTGATGAAAATATAGTTAATCTACACTAGTAATATAATAAAGCGGTGTTTTTGTTTTTAAGTTTTTTTATTTGTACGAGGTAATCTCTGGAAGTACCTAATGGTCCGATTGCTAAATTTTTTTCATCGATCGAAAGCTGCTTTATTCCTGTGTGACATAGGCTATATTTTGCAGGCGAAGCTGCCGGCAAAAGCTAGTGTAATATATTAGCGTTTACACTTTAAGAATCAAATCAATGCATTTCTTTCAAATAAACCATTTACATGCACTATTAAATTGTCAAGAAGTCAACAAAATGGTTCTGATTGGACGTTCCAAAGCGTAGATCTCAATGGAGAAAAAAGTGCAAGAAACTCCATGACAATTTTTTTTTTTATTTGATATAAACTAGTGCTTGACTGCGATCCCACCTGATGGTAAGCAGTGATGCAATCTCTGCCTTATTCACTCTAGCCTTGAAGACACCCAAATTATAATTGGACGTGAAGACCGCGGCAGGCAAATTGTTCCAGTCCTTTCTTTTAAATCATGTTATTTGTTACAAATGGCTAGGATATATATTTCTAAAAAAGAAATTAAAATATGTCACAGGCAGCCAACATTAAGAGAAAAAAAGAAAGGCATTAAGAGATGACCAGTATCAAAGATACAAACCTTTCCTCTTTATAATATTAGTATAGACCAAAAAAAAACAGGCAGTGTTGGCCTACCTTTAACAGAAATAAACCCTTGACCAGTAGCAGATTACAAAGGAAATAAAACCCCACTTCATAGCAGCAACATTTTCCATTGTTTCAATTCAATTTCCCGATATTTAAATATTATTTTCATTGTGAACTGCAAAGGTGAGAGTTGCTACTGTTTTCGCATTGCGTGGTGTACTTTCGTCCATTTTAATTTTACATTGCAATTCAGGAAATGGACAGACAGTTTAACATTTGGCATTGTATTTAATGAAATTGGTGTAAGTCATAAGCTTGATTAATTTTTAATTACATATACATTTGATGTAGAGTGCGACAATATTCACATATTGTGTCTCACGGCTGCGCCAATTAAATGATAAATGATCTTTATTTTGCAAGTAGGTTTTATAAAAACACTTTTACCATGTCAATTTTTTTTTCATCATATAAAGCTAGATGAGGCCGGTGTTTCCTACCTGACTACCCTGAGAAGAAACACCGAAACAAACTCAGGGATAAGATTTAATTCACCATAATTCCAGGTAACTACCTAGCAGTTGCCTAATGCTGGTTTTCAACTGAACTTAGCTTTTTAAGAGCTTTTATTTAGTTTCACCGGTCGCGATGTTTATAATAATTATGTCTGTAATCAAATCTTGCAAATTAAATGTGACCTAATTCCGGCTTAACGATTGAGCTGAAATTTTGCATGCATGTGTAAATCAGATGACAATACAAAATTATTATGAATCTATAACAGTCAGGGTCACTAACCACTAGACCAACAGGCCAGTAAAATGATAGTAGTGATATGATGATAGACAGTAGTTTTGTAACGGACTGATTGCCTCGGTTCAACCAAACGGTCATTTAAACAAAATCGACACTCGCCAACGCTCTTCAAATGCACTCTGCGGCCGGCACACTACTCTAAAACATTTTTGTTCCACTTCTGATACTAGCGCGCACTTATATTTGATTCCGAAACTATATGGGTACGGCCGATATAAAAATTGTTTCAGATACCGGTATTTTATTTTTAATATTGGTCGAGCAACGTGTAAAATTTACAAGAATTAAACATTTAGATTTTATTTCTAAGTTTATGGTCAAGAAATTGTGATTGTATGTGAATGGCGCCAAATCCCGAACGTGATGCTAGTATCAGCATCATTCAGCTCAACCATTCCGAAGGGAACAGAATGATTTAACAACTTAGGCTTATATCTGTTAAAACAAGTGAAAACACGCACTGTGCCCGCGTGTTGGATTACGGCCCATTCCCTCTTCTAGAAAGGATGCCTGAGTCCCAGCAGTGAGAACATTAAAAAGCTGATTAGAGCTGATTATATTAAGTTGTTTCTGTTTATACACCGCTAAATTTTAATCGTTTTAATCCCTTGGATCGAGTTCAATGACCTGTAGGTAGTTTGTACGCAATGCCGACTATTACCTAAAGGTCATTGAACTCGCCCAGCTGACGTTTTCTTAATGAAATTAATTTCGTAAATTAATACGAGTTTTGTATTTTATTTTTTAATTTTATCTTTACAAATGGATAGTGTTTCATGTACCGGATCGACCCTCTACGGGATTAAAACGATTAAAATTTAACGGTGTATATAATCATTAGTGTCTACATATTGTTAGGTACTACATTGTGTGCATCTACGAGTGAATATGCCAAATAAAATAGTTTTCTTTCTTTATGATATGCAACGCTTTCAAGCACTAAATACAGATACTGTCTAATAATCGTTACCGCTATTAAATTTTCCCTTTGTTCAGGCTCTATTTTTCTACAGTCAAGTAAAAAGTTACAAAACGCCGTATGCTTCCTTATACGTTCTTCTTGTCCCAAATTTAATTCCATTACATTGTCCTGATTGATCAACCTCCTTTGACAATCCCATCCAATTTTATTAGGCGCCGTTCTTTATAATCTATACGGCTCTACCTACGAGTATCTCCGGGCTAAGGGGCCATACTTCAGGCGGCTATTGTTGCTTATTTCCCGTGCATTGTCAGCGGCCACTTGATTTGAGTTCCCTGCCTTGTGTCGCCGAAATAGCCCGCTTTTGTGTGCGAGGTGTCATGGCGCAGGTATATTATGGACCTTTTGATACACCGCTTGTTTGTGGGTAGCGATTTTTGGGAGTATGATTAAATTGAAGGTATAGTGCATCTTTGAAAGTCTTCCTTTTTGATTGTAGATGGTTTTCATATATATCCTTTTTACGTGGGATTTTATTAAGTATCTTCTTGCACTGTGGATGGAGCGCGAGGGTGTGGCAGATTTTTCCTAAAACCCTTAGTGTTCTTCCGGTTGACTTTTTCTGTGAGGGTTCTCTATATATATCCTGTATCACAAGAACCATACCTCTGAAAATACAGGGTGATCAATAAAAAGGTGCATATTAGACAAAAATAGGCAAAATAATAATGATATATTCAGCATGCACAAAAAATAAACTAAGTAAATGATTTCGTATTGATACGTCTTTCAAAAAGAATATTAAAACAAAAATGTATTTACATGTATTTTTTTTGTGCTTGTATAAAATATTTCTAAAAGGAACTAGTTTCTAATCCACATTACGTCTCAGCAACTTTTTATTGATCGTACCGAGTCGTAACGGTTCGTACATTTAAGCTGTTACAGAAACTGGGTTTAAAGAAGATAAAAACTCGAGATACCCACAATATATTGTTTCAATATAAACCTGCAGGCAACCGATAATTTTTCTATTACCTGCCCAATAACATGCCCTTCCCGCCCATAAATGGTGGGGTGTTAAAATTTTAAATTAAACCCCATTTGATATCGCAATAAAGCTTGTCGTAAACTCGAGGGTTCTAGCGCTGGGGTGACTTTACACGATAAATTTACTTCATCTCAAAAGTCGGCCAGCTTTGTGGTTAAAAGTGCTGAAGAATGTGCGGTTTATTGAAGTTTTATTTGTTGTTTCTGGAGATTTGAAAATTTGTAGTCTCTTTGTGGGTCAGTGTGTTGCCCGAATGGCACCCTAGTGCTCTGGAATACTCAAATGTATTTGTCATCTGTGGTTTTAGTCGTAGCTATGTTGACAGGTCAGTTTGAGTGGTCACAGTTGGATGGTATGGACAAGAAATACATTCACTTTGACACAAAGCTTTGCAATTTGAAGCAAAACTAAACTCATTTTTGTTGGCAAGAGTTTACGTGGTCCTGGAACGCAAAGGGTAACTGAAGAACAGAGGTGCATGTGGGTATTATTCAGTAAAATTCTAATACTCCTCGTTCCGCCCAGAGCGACACTGTCGCACCTTTGATAGTTTACCGTCATTTTTTTACTGCCATACGTTGGCTCCTTGTTTTAAAGGTAAGGCGCAAGTTTGGCGACCATATATTTCAGAGTATTTTATAAAGATCCTGATTAGTCCAGTATCAGGGGGTTTTTACCGGGGATTTTTCTCATTATGAATGAATTTTTTGAAAAGGAAATATGATAAGCGTAGCTAATAGTATATATACAAATACCAGTAAAAATTGAGATACTAATTTTGAAAAACAAAAATTATTGCAATAGTTCTACTGGCATCTCAGGACCCACGACTTCAAATTGACAAATGTTTTTCAATGTTGGATAACCCATTTATCGAAAATGGCAAGCTATGCTAGCATCATGCTTTGACCAATAAGAGTGGAGTAGTAACCAAGGACGGCTTTGATGACTTTTACCCCCAGGCATTGACTGTTCAGAACGCAACCATTTTATCGGAAGTATAATAAATATTTAGATAGATTCATTTTTTCTACGGTTTAAAAAGTATCAGAAAAAAATTAAATACACCATTGTTTTAATGTGGTAACCGTAGAGTTTTTGTGCGTTAGCTTTTGACATTATAGTAGTATCCATATAAGCCTATGTAAAACAAAAATAATTTATCATAATTTAATACCCATTCATACAAAGTATTTTGGAAACACATTCATTATGCGTACAGCTAAGGAGTGGCCATTCCCTGCCGAAGTCTGTGTTTCCTCATAGCTACAACCTAGGAGTATTTAAGTTAAGAGTGAATAGATTACTTCTAGGCAAGCGTGCTCCATCGTCGACCACATCACGTTTACCCAGGGACCGGACGAGCGGATTAATTTTCAAAACCCTTTCAAGGGGTTTCCCTTACGATTGACTGTCCCTTTATTTGGGAAACTTGTACGAATACTTAGCGAAATACTATGGAAAGCCGAATGAGAAGGAAACCCAAGCGATATCGTAAGGGTAAGCGCTAACCTAGCCTTTATTGGGTTGCCCAAATGCTTTATTGCTTTCCACTTAATAAAAGGGTATTTTCTTCCGCCAGCAATTATCAATTTATGTAGGAGTAGACAGGCTAGAATTCTTCTTCTTTGACCTCATTGGTTTTATCCTGTGGATATCTCTACCCATAGGTATATATTATATAGAGAATAACGGAAAGGTTTGCTTATTTTTAACCGACTTCGAAAAGGAGGAGGTTCTATGTTCGGCTGTATGTACCTATGTTTTTTCACCAATATCTTGGTCAATTGAGGACCGAATTTAAAAACCAACTTGGAAGCATAACCTTTTAATCAAAAAAATATTGATTGAAAGGTTATGCTTCCAAGTTGGTCCCATAAAAATATTGTTATGATCTGATCATGAACTTCGAAGATATGAAACATAACTTCTCATAGGATCACAGCAAAACTGTTGTAACAAGAAAAATTGGTTTGTTTATACGTGTAGTCGATGACTGATTGAAGAAAAAGGGAAGGAGATGCATCGAACTGATCTGATGATGAAGCTAGAAAGTAAATTAATGTAATCTAACCATGTTTGGGATTATTGGAATCGTTATGAGATGAATGAGTTTGGCTGAGGGGTACTTTTAGTGGTGGTGCCATAACTAAAAAGTGTAAAATAAACATTTAACAAAAAAAAAACCGACTTCAATGTTCACTGAAAAGTACAAAATAATTTAAATTTCGGAAGTCTCCGAAATTTAAGTTATTTTGTACTGTAGTTGGTTAATTTTTTTTTTTGTAAATGGTTTTTTTTCGATATGTACAGACTACTTTTTAAAGAACTTCTTGTTTACGTTCTTGGATAAATACCCTATAAATAAATGCTCAATATTTTATAATCTATACGGACTAGAGATGCGCCGAGTAACATTTTTGCCGAGTAACGAATACCGAGTTTTACTCGGCTCAAATTTTATTCAACCGAGTACTCGGCCGAGTAACTCGGTTGAATCAAATTCCCATTTCGTGCGCGTAAACAAGTACAAACAGGTTCGCGCCGGTCGAGAGGCCGGCTCGCGTTGATACACCCCTCACCCCGCCCGCGCTTTTTAACTACCAGTCGCTTGATATTTTGCAAACGTTGCGCGTCATAGTGAATAAATAATTGAAAAAGTTTGTTAATTAATGATTGACTGTGTATAGTACCTGATCAGTGATTGTTGACATAATGACTTCACGTAAAAGGTCTCGAATTTGGGCGTTTTACGACGAGATTGTATAAGACAAAGCAAACGTGAAATGTACTTTATGCAATTCTCTAATTTCACGTAGTGGTGTAGGATTTTGTCTCATCAAAAACTACTCATTCATTATTATAATTTTGATTTTATTAATTGAGATCGTCAAAGATTTCCTAAATTGGTAAATTTATACTTTTTTAATAACACTGCTGTTTATTATGTGTACCTAAATAAATATATATTGCTTTTCTTAAAAAAAATGTACTCGGCATTCAAACCGAGTTATTCGGCCGAGTACGAGTATCAAAAAACCCGTCGAGTACGCCGAGTACCGAGTATCAACCGAGTACTCGGCCCATCTCTGAACGGACACCGGCGTTCGCTTGTTGTTTAACCGTAATGGCGCGAAATCATGCGCAATTTGTTTGGGGGTCTCATATTACAGATACAGATACAGATATAATATAATACATAGTATATGACGAGATGTGAATGTGACGTGCATTATTAATAATGCTTAAAAATTTATAAAATGGGTAAGTTACGTTTTTTCCAATAGGTACCTAAGTACTTTGAATTCTACATCAAGCTATATACCTAATTATATTTCATTACTATTTTAATTTTTATTTACCCAACTTTTTAGTGAAACGAATACGAATTGCCTAGTCGTCAGACGTTTTTGAATTTGAGAAAGCGAGAGGTAACCATCGGCAAAAGTTCCGCAAGTCCACCTTAAGTAGTATACAACAATTGTATAGGAGGGCTCACGGTTAGTTCACCAAATTCATGCGCCTGGCCAATAGGCTGGCACGAAGCGTATTTTAGTTGTGTGCGTAGGTATTAATATAATGATGTATAGAAGGGGGGGGGGCCTCGTCTACAGCCTCGAACCAAATGTGTACCAGGCCTCACGTGTGCAGGAGCTCTTCAACAACGAGGGTTTGGTTTCTAGACTCGTGTTTGACCACTATTTCACCTGATGGTAAGCGACGATGTGTTCGAACGCTAATTTTCGACAGTCGCAGTCTTGTTTCGAATTTATGAAAGAAAAGGCCTCTCTGATGCACAACGTTTAAATTAGTTCAAGCTACGCCTCTGTGTATCGTAGAAGTGTGATGCGTACACTAGGTAAAAAATTAATTTGTTTTTCGGTGAGCTCATATTTTTTTCACAAATTTTTCATTTGCTGGAATTATTTCTCTCGTCAAACTGAAAATATCTATGCACTGCATCTTTTCTTGGCTGAGGCATTATTTATGAATTAGTCACTGCACTAATAAGAACACTAACACTATAAAAATAATTAACCTTATCGGTATAAGTTAGAGCGAGCGCATCGTAATTCGTATGCGGTAAATAGTAGGTACTTATTACGAATGCCTCTCGCAAAAATGGCTGTACGCCCGTGACACGGTAATAATATCATATTATTACCGTTCCCGTGACGTATTATTAGTAAACAAACACAACATCATGCACACAAACACGCGCTGCGTCAACGCTGCACTCACTTACACGACGCACGGCACACGATAAATTTTAAAGCAAAAAAAATAAGTTATATTTTAGCATAACGCGGTGATCGGGAGGCGTATCTTTGTGTGCCTTAGAGTTGCCGAATTCATCATTCACGTGCTGCTACTGGCTTCAGATCGCTCTTATCTTGCTAAAAATACGGTTCAAACTTGCATGAATTAATATATTGGTTAGCGCTTACGAAGGGGTTTCCCTTTCAGAATGGGATAGCTGATTGTTAGCGCTTTTTGTATTCGACTGTAAAAACCCGGATAATTTTTTGGGATAGTTAATGAATGGGTTTCCCTCGAGAAGGTTAGCTAAAAAACTATCCAGCAAAACCATGGGGGTTTTTAATTGAATTAAAATATCCTAGCCCTTCAAAACCCGGGGTAAAACCCTATAAAAGGAAAGCGCTATCGGTCCCTGCGTTTACCATCAGGTGAGATAGTGGTCAACCGCGAGCCTATCAATAATTATAAAAAAAAAATTGAATTCAAGCGTCTGAGCAGATGTAAAGCAACTATTCAACCGACTAAACTACAAACTCGTCGTCTCTCACTTAAACCCAGCTACACTAAACAATTCAAACACCTAGTCTACATTATGAAAGTTTAACGTTAACGTTACGTTTTAAAGTCTCCTCTCAAAGACTGAGGTGGTAACACTTCCTAACTTGCGAAGATAAATTTACTTCGTTTAAAATCAGGAGCGCCTTGAGGCTAGAGTTTCCACGGCGTGGTCGGGCTGCGTTAATATTAACTCCTATAGAACTTCCATGGGAAGCGGCGTTTTAAAAGAAATATGGTTCTTCCTTACTTCTTTTTTTATCTTAATAAGGGACTGAGAGTAATAGATTGTGTGGGTATCTCGTGTATCTGGTAAATGACATTTATATCTGGCGTGTATCTGGGTGTAAATTATCTATATTATGTATGTATTTAGAAAAATAAAAGTATGTTTATCTCAGAACGAGCTCTGCTTAGTTTGAGACTAGATGGCGCTTTGTGAAAGTTGTGAATTATTAGATATATTATTATATTATTATTACAGAAATACTACTGTATATTATATTTTTCTAAACTATACTAATATTTTAGAGAAAAGATTTGTATTAATAAATAAACTAAAAAACTACTGGTCCGACTTTAATTTTGTTTTGTTTTTTTTTTTACCAGTAGGATACTAGTAAAAAACCTAATAAAACCAACAATAATAATAATACATATGGTATGGTGTGGTATGGTGGCATATATATGGTATATGTAATATACCTTTGTCACTCAGTAATAAATATATAGGTACACATAACAGGTGAAGCCGCTGGCAGAATCAAAAAGAAAGAACAAAAACATGTTTACGTGGCGCAATTAACAAACAAGTATTGAAAACTTAAATAGAAAATAAAAACTGAGCAAGTACGAGTCGGACTCGCGCACTGAGGGTTCCGTGCATACTACAATTCCCGAATGGGGTCAGTAAGATTCTTCCGAATTGCAATTTTTTTTGTGACGTAAGTGACAACAAATATACTATTTTCAGATTTTTTCCTATGCTTGTGCTATAAAACCTTGCTTTGTGCCCAATTTTAGGATTCTGGGTCAACGGGAAATACCCTATGAATTTAGATCTTTGAGAGTATCAAAATATACATTTTTTTGTGACATAAACGGCCGTATCTTTTTTATTCGTTAACTTGGTAGTTTGATTTTTTCATAGTTTGAAGGGACGGCGAACTTGAGTATATGGTTTTAATATCAACTCGATACCTTCACGCGTTCTCGAGATAACCCTTTGGATCAGCGCAGACAGAGAGCAGCGCAGTGGAGAGGATTTTATTAAGGCAACAGAAAATCAAATTTAAAATTAGGGAAATAAAGTGCATATTTGCTTAAACCTGACAAAAAATGCTCGCGAGTCCTCGAAAATACGGTGGGAAGCGTATCTTAAACATATGCCTTCCATCAGAAAATGAGATTATTCCTCTTGGTCTGCTGATCCTTTATCTCCTTGATATACAGACAGACAACAAAGTGATCCCACAAGGGTTTCGTTTTTTCCTTTTTAGGTACGGAACCCTAAAAATATACCTGTTTGGTTCGTAAGTTTAGAACAGTGGAAACCGAGTCTTTATTTCTTAGTTTGTGCGCGAGGAACTGATTAACATATAATTATAGCTTTTAGAAAAGTTTAGAATTTCTAGTTATTTTTAGCACAGAGGACAAAAAATGTTTCGTGTTATTTTCTAAATTCCACGAAACATTATTATTAACTTCGTATTGTATTGACTTCTAAATTCGCAATCAATAGTTATTATTACGCATTACTTTGTGTAATCTAATTCATAACCACCGCTCTCAAAACGGTGAGGGAAAACATCGTGAAGAAACAGGCATATCCTAGAACAAAAAAAAATCGAAGACATGTGACATCCACCAACCCGCACTAGGCCCGCGCCCTCTCCTAGAGAGAAGATCTGAATCCCAACAGTGGGAACATTATAAGGCCGACTATGAACAAACGTACAATATTACAGTTACAAAATAAATAAAATAAATAAATAAATAATATTCTACAACTATCACACAACGCCGTCTAGTCCCAAGCTAAGCAGAGCTTGTATTATGGGTACTAGACAATTGATAAACATACTTACATATTTCTAAATAAGATACACCCAGACACAGAACAAATGATTATGCTCATCACACAAACATTTGTCCTGGGTGGGAATCGAACCCACGACCTCCTGCATAGCAGTCAGGTTCACTAACCACTAGACCAACAGACCAGTTACAATATTATAAATACTTCAAATATGCATAATATAGAGAGAGGTTTCTGTTACCAACTGTTTTCTCTAAAGTAATGCTCAAGGACGTTTCGAGAGCCTGGTAACAAAGTCTACAGGACAATATTACAGGGAATTCTATACAAATACAATAATATTATTACGGTATTATATACATTTCTGGGAAAATAAGTAGGTACCTATTGTTGATTGCTAGGTGGAATTTCATCTGGGTTTGTAGGGTTCCGTTCATCATTTGGAAAACAATTGAAACCTTGTAGGATCATTTTGTTGTTTGTCTATCGTCAAGACCTGCAAAATACCAGCTTGATACGCTGGAGTCGATTGAGAGGCGAGCCAAGAGAATCTGTGTTTCCTGATAGCTACAACTTAGGGGTCTTTAAGTCAAGAGTGAATAGGTTACTTCTAGGCAAGCGTGCTCCATCGTCGACCACATCATCGCTTACCATCAGGTGACATGGTGGTCCATCGCGAGCCTATCAATAATAAAAATGACCCTTCTCAGAGGAGGTTTTAAGCTGAAATTATTGTTAAATAGCAGAGCAGTAAAAAGAAAACAAACTTCTAAGTCAACGCCACCTAAAGATATAACCGTTTTTGGTCTCCGCACACGAGCCATCGGCCCCAACCGCACCGCCACCGGCGTATTTCCTGTAAGTTTCATACATTTTATATGGATTCGTTGCACACGGTTGACGCCAGTGGCCGCCACACGCTACAAATTGCCGCTGTTTGCTTCTTATGGCCCGAACTGGCCACTAAATACCGAGACAAAATGCCACCGCACGCCATTTACGCATTTAAATCTTCTTTGACAGATTCCATTATGATACTGCGCGCATGGGTTAAAAAACACATGGATGTGATCACATCCTGTATATATACAGAATGTGATCTATCCATGCTACAAACATACTCATACACATTAAAACAGGCAAGGAGCATGTCGGGCCACGCTCAATGTAGGGTTCCGTAGTTTCCCGTCCATCACAATAGTGTACCCACTTATGAAGTTAAAAAAATGCTTGCATATACACTTTAGTCTAGAAATTATTTTGTAGAACCCTTTTGTCTTTTTTGTACAAAAACTGTTCTTTCCATCAAGTTCCAAATAATTTTCCTAGAAAGTCCTTATAAAATTCCTCGTTTGAGATTTTTTTCATATTTTCTAAACTTATGGTTCAAAAGTTAGAGGGGGGGGACACATTGTTTTTTACTTTTGGAGCGATTATTTCCGAAATTATTGACATTATCAAAAAATGATTTCAGTAAACCCGTATTCATTTTTAAATACCTATCCAACGATATATCACACGTTAGGGTTGAAATTAAAAAAAAATCACCTCCCACTTTACAGATAGGGGGGCTACCCTAATAAAACATTTTTTTTCCAATTTTTATTTTACCACTTTGTTGGCGTGATTGATATACATATTGGTACCAAATTTCAGCTTTCTAGTGCTAACGGTCACAGAGATTAAGCGAGGACGGACAGACAGACAGACGGACAGATAGACATGGCGAAACTATAAGGGTTCCTAGTTGACTACGGAACCCTAAAAAGGCCTTGTAGACAGTTCTTCAGTTTCATCTATTGAGCCCTTAAAGTTATCTTAAGGTAGGTTAGCTTAAGGTATCCATGTGCCACAACAAACATACTCATACACATTAAAAAACCTTGTAGACAGTTCTTCAGTTTCGACTACTGAGCAACCCCTTAAAATAAATAGAATACTTTTTATCCTGGGAGTGGGCAAAATGGCTAATAGAAGTAGTCTACACTAATATAATAGAAGTAAAGTTTGTTTTTATGTTTTTTTGTTTGTAGGAGGTAATCTCTGGAAGTACTGGTCCGATTGCTAAAATTCTTTCACCTATAGAAAGCTGCTTTATTACTGATTGACATAGGCACACACATTTTATGTACTTACGTGGGTGAAGCTGCAGGCAAAAGCTAGTTTCATAATATAACGTAGGCGTGACGTGCCTGTGGCAGTAGCTAGTACCTATACTATATTGTATTTATATGCATGAGTATGTTTGTTTTTTTTTGGCACATGGATATACCACATCCTGGATATAGAATACTTTTTATCCTGAGAGTGGGCAAAGTTGCTGTTAGAAGTTAGTCCATAATAAAGTATGTAGACCACTTTTATCGTACGCTTGTTCCTATTATCGCTAAGCTATCCCAATAGGCGTTCACATGTGTACGGAAATAAGAAAGGGTTAAAGCAGTCCAGAGGGGGTATGCATGTGTTCTAACTATGCAAATATACATGAACCACGTTGTATGTTTGTTCGGTAACACGTGCAGGAACTAGGAGCTAGAATAGATCTCGCATGGGGATTATCGAGAACGCATCGTTGTACTATGTATTGAGAGCAGTGGTGGCCGAGTGGTAACGGCCCCTGACTTACGAGTTGTAGGTCGCGGGTTCGAACACAGCCAGGCGCATTGCTTTGTGTGATTTATTTCATCACCACTGCTCTCAAAACGATGAAGGAAAACATCGTGGCATCAAACCCATGATACGTAGCGCAGCAGCCAATCGTTCAACCACTGCGTCAATAGTGTCGTTAAACACGAGCCATTGTTTACAGGCAACATGAAACGCTTCTCAAGATCAGAATAAAACATTTTTTTGGTGTTATTGTAACATGATAATTGTGGTCCTTGTTATTTTCATAATAATTATCTTTTCGCAGGAAGCAAAACCATAAACAATGTATCGTTTTTCATGTTTGGAATCACGATAAAGGTCAATCAATAACGATAATAAAAACAAAGCTATCCGCTATCCTATCTATAATACATTCAGTCAAAAAAGTATCGGGAATGGATGACTTGTTTATGGTTCCAAATTCAAATTTTAGATTTTTTTGTTGTTGCTAGATTGGCACAATTGTTTTCCATTTTGGCGCGGAGTTAGAGTTGCATCTGTTATCTATATTAAATACACTGCTGTTTTTAGTTATATCATATCTAGTGTGTATTGCGAATTTCATAATGGACAAAAACATCGAACAAAGAGTTGGTCTTAAATTTTGCATCGCCAATGGAATTTCGTGTTCGGAGTCAGTCAAGATGTTGCAGAAGACTTACAAAAATTTTGCGTTATTGATTTTTTCCCGGTACTTTCTTGACAGAATAGTAATAATAATTATTATTATTTGTATTTTTAAATGTTTTTTTTAATATCCTTTTTTTATAAGAAATATTTAAAAATATAATTAATATTTGTATAAATTTGAAATAAATGAAATAAGTCTAGTCCCATGCTAAGCAGAGCTTGTGTTACGAGTACTAGACAACTGATAAACATACTTGTATATTTCTAAATACATACATATTATAGATAAATTACACCCAGAGACAGAACAAATGATCATGCTCATCACATAAACATTTGTCCTGGGTGGGAATCGAACCCACGACCTCCAGCATAGGCCTGTCTATGTTTTTATTTTGCTTATTAGGGTTCCTTAACTCAAAAGGAAAAAGGAACTTTTATAGAATTACTTCATTGTCCGTCTGTCTGTCTATCAAATTACTTATTTTCAGATATGCGCAAAGGGATCTAGTTGAAATAAATACCTATCAAATACTCAAGTATGCAATACCTTGCCCTTGTGAAAATTTCTTCATTGCTTCAAGTTTTAATTTCAAATCCAAACTTCTCGGTCAACGCGATCAAAAGATATAGCCGTTTATAGCTCACATTTTGACATTATTTGACAATTATCGTACCTACTAAAACACCATGACATCTATACTAGTATTATAAAGATGAAAAGATTCTATTTTGTATGCAATTAATTAACTCAAAAGTACCATTTTACCAATATAATGTTACTTTACCATTGAGTGACAATGGTATATCTTTTCTACTTTTGCATTCTAAGCAAGTTAAGCAACACTTATTCAAGAAAACTAAAAGCATACTTACCTATTTCTTTCTCGACCTAAACCATCCCGGTACATAAAATTTGAATGGAAATAATAATTTGTGTACGGTGCGTCGTCGGGGAATAGTGCACGTTTTGAACTACCCACATGCGCTGGGGGTACACTAGGGGATGGTTCAGGCGTACGAGGTGGTTCTAACGCCAAGGTCACAAAATAGATAGGTGCAGAAGTCAAACTCATATATGTACTTTAATTTTCATACCTACGCTCAGCAAACGCGCATGAGTCGGCGCCGCTCTGTTCGAGTACGCTTGGGCGTGGCGATAATTACCTTACATAAATTGTAAAAATATTACATGGCCACAAAGTCATGTACTTATCTAGCTACCTTAATGTTTTGCGTTACGAAATATAAACTATCGAAGTACAACGAAATATCTACCTTATTACGTCTTAAAACTAGTAGCTTAAAAAACAATAATTCGGTAATTAATGTTGAATTTAAAAAACCGTCCACTGTTTAGTGGACAGTTATAATTTTTTTTGGCTCTATTATTTCAGAAAAAAGTTCACAGATGCGTATCTCAAGCGCTTTCAATGAGTCGAATTGACCCGCGATATCGTGTCCGTGAAAGGTGTCTATGTGTGCGTTGCTCGAGCGCGCTTTGTATTTAGATTGACTTCTGTACCTATTTATTTTGTGGTATGGGGAAGGAGTATCTGTAAGTTGGCGGGGAATTAATGGGGGATTTGGATATCAGAAGGTATTTGAGGAGTCCCTCTTTGAGAGGTAGATAAGATAATCATTTTCAAAAGTTAGTTATTTCAAGTTTGGTAAGTTCATATCTCATGGTTGATTTTACAAAGAGTTTAGAGAGGCAGTGAGAGCGATTATAAGTGTTCTATTAGGATAATGAAAAAGCACTTGTTTTCTTTCTTATTAGTCTTTTTTGACTTACTGTCCCCGCACACGAGCCACAAAAAAACGCCGCGTCAAGCTTCTTTTTGAGGCGGCCTTTTTTGTGGCTCGTGTGCGGCGGTGCCGCCATAAAAAAATGCTTGAAGCGGCTTCAAGCTTCTCCGGACACAAGGTGTCGCGCGCTTCAGCCACTTCTAGCTTTTCTTTTGTGGCCGCTTCTAGCGTTTTTTTGAGGCCCGTGTGCCATAAATACGAAGAGCAACTGAGAGAGACCGTTGTGGTCTTAGTCAGTAAAAGTCTGACACGCCTTATCGCTCCACCCTAAAGCAGCAGAAGTCATTGGATTATTTTCAACAAAAAAAAAAAAAAAAATTGTTTGCTACACGCAAGAAAGATGTTTTTTTTTAATATTTTTCTGTATGTTTCAATAAAATCGGTTCATTCATTTCCAAGAATAAGGAGTTGCCAGTTTGTGTGAAATGCCGTGGGGAGTAAGTGCTACATAAGCGTGTTAAACACAAGAACAATACCTACTATTTGCTAGAAATAGCCGCTTCTCAACTAAAACTATTATTTACAGGCACATTAATTTTAAGAAGTCACTCAGTCAGAAAAATGGTGATAATTGCATGTTTTAAAGCGTATCTCTATGAAGAAGAACGTGCAAGGTTCTCTCATAGCTTATAGGTATTTTTATATTATTATATAAGTATGTATTTATATATGTAGGTATGTTTATGTATCAAAATAATACTCATACTATTCATACTATTTGCAATTTTAAAATTGTGCACAGAATCTTACCCTCTACTGTGATCTCTATCACTCAATGGTTTGCTGAAAGAAAACTCAACTTTGAGTTAAGCTCGCCTATGTAAATGAACTCTGATATCCACATATCTTGTTATTTATCATGGTGTACAAACGGGTTAAAAAGTAACACTAAACAACATAGCCTTATTCAGTGAAAGAATTGTCACGGAAATATGTTAGATCAGTAAATGTTTCTGGAGATTTTCCTTTTACTAACATAATTATGTAAATACGAAATCATTTTGTAGTGTAGGGGGGCGGATGACCTAGTGATGGTCGCGGAATCCGATGGATGCGAGACAGGGCCGTTCGTTATGGCGACACTTAGGGGAGGCCTATTTCCAACAACGGAAGTCTTTCGGCAGAAATGATGATGATGGAAAAATGTAGATGCTAGTGGTTACGGCCCTACTAACCACTAGACCAATAGGTTATTCGAAAAAACCCTATCATCAAAATTCAGGCGGTCTGTAGTCTCCTACAGTTCTTAATCCAGTTTGACTGTACCTACAATATTTAGGCGATACACTGCTTCAATGTATACGTACGTAAACAAGTTTGTAAATGTATGTTTGTGTGTGTACGTATGTGTGTTTGTATGCATACGTGGGGATTGCAGTTTGCGCGCTCCAACACCTGCGTGAAATCGCGGACTGTTAGGTTAAGGACACAACGAGGGTTAATATGAGGGAGGTGTGTGTGGATTATTGTCGTATAAAAACCGGGAAAGTGCGAGTTGGAATCGCGCACTGAGGGTAAAACAATTTTAAGTATGAAAACAGGTCAATTCCCGAATTGAGTTACGAAGAATTTTCTGAAACGTAGAAAAAGTTTTTTTTTGACTTAACTACAAGTTCAGTTCAGATTTTTTCTGCATTTGCTATGAGACCTTGCTTCTAGGTTAATGGGAAGTACCCTTTTTTGTGACGCAACCAAAAATTTACTGTTTTCAGATTTATTCTGATACCTGTGCTATGTAGACCTTGCTTTTGCTTATTTTCATGATTCTGGGCCCTATGAATTTTGATTCCCTTGAGAATGTTGAAATGTACGTTTTTTGCGACATAAATTGCAGTATTTCTTTTTTTTTCGATGGGAAAAATCATCTTATGACAACCCCCGCTCTTGGGCGGAGCGGGAGATAGTGTCAGACTCTTACTGACTAAAAAACCCATCCCGTTCCTTCAAGTCTTCATACCGGGGCTCGAGCGCCCTTTCGTTTCAGAAGTTTGATTTTTTCACATCATCAAGAGACTGTAGATCTGAGTTTATGGTCTTAATTTCAATTTGATACCTGTATTCGTTCCTGAGATAAAGGGTATTGACAGACAAATATACGAACATCAAAGTGATCCTATGAGGGTTCCTTTTTTCCTTTTGAGGTCATCATCATCATCATATCAGCCGAAAGACGTCCACTGTTGGACATATGCCTCCCCCAAGCGTCGCCACAACGACTGGTCATGTCGCAGGAATCCGATGGATTCGTCCCTAACCAGGTCATCGGTCCACCCTGTTGAAGGCTTTCCAACGCTGCGTCTTCCGGTACGTAGTCGCCTCTCCAGAACCTTTTGACCCCATCGACCATCTGTTCTGCGTGCAATGTCCTGCTCATTGCCACTTATGTTTGGCGGTTCTTCGAGACATGTTGGTAACCTTGGTTCTCCCGCGGATATCTTCATTTCTGATGTAATCACGTAAGGAAACTCCAAACATAACTCTTTCCATCGCCCTTTGGAGGTACGTAACCATAAAAACAAACAAGAAGAATAATTGTTATACTTAACTTCCAGGAAAATAACACAACTATGTTTTTTTAGGTGGGTAGCGCTTCTTTTTAATCCCACGCAGTTCCTGGGGTTATCTAAAGCCCCTGGAACTGCGTGGGATTTGGAAACGGGATAGAGGGAATAATATCATTTGATAGACTACAACAACTGTTGAAGTGTCATATTTCAGATTGACCGTGATACGATTTGGTATGGTATATATCGAAGCCATACATTCATTGACTCGTTTTGGTTGATAGACAATTCAAAAAGAAGAAGATTTTTTTTTTTTTGTAATATATGTATGTATTCTTGTTGTTATTTCATATTTGTATTATTCTGATGTACACTGACAGCCCTATATCTTTATCCTCTCTTTCAGTCCATCCAAAGGTTGTCTGTAAGAGATCGCCCTGTGCGATAAGGCCGCCCATTGTACACTTATTTTGAATAATGTTTGTCCTGTATCTTTTTTGTTCATGCGGTGTACAATAAAGAATATAATAAATAATAATAAATCAGATTTATCGAAAACTCAACTTTGAGTTAAGCTCGCCTATGTACCTGAACTTTGTTATTTTATAAGTTTTTTTTTTATTAATAATATAAACTAGTGCTTGACTGCAATCCCACCTTATGGTAAGCAGTGATGCAATCGTTGATGGTGAGGCGCACTAGTTTATTAAGAGCCTATTCACTCTTGCCTTGAAGACACCTATTTTATTTTATAAGTTGTTTTGGTGTAAGTGTAGAATAAAGAATTAAAGATTAATCACATTGATCACTTTATATACATACCGCAGCTTTTTCTTTTTGAGCTTAACCAACTTACAAAAGAAAAAAACATGTTAATTTTTCATACAGACATATACAATGTAAAAATAAATATATAAAAACTTAATTTATAAAATACAAAAAAACATGAATACTAAGTTTATAGTTTTATCAAGCATATATTTTTATTTTTAGGTGTATGAAATACACTGCTTTATTAATATTTTATCTGTAATTTTGTAATACAAAAGATTTAAAACGTTCAATACAATAAGTCTACTATTATGTAGGTTCATTAAATATTTTACAATATTCTGAGAAATAACCCTGGTCCTCGATAAGCGTTCTTTTGAAATTTGTTCATACGTTTATTATGAAAAGCGAATAGTACTGAATAATTCATTTTATTAAACTCAATGCAGGCTTTTATGGAAATATTTCAGTAACTGATTATAACGGGAAACCTTTTATGAAAAAGATTACAAGAACAGCGTATTTACAAAGGTTTTAAAAATAACATATTTCTGTGAGCGACATTATTTTGACTTTTATGTGAAACAAAAAACACAGACAATTATCTTTCTTTCAGAATTTTATGGCTTCTTGTGTTATGGGGCATCATCAAAAGATGAACTCTTAAAACAAATGCCCATAAGAAGCAAGGGGGGAGTATGTCATAGAGGCGTGTTCCCTGTCGTTTCAGTATTCAAATACACCTCCTCATAAATTTTGTGGGCTATAAGATATTTTCCACATCCTTACTACGAGTATAAGGAGAATACAAGTTTATGCTTTGTTTTTTCATAAAAGCTTCGCTATTTTTTTATAATTTGTATTTTATCCAATACACGTAGGTAATTAAAATAATTTATATCAATTTGGGAGTGCAGTGGTGGCCGAGTGGTAACGACCCTGACTTACGAGTTGGAGGTCGCGGATGCAAATCTAGCCAGGCATATTACGTTGTGTAATTTATTTCATCACCATTGCTCTTGAAACAGTGAAGGAAAACATCGTGAAGAAACCGGCATATATATTAGAAACCAAATAAATTCGAAAACTTGTGGCATCCACCAACCCGCACTGGGCCGGCGTGGTGGACTACGGCCTAATGCCTTTCCTAGAGAGGAGGCCTGAGTCCCAATAGTGGGAATATTATGAGGTCAACTATGCGACGCTATATACATACAAGATACGCGCGAAAAACATAACCCTTCTTGAAGTCGGGTAAAAAAGAAAGATAACGCTTGATAACACTGTTGGCATTTGTCGAATACTCGTGTCATTTACTCGAATATTTCTCATTGTTTTCTAGGAAATAGGTGTTTTTTATATTGCCTTAAAGTTTTCGTCTATCGGATTTTGATTAAACGTGCAAGGTTTTTACACGTACAAGTTTTTTACATTATTAATTTATGAGTAGATACATTATGAAGGGCAAACGTTCGATCAAAATAGCAGATCTTCAACGCTCTTTACTGGATTAGATTACACAAATTAATGTTTTAATTTCAATAAAAACTTAGATTTAAAAAAAAATGCTTTAGATGGGAAATCATCCAATGACATCTCTCACCCTTGGGTGGAGCGGAAGGGCGTGTCAGACTTCTACTGACTAAAACCCACTCCTAGTTCGGGCCGAGTTATCCTTTCAAAAGCGAACCCATGGCTCCAATAGGTTTTGACCCTGTTGGGCCTCTACGGTTTATTCACAAGATATTTGTGTTTCAAAAATATCTTTACAAATATGTACAATGTAATAACGCCAAAATCACGTAAGAGCAGTTGTATAGAAATGTAGTTGGTCGCTCTTAAAGATATTAAATAGTACAATGATTTTCAAATACATTCCAGTTCAGCGTTTATATATGCAAATTCAAAATTCGACCAAGCAAGCCGAACGTAAACTTCCCGAACTGACGTGAACTAAATATAAATAAAAGCTTTCACATCTGAGTGTGCCCCCGCCCTAACATCGGACGGGTGGTCTGTCGGACGTGCGGAAATTGCTGGCTCTTAAATTATACACACGTACGTAGACGGTTCACTCAAATATAACACCTTCCACAATGTTCAGACTTCAGAATATTCAGGAAAAATTCCGAGAATAACTTCACACCAAACATTTTGGCTGATTAAAGTTTGTATGTAGAGGTGACCACATTGAATATGTGCAACTTGAACACCGCGACCATGGAACACAAAAGGCTACGCGGTCGGCCACAATGCAATGCTGATGATGATGCTATCATAGAAAATAAAACCGGTGAAATGCTGCACCGGTTTTATTTTCTATGATACTTTGTTCAGATGTTTTCTTCCCTCATTCTTAATACCTTCGTTTTCAATAACACACTGTCCAACACAAAAAAATATCAGAAAATATTCACAGCTACACACAAAAGATATTACACCACATGCAGTTCTTCACCGAACATGGCCAGTTCGGGAGGGTCCTATTTCGGCTTTAGGCGGAAGAAACGCCTGGGTGTCACCACTGCGGATCGGTAGGAGAACATGATAGAACATACGAAGACACCCTAATTAAGATCGTAATCGTGGTTTATTAAGATTCTATTCACTCTAGTGAATAGAATCTTAATAAACTAGTGTGCCTTACCATCAACGATTGCATCATTGCTTACCATCTGGTGGGATTGCAGTCAAGCACTAGTTTATATCAAATAAAAAAAAATACAGTGGCGGTGTACTCCGTGTACGACCTTTCGCATCCAGCTCTGGTTCAGGACATGGTCTGGAACGAAAGAAGCTCTTTCTCGGCTAGCTTCTTCGCAAAGACCAAAGCTGAAGGTTACAAGTGGGTCTAAAATGCCTTCTTGCTTCATGCTAGAAGTCATTTGATGATTACCCAACTTTTCTTTTTCTTTGGTGGGTAAAAATCAATCAAATGACATCCCCTGCCCTTGGGCGGAGCGGGAGATAGTGTCAGACTCTTACTGACTAAAAAACCCTACTCGTTCCTTCTTGCCTTTCATACCGGGGCTGAGCTACCTTTCGGAGCTAACCTTGGCCCCAGTAGGCTTCGACTTAGCTGGGCTTCTGCTGATGATTAGCCTCATGAAAAACAGACTATCGGACAAAAGGTATCAACCTCGGAGCAACGACCGAGGAAAGGTAAACAGGCAATAAAAAGAAACGAGAATTCGAACTTAACGATCGGTTAGCGTGCGTTTTAGTTACGAGATTAAACGACGGTTAGAGATATGTGAGTGTTTTACTTAATGTACATGTAATTATCTGGCGGCTAGATTAAATGGGGATACCTTTTTCGGTTGTTTTATTAGCTTGGTGAGATAAATAGGCATTCTCTATGTACATATTGTTAACTGATCAAGGGGCAACATTTTATTTGAAGTGATTTAAACCAGTGCTTGTCTGCGATCCCACCTGATGGTAAGCAGTGATGCAGTCGTTTATGGTGAATCACTCTAGTTTATTAAAAGCTTACTCACTTTAACCTGGAAGACACTTAAATTATAATCGGACGGGAAGACCGCAGCAGGCAAATACTAGAATGCTTTGTCCGGACCGTAGAGGTGTCAACACTTTGACAGGCCTGTTGGTCTAGTGGTTAGTGACCCTGACTGCTATGTTGGAGGTCGTAGATTTGATTCCCAACCAGGACAAAAGTTTATGTGATGAGCACGATCATTTGTTCTTTGTCTGGGTGTAATATATCTATATTATGTATGTATTTAGAAATATATAAATATGTTTATCCGTTGTCTAGTACCCATAACACAAGCTTGCTTAGCTTGGGACTAGACGGCGCTGTGTGATACTCGTAGTTGTGGAATATTATTATTAACAACGTAAAGTTGAACCCTCGCCGTTCGTCAGCCCTTCCATTCTTAATAAGAGTCGACCCAGTGTGTCTCCATCATCATTTTAGTCAAAAGATGTCCTGCGGGACATAAGCCCGTCCCCAACTGTCCCCATAACGGCCGATCCTGTGCGGCTCGTATTCATCAAACTGCAAGCCTCACCAGGTTATCGGTCAACCTCGTAGAAGTCCATCCAACGCTGCATCTTTCAGTACGCGATCACCATTCTAGTACCTTTCGGGCCTATCGACCATCTGTTCTACGAACAATGTGACCTGCCCTGCCTGATCAATCAAAAAATTCAAAATCATTTATTTCAAATAGACTATTTGCAGGCATTTTTGAATAGTCAAATGTCGGTCAGTCTAAGAAAAGTGAAGCCAAATTGCATATTCCAAAACGTAGGTCTCTATGGAGAAGAACGTGCAAGAAACTCCGTGGACACTTTTTTTTAAATATATTATGAGTTACATAGATCTTGGTTACATATTTCTTGTCGCTTCTAATATGTGAGCGCAATGTAGGTAGATACGTCTTTTTATTAAATGTAATTAAAAATAGAAACCGAATTAAGCCACTGGCAGCCAAGAGATGACCAGTCTCAACCGATGGCACCCGTTCACGGGCATGACACGTGCATCAGCCCCACTCAGCTCAACCGAATGACCCAATAACACGTGCCACCACCAGCAAGACATTTGGGTGAGCATGACAAACTCTCAACTGCCATGCTCGTAATGTCAAACAAGTTGTAACCTAATAAAGATGCTCCATGGTGCTTCACATTCACAAAAAATCTTCGATTGAAAAGATCATCGATTGGAAACGAACTATGATCTGTCTAATCTGAATATCAGTAAGATGCGAGATGCTATCGAGCTCGACTAGTCGATGTGAAACTTGGGGGAGGCCAATGGACGTCTTTCAGCTGAAAGCATGATTCATTCATTTTCATTTATGGTTTTAATTTAACAAAAAACGGCTATTCGCCAATTACATTAGTTAAAGACAATTAGTTAAAGACAATATACAAAAAATTCACACACTCATCTCACAAAACTCCAGACACACTGACATGATCGTCTTCCATTCGTCCGCGAACACATCACAGTCAGGGTGCGTGTCCAAAAGAGTGTTGAGCGCAGAAAGAGTGCGAGGGACAGGAGACTGGGCTCGCGCAACAGTGTGACTCGCAGGCACAGCGAACAAGCTGTGTCTCCTGATGCGGCTGTACTTAACTGGGGCACATAGTTGAGACAGTTCGGCATGCAGCTCTGGAGTATCAATTTTCCCATGAAGGATTTTACACATGGTAATTATTTGCTCATGTTTTCTTCTGACTTCTAGTGAATTATACCCTACACAACCTAAAAGAAACTTAGTAGGGTACATAAAGGGATAGTGTCCATAGATACGCTTGTAAATATATCTGAGGTAAGCTTTTTGCACTTTCTCTAATATCAAGGCATATTTTTTCTCATGTGGGTTCCAGACGCACGCACTAGACTCAAGCTTACTTCGAACAAGCACGTTAAAAATCGACTTGATTGCGCTTGTATTCTTGAAATCTTTAGCATTTCTCAAAATGAAACCCAAACGCCTAAATGCATCTTTTGCCACTGCTAAAATATGATCATGGAAGTTTAGTGTATGATTAAATGTGACACCTAGATCCTTTACAGCAACGGTTCTTGTAATTGTGCTGTCATTGATTTTATAATTAAATGAGACTGGGTAACGGGCTCTGGTAAAACTCACGACGTAGCATTTTGACGAATTGAACTCCATTTTGTTATTTACACTCCACTCGTATATAGCGTTAATGTCGCATTGCAGTGCCAAGCAATCTGTCTCAGAGTTAATTTCAAGAAACAATTTCAAGTCATCTGCATATAATAGACTTTTGGCAAAATGAACAACAGTTGGAAGGTCATTTACCATTATCAGAAACAGTAATGGCCCGAGTATTGATCCTTGACTGACTCCGGAACGCGTGTGATAGGGCTGGGATTCATAGAGACCTAGTCTAACAAACTGCTGACGGTCGCGGAGGTAGTCGGCAAGAAGCCGCAGCAGACCCGGTGGAAATCCTATGGCACAGAGTTTCGCTAGCAAAATGTCATTATTAACCCTATCAAAAGCTTTCCGGAAGTCAAAGTACAAAACATCCACCTGGCCACCTCGATCCAAACGTTTTGATATAAAGTCCACTAAAGTTAGAAGATTGGTATTTACCGATCTTTTTGCCCTAAAACCATGTTGTTCATTACAGAGATACTTATCTACTTGGGAATAAATGTATTTATGAAGTACGTTTTCAAAAACTTTAGCTGGAGTTGACATAATTGCAATGGGACGATACTCTTCAACTGATGTTTTATTGAAACTTTTGGGAATGGGGGAGACTCTGGAAATCTTCCACTGAGGCGGATATGATCCCTTTACCAAGCTTAGGTTGAATATATGATACAAAGGAAGGCAAAAGTGCTTTTTAAAAGTTTTCAATATTTCAGGTGGAATATTGTCAGGCCCTACAGAACTACTTATTTTCAGTTTGCCTATTCCTGCCATGACGTCTTGAGGAGTGAATTTAAAAATATTAACATAATTACTATTTATATTATTGTCACAAAGGGAAGCTTTTTGAGCATCCAGTAAAGGTACATCAGGAAGATAAACACTAACGAAGAAATCAGCAAAGGCTTCAGCTGCTTGGACACCTGTAAACTTATCTCCCTGATAGGTAACGCTTGGTTCAAAACCACCTTTAGATCGCAAATTTGAAATATGTTGCCAAAACTGACGCGGATTAAGTCTTAAATTGTTTTCAATTACTTTTGTATATGTTGAATAAGCAACGGCTACTCGAGTTTTAAGATCAGATCTGAGGTCTGAAAAACACTTCCTAGCTCGATCACATTTAGTGCGCTTCCAAATAGTATGAAATTTGAGCTTGAGTCTAGTGTCGCGTATGATATCTTTTGTGAACCACACGGGATATCGCCGGCCTGTAGTTTTGCTACGCCGTTTTTTAGGTACACAGGCATCGAAAATAGGGTAGATTGTATCATAAAAATACTTTGTAGCCAAATATACATCATCAGTTTGTATTACTTTATCCCATGATACTTTAGAAAGTAAATCTAGCAGTAGATCACGGTTACATTTTTTAAAATTCCAGTCTTTGCTTATATCTATATTGCTTGGATTAATAACTTCAGAGTGATGCGTAGTTTTAATCTTAATATCTATATCTAGGGGAGGGTGGTAATTGTCAGGTGATACAATACCATCCGTAGAAGAGACAGAAGTTTGAAACATGTCAGCACTCTCCTGGACCAGTACCACATCTAGCATCCCTCCATTCGAATTAGTCACAACATTCTTCTCATTTAGACAGCAAAAAGACAGAAAGTAAATATAATAGTTGACAATAGATAGCGATGCACTTTTCAAATTCAAATCTCCTAAAATTATAACAGAACCCTTTAAATTAGATATAAAACTTTCAACTTTACAAAACCAACGCATGTAGTCCGCGTCTTTAGCACTTGGTTTAATGTATACCACACACACATAAATAGTACGACCACACCACGTAAAACTTGCCCACAAGTCTTCACCACAGTCGGTTTCAAATTCACGGCGCCGTCGCAACACTAGAGGCGACCGCGCGGCGAGTAGTACACCTCCACACGGTGTGCCTCTGTCACGACGAAGAATACTCCAGTCTCCTGGTGATAATTCTGCGTCTTCAACCGACTCGTCAAGAAATGTCTCGGTTATTGCAACGAGATTATGGTCCAGCAGGAGTAAATTATTTCGCCAAGTAGAAAGTTTGCTTTTTAAACCTCTCACGTTCTGGTAGAAACAATGTAGGTCGGTAAGTTTATGTGTTACGAAAGGGCTGCTTATTTGGAAGTTGAGGTTGCATTCTGTGCTGCTTTTTAAAGTTAGCTGGTCTTTTATAATTTACCCAGGGCCTAATCTTTGCATAGATTGGCCAGACATCCGCTGAGTGAAAAATCTCATAGCTAGCAACTGGTACTCCTACCTTATACGATTTGTAATCACCTTTTGACGTTAACAAGTCAACAGTACAAGCAACTGAACTTCCTGGACATAACTGCTGTAGGTAGTTGCGAATCTCATCAGCGCTCGACTCCATGTTCCAGAGATGTAAATATTTACGCGGTTCAACTGCCTTTAATGAAGTTATTGCAGGTCCAGCAGTACCACAAATTGACGTCATTTGTCGATGTTTCCGAGTCACTACAGTCCATTGGGAATCAGGCTCCTTGACGACTTCACCTACCACATCCACATTAGTAGCCAAGGACAATGTTGATTGGCCAAGCGTATTGGACAGGCCGAAGTCAATGACCTCAGGTTTAGATTGAGTACCCGGTGATAATGGTGCAATCGGTTGAGCATTTTTTTTTTTTTCTTTACTCTTTCTCTGTTTCTGTTTTTGGGATTTTGCTTTGTTTTTTGTAACTTGTAACGGAATAGGTGTCCCGTCAGTTGATTTAATCAGCTCGGTAGCAACTTGTGTAGCGACGTCAGAAGTTTTCAATTTGTCGTTGATAAGTAACTCAATTTTATCTTTTAGGAAATCTATTAGGGACACATGACTTTCCAATTTTATCTCATAACTTTCAATCAAAGAAACTGCCTTAGTAAGTTGATCTTTTAAAATCTGCATTTCCTGTTTCATACTATTTATTTCAAGTGAGAGTTCTTGCGGAATTTGATTTAATTTGGATTGCTCAACGTCAATTACTGATTTTTTTTGTCTGAATGTAATATTACACTCAGACAGATTTAAGGAATCGAGTGGTGTTAAACTGTTTTCATCACTTTTCTTTGATGTACAGCAGCATTCAGGGCAAATCCATGCATTATTCTCCTGAGATAAATTTATTTTACCCATGCATAATAAATGGTATGTTTTATTACACACACTCAAAGAACATTTCAAAAATTCTTCCTCATCCACAATTATAGAATAACAGGCAGCACAGTTCATTTTTGTAGAAATTATAGGAATGCAAGCGGCATAAAATCAGACAGCAACCACAGAAGCGAATAGTCTAAGCATGCGTTTACCCAGTTACTAGTAAAACAGCGCTGAAAGCGCATGATGATGGCTACACTTAGATGCTCATTTATTCGACCCTATACAGTGCTATAATTCAGTTAAAAGAGTGTCCATGGAGTTTCTTGCACGTTCTTCTCCATAGAGATCTACGCTTTGGTACGTGCAATTTAGCTTCACTTGTTTGACTGACCTTCATTTTGACAATCCAAAAGTGTGTGTAATTGGTCTATCTTCTATATATATAAAAATGAATAGCTGTTCGTTAGTCTCGCTAAAACTCAAGAACGGCTGAATAGATTTGGCTAATATTAGTCTTGAAATATTAGTGGAAGTCCAGGGAAAGTTTAAACGGTGAGAAAATATGGAAAAAAACACGAAAAAAAATCTGATACAACGCCATCTTTAATTAAAGTGTAATTTTTAAATTAATTATGCACGTAGATGACGTTATTTGACAGCTTAGCTAAAAGGACTATTATGCGGTACGAAGTTTGCCGGGTCAGCTAGTTTCAAATAAACGTTTCTGATTAAGGTGATCGACACTTTGATGCTCATTTATTTAACACTATAGAGTGCTGTATATGATCGAAGTCATGATGAACTCGTTATTCTAATAAAACCTAGGATAGATTTAATAAAACTTGTAATAAAAACTTCTTACTAAGAAAACCTGCGTTCAAAGTAACCCCGGATGTCTGCTTAGCTATATTAAAAGTTATTAATGTGGAACCTCATAATGATTTCCTATAAGCTCCATGTGAATACAGGATATTATTAGAGGATATTGTTGTTAATTAATTGGGTAAACACCATGTACATGTCGAGGTAAACAAATATCAAGCCATGTAATTAGTTTTGTGTAATTCGGTGTTTAGAATATTGTCTGAGCTGCCAATATTCGAAATACCTTGCTGTTTATATGGGGATGATCTGTTAATTAACTATAAGTCAATTACGATCATGTAGGTACCTTTTTTGTTGTTGGGAAACCATGAAATAGCGTTCGGGGGCGAGAGGGTGTGTCAGAGTTTTATTGAGTGAAAGCCACCTGTGTTCCTTCAGTTGTCTTTTACGTTGAAGGTTCGTGGTGCCCTGCCTGGTATGGGACCTAGCGAGCCCCGTTAATCATGCTGATATTCCTTTGGAAATGAACGCGTCGTCTACTCAGGTGCGGTCATTATCAAACGTTAACTAAAGTGCATCTGTGATTGTTAAAATAAAATTAAGTTTAAGACACAAAAGCCGGCTAAGTGCTAGTCAGACTCACGCACAAAGAATTCCGTACCGTCCGTTGCAAAAAAACTGTAAAAGGAACCCTACTTAAATATATACACCGTAAAATTTTGATCGTTCTAATTCCGTGGAGGGTCGACCGGTACATGAAACTCTATCGATTTTTAAAGATAAAATTAAAAAATAAAGTTTTTTTTTTCAAAACTCGTACGTAATTAATTTCTTTAAGAAAACGTCAGCTGAGCTAGTCCAATGACCTGTAGGTAGTTTGAACGCAACGCCGACTACTGCCTACAGGTCATTGGACTCATGCATCACGCTAATCTTTACAAATCGATCAAAATTTTGCGGTGTATATATTTTTATTTTCTTTTTAGTATTTGTTGTTATAGCCGCAACAGAAATACATCATTAGTGAAAATTTCAACTGTCTAGCTATCATGGTTCATGATATACAGCATGGTGACAGACGGACAGAGAGACAGACAGACAGACGGACAGCGGAGTCTTAGTAATAGGGCCCCGTGTTACCCTTTGGGTACGGAAACCTAATAGAAATTAAAAAAAAAACGTTGACCAGCTAAACATTAGTTGATTGCCAAACACGGCTGCAGCAAACAAAACCCACCGTAAGATAAGATTCTATTTTGTTGCAAAAGAACCGCGTGTTACTTAACATTTTAAAAGTCGAGTGCTGTTTGAGTAGAAAGTTTTAAATGCCTTAGTGCTTGTATCTAATTGTTTTGTTACTAACAAGAACTCATCCGAATCGTAACAAAATGAAGTCCTAATTGTTTTTGGAAACCAAAATTTCCTTAAACTTTGTTATTTGAATAATAGGATAACAATATTAGTCCTTACCTAAATTCCGTGAACATGAGGTCGTTTCTACCTCACGTTTGACCTTTCAGTATTAGACAAAAGGTCGACCTGTGATTCGCATAGTTTCGCAGTTCGCGTACATATTCGAGATACAACTATTACAATTTTGAACAGCTTTACATGCCTGAATATGTGTGTTGTTGATAGTTTTCATAATAGGTTTTTGTTAATTTTTATTCTGTGTCTGGGTGAATTTAGTTGCATCTATATGTGTGTTTTTTTAAATAGATAAGTATATGTTTATCAGTTGTTTAATTCTCATAGCACGAGCTCTGCTTAGCTTGGGACCAGGTGGCTTTGTGTGATAGTTGTGGAATATTATTATTTTGGTTATTGTAAAACGATGTTGAAGTTTTGGAATTCATACTTACTCCATACCAAATCTCATCAAAATCAGTTCAGTAGTTCATCCGTGAAAGCGTAACAGAGTTACTTTTACATTTATAATATTAAAAAGAATATAATTGGTATGGACAGAGGCGAAAGTTTGTGTGAATGTGTGCATCTTTGTTATACCTTAACGCTCAAACGACTGAAAAGCTTTGGATGAAAAGTATAACTGTAAACTTTTCTGTCTCGGGAGTTTATACCTGTAGTAGCGTAGTTGGTCTTATAATGTTCCCATTGTTGGGTTGGGACTCAGACCTCCTCTCCTCGAGAGAGCCGTTATCCACCACGCGGGCCTAGGGCGGGCTGGAGGATGTCACATGTCTTCGAAATTTTGGTTCTATGTCGGTTTTTTTTTTAATCGAGATAAACTAGTGCTTGACTGCGATCCCACCTGATTTCCTGGTTTTTAACCTGGTTTCCTCACGATGTTTTTCTGGTTTGTTCTTCGTTCGTCCCGAAGTTTTGTCCCACATTCCAAAAAATTATTTATTCGTCCCACATCACTATTAAAGTTGTGTTTCGTCCCGAATTCCAAACACTTTAAAAGTACAGTCAACGAAAAAACGTAAGTAATTGAAACTTCACCGTTTTGAGAGCATTTGTGATTAAATAAATTACACAAAGTAATGCGTCTGGCTGGGTTAGAACCCGTGACCTGCAACTCGGGCCACTACTGCTTTCGTTTAGGTCAATTATATATTTTCACGCGGGGGTAGCTTCTAGCACAAGCTAGTTTTCAACTAAATCTGAATGATAGTTAACCCCTCGAGCGCCAGAGTTTAATGACCCGGAAAATTGCCGTGTTTACGTAAATCACCAAAAAAATAAATAAATAAATAATAAAAATATTTTTTTATTTTTTTCTAGGAAAAACAAATAATATAATAAATAAGGAGTAATATAAAATAGAGACAAAATTTTCAACCAAATAAGTTTCGTACAGACATGTGTACAAAACGAAAATTAAGCGTTTTTCAAGGTCTTCAAGTCGTACAGACGTACATATGTACAATCGGCGCTCGAGGGGTTAAAAGGCCAGCTAAATCGTTCTTAATGTTATTTGTCGTAGTTAAGCTTGTAAAGTTTAGACGGTATGTAAATATGACCGTGCTTAGTTTCAGGTGATCAATAATGTAATGGAACTAATCTCCGTTTTAATGACGTTTAGGCGCTACACAAACGGAGACACTTTTTGTTTCAGTTACCGACACTGAACACTTTTTTATCGTCATGAGTATGTGTTAAGTGGACACAACTGGACACAAAAAATCTTTACGTGTGCGCAGGGAGTGATGTGAATGGATGGATTGTGTGAGGAGTGATATGAAAGAAAAGGGAGTTAGTGATAGTTTGACGGGTGACAGGACAGAATGGAAGAAGAAAACGTGTTGCGCCGACCCCAAGTAATATGGGATAAGGGCAGGAAGAAGAAGAAGAAGGGAGTGGATGATTTCATACTGGTTCTATAGAAATGAAATATTCATCGGTAGCTTGTATCTGACACAAGACACACGTTTGTGCCCTGCCTTAGGGTCCTTTATCAAAGGAGACAGAACGAGACCTTTTCATTAGACATGTAAAGGTTATTCGGTCTCCGGTCTATCTGTCTCGATACCGGTTAATAAGGGACTATTCGGCCTGGAACCGTGTGCGCCAAACTTGTTGGACCAAATATTTAGAGGCTAGGTATCCGAATTAGGCTTCAAGGTGGTCCGAATATCCGATATGCAGCTAATCAGCTATCCGTTTCATTTCTACTTATCACTGAGCTTACTCCCTGTTTGTCAGTCATTTATAAAATTGTATTTTTTTAAATTTAGTTGGTCTTTACCATATGAGATATAAAAGTCACACAAGCCACTGCAGTTAAAAAATAAAACAAAATTGTTTAAACTCGAGGAAAACGGATAGAGTGATAAAGCAGGAAGAAAAAACGATGAAAAAGTGCATTGGCATGCCCTATCTTACGTTCGGTAGTTTTTTTTTATTGATTGACTCGTGCTTGATCACTATTTAACCTGGTAAGCGATGATGTGGTTGATGATGGAGCATGTTTGCCAGGAAATAACCTATGCACGATTCACTTAAAGAACCTCAGGTTATAGCAGACTCCGGCAGGGAATTTCTCTTCTTAGCTGTGCCGTGTGCGCATAATAAAAGTGCTCCTAAACCATTTAGTTCGTATTGTCGGGATGTCCACCAAGAGGGGTGGCGCAACTACTCCCGCTCTGGTTTGAGTAAGAGGGAATGTCAGCTTTTTACTGACTAAAACCAACCTGTGCTTGTTTAGTTACCCTGTTGTTCCAGGTCTACAATGTTTCTTTCTAAAAATTCCAGAGCAGTTTTTTTTTCTTTGCCCCTGCTGTCCCACTGCTGGGCAAAGACCTCCACCAAGTCCTTCCAAACTTTCTTCTCCTGGGCCGTCTCAAACCAGTCCTCAGTGTCTTAAAATTTATTTTAATTAAATTCCGCAACCTATGTAAAGGTTTACAATCCTTTTTAATAAACTTGAAATAAACCAATAATAATATAAACCATAACTAATTTAAATACGTAACTTTTCTTCTTATTAAAAATTCGTTCGTAAGAAGAACTTACAGCAGCTTCGTAATCTTTATCATTTCAGTCGAAAGAGTCCACAGTTGGACATAAACCTCCCCCATGGGTAGTCACAACAACCGGTTCTGTACGTTTCACATCCATCGGATTCCTGCTTCCCGATCCTCAGCTTCGTAAATCGAAATTTTGCTGAATAGATGCCACTAAAAATGTATATTTTCAGTTCTAATCGCTTCCAATTTCCTGTGTTATGAATGCTCAGTGAAGCTTCGGGGCTAGTTGCCTGTTACACCAGATGCCGCGTCACAGGTACAATGGGGATGGCGGGGGCCGTCGCCGGACGACACACGGCTGATTTGACACCAAGTCAGCTGGAAAGCAGGCAGCCATGCTACATGCTAGGGGAATAGAGTATGGAATCAACGCATTGTTGGAGTGGATAGTATCTCTAAATACTGTGAGACAAAGTTGCAGTCTGCCTATGTCCGTTTCTACGCTCACTTTTTCTGAGTTAGGCAGTGGATTATATAGCAATGTAGATTTCAGTAATATGAAAAAACTAAATTGGTCAAGTGCAAGTCGAAATATTAAAAAAGCCAACAATAGAAAAGTTGTATTGTTTTTTTTTGATGTGGGAAAATCGTAAGTACTTCCTGTCGACCCAGAATCCAATTTTGGCGCAAAGCAAGGTTTTATAGCACAGGTATAGGCAGAAATCTGAAAACAGTGTTGTTACAAAAGAAAAAAAAATGCAATTCAGAAAAATCTTTCTAGACTCCATTCGGGAAATATAGTTTGCACGGAACCCTCAGTACGCGAATCAGACTCGTACTCACTCAGTTTTATAGGTATTCATTGGTGTCAAACTAATGCTATGACACAGTTATAATGAGGGGCTGATGGGGCCAGCCACTGTTCCACAGACGGCTGATTTGAGAGCAAGTCAGCTGGAAATCAGCCACGGTGGCTACTGTTGAGTGGCTAATTTTGTTAGAGGCTGTTTTAATGGTCTTTTTAAATGCAGTGGTTATTGTAGCCTAGTTAAGGCGTAACTTAAAACTCATACAGTAGATGCGTTCTCCTTAGGGGGTTGGCCCTTAATCCATTGCAAACACAGTACGCTTTGTTAGTTATCACATGACTTCAAATTTTTGGTTCTAGAACAAGCCGGTAACCAATATGACTTTGTGATTCGCTCTTGAAATGGTGAAGTACCGTGATGACCTTATAGTGCTCGCTGCATAAGTTGTGGGTCGCCCACTAGTAACGACACCTGCTTCTCATTCATGAGGTTGCTAGTGCCAATGTAAATTTCTCTGTTCAAATGTGCTTTTCTAAGTTTATCTAGGATATTGACAACACGTGCCTCGGCAAGCATGTAAAGCCTGGTTCCTGTTATCAACATCTTTGACAGTCGTTACAGGTAATCGTCTGATTACCAGAAAGTCTTACTTTCAGGCCCGTATTAATAAACGTTTCTCAGCCCAATACCTCGTACTTGATACCAAGCTTGAGATCTTGATCGTATTAATAAACGGGATTCACAAGCTTAAACTCAAGCTCAAGCTCAGCTTAGTTTTACGACATCAGCCGTGTGTTCTCTGATTAATAAATGAAACTTGAAACTTAAGTTTACAGCAATCTCTGTACTTGAGCTGCCAGATCATGAGTGTAGATCGACCGGAACTTGAGGTCGTGATTAGCGTAGCGCGAAATGTAGAGTTTGTAAATATTTTGAGAAAAATTTAATATTATTATAAAATAGAGTATAGTTATGCTATTTTATGGCCTTTGCGATATCGTTTATCAAAAATGTGTGTAAAAATGCTTCAAATCCTTTTGGATTGCCAAGCAAATTAAAAAAAAAATCAGATGTGTTCAAGATTCGGTATTTTATATACTCATTAAAAGGAATTTTATTTTAAACTTCGGTCAATGTGACGCAATCGTTTATGTAAGCTCAGCTTGAGTACTGCGCATTGAGGAGTCGATCTTGGTAACTGAGATCCTGTACTCATGTGTTTATTAATTAGCAATGATCTTGAGCTTCTGACATCGTATAATCGGGGATCAAATGATATCGCACTTGAGGACGGAGTTGAGCATCGTTTATTAATACAGGCCTCAGAGTATTATCCAAGGAGTCACGTGTTGCCCAGTAATTGAGTTATGGAGGTCTGTTAAGTACTCGGTCCATGTAAGTCACAGGTATTCAGGGGCATTCAGTTAGACAGGAAGCTGACCCTAAGTTACTTGGGAAAAGGTTAGGTAGAATTTGAGTTCGCTCTTGAAATCAGAGTTTCTGCTACCTACTTGTTTGTTCGATATTTATTAACTTCAACAGCCATCAACAACCTTCAATCTTATAGCACTTGAGTATTACATTGTGCTGTTGAAATTTTATAATAAGAAAGAAAGAAAGAAAAACAGTTTATTCACGCGGGAAAAGACGCAATCTTAAAACTAGTTAACAAACATAATTTAATATCAATCGATAGGGAAGATATGCGTCACTTCCGCGCAAAACGGCCGAACGCTCAGCATAAAGCTGCGGCCTCTCGCATAGTGCGATGAGCTCACAGCGCTGCTTTTCAGCGGGGGCCGGTCACTGTGTCGACGAATAACGTGTCACATTACACAATCTTTAAAAGCTTTTCAAATGAAGGTGTTATAATTTATTAAATAAATAAATATGATAATTTTAGAGGTACGCGGGATAGTGAGTAAAGTCTCAAAACCTCCGTTGAAAAAGAAGGATCTTTCGATCGGACGGGCGTTGTGACTGGTCCAGGCAACTGTCCAATAGTTGATTACGGACTGTTGTATGTGTTCTAATCGCATGTAGAGTTCTAATACTGCGATGCAAGATTTTGAGTTTTAGTTTCTGTTTGGTATCGTTGATATTGCTACAAAATAAGCGTAAATTTTTGCTAACCTAGGTCATTTATAAAACAACATGGATAACTATTGTATTGTACCAAGACAAGACAAGACAAGATAAGACAAGACAAGACAAGACCAGACTAGAGCCTTCCAGTTCACAATATTCCTTTTCAATACCTTATCTATGCTCATTGTTAACACCAATACACATAAATTTTAATCATAACTCTCTGTATACATATCACATCACTCTATACACATATTGGTAGAACGAGAATTTGCGTCTCGCGCAGGTGTCCATCGGGTAGCGGATTCGATTTCCGTCTGTGCCAATGCCCTCCGGTCGTGTCGGAGCACAATCAATTTGTGCCACGGCTCGCAAAATATTGCTTCGGTACTTTTTGGTGAGTTGAGATTGGAAACAAATGTGTCTGGTCGTGAATAGGTGACAGATTCGTATTTAGACGAGTGGCGGCAGGTAGGGACTAATAATTATAATATCACACAACGCGCCGTCTAGTCCCAAGCTAAGCAGAGCTTGTGTTAGGAGTACTAGACAACTGATAAACATACTTCTATATTTCAAAATACAAACATATTATAGATAAATTACACCCAGATACAGAAAAAAAAAATCGTGCTCATCACACAAACATTTGTCCTGGTTGGGAATCAAATCAACGACCTCCAGCATAGCAGTCAGGGCCACTAACTACGACACCAACAGGCCAGTCAAAAGGATCTATACTTTATTTAAGCGGGTGGAGCCCCGGGCAAAACTAACTACGGGCTACTCATTAATAAAAATTTGGCCATTGGCACTTAAGAGACGACCAGACTCAATGGTAGGCTTCCATTCACAAGCAAGACATGATCGCTTCGTCACACAACAGTGTCATCTACTCCTCCTCATTGTGAATTGAAATTAAAACCACATACTCAAGTCTGCGGTCCATTCAAGCTGTGAAAAATCAAACTTTTAAGTTAACGAATAAAAAAGATACGGCTGTTGTTGCAAAAAAACGTATATTTTAATACTCTCAAAGATCGAAATTCATAGGGTTCCCGTTGACCCAGAATGCTGAAATTTGGCACAAAGCAAGGTCTCATAGGCACACGGTTCGGAAAAATCTTCGAGACTCCATTCGGACGTGGTAGCTTGCACGGAACCCTCAGTGCGCGAGTCCGACTCGCACTTGCCCAGTTTTTTTTTATGAAGATCTGACTTGGTTGCTAGCTATTAAAAAAGGTAGACTGTCACCATTTTTCTCATGATTCAAACTTCTTTCATAAGAGAACCGAGCTTAAAAATGTTTCCTTGAAAAACTTGTGATTTATTCTCCTATTATTTTGTTTTATTTTCCCAAACGGGAAAAAACTTTGTGCAAAACACTGATTTAGAACATAAAAAGGGATTTATTAGGCGGAACTTTTAAGTAAGTGTAAATTCTTCCATGTTACCAGCTTGCGAAACCCTCTTCTAATTCAAAAAACTGGGCAAGTGCGAGTCGGACTCACGCACTGAGGGTTCCGTGCGAACTACAAATCCCGAATGGAGTGTCGAAGATTTTTCCGATTTACAATTTTTTTTTTTTCTTATGTAACAACAAATTTACTATTTTCAGATTTTTCCCTATACCTGTGCTATAAGACCTTGCTTTGTGCCAAATTTGATGATTCTGGGTCAACGGGAAGTACCCTATGAATTTCGATCTTTGAGATTATCAAACTATACGTTTTTTTTGCGACATAATTGGCCGTATCTTTTTTATTCGTTAACTTAGAAGTTTGATTTTTTCACAGCTTGAAGGGACCGCAGACTTGATTATATGGTTTTAATTTGAACTCGATATCTCCACGCGATCTTGAGATAAAGGGACTTGGCAGACAGACAGACAGACGGACAGACAGACAGACAAACAGACAGTCGGACGGACAACAAAGTGATCCTATAAGGGTTCCGTTTTTCCTTTTGACATACAGAACCCTAAAAAGAAAAAATACTTAAGTACTAGTACATGATATATACGCTGTGTGAGTAAAAACACGCAATTTTTAGCAGATAATATTATTTTATAACTCTTTTAGTAACATGCGTTTCATTCCTCTACCAACACAAACGACTACCTTTCAACTTTTCAGTCACTAACGTCACTTTTATCCCCTGATATGCAACTCATTTTTCTCTTTAACCATCCTCGTGTAAATAATAAGAACTGGAAAAATTAAATTAAAAAAATAAATAACAATCACAGCTCCATTACTTCTCTAATCCCACAGCTCCATGCCTTCCGTGTTCCAAGAATCGTTCATAACAATCCCGAACGTGTTCAAAATTGTTCTCATCTCACGTTTTTTGTGCCACAATCAAAACGCCATCATTAAAACATTTGGTGCTAGATATTCTGATCGCGTATGTACCCCCGACCTCCGAGGGTGGGGTAGGAATTCTGCGTTACACAGCTTTAAGCACATTTTTCTTGGTACTTCTTGATGTTTCGATTTGTTGCTTCGAGGATTTCATTATGGTATTTAAGATTTGTTCTGGTTCTATTATTGCTTGCGGGTATCGTAAAATGTTTTATTGTTTAATTCCTTTGCTAACATTTTCTTCTTATTATTTTTCTGGTGAAAGTTTATGGAATAACTTCTTCTGCTCTGGGTAGAAGATATCAGCAGGAGAACCAAGGTTGCCGACTTAGTTAGCACGAAGAATCGCCATACTTAAGTAGAAATGGGCAGCGCACATTTCTCGCAGAACAGATGGCCGTTGGGACTGAATGGTTCTGGAGTGGCGAATACGAATGAAAGCGTGAACCAGAGTCAGGCACGACAGGTTACTGCCACCGATCGCCTACACGAGAACATGGTAGAGTTCCGCTCAAGCAGGCCATACCTTCACGGTATGCTCCACCATGTCCTCCGGGCGTTTTTTCTGTGAATCCGATGCAGAATCCTCTAAACTTATCATTTCTGGTGAGGACTTGCATCATGTGGAAGGTGAGGACGCCGTGACGCCTCTCTGGCCACTCCTCCTCTCCGCTCCTCACAAAGAAAGGGCTAAAGGGGTTTGAATGAAATTTGACACACTGGTATACCTGTGTGTCCCTCATGTCTTGAATTACGTCATGTTGTCATGTCAATTTATTTTAATTTTTTATTTATTTAAATGAATTACAACGGTTGAACAACCAATTACAGTACCTAACTAAACAAAAAAAAAACAAAAACAAAAAGTGGGTATAAGTAAGTAACAGTACTTCTTCACATGCCAATAAGATCATATTTCATTCATCCGCAAACAAATCGTTTGTTGGATAAGAATCCAAGAGATCATTTAGTGCAGTCAAAATGAAGCCGCAAATAGAAGCTAGAATACGATGTAAACACTTGTTCAATACATCTTGTATATGGAGCACCAGAATTCCTGCTAACTCCAAATTATGTTGGATTTTCCTATGATAGAAGTAGGTTGCCGGTAAACGTTGAGTGCAATCGTCGTATTTCGTGGAAACTGAGCGATAGTGGATACATTGCTGAAATTTACAGGATCATAATACTGTTTCAGGCTGCTGTAATGCAGGTAGGTTACACACTTGACTAACAGAGAAGATTTATGAATAAACTAGCTTTAGTAAAAATAGGTTTCTCTATACAAATTTTGCTTGGGGTTTCCTTACGTGATCGAATCAGGAATGAAGATATCCGCAGGAGAACTAAGGTTGCCGACATAGCACGAAGAATTGCCAAACTTAAGTGGTAATGGGCAGGGCACATTGCTCGCAGAACAGATGGCCGTTGGGGCCGAAAGGTTCTGGGGTGGCGACCGCGTACTGGAAGACGCAGCGTTGGAAGGCCTCCTACGAGGTGGACCGATGAACTGGTGAAGGTTGCGAGAAACCGATGGATGCAAGAAGTGCGAGAACGTTCGTTGTGGCGACACTTGGGGGAGACATATGTCCAACAGTGGACATATATCAACTGATAACTGAAACGTCAGCTGAGCGAGTTCAGTGACCTGCAGGTAATAGTTGGCGTTGTGTACAAACTGCCTACAGGTCATTGAACTCGCTCAGCTAAAGTTTTCTTAAAGAAATTAATTTCATACATGCGTAAATTAATATGAGTTTTGATAAAAAGGTACTTAATTTTTTAATTTTATATCTACAAATCGATAATGTTTCATGTATCGGATCGACCCTTCACGGGATTAAAACGATTACAATTTAGCGGTGCCGGTGTATATACTAGCTTCTGTCAGCGCGTTCGCCCACGTGTATGTAGATTTCCCCATACAAACTTCGAACCGTTTTCATCTTCTCATGGGTTGAATTTTGAAAAATCCTTTCTTAGTGCTCGCATACATTATAAAAGGACATCTTATGCAAAATTTCACGTTTCTAAACCCAGTAGTTTCGGCTGTGCGTTGATATGTCAGTCAGTCTTATATACATCATCATCATCATCATATCAGCCGAAAGACGTCCACTGTTGGACATAGGCCTCCCCCAAGCGTCGCCACAACGACCGGTCCTGTGCGTCATATATCCCGCTATGTACATACAACATTATTTTTGTTTATGTGAAACCTGAACATAGTTTGTTTAGAATCTGTATCTGAATGGATTCCAATAGTTTTTACACCATGTTATATTTTTTCCCATTTTTTTTTTAAAAAGGTCACTAGTTGCGCACCACCGACACTAAGTATGGTATGTTCTCAGGGATAATTTTCTGTTTTGACGTAGGTGAAGCCACTGACAGTAGCTAGTCGCACTAATCACATGACAATTACAGAGGTGAAAGTTGTGAGTGTTGTTGTATGTGTGTTTTTATGTTTGTTACTTCTTCACGCTTGAACGGCTGAAAAGTTTTCTACGAAACTTGGCACGTGGATAGGACCATGGCCTGTAATAGCACAAAAAAGATTGCTTTTTTATCATTACACTTGTAGTAAAACGCGGAATGCGATAATGCATTGTATGTGTTTTAGATATATGCTTTTCTTTGTCATATTTGTATGTAACTACAATAAAGTAAATAATAAATAAATAAAACATAATTGTTATTGTAAATAGTGTTCTTAATAGAAACTAAGAGAAATAAAATCTTTTTTTTTTTGGTTTCCTTGAGATTATTCTTTATTATCACGCAGCCAAAGCCTCTAGCAAAAAGTAGTAAACAAATTATTATTGGTGGATAAAAATAACTACATTTACTGTTGAGTATCTCTCGATCTAATAATATAATAATCTGACCAAGAGGATTGATCACAAACCGATAAATACAACCAAGAAATATAGTCCTCAAGCTAAAAATAATTCTACCACCAAAAGATATTACTTACAAAAGAAATGATTCAAGTACATATTTATGAAGATATCGCCAAAGCTAACAGTTTTTTAATATTCACGATTTAGCGGAATCAAGTAAAATTGAGGTTATTGACAATATTTGAAGACGTTGCTTTCAATATTATTTATAGCGGACAAACTAATGGTATTCCAATTTACTGAGACAAATATTTGTTCAATAACAATCGAGTTTTGAATAAGATACTGTTAGTAATCAGGTTAATTTTGTACTAGCTTCTCCCCGCGGGTTAACCCGCATACATAAAATATAGGCTATGCCACTAAGGAAAAAATTTTCGGAATAAGACCAGTACCCCTAGCCAAGTTGTTAATCTGCAATAGTTAATGCTTGTAGAAAGCTTCAAATGTACGGGAGTGAGGCGCGTCGCCTCGACGCTCAGTCACGTGGTCAGAATAAAAGAATTGGCGGCAAGATCAACTCGAAGCGTTCGGCGCAAGCGAAACTGTTGTAACTTGGCTAGGGGGCTGTACTTTCAGAGATCAACTCTTAAAAACTAAAAAACATAAAAAACAAAATTACTAGTTTAGATTACCGACCAACCCCTGTTTTGGTAATTAAAAATATTTAAATTTCCCCACTTTTCTCTACTATAACGTATTTATTTATTTAATCGATTTTCATGATTTTTGAATCACTGTGTCTATTGGAGAAAATTGCATGAAAGTCCGTTCAGTAATTTTTGAGTTTATCGCAAATAGACAGACAGACGTGATAGAGGCACATTGTTCTGTCTATAGCTTCGGTCAGAGCCAAACGTTATATCGTTAAGTTTGAAATAAGAGTTAATTATAAGTAAGCATTGCCGGCTGACCCTAATATGACAAGGAACATTTGAATATATTTTTTTCAATTTTCTCTGTGAAAAACTTTCGGAAACCAAGCAACATATTCAGCCACTCAATTTAGTTTATTAGAAAACTAGCTTTTGCCCGCGGCTTTGCTCCCGCTCTACCCTACTATACCCTATTCTACCCTACTCTACCGTCCTCTACCCTGCTCTACCCTACTCTACCCTGCTCTACCATACTCTACCCTACTCTATCCTACTCTACCCTACTCTACCCAACACTACCCTCATTTTTTTCCGTAAGAACCTTTTCCTAACAATATGAAACAACAAAAAAAGAATTAGCAAAATCGGTTCAGCTTTTCTCAAGATTTGCGCTTGGCAACACAATTTGCGATTTATTTTTATAATACCTACAGATAAAATAGTAATAAAATTTACACACTTTTCTATGTCCTTACCTATAACATTTTTTGTTTATCCTACGTCTTCTGGAAAAACAATCCTGTATGTCTGTAAGTTTGGTCAGTCAATAGGGGCTGTTACGTATTTCATCATATATGCTTATACTTTTACAGCGTATAGCGGCCATTTTAGTTGAACTACAGCTGTTAAATGGCAAGAATATACTAGTACTGTATTAAAGGCTAGAGTGAATAGGCTCAACGATTGGATCACTGCTTACCATCAAGAGGGATCGCAGTTAAGTAGTAGTTTCATCATCATCATCGTCAGCCTTTTTAATGTTCGCACTGCTGGGACTCAGACTTCCTCTCTAGGAAAGGGAATGGGCCGTAATCCACCACGCGGACCTAGTGCGGGTTGGTGAATTTCACATATCATCGAATTTTTGCTTCTAGGACATTTCCTCACGATGTTTTCCTTCACCGTTTTGAGAGCAGTGGTATTGAAATAAATTACACGAAGTAATGCGCCTTGCAGGGCTTAAGCCCGTGACCTACAACTCATAAGTCGGACCCATTACCACTCGGTCACCACTGCTCTCACTACTAAATACTAATTTATATCAATTAAAAAGATTTAAACCACCACCACCACCACTGCTGCACATGAAGTTAGTTAGTTAAAAATAAATAATAAATGTAATGTTGGTAATTTTCACCTAAAGTTGTTGGGTTGCGTCCAATACCTCTGTACCTTAATTCATTGCCCATCAAGATCCTGTGACTAAACACCGCTCTATTTATTGTGTGGCTACGTGAAATCTCAGGTCTATCTCGACAAACCACAGACAATTTCCGCTCTTAAGGCCTACGTAACTCGCATTCTCCAACGAATTGTCCATTTAAGCGATAATGCCATCCTAAATTGTTCCAGTAGGATGCGCCATTACAGCATTATATTTCACACATATCTACTCGTAATTAATTTATTGGGGGACATATTAAAAGAATAGAAAGATAAGTTTCATTAACGTTACCGTGCGACGAACCAAACGAAACCATGTTACATGAACGATTTACCGATGGAAATTACTAAGGCAATTAATTTAAAGAACTTCTCAAAAGTGAAATGTTGAAGAGATACTTTCTGGATAATAATGCGATCTAGAAATTATATTGATGACCTATGTATATTTAATAATAAAAATATTCCACAACTATCACACAACGCCGTTTAGTTCAAAGCTAAGCAGAGCTTGTGTTATGGGTACTAGACAACTGATAAACATACTTATATATTTCTAAATACATACATATTATAGATAAATTACACCATATACAGAACAAATGATTATGCTCATCACACAAACATTTGTTCTGGGTGGGAATCGAGCCCACGACCTCCGGCATAGCAGTCAGGTCACTAACCACTAGACCAACAGGCCAGTAATGTAATATTTGACTACTGTTCACCTAAACTTGTGTTTTGGCGCCGAGTTTTTCGCTTCTGACATACCGCTGTTGCCCCCCGATGATTTGTGCTGATATGTAAATACGTTAATATTAATGTACCTATTAATGTTGTTGTTTAACAAACGTAAAAAAAGACTTTATGAAACTCTTGAATAGCATAATCATCCTTTTAATGTTCCAACTACTGGGACTCAGGGCTCCTTTCTAGGAAAGGGAATGGGCCGTAATCCACCACGCGGGTCCAGTGCGGTTTGGTGAATGTCACAAGTGTTCGAATTTTTGGTTATGGGACGTGCCGGTTTCCTCATAATGTTTTCCTACACCGTTTGATAGCAGTGATGACGAAATCAATTACACGAAGTAATACGCCCGGCTGATTTTGAACCTGCGACCTACAACTCGTGCGGTCGTCGGGGCCGTTACCACTCGGCTACCACCACTAGACAGACAGAGCAGAGACAGAGCAGTTGAGTAATTTAAATAAAATAACAAGAGTTAAAAATTTGCTTTATCCTAAACATCAAATAAAATGAACGTATCAAATCCGGTTAATACTTGAGTTAATAACCTTTCAAATCTGGTGGAAGGCAAACTGTCAAGTAGAATCAGGATGCACGCACTGAAATGTGACGTCACCGCCATTAGGTGACGTGTGTACAAAAGAGATAGCGAGATATTCCCATCACGCTTCCACTGTTAAGGAAGAGTGGAACTCCTCTTCAAACTAATATTTGTAATGCTAATCGCTGCTTCATCTAATAACCAATTTCGATGCTGTTTTCAGGAAAAGATTTATTTTTAATGTTGTTTATTGTTTAATATAAAATATTGTGTTATAAATAACACAAGCTATAATATATTATTTCCAAGTGCTTGAAATGAACATTCAAGAAGATGGAATAGAATTTGGGGTACTACGACCTTTAAAATTTTATTTATTTATATAATATGTAAGTATCTCATGGTTTTTTTTTTCGATGGGTAAAATCATGTATATCATGTTCAAATCTTAGAATCGATCACTTCACGATATGGCCAGCTAAAACTAGCTAGATTGTTTAAATGTTAACAGTTGATGGTATGTCAATCCTCGTTTGACCATATCATTGATGTACCAAAAAAAGAAAAGAAAGAAAGAAAGTATATCAAACAAAGATTGAAATATCATCAAATTTTAACAATTAAAGCAATCTGGCCAGTTTTACTTAGCCACAACATCGACATGCCGACGACTCAGTCTCTCTTGACTTAACATTATAAAAGAAATTGTAAATGAAAAAAAAAATGTATTGAATTTGTTACTTATAGGCGTGCACAACACTTGTACAGTTAATTATAAAATAAAGTTGTGATCACATAAAAATAATTAAATCCAATTATATTAAAACGAATAAAAAAATTTGCTTTGTCAGTGAGACAAAATAAAAATAAAATACATTGAGATCAACTAAATTTTAAATAGAAATTACAAGAATGTAAAAAAATAGTAACAAATAAATGAAGTCCGAGCACTTTAATTTATTTTACCGTAATCATTAAAATTTTACCGTAATGGAAATGTTTATTAAACTTAAAAGAGTTATTCAAAAGTTTGGTTTTAGTCTATGTACTATACCGTGGAGTACTCCACCTTAGGCTGAAGTTTTCAGTACATAATACCCCTTCCTTAAGTTCGGTATACATTATAAAGTTTCTAAGACGTCACACTAATTGTAAGGTGCACATGTCTTGCTGTACGCTGTAATAATTTTGGCATGATTTGAAGACTAAGCATAGTCGGCCTTATAATGTTCCTACTGTTGGGACTCGGGTCTCCTCTCTAGGCGAGAGAATGGACTTCTTTGCTATGAAGACTTTGTTTCTATACAGAACTTAAGAAGATATTTGTTGCAGTGGCAGTGGAAGACTTTATTACAAAGATCTTCATTTTCTTATCGTAAAAATTAGTTCATTATCATTTCAGCCGAAAGATGTCCACTGTTGGACATAGGCCTCCCCCAAGTGTCGCCACAACGACCGGTCCTATGCGTTTCGTATCTATTGGATCCCCGCGACCCCTACTAGGCCATCGGTCCACCTTGTGGTAGACCTTCCAACACTGCACTTCCAATAATATTTTTTTTTTTTTGTAAATGTACACAATTACAGGTGACACTTAGTTTAAGGTACAATTAATTGGGTACACAAGATATATGATCAATGAACCTGCGTTAGGAAAACCTGTGTAACGGGGGTCATCTCTATATCTACTGTGTAGTGCTAAGACTTGGCTACGTATTTAAACAAAAAAAAAAACTCCTTGAAAACAAAAGATGTGAGGTATATCCTTAAAATCATTTCGTTGTATTAGAATTAGCATTTAAATTGTGTGTCATTTTAAATACATTATACTAAACATTTTAATTAAAAGCTAAATTTTTTTAAGTTACCTGAAAAAAAAGCACGCAACTCACAGTTGAAACTCATAAAAATATGTATATGTCGCCTCAGGATGTCGCTGTCGATCACAATGAAAATCTTCTTGCGGGAACAATTGTGTGGGTGATGAGTGGGCAATGAGCAATAAACAAACTATTCCATCCACTATTGATTTTACCGACACTTTAGTATCATTGTTTTTTCGAAATATATTTCCCACTAGCGTTTACCCGCGGTTTTGCACGTGTCCATAAAATATAGCCTTACATGTCACTCAGAATCTTATTGATTTTAATAATCGGAGTTTCAGAGACAGAACCTATTTGTAAAGTTTGTTTTTTTGTTTGTAGTATAAATATATAATACCAGTTATTGCCCGCGATTTCGCCTGCGCACATAAAATACAGCCTATATCATTATGGAATAAAGCAGCATTCTATCGGTGAAAAAAAATTTAGCAATCGGACCAGTACTTTTAAGACAAACAAAAAATTTAAAAAAAAAACAAACTTTCCTCTTTGTAATATTAGTGTAGATTATAAGTATAGATTTAACAATAAAAACACTTTTACACTAGCAATAGTACGTACAATACTCTTACTTTCCACTCCTGTTCTCATTTAAAACCATAAACAGAAAACGTCATTCATCAAAAATCCGCAAGTACTCAAAACAAACAGCATCATAAACCCGTCATATGACGTCACGCTACCTAACCGGGTAACCGAACCGGCGACCGACTCGTCGCGGCGAAAGTTGCCGGAGTAAGCCCGGGCAGGGCGGGGCTCCGGCACGCATGCGCACAACTCCCCATGTATTCCCCACTGAAATACGATTTCCCCATAATTCCGGGAACAATTACTTGTTGAGAATTTAATTTTAAAGTACTTGGCAAATGTATTTTGACGTCGAGTACCTTTGAGGGCGGGATAATAATATGATTTGGACTTTTTTTAACGCGTTTGTGTGATATGTTTTGATTATTCGTGGGTGTGTTGTGTATTCTTATAATAAGTCACTAAGATTTTTTTCAAGGCCACAAAGCATATTGTCCAACTACTGAGCAAAAATCCACCCACACTTCTGCCTTAGAGAAAGCTCTATCTAAATATTTATAAACATAAAAACATATTACGAGTATTAGAAACTCATTTTTTTTTTAAGAATTTAGACAGATTAAGAATAACAAAAACTGCTTTTTTGTGTAATTTCAAGTTTTTCCATTCACAATAATGTCCATATTCCCCAAAGAAAAGCCTACCAAATCAAAAGAAAAAATGGTAGAAATTTTCCAGTAGCATTGCCGCGCGGAGGGTGGTAACCCAGGCAGTCCGCGGCAGTCGGCGGCCGACTACGGCGCGAGACGCACGCGTCATGCGCGCCCGATTATGACGAGAACTGACTCTCGCGCGAAATGACTGTGCCCAACAGTACGTGATGTTTGGTTAGAACGAAATACAGTGGAAGTGTGTTTGCAAATAATTGTTTGAAAATTTTCAAAGTAGTTTTGTGAACGAAAAAATGTATTATAATGACGGCTCTGTGGTTTTATAGTGATCATCGGTGAGTAATTAGGATTTTTTGGTAGTTGGTTTTTTATAGGAGTTAGTTAGTTAGTTTTTTTTTTTTTGACCGATAGTATTAATAGAATAGAATAAATTGTACTTTATACAATAAATTGATCTTTTCGATTAAAAGTTACTGATATTGGAATAAAAATGATAGATGCTTTACCGCACATTTAAAATTTAAATGAAAATTAGTTTTATTTCATTATTATCTATTAAAACAAAACTGATGGTAATATTTTTGACTATTCTTAAAAAATAAAGAACAAAATAAAATACAATCATTTTTTACTTAACATTTTTTAGCTAAAATTTTTATTTTACCTTACAAATGTACAAAAAAAAATATCTCAATTAAAATTCCAGCAGGAAATTCCTGAAAATTCACACTGAAATTATTCCTAGTTTCAAGCCTTATACTGAATATTATCGCCAACCGCACGGGGTTGAGCAGAAAAGCGCCGTAGCAATTAACCTACGCTCTTTACGTAGCGGTCTACGAGTTGCGTAGCAATTAGTGCTACGTAGGAACGTAGACGCTACGTTACGTAATTATGGGCGTTAAGAACGATGCTCGGATGATAAGGTAAAATTGTTTAAATATTTTCGAAAAATTTGTATTTTAGAAAAAAAAAATGGATGACATTTTTAGGATTTCTGAGTCGTAGGGGCGAAGACTTGTGAAATAAAATATTTAATTTTCTGCATAAAAAAAAACTTGAAATATTTGAAATCTATAAATATTTCGTCTTTCTTAAAAAGGGCACAATTGAAAACCATGTTAAGCACTTTCAACTTTTCTAAGTCAAATAATTTCTAAAAGCTAAATTAGCTCAATAATTAAGACTAAATAATTAACAGAAAGGGAAATTTCAGCTGAAAATCTTGACTACAAAGTACATACGGACTAAACAATCCGTGAACTAATCTCCGTGGCGCTTAGTGCTACGGTGCTACGGCGTAGCTACTACGCCGTAGCCGTAGTCGTAGAGCGCTACGCTAAAGCCGTCACACACGATAATGTTAATATAATATTTATAGCATCTTGGAAAATATTTCATAATATCATCAGCCATATATTTTAATGAAGGTACATATTGTTTAAAAGCATACAAAATTACAGTAGAAGCTTAAAATTAATAGGGAAAAAACGATTTTCTACAGACAAGTAGAAAGTGATATTGGTACATACTATTATTTTATGTGCCCTCAATTTGAAATAGTGAGTAGACAAAGCTTTATATTAATTTTACTTTCTTGATATACATTGAAATGGATATAATATATGTTAGCAATCCGTTAGGATTCCGTAGGGCGGATGTCTACTAGGGCCATGGAGAAAGTATGAAAAGAATACTCGTAGTTCTAGAACGCAAAAGGCAACTGAAGGAACGCAGGGGTGGTTTTACACAGTAAAAGATCAACACGCGCTTTTGCTTTACCTTAGAGCAAGAGATCGCATTTAATGATTTTCCCCCTGAAAAAAAAACCTGATTGTCAAAGGAATGAAAAGATTGATTAAAATATGCTAATATGCTTATTCATCTGTATGTGATAGATTTCGTTTTTTGTTTTTAAATAAAATACTATAGTCTCTTCATCGTGTGTGACGGCCTTTAGTGCTACGGTGCTACGGCGTAGCAGCTACGCCGTAGCGCGCTATGCTAATCACATAACGTTACGTAGCGCTACGTTAATTGCGCTAGATTTTCTTGAACAGTGAAATTGTTACATGCCGTTTAGTTATTTTATTTTTGAGGCTACATTTGACACTGTAGTGAGAATTTGATGTGGTTTTGTTGAAAATTGTTGTAATTTCGATAAATATCTTTCAATTTTGTAATTTCAGTGAGTTTAGTTGATTTAACCGGATATCTGTTTTTATGACTTATTTTTCTTACAAGGGAAATAATACAGAAGGCCAGTTATTACTCCAAATATTTCGTAACACTTTGTTTTAATATGATAAAATAAAAAAAAAATAACTGTCTAAAGTTATCAAAAAATAAATGGCCCATTTTGACAATTGTATTTTAACTACCTAACGACTTGTCCGGTGTAGTATAACTACTATTAAAATAGCTACTACTTCACCGGACTCCTAGTTAATATTATATTGTTTCTTTCAGTTCCGTTCCAAGTTACATTCTATTTCTCAAATGTTAAAACAAGGCTTTTATTCTTAATGAGTTTAGTTGTTGGAAGTTGTGAAAAAAAAAACACTTATACTTTGCTTTTAAAGCAGTTTTCACATCTATTTAAGAACGAACTGGTAATTCCAACCGCTTAAAAATTAAAAGGTCTGTGTAATTATCGAAGCACATTCTCTAAAAAAAGGCACTCTTGTATCCTTACGCACTTAACATTTAACAGCAGGCTCATTTAACCATCATGTAATTACCTAACCGTCTGCTTAACTCACGGGCAGGTCCAACTTAACGACAGCATTAACTTGACCTGACGCAGTTAGGCCCAACATTAGGCTATGTCTAGGTACACAGTTAAATGCACAGTGTCGATACATGATAAAAGTGTATGTGGCGATAATTTAAAAAAATGCTGGTTTTCCATTTGATACAGTGTTTTTGATGTTGACGGATGGATTGTGTGAGGAGTGATAAGAAAGAAAAGGTAATTAGTAATTGTGTGACGAGTGACAGGACAGAATGGACGAAAAAAAATAAAATTAAAATATATATGTCTTCCCGTCCGAATATAATTTGTCTTTAAGGCTAGAATGAAAAGGCTCTTATAAACTAGTGCGCCTCACCATCAAAGATTTCATCGCTACTTACCATCAGGTGGGATCGCAGTCAAGCACTAGTTTATAATTATCAATAAAAAAATATATATCTATTATTTATTTATTGTGCATGTGTTATCTTTTTTAAGCCTAAGGGTAACTGGTAGAGAATGCGTTGTAGCGATAAGTCCGCCTGTATACCACTACTGTACAAGTAGTTTAAATAAATAATTAATTTCCGACTCAAAGAATAAAATTGAAAAATATATTTGTCTTTTCTCAACGTATGGACAGGTTCTAACTTCACGACAGCGCTACCCACAATCTGGCGCAGTTAGATCCAACATTAGGTGCTGCCTAGCGCGGCACTTGAGTGCAGACGCACTTAGCTTACGATTGACGATCAAAGAATTGTATTTGGCAGGCTTGCGATAGGTTTCACAGTTTGAATTTGGTATTTTTGAGTAGAAAATCGAGTTGGTAATATAATGGTGTAAAGAGTTTTAAGGAAAAAAGTTGCTCTAAAATAGGTATTTTTTTTTTATTTCATACAGGCCTTAACACAAAAAACGGGCACTTATAAAACGTCAGAAATTAGTGCCTGGTTCCAATTAATCGTTGTTATCTCTTCTTAAAACACTGTTAAAATGGTATTTTTACAATATGTCCGTATCTTTTATATATTGTAAAAAAGAGAGAGAAAAGTCAGAAACAACAAAATAATTATCATATTAATATTATTGCAGGACCTAACTTAAAGGCCATTTGTCGAATTTAGGTCCAACATTAGGCGGTGCCTAGGCAGGTACTTCAGTGCAGAACCACTTAACTCATATTTGACGATAAAAGAATTATATTACGTAAGCTTAGGGTAGGATTTATGGGAGTGTAAATTAGGTTTATGGTTTGTGTTTGTCAGTTTATGTTTTAATGGGAAATTGAGTTTATAATGATGTAACGTAAAGAAATGTTTGAGAAAAAATGTTGTTGAATTATTATAAATTTGAAAAATGTTACAAATTATTAAATCAAATATTTGCTTAAATCAGAAAGATGTTTTTCTTACAAACGTAAAAATTGAAATCTTAATCAAAGTCAAAAACTCATCGGAATTGCGGGAATTATTATGTTTCTGTGAAAAATTAAGACTGATACTAGAATGTGGGTTTTGTACTCAACAAAAAGGGAGAAGGTGGGTTAGGGGGTAAAAATAGCCTACGGCCTATTTTAAGATCTACCAAATATACACAAAAAAACATTAAAATCAGTTTAGCCAATTCAGAGGAGTTTGATTTTTTTGGGTGTTTTTGTCAAACACTGTGACACCAGATTTTTATATTAGATTTAGAGTTAATACAGCTTGCCCCGTAAATAACAAATAACCCTTTTCCTTAAATATTACAAACTTGCAAAATGGTAAAAAAACATACTTCATTCCCGTATCTTCATTACAGAACAATTCCATATAATCCATTCCTCAAAAAATGCCTTCAAAATCTTTCTTAAAATTTGAGCCGAAGCAAAATTGACGCGAAAAATTCCTCCTCCCATCTTTGACAGTTAAAGTGTTCACGAAATCTTGGTAGCGAGAAAATCTGCCGTATTTTCATAACAGCATTACGCTGGTAATAAAATTTTGGGGCTTGCCAATATCAGGGACACATAAATTGTCATTCGATAACACTGAAATTCTCCACCAAGATGTTGTAAAAAATAAATAAGTGAATTTGTTAGGTTATGCCCTATTAGCGGTCAGTCTTGTGTGAGATAGTTTATAGGTGTGTAGTTCTTCTGGATTACTGCTTCATATCTTTATTTAAGCGGAAAGACGTCCAGTGTTGGACATAGGAAGCGCGTCTTGCATACATCGGGTTTCTACGACCCTCATCAGGTCACCGGTCTATATATTGGGAGGCCTGTCAATGCTGCATCTTTCGGCCTGATCAACTATCTGTTTTGCGCCTAACGTCTATTACTGTGTTAGACGATTCTAAGTGCTATTTCAGTGACTTTGGTTCTTCTACGGGTGTTTTCAATCCTGATTGGATCACGCAAGGGAATTCCGAACATAGCCTTCTCCACAGCCCGTTGGATGACCTTTTGATTAGGTCCAGGATTACTAGTTATACTATAATAATAATTATTATTATTAAGCGTAATTAATCCTCTCTTTCATTAATTTCTTTTTATAAGGTTCACTCTTTTCTGTCATTAAGCATATTCCCAGCTAAAGGTCTTACCTGTAATGGATTCCTCCGAATATCTGAACCGTTATGTTTTCTAACTTTTCTGCTTCATTCTGATCGTAGATTAACAATCTTGTTACTATAAGTTTTCTAAAGAAAAGAAAGAAAATTGTTCCAGCCAAGTATTGATTTGTTAGATCAGATAGTACTGTTGTGACACACATTCGCAGATGTCCAATAGATAAGTATTGAAAGATTAGTTTTCTAAAGCAAGTCTCTTTTGCTTTGATAAAGTATATAAAGAGTAATATTACGCTTTCATCTCACAAAGTTTCAGTTATTATCAAAAGCCTTAGATAATACTATAAACCTAGATTTATTATATGCTTAGACAGACCCATTTTTATAACCCAGGCAATATATAAAATGTCTAAAAGACGTAAATCGCGCAAAATACTCCCAAATATTAACAACGTGTAAAGGGGTTAAAGCTAATCTTCAACAAATATGAAGAAATAACCCACATATCTTACCTGAACCATAAATATGATTCATAATTTAAATAACATAAATGTAACAGTGAGGGTTCGCAAAAACATTGAGACGTGTGGCCCCGTCAGCTTGGAATTTACGATGTGATTTTACTGCGCATCGTACGTTAGACTGCAGACCTATTGTAGCATTATTATTATTTCTACGTCTGACTTTAATATTATTTTTATGTCCTAATATGTCTTATTTGTTAAGACAGACGATACTCTAGTTTCAAGAAGAAAGTAGTTCTGCATTATTTTTTGTTATGTGATTTATGTTTTTACGATTATATCTTTTGGAGACTCATTTGACATATTTGGTGTAATTTAAGAACTATTTTACTAAGAATATCGTTTTATTTCATCGTTTTTTTTTCTTTTTGGTTTAGTGCCTGAATATCTAAGAAAAAAAAATTTTTGGATTTGTGCCCGTGAATAGCTGTAAGCTTGTCCACATGAGAATTATTACAGTCACTGTTAGAATGTTGTTTTGAAACAATTTATCTCAGTTTACCTATTATACTAGCGGCACGGCGTTCAGTTGATAAACTCATTTTACAAAATTTTTAGTGAGTAATTATCAAATGATTCCTTTCGGTCTGGGTGGAGCAGGAGAAAGTGTCAGACTTTTACTGATTAAAACCCACAGTGTTCCTTCTGTTGCCCTCTGCGTTCCAAGGTCACGGTGACTCTTTTGAATAATCTCACTAACTTGTTTATAAGCTTACTCGAGTAGTACAGACAAAGTGTAATCTGACTGAATAATCGTTTCTTAAAATGCATTTTTTAGTATCACGTTAAAGTGAAAATTAAACCATTTTTTTGAAACTGAGCTCTCAATATTTCTTTTTTTTTCAGTTATTTTTTTATTGTTTCATATAAGCCTTTATGGGCACTCAAAAAACGTCAATAGAAACTCAGGGTCCTCTTTTTATAAACAAAATAATTTTTTACTATATCAAATTATAATATTAATCATTCAACCACTGCGCCAACTAACATGCCTTCGAATTCGGCAAAAAACAAGGCACACAGAAAGCATATAATGGCACGCACTCAAAAAGAAGTCAATTTAAAATACTGTATTTCACAGCACCAAAATAGATCCAATTCAATAGTCATCATCTCAATTTCACCCTTACCTTACACCTAATGGGCGCCATGTCACAGCGAACGAGCCAAGACTACAATCGCAAGAGCCCACACGCATTGTCAACCAACTTACACCCAATAAAATATTTTTACAAGTCATCCCCCAATCGTGTGGGAAGGCTCTGTGTAATAAAATCGCGAGGGTAATGCCTTTGGCCTCAGAGGGCCGTAAATTACCTCCGAACATGGCCCTCTGTCATGATTGTCTTACACTACAAAATATTGGTTACTATTTCTTTGCGCTTCGTTAGCAGTTCTAGTTTTGATAATAAATTAGGGGGCTTGGAAGAGGGGGGGAATGCGGATGTTTTTGTAAGTGTGTATCTTTTTAGTTGAGATGTTGTTGCTTTTTTTGGGATTGGCGTAAGTGCTTTTTTTGTATTTTTTATCTGATTTGGTTTATTTTCCAATTTGTAAAATGTGATTTATGTATTTCTTTTTATAATTTTTTTGTTTCAATGCAATTTAATAATGACTTTATGCACGTATTGGTGTCAACTATTAGTGCAGAGAGTACCTGTAATAAAGGTCAAAAACCCCTGAAATAATATATAGTGAATACTAGCTTCTGCAAGCGACTTCGTCCGCATGATAATAGGTTTTTCCATAGAAACTTTGGACCCTGTTTCAATTTTGGAAAATTCTCTCTTGGTGCTCCCTATATCTTAAAAGGAAATAATGTTTCATGCTCCTAGACCAAGTAGTTTCAGCTGTGCGTCGATATATCGGTCAGCCAGTCATCATCATTATCATTTTAGCCGATACACGTCCACTGTTGGACATAGGCCTCCCCCAAGCGTCGCCACATCGAACGTTCCTGTGCGTCCCGCATCCATCGGTTTCCTGCTACCTTCACCAGGTCATCGGTTCACCTTGTAGGAGGCCTTCTAACACTGCGTCTTCCGGTACGCGGTCGCCACTCCAAAACCTTTCGGCCCCAACGGCCATCTATTCTGTGAGCGTCAGCTAGTATCTTCTATTAACTCTTTGAATGTCGTAATTAGAGACACAATAGAAGAACAATTACCTTATGTCGGACAGTGTAACTTAAGACATTCGAAAGGTTAAATAGGTATTTATACAGAATTTTTTTTTTTTTTGTGAGAACCATGCTAACACTGTAGAAAAAGATAATGTTTTTCTAAAACCAAACTGGTTCTTGGTGTCTTATATAATTTTGGATCAATGAAACGACGGAGAATTATAATAATGTTTCTGAAACTGTTTCGGTGACACAATAAATCTCAGTAACAAAGCTAAAGTGGAGGCACTCACGAGCCACTTGGATATCTTCTATTTGTCTCAAGTAATAAGATGTAAAATGTCTTTGTCGCAATGTCGCAATGTCAGACGTAGAAGTCATGATAAGGTTATATTTATAATGAACTTGCTTTTACCCCCGGCTTCGCTCTGACATAATCCTGCTGACACCGTATATTTTCGGGAATATTTTCATTTTTTATTTAGTGTTAATTACGAAGGATTTATGTCCAATAAAATTAATTAAAATAGTAGTCAGTCACAGGGTTTTAGTTATCGGGTCAAATTTAAAGAGGGTTTAGAGGATTCGAAAAATAGAGCAAATAACGTTCCCTGGTCACGATTTTATGATTTCGATACGATTTTTTTGTTGAAAAATAGTAGCTCGAAATTTCGTTACTTTTTTTGTATTGGGATTAGTGCTTCTGAATATGACCTACATTTTATGATTAAAATATTACCTCTTTTTTATTTTCGTTTGGATAAACATTCTAGAGCTTCATGTTTTTATATTTAACACATGTGTTATTTGTTATTTTAGATTAAGATTTCACGCTTTCTTCTTAGAATGTTACACACTATTGTCTACATTTCTTTTATTCTCTCATTTCACACGTCTGCTAGAACGAATTTCTGTGGAAATTACTAGAACGTTTGCAATAACGTCTATTATGTATTATCTTTTTCTGTTTTCTTGCGATGCCATTAAAAAACATAACTTGTAGGTTTGCAACTTAATTCTTCTACCGTAAAAAGTTGTGAGATCCTTACTCGTAATACCAAGTTGGTTAATTTATTCAGTCCGTACTTGTGACTTGGCAATCAGACTAAAAAATCTAATTTAATATAATACGTATTACTTGTGCAATTATTATTTATAGGGCAATCGCATATATATACATGCGATTGCCCTATAAATATTATTTACTCCATGATTAAGGGTCAGTCTTCCAAATCCTACTAAAATCGTCATCCACCAACATATTTTAAAAAGAGGTGTTTCAAAAATGAAACTGTAAACATCACCACAAAAATGCGAACGGAAACTGAAAAATTTAGCTTTACGAGCCTGTCAGACACATGCCTATTCCGGCTTTGCTTTAGTGCTGTGCTCTAAACAAGATTTCAAAGGTGGAAAGGTGAATTTTAAAACTTTACAGCACTACATGCACTATTATTTCAATGAGTGAAGCCGTGCATTTTACAAAAGAATGTTATTTTTCAGAATAATTTTAGCACAAATTGTAAGAGTATAAAAAATTGAGTAAGACCATATCAAAAAGTAACAAACAGTGTACCTGCAGTTACATATTATAAGATAAACTTCCCCCACGGCGTTTGTCTGTTCGTATGAACGTGATTAACAAAAAAAAAAGGAATACTGAATAGATTTTAAACAGATTTCACCAATAGACTGAGTGATTCATGAGGAAGGTTTGGATGCATAACACATGCATACTATAATAAAGAAAAGTCGAGAATTTCGATGAATTTTAACACTTGTATGAAGATGGAGCAGTTTGCTAGTGGTCGGATAAAAACATGATGTCTAAAACCAAGATTTTCAATGTTAGACAATGGTGCCGGCATACTGTATACGTTAGACATATTGACACAGGTTCAATATGATAAAATGCACATAATATAGGAGTATACTGCGATGTTTGAGTAGATAGGTGCACTTCCACTGTCGTGTCGCACGCTACGTGGTGACCTTCGGGAAATAGACTGCATTCACATACCTGAGCTATTTTTGGGGCGAATGTGACAGATATTACTGTCCCCGCACACGGGCCACAATAAAACGCCGCTTCAAGCTTCTTTTTGAGGAGGCCTTTTTTTGTGGCTCATGTGCGGCGGTGCTGTCACTGCTTGAAGTGGCTTCAAGCTTCTCCGAACACAAGGTGTTGCGTTTTTTGCGGCAACGTCTAGTTTTTTTTTGTGGCCGCTTCTAGCGCCACAACAAAAAACTAAAGTTTTTTGAGGCCCCTGTGCGGGGACACTTAGAAGCTTTGTTTGGTATTTTGTATCAGTCAACTTCAGTCAAAAAAAAAAAATGTCGTCTCCCAGATTGCATAATATGCAACGCTGTCAAATGGTGCGACAACATCCTAATGTCCCATGTCGAATGTAAAATGTTGGGGGACAAGTTGCGGGACACTAGTAACTTTGCAGCGTCACGAAGTGTTGGTGTTGCTCATCTTGGGGGACATTTCATCCTCTAGTGTATCTAAAAGCTTTATGATTAGGTTATTATTATGATTTAGGTCGTTTATTCAGATATATGTACACACAAATTATATTTATAAATATTCAATAAAAAACATTTAAAAATATAAAAAATAGTAGCCCACCGGTATCGGGAACAGGGTCCAAGCTATAGGTCAGGGCTCCAGAGAAAGGAACCTCCTGACTATACGAGCCGTGTCCAGCGATACTGCTTTCTGAATCAAGCCCTTGATCCAGTCGCCTAACGAGAGGCTCCTAAGATGTTGGTCGACGCTCTTGGCTATTAAGCCATGGGCTGAAACAACTATCGGTACAATAATGGCTGATTAAGGTTATTATTATGATTAGGTTATTATACGTATTGTAAGTTATTGGACGTGTGGTAACAGCATTATGCTGAGCTTTCGGCCGTTTTGAGCGGACAAGGAACATATTTTTTTATCATGGAAAATGTTTGTAATCTGTTATATGTTATTTCCCCAAATAAAATTATTATCTTTCTTTCTACTTATATTAATAAAATATGTTATTAGTCTATGCTAAAATAATATACCAATTATTTAAGCGTTATACGTGTAAGTAAGAGAACTCCTAACAAAATAATTATGACAAGAACCAAAGTAACTTTGAGAGGACTTAACTAATAGTTTCGAAATTTACGCTTGATGGAAAATTTACTGCCAGCTTTTTTGGTGTCAAGGCAAGCACGTTCTAGAGTTTTACGGCAGAGCAAAATTAATAGTGACAGTTAAATCGATGGCCAATCTTGACCATACTTTTATAGATAGTTTACCAATCCCAACACATATATAGAGTCTGTCTAATAAGTCAGTCAACTTGGGTAATTATTAAGGTAAAATTAAATTTGTTGATTGTTGAACCAGCGTTCAACAATCAACAAATTTCATTTGATTATTGAGCCAGCGTTGACTACATCAGGTAGTCAACGCTGGTTCAATAATCAAGGTTGATTAAGATATACTAATCATTGTTCACTAATAAAATAACCTTATAAAAAGTATCGAACATAAGTATTTTTTAAATAATTAAATATTATACAAAATTCCCAAGTCGGTTGACTTCTTAGACAAACTATACTTTCTGTAATTCCAGCTTAATTTTCATTTCCAGGTTACGGGTTTAATTGAAAGAGTCATAGCGGCATTTTATGAGTTCTCCCGCTCTGGCTGGAGTGGGAAGGAGTATCAGACTTTTACTGACTAAAACCCAAAAGATTTAACTTACAGTAACTCTTTCGAACAATTCGCAGCTCTGGCAGATATCGACCCTAACTTGCCGCGTCAATTCTGCTGATATGTCTTTGACGCGCGTGTTGAACACAACTTGCTGCCGACACAAGTATGATTGTCTGTCGGCAAGGGAGCACACATGGTAACTGAAGGAACGCGGGTGGGTTTTAGTTATGTATGACCTATTTGGCGCAGCTGTGAGACACATTGCTGTTACTGTTTTTATGTTTATCGCATCCGGCGGTTAATTTTTTTACCAAAACAAGCCACGCCATCTAGTGACAACCAGAAGAACTGTTTCATTTTTCAATACTCGTTTGTACATGGTGTGCGAAATCAACATGTTCTGTCTTTCTCGCTTCAATGAAGCGAGAGGAATTATTTGGTGACTAGCTTCCGTCATCGGTTCCGCTCACGTGAAAATAGATTTCTCCATGCAAACTTTGGGCTTTCATCAATTTTGGAAAATCCTCTCATAATTATCGCCTACGTCATAAAAGAAAGCCATGTGCTAATTTTAATATTCCTAGTCCCAATAGTTTCAGCTAAGTGTTGATTTGTTAATCAGACGATTTTTCCTTATATACACGGTGTTTTTGACATTGACACACAATCGGATACCTCGGATCCAGTACATAATTGAGCCCCCCAGTGGTAGAATTTCTTGTCGGCGTTTTCATAATTAAAAAAAAAAAAACATCTGTACGTCTTTACAATCGCTCCTTCGCGTACAGTTGTCTACAACGCACTGGTGTGGGTGAGTGAGTGAATACACAGATTGCATCCTCCTAACTCGTTCGAGATTTATCTACCCACACTGTTTTATTTATTTTTTATTTTTTTCTCTCTCTTGTTACGGTTTTGTTTATATATCTATTATTTATTTTCACACTTAAACAAACACTATCCTATACAATTTCGCTTTTATAGCTTTCTATTTTTTCCCTTCTTTTTTAGGTTTATGTGTAAACCATATATACATATTATTTAAGTACTCATCACTGATTTTATATTAAACTCTAATACCAGTTTTATGTCCGTTGCGGCACAACCCCAGGTTCAGTTGAAAACCAGCGTAAGGCTTTATTTGTCTGGCTCTTCATGCTGAACTGGGTCTATTTTGGTGCAGCCATGAGGCACACAACAACTGTATTTATATATATTTTTTATGTTTTGCCTCTTTTATTTTTGATACGTAATATATTGTATATTTTGTGTTTGCGCCTTGTGCTGTAAGTACCATATAAATTATTTTTCTTTATTTCTTTCTTTAAATTTTAACTGTGTTAAATCGTTATTCCAGGGAGTTCAGAATCATGTACTAGATCCATGGTATTCGTTTGTGCGTCGATGACGAATCAAAGACATGTTGTACAGATTTCCCACTTCAAAAAAAGCACAAGTTTCATACTTCACTGAAAACTACGCATGTTATTCTACAAAGAACGGCCATCAAATCACGACGTGGCTCATATTTTACATTAGACGCCGTCAGACTGCCACGCAGCTCCTACCTACATATAATAATAAAATCATCCTGATACTCCCATAATAAAAACGGTTCTTGTCGTAGCGTACGGAATTAAATTACTGTCACAACTCCTTTTACCAGAGAGTATGATATTAAATTAAATTGACATATAAAGGCCACTGGAAGCGTAATGTAAGAGGCACTCATGAGATTGATGAGAATAGCTATCGAAGCTCCGTCAATGCGTTTTGGTGGCTTTTTAATCGGGGATTTTGGATGATTTTGTTTCTATATTACTATAATAAATGATCTGAATAAATGATCCTGATAATAGTATGTTCAGAACCAATTTTAGCTATTTTAAAATAAGTATTTTTGTACGATAAATAATTCTTGTAAGAAAGGAATCTATTTCGATAAATTCTTGATGAATCATTTGTGTCTGTAGCGTGTTTGTGGTTGCGTGTGTACCTATGTCTCAAGTGTAGTCGAATCCTATGCTGTTAGCCTACAATTAGGATAACAAACTAAAAAAACCACAGAAGACAATTTAAGTAAAAATATCAGTGTCAATTATGATTATGTTATACATTGTGTAACTTATTTTATCAACGCTGCTCTCAAAATGGTGAAGAAAAACATGGTGTAGAAACCGGCATGTCCTAGAACCAAAAATTCTAAAACATTTGATATCTACCAACCTGCACTGGTCTCGTGTGGTGGGCTACGACCCATTCCCTCTCCTAGAGAGGAGGCCTGAGTCCCAGCAGTGGGAACATTGTAAGGCTCATTATGCTACATGAGTGCGTGGTCTGCGCTCCCACACGGCCCTCACCTGCAAATAAATCAATGTACCAGTTTTACCAGTCAGTAGTTACACTTGTGGCCATACGATAACTACATAACAGATTGTTACTTAATTTTCTAATTTGAGTGTATAAAGGTGTGCATTATTCCAGTTATATGTATGCCCAATCACTTAGCAATCTGTTTTATTTTAATAAATAATAATCTAAGGCGTTGGCAGATTTTCAGTTGGCAGATCTTTAGATGAGATGTGCACCCATTGGTGCAATTTTCACTTCTTGACTGATTTCATTCGCTAGATCTCTATTTTTCTTAAGGGCACCAAGCTCATTTATATGTTGGTCCAATCTTATTTGACAATTCTTGCTGTTTGACCCAATTTTTTTTTTCACTGTTTTGATGATTGCATTTTGGAAGTATTGACTTATTGTCTCAGTTAGTTTTAGTGTGTAATTATTCATATTTTTATTATTGACAGGCTCACGTTTGATCACTATCACCTAACCTAACCTAACATTGATTAGACATACATGTATCTTTGTTACAATGAAAGAAAAAGTCTAAAAATATTTTCAGTAACAAGTATTTTAAATTTAAAGGTACGAGTACTCTACTCGGTTACTGTTATCACTCAGTCCCACTACTCTACATTCAGGAAAGTACTGTTAAATGAAATGCTGAAAAGCCTTATAAAGTGAACATTTCGATTTAGATCTATCTTTCAAGCAAGAATGATTAGCGAGCGAGTCGGTATTGGCACCACCCCACAGTCTTATACTGGCAAATAGACAAATATATACCTTTTTAAAAGAACGCATTACTTGCGTAAATACGCCTTTTATTTATTTGTCTTTTTCGCAACAGAGACCGTTATGTCACTGTGACTAGCGCCGTTTCAGACACTTTGGATACATTCCAAATGTTGCCACCATCCATTTTATATTGAGCCCACAGATCGCGTTGATTATCGAAATCGTCGAACAATTTATACTGATTAAGATATGGGTAGAGTTCAGAGTATATTGGTTGGGGTTTAGATGCGTAAGGCGTGACGCATAGCCGGTTTCCTTTTTCGTAAATAAGGGTTGCATGATGTTGAGATAAAAGCTTTTGTTTGTTAGTATCGAATTTTGCTTTTCCTTTGTTGTAATTAAGATTAAAAATACAGTGATTTAGGCACAGGGAGTAAAAATATTGTGCATAAGTCTCAAGTCCATTCCCCTTCCTGAATCAGGTTTGTTTATGAGCATTTGGGGTGAAAATAAATACGTCTGTAGCGACATCTATGCCGCCACATAAGAACTACGAAGAAAGTACGAAATCCTGCATCGCGCAATCAAAGTTCTCCGCGCGATTTGAACATATACGACAGCCCGAAATCATCTATCGGGCAGTCGCCCTCCCTTTTCAATGGAGGCATGTGGGACTTTACTCTCTGTTCCGCATACCTCCAAACTGGTGACCCTCGACCAAGAACGTCAGCGCAGCCTTCGTGCAGCTACTACTTCGTGACGTCATCATCACTTCCTTAAGCTTTCGAGCAGCGAGCCATACAGCCAGCACCCACGGCTATAGAGGGTATCCTGACCACCAGCATGCCTACCTGGTCATACCTGGTCATCACCTTCAGCCTCATCAGCGACCTTGGCTTGGCACACCGCACCTTCGGCCAGTCACATGAAGAGCCATGAAGAACCTCTCCTGGTCGACGCCAATAGTCAAGCTCTACGTCGCACAAGCACCGCTCCGACTCACTGGAGCCAGCAGCACTACTCCGACTCACTGGAGCCTGCAGCATCGTCCCGACTCACTGGGACAGCACCACCCCGACTCACTGGGGCATCATCCCGACTCACTGGGATAGCACCACCCCGACTCACTGGGGCATCATCCCGACTCACTGGGACATCATCAACCCGACTCACTGGGGCATCATCCCGACTCACTGGGATACCAACACTCCGACTCACTGGGGCATCATCCCGACTCACTGGGATACCAACACCCCGACTCACTGGGGCATCACCGCAGACAGTTCCGACTCACCGAGAACTATGCGGCATCGGTTCCGACCCACTGGAACCAACCAACGCTGACCTGGCACGCATCAAGAACCATCGATCTCCGATCTCCGGAGGGGAGTGATGTAGCGACATCTATGGCGCCACATAAGAACTACGAAGAAAGTACGAAATCCTGCATCGCGCAATCAAAGTTCTCCGCGCGATTTGAACATATACGACAGCCCGAAATCATATATCGGGCAGTCGCCCACCAGACCATAACACCTGTCTGGTCGGAGGATCCTCCCTTTTCAACGGAGGTATCTGGGACTTTACTCTCTGTTCCGCATACCTCCAAACGTCTGAGTTCTTATTTGATCGCAATTAATTAGAAATGGAGTTTATAATTTACTCCTTCATTGGTTTTGTGGCGTTCGTTGGGTTCCCATCAAATTGGTTGAGCTGAATGGTGCTTACTCATGAATCATATTCATGAACAGGTGCCGTCAATTGACGCCAAATAAGCCATTTATTTAATTATTTATTCTTTGGTATTTTTTTTTTATTCTGGACGTTTTTTACGTGCACGTTTTTTTACATCGTTCTCATAATATACTATGTATAATTTCAACATGCAAAAATAATAATAATACAAAGCATAGGGAAATCGCTCGCTAGCGTGGTATCACGAATGTGCTTGATTGGAATTAAGGGTTCTGTTAAAAAAAAAAATATATAACACCGCTTTACATGTATCACTAATATATCTCCCCTTACCCTACATACCTATAGACGAATGGTTTAAACTTTTCATTACGTAGTTGAAATTTTTTTTTTCATCTTCATGTAGACTTCGACCGACACCGCTTTTCGCAAGCAATATCTTCTTTTATATTCCACGAATCCTACAAATATCTAGGACTCCTTGACATTTCAAAACACAGAGTCCTCAAACAACTCACACAGAACAGAACACAAGCAAAAAACATTTGACACAGTTAGCTCAAAGAGACGAGAGTACGCAGAAATACGATTAAATAAACCTACTACAAAAGATTTAATATTAAGAAAGTTCTAGCGTTTAAATATAGGAACGAATATTATTTGTCCATGGTCCACAATACAAAGTGAAAGAGTGAAGCAACTAAGTCTATTATTTGTGGTACAAAGACGACCTCTTTGGTAGAATGAGGAAATACTTGTTTATATTACGTGTACTGCAACTGATGGCTGACGGACAGTTGGAGACAGAGCTGAGTCTTAAACGATTGCGAATTTGATGCTATCATTTTAAAAGTGTTATTAGACATTTTTTATCGAACGATTCTTCTTCTATTCCTTTTTACTTTTTGAATTGGTACGTGATTAGACTGTCTCATATTGTGCCGACTTAATAAGTAGATGAGAAGTAAGTTACCTGTCGGTTTTTTTCATCGTTTAAGTTTGGGGAGTGTGCATTGGATTTGCATAGTTTAATACCGCAAAAACCGTACCATCATCGGACCACAAAGTCATGATGATGTATCACTACATGGTGGATATTCGACCCATATGCACTCCGCTTTGGGAACACTTTCATTATTTTTCATTTCGTCCAAGTCTGTATTTCTTGATGAGTAAGTAATCAGAGAATAGATTACTTCTAGGTGATTGTTTTACATCGTCAACCGCATCATCGCTTGCCATTAGATGAGATTTGTTGTTTTTTTTTTTGTTTTATAATAACTCTAGATAAGAAGTATCTTGAATATTTGAAGTAGTCAAGACATACTTCTTCTTCTATCTTACACGCAGGTCCTGTCGTTCGTGATAACTTGGATAATAATATATTGTATAGAAGCTACTGGGAAGCAGCTGGGAAGCTGTTAGGAACATAGTTTTTATTTATTACCATTATCTGGTTCCCCAATCCTTTCAAGTCCATTTTGAGTTTTATGCGTCTGATTTAGGCTCAGTTCTGCTCAGATTAAACTATAACCTCTCATCTCATCTCCAAACTTAGATAAACAATCCTCTACCATCAACCCCTAACCTTCACTCTCACGCATCGCAGCGCTTAACTGAAAATATTCGACAGTCCCGAATGTTTATTATTTATTCACCGGCAAGATAATCAAAGAAGTCAATCAACGGGTACGTAGTCGTCATTGGAGCGTGCCCGCGGGGAAACAAACGAATTGATTAATCACCCAGGGTCGGCTGTGTAATCAGTGCGTATTTGTGCTTCTGCACCGATGGCGGCGCATGGTTGATTGAAATACGAGCTTCTTAGACGGTAAGGTATTCATAGCTATGTGTGACAGATTCGTGCTGTCAGCCTTTTGATGCTAGGGGCCTTGCAGTGGCGTGTTTAAATGTAAAGCATGCAAGTAAGAAAGAGATACACACACAGAGACAAAACACAGACAGATATAGACACAGAGACACGGACAGATGTAAACATAGACAGAGATAGATAAACATATCCATAGACACGGAGATAGTTCAGATTATGTCGTCAAATGGAACGCGTTAAAAGCTCTTGTTTAGGAATGAGTTTTTGATCTACAAGGTGTAATTTGAAATTGCAATAATTGAAAACGGCTTTAATGGTTATTGTCTATGAGTTCCTCATTGAACAGCACTGGTCTCGTGCAACAGAATTGTTCGAAAGAGATACAGCAGAATACAGGAGCTTTTTGTTTTAAACTAGCTTTTCCCGCGGTTTAGCGGTCATAAAATATAGCGTAAGTCACTCAAGAATAAAGCAGCTTTCTATCTGTAAAAATATTTGAGCAATCGGACCAGTCCTTTCAGAAATTACCTTTTACAAACAAAAAACTCTTCAAACAATTTAACCATATTTTAGCTTGCCTCTCCCTCTCCATCCATCTACATATATACTCAGATCTCTTTATTCCCTGTTTTAACAAAAAAAAAACGATTTTTACACACAGATAATCTAACAAAGATTCAAAACTTCAATCCGCTCTAAAAGATAAAGAGTAGACTCTTAATTCAAAATAAGATCTCAAGTACTGCCTATAAGCGTAACTTTGTTAGATCAGAGCTGTTTGATCAAACCTTTTGTTCAATAAAAAAGGCCTCCAAAGTTAACCTAGACAGTGTTCTGAAACCTTTTAAATTGCCTCAAGGGGTCCAGGGAAGTCTTTGAGAGGAGGCTGATAATGTCTCCAGGCGATCCTCTGACAACCTTGATCCCTGCTTTAATGAGAAGGTAATCATTTGAGAATAACGGTTAGTCTGATGGTTGAATATAAGTTTTTGTTTTTTCGGTTTTAGTGTTAGTCTAATTTTTTAAGCGGAATTTTTTACGGGCGGTTATATTATTACAAGTTTTTATTTAGTTTCACCTGTCCCGATGTTTGTCTGTAATCAAATCTCGCAAATTAAATTTTATCCACTTCCCGGTTATCGATTGAGCTGAAATTTTGCATGCTTATGTAAATTAGACGATAATGCAAAATTATTATGACATGGAGCTTATCTGATGATGGAACTAGAAGGTGGCTATAGGAGTTTAGTGGTTAAACAACACAACCCATCGAGTTTGGGCTCGTATGATTCGTCTTTACGAGTATTAATTATATAAGTATTATACCGTGCTATAAAAGGTTGCTATAAAAAAAAAAATATTTTTATTAAAAACTTGTTTTCTGAAATACTTTTAAGACATTTGAATGATTAATAGATTTTAATAGTTATGGTCCGATTCTTATGCGAGCGGCTCCAACTTATGAGTTGTACGTCGTGGGTTCAAACCCATACAAGTTCTTTACTTTGTGTATTTTATTTTACTACTACTGCTCTTAACGTTGAAAGAAAACACCGGTATGTCCTAGAAGAAAAAACTCGAAGTTAGCCAATAAAGTGATTTTTAAATTTTAGAAAGTTATAATCACAGCACAACACTGTGCAGGTTTCCACACAAGCCTGCCTGACAGGTATAACTATGCAGAAAAACCTGACAGGTACACCCTAGCATGTATGGCTACCTTTATCCTATTACTGCGGTACTACCTGCTCAAGGCTTGGCCCGTGTGTACTTCGTAAATGATGCCAAGAGAACGCATTCTTGAGATAAATCTATAATTCTTTCTCCAAGCCCAAATCATAGCATAGTCGGTCTTATAATGTTCCCACTGTTGAGACTCAGGCCTCCTCTCTAGGCGAGGGAATGGACCGTAATCCATCAAGCGGGCCTAGTGCGGGTTGGTGGATGTCACATGTCTTTGAATCTTTGGTTCTAGGACTTGCCGGTTTCCTCACGATGTTTTCCTTCACCGTTTTGAGAGCAGTGGTGATGAAATAAATTACACAAAGTAATGCGTCTGGCTGGATTTGAACCTGCGATTTACAATTCGTTTGTCGGGGCTGTTACCACTCGGCCACCACTGCTTTCAAAGCCTAAATTAGCCTTCATGCAAAAAAAAGGTAAATGCGTGATAACTAAGCTTTTTTTGAGATGGGAAATCATTCAATAACATTTCCCGCTTTTATATGGAGCGAGAAAGCGTGTTTACAGACTAAAACCACCTGTGTTCCTTAAGTTGCTGTTTGCGTTCCAAGACCATGCTATCCTTTTTAGAACTTTGCCGTATATGTGCGGTTGATATCAGTAATTTTGTATTACTAGTTTGTTCTAGCTTAGAAAATCTGGATTTATTTCTGTCCGGCCCTAAAAAAGGGTTGGTAGCCTGTCAGACGCCATTAGACCCAAAACTGACCCTCAACCTAAATCTTGAATAAAATAAAGTACCTACCGTTGTTTATCTGTACAGGTTTACTGTACTTTGTTTAGTAAGTTAGTCTCTTTACATGGGTCTTCAAAATAGTCTGAGAATTGATGTACCCCTGTTTCTTGAGCTAGGTACACTTTATGAACTCCTGTTTCTTGAGCTTGGTTCACTATATGAACTCCTATTTATTGACCTAAGTTCACTTAATTAAACAATGTTTATTGAGTTACGTTCGACGAACCTCTGTTTCTTGAGCTATGTTCATATTATGAACCCCTGTTTCCTGATCTATGTTCACTTTATGAATCTCTGTTTTTTAAGCTATGTTCACTTTATGAACCCCTGTTTCTTGAGCTATGTTCACTTTATGAACCCGTTTCTTGAGCTATATTCACTTTATGAACCCTTGTTTCTTGATGTAAGTTTACTTTATGAACCCCTGTTTCTTCAGCTAGGTTCACTTTATGAACCTCTGCTTTTTAAGCTATGTTCACTTTATGAACCCCTGTTTCTTGAGCTATGTTCACTTTATGAACCCCTGGTTCTTGAGCTATGTTCACTTTATGAACCCCTATTTCTTGAGCTAAGTTCGCTTCATAAACCCCTGTTTCTTGAGCTATGTTCATTTTAGGAACCCCTGTTTCTTGTGCTGCTAAGTTCACTTTATAAACCCCTGTTTCTTGAGCAAGGTTTACTTTATGAACTTCTGTTTCTCTAGCTACGTTTACTTTTAAAACTCCTGTTTCTACATTCATGTTGAACCCCCGCAAGAACCTATTCGAGCCAAGAAAATTCAAAAGTTGGCAACACCTTGTCCCGTGCCGATTTTTTGTTGAAGGATAGAACATTTTACAATATCTTTTTCTGCTCTGGATAGAGCGAGAACAAGTGTCAGACTTTTACTGATTTAAACCCACCTACATTCCTTCAGTTGTCTTATACGTTCCAGGGTCGAGATAACTCTTTCAAATAATCCTGCAGCTACCATGACTTTAGTTTTTTTTAATCGTACTAGAAATCACTTCTGTACCGTGGGTGTATTCACTAACATTTAAACCCCCATACACAAGATACCCAAACCCAAAACAACTATCTATAGGTAATTATAAATATTTATTTCATGCGAAAATCGAACCCACGACACACAGTGTAGCAGGCCATCGCTCAACGACTGCGCCAGTCGATGTTACAAAATTTAGTGGGCCATAATAAGAACCAGTTTGCTAAGAACAAAATTTTATTATCTTTATATTGAAAATGCCATTTCCTTTCACAACCGGCTACTCAAAAGAAATCTACGCTCCTATTCAGCCGAAAGTAACCTAAAAAGAAAATCTATACTTACTATTCAACCCAAAGTCTCACAAGATAGACTCAATCGCACAAACGTCAGACCAGAGCTACTGATAATCTAGACCTAGACAATTCTAGAGCAGTTCTACTAATGATTACTGACTGAATCGGTCGCTGGGTCTAGGGGGTCGCAGCGAGGCGGGGGGCGGGGGTCGTCCTACAAACACGGATTGAGATGACTGGGCCTGACGCCTGCGGCGCGAGCGCGGGGGCCAAGATAAGAGTGACGAGCGGTTGATGGGACGAAATAGGTTATTGGGGAATTGCACTGCTTTTGATCACGAATTGTGGAAAAAAAGTGGATAAAAACAATGTAGAAGCGGGTTAAGTGTGGTAGATAAATAAATGTAGGTAATATTTTTCATTGATGCATTTGAAAAAATCAGGAGCTTGCGAGATAACACGAAGTAATGATCGATGATGGACATGTAATTTTTAATTAGACAACCTTTGGTGACTGGTGATCGAAAAGAAACAAATATTAATATAGATCATATGAAGGAATTTGTGATGCTGTACCTCATTTTATTTTTTGAATAATTAATAATGAAAGTAATAATTAAATATGTAGATAAAACTGTAGATGCTCAAATATCATTTAAAATTACAAATAAAAATGCTTGCAGTGACTGGACAGCTCCATTGAGATCTGTGTGATTTTTTCCTCAAAAAGCCATCTCAGACCGTCTAATTGTCTGCATAGATTAATCTGCATAGTTCTCATATTATTGAATCACCACTGTGTTTGTTTCGGTGTTTCTTTTTGGGGTAGTCGACTAGGATTTAGTAAAGAAAAAAAGAGAAAGGAAGGGTTATAAAACCGTTTTATAAAATATTCATTTATCATTCTATTCTCTAATATTTTTGAGATTCAGTTTCATTTTATTAATTTGAGTAGGTAAATATTTATAATTGTAAGTGTGTTGTAATATTTATTGTTTATTAGTATATCAATTCTTGGAATCATCTCATCTCTTTCTATTATTGCACCTACCTCTGTTTTTCTCTGCACCACCCAAAAGTTGACTGGAAGAAAATGCCTAACGCATTAAGTCCGCCTCTGTACTTTTATATGCATGAAGTGTAAATAAATAAATAAATCTTCGGGACTCCTGACAATGAAAATTACGCCTTGATCCTTCAAAGCATAGTTTTCTTACACTTGAGTGAAAAAAAGGCAAATAGTAACTAAATCAATCACTAGACCCGTTGATCTCCTAACAATTTAGCCCTTATCATAGAACAATATTAACTCCTAGACTGGTTTGTTTTCACTTACTCAAGTTATAATCTCCGATCGGTCGGCGCACGTGCTCGCTCCACGCGCTTGTGTTGTACTCTGTGTGTCTATTTGCCTTCTAGGAGCGTCTGTAAACATGTGCTGGTAAATGTTTTGTTAATATACACTAGGTTTACTGCTTGTGATCAATTATTCATTTAGTCTTTGGGTAGGGTTCACCAATTTAAAGAGTTTTTTTTTAAAATTATTATTGATAGTCTCGCGTTTGACCACTATCTCACCTGATGGTTAGTGATGATGTGGCCGACGATGGAGCACGCTTGCCTAGAATTAACCAATTCACTCTCGACTTAAAGACCCCTAGGTTGTAGCTATCAGGAAACACAGACTCCGGCAGGGAATTCCACTCTTTAGCTGTACGCATAATGAATGTGTTTCCAAAACGCTTTGTACGAATGGGTTTAAGTTAATGTTAATGCATTTTTTTAAAATTAAAAGAGAGCACCAGGCGAAGTAGTTATATGTATATTGTTCGATTGCCCTCGTAGTAGAGAATGTTTTTTAAGTTAATTTTCTTCTACTACTGCTGGAGATCAAGAGTCAATAGGTTACTTTTAAGCAAGTGTGCTCCATCGTCAACCACATCGTCGGTTTCTATCAAGTGAGATAGCTGTCAAGCGCGAACTTATCAACATTAAAAAATTAACTACGTGGTCCAGTACCTCTTCAACATTGTATTACATTATGATTCTCTTGTTATCTCCAAATGGTTTTTATATATTCAATCTAGATATCACAAATAATGTTAAAGTTAAAACTGATTAACTTTTTGACAGTTAAACACTTTTTTAACACTTTATGTCCCAATCTACTCTATAATAATATAATAACATAAAGTTTTTTTTTTGTTTTTTTTTTTTTTTTTGTTTTGGGAGGTAATCTCTGAAAGTACAAGTCTGATTGCTAAAATTTTTTCACCGATAGAAAGCTGCTTTTTCCTGAGTGAGATAGGCAATATTTTGTGTACGCGGGCGAAACCGCGGGCATAAGCTATTTTATAATATAGCAATTCTGCATGTAGAAATAATGTTATTTTATTTTGGTCGCTTATCGCTCATCGCTTGCGCCGCTAAGCAGAGCGGTCTGCTCTCACTTGAGACGGCTTGATTATGTGGGGTCACGTGCGCCCGGATCACTGTGTGCGCTGATTATTATTACTATTTTTATATACACACTGTTTTATGTACTTCTAAGATGTTTCGGAAGATATTTTACTGTCGTTTAAGCGACTGATGTTGAAGGTTAGTTAGTGGAACAGTTGAACATGACAGTGCTGTGTTGATATTAAAGCTTGCAGCGATTTTCAAAGATGGGGTTATTTTTGACGAAATTTTATGTGGATTTGTTCTTTGGTAATTCCAATCATTATCGTTATCAGAATCATTTTACAAAAGCACTCAAACTAAGGCAAGAGTAAAAGTCTCCATAAAGTAGGGATGGACGATGCCTTGGTGGTATCGTCCATCCCAGAGGCTTACCAGAGACGAGGTGGCAAGATGACCTTATAGACGATTACCGCAACTAACTCTTTCGGTAATCGTCATCGTTCGAAGTGGTTCGAGAAAAGAATACCCGGTAGAAGTAAAAAAAAACAAGAAAAAAAAAACATCAATTTAGCACAAACACACATAAAATGAAGAAACAAATACTTATCTTGAAACTTTAACTAAAAAAAAACAATATCACTAATCCCCCACAGCTGTGCCAAAAAATTGCCTTTACCCAGCATGGCGTCTGTTTGGTTGCGCAACCAATTTGGTAGCGCGACCAGCTCGGACATGTGGCGACTCTGGTGTCTGTGTGGTGTCTAGTTTGGTAGCTTAGGACTATATTTCACCATGGCGGCTAAACTGGTCGCACTGCCATAGTATCCCGGTAAAATATAGCTTTTAGACTTTAGCATATCTGTTTGCTATCAAAATGTAAATAGAATTCTACAAGACTTTCCCCTTTTACTTCTCCAAGTCAAGTTGCTTTTGTTTTACATAAGTCAAAGTTGCGAGAAATTCAGACTAAGATATTTATCCTGAATCTAGATATTGCAAAATCTGAATGACGCTTTCGCGAATTTTCTCTCTTCTGTTTATAGAATTTAATCCTTGAGTCAAAGTTTATTTCTTTGTTCAATCTTTGCTGCTACATCTTACATCTTATATTTTCTAGTAAATAAAATTGTTTGATAAAGGTAGTCGGGTACAGTCGCGTACTGTGTTACCTGTATTTACCGGGTTGTTAGTGATAAAATTACAATAGTGAACATCATTACCTATATTTCTTTTTTTTTATAATGTTGGTAAGCGATGATGTGGCCGACGATAGAACACGCTTGCCTAGAAGCAATCTTTTCATTCTTAACTTAAATACCTCTAGGTTATAGCTATCAGGAAACACAGACTCCGGCAGGGAATTCCACTCCTTAGCTGTACGCATAATGAATGTGTTCCCAAAATGCTTTCCTTGTATCTTCTTCAGTGCATAGATGAGATATTATGTCAATTATATAATTCCTTTTTGTATTATTGATAGGCTCACGTTCAACCATCATCTCATCTAATGTTAAATAATAATGTGGCTGACAATGGAGCACGCTTTCGTTGAAGTAACCGATTTTACCTATATTATATAATGTTTTCTAAACAATATTTCCTTTTTTATGCACCTGCCATATTGCCACCACCCTAAGTTGACTGGTAGAAAATGCCCAAGGCATTTCAGGTCCTCTTTTGTACTTTTATGTAGGCACCCTAGGTTATACTTATCAGTACGTCATTTCAAGAAATATCAAAAAAATTAAAACAAGAAAGAAATTGGATTTAAAAACACAGGTTACAAAAACATTATGTAGGTATATACAAAACAATAACGAAGAAAAAAAAGTAATAACAAAGGTCCACGTCAGTATAAATTCTAGACTAATAGCGTCAATTACTGATTGATTAGTTTAGGTAAAAACTTGTAACCATTTAATAGTACAAGTACAACTTTTATAAAAAACATCAATATGTTTTTCATTATTATAATGGCGTTACAAGGACCTGGAATAACCTAATGTACTGTTCAAGTCCACAAAACATCACATATTATTATTTACAGGAAAGTTTCCGTTCGTTTCCACGCTTTCCTTTTTACGACTGAAGCTTTAGTCTCTTCCTACGACCCCCTCGAGAAATAATAAGGTTTTCTATTAACCGAACCACGCAGGTTTTGGAAATTGTAGTAAAATTATTATTGGTTTTGATGTCCATTCGGTATAAGCCAGAAAAACTATAAAAATGCTGTATTCCGGACGCAAGTAGGACTCTTGGGTTCGATTTCCTAGTCCAGCAAAATGAGCAAAATGTTGTTGTGTTTTTCTATTAGGAAATTCTTATATATATATGGATTGACGCATTGTTATTTATTTATTTATCTATTAACCTTTTGAATGTCTTATGTTACACAGTTCGACATAAGCAATTGTCTTTCTATTGTGTCTCTAATTACGGCATTCAAAGAGTTAATAAGGCACACCAAACATTTGTTCACAAAATAAGTTTCTCAATTGAGTATTCAGAGTATGGTTCCATGTAAACAAATCAATTAAAGACATGCACATCATTCACAGTGGTTGATTTAAATTACAAAATCACATATTTTAAATAAATTAAATTAAAATACTTGCATTGATTACATTAAATTATGGTTTATTGGTATAAGGGTCGCTCCCATAGTTGAATTACCCTGCATAAAATCTATCACACCTCAACCTCCTGTACCAAAATTAAAGCTTCCTTTTGTAAAGAAGTTTTGTAGAGGATCCTCGTACATATTTTAAATATTCTATCTATGGATATGGTTATTCAATTTGACCGGTGAGTATTGTGGTGTTTTAATCATATTAATATTATTAAGGCAAAACATTTGCTCTCCATCACGTTCAAACGGCTGTCGGATTTGGATAAAATTTGGCACACTGGACTGAACACTGGACATAGTGTATGGAATAGAACATAAGATGACTTTTTAATCTGAAAATATGTTTCAGCGGGCGAAGCCACTATTAAAACCTATTCTGGAATATACAACCCAGCTAGTGGTATCTCGTAGTCGTCATGTATTAACCCTTAGGAAGTGTGGTGATAAGTTAAAAAAAAAAATACTCCTGCATAAAAGTTATGCATGGTGGTTTATTTAATTTCACCTATCCCGATGTTTGTCTGTTATCTATATTATATATATAGGTATACCGGTCTATAAAAGCTTGCTATGAAAAAAATATTTTCATTAAACGCTTGTTTATCAGTAAAAAATGTATACTGTTATATTACACATACGATTATAATTATATATGCTTTACCCTAGTCCGTGCGTCACTGCGGGGTGCCAACTGAAAATCAGCGCTGGGTGTGTAACGCCCAGCAGATGCTGAGGTGGTCACCCTTTCGGTGCGGGCACGCTCGGCGTACTTTGTACTTTTATTCTTGTTTACTCTGTGTATGTAACCGTTGTGCTGTGTCTGTACCGAATAAAAGTATTTCTATTCTATTCTATTTATGTAAGAGAGCAAAAGTTAAAAACTTATATGCTGTCTAAAAATACATGCAAAAAATACAATTCTCCGAAAAACGCCAAAATTCATAAGTAATTCTATCTCCAACTGGAGAAGACGGTACCCGAGGTACCCATGTCAACGGTCAGACGGGTCAGGTACCAATATTGGGTAGATGTTGGTACCTCTCCGGTTCTCGGGTATTGATTCAATTGTGTGGAACGGCTTGATTGATTATATTATTAATCTAATTGGGTTCCAATTCGATGGTTCCGCGTGGAAAGCGTTTGTTTGATTTTGAACGTCGCATGATTTTATATGCGATATTGTGTGTTGCGAATTTTGGTCTATTGTTTTTGGTATCTTGTGGATTAAAATATTGAGTTTATAGGTAGGTATCATATGTGTGGTAGGTTCTATGGATAGGACAGAAATGACATTTGATCTTTTTGATGATTGTGTATATGAGTTTATGTGTTTGTCAATACATCCACGATACAGAAGTTGTTCCTATTGTGGATCAAAGCTTAAAAAAACACCAGTTCTCTGCTGAATCATGTTTTTTTTAATGTTGCAAGGCTCACGTTTGTCCACTATCTCGTCTGATGGTAAGCGATAATGTGATCGACGATGGAACACATTGTCCAGAAATAATTTTTCATTCTTAAGTTAAAAATCTCTAGTTTATAGGTATCTGGAAACATATATTGCGGCAGGGAATTCCACTTTTTAGCTGTACAGATAATTAATGTGTTTTCAAAACGGTTTTGTAGTATGTAGGACAGGGTTGGCGGAATTAAATTGTGCAACACCGATGCACACTACCCGAAATGTAAATAATAGAACATCAACAGCCACTTGGCGTCGATGATCAAGACTGTTCAAGAAATGTCAAAAACAGCACGCAATGTTTTCAAAATCCAGATCCCTATCCATTTACCTCGGCAACACTTTGATCCATCACACCAGGGTTACGATACACGGCTGTTTTGGAGTTCCACGCCACCATACCACCGCGGTACAAATATTCAGCTGGCATTTGGCTGAGGCTTTGTATCGCCAAATAGTTGGGTCTGGCACACGTATTAATCCGACGGATAAACCGATGGAATTTCACCTGCCGCCTGCCGGCCATCGATCGCTTTTGAGGGTTGAAATATAACTTTTAGAGCAAAGTGTTTGTTGTATTGGTTGGTATTGGTCAAAAAGAGGAGTGAATTAATGGTCTGTTTTATTATTTATTTACTCACGTAATTTATGTTGTAGCCCCAAATCTTTTCCTTTCGTTCAGTCCATCCAAAGGTGGTCTGGTAGAAATTGCCTTGTGTAATAAGACCGCCATTTACACATAATCTTTTGTAAATGTTTATCCTGTATTAAGCTAAGGTATGCGATAAAGTTATTAATAAATAAATAATAAATAAACTGTTATATTTATGTTGCTTATGGTTCATGCTAAGTTTGTCTGGTTGCATAGATTTAAGTTTCTTTAAAATTGTTACTATTTTGGTGTATAATAAAGTTTATTCTATCCTATAGAAATAGTAGGTAATTTATAGTCTATATTCAATATTATAAATGTGTAAGTTGTAAAATTATTAAAGGAAGATGATAAAAATTTAGGAACAAAGGAGGGAGAGGGAGGTAAATAAGTCAAAGAAATCCCTGTAATGATATAAAAAAAGACGTGTGGCACTCGGGGACTGCCACGGTAAAGCATTTTTATCAACTTATGCAATTATAATTATTTATTTATTTTATTTATGCAGTATTTTTTTCCTTTGTTTTTTTTTTCTTTGATATTAATTGAAGGTACACACTTTCACACATTAAATTAAATTTTGATTGATTGTTCACTCATTTCTTTTCTTATCGGTCACCACGCTCAAAAACAAATAAGTGGGAGGTGTTAGGTTATTTTCACTACGGAATTTCTGGATTCGGTCTCCACGCTCAAGGCCCGCGATAGAAGCTATGCGATAGCTTAATAATACATTATATTTATAAAAAAATAAAGATTTATGAAAACATATTGTAATGACAACGTCGTTGTCAGTAGCACGAAGAACTGTCAAACTTAAGTGAAAGTGGGCAGGGCACATTGTTCGCAGAACAGATCGCCGTTGGAGCCGAAAGTTTCTGGAGTGGCAACTGCGTACCGGAAGACGCAGCGTTGGAAGGCCTCCTACAAGGTGGAACGATGACCTGGTGAAGGTAGCGGGAAACCGATGGATGCGGGACGCACAAGAACATTCGTGGCAACGCTTGGGGGAGGCCTATGTCCAATAGTGGACGTGTATCGGCGAAAATGATAATGATTGCCAGTCACCCTGTATAGTGGAATATTTTGCGAGTATTCTTTAAGCGTATTCATTGAAAAATGTCAAAACAGACTTTTTTTTACAACTTTACGAATAAATTAATGGATCGATTTTGATGAAATTTGATACGCAGCAAACATAACCCCAAGGCAAGACATAGGTAGGCTACTTTTTATCTAGCTTCGACTTCCCTACTTTGTTCGTATTTTGAACGCGTATTTTTTTTGTTAGGGACTCAGCATACATACCACAAAAATACTATACAGTCATTCTCCAATCTGGGCATCTCATCTCGTTTTACTTGGGGTGGGCGCAACACGTTTTTTTCTTCCATTCTATCCTGTCAGCCCTCTTGCTATCACTGACTCCCTTATCTTCCTTATCAATCCTCCCAGAATCCATTCATCTTTTCCTCCCTCTCTCTCTCTTCATACTTACTGAAAAAATTAATGGCAGATGGACACATTCCTTGTGAAAAGAGTAACCGAGTAATTTCTTATCGAGAATTCATTGAAGAGAATTGCTTTTTGTTATATTTATATTACAATAATATATAATTTATTGTTTTATTTGATGATTGTAGCAATATTTATACTTTATAAATTGAGGAATTTTAAACATCAATTATTTTGATTGTTTATTAATCACAGTATTATTTACAACTACCTATTTAATTAATTAAAATATAATGTTACTTTTAAATCCATTTTTACCAATAAATATAGGTATCTGTTGATTTTTTTCATTTTGATACGACTAATTAAATCCATGCACTTGCTTCTGATGTTTTATAAGTGCCCGTGAAGGTCTATGTGAAAGAGAATAGTTTGAATTAAAAACGCTACATTTTCATAAACCTGTTTGTTGCGTTCTGATACAAGTTTAGAAAAAATCTGGGCAAGTGCGAGTTGAACTTGCACACTGAGGGCGCAAACTACAATTCTCGAATGGAGTCTCGAAGATATTTTCGAAATGCAATTTTTTTTTGGTGACTTAGGTGACAACAAATTTACTGTTTTCAGATTTATACCTATACCTGTGGTACACGACCATGCTTTGTGTCAAATTTCTGGATTCTGGGGCAATAAAAAGTACCCTATGAATTTGGATCTTTGATAGTATCAAAATATACGTTTTTTTGTCACATAAACGGCCGTATCTTTTTTATTCGTTAACTTAGAAGTTTGATTTTTGACAGTTTTTTAGTAGACTTGAGTTTAAGGTTTTAATTTCAACTCGATACCTGTACACGTTCTCGAGATAAAGGGTCTTGACAGACAGACAGGCGGACCGACAACAAAGTGATCCGTAATGAGTTCCGTATTTCGAGGCACAGAACTCTAAAAATTATGAGTTTTTTGAGCCAGTACGCTGGCGTTTGACCTAGATGACTTGCAATTAACATAAAAACATACAGGACAGCTTGGGACAGGAATAAACAAGTTATTAAAAATTACAACGTTTACAAGCCTAACTGGACGTGTACCAAGGTAAATAAAACTTTATGGGAGACGGGAAATAAATTTCGTGAAGGATTATAACCCCATTACTCAAATGAAGCGGTAATCCCATTGTTGTTCCGGGTTTTTATTCTATTTTTATAATTCATTTTGTTTTTTGACGTTATTTTTTTTTCGGTGGAAATTTTATGACGGCGCCTGAAAATGTTTTTAACTTATTATTTTTTTGGGTGACGTTGTCCTTTGATAAGTTTAAGCTGTTATATAATGAAAAGTACAGCATGGCAAAATAATACTTATAACGTTCCCTCTCCTGGGATTCAGGCCTCCACACTAGTTAAGAGAATGTGGCATAATCCGTAATCATCAATAGGTGAATGTCACATGCCTTCTTTTTGGTTGACAGGACTTTTCCTCACAATATTTTCCTACACCCTTTTTAGAGCAGAACGACGATGAAAACTTAGTAAAAATAAAACGTCTGCCTAAGTTTGAACCTGTGACGTGCACTTTTTTATGAGGAGCAAATTGGTCACTTAATACGAATACCAAAAACAAATGAGACAAAATACTGCAATCTTGTATCAAATGATCAATTTATAAAAATAATAGCTCTATAAAAAACTGGCAAATCAACTGGTAATATTGTAAAAAGTACCATAAAAATCTAAGCATCAGTTCATAACATCTAGTATGTTCCAACGAACAACACTATAATTTATTCTAAAACAACATTACAACGTTATTACTATGTAAATTAGGACAAATTTATGATTAGCCATCGACTCAATAGCCAAAATTACAGGCATACCAAACTTAACGGCGACACAAAGGGGAAAGTGGAAATTCCTAATCCAATATACGGAATTCAATACAAGAAATTCCTCCCGGGTAACAAGATGTAGGGGTTAATTTTACCCGGTTCATTACGAGTTTGGTAACACCGCGAATTTTGTATATGTGCCATACGGTGACACGTCAAAGTGTTTGGGGTAGGGACGTGTTTCTAATGATGTTAAAAATCACTGTTATTTTATTTTGATGCGTGTTAATTTCTAGTAACAGTATAAAGATAAAAAGCTTTCATAAATATTAGTTGTGATAAAAAAATTGCTTAGTAGGTGAGTAGACTTTAATTAACACTTTTGAAGTACATCCTTTTCTCTTGACATTAAAGGAAAGAAAAAAACTCTTTTTAAATAATAACCGTGGCCGGTATTGCCGGTCCTTTTTATGGGAAACGGGCCGTGAACTAGCACTAGAGAAACACTAGATTTCAATTGTAGCGATTATAATTTCTGAATAGAACTCTATTTTCAAGTTGAACCATTTTATACGATTTACCAGCGGCATCACCATGGAAATGTCTTATGGTTATGTTCTATCCTTGTATCAAGTTTTCATATCCAAATCAGTTAAGCCATTGAGGCGGGACTATATAACAAAAATGAAGACTTTCCTTTCAATTTTACAAAACGTATAGTTTAGGTTATCTTCAAGGCTCTTAGTAAACTAGTGCACCTTAAAATCAACGATCGCATCACTGTTTACCATGGTGAGATCACAGTCAAGCACTAGTTTATATAATTAAAAAAAATATTGTAGGATATTAAAGTCAAAAACACATTACTCTTCAAAGTCAACAACACTTTCGGAACAGATGCCATTGAAATATCATAACAGTTCCACGATCCCAAATACTAGAGATCTAAACTAAGTCCTACTAGTAACAGTTCCATTCTGTCAGCACAAGGATGTAACCTGTATTCCCTTAGTTCAAGGATGTATATTTGACGAGTACACATTACGCATTTGACTGCTTCTAATCTATGGCATGCCCATTCGTTGCGGCTTTAAGCATATGAGTTTTAATTAAACCGATGTTTGAGTATCGAGGCTTTGTTCGCGTTGTTGTTAATGATATTAGGAGTACATGCTGATATTGGAGTTCGCGGATAGAGACGTGAAGATAGTACATGTATTAGTGATATTTTGTTTTGGAGGAGGTGCAGTAACGTTACACAAGTATGCTACGGTGTTTTTTTTTAGACACGGTTATTGTATGTATGACAATAGCTAGACGTGCAATCTTCAGCCACTTATTATATTTATGTTATAATTGCGCATTTAATTTCAAAATATTTTTTTTTATTCACTGATAAAACGGTAAGCGCCATAGAAGTCGCCCTAGAAAGAGTTGGCGAGATCATCTAGACGCGTATCACGAGAACTGGTTAGAGACGGCGCGAGAGAAGAATGTCTGGAAGGACTTGGGGGAAGCCTTTGCCCAGCAGTGGGACAGTAATGGCTATTAAAAAAAAAATTCACTGATAAAAGAGCAGAATCAAAAAGGACGAGTTTTTTATGTAACAAAAGGCAACACTAAGGAAAAAAGTAAAAATGACAAAATGGTTTACTTAAATTATACATTATTGAAGTCAGTTTTTTTAATCTTAATTTTTTTAAAGACTTTTATTTGAATCCATTTAAAAATACCCATATACGTAACGGTGTGAGTAATGATTACAAGCAAGTAAATTGGATAATTACCGACATCAAATAATTTAAGATCAAAGCCTGTGTGTTATGGTACAGGGTAACTTAAGACGCTTCTAATTTGACTCAGGGGATCAAATTATATGCCGATGGTAATGAGAAATGGAAGCGTTTGAAATGAAAGCTAATTTGGTCGAGTGTATTTATGTATTTTAATATATAAATCGTTTTTAGGAGTTTGTATTTTCGCTGTTTATGTATCTATAAAATTAATTTTGTTAGAAGAATTAAATGGGTGTTCTTTTTTAAACCTGGCACGTTAAAATGTAATAAGTAATAATGGGTGATCGATATTAGGAATGTGAACTCAGCCGTCATTGTGTCGATTATTGAGACCGTTAACGGTTTGATGATTATAATTATGTCAAAACTGTCGTTGAGCGGTTGGATCAAGGACCTGATAGAGAAGGCTCACATTTTATGGAGGTTCCTGTCTCTGGAGCCCTAACCAACCATTGGTATTTTGGACCCTGCTCCTGACACTAACGGATTGTATATTTTGTTTGTTTAAGGTAAATCGATTTTGAATTAGTTTTCCTAAAATGTATTTTTTTGACTGGCCTGTTGGTCTAGTGGTTAGTGACCCTGACTGCTATGCCGGAGGTCGTGGGTTCGATTCCCACTCAGGACAAATGTTTGTGTGATGAGCATAATCATTTGTTCTGCGACTGGGTGTAATTTATCTATAATATGTATGTATTTAGAAATATTTAAGTATGTTTATCAGTTGTCTAGTACCCATAACACAAGCTCTGCTTAGCCTGGGACTAGACGGCGTTGTGTGATAGTTGTGGAATTAAAAGAAAATATTTGAATCACCATGCAACACCAGACTATCTTTATAGTACCATATCATGGTACATGAAGATAGTCTGGTGATGGATAAGAGCTATTGAGTGCGAAAAGATAATTCCAAATGCACGACCATTCATCACCAACCCAACTTAAAGTACGTCCAGGTTCTTAATATGTTTCAAATTCAATTTGTTTTCATAAATTTTTTTCACCATTTTCAAAATAAAGTTAAAACCCGTAAAAACTTCACCTAAGCACAGATAAGAAAGCTGCTTCAAAATCTTCAAAAGAATTTAAAATAACATAACATGGCAAGCACTTAATAATTCCATACACCTCAACTTCACACGGTGGCAAAAAGAAATAAGAATATAAAATCAAAACTTAACAAAAACCAAGTCTTATGCGAATTCTGAGCACGGAAGACGAAATAACAAAACTCAGCAAGAAAAATATGACTTCTTCAAATAAAACCGACTCGTTATTATCTTTGCAGGGGAAGGTTACACACGTGTGAGTAATTAGTAAAAAATACAAGAAAATGGAGGAATAAGGTGTGCCTTTGACGGAAAGGGAAGATGAAATGTGTTTTTGGCGAAGTGTTGCGCTGTAGCGTGAAATATTTTCAGCTGGTTTAAAATTTGTGTGGTTATTTTTCGACTGTCATGTGATTTGAAATAATATAATTAGTTGTATTGAAATGACGAAAGATGTATCAAGTATTTTTTTTTTCGATGTCTTGACTGAAGGGCGAGGGCCTGTCTTGTTGTGCTCTGGATTAGGATAGGAGACTGGGTCAGTAGGTAGTCTATCATTCAATGGTTTGTTGAAAAAAAAACTCAACTTTGAGTTTAGCTCGCCTATGTACATGACTTTTGTTATCCACTAACTTTACAAGTTGTTATGCTGTACAATAATCTGATGGCGCCGACCCCAAGTAATATAGTGGGATAAGGGCAGGAAGAAGAAGAGGAAGATGGTGTATAATAGAGAATTAAAAATTAATGGTTTTGGTTTTATAGAAAAAACTTTGCCCCAGACTAGGAATTACAGAAGTAATTAAAAAAGCACCTTAGATAGAGGATCTATCTTAAGTGCTATCATAAACATATAAACTCACATATATAAGACACCCAGATCTGGATAAACGGAAAATCTATAGGTGTCAAGAGACTACCGTAAGCTCTTAACGTGATCCATTTTATGATCCAAGCTGAACCGAACCTGTAAAGCTATCCCTTTAACAGTTCAGTTCAGTTCAGTTCATCCTCCTTGCTCGCTCGCACGACTGTCATTTTGAGACGTCATGGTAGAGCCTCTATAGGGCACAAATATTGGTATAACTGTATCGTGCAGGAATTAAATCCATGATATGCGACGCGCCTGATAGGAGCGTGCAAATTGGCACAAAAAAGACCTTTGTGATCAGTAACAGCATTACCTATTAAAGCATATTAAATATTAAGCCTTTGTACTTTTATGTTGCATGAAGATTTAATAAATAAATTAATTAAACACACTTTTGTCAAAATAGTAATTGCCTTACAAATATTACTCAATGCAAAAATGTATGTCATTATCATTGCAATGCATACAAAATGAGTGTGATTAAAAAAAAAACATCAGATTTTGAAATAAGGTAGTGAAGTTTCATCATTAGAAAATGTCGCGTCGTGAAATTCACACGTATATTTAAATTAAATGGCTAAAGGTGAGAGCTTAGGGCTTAAGATGAGCGGAGCGATTTTGTTATTGTACTCGTAGATTCAGACTTAAGTATTTAAATTCTTTTCTTTATTTAAACACAAAAACACAAATTTTTTTTTAGTCCTCAGATTGACGCATTAGTTTTTTTTTCTTGGTAGCAAATTTTGATGAATTCAAATTTAATCTATAATATAAAAATGATTCGCAAAATGTGTTGGTAAGCGCATAACTCAACAACGTCTGGACCGATTTCGCAAATTTTTTTTTTGTTGTGTTCTTTATTATGAGGAGAAGGTTCTTATGGAAAAATAAATGAAAATTAGGGTAGTTTAGGGTAGAGGAGGGTAGTGTAGGGTAGAGAAAGGTAGAGGAGGGTAGAGTAGAGTAGAGTAGGGTAGAGTACGGTAGAGTACGGTAGAGTAGGGTAGAGTAGAGTAGAGTAGGGTAGAGTAGGGTAGGGTAGAGTAGGGTATAGTAGGCTGAAGTAGGGAAAAGCGGGAGCGAAGCCGCGCGGGCAAAAGCTAGTTTTAAATATTTTTACACATTAATTGTTTTATTTGTTTGGTGGTTGGTTTTTGGCTTGTAAATACAGGTACTTTAAAAATGTCAAGAAGTCAGTTAGTCAGAAAAATGATGGTAATATAATTGAACATTCCAAAGCATTGATTGCTAGGGAGAAGAATGTGAAAAAATTCCATGTACAATTGGATATATTTTTCAATCATGTTATCTACATTGCATAGAGTAAAGGGGATATTTGTATTACAAATATCTCATTTACTCGTTCATGGCCACTTATAATACATCAGAAGCTAATGCATATATATATACAAGGTGTAAGGGACAGCCCTCCACAAACTTTAAGGGCTTGCTCAGTAGACGATACTGAACAACATTCCACAAAAAATTGTTTCAGGAAACGAAAAAAAAAAATTCGGCCTCTCCATGCGAACTGTCCAATCAAGTTTATAATTTTGTATGGTGAGGCGGATTTTTTTTTCGTTTCCTGATACTGAACAACATTCCACAAAAAAAATTTTTGTGGAATGTTGTTCAGTATCGTCTACTAAGCAAGCCCTTAAAGTTTGTGGAGGGCTGTCCCTTACACCTTGTATGTGTAGATAACGAAGTCGTTAACATGTTCCTGTAGTTTTTTTTTTTACTTTTACACGTGCGAAACCATTGTCACAGGTGCAGAAGTCTTGAATAAAATCAATATCAAGTATTCTACGTTAGCACCCCACCGATGACATAAACTTCAGAAACAACATCCGCTTCTGCCCACACACAACTTCTACCCCTAATCACACACCAGTAAATCAACACTGCACTTAGCAAACGCGAGTCGCGAGAAATTCGGGCGCTACTTAATTAGAATGCAGCGCGCTATTTTAACTCCATACACTTGAAATAAAACAAGTTTTTTACTTTTACATCTCCAGTGCAAGGAGGTGGGAGTGTTTTATTCAGTACAAAAAACTGAGCAAGTGTGAGTCGGACTCGCACATTGAGGGTTCCGTACAAACTTAACTATAATGAAGACTCGAAGATTTTTCCGAATCGGAAAAGGACGTAACAACCCGTTTTCAGATTTATTCCTATACCTGTGCTATAAGATCTTGTTTTATGCCAAATTTTAGGATTCTGAGTCAACAGGAAGTACCCCATGAATTTTGATTCCCTTTTGAGTGTCGAAATACACGTTTTTTACGACATAAACGGCCGAACGACATAAATCATTTTTTTTTTCCTCAACTTAGTAGTTTAGTTTATTCACAGCTTTTAGGGACCGCCAACTTAAATATTCATATGGTTAATTAATTATTTTTAATTTCAACTCGATACCTCCTCGAGTGTCCGATATAAAGGGTCTTGACAGACACTCACACTTACAGATAGATAACAAAGTGATCCTACAAGGGTTCCGTTTTTCCTTTTGAGTTAAGGACCCCTAAAAGTAATAAAAATATTCTTTAAGTGGTTTATTTTAACTAAGGTTCTGTGGGGTTTGTTTCAGGTGTTGTGTTTTTGTGATAACCTGCTTCGTTTAGTCCGTGAATCTCTTTGCTCTTTGTGCTCGAGTTTTACCCTTTGTGTTGCAATTTGTTTTCACCTGCAGGTTTTTGTTTCAACAGCATAGAATGGAATGCTTGCTGTTATACACATGTATATTTTTTTTGTTAATTGATATAAACTAGTGCTTGACTGCGATCCCACCTGATAGTAAGTAGTGATGCAATATTTGATGGTGAGGCGCACTAGTTTATTAAGAGCCTATTCACTTTAGACTTGAAGATACCTAAATTATAATCGGACGGGATGACCAGCAGGCAAATTGTTTCAGTCACTCGATGTACGCGGTATAAACAACAAGCCAAAATGCTTGGTTCAAGCCGTAGTTTCAACAACGTAAGGGTGGATAATTGCCGTTCGTCCGTCGGTTTGATTGTTTAAATGTTTGTTTTTATTCCAAAGAATATACAACTGTACACGTTATAAAAAGATGAGATTTTCTATTACTGTCACCAGGCAGCGCTAATTAAATTTAACACATTCAATGCCAAGCATTTCAAAGAGTTAAATTCTGTTTCCACTCTACATTTTCAACATAATATATTAGAAGTAACTGGCGTATTTAATAATCAAGTAGGGAAACTAACTGCGCATACATATTGGGTAACTGGCAATTAGTGTACGATACTTAAACACGTGATTGTGTTCATGATAACAATTTTTATTATGGGAGCAAAGGCGAAATTGCGATAAAAATATCAGCTGTTCAGTACATTAGGCAAACACAAATGTACTTAACAGCTGATTTTTTTTCGCGATTTCAGGTTCGTTCCCATGGTAAAAGTTTTTGGTTATCATGAGCAGGATCACCTGTTTATGTATCGTACACTAATTACCAGTTGCCCTATATACGGCATATATCGTATACAAGATAATTCGTGTTTAGGCACCTATTAAAAGTTTCATTAGAGGCCATCTACGGACATAGGGTACAACGGTATACATAGGTATCTCGCGAGTGGACCCATGAGAAGAGACGACTAGATATTTCGTAGCTGACATTCAATTTGTTAAGTATAGTAAAGTGAAGTTTACTTTAACACCATCGAATATTTTAACAAAATTGCACTAAAACCTTCATTCAATACCAAAGCCGTAAAAGTTTAAGTTCCCATATCTCTCGGCAGCGTACTTCATTAGAACAAAAAAAAAAACTGCTTTGAGTCGCATCGAATCGTCTGGTTTTGCAGTAAAACTGCCAAAATGAGGCGGATTTTTATAAAAAATCCTTACTCTAACAGATTGATAGATACCCGTATTTATTTAGAAGTTCTATCGTGCTCTTTGCGAGCACCTGAGCACTGTAATTAATGCGTCTTCCGACATTTATTGATGGTGGGTGGAAAGTTACCCCTTGACTTGAGCTATGAGTTATCAAATGGGGTATATACCTAAGGGCACGAATGGGGTATAAATGATAATGGTGCGGTTTGGCGCTCGGGGATGTTTAGGGGTATCTTGTAAACTATGCAGAGATCGGTTAATAAGTCGTTACAGGTTTATTGGGGCAGCTTTTTCGTTGGTATGCCATCTTATCTGGCAAAATAGTTTTGGGAATTGTGGAAGCCGTTTGGGAAATATCAATATTGAATTGTGTAGGTCGTTGATTTAGTATTGTTAGAGGTGTATTTAATCAGGCAGAATTTTAAGAATTAATTAAAGATATTAAAAATTATTGCTGTTTTACAATCAGTCTATAATAGATCCACTAATGAGATATAATTGGCTATTGGTTATAGCTTTTTTTGGTGGGTATAGATCATCCAAATGACGTCTCCCGTCCTTGAGCGGAGCTGAAGATAGTGTCAGACTTTTACTGACTAAAAAACCCACTCCATTCCTTTGCTGCCGTTTATACCGAGGCCCAGCCTCCCTTTCAGAAGCAGACCCTTAGCCCTATTAGGCTTTGACCCTGCTGTGCTCCTACGGTTGCTGACAACTCCTTGAGGCACGCGGGAACAGTAACAGCGCCGTCAACGACTTGGGCTCGGTTCGGACAGTTATCGGACGGTAGGAGGTGAATTCAGTGTAATCAGAACGTACAAGATATTAGAAATTATTGCTGTGTTATAGTCAGTCTACAATAGAAACAATGTAGACACAACGGACTATTGATTATAACCAAGGGATGGATTAGTAGATGATGTTTTCATATTTTTAGTACTAGGTATGTCGGTTCCTTCAAGAGGCTTCTCTTGACTGCTGTGGGTCTGTAGTCAATTGGACTCGCTCGATTTCGGTCCCGCGGGTCCACTTAACCACAATTTATTTTCTGAATTTTATTGGTTAACTTGACCTGTTTGAAAATGTGAATGTTGACAATTAGGGCTAAATTTGTCAGAAATACTGAAACAAACATTATTTATTATTGGCTTCTACAGGAGCTTCGCCACGTGATAGTAAAAAAATATCCCAAAAGGTGTATGTTCCACACCTGAAAGAAACCATGTGTGTAATTCCAGGACACATTTACCGGTGTACTAAACATTCAAATCGTTTCAACTATTTGAACGTTTTGTTTTTGAAGCCAAAAATTAAGCGGGAAAAACTTTTCACGCTTTGTGTAGAGCGAGATAGCGTGTTATACTTTTACCGAATACAACGTACCGACGTTCTTTTAGTTGCTCTTTGCATTTCAGGACCATAGAAATTCTTTCGAATGTTCCTGCAGTCCAGCCGCACATACATACAAACTGTACCTATACTATTAGTGTGGTTGAAACAAGTAGGTACTATAGGTATTCCTGAAATGTTATCGACGCTTGAAACTTACAGGAGAGTGAAAGTTAAAAATGTTAGTTAAAAATTACGAAATAGTTTGATTTAGATATTAATAACATTATGGTAATAGTATCTTAATCCAATTTTTTTTTTAAGTTTTTTTTTAATTTTAATTTTTAATCGCTCTCTATGAATTTTGTAACTCGTCCGGACAGATCCACTCAAATAAATCTGCACGGTTCTTTCTTCAAAAGACCATCTCAGACTTCGCATGGTTCTCATCTGATTTGACCATTACATAATTATTTACTGTATGGACTTTAAAAGAGACTTTGCCCCTGAGTTTGTTTCGGTGTTTCTTCTCAGGGTAGTCAGCTAGGAAACACCAGCCTCATCTAGTTTAAACTGACGATAAAAAAAAATTAAGTGTAAAAATGTTTTTTAAAACCTATTTGCAAAATAAATATAATTTTATCATTTATTATATTGTCTACAATTAGACATTAAAGATGTTTCAAGCGCTAAAGACGAATGCTCTTATTAACATAATACATATTATCAGATGTTTGAGTCTTTGATCTCAAACATATTTGATGTTCCTGAGAGTTAGATTTACAACTGACGCGTGATTATGAGCTCATGTCTTATCAAGCCGCCATTAAAGTTATGAGGAACTGTAAAACCTTGAGGCTTTTGTTGTTTGGAGAGATAGTCTGATAAATACTGCCGATAAGAGTTATGTATTGTATTATTGTGTTGAGTAATTTGAGCTGTAGAGTGCCTCGTACATTAAACAGTAAATTCCTTCAATATTGTTGTATGTTGTATCTCTCTGTGAAGATACCAACAATGCCCGAAGAAAAGCCAAACTTGAGTGGTAGTGGCTAGAGCACACTGCTCGCAGAACAGAAGGTCGATGGGTCCGAAAGCTTCTGGGTGGTGACCACTAAACTACTAAAAAGCATTAGTAGGCCTCTCACAAGATCGATCGATAACCTTAGGAATAGCCAAGTTCATAATCTACAATCGTTAACACTAGTTGAAACTTCAAATGACATTATCTCACTGTTAAGGCCCAAGCGCCCGAAAAGTGCCATAAAACAGTGACTTTCTGAAGCTTACTTCTCGGTAACGGCCAGGTTAATTAGAAAGAAAGAAATAGGTTTGAAAAAGAAAATATGTTTATTATAGATTCATGAACAACATTATCAACATTTGATTTTTTCATGCGATTAATACTTTTGTCTAAAAAGTATTTAGCAATTTCGCAACTTTCCATGCTCCTTCGAAACGGCTTGGATCTTTAGAAACATTTAAAAAAATAAAAATTGGTGGTTAAATATTCTTCAAAGTGAGCATAGCATGTATATTTCGCAAAATGGATTTAAAGGTCAGCCGCCCACTATCCTGGAGCAGCTAGCCGCAATTAAATGCACAGATATGCGTACCTAGGTGGGTACGAAAGTTGTGTCCATTTAATTTCGACGATACAAGGGACTATAAGCTTTAAGTCACGTGGCAAGAACAAAGGAATCGGAGGCATTTCTGACTGTAGAATCAGATTCAAAACGAAACGGTCGTAACTTAGCTAGGCCTGCTGATAAGGGTGATGGGAATCTGTAGGATTGACACGTACAGGATTAATTATTGTGGTGCAAGTTTTCTTTTTTACCGAACCCTAATATTATGAAGGCAAAATTTTATATGTATGTGTGTGTATGTCTATTACATCTTCCCGCCTAAACGATTTATATCCTGGATTAAAACAGTCATGGGGTATAATTTATAATGGAGGCTTCTACTCATTCCACGCGGTTCCAAAACTGCTGTCAGAAGATAGTTAATATGTTTGGAGCCACAGTTGCAGTTCTTGATATGGTTAAGGAAAATGTTCATTTAACCAAATAACGCTAGCATAGCTTTATTTGTATGATATGTATTCCATATAAATATATTTGCTAGTTTATCAATAAGTACACAAAAATAGAATACTAATTGTGAAAAAATACGTACAGAAGTATTATAAATTAGCTGTGCCTGCGACTTCGTTCGCGTGGACTACAGGATTTTGAATTTTGTTTTTTAAAATAAAAGTAGCCTAAGTTACTCCTTATTACATCAGCTACCTGCCAATAAAAGTCCCGGCAAAATCGGTCCAGCCATTTAAGAGATTAGCCGGAACAAACAGGCAAACAGACAGACAGACAAAAATTGTAAAAAAAATATGTTGGTGTATGTACCGATTATATTAATATGCATGTAGTAAGTAAAACGCGGTTATTTCAATATTACAAACAGACACTCCAATTTTATTTTATGTATAGATGTATAGATATGTTATAAAGATATTGACATTTTTGTTTTGAATATAATCATCGTCATCATTTCAGCCGAAGGACGTCTATTGTTGGACATAGGCCTCCCCCAAGTGTCGATCATCACAACGACCGATCCTGTGGGTCTCGCATCCACCGCATTCCTACGACTCTCACCAGGTCTTCGGTCGAAATTGTGGGAGGCTTTCCTACGTTGCGTTTTCCGGTGCGCGGTTGCCATTCTAGACACACAGTCTACAGCCACATTGGCCATCCATCTACGAGCAATGTTTTTTTTTTAAATTTAATTTTATTTATTTATTACGTCGATAATCTTAATATAACGAGGGACTAGAACAATTTGCCTGCTGCGGTCTTCCCGTCTGATTATAATGTAGGTGTCTTTAAGGCAAGAGTGAATAGGCTCTTAATAAACTAGTGCGCCTCACTATCAACGATTGCATCACTGCTTACCATCAGGTGGGATGGCAGTCAAGCACTAGTTTATATAAATAAAAAAAAATAAAAAATAACATCTGCCAAACTGCATAGAAGTTTGTCGGCAGGGCAGCCTCGTGAACTTCGCCTATATTTATATTTAAGGTCACATCTGGTCTCCCTCCAAGTTTGTAGGAAGGTACTCGTTGTGAGATAACCTGTGCCTTGCCCACTGTATAAAACATATTGAATGTAATATCGATTTTAAATTCTTTTTTAATTAGTAATTGCCATAATTAGTATTTTTTTGTACTACCATAACTACATAAAGTTTAAAAAACGCTATGACTTTGAATAGACTGCACTAGTTTGGTATCTAAGTTTCCAATACAGCCATCGATACGTCAAACTCTCGTCGTTGTTGGTTTTCAAGTCACCAACTTCCAAAACGCTTGCACCATTATTTTCTGGCAGTTGTCTTCAATCTTCACAGCATTGACACCTACATACTAATCCTCGGCATCGTTTAGTTCGCCAAACAGCACAGAGGAATAATAATGGCGCTCGTTTGTTGAATTAAGACAGTATTTGTGGAGATATCTTTAATAAGCTTACGACTCTCAAGGGATGTGGGGCTGCGAAACGAGCGTGTTTCGCTGTTGTTGGTATGTTATTTTCGTATTTATTTCCTTTGACAAATTAGTAATTGCGGTCTGATGTTTTTGGCAAAACATAGTCGAATTTTCTTATCTTTTAAATCGGTAATTTTTTTCTCCAATCTTGTATTTTTTGTAATATGAGTGGTCTTATATAGCAGTTAGTATTTTCAATAAAGGGGGGAATGCTTGGCAAACAAGTTGCCGATCGTAGTGTAGTTGTTGTAATGCATAGAGAATGCTGCTGCCAATTATCTGGTGTATCCCTTAGTAACCTCTTACGACACCCATGGGTGGAGATGCGAAGGTGCTATGCTAGACGCACAGGACCAATTGTTATGGGGGAGTTTGAGGAAGGCCTATGTCTAGCAGTAGACACCTTTTTGGCTGATATGATGATGAAGATTATAAGGATGTGATGGCCCGATACTTTTAATTTTTTAATGTAGTTATTGTCATACGGGATGTATTTTGACACTTCACCCAGAGCGAGAGAAGTTATTTGATAATTTATCAAATAAAAAAGAGCTCGGGAAAGCTATTAAGCCTGCTTAAAACAAAGCTGTTTTCCCGTTAATGATATTTCCAAACCCGCTGTGCTCATGGCCACTCGTTAATTATGCAATCAAAAGGAGTATTTAAATCGCATTATTAAGACAAATAGGTACGCGAACAGTGGATCGGAATTGAACATTATAGCTAGGATCATTTAATAAACATTTTCTTAAACAGCCTACTGTTTCAATTTACAAGTCTTTTGAGATTTCCAGTAAATCTGTTTAATATAATTGCAAGTATTATTTATGGATGAAGATTGTCAGTCACTAGACGGGGAGGATGATGTTGTCGAGGTTGATTATGTCGTCGGGGCAAACTTGGCTAAACTTAAAATGTATAGAATTTTGCACCTTTTTCGAAAACATTGGTCTTTTTGCGATATTTAGATAGACTTGCGTTTGAAATTTATCTCACCTGATGGTAAACGATGATGTATCCGACGATGAAGCACGCTCGCCTAGAAGTAACATAGTCACTCCTTTAGCTGTACGCACAATAAAAGTGTTTTCTCTTTACGCTGTCAACAAATTCACTGACAACCGTAATCTTATAGTTTATTTTTTTCCTAGCCATTACTACCGCACAGCTGGATAAGGATCCTCCCCCAATTCATTCCAGATTTCCTTCTCCCACTCCGTCTCGAACCAGTTCTTGTGGTAGGTATGCGTCCAGATCTTCTCATCATCTCTTTCTGGGCCAATATGGACGAAGATTTCCCTCTGCAAGAACCCACTTTGTCACAATACTTGCCCAGCAGTCAAAGCTTAAAATCTCTAAAATAAAATCTCTGCCAACAAAACAATAACACATAAACAAGAAACTGGAAGACTCCAGCCAAAATCTCCAACTCCGAACGAAACAAAACTTCCAAAGCCACATTTCTTCCACAACAGTTGTTTCATACTCAAGAAATTTGCGTAATTCCTCGTTCAGAGTCGGAAGGTTACAATAGACATGTTACAGCCCAAAACTGTAACAAGGTTACAATGTTACATCGCTTGCTATGTTACAAATAAGATTTGTACTTGTTACAACAAGTTTTCCAAGTCATTATAATGTTTTATTTATACATTCTTGTTGCTTTGACAAGTTGTATAGTGTTAGAAGTTGGCCGTGTTTGAGATCTTTTGCCTGGGACAGGAGTAAATAAATTTTCTGTTGTGTAAGTGAATTATAGCTGTTCTCCGACTTTCTTCCTGTTCACTGATTATTATTAATAGAATTAATATTTTTTATTGTAAGGTCTAACATGATTAACTTACAAGGGCGAAGCTAGCTTTGCCCACATAAAAGTAGATATATACTTGTTTGCCTACGTCATTCAATGATAAAGTATGTAGCAGTCTACTGGTGAAATCATTTAAACATCTATACATATAAATAAAATTGGAGAGTCTGTTTGTAATATTGAAATAACAGCTTTTTACTATATGCATGGTGTATGTACCGTATATATATTCATATACGGTACATACACCAAAATAACATTTTTTTTTAAATTTTTGTCTGTCTGTCTGTTAGTCCGGGCTAATTTCTGAAATGGCTGGGACCGATTTTAACGGGACAAAATTATTTTATTTTTAGAAAAAATAAAATCAAGATCCTGTAGTCCACGCGAACTTTAATAAAATAATTATTCGATTTATTAATAAATTGGTCAGAGTAGCTCCGTTTCATCCTTTTTTTTTAAATCGCTGGTTGATTAAATTGAGTTTAACTAAAAAAAAGATTTAGTAATATTACAAAGAGGATAGGTTTGAATTTATGTTCGTAATGAATAAATTCAAAAACTATTGGACCGATTTTATGCCTTCAACTGTCTTTATTTTGCCCAATCCCCAGTAAAAGTGCAAGTAGTGGGTATAGGGTTATGTTGAGCTCTCATTCCGCTAATGGTCGTTTGCCTGTCGGCTCCTGAATATTGTCATAATTATATTGATATGTCAATTAAATAGAATAAACTTTTTATACAATAAAAAGTAACACAACAAGAGTTCTGAGTATACATGTAGACGGATGGAGGAAGAGGAGAACGATGGAGAGAGAAGAAGGCCGAAGAGAAGATGGATGGATTGTGAGAGAAGTGATATGAAAGAAAAGGGAGTTAATGATAGTTTGACGAGTGACAGGACAGAGTGGAAGAAGAAAACGTGTTGGGCCGACCCCAAGTAATATGGGATAAGGGCAGGAAGAAGAAGAAAAGAAAAAGTAACACAACTTAAACATAAAATTAAATCTATGGGTACAATGGCGGTCTTATCGCTGACAGCGATATTTACCAGACAAGCTTAGGATGATGATGGTGATGATAATTATGTTGGTGTTAATGCATTTAATGTTGTATCTATTAAAATTTGTCTTTGAAAGAACACGTTAAAAAAATTACAACAGTTAAGCTTCAACTTAAATCGGATAACGGCGTAACATCTTTAAAAAAATTAACTTAATTTCTTTCTTTACGACATTCACCGAGCAAAAGTTATACATACGAAACATGTAACTGGGAAAAGTTTCAGGTAGCGTAACGAAAGACCGAAAAAAGTTAAAACTGCTACAGAAACCAGCGAATCACTTAAAATATCAGGTACATTTCCGAACGACAAAAACGTTGCGAGCCCCAGTTTTTTTTGTTAAAAAACCAACCTAAATGTTATTGAGATGTCCGCGGCCGCAAGTTTCTTTGTTGGCAGAATTATGAGAGAAATCTTTTATTTTCACTAAAATAATGAAAAATTTCTTTCAGAGAACTGTAGCAGATGCTTTTCGTGTTATTTCAACTGTACATTTTAAAACATTTTTAATAACAATAAGTATTATTTTAGTACTTGACTGGTTAGTGTGGGGAGATCGTTGTTTTATTCGTGTGGGCGTTATTAATGATAAATTACACTCGTTTGTTTTAAATTCTTTGTATAATGATGTTCTTTTGTTTGTAAAAGAAGATGTCAGCACTATACCCGTCAGTTAAAGCCGGGTACTCACCTACGAGCCGTAACTGTAACCGTTGCAGATACAGTAACATAGTTCACGTGTAGACGTTTCGTCGTTGTGGTTACAGACTTCATTGCGAGCTCCTGTGTGTTCGCAGAAAAATCGACGAGCTTCGGCTTGCTGCGACTGTCTCGCGTCGAACCACAACGGGCTCGCAAACTTCGTACTTACTTATAAACTTTGATTACTGTATCTGCAACGGTTACAGTTACGGCTCATAGGTACTCGGCTTAATAGTGTTACTGTACATCTTATGCAGAATTTTCCAGTGTCAATGTATTTTTAATTATTTTTCCTCCCTATGACTAAACCCTGAGGCATTTGGCAAGAGAAAGTTGATCTACCTTTGGTATAAAGAAGTTTGAGGATGCTTTTCTCTACATTCTTCGCGAGCCATTATGGTTAGGTATTTTTTTTGCCTTCAGGACGTTGTATGTGACAATTTCATGTTCAGGGTAATTTTTGGAGGGCAAGAATTCATCAAATAACTTCCCTCACTCTGGGCGAAAAACAGTGTCTGACTTTTATAATTTAAAATGTACGCAAGTTCCATTAGTTGACCATTTCAGCTCTAATGACACTATTTAATAATAATTTATTTTATTGACAAGCACACAAGTGTAAAGAAAATAGGAATTACAATTGAGAAGAGGACAAACCGCGAACACATTAGACTAGACACAACCTGTATCTTGGTGGCCCACGACTGTATATTACTCTGCTCTAAGAAAAACCAGTATCCTTCGTAAACGGTTGTGTAAACCTGTGTAAAAGTCTAGTCCTGGCCGAAGGTTTTAACTTATCAAGACTGCCACAGGCAAGTCCCATTAGTAGCTCTCCACTTAGCTGTCCGGTAACCGGACTGAGCCCAAGTCATCGACGACATGTAATGCACGTAAAGGCTATGAAGGGACTTCTAAAAAGGTTACTTGTGGTCTTAAAACGAAAGGGTAACTAAAAGATCATAGAATATAATAGAATAAAATTTGTTTTACACCAAAAAAGTAACAAAACTTTTAAAATTACTTACATCTATGGGTACATTGGCGGTTTTATCGCTAACAGCGGTATCTGCCAGACAACTTTACCATGTGTGGTTTTAGTTAGTACTTGTACAAATCTACCACGCCCTCCTGCTTCGTCTAGGCTGGAGCAAGAGAGTTGTCACTCATAAATTAGTTGCCCTTTGCGCTCCATTCTTTTGATAAATCCTCATTCAAAAACTTACAAAGGGTTGATCTTAGAAAGCCAGCAAAATCTTAGTCCCATCATTCCCAAGCACTTACTTTAATAATCTCCAAAACCAAGCACAGAGCGTGTGAATGAACACTTTAGAGTAGTTGGAGAGTTCCGTTTCGCCACACCAGCATTAACATAAGCACACTTCGAACAATTTCAATTAAACCAAGTTGGAGGCATCAGTGTAATGTATTTGCGATTACATTAGACGCGGGTCCAAGACCAACATGAGATAGTACGAGCACCTGACTTGTGTTTGAGTTTGAAAGCGGATGCGGATGTAAGCTCTTTGGTAATTGAGATTTTTATTTTGTTCTGTTTTAACCTTTTAATCGTGGAAAATTTCAGACACAATAGAAAGACAATAGGTGCGCGAACGCCGGCGTTCGCTTGGGGAACGAATGAATGAATTAATTAAGGTTTTGGAATTAAGGTTGCTTGGTTTGTGGTAAGTTTTGAAGAAGTGCGTGTCATCATCATCATCGTTTCAAGGACGTTCACTGTGGACATGGGGTTCCTCCAAGTGTTGCCATAACGAACGGTCCTGTGTGTCTCGCGTCCATCGCATTCTGCGACTCTCATCAGGTCATCGGCACACCTTGTGGGAGGCCTTCCATTTTTCAGTCCCATCGACCATTCGTTCTACAAGCAATGTGTCCTGCCACTTGAGTTTGGCGATTCTTTGGGCTCTGACGGCGGGAAGCGTGTATGTTGACTGTAAAATCGATAGAACATGCATGTCTCGATGTAACTCTCGATCTTTAAAGCCTTGAGCACAGGCGCAGGGTAGCCAGCCTTTGGATGTTTTACAGATTGCATTTTGGAGAGTGTGCGCAGGAATTGCATGACTTGATTCCGCCATCTCATTTCTACCATCGGACAAACCGACGCACGGAAAGTACCCCTTATGTTGTTGAACCATCTGCGGTCCGGACTAAGCGTTTTGCCTCGTCATTTATACCGCGTACGTCGGCGTCCTTCCCGTCTGATTATAATTTAGGTGTCTTCAAGGCTAGAGTGAATAGGCTCTTAATAAACTAGTGCGCCTCACCATCAACAATTGCATCACTGCTTACCATCAGGCGGGATCGCAGTCAAGTACTAGTTTTTAACAGACAAAAAAAAACTCACAGTTTTGATACGGTCAGATTTTTTTCCCTAATCGTATTTTTTCAAATGATCAAAATGATTCTTAAAAAATATGCTTAACGACTTTCATATAACAATACAAAACTAAATACTTACTAATTACTAAAACTAAGAGCACTCATAATGATACCGCCCTTATTTCCTTCTTTCTTTCAGTCTATTCAAGCACTTTTGGCAGAATCGGACTTGTATAATTACGTACTACTCATCCCCCATAAATCAAAGATAATGTATGCATCGTCACGCGCTTTCATTCACGAGATATATAAAACACTATTATAATAAGAAGATAGAGTGGTTTGATGGTGGTCAGTCGTTTATCATGGAAGAAATCAGTTTTTCTATGTTGATAAGTTTTTGAATGTTGATAAATTATTATTTTAAGAATAAAGGTGACTGGGTGTCTAAAATAAAAGTAATAAATATGGGCGAGGAAATTGTTATATTATGCTGATTTAATTCTATGATAGGTACCGATGAAGTAATTTACTAAGTTTTATCAAACTTAGCTAATGGTCATTTCAAATCCAGTAAAAAATGTCATGATTGAATAATTAAGTGACTAGATTATTTCTTAGTTCTTAAATTCATGAGTTTTGGACAAGCTGATTTTTTTAATTTACTTAAAATATATATTTTTGCATCAGAATATTAGATGATTTCCAACCTCAAAAAAAAACTGTTTTTCCTTATAATATTTGAGTAAGCGAATATTGAAATGCGAATCAAATTAAAATTAATTTATCATAACTTTTCTCAAGACATGATATAGTATTAAAGTGTCGTTTACCATTGATAAGGGTGGGTATTGTTTGAAAAAATCACCGTGGCTGTGGAAGGCAAAAGGTAATTGAAGGAGTTCGGGCAAGTTTTAGTCAGAAAAAGTCTGACACTCCCCCTCTCTCTCCACTCAGAGCAGAAGAAGTTATCAATATTTTTCTTTCCTAAAAGAACACATTGATAATGTCTTCTTTAAACTTTTAAGTTATTTTTAAGACTAAAACACTTTTCTCTTCGATTACTTTTATCATAAATTACTTGATAGCCGGCAATAACTTTCAGAACGCGCTGGAGTGCTGTGACAGTTTTCTGGCAGTTCTCAACTTAACAACTCCTGAACACATTACTGACTTCAAATCGTAATTAAGTTCGATCCTGCCTGGCGTCTTGCCATGTGTGAGTTGATAGATTTTTTAGAAAAGAATTTAGGAGAAAATTACATTAAATGTAAGTACTAAGGATTGAATTTTAGAATTATTTTTGGGTTTGTCTAAAAAGAACAAATCGAAATGAAATCAAACTTATATTATATAGCCGGTACATTGTGTATTTGTATGATTGTTACTTCTTAACTCTCGAAGAACTGAACGAATTTCTATAAATAAAACTTGGCACACTGGTAGTCCTGGAATGGCACATATATACTTTTTATTGCGGTTCTTTGTTCCCGTGGGATAATTTTACAATTTTATGCGGGTAATACTGTTGACAGAAGCTAGTAGGTAAATTAAATTGAAATCTGTGTTAAATTTCTATTATCTTAATTCGCTGTTTTGACATAAATTCGAGTTATGTACAATATACTACAATTTAGTTTACTTTTTAGATGATCAAATTTGTCTTTTTCAAAGGTTAAAGTAGAATCTGTCTAATAAGTCAACCGACTTGGTTAATTATTAGGGTAAAATTTAATCTGATGTAATCAACACTGGTTCAATAATCAAGGTTGATTAAGAGATATTGATCATTGTTTACTACTACAAGAACCTTATGAAAAGTTTCGAATATAAGTATTTTTTAAATAATTAAATACTATTCAAAATTCCCAAGTCGGCTGACTTTTTAGACAGACTTATATCAAGTTTTTACACAAATGTCAAATACTAGTTCAAGAACGAAAAAAGTCCTTTAACATGAAAAATATCATGTCAAACACAGGATCGAGTAAAAATCAAAGAATTTGCTCTTCACCTCGAAACTAGTGTCGAAAAAACTAAATTGCCAGACAATTTGGCGGGACAATTCTTACAAAAAGTTCACTCAGGATCAATTGGGAGGCGATAAAATGGCCGACTGTCACTAGGTCTGTAGAAAAGACTAAGTTTTCGACAGTTAGGTATCCGTAATCTTGTTAGACGAAATTGATTTTCGCTCTTTATATGTTTTAGTTGATTTTTTTTAAGTGAAAGTATATACGTACACTTTATTACCAACTGGTGTTGGGAAAAGGTAAAATATTTGTTGGTTACTCAATATGATTGTGTTTGATAGCAAAATTTACAAGCAATAACAAATAGCATATTTTTTTTTGCCTTTTAAAATGTAGGTAATGCTATTCCGAAAGCCTGTAATAGCTATGGTTTATTTAGTGTCACAATTTTGTAATTTCTTTAAGTTCGAGTAAAATAATGCGAGTACATGAGGCGGCCGAAATCTTGAGGCGTGACAAACCTCACGCTCTGGCTAGATACATTACAGGCAACGGAAGTCGCGGGACAATTTTCGGCCACCGTAGGTACGAGCTGGTGGATGGTGAGCTATGGGTAGCTCACGTCTCGATATCCGGTAAAGACGAAGCCTAAGTCACTAACACTAAGTAACTAACAGCACGTTGAGTTTCACGCGGGCCACAAAGTTAGTGTCAGTAAAAGATTGACATTTCTTCTTGGTTCACCCAGAGCAGAAGTATTTGGATGATTTTCCACCCTCAAAAAAAGAAGAATCATATTTTTTCTATTTATCGCTATTTTGAGAAATTCAAGAACTTTTATATGTGTATCCAAGTATCAAAATTATTCTCAAACTAACAGTAATCTTAGACAACTCGTAATAGTTCTCTGCTACTGAAAGTCAAAGCACATAACAGACTTGCTACACGTTATTGGCCAACTTGTGTCCTTTGTTCTAATGTAATGGCACTAATGTCTCTTGACTACACACAATGACATTATTGCTCAAATCTTATTGCTGTTTTTATTACTGTATAGTTTACCTGATGAAATATTGCTCTATAGTGGAGTTTTGGTTAGTATAAGATGTGAAACTGAGTATCTTATGATATTATTATGGACTAGCTTTTGCCCGCAGCTTTGCCCGCGGACATAAAATAGCCTATGTCACTCAGGAATAAAGCAGCTTTCTATCGGTGAAAAAATTGTAGCAATCGGACTAGTACTAAGTAAGTAAAAAAACAAAGCTTACCTCTTTATTATTGTAGATAAAAAATTGAATTGAATTTTGAATTCAAACTACTGTATTAACTAATTTTCGACTTGCTCTTCTTATTTCTTTAATTCGACACCATTTCATCACAATCTTACTTAAATTAAAAGTCCTCTCAAATTAACTCAATACGAGTCTGACTCATCAAAATTCTCCAATCAAACAAAAGAAATATCGCTGACGTTCCCCAAAATCGTTGGTCCTCCGATACGTCGTACATTTTGGTCCTTCGAGAATCTTTTCTTCATTTCCACATAGATGGAGGCTGTGGCCAAATATGATTAATTCATCAGCCATACATCAGGTCTGAAGTCGAGTCAGCTTCGAGTAAGAGGTGATTTGCCTAATAACGTGTGGAGATATTCTGGTCTTTTCTTTTGTTTTATGGTAAGAATTCGAGCGTTCGTATGCAGTTTGGGTTTAAGATGGATTTTCTTTTACGATTTGTTTTTGTGTGGAAGTAAATGCTTTTTTGAACTTTTGTGTCAGTCTTGTATTATGTAGGTAGTAACAGTTTTTTTTTTACGATTTTGTATATTACTATATCGAAACTTTTTAAGAAGAATACTGTAAGCATCAATTTGTTTTATTTTTTGCAGGTTGTTGTAATCAATTTTTTTAAGATTTCTTTAATTCATTAAACCCCAAGCGAACGCCGGCGTTCGCGCATCTATTGTCTTTCAATTGTGTCTGTCATTATCACGATTGAAAGGTTAATGGCCCATTTTTTATTTATTTACTATATTAAAGACTAGCTTCTGCCAGCGGCTTCGCCTGCGTGGACGTTAAAGAAAATTTATAGCTTTGGCATTCAGTGATAAAGTAGCAATTTACTGGGGCAGGAATTTTTAAAAATTCATGTAGTATTTTTAAGAATTTTTCATTACGTATATAAAGACAAATCTTTTCTCTTTATAATATTAGTAAGTATAGATAGATATTACATGTAGAGATACTTTCATTAAACTACTTTATATGAAACTAACGTGGCTAGTGCGCTTGCGTGCAACTACACAATATGACAATACTGACCTTTATCAAAACGTATGTGGGTAAACCGGAAATTGATATTATACATGTTTTCATTCAATTCCCTAGTGAAATACAAAAATTTGACTATACGTCAAATATTTTCCTTCTATATTATTATTTGTTGAGACAACTCCAAGACGTAATATTTTTCCTCATAATAAATTGTCTTAAAACAATTTCTTTCTGTACAAGTTTATTTGGCCGTAAGACATTTAGTGTCATTACTCACATTAGTCATAAATGTCAGTTGTAATGAAGATTGATGGCGTTTCTCATAACTTTTTATAGTTCTGCTTTACAAGTTATTTTCTCAACTTTTGTAATTAGATGAGAGTTCCAAAAAAGATTCAATGTCGACGCTGTCATTTTTTTTTCTTTTGAAGGCTCTGATTAAATCATGAGGCGTTTAGAGGGCAATATTTTTTATCGGCGACTAGCTCCTGTCGGCGACTTTGTCCGCGTAATTTTTCATTAAAAAACCTTGCCTTAAACTAGAAATGACTCCTGTATAGTGCTTTCACAAACATTTAAACCCATATACACAAGAAATCCAGACTCGAAACTATCTGTAGGCTATACAAATACTTATTCCGTGCGGAAATCGAACCCACGTCACGCATAGCAACAACTGCCCCCCTAGCCAAGTTACAACCGTTTCGCTTGCACCGAACGCGTCGAGTTGGCCGCGCCGCCAATTCTTTTGTTCTGACCACGTGACTGAGCGTTGAGATGACGTCATTCCCGTACATTAGAAGCTTTCTACAAGCGTTAACGATAGCAGATAAGCAACTTGGCTAGGGCGGCTGATCGCTTTCACCCGGCGCCAACCGTGCCGTACTACTAGTATTTCTCCCAATATAAATTATTTTTAGCGTATCATCCGGAGGATGAATATATCATCCGGAGTTAGAGCTATCCTGGTACTAAATTCCTTTCAAATCCATTTAGCCGCTTACATGAAGAGTAACAATTAAACACAAATACTCACACATACGGACTTATATAAGAATTATTAAAATAAAAGCAAAATGGCCAGCCAATATTTAAGCTAAACCCAAAACATTATTTACCAATCATTAACATTTAAATTCATCTTCAGATACTTTTACTGGTACTAACTAAATATTTGCAAACCTCTCGTTTTAGAAATATTACAAACTACTAGTATTTGTTTAGTCCAACCCATCCCGTGTTCAACAAAAGAAAAGCTCACAACCGAAGATTTTATCAAAACAATTTTGCCGTCTTCAGCCAACAAATCTCTTGCCATTGATTCGCTGTTTGACAAAATATTATGGAAATATTTTAGGTAGGGTCGGTCGGAAAGTGTGTTAAACAGTTATACAACAATGTCTTAGAGCCCCTAGGAGCGGGACCTTTTCACAGAATCTCTTTTTTTTTTATCTGAAGGTGATTTTCACCAAAGGGTCGCGTGTCGGGGCAAGTTTGGAGAGTGTGCGACTTCGATTTGAAATGGAAGACCGGATTTCGTATATTGATTTTATGTGTAGTATGACGACTTTATATCGAGGTAGGAGGTGTATTCTGTATAATGTGTGCAAATCTGTTTATCCAACAATTATGTCACATTATGCGATTTGTAGGTTCTGTATTAGCATATGTACACAATAAACATAATCAGTATTATAATGTTCCCACTACTGTGACTTCGTTTTGAGAACAGTACCTAGTTATGAAATATATTACACAAAGCAATGCGTCCGGCTGGGTTTGAACCCACTACGGCCACAACCTACGTCTCGTATCGTACTGTTTTGATGTTATTCTATTCTCGCCTTCACTACTTTTTCTAGTTCTGTAATACTCTTCAAGCATTATGAATCTAAGGATCTAAGAATCTAAGGAATCGTCCTTGTAAAGTTTCCACTCCTGGAACTCATACCTTCTCTTTAGGAGAAGAAAAAAAAAAGGCACGCAGGCCAGGATCGGATCTAAGGACCACAATTCGATAACCGACCTGTAAACCCAACCAATTTCCATATAAGGACCACCCATCTTATTCTAAAACACCAAAACTAAATTCAAGTGCCTACCTATAATCTTTATAAAGGAAACTCTTTACATCAAACGAGATCATATAAAAAGTTTGACGAAGTTCCCCGCTGCCGCCTCTCTCTCAAGTCCTGGCGTCCGATCTCCGTCCAGGGCCCCATAAACTGACAATTCAATTACAAACAACAGGCTGTACTCCACTGCCCGATATTGAGCCCAGCCGATTGATTCAGACAATGTACCACTTCTGTACCGAGCTTTTTTAGGGTTCTGTAGGCGAATGACAAAATGGAACCTTGAATTTTCATCTTGTGTGACTGAATCGTTCACGACGATTTTACTGAAAGACTATAAGTATTATTTGTATAAGTATTAAGGTAGTGAAATTTCAAATAAAGCACTAAGAAGTGGCGGTCCATACCAGGGAACTAGTAACGAACTAGGGGATGAAAAATCTGCAGGATTCTTTGTTGTTTTTAATGATAAAAACGAGCTTTGAGTCTTCGGGCCATGAGGCCCGAAGACTCAAAGCAAAATTAGAGGAACATTGGTGGGTGTTAATCTGTAAAAATCTGACAGTTTTTCTTATTCCACCTAGAGTGGCAGATGTTATTTTATGTTTTTTCACCGCAAAAAAAAAAGATGTTTAAATAAAATTTGATGTGGAAAAGGAACTTTCTCATGTGACTTTTAAGTCAGAATTGCACTTCTTAAGTTACAACGACATTAATAACTGTGTTTTCTAAAGTAACGCTATCAAAAGTTATAAACCTTTATTATAGGAGTCGGAATAATCATTGTGAAAATACCAATACAATTATTATGGAATAAAGTTAAAAAACTTTAAGTTCTTATAAGGTTATCTGGCAGGCAGATCTGTCAGCCATAAACTCATCATAGTACCCATAACTAGATTTAAGTTTTTGTAAAATTATATTACTATATTAGCATACAATAAAGTTTATTGTCTTCCACAGAACCCTGTGCATGGTTCGACACGCGCTTGGCCGTTTCCTCTATCTGCTACCAACTCGATTTGACGTTCTATATGGCATTTGATTTGGACAAACATGTTTGGGTTTATCTTGATAAAACGAAAATATGGGGTGTGCGAGTTTCGAAGGGGGTCCTATCTGTGTTGTCGCAAACAGTCGAATTGATTTTTGTTTTTGAATTCGTTTTGAGAAGAGTATTTTCTGATATGTAGGCCTCGATTTTTGTGACATGTAACGATTTTAGTCTTGCCAATTCAAACAAAATCTTTTTATTTCACACTAGCTTTTTCCCGCGACTTCGCCCGCGTACATAACATATAACCTACGTCACTCAGAAATAAAACAGCTTTCTACCGGTGAATAAATTTTAGCAATTGGATCAGTAATTCCAGAGATTACCACCAACAAACAAAAAAACATAAAAACTGTTGTGCGTGTTCAGTGTACGGGAAGGTGTTCAAAGTAAACGTGACTTCAATGAAATAAATGTCTTTAATACTGTTTCCACAATAGTTCGTTATTACTAACTACGTACTATGTAGGTGTCGAGGCAGGGCGGTGTAACGTAAGCGACTGGCGAGCCTCGCACTCGCGGTCCCGTAATTCATCAAAATTGCAACTCAGCGAATCGCAGTTACTAAGCCGCCACATCACACCCCCCCTTTCTCCAAAAATTTTTTACACAAAAATTTTTACAATATATCTGTTTAAATACAGTGAAACTACGTACTTACATCACTATTACAGTATCGGGACGTCTCTAAACTTACAATGTTGCTTATGATAACATTATATACCTGTCAGCATTCCAACAGTTGAATGCTGCGTATTGTTTTCCTGTTGCTAAAAATACATTTTTGCGGTCTCATCATTGCATGAGCTCCGAGCCGACTTGAAACTATACATATGATAAAAATATAATATTAAGGGTAGTTGCCATAACCTCCGCTCTGCAATAATTAACTAACACCTCGAGGGTCGGCAGCATTGGTTATGGCAACGCCGTTCACTAAATAAAATACAAATATACGACACACAATCCTAGAATCACAGGTTACCAGTATCGAGTTTTATCTGACACGTATAAACCAACTTTTGCACATTTCACAACGCCACTCTTAAATATTTACTAGTAAAAATCGTGGTGAAATGTACAAAAATTCCTAACCACATTCGATGTACTTGCATTATTTTGTCATGTGAGCAAAAATCGCACTGGTTGCTTAATCACTCGACCACAGCGTGTGGTTTTAGCCATAGGCGGTAGCGGTTTTTGCTCACTTGGTTCTATATCCGAGTGACTCTCATTATTAGTACAGGTTTTTTCGGGTGGTTTTTCTTCATTAATAATATACGCTGGTTTTAATCTGTCTATGGAAATGGTTGATTGACGATCGCCTACCTGTATGTAGTATGTTTTCTTGTCCCTACTGATAACTTTATAAGGTCCGCTATACGATGGGGTTAGAGGACTTTTTACCATATCATTTCTTATGAAAACGTGAGAACACGTGTTTAAATCTTTGTGGATAAATATTTTTCGTGAATCGCTGTTCTCTCTTGACTTAGGCCGCATGCTGTTTATAACGTTTCGAAGTTTGCTTACGAACGTTGGTAAATGATCTACTTTGGTTTTCTCGGTTTCGCTATAAAAATCGCCTGGTAAACGTAGTGTTTGTCCTAATACTAATTCTGCTGAGCTTACGTTTTCGTCACTTTTACAAGCCGCACGAAGTCCCAACAATACTGTCGGTAATTCGTCGACCCATGATGTATTATCCTGAAGCCTAGCCTTAATTGCAACCTTTAGCGAGCGATGCATTCTTTCACACATTCCGTTTGCCTGCGGGTAGATAAGCTGTTGTACGAGTCTTCTTTATGCCTAGAATGTTTAGTAAGCTTTTAAAAATTTCACTCTCGAACTGTCTCCCTTGATCACTCGTTATTGTCAGGGGGCAGCCAAACCTGCATACCCAACCCTCGTATATGGCCCTAGCTACTGTGTCCGCGGTAATATCTTTAACTGGAATTGCTTCCGGCCATCGGGTGAATCTATCTATCATAGTGACGCAATATCGATAGCCGTCCTGTGACGTGGCCAGGGGGCCTATAATATCGACTTGTGTATGCTCAAACCTATCTGTCAACGGAAAACTACTTAATTTGGAAACTGTATGCCGCTGTATTTTTACTTTTTGACATTGAATGCAAGACCTAGCCCATCTGGTTACATCTTTGTTCATATCTGGCCAAAAGAAACGTTTCGTTATCATTTTCCGTGTGGCCCTGATTCCGGGGTGACTGATGCTATGTACTGTATCGAACGCTAATTTACGAAATCTTTGTGGGAGATATGGCCTTACCTGTTTCTCTGAAATGTTGCAATAAATGGTTTTATTGCACAATGGTGAATGAATTTGTTTTAATACAATGTTACCTTGTGGTTCTGTTAACATACGCGCCATTTGATCGTCTGTTTCCTGTGCCCGTGCGACTTCGTCGAAATCGATAGCCGTTGGACAAAACACGGACTCTACTCGTGATAGCGCGTCAGCAACCGGGTTCTCGTTTCCGTTGACGTATTGTATGTCGCTCGTGAATTCGCTAATATACAATAGCTGCCTTGTGCGCCGTGGGGTTTCTCGATCGGTACCTATTTTAGAAAAAGCATACGTTAATGGTTTATGATCAGTGAAAATAGTGATCTCTCGACCTTCAATCATGTTTCTAAAATGTACAATAGCTAAATAAACTGCCAACAGCTCTCGATCGTAAGTGCTGTATTTTTGCTGGGCTTCCGATAGTCTCTTAGAGAAATAACCTAATGGCTTCGTTTTTCCGGCGGCTCCTTGTTGTAGCACTGCCCCCACGCATGTATTTGATGCGTCACACATAAGGGACAATCTACCTTTAACCTCTGGATATGTCAGTGTAATGGCGCTTTGTAGGCTTGCCTTACACTGCTCGAAAGCCGCCGCGGCCTTATCGTCCCATGTTATTCTAGACTTATCCTTTTTCTTGGCCCCATGCAAAAACTTATTCAATTCGGCTTGATGCTCAGCCGCCTGCTTAATGTGTAGTCTGTAAAAATTGACCATTCCCAGAAATCGTCGTAACTGTTCGACGGTTTCCGGTCGCGGGTAACTTTGTATGGCGTCGACTTTATCTTTCAAGGGCTTTATCCCTTCTGAGCTAACACTGTAACCTAAAAATTCTATTTCCGGCTTTCCAAAACAACATTTTGACAGATTAATGGTTATTCCAAACTGTTCGAATCTGCTAAAAACGAGTCTTAAGTGCTTGCGAAGTAGTTTCGAGTCTGTACTGGCGATGATTACGTCATCAATATAACAGAATAGGTACGAGCAGTCCCCTTTCCGTTCTCCGTTTATATACTCTAAACCCTGTAAAACTGTATTGTTCATGAACCTTTGAAATGTTTGCGCCGCGTTACGCAAACCGAATGACATCCTGGGGAATTCGAACAGTCCGAATGGGGTAATGATAGCTGTTTTCTCTACATCCTGTGGTGCTACGCGAATATTGTGGTAGGCTCTATTAATATCTAAGCGTGCAAAGGTTTTCTTACCTGCTAGTCCATAGGTGAAATCCTGTAGCCTTGGGATCGGGTACCTGTCCGGCTTCGTGATCGCGTTGAGTGCACGATAGTCGCCACAGGGTCTGATCTGGCCGTCCTTCTTCGGCACGACGTGAAGCGCGCTCGCCCATGGACTCTTCGATGGCCGACATATACCTAAATCTTGCATTAGCCTAAATTCCTCTTGTACCGTTTTGTATCTATGGGGTGGCAACGGCCTAGCACGGGTAAATATGGGAGGGCCTGTCGTCTCGATATAATGATATGTGTTATGACTAGGTGGTTCTTTATACGAAACCGGCTTTGTTATTTCTGAGAACTCCTCGAGCAAATCTTTGTACGGGTTATCATGCTGTATACTGGATATGGAAGATTCGGAACATTTCACTACAGTTGCTTCCCTACTCAAATTGGTGCGACCGTCAATCAACCTTTTATTATGTAAGTCTACAACTAATTGATGTGCCTTTAAAAAATCTGCCCCTATGATTGGCTGTTTTACATCGCAAACTATAAATGACCATTTATACGCTCTACGTAAACCTAAATTTAATTCTATAGTCACTACGCCGTAGGTTGTAATTTCAGAATTGTTTGCTGCGAAAAGTTTATACGTACACTCTTGTTTTTGCTTTGTTTTCACTTTACTTACAGGTATCACTGATACATTAGCGCCTGTGTCCACTAGATACACGATTCCCGTTTTGAAGTCTTTCACACAAAGTCGGTGGTTTCCCGCGGCACAATCCTCCACCGCTGCTGACTGCACCGCGTCTAGTTTTCCGTCTTCTGCTGCTTCTTGGCCCAATTACACGGTGATTCGCATGCCCGCGCGTTGTTCTTATAGCGGTAATGATGTCTACATAGCCAGTCGGGTGATTCTGGCGTGCGCCGCGTCCGGCTTCTGGATCTAAAACGTTGATATTGTCCACCTCCCGTGTTTCCTGCAGCGCTCCTATTTCGCTTCCTGATCTCATCTATTTCTCCTCGTAATTCCTTCATCCCTAATGCTAATTCCTTCAGATGGTTTGCTACACTGTCGTCTGCGCTGGACCCTGCTGTTGACGTACCTGGTGCTATGGATGCGACCTCGCCGTTTCCCAAGGTTTCTAATATTCTGTCCGCTTTCCTAGCCATGTCCTCCAACTTTGTGTCTTCGCTCAATGCCAGCAGTGCGCGTATATTGGGTGTTAACTTGTCTAACCACAGCCTCTTTAGCGGTTCTTCCGTTAGATTGCATTTCTTTGCCAAAGCTGTCATTTTCCTGAGTAACTGTGACGGTTTTTGTGTTCCCAGGTCCATTTCATGCATTAACCTCTGAAATTGTTTATCCGTACTCTCTTCATAAACAGACAACAAACGCTTTTTTATCGTTTCGTACTTGCCTGTGTCCGGTGGAGCTTCTATGATGTCAGTAACTTGCTGTAATGCATCTGTGGGCAATTTCGCGAGCACCATATCGTACTTTTGAACGTCGCCTTGCTTCTGTGGCCCCATAATTGCCTCGAACTGGCAAAACCACGACCTTGGTAGTTCTCTCCAAAATTCCGGAACTCTCATTTGCACCGTAACCATCGCTATATCCGCTGCTGGTACTGGTGCTGCGCCTGAAGGACCGGTTGCCACTTGCGGGTTCATCTCGAAAAACAATCTGCACGCGTTGCTTTATAACCTCACTTTAGCACGTTGCGTTCTACTTAGCACCACGCGGTATTTATGCCTCTGCCTCGCACGCTATTGAGTCGCCTACTATTGTCACGAAAAACACGAAATCTTGAATTCGTCGAAGGGTCACCAGTGTTGTGCGTGTTCAGTGTACGGGAAGGTGTTCAAAGTAAACGTGACTTCAATGAAATAAATGTCTTTAATACTGTTTCCACAATAGTTCGTTATTACTAACTACGTACTATGTAGGTGTCGAGGCAGGGCGGTGTAACGTAAGCGACTGGCGAGCCTCGCACTCGCGGTCCCGTAATTCATCAAAATTGCAACTCAGCGAATCGCAGTTACTAAGCCGCCACAAAACTAAAAATAAACTTTACCTCGTTATTATATTAGTGTAGATAGTGCCCATTTTAATAAAACATTATTAGAAGCTAATACTTACAGGTTTTCAATAAAGGAGCTTAACTCAACTTTGAGTTAAGCTCGCCTATGTACATGAACTTTGCTATCCACTTATTTTGTGCTGTTATAGTGTACAATAAAGAATTAAAGAAAGGTGTCTCATTTCTATATCTACTTACTGGGTTGTACTGAGTAGATAGGCAGCGTTCCATGCAAATTATTGGTACTGAATTACTGCGTCCGAACAGATTGGGAGCCGAGACTGGCTCCCATCATGGTTGAAGAAAAAAACCGTTTTTGTCGAACCTGAGAGCAATGACGGGTAATAAATATGCAGAGTTTAGTAAGAATGTCATAAAATTGACAATTTCTTGGTACTATATATACTAGGATGATTTAGTTACCGAGATCAAAGGATCAGGGCCTCAAGTCTGCTATTACAATAGTGTCAGAATGGTTTATCATTGATTTCATAATTGCTGATTTTGACAAGTTTTGGTAATCTACTAATATAATGGCATCATTATGACTTTCCAATGGCCAACCACTGACACTCCATTGAAAGAAATGGCATAGAATGGTAATCTTGTACACAATGATAAATGAATGTCTGACGTATGCGGTAGTCTGCAATAATTTGACAGTTCGTTTGATCAGTGTCCTACCATTAGAACGTCATTGTGCAGTCCAATGCAGTCAGTGCTTTTAAGAATCTCGATATTGTCATTTTACCACAATTCTATTACGAGACCATTGACTGATCAATGACCGATCATTATGAATTAGCAGATTTCGAACTTTTAGCAAAATGATAGTGGGATCGTGTTGGAATGACGAATTATAAAAATAGCAGACTTGGGCCCCAGTACCAATCTGTGTTATCACATTAATTAATATTATAAAGGTGAATGTTTGTGAGTGGGTACGTTTGTCATTTCACGCTGACACTGCTGCAGGGATTTATAAATAAAGGGAGTTAAAAATATTTTTAGTTGTTTATAACGTTTTATAGACATCCACATGTATAATGAACACGTAGAAGTGTTTAAATTATGGTGTAATAACTTAGTTTAATCATATATTTATTTGCCTCAAACAAATAATAAATAATAATATAAAAAAAAAACACATTTTGCAAACCATTCATAAAAGTCGGCAATTTATTTCATAAATGTTTTGAATAATATTGGTCTATCACTCTTGCCAGCAAAATGTGTTCGCATTACATTTTTTATACTAAGTCCAATGAAAAACAGCACGAAGAATTCTCGGAATCTTATTAGATAATAATGGAGGACCTACATATTTAATGAAGGCAAAAATCTTGATAACGGAAAAAAACATATTAATATACATTATTAATATTGGACTATTATGTTTCATCAGGGACAAAGATTCAGAATGAAACCTAAGTATTTCATATTATATTGAACACTGATTTAGACCTTATTATAAATTTAATGATTATGGTAAAACATTACCAAAGAAAAGATGTACGGATTGTGTGAGGAGTGATGTGGAAGACATGGGTGTTAGATTGCGTGGAGTTTGGCAGAACAAAATGCGGAAAAAAAACTAGTTAATCACACTTATATTAGTGCGAAAGGGGAATTAAACTTTTGCCCTGCATAGCTGGCATGTTTTTTTTTTCTTTTCGCCTATAATGAAACCTAGGTCTTATTTTAAAGCCTATATGAGAAATCAGAAATAAAAAAAAATATGTCTACCAACCGTAACTGAACTATTTAGTAGATCGCTATTGCTTTTTATTGAGTGTTATTTTTTTTTTTAAATTAAAACACTCTATGTTTAATATTTTAAATTTCTCACAGTTAAATATACTACACAGTTTCTCTAATGAGTTATTCTGCATATAACACCAGGTGTGGTAGAAGGCGTTTGGTGTTGTAAAGAACTCGAGTCCTCAAGTCATCTTAATTGTAATATAAGAAAAACCGGTAACACCAAACAGAAAAGTACTAACAATGCTTCTTTAGGTATCTTCGTTTTGTTTCGGAGATCCTCCCTTTTCAACGGAGGCATGTGGGACTTTACTCTCTGTTCCGCATACTTCCAAATATGTTTGTAACTTCTTAACGCTTAAATAACTACCTACACCAGTAGACTACGTCCTGTTATAGCATATACTTTTTTATCTCGGGAGCAAGTTTCTTTAGGATAATTATGATTAGGATAATAAGTGACTGAATTTTGTAATAAAAAAAAAAACTTACAAGATATCTTTGAAACATTTCGAAAACATAGACATGCAAGTTCCGCTCGTCTCCTTATTCTGACAACGAACCCAAAACCCGTTTGAGACCGAACTGAATATTTCTTGAATTCTTTCCCCGGAACCCTTAGCGGAAATATTTAATGGAATTTCACTGAATTTCCAATCTAAAGTAATACATACCGACGTTGAAGAATGAACAGATTTTTCCATGTGAATAGTACTGAACAATGATATTTTACTTAGTGTTTTTTTTTTTGATGGCTCCTTTTGTCGGCCTCAAGTGTATTTCGAGACAAGAATTGAAGTGTTAATAATGGAATCATTGTGGCGTTGTTTTTATGTTATTCGGCCATTTATTATATTATATGTTTTAATTAAATTATGTTTTTACAAAATCTTGATGGGTGTAATGGCTCCATTGGTTCTGGACTTTCTTTTACTTTCAACTAATTTAGCAAGACCTTTGAGCTAGGTTTCTGTGTTCATCACCCAGGTCGACAAAGAAAAGTGTTATTGGTTTTAAATGTGTTACCACTCTAGAACCTTTCGGTCCCATCGACATTTAATTTCACGAGCAATATGCTATCCAATGTCACATAAGTTTGGTGATTCTTCTGGCTATGTCGGCGACCTTGTTTCTCCTGCAGATATCTTCATTCCTGATACGATCACGCAAGGAAACCCCAAGTGCCTTATGTCATCACTGGCAACACGCACTGGTACATATCGCTTACGTCGAACGGGGAAGATAGCGAACACTCGAACGCTGTCCAGCCGAGGCGGATTCGACGATATCTCGGATATCTCTTGCGTTCATGGCTTTTCTCCGCCAGGATCGAAATTTCATCAGGATTTCGATATGTACTAACGTTTACTTCTCTTTTTTCGCAGGTGAGGGCGACCGCGGAGGCCAGCGGCGACGGTGCGCGGGGGCAGCGGTGTCGCGCGGCATGCGGCGCCGCCCGCTGCTGCCGCTGCTGCTGCTGGCGCTACTGCGCGCGCACGGCCTGCTCGCCGCGTCCGGAGGTAAGTGCTCCTGCAGGCGTCGTCACATTAACCGAACAATCAACAGACTCCAACAGTTTCCACCACCTTGTTGGGAAGCTAGCTAGATAGCAGATCGTTTTGGCGAACGTTTCGGAGTATGGGAGTTAGCAACTTTCAGTGGATCTCTTCTTTTCGTAACGTAGACATTTCCACATCATCATATGGCTAACTATAACTAATTACAACGAATATGTAAGTACAACCTGAAACATTATAAACATAAATGATATTTAATAAGGGTCACTGCACTTTCAGATGTTTATTCTAGACAAATTAAAAAAAATATGCTGTAACAAATTAGACCAAAAGATAATTACGGTAACCTTTGCATTATGCCAAAGTATTATTATTCTAATCAAAATAAGCTTAAAATATGCCAAACGATTATATACCTCTAGATTTTATGCCAAGATTCACACCAAGACTTTTGTACTTACTTCTTTATCTTTCGACTTACTATGCTACCATTCCTGTACAGATTCTCTATCCCTTTCTCTCCAACTACATTCACCGATAGTTAGACAGTGATAGATGGTAGAACGCCAGTACATCATGATGACTGGCTTGTTCGGCTGCATTAACGTAATTCCCTGCATGACACAGCTACAGATTGTAGATAAAATAATTGATTAGTTTAAGAGCTATTGCGATTATTGTGTTTGTACGAAGGCATTCTTGCCTGGCAGTGATGTTCATTGCTCTAAGCAGCCGCTGAACGAAACAGAATATTTTTGACTGACTTTCATTCATTTTACTTGTAGATAGAAATATAATAAAGTGCTGTTCAATATATCGTAGAATAGAATAGAGTACACTTTATTGTATACCAAAAGTAACAAGACATAAACCCAAACTTAAATCTATGGGTTCAATGGCGGCCACCGTACCCTTAAAACAAAAGTGGTATTGTACCAAAATAGTGTTTTTTCAGAAGAGCGTCATCAGATATGTAGAAAGTGTTTAAGCAATCATATAGAGGTAAATATAGTTTTCAATATACTTATTCATATAATTATTTATTCGCTAAAAAGTTGTGAATTGATTACTGAGAAATATAAACTATATAATTATAACTAGGGGTACAAATGTAGTATTGGCTACATAAAAAAAACGACTAAAAAATTTATTTAAAAGTAAACTAATCTTTGACCTTTTTGTATTCTAAATAATGTATTTGTTAGTATATACAAAGAATACCACCGCGTACATAAAATATAGTCTATGTCATTCAGGAATAAAGCAGTTTCTATCGGTGTTAAAATTTTTGCATTCGGTCTTGTATTTTCAGAGATTTAACTCCTACAAACAAAAAAAAAAACAAACATCTTTACCTCTTTATTATATTGGTGTAGATTTTTATTACATGTTCTGGTAACGTTTTCATCATTGGTATGAAGACGAAATTATTTTCAACCCATCAAACAAAGTAATTAAGATCTTAATTATCATGTCTAGGTTTCAAAGTTTTCCTTGAATTTAATTTCAAAACCCTAATTTTCTACTTAATCTTCAAAACTTAACTTACGGTACTAAATTATAAATTATTGCGATAGATAAAATTGATATTGTCATTAAAATCAATCATAGTTGACATAAATGTATTTGGTTACAGCAATTATTGATAATTTATTACAACAATTTATCAAGATGTAATTAATTCAGTCTGTGCTTCGATTTAGGCTTTATAGTTATCTCTAATTATACCTAATTTAATATTGGCAAATCAAGTTACATGTAATAATTTGACAGGCCTGTTGGTCTAGTGGTTGGCGATCCTGACTGCTATGCCGGAGGTCGTGGGTTCGATTTCCACCCAGGACAAATGTTTGTGTGATGTGCACGATCATTTTTTCTGTGTCTGGGTGTAATATATGTATAATATGTATGTATGTAGAAATATATAAGTATGTTTATCAGTTGTCTAGTACTCATAACACAAGCTCTGCTTAGCTTGATACTAGACGGCGTTGTGTGATAGTTGTGGAAAAAATATAATATTACTCTAGCTTTTGCCCGCAGCTTCACCCGCGTACGTAAAATATAGTCTATGTCACTCAGGCAGGAATAAAGCTTTCTAACGGTGAAAAAATTTCGTTATCAGACCAGTACCCCTAGCCAAGTTTCTAATATGCAATCGTTAACGCTAGCAAAAAGCTTCAAATGTACGGGAATGACGTCGTTTCAACGCTCAGTGACGTGGTCAAAACAAAAGAATTGGCGGCGCGACCAACTTGAAGCGTTCGGCGCAAGCGAAATTGTTGTAACTTGGCTAGGGTGGCAGTACTTTCAGGGATCCTCCTACAAAAAAAAAACGTGAAAAAAGAAACAAACTTTAGCTCTTTATAATATTAGTGTAGATGAAACTTTACATGTATCACATCACTCTAATATTATAAACGTGAAAGTTTGTGAGTGGCTGTGTCATGGTGCGTGTATGTGTGTATGAATGTTGCTGCTGTTGCTTCCAGCCCCCTAGCCAAATAGACCACGTCTCCGATTCCTTTGTTCTGAAGTCATCTCAACACTCTGTCACGCGGTGAGAATCGGAGGCGTGGCCAACTCAAGGCGATCGACACAAGAGAATCGAAACGAAACGGTTGTTACTTAGCTAGGGAGGCAGATCTCATGGTGGCAGGTCAGTACAGACGGAATCTGTGTAGACTCTTTTCTTTGTGTCAAGGGTGAACAAGTTACTTCTATTAGAAGTATGCTTCATCATTGAACACATCGTCGTATCATAAAATGACGCCAGAAAGTCAAGTATCATAAAATATATAATACTAGCGACCCGCCCCGGCTTCGCACGGGTGCAATGCTCTTGCCGCACCGGGCGGCCGGCCAGTACCGCCGCAAACGCTACGTCCCGCAATTTTTAAATCTGTAATATCTTCGAAAATATTCACTTAAATCATACGGTGTAAGAGGCCATATAGATCTATATTAAATGAACAATGTATTCAAGGTAAATAATTAGTTAAGGATTAATGCTGTATTGGTTAAAATCGCTTCGAAAATTAGCCATTATTTGTCGTAAAAAGTAAATGACAATTAAAAGTTATTGTGGGTTATCCATAAGAGATAGACATATACCATCACGGACTTTTCTGTAGACCTTTTCAATGTGTACAATACTTAGTACATTATTTTGATAAAACTCGTAGGGTTCAGCCTGCGTTTGCAATGTAAGCGGAAAAAATGTAATTATTTACGACATCACATTAGAAACCTCAAAAATAACAGTACTTCTCCACTATTTAATGGATGTAATTATACATATAAACCTTCCTCTTGAATCACTCTATCTATTAAAAAAACCGCATCAAAATCCATTGCGTAGTTTCAAAGATTTAAGCATACAAAGGGACATAGGGACAGAGAAAGCGACTTTGTTTTATACTATGTAGTGATTATAACACTTTGATAAAAGAAAAAAACTATAGTTACAATAGTTCTTCTGCTCTGGATGGAGAGAGGGAAGAGAAAAACTTTTACTTACAAACACCCACCTGTGTTCCTTCTGGTGCTGCGTTCCTGAGCTGATAACTTTTTCGAACAATCCAACGACGCCCAACTAACCACCCCTTAAAAAAGAAAAGAAAAAAAATGGCTATCTACATACACAGGCATGCAGCGTGCCGTTACATATGTGTGTATTATGTATGTGTGGCAAGCGTGTTGGCCATGGCTAACACTGCACAACTATTAAACTAATCGTCGAACCAAAATAAAGTATTCACGGAATTTGTTTAACACAAACACTAGTGTCCCAATCAAACAAATGGCTGGAGCCAGTGCAGCGCTGAGCTAAACTGCGGCGCTTCACCGCGCTGTAAATGCGTTGCGGTGCGACTCGGTGACAAATTGAGTGCACCGTGGTGCCTGGGTAAGCTTCAGTCTTCGGTGGATTGGTAGTGAAACACGGTATGTTAGGGCGCCAGGCGGGTGAAAGATGGAGGATCGTATTTGAATTGAATATCTGTGCGACGTAGCCGCGTAGGTACATTTATAAAACAAAATTTGTAAAGTACAAGTGAGATTCGTGCACTATTGAATATATCTGCGCGATGCGGGGATGTAGGTACACTTATAAAACAAAACTGGTGAAGTAGAAGTCAGACTTGTGGGTTCCGTATAAAACCTATGTAAAAGGTTCGATTCTTAAATCGAGTTTTGATTTTTTTCCGAATTGCAAAAATAGTTATTATTTTGTGACTTTTATTTTAAAAGGTTAAATAGAGTCTAGTTATAATATGCTTTGTTGCATTAAGTTTGCCTATGTACCGCTATTATACATGTGGTTTAAATAAATAAACAATTTACAGTTTTCAGATTTTTTCCTATATTTGTGCTATGAGATCTTACTTTTTGCCAATCATTATTAGTATTCTAGGTCAAAGGAAAGTCCCTTATAAATTTTGATTTCCTTAAGAGTGTCAAAATATGCACCTAAACTGAGTATAATATTTTGTTTCACCTTTCTCTATTGTATATTTTAATATTTATAAGTTTATTTTTTGGTAATTTGTTTATGTATTATATATTAAATAATATGTCGTCTGCAGAGATGTCATGTATGAGTTTAATATAAAATGTTTAAGGAATATTTTATTTTCTATTGTTTTATATATATTTATTTACATTATTTATGTTGTACACTGACAGTCCTAAATCTTTTCATTTCTTTCAGTCCTTTCTTGTCTTGTGCAATAAGACCGCCTATTGTACATTTATTCTTTTTTAAAAATATCTTGTAATAAACTAAAGAGTGCAATAAAGTCTTCAAACTGCGTTGACTTAAAAGTTTGATTTTATCACTTCTCCGAAAGGGACATTTGATATTAATTTAAGCTTTGAATAAATGAATGTAAAAAACCTTTCTTTTGTAACCTAAAACTTAATATAGCACTATGTTTTGTAATAATATTACTTAAACATAACAAAACCCAAAAAAATATTTAAATACGGTTTTCGCAAAATAGCTATTTCTAAGATACAGTGTTTTGAATTCACACGTCAGTGGCGTACAATAATGTTTATTCTTTTCTTTTAAACTAACAAAGGACAAAGCAGTGTTCTAATATTGTCCAACACTTTCCCTGAACTGCCGACAATCCCCCTTTACTTGCCAATGCTGTAACGTCAACAGTCAGTTGCAAAGTCACGTCGGGTGACGCTGACAAATGGACTGGAGCGTGCCGTCTCAGCGCTGGTCAGAGGCAAAACAAAGAGGTTACTACATATCGATTCAGAGATGGAAGGTGCTGTTACTTTGTAATTGTTATAGGGCCAATTTGTAATGTTATTCATTAAATCCCAAGCGAACGCCGGCGTTCGCTCTCTCATTTTCTTTGTATTGTGTCTCTAATTGCGATATTCGAAAGATTAATGGATCATTAACTGTTTATTGAAAGAAAGTCTTCTTCTTCCTGCCCTTATCCCATATTAATTGGGGACGGCCTAATAAATAATGTATTTTATATCATTCAATACAATTGATTCCAATAGATTAACGTTCAGCCAAATAAGTTTAAAACGCCCCACCTAAGCCAAATTTTAAGTCCAATTTTTCCAACTCCCCCAGGTGGTTTTCGAGCCCAATTTTTCAGGCAATACGTACCGAATCATCAATATCAAGTGTTCCGCACGTGTAAATGGTGGTGGTTCCACGTTCACGCTGTATAAATGCGGCGAGTGACAAATGATGTGTCTCGCTGCGAAGTCTTAGCGTATTGGATGTGGAGAATTGTGTGTGAGGCTCTTTGTTTTTGTGGGAGCTGGCAGGAGTGGGTGGGTGCAGGAGTTTAATGAGTAGCTGGTAATGAGAAGGATTGGCGAATCGGTTTATTCTAAAAAGCTTTTTGATTGTTTTAGTGTTGGAAGAAAGAAAGAAAAACATTTATTTAAGACTCGCACAGGACCAATAAAACAATAGAATAAAATAAAAATTCATAGTTCGTCATTGTTAACTAAACACTTTTTACCTGACAACGGCAAAGCCAAAGAAGGATTATGATTTTGACAGGCAATGTATGTATTTATGTATGTATGTGAGTATGTTCATCTGTTCTCTCATAGCTCCTAATCTCCTTATCGGAACTCGACATATGAGGTATCGTTGGAATCGTCTTAATCGTCCGCTGAACTACGTAACGTGTCACAAAAAGCGATTTGGCGGCCTCTAGCGGACAAAAAGTAATGTAAAATAAAAATAAATACGCCTTGTTTTTTATTATTTGAAAGGGCTTAACTTATACATTTACAAAATATTCCTCAAATTTAAAGTGACGCCCTCTAGCGGACAAATAGTAATGTGTTAAAAAACAATGCTAGGATAAATATACCGTGTTGGATATCATTTGAAAGGGCTTCACTGGTACTTAACAAAAAATATCATCAAAATTCAATGTGGCGCCCCCTAGTGGACAAAAAGTTTTATGTTAAAAAAATATAAATTACCGTGTAATAATCATGTTTGATATTATTTGAAAAGGCTTCAGGAAAATAGTATTTGTTTAAATAAAAATAAAGTATAAAACTAAAACCCGATTACGACAAAAAAACAACGTCAAAATAGAATGAAACAAGATTTTCAGGATGGTGAAAAACAAGAACAGAACAAAAAGAAAAGCCGTAGTCACACATTATCAAAGTATTTCGTGGTTAAAATCGTTTTGTATCATTAAAAATGACCTGTAAACATTCTAACTGACTTTGACAGCCAAGAAATGCCTTACATTCTTCTCAAGAACCCATCTTAAACGCAGTCGTTCTCAAACCATTAAACACCAGTCCCTTCCATCTCGTACATTCCCACTGACCAGCCACAGCCACTGAAGGCCATTTCTATCAAGCTAACGCCTCACACAAGGTTATTAAGCGTCAGACCATGAAGGATATAAATCTAAGGGGAGGTTGCACCAGTCCGATGCAGTAGGAGACTGATCTGCTGTTACTTCAAAACACTCTCCGTCTGAAGCTATCGTGTAAAAAATTCTTTTAGTCAAGAATAAACGAATAGTAAGCTTTAAACTTCTTTCATTTGCAGTTATCTATATCTCGAGTTATAGTTTATACTCTTCAGAAATGGCTTGACTGGTTTTTATTAAATTTTTGTGTATATTTGGAATCTCTGAGAATAAGTCAGCCTATAGGTCTGGTGTATAGTTAGTCAATGTGAAGAATATTGTATTTTCATATAGACTGACTTTATAGACCTATATTTGTGCTATGAGATCTTACTTTTTGCCAATCATTATTAGTATTCTAGGTCAAAGGAAAGTCCATTATAAATTGACCCCCTTGTTATAAAAAAATCTATAAGTAAGTAATTTAACCTGCACAACAAATCACATACAAAAAACTGTCAATTTAACAATTATTCAGTCAGTGTTAATAAATACCTCAGTATTGAGGTATCCACTTGTGCAGACAAGGCTTTCAGAATGCTTTTGCAGAACTGTTCTCTGATACAGAAGTGGCAGTTTTTTGTTTTATCTCTAAGTCACTTTATACGAAAACATACTAAAACACGTATCATGTCAAATCAAGTGTAGAGCCAATCAAAGTTGTAATTTTTCACATAGACATGAAGCAGAAATTTACTTAAACGGATAAATAAGCCTAAGTATTTTAGTGTACAAAAAAAATTTTATCTATTCTATTCTTCCAATTATCACGCCATCAAACACCATTCCCTTTCATCTCACTCATTCTCACTGATCCAGTTCGACGGTCATTTCTATCAAGGCAACGCCCCACACGAGGTTATGAAGCGTCAGAGCGTGCAGTGTATAAATCTTCGCGGAGGCTGCACTGATAAATGGCGTGCAGGAGCTAAACTTAAGTAGTTGATAACGAGAGCTCCCGTTCTTGGCACATCGACACGCTATCAATTATGTGAATGGATGTGTAGTGGGCTAACTAGCTGAGAACATAACAAAGAACGAAGACAGGGTTTTCTTAGTATTTTTTAAAAATTGCAACCGATGTGCTTGGTCGAGAATTTCTTATATCATCGAGTGATTTCGATTACATTTATTTTGCAACTTGTACATTTCGAAGAGCAAGTTCATGTATATTTTTTCGTCAATTTAAACTAGATGAGGCTGATGTTTCGTAGCTGACTACTCTGAGAATACAGAAACAAACTCAGAATTCAAAGTCCGTACAGAAAACATGTAATGGTCAAATCATATGAGAACCGTTCAATTTAGTGTCTGCGATAGTTTTTTGAGGAAAAAACCACACAGATTTGAGTGGTCCAGTTAGTGAATAGAATAGAATAGAATAGACTTTATTGTACACCAAAAGCAAGCAAGCAAGCAAGCAAGCTTGTTAGTGCAAGCATTTGCCAGTATTCGTGTAGGTTAAAGACTATTAAGGAACACAATGTAATCAGAAAAGTAACATTTATTACCTTTATAACGTGTTTAACTCTTTGAATGTCGTAATTAGAAACACAATAGAAAGACAATTACCTTATGTCGGACAGTGTAACTTAAGACATTCGAAAGGATGAAATCGCGGACGTATTAACTTAACACGTCCGCGATTTCATTCATCAATAGATAATACAACTTAAATAAAACCTAGTAAAAAAGGACATTACACATTACGATCGCAAAACATAGACTGTAATTTAGTTCAAACATTAAACACATGTCCTTATTGAAAATAAACAATTGAACGTAATTAGAATGGATAACACAGACTCTGATTTAATCATGTTCAATTAATGTGAAACGAAATGCAATATGTTAAGGGGTGGCTACACGGGCTACTTAAGTTGCTCAGTTTTAGATTGCAAAATGGCGTTCAGTAGTTTTTGCTTACCTTCATAGATAAAACGGGTAATCCTTGGTATAAAGAAAAACTCCTATAAACCGGAGTTTTTGAACAAATTGCGGGCTTGCAACCATGTGATTCGAATACAGATTCTCTTTTTTGAACACAGTTAACGATGTGACTTCGTCAGAGAGTTGAGTAGACGATAATCTGATAAGGGCTACGGGTGTCCTCGGCCACGCAAATTCCATTGATGTGGCAACGCTTGGAAAAGACGTCCGAAATCGTACGTCTTTAGGCTGAAATGATAAAGACTGATTCATTAGAAAAGCACTACTGCCGAAGTATCTTCCCAGTCTGGGTGGAGTGAGAGAGATTGTCAGACTTTTACTGATTACCTACTACTGAAACCCACAGTGTTTTTTTAGTTGTCTTTTTGAGGGTCACAATAACTTTTTCGAACCATCCGTAGCCCTGAAAGGCATAGATCAGACTAGATTTCTGCACTTTCTCCTTCAACTGTTGCCGACACAGTTGCCCGTGTGTCACAGTTTAGTTGAACACAATATGTCAAAGCGTGCACCGCGTCAAAGCTGGGCTTGTTATTACGAGAGCAAATGTTCTATTACACGAGTGATTGGAATTAATTCACGGAAATCGCGCGTAAGCTGATGCGATTAACTAAAATTGCCTCAGTTCGCAGTTATGACATCTGTCAAACTGGCATATAGTTGAGGATTTTTGGTCGTTCTTGGAATCGAGTACCCAATTCTGGTATTAAGGTTTCCGTCTAGTGTTTTTTAGTAATATAAAATTTATATATATATTTTTAGTTATAATTTTTTAATTATTTGCAGTTGAATTTCGTGATTAAGGTTTTGGAAAGCCTGGCTTTAGAGCTCGTTACTCTTGATTGTGATTGTTATGATGGCGTCAATCTAGTAGCTGAGCTAAGGCTGCGTTTACGTTCATAGTCAAGTAACACCAATTCAGAAGTAAAGTCCTACAAACCTCTGTTAAAGGAGAGGATTCTTCGATCAGACGGGTGTTGAGTCTGTTCCAGGCAACTGTTCGACAGTAAATTTTGGACAGTTCTAAATGTTCCAATCGCGCGGAGAACTCGAATACCTACTACGATGCAGGATTTTTAGTATAATTGTACGTGTATTTGTCATCTTACTTCTCCTAAGCGGCTACACAAATATATCTGAGCTGAAAATACAATTGAACCCGGTAGGTGGCGCTGAATTTGTTTTTTTTAATTTTTTTTTTTTTTTAAGAAAAGCCACTTGTCGAGCAGGACAACATCTATTGAGACCGCTTGTTTTATACAAAGATAGGCTAACAACACTCAGATTGTAGCCTTCTTCAGTCAAATCACTCACAATCCTGCTCAGCATGCACAAAAGTCACGACCTTCGTAAAGATTTAATAAAGAACCGTACAAAAGAGCTCATTCAATCCCTAAATCTTAGTCATCGAAACTTTTACAGCTACAAATGAAAAAAAAAATACGATCCAGGATTATTTCCAGAGTAAGGGGTTATAAAAAACCGACAAGTATGAGTTTGACTCGCGCACCGAGGATTCCGTACATCGTTGCTACATCGGCATTCGTCACGGTCAATCCCCTAGCAACAAAAGTAAATGAAATTACTTCAAAAACATTGCCAGTATCAAAATATGCGTCATAAATGGCTGCAGATTTTTTTTGTGTTGACTTAAAGACTTAATTTGATCTGTACCAAGGTACCACAGATTTAATACCTATTAAATAGGTATAAATATAAATTTTATATTTCAATACACTAACTCAAAGATCCTGTGTTATCCCTACCGCTTTTAGGCTCGAATTTTACTGTTTTCCACCCTAGTGTAAAAAGTCCGTGAGCTCGCCTTTGCCACAATTTATTGTATGTATCGTATCACGCTGGGCGCTAACCGACCCCCACCTGTCGCTGGTTAACCCTCATCTACTTATTTCTTCGAAAGTGTTGAAAAACATCGTTTGATACACGTGGTAATGTGTCACTGCAATACTCGGTTCCATAACACTCTTGTTTGCGGTTTGGGTGAATTCTGCTTCGGTCGCAATACCAAACTTTCTACACTAGTATCAAAATGTACTATTGAACTTCTTTTCCTGAGAAAAAGTGTCTCGACACAGACAGTCATGCAACCAAATCCTACAAGGATCCATATTTTCTTTGGAGACACGGAACCCTAAATACGAAAAAGGATGATTTAATGTTATTGTCTCTGATATTCGTTATTACTTAGGTTTGAACAAAAGATTTTTTCGGATTTATACCGTGTCATTATTATATACGAGTATGTGTATTTTTGCATGCCGATGTGTAACGGAAAGCATAGATTTGCTGGCTTCGGGATTTACGAGTTGGTTCGGCTGTTGGATTTGTCCATTGAACTTGGACTTTTTCTGTTGATTTTACAATAAATTATTAAAGGACTGTCTATGCTATGGATATGTTTTAAAGTTGACAATTCTCGGCCTAGTCGTTACTTAGATATTGGGGTCGGATTCTAAGTCTAACTGTTTGCATCAGTATTGTGACGACCACGAAGGTCACATATTAATTGAAGTAGAAACTTTATTGTAATGGACCTTTTAAGGCAGATGTATTAAGAATATAGATTTAAAAAATGACTGAAGTTGTCAACATGAAAAAAGATGAAATTTAATTTTAGATAATAAGATAAATCAAAGGCATGAATAATATATAATTTAGTTAAATCAAAGCTAAAAGCCTTTCATTGGCGTCTCCCAGCGTCACAGTAGGTACTTGTTATTAAATGTATTTTATCATAAGCGATATAAATTCAAATAGTTACATGATATATCATGTAAGTTTGGCTTATTTTAGACCAACCCTGATGTTTGATAGAAAAGTATTGACAGGTTGATTAGTAAGTATCTACCTTCTCTATTCTCTTCTCTATCTGAAGAAAATAGTCTCTTCATAACTATCTTCTACTAGCTTTTGCCCGCGCGGCTTCGCTCCCGCTCTTCCCTACTTCAGCCTACTATACCCTACTCTACCCTACTCTACCTTACTCTACCCTACTATACCCTACTCTACCCTACCCTACTCTACTCTACCCTACTCTACCCTCCTCTACCTTACTCTACCCTACACTACCCTACACTACCCTACACTACCCTACACTACCCTACACTACCCTACTCTACCCTACACTACCCTAATTTACTTTTTTTTTCCTCCTTCTCATCTCAAGAACCTTCTCATAATAACGAACACAACAAAAAAAAAATTAGTGAAATCGGTCCAGGCGTTGTGGAGTTATGCGCTTACCAACACATTTTGCGATTCATTTTTATATTATAGATCATAGACAGGTACTCAGGCCTCCTGTCTAGGAGAAGGAATGAGCCATAATCCACCACGCGGGCCCAGTGCGGGTTGGTGAATGTCAGATGTCTTCGAATTTTTGGCTCTAGGACATGCCGGTTTCCTCACGATGTTTTCCTTTACCGTTTTGAGAGCAGTAGTGATAAAATAAGTTACACAAAGTTATGAGCCTGACTAGGTTTGAACCTGTGACCTACAACTCGTAAGTCGGGGCCATTACCACTCGGCCACCATTTTCTGCTCTCATTGATCTGATTATGCGTCCAATCCAGCGCCGCGTTAACTCTTAAGAACAATTCTACAACCCCAGTTCCACCTGGCTATCATGTCAATATGATAAACACTTTCTCCTTTCATTTCTTAGTCTTCCAGACTTTTAACTAAGGAAAAATTCCAAAAGATGGCAAAGAAAATGTACATTATTACTTAAACAAAACTGAAGTTCGTCTTTGTATCATTACACTCCATTAAACACTACTCAAACCTTTTCTTAAAATTCCAATGAGCACTTATAGGTACAGCCTTTGCCTACTCATGCATATTCCAAACTATTTCACAATGAACTATTTCACTGAAACTCCATATTATAAATACGAAACAAGTCTATTATAAATATATAATTAAATTCCATTGAACCCGCTGTTATATTGAAACGGCCATTTTAACGGGTAGGTATCCTTTGTTCGGACAGAGTCCACAGAAGCGGAATTTGAACGGACAACTAGTGATGTGAGTGCAATTTGTCGGACGCCGATCGGACCGACAATTATGATGAACGGCTGGGTGACGGCTGAGAGAAATGTGCATTGTTTTATTTTATGTTTGTTATTGTGATTTCGTTTGGGTGCTTCAAGGGAGCATACAAAATGATGCTGCTAAAGAATTTCTTTTTATTTTTTTTGTGGAAAAGTGATAGATGAATTTTGCAAATCTATGCTAAATTACCTTTGCCTTTAATGACACATTTTACAATTACATTAGCGACCTCTCCACCCACTCACATAATATAACATATATATTATGTTATATTATGTGAGTGAAGACTTTCTTTCTTGTGGGCTTCCAAAAGAGCAATGTTCTGTGGCAATAACCGTCCGGTAACATTCCGGACCGAGTCGTCGATGACGAGTAATATAGACGCGCGTCTCAAAGATATGTCAGCAAGATCGTAGAGGCCTAGCAGGGCCATGGTTTGACTTCTAAAAAGATTACTCCTGGTCCTAGAACCCTCTCATAGAGGCCTCCGCCCTGGAATGGGAGAAGTCATTTTTTTATTGTAGATAGGTTCGTGCTTGACCGCTATCTCACCTGATGGAAAGCGACGATGCGATCGACGATGGAACGTGCTTACCTAGAAGAAACCGAAACAACCAAGAAACCTTTCACTCTTGACTTAAAGATTTCCGGGTTGTAGATTGGATGATTTATTTACACACTTAAAAAAATATAGATGAGAAAAAGCCCAGCTGATAATTATGTAGATATGAGTTAAATAAAATATGATAAAATTATCAAATAAGAAGGTTAAAAAGCTACGCATATAACTACGCCGCGCGCACTTCCCGGACTTCGTTCCGACAAGTTTTTACTAAAAGTAGAGTTACTCACCTGACCTTTTAGGTCAAATGGCTCACTTCCTGTGAAACTAGAACCCAACTGCGTCATAGATAAAAGGATTTCTAGTCCAGCTAGCTAATGAGGAGCAGCTAGTAATTTTAAGTTCGGCAAACTAGTAGGAAAAGTATACGGTGAACAAAAGTTATAGAGGAGTTTCGAGTTTACTGTTAAACTGCCATTCAAGGTAGGAAATAGGTATATAACCGTTTTTATACAAGGAAAAATATTGCATACTAGCTTTTTCCCGCAGTTTCACTCGCGTACATGAAATATAGTCTACTACATAGTTTTTGCCCGCAGCTTAGAACGCATACATAAAATATAATATAAGCTTATATAATATAATATAAAATATAAGCCTATGTCACTCAAGAATAAAGCAGCTTCCTATCGCTCAAAAAATTTTGGCAATCGGACCAATACTTCCAGAGATTACCTCCTACAAACAAAAGAAAAAAAAAAAAAACTTTACCTCTTTAGGATATTAGTAGTGTAGATGTCACTCAGGAATAAAGCAGCTTTCTATCGGGGAAAAAAAAATTTAACAATCGGGCCAGTAGTTACCTACTTTTAGATATTACCTCCTACAAACAAAAAACAAAGTTTACCTATTTAAAACTTTATTAGTATCGATACTAACTCTATTTTTTAGTATTTATCATACGATAATGTTGCCAATACCTTGATCAACGCAAAGCTGAAACTATTGGGACTCGATGTGTGAAATTTTTTACAAGTTTTTTTTTTATGACGAAGACGATCATTAAGAGAGTATTTTCCAAAATTTACCCCCTAGGAGAATAAAAGGGGGATCTAAAGTTTTCCTGGAGAAACTTACTTGTGGGCGAAACCGGTGGTGGTAGTAGAAGCTGGTATAATAATATTTCTATGTCATAACTTCAAACTTTTCTATGTCATCTCTTCATCATCTTTCTGCCCTTGTCCCGTTTTATTTGGGGTCGGTTCCTATATAGTTCAATTTCGGAATAGAGTCTCGGAAGATTATTCGAAATCGCAAAAAAAAAAATGTGCGACGTAACTACAAATTTACAGATTCTAGATTTATTCCAATACTTTTGCCATAAGTTGCTCTTGCTTTATGCCAAATGGGATTCTGGGTCAACGGGAAGTACCCTATGAATTTTGATTTTCATGAGTTTCGATGAAGGTACGTTATTTGCCACATAAAACGAAGTAGTTAATTTACAAGTTTGATATTTTTCTCAGCTTCTAGGAACCGTAGATATGGTTTTAATTTCAACTTAATAACTTCACTCGTTCCCGACATAAATGGTCTTGACGAACAAACAGACAGATGGACGGTCAACAAAGTGATCCTATAAAGGATCCATTTTTTTCCTTTTGAGGTACAAAACTCTAAAAAATACCATTAAACATACTTCACTTTATCAAAGGTTAAAATTTAATTACACAGCTACATTAAATCATCAAAACGCCAGCATTAAACACCTTTCCAGAAACACATTACGCATAAAACCCTCAACCTCGCCCCATATATATCCAGCTTACGCAAAAAAATAAACACCTGACACCACATTTCCCTCTAAATCCGTATAGAAATTAATCACGCCCCACAAACACCATAAATTACATAAGAAACAGTGTATTACATAACAGCAGATTTATACATCCCACCGGTGCGTTTCGGAATCGTCCCCGGTGCCTCAACGGACCCCATAAATCCGTCTACATATATTTTATATCGCCCTAGTACGTGAACGTGCTAAATTGATATTTACACGCCGTCTTGTATCAATAAATATAATTTAATGCAGAAATTGATAAGATTCGGGGGTCGGGAAATGTGGTTGGATATGGTGGACTTCCGTTTTTATTTCTCACTAGCTGGTGCTGGCGACTTCGTCTGCACAGGATGAAGACTTCGAATAGTTTACAATATCTTTATAAATTATAGCCTATGTGTTATTCTGATGTATAAGCTATATTTTGTGTTAGCTATTCTTATGACAATGACCACATACACTATGATTATTTTCTGTATAAACGTTGTGTTATGGGTACTAGACAACTGATAAACATACTTATATATTTCTTAATACATACATAATATAGATAAATTACACCCAGACACAGAACAAATGATTATGCTCATCACACAAACATTTGTCCTGGGTGGGAATCGAACCCACAGCCTCCGGCATAGCAGTCAGGGTCACTAACCACTAGACCAACAGGCCAGTCAGGCAAGTCTAGTTTTCATATAAAATGTATGGATACAGACGCACCCAGATCGGCGAGTGTGGCTTACATTAGAACAGTGTACTTTTACCTTTAGAATGTAGCCAACATTGTTTATTTCGAAAATACAAACTTCTATTTGAAAACAGAACCCCAAAAAATATGGCACGACTAATGAAGCTTCATGGCCATCTTTTGTTTCCCCTCCTGTCTTACTTCTAAATTCAACCTTAAGACGTCTGAGCAACTAATTAAAAGATAATGAAAAAAATGTAAAGTATGTAAATTACTTGCGGAGTGCTTGAGGCCGCACTGAGTTAGCAAGTTATTGTGGCAGCTTTGAGCTGGCCAGTTCATTTGGATCATCGAGGGCTTTTTACTTTGTTGTTTTAAATCTGTAGGCGGTGAAAAATTGGCTGAAAATTTTAATGTTTTATTTTTTACTTGTGAGCCTTCTCAAAAGACTTAATATCGCCGTACATGGGCCACAGGCCGCAGCCACAAACGCTGCCACTAGAAGCTAGAAGCGGCCACCAGCTACTTGTGGCCAGTGACTGCTACTTTTATTAACCCATGTGCGCAGTAGTATAATGGACTCTGTTCAAGAAGGTTTAAGTGCGCGAGTGGCATGTGACCGCGTTTTGTATCGACGTTTAGTGGCAAATGCGGGCCACCAAAGGCGAGCAGCGGTGTTTTGTAGCGTGTGGCGTCTTCCGGCATCAACCATGTGCGACGAGTTAGTATAAATTGTATGAAATCTAATGGAAATATGCCAGTGGCGTGGTTTTGTGGCTGTGACCGGTGGATCGTGTGTGGCGACCCTAAGTTTGGCCTTCTCAAACGATGCGAGTTGTCGACGGCGCGGAGTATTCCACGCGCGCCTCAAAGAGATATCAGCAAATCGTAGGAACCCAGCAGTATGTCTGCTAAGCCCCTTGGGAAAGTATGAAAGGAATGATACTCCTGGTCCTTGAACGCAAAAAACAACTGAAGGAACATAGGTTAAATTCGACTGGCCTGTTGGTCTAGTGGTTAGTGGCCCTGACTGCTATGCTGGAGGTCGTGGGTTCGATTCCCACCCAGAACGAATGTTTGTGTGATGAGCATGATCATTTGTTCCGTGTCTGGGCGTAATTATCTATAATATGTATGTATTTAGAAATATATAAGTATATTTATCAGTTGTCTAGTACTTACAGCACAAGCTCTGCTTAGCTTGAGACTAGACGGCGTTGTGTGATAGTTGTGGAATAATATATTATTATATTATAATTTAAGTCAGGAAAAGTCAGACGCGCCCTCTAGCTCCACCCTAGAGCGAGAGAAAAGTCATTAAATGATTTGCCACTTAAAAAAAAAAAACTATGATATGTATGAGTAACAGAAGCTCGTGAATGAAATTTTAATAACACTCAGTTTTTTAATCAAAAAAGTTTTAGTTTCGCAGCCAAAGTACTTGTTTAAGTCTAAAACAGACAAATATTAAAATAGAATGAGTTTGTTTCAGCCCGTACGTACAAATTAACGACATGTTTTGTTGGGACCACCAATCTCTATATATGCAAATGAGGACACGAATTGTGAATTAGTTAAACGAGTTTATAGAACATTAATCTCTGTTACAAAGCTTACCTATATTGGTTTTACTTTTTACAAAAATGTTGAAATGAATTAATGAACTAGAAGAAAAGGAATTAGTTATGATTTATAAGCTGTGATGGTCTAGCGTAATGGCTCCGAATTATGAGTTACATATACGTCGTAGGTTCAAGTCCAGAAATCTTTAAGCCATGAGTAACTTCTAGGTAAGCGCATTCCATCGTCGACCGCATCGTCGCTTTCTATCAGGTAAGATAGCGGTCAAGCACAAACCTGTCAACAATAAGTTAAAGGAAGGCACTTTAATTTGTGTAATTTATAGTATCAAGGCTGCTCTTTTAAAGTAGTGCAGGAAAACACCTTGAGGAAACCGGCAAGTTCTAGAAGCAGAAATTCATAACTATATAATGTATATGTCGTGTAAGGTCGACAAACGACAATGCTTAAGGCATTAAGGTCCATCTTTGTACACTACTTCTTACTAGAGCATAAAGATTTAATAAATAAATACACCGCTAAATTTTGATCGTTTTAATCCCGTGGAGGGTCGATCCGTTACTTAAAACACTATCGATTTGTAAAGATAAAATTAAAAAATAAAGTACCTTTTTTTTCAAAACTCGTATTAATTTACGCATGTACGAAATTAATTTCTTTAAGAAAACATCAACTGAGCGAGTCCAATGACCTGTAGGTAGTTTGTACGCAACGCCGACTACTACCTACGTGCCATTGAACTCGCTCAGCTGAACGTCAGCTTAGAAATTAGTTTCGTACATGCGTAAATTAATACGATTTTTTAATAAAAAGTCCTTCATTTTTTTTTAATCTTTACAAATTGATAGTGTTTCATATACCGGATCGACCCTCCACGGGATTAAAACGATATAAATTTAACGGGGTATATTCTTCCGAGTTAAAAAATACTTTCCTAAAAATGATCTGAGCTACATATTTCTAGTTCCATTTTACATCCTTTCCCATTTTACAGCCACCACCTTTTATAACAGCGTAATACATTTGAACGTCGTTTACCGCCCGTTTACCCAAAACCACGATGATTTACGGCATATTATAAGAATGGCTGAAATAATTTGAGTACGTCCGCAGAGTGCGACCGGCCGTCTGTCCGGATGCGTCGAGTTCTGTTAAGTGCGACTTAAGTTATAAGTTTGTAGCAAGACTGGATTGTTTACAAAAGAACACTTTTTAGGGTATGGAAAACTAAAAAAAACTATTTACAAAAAAAAAAAAAATACAACCGACTTCACAGCAAAAAACAAAAATACACTAAAATAACTTTTAATTTCGGAAGTAGGTGTTTCTAGAATAGTTTTGTCTCTTCGCTTATTATTTTAGTTGTGATTCACGGAACACTGTATAAAACTGTACGGGTTTTGCCAACCACAGTTTTTCATGTACAAACCAGTATGCACAAATTAAACTATGATGAAGCTTGTGCGTGTGATAGGCCCATTATATTGGAACCGTGCACTAGCTTTTGACGTTTTATAAGTGCCCATGTGTGTCTATGTGAAATTGTTTTTTTTATTTTTATTTAATAGTAAACTGCACAAAACAGACAAACTGTATTGTTAACCTTTACAAAAAAAAAAAAATACCTATACACTGTTCAAAATAACAATAGACTTTTATGAAAACCTTTTAGTACTGTCCGTTCAACCAATTTTGACTTTTATTACGTCGGTGGCATGACAAATGGCGGCTGCAGTAAATAGTTGGTTTTGTAACCATTTTTATACTTTTAATGCCATCCTTAAGCTTGAAAGGAAATAAAATAAAAATGAAATAGAAGTTAAAATCAGTTGAACAGACAGTATAAAAGATTCTTTAAACGTCTAATCTTAACGAGAATAGGGTATAAGTTGCAACAAAAACACACTTCATATTTTCCTACCAAAATATATCGTATTAAATATGTGTTCCATGTCTCAAAATATAATACAAAATAGTTCATAGATACACCAGCTTCACCCATATACCTCGATTAAACGCAACTTAATATTCCATTCAGTCAACCGCCATGCTCTCACCTTGCGGCATACAAGAATACCTTGAAGACGTGTCTGGAACACTGCCAACCAGGGAGTGCGAGCTTGCATGCCAAAATGGAATCCCAGCCATGTTTGCCATGATAAAAAAAAAAGAAAAAAAGTCGATGCGAATTTTTTTAAATGTACGTTAGTTTTATTTAAATTTATGATTCTTGCACCTCTTTTTTGAGTTATGAATTCGTTTGGGAGATGTTTTTTGGAGCTGGATTTGTGAGTACGGTTTTTGCTTTTGCAGTTTTCTTAGCTTGTATTTTTATGTTTCTTTGCTCAACAGTTAATATAATTTATTTATTTAAGCTTCATGTACAGTAATTGTACATAGGCGGACTTAATACAACAAGGCATTCTCTATCAGTCAAACTTTAGGTTAACAAAGCCTACACTGTAGCAGGTGTGCACAATAAATACTAATTATTTAAGAATAGAATGAAGTGGCATTGGAATTAGATAAAAAAGTTATGTGGTAAAATGGTAAAAATTAAATCAATGACTGGCTCTGTCTTGTAGGTTTTGATAGAGGTTAAAATTAATACAGTGAAATCTGGGTAAGTGGCCTTTAGATAAGTGGGAAATCTGAGCTACTGAGAATAATAACTCTCAATAAGTAAGATATATTTTTTTTTATTTTTCCTACGTCACCTCATAGGAACTAAAATACAAAATCCTGCTTCACAGTATTAAGGTTCTAGTTCGAGATATTTTTTAAATGATATAAACCAGTGCTTGACTGCGATCCCACCTGATGGTAAGCAGTGATGCAATCGTTGATGGTGAGGCGCACTATAGAAGAGCCCAAAATCAACTACATCGGACAGTTGCCCGGACCACAGCAAACGTCTGGTCGTTGTTTGCAAACATTTGAATTTCTTCACGAGGTCATCCATCTTCACTTCTTTCTAAATAAAAACTTAAAAGTAATAAAAAATCCTAGGTCTATTGAAAGCTCAGTAAGCCTTTTTTTTATTAAATAAAAATTTCTCATTTAGTACTAAGCTACCATTGTTACGATAAAACTAATCCATCTAATGAGCCAACTAATCCATCTAATGAGCCTGAGAATGATATCCGCAGCACGGTAATAATTACCGTGTCCACGGGTTTCTTGATCCTGCCCGTCTCATTACTAGTTTTGTTAGTATTTTTCCTCACTAATTACGTACTATTGTCTTATTCCTACAAATTACCGAATACAACATTATATATTACTAGCGGACCCGACAGACGTTGTCCTGTCTACACGTCTTTAATTTGAAAATTTCAAACTTTATTTAATAAAAAAAAAAAAAAAATTGTGAATCTAAACCATTCCCAGATCCCCTTGAACACACACAAAAAATTTCATCAAAATCGGTCCAGTCGTTTGAGAGAAGTTCAGTGACATACACACTCACAGAACAATTATATATATAAAGATAATAATAATATAATATAAAGATACAACATTATATTATACATTTTTTTTTTATGCGAAACCTGAATATAATTTGTTTAGAATCTAAAGTAACTAAATGGATTCCAAGTAGCCTATGTTCAGTAGAGGAAGTCTTTCCACGTTGATAATTATGAGCATAGTATAGCAGAGTCAGCCTTATAATGTTTCAACTGCTAAGACTCAGGCCTCCTCCTCCGCACCACGCAGACGCAGTGCTGGTTGGTGGATGTCACATGTCTTCGAATTTCTGGTTTTAGACATGCCGTTTCCTTACGATGTTTTCCTTAACAGTTTAGAGCAGGCGAGGAAATAAATAATTATACAAAGTAATGCACTTGACTGAGTTAAAAAAAAAAGATTGAGTTGAGTTTGTGAGTGAATAAAGATTTCGATTGTTCACTAAACAACAGAATACGAAACGGATATTAAATCTTTGTATTCACATGAATATAGAGTCCATTTATCAAGTCCCAATAAATCAGGCCATATCTAAATACGTTCCCACGTTGACAGAGTTCACGGGGAGTTGACAATGAGAAAAAATATGAGATCTTTACTCCAACTATTAATGAAGTTCGCACCAGCTCGGAAGATTTATTTCGAAGGGAGATCGGACTTGCGAATACTGTGCAAGGCCAGGGAATGTTAATAGGCCTTGGGAGGACTGTATTATCTGCGATGAAGTGAAGCTGAAGTCCTTGGGAAGGCACTAGGCTCGGTTAGGTTAGGTTAGGAGAAAGGTCTTGGGAGAGAAAAATCATTTATTTATTTATTAGGCTTATCAACAATAAGTTCGCTATTACATTAAAGTTTATACATTACTAACTTAACTCTAAGCGCCTCGTCACTTACAGAAAAACACAGCATGTACTAAATTATGCGCAGATAACAACATAACTAATTGTTTATAAGAACAACAATATAATTAAGAGTTTGGAAAAAATAATATTAAAAGATTAATATAAAATATAATTGCCTACAGTTGTTTATAATGGATAAAATATGATTGCACAGATTGAATTATATGGTAACAAAAAAATAACAACAACATTGAATTAAATTGATATCATAATGTTTAAAACTAATGTTTTAATGTTTGACTTTGTAAAAAGTGGGATAGTAGGTTAAAAAAAACGTAAATTTTTGGTTCTAAGACATTGCGTTTATCTCACGTAGTTATCCTTCTTTTTTTTTATCTGTTATAAACTATTAATTGACTGCGATCCCGCCTGATGGTAAGCAGTGATGCAATCGTTGATGGTGAGGCGCACTAGTTTATTAAGAGCCTATTTCACTCTAGCCTTGAAGACACCCAAATTATAATCGGATGGGACGGGACGGGCCTTTACCGTTTTTTGAGAGCAATAGTGATGAAACAATGTTATAACTCACGATTTACAATTAGTAAGTCAAGGCCATGACCACTAGGCCACCACTACGATACTTACGTAGATAGACCAAACAAATAAAAAAGAAATTCAATTCACTATCAGAAAACCTAAAAAAAGAAAAACTAGATTAAGAAAATGTAGATTACTCAGCAAGTTCACTGCTGAGTTCACCCTACCCATATATCAGCTTCAACCGAGCCAATCTCGAATTATCGTATCGACCGACAGCCTCGCTGCGATCCATTAATCAGGAGATGGGTTGTACCGCGCAATGTAAAGCGCCCATTACGGTATTGTCTGCCAGGTGCAGCTCGCTTCATATCGACACATTTATCAAAGTTTTAAGATAAGTAATGATATCGAGAACTGTTTTCATCATCTATTATGTTAATACCTTCGAATGAATCTTGTGATAGGAAGAGGGATTTTAATGTCATCGGTTTTCTTCGTAAATACGAGTAAGTTTTATTCTGAAAATATATTTCCAGCGATTTTTAATGGTTTTTACTATTGACATTGTATTCTTCGATTTATCTATTCTTCTACTATGACCGTTATTTGATAATAGTTTTAAACTGTAGTGAAAATATTTTTCCAGACAGCAAAATTCATGACTCAGACTTGAGGTTTATCATCTGTTTATCTCCTTCTCCTTCATGTTTGAGTTGGCTTTTAGTCGAACCGGACACAATTAAACCAGTATTTTACTGGGAGTAACTGTTGGTCTGACTTCCACCAACCAATACCCCGGTCACCTAATAGCCCGAGTCACCATTCATAGAATGCGGAATCTATCAGGTTTTTTTTTTTTTCGATGGCAAAAATCATCTTATGACAACCCCCGCTCTTGGGGGGAGCGGGAGATAGTGTCAGACTCTTACTGACTAATAAACCCATCCCGTTCCTTCAAGCCTTCATACCGGGGCTCGAGCGCCCTTTCGGATAACCCTGGCCCCAGTAGGATTCGACCCGGCTGGGCCCCTGCTGTTGCTGACAACTCCTTGAGGCGCGCGAGAACAGCGCGCGCCGTCGACGACTTGGGCTTGGTTCGGACTGTTACCGGACGGCCGGACAGCGAGCTACCCACTGCTCACTGTCCGCAAGCCCGCGCCTACGGTGGCTGGAAATCGGGATCGGAATCCCGGCGGCGGCGGCGAGAGCGCCGTTGCCTGATGCGGTCGGCCTCCTCCTTAGCTTCGCAGAAGTCGGCGACCGCCTGCCACTCCTCCTCGCTCCGAACCATGGCCTCGACCAAGGTCCGGGGAATCTATCAGGTGGGATCGCAGTCAGGCACTGAAAAAATAATAGAACGAAAAGGCGTATCAAAATATTACTGACTAAAAATCTATTCCACGGTCACGATTTAGCGACATTTATGACGCCACAAAGCGTTATAGAACAATCTAAAATCAACTATCAAGCGGTTGCCCGGACCAAACAACTCACATTGACCGGAGGATCCTCTTTATTCAATTGTGGTTTTCGGGACTTTATATTGTTCCACATATCCCTAAAATGGTAACTCTTTCAAGCCGGCAGCCCTAGCAGACACCGATCCTTCATCAGGCTCCTACTTAAGCATTATTTCTGTTTTGAAAATAAACAAAAAACACAAAATACTATCATTGACAAACATAATATTTCTGTGACGGTTGACCTTTCCCGGATCCCTCGTCATGACAGATTATGTTTGGAATAGTCTGATTTTCAAGACTCTAAATATATCTTCATAAATATGTAATGATTTGTCATGTCTGGTTTTTTCTAAAGGTCGTGATATTCTTTTACATAACCTTTTTTACGTGACTGACCAAAAGGTTGTTTAATATGTTTTCTTTGGTTGGAGCTGTTATTTGTACAGGTAATCGGGTGGTCATTGTGCGTACAATGCTAAAGAGTGGAATTCCCTGCCGGAGTCTGTGTTTCCTGATGGCTACAAGTAAGGGGTCTTCAATTCAAGAGTGAATAGGTTACTTCTAGAGAGGCGTTCTCTATTGTCGACCATATGATCACTTACCATCAGGTGAGATAGTGGTTTAACACGAGCCTATCAATAATACAAAGAAACTAACTAAGAACAAAATGTTGCTCCTGATCTCAGTCTTCTTATTTATTTAAATATGACAGGTTTTATCTTTGCAAATAACTAATTTTTGTCAACAGCTTTGCCTATATGAAAGTAGAAAATGTTTGTCTGTTTGTTTGTTGTTTGTGTTGTTGTTTGTTTGTTTGAATGTTTGTTTGTGATATAATAGCTATCTATGAGAATACTAATTTAGTTGCAATAAGGTGCAAATCTAATCTCATAAATCTAGACAACTTGCACCAAGTTCAGTATTCCTATAGTAAATAGTGAACACATTTTATTAAATCTTATCAAAAATAACAAATTGAAATACATCTTTCTCTCTTCTAGTAGATACATATTTCTCTCTTAAATCAAGGTCATTTACGCCTAATTTGATATCCATATAGTATATACATGTTTCTCTGTTAAATCAAGGCAATTTGCGCCTTACCCTGTAGTAGACACATTACAATTAACTTGTAAGTACTTCAGAAATCTCCTTATTAACATTCACCCATGTTCTTGCACCATAATTCAACAATAATGGTAGAACAAAAGTGTAGAGATACAAAATAATCTGTAATTACGTTATCTGAGCATACTCGTAGAATGTCTCATTAAACTGCTTAAGAGCGTGGCGCTTCGCGATAGGGTTGACATTTGTTAGTAATTATTATTAACATTAGAATCGTTCCTTGTAATTAAAGTGTCCAATTACATTAGAGAATGATTGGATGAACAAGATTGATTTATCTGATTGTATTGCTTTAGCACTTAATTTGATGTCTATTTTGGATTCAAATTATGTGTGAGATATTTATGATTAACTTTGAAGGTTTGTAATTAGGTTTCTAATATTTATTTTGATTTGGGTTGTAGTTGCTTATTTTTTTCCTTTTGACTGTCAAGTGAACGTCAGTAATTCATTTTTGAAAAGGCTTCCCAATTGAATTGAACTAACTATCCATCAAAATTTGAATATATTTTTTAAAATATTCCGGATAGTCGAAAGGTTAAAAACAAAGAAAAAAAAATCTTTTTGTTATTAAACAGACTTGAACGGCGGAATGGATTTGGATTTGGTACTCGGTTAGACCACGTCTTGGAATAGCATATAACATACTAGGATTTTTATGCCAGGAGTATATTTCTTTGGGGAAAAATTCTAGATTAACGCGGGCGAAATCCGTAGAAGGCTGGTATGTAAATACAGGGTGTAAAAGACAGCCTCCACAAACTTTAAGGGCTTGCTCAATAGATGAAACTGAAGAACCTTCCGAAAGCCTTCTTTTAGGAAAAGAAAAACAAAATCAGCCTGTCCATACAAAATTAATTAAAAACTTGATTGAACAGTTTGTATGGAGATGGCCCATTTTCTTTTCGTTTTCTGAATAAGATCTTGTGGAAGTTTGTTCAGTTTCTCTACTGAGAAAGCCCTTTAAGTTTGTGGAGGGCTGTCCCGTACATCCTGTATATACTATAGCAGCAGATAGAGTCTGTAAGAGAATCTTCTTTAAAAAATCGCTTTTAGCGATAAGACCACCCATTGTGGCACCCTATTAATTTTAAGTTTCTTATGTAACTGCTTTATTTTTGGTGTACAATAAAGAATTTATCTATCTATCTATCTATCTATCTATCGTGCTAAACAGTAAATTACCCCAACAGTAAAATTATTGTAGTTTATGTACCGGATCGACCCTCCACGGGATTAAAACGATCAAAATTTAGCGTTGTCAAAAAAAAAATTACGTTTTGGACACCACCAATATTAAGTACAACACAGGTCACGGCAAGTCATAGTGGGTATTAGGCGCCAGCAAAAAGCTGAGTGCAAGTGATTTGGCAACCCTCAGCAGCCTGGATGGCCCGGCAACATGTATTTTGATGTATCATGATACAGTTATGAAATTTTGACCATAGATTTACATAAAAATATTAGACATTAATTTCGGGTTTTGCATATACGTACTAAAATCAATGTTGTAGACCTAAATAACATTTTAGTTTCGACCTTTAATTTAAAATGTTCTAGAAAGCTCCATTTTCAGGTTCACAAAGAACTCTTTTACTCAATAACACGATCGTTGAACAAAGTGACATCCGACCTTCAGTTGCCAGGTTTTCCAGATGTTTCTTCTAGATAAATCCTTACAACCCCCTGTTACAACGCCCATGGGAAATTGGGCGAATCCGGGGTATTTTGTATGCCCCAACGGTAGGGGTACGCAACAAATTGGTATTAATACTCTTTTGTTAAGAACACACACGAGGTTCTTTGAATAAAACGTGTTTTCGTTATTAACAGAAGGAAGCCTTACTGTTAAAGTTAAAATCTTGTGATGTACTTCTCTTCATGAAATCAGGAATAGAAATTTATATATATAAAAATCAAAGCCACTTTTCGTTGTAATTTTATAACTCAAGAACGGGCTCGCCTATCCAAACCAAATGTTTAGACTTTGTTCGGACTATTTAGTAGATGGTTTATGTGAAGTTTGGTAGGGTAAAGTAGGGCAAAGTAGGGTAGAGTAGGGTACAGTAGGGTAGAGTAGTGTAGAGTAGGGTAGAGAGTAGGGGAGAGAGACAGTTTGAAAGAAAAAAAATGTATTATAATAACTAGATAATATTTCATCAATGATATCTTCACAGTTTACCATCAGGTGTACTACATCAACTGTGTCATATTTACCTGGGCCATTATAGGTATTAATATATACTATTTTTCTAACCATCAATTCCAAACGACCTCTGGAATCTACCAAAAGACTTATTTCTTAACTATAGGTAGCAATAAAACCGATTTCACCGATATAAAATATTTTTTTCGTTCACATATTGTCAATATAAACGCACACTATGAAAATAAATGTAATACTTACAGTAACAAATTTGATCATGATACTATGAAACATATATTACTATAGAGGCAGTAAAATTTACGATATGTAGGTACTGAGCAATTTACTTGGCTATAAAAATACAGACGTTTCTATCATGTTTGCATATAAAACTAACGGGTTGAAATATAAAGATATACTAGTAGCGTAAAATATAAATATTTCGTAAAATATTCAGGGCTACTCCAATCTTTGCGGGCCTTTTTATAAAAGACAATCTCAGTTATTAACTTTTCTTGCGGTGTCTTTTCGTGCTTGACCTTGATTTAGGCTATGATCCGGAGCGAGAGAGAAGTGGTTACCTCCTTCTGTGAAGCGGTAATGCGGGGAAAGAGCTTGAAATTGAGACCGGATATTCTCAGGCCCCGGCCGCCGAGATTCAAACCCCGACTACCAGCCACGGTAGACTCGGGCTTGCGGACGTCGAGCAATGAGTAGCTCGCAGTCCGGCCGTTCGTTAGTTAACTGGGCCGAGTCCAGTTGACAACAGCGCGTAGTGGTTCCACGTGCTCCTCAAAAAGATGTCAGCAAACCGTAGGGGCAGAGCCGATGCTCGCTAGCTATTACCGCGGGGAATTTCTAAAGGGGTCTTAACCCGTAGTCTCGGACGCAAAGGGCAACTGACGGAAACAGGTGTGATTTTAATCAGTTAAATTCTGATACGCCCTCTTGCTCTGCCTAAGGGCAGGAGATATTACTTGATGAATTCCAAGTTTAAAAAATGATTTGCTGACCTCTCTTTGAGGAGCGCGTGAATCTCTGCGCGTTGTCCTATGTGGAAATCGAACCCACGACCTCTGGCATAGCAGTCAGGGCCACTAACCACTGGACCAACAGGCCAGACAATGATGATTATAATACGTACAACATATTTTTTGTGCGAATTTCTACAAACTTTTTTCAATTGATTTGAAATCTTTTCAATAGATCACGGTCATCTTACATCCAGATTACTTCTTAGAAACAGGGAGATGACACTCAAAAAATATCATAATACCCTCTGCAAACACCTTAACGAGAACATTCCAATAAAGTTTAATTAATTACAAGTGCCCCATTTTCCCCAACACATTTTGTACCTTAACTTAAGCACAGTAAAGTACGATTTTCCCAAATAAGTTTGTTAAAACAGAAATTGAAATTTAATTGGTATTTGCCTTGTAATCTCTTCAAGGTTCTGTTAAGACGCAATCTTTAAAATATTAATTGAATCTTTTAATTTTATGAAAATATTTGCTTTGGTCATTTGATGAGAATGTATGGATTTGAAGGGAATTGGGGGAGTCTTATGTATTACATAAAATACAATAGATAGGTACCTAAAGAAATCAAAGTTGGCTGACAAAGAGTAAATTATTATTATTATCAGTCAATTTATCTTTATTTTCAGATTAGTGTCCATATAGATAGTGTTAGTAAAAACACATTAAAAAGTAAACTTAAGGTTGTCTGTAAAAATCGCTTTTAGCAATAAGACCGCCCATTGCGACACCCTATATAATTTTATTTATTTAATTATTTCTTATGTAGTTTTTATTTTTGGTGAACAATAAAGAATACGAGTATATCTATCTACCTATCTATCTTAAGAGTAAATAAATGTTAGTGACTACTCTAATTTTTGCAGAAAATTATTTCATATGGTCATTAAATTATGTAACTACTGCCTCCATAGAAGACTGTCTAACTTACAAGTTGTAGGCTAGTTCACCTAGCTGTTGGAACTGTCCATTACCCTGCGCATCAGTGATGCCGCTAGCTTATGCGTTATGACATGGAATTCATCCACTTGTGCAACGGTAAATCAAATCCTACAGGCTACAGGTGTATTACGATTGGAAGTAGGCCCTAACTTTTTTTACATCTTTACTTTTTTTTCCACTACTACGAGTATCACACAACGCCATCTAGTCTTAAGCTAAGCAGAGCTTGTGTTACGAGTACCAGACAACTGATAAACATACGTAAATATTTCTAAATACGTATACATACTATAGATAAATAATTATAATTTATATATAAAATGTATGTATTTAGAAATATATTAGTAAGTTTAGATAATTTTCATGGAATGTAATATTATGATTTATAAATAAACGAACAACTAATATACGAAAACAGATTTACACATTTTTTTAATTCTAAGATATTCCGAATTTATCAGAGCTCAAAGTGACCCTTTTTACAACGGAAACTTTATAGATACAGGCTTAACTAATTACAAACATAAGATAGTACTCGTACCTACTGCCAAACTTTATCTTGGCAAGTTTTGACGTCGAAGTCACATTACGCGAGATGAATTCATTATGTTACAGAAAACTATAGTAGAGCAGCTTACTCTATCCAACCGTAACTTATCTTCAAAACTTAAGGTACCGCAGTATCACTTTCAATCTACTACCTCAAACCTGCTTCTGCAGCGCAGTCGCAATCTAACAATCAAACTTGTACCGCAGATCAAATGGACGGCAATTGTTAAGGAGAGGGTAAGGGGTCATTGTAGATAACGCTCAGTAATAGATGACAGACTATTGTGAACTGTATTGATAAGGTTTTGAGATCTGGTGATCAGAAATGGGATTGTAACAGGGAGTTTGAGTGGAGTGAGTTTGAAACTCACCTCAATATCTTGTTCACATACAACCTACATTATCATATCATCTGCATATAGCACAGTCCGTTTAAACTGGGTCGTAATTAAAAATGAAACCATCGAGAAAAAGGCGTTTATAATTTATTCATTAAGGGATGTAATCCAGTTCCAAACTAAACAAACTTTGTGCTATGAGTTCTAGACAATTAATAAACACTTATAAATTTCTAAATACATACAACACAATCCTAACTAATATTATAAATGTGAAAGTATGAATGTTTGTCACTTAATCACGTAAAAACGGCTGAACGGATTTGGATGAAATTTGGCATGCATATAGTCTTTGACATGGAAAAGAACATAGGTAATTTTTTATCTCGATTCCTTAAGTACCTAATGCCACGCGGGCGAAGCCGCGGGCAAAAGCCAGTATACAACATAGCTGATCTGAAGAACTTCGTACCGCCTCCGTTACAGTCAATAAATTCAGTATATCTTTCGATACAGTAAAGAGATTGCAATAAAACTAAGCCAAAGTAATATCAAGTTACACACAATTTTAATGTATACCTAAAATATATTAAATAATATATTCTTTTCGTATATTTAACGTGATGTGCGCACAGCTAAAAACTTCTGATTTATTTACATACATATTACAGACCAATTAGGTGGAATTGGGTGGAGACACAAAACAAATAATAATAATAATTATTAAATGACACAAATAACTCATCGCACAAACATTTGTCTTCGGTGGGAATCGATCCCACTACCTCCGGCATAGCAATCCGGGCCACTAAGTACTAGAACAACAGGTCACCTAGGGACAAATAGAATTGAACTAAAATATGACGCTATCTGAGCTTTAAGGTATGATGAATTCTAAAACTCTTCAGTTAAGACTCTCGCTCAAATAGCGGAGGTGCGACTTGTTCTAAAGGCTGTAAAACCCTGATTTTAGTCAATCAATTTACCTGCCTTTTTCAATTTAGAAAAGGTTTAATACCAGTCTAGTCAAATGCAGCTGAATATGTGCTGCTGCGTGAAGCTTTTGTATATCTGACTAACATAATCTCATTACTAAATATCGGGATAGGTAAGCAGTCAAAGAAAACCCTGATTTAGGTAAATGTGAATTTATTAGATCCATGCATTTTTTTTTCAAACTGCATTGAAAGCTTAAAATATTTGTCTTAATTTTATTATTTATGAGTTCGCGCTTGACCACTATGTCACCTGGTAATAAGTTAGAGGTGGAGCTTACTTGCCACTATTACTTATGTACCCTTGACTCAAATACCCCATAGCTGTCAGGAAACACAGACTCCGACAGAGAATCCCACTCCTTAATTGTACACACAATGAATGTGTTCCCAAAACGTTTGATGCCAAAAGATCTTGTTAACAATCTCGTTTCTTTGAAGGTTTTACTCAACTTATTTACCAAATTTTTTGTCATCTGTAGGCTCTAGATGAATCGATTTCATCACATCTCTATCGATACTGTGAGATAATGCGATGCTGTAAGTTCACAACAGTGTTTATTCACAACGTCGTTCAATATTCTGCAACATTCACAAACCTTATTAAATTCCCAGCACGAAAATAGGATCACAAAAGAAACTAAAAGTGAGTAACACTTAACCATTAAGTGTTGAAGAGAGTAAAAACAAAATGTATCGCTAAAGAGGGCGAGAGAAAACAATTTTACAACATCATAAACAGGAGCTGTTCGCAAAAAGTGGACGTGAAGGCTACTGGGGCCATCCTTTCGGAGCTTTTCCGTCGGATATTTCTATCTTTTTAGAATACTGAAGCCAGTTTTTGGGATACTTTTTAGGCTCATAAAGTACGTAAAGATGTATATGGTGTATTTAGTGTAGTGCGATTATAGTCATTTTGTTTTTTTATAGGCTTTTAATGAACTAGTGGGTTTCACTATTAACGGTGGAACAGGCGGGATCGCAGTGAAGCACTGGTAGTGAAAAAAAAATTGGTAAAAGTGCAATGTGAACTGTTACTAGAAATGTCTTATTTACTCTGTAAAGTATATATCTATGAGCCAAAGGTGTCTAATAATAGTTGATTTATTATTATTATTTCATTTATTTATATTTATACATATTAATTACATTTTTAAATATTTCTTATAAAAAGGATAATAAAAAAAAATATTTAAAAATACAAAAAATAGTAGCCCACCGGCATCGGGAAGAGGGTATTATTATTATTAATCATTATTCATTGCTGAATAATTTTGATGTAGTCACGTGTAGTGGTTCTGGTTTTGAGTGTTCAATGTTAATATAGATAATTTGACGGATTAACCTGTCAATCGTGGTAATTAGAGACACAATAGTAAGCCAATAGGTGTGCGAACGCCGCGTTCGCTTGGGGTTTAATGAATTAATATTTATGTATTATTATATATTTGTATATATTGTAAAGAAAACTGAGTGAAATGTATTTATTTTTATTGTAATATTTATATTTTTTTTTTGGTGGGAAAAATCATGCATTGACATCCCCCGCTCTTGGGTGGAGCGGGAGATAGTGTCAGACTCTTACTGACTAAAAGACCCACCCCGTTCCTTCTAGCCTTTATACCGGGGCTCGAGCGCCCTCTCGGATAACCGGCCAGGGTTATCCGAGAGGGCGCTCGAGCCCCCAGGAGGCTTCGACCCGGCTGGGTCCCTGCTGTTGCTGACAACTCCTTGAGGCGCGCGGGAATATTTATAGTGTTAATATGTTCTATTGCGAAATCCAAATTTTCCCCATTTTTTTAGTTACCCCATAAAATATTCGAAAAATACGAAAACCATGGACACTAATAAAACTGCTAACGACTAAAATGAATATAAGGATCCAAAAACGGATTTAAGAATGAAAAGTTCGTTTACTCAAACAAAATTATCTGACACTCACTTTAAAATTTTCCCCATAATTTTGCGTCAAACAAAAATGGCCGCCAGGAAACCATTATAACGTCCTTGTTTTTCTTTGATCATGGCCTGTCAAAGACAAATTATTATCGGTACAAATTTTGACATGTTCTTTGATGTGTTTCACTGTTACATAATATTATATAGTCTTTATTTCGATATCAAGTGGGTAAAATTAAATTTACCGGGAAAATCGTATGATGGAAAATACTGGTAAAGTGAAGGCTATATTTATAAGTATTTGTAAAAGGGAGTGAAATGGCTTGTTTAAAAGCTTTTTTCTGTTCCGTTTTAGACTTTATTGACTTAATTATCCTTTCATTTTTTGTGTCAATAAAGTATTTGAGTAAGTCTGACAGGATACGCTCGTACTAATTAAAAAACATGTCCTTTACATCATTTAGGTTTTAATGTATTTTTAAATCTTGGTTTACTCAATGATCCTAATGGGTCAGCTGATGGTTAATGGACCTTTTTACGCCTACGTAATGGCCAGATGTACAATTCTGGACAAGATTAGATATATTTTTTTTACCCCGTGATGATTCGCATGAAAAAACTCGCACATATCATTGTTACACCTACGTTGCTCTTTAGTGGCCATTTTGATTGTTTAGTGATCAATATTAAACGTATTTTATATTATTATCACAGACTTGTTAAGCAATAAAGAAAAGCAGCGAGGCGTACTAAATTATTGACTTAATTCTGAAAATCAAATGATAAAAGATAAATTAAATATTTTGGGAGTTATAATTGTTTTAAGCCGTTTGGGAATTGAAATACTGAGGCCATGAGGTCCGAAATCGGTCCTAAAAAATTTAGTCGCCTCATGGCGTGAATCTTTGTAAGCTGGGTAACAGCATTGGCAGAGGCACGTCCTGATGCTGACAAGTAGGTTTGACATGATGTCTCTGTCTCACTGGATGGTTCTTATTTTTTTTTAATTTATACAAACTAGTGTTTGACTGCGATCCCACGTGATAATAAATGGTAATGGTTAATTATGCGATCTTTGATGGTGATTATCTTCAATACTCTCTTGACTACATATTACTGTATAAAGTGTTACTCTTTAATTTTAAAACCAAAGTTCAACGAACATCCAGGTCTGTCAAACACCCTATTTCTAGCAAACATTATTCGATATAGCTTCGGCCGGACTGTCCCTACCGTAATAATGGTCGCCCCACAATAGTTTGTGCTCGTTAACACGGTATTATTACAGTCCTTTGTTTTCTAGTAAGAATTGTTGTCACAGTAGTAAACACTGAATTATTCTGCAAACGGTTTTCCGGTAGTGTTTATTCTTGTAGGTAGTTTTTTTTTGTAGTTTTGGATTTTAGGGGCTGTTTATTTAGGTATCGAGATTATCTTTATTCTTCTATTACGGTATGATTGTCATTGTTAACACGTAATATTGTGAAGACTTAGGTGAGTGGTACGGCACAGGATCTCGGGATATAGCGCTATTAAAGGAAAACGCTAAGTACAAGATGTAAACCCCCTGAGTTTGTTTCGGTGTTTCTTCTCAGGGTAGTCAGCTAGGAAGCACTGGCCTTATCTAGTTATGTTCAGTTTATGACAGAAAACAAAATTGACGTGTAAAAGTGTTAAACCGCAAAATAAATGTCATTTATCATTTAAATTTTTCAGCACCCTTGTTACATTGACTAACCAAAACTAAATTAAAAAAAAAAATTTGAAAGTATATTGATCTAATCAGCCTGCATGCTAATGAAAGCTTTAGTGGTGAGACCTCCCGCTTCTAGTTTTGGTTCAGGCCATGGTCCAGAGTGAGAGAGAATGGGAATCGGCCGTCATCTCCTGCGAAGGAAATACGAGCAAATAGGAGATGGCTGCAACCGTGAGGAAACGGACATCCGGAAAAACGGATACCCCAGCCACTACTACAGGAGACACTCCGGGTGTCGGGAGTCTCAGGGCAATTACTGGCCACGTAATCGCCTGCAACCGCTTCGTGAGTTTGCAGGCGAAGAGTTGTGGGTAGTTGTCAGGACCTAGCCCAACTCATCGATGGCACGTTGTAATATATGTACGCATTAAAAAGGTGTCATCAAAACCGTAGAGGCTCAGTCGGGCTGACGCCTGAGGCTTCGGGAATTTTTGAAATGGATACTTTAATCCTGGAACGTAAAAGGCAAGTAATGGGTTTTAGTCAGTAAAAGTCTGACAGGCTTGGTCTACTCTATTGTAGAAGAAGCCACTGAAAAAGGGGTATCTATTTATCTTTTTGCTAAGTTTGTTCAGAACACTCTAAACGTGTGTCCGACTCTCACTTGACCGGTTTTCATCACCATCATTATCATCGCCATTTCAGAAGAAATACGTCCAATGTTGGATATTATTATAGGTCTCATATCCACCGTATTCCCGAGACTCACAGTCATCAGTTCACCTTTTGAGTGACCGGTTATAGTGAGAGTTAATTTTAAGATCAATTTTCCCAATGACGTCAAAATATCTCCCTTTTACAGTTATAGGAAATACTCGTATAAATTCATCAATATCCTAACTCGGACTTCACAGTCTAGCAAATGCCTTTCATCCCTTAGGAGCGCTTAAGGTTAAATTGCTTTCAGACTATTTTCAAAGGGCGAGTTAGGCATTTACCAAATACTGCGATTGGTTAGCAAGTGGTCCTTTAAATGTAATATAAAGGTATCGACCTATTTATAGCCTTTCTCAGTATTCCGGGTTAGACGTACTGGAGCGTTTGGACAAAATGTTGTGTGTATCGTATTTAGGTATGACTGGCTTTGCTACTGGCTTTAACCGCGTAAAAAAGGAAACTGTTCCAAAGGAATATACTACCGAGATGGAAGTATATTATATGCTATACAATTCTTAACACTAGCAAATCAGAAAAAAATAATCTAATTTTATCACCGTACACTATCAATAAGGTTCAGTTGAAAACCAGCGTAGGACTTATTTAATGTAAGCATGAGACATATAATGTTAATTACTAGGGTTCCGTACCTCAAAAAGAAAAGAACGGTACCATCATAGGATCACTTTGTTGCCCGTCCGACCGTCTATCTGTGTGTCAATACCGTTTATTTCGGGATCGCGTATCGAGTTGAAATTAAAACTATATAATCGGGCCTGCGGTCTGTTTAAGTAGGGTAAAAAAAACAACCTTCTAAAGATACGGCTGTTAATGTCGTAAAATATTTATATTTCAACAATCTCAAAGGAGTCGTAATTCATAGGGTACTTCCCGTTAACTCAGCATGCATGAAATTGGCATAAAGCAAAGTCTTTTAGCACAAGTATGGGAAAAATTCTCAAAACTGTAAAAGTTTTAATTAGGGAATTGAATTGTTTTCATATGTAAGTTTGTACGGATCTCCCAGTGCGCGAGTCCAACTCGCACTTCCGTAGTTTTTTCTGATTATTGTCCGCCATACCGTTTTCTATCTCCACAATAGCTACAATCGTCTACTGTTGACTAAACCTCCCCCTAGTTGCGACCTTGATGGACTAATTACACAGATAAGTTTGTACGGAACCCTCAGTATACGTTTCCGACTCGTACTTACCCAGTTTTTTCTGATTATTGTCCACCAAACCGTTCCTATCTCCACAATAGCTACAATCATCTACTGTTGACCGCCTTACACCTCCCTTCGAAGATATTGCTATAACCGCGGCCATGATGGTCCCATCGGAAGGGTCAACGCCAGTTTACGTTACTTAACTATATATTACTCTTTATTGCGACGTTAATGCGCAGGGTATAAGCAGTTTAGTAGGTAGTTAGTTGCCGTCGATGTTTCTTTGTTAAAAGATTAATGACGTGATAAATTCTTTAGCGGGCCGTGTGGTTAAATATCTTTTGTGTTGTGTTTTGGGATTGTATTGTCAGCGAGAAAGTGTTTGTTTTTTTGTTTATGAATTAATTGTAACTTATAGTGTTAAGTATGCGTACCCTATAGAAATTTATAGTAGTGTAAACGTGTGCATTATGACGATTACAACTCATTCAACTTTTTGAATCATTATATCTCAAAAACGGTGGCTCTTAGAAAAAGTATTGAGACATTTTTGTGGATAAATTATCTGAATTAAATTTTTGTCCAGGCTAATGTTATGATAAAACTTACCGTTTTGTTCAAAGTCGCGAAAAACTCGTTCTTGTTACTGTATTTTTTTCCAAGGGGATTTTTTAGATTTAATTTATGATGATATTTTGAACATTCGTATTAATTTTCAGTTATGTGCGAATTATTGTTACCTCAGATGTCTAAATTGACCAGATTAATGTAAACCTGAAGTGTCTTTAATGTACAAATTACATTGTTTTTGTCGAAAATCAATTGGATTCAAAGTAAAACATGAGTAACATTATTCGTGGAATTGTTTGAAATTTTAAAAACTAAATAAAGTAATATTACTAAAAAAAATATGTAAAAGATAATGAAAGATATCACTGTTTATTTGAATTATTAGTCTTACTGATATTCAAGTCTTAAAAAAATATTAAAAACAATTGGTTTCATTGATTAACTGGTTGAGTTTATTCTATTCTATTGATATTTTTATTTATTTATTTATTTAAAACTTTATGCACAAAAAACTGTACAAAGGCGGACTTAATGCCTTAGGCATTATCTGCCAGTCGACCTTAGGGTGGTGCAGAAACAAAACATGGCAGGTGCAACTTAATAAATAGACAAAACAGAAGAGAAACAAATATATACAATAGTAAATACATACTTAGATACATACATATAACAAAAACAATGCTGTTGTGAAAAAACAAATCCAACCAATTAGCTCGGTGATGATTCTACCAACATTTTCTTAGATAGAATTAAAGTTAAACGTTTTGAAACTCTAATATATTTTGAGATATTTAATAAACATACAAGAAAAGACACAGACATCAGCTAGTTATCTTTTATATGCGTAGAGTCTAGAACAAAACTTACAATATCTAAAACTAAGATAGAATTCACGAATTCTTAGCGTTTCCAATATTATTTTATGTTGATGAGAGCTGACGAAAACAGACTTTATTATCATGCCAAAGGGCAAAGTTTCAATATAAAGATATTTATTAAAATCACAATCAATATTCAGTTTATGGGGCAAAACTCCCAATTGTTGTCCATGCGTCATTCAGATTCATTAAAACGTTAGGGTGAAAGACCCAATTTTCGTCCGAGTTATTTATTATTCTTGAAGACAATCTTAAAGCCTATAAAATGATCTTGATTAAAAATATTTGTCATCCCAATCAACGTTGTAACACCGTTCATTAACCATAGCGTCAATCAACACAATTTATAAAGACAAAACGTTGCAATTGAAACGGGCAAAATAAACTGTAAGAAGAATCCCTCGCGGGACAAAAGAAACGGTTACATTCTACCCGAGATACGGACTAGCGAGGTAGAGCTGCCGTTCTTTAAACTTCTCTTATTACTTGGTTGTGGAGAAGAGGTCCCAGTACAGTGGTGGCAGTCAGAAATGTAGACAATGGGTACAGGCATTAATAACTTTCTTTGTTTCCGTACTCCGTCCAAGTGATGAGTGTTCAAATTAGGGTACCGAGGGGTAGGTTTTTGTTAGAAATATTTTATGTTTTTCGTCATTATTTTTAAAGCCGCGTTCAGACATAGCGAGGCGTGCGTCGCGAATGGTTCGCTCGCATGCCTCGGGCTAAGTGGACGAATGTGCTCACAGTGAGCATTCGCATCGTACAATCTTTGCAAACGATGCCTCAGTACGAGCCGTGCGCTCCGTGTGGACGGACAGGTGTATATTGCGTTTTCTACTGACGAACACTGTGTGTGGTAGTTTAGTGCTCAGCTTGAGTATGTGTCGTTGGGGACTCATGCATAAATTTACCGTCGTATGCCTCACGTTGAGGCAAACCTGACGAATCATACGCGGCGCACGCCTCACGATGTCTGTACGTAGCTTTAAATATGTTTCCCAGTTTGGTCTGTATATCAGGTGCTTAAAGAAAAGGTGGATTGTAGTGATTTGTCGTTTGTTTGCTCTTTTGGCCGGCTTCGAGTGCCATCTTTGTTTGTTTTTCGAGTTACCGAAATGAGAGTCGGTGTTTCCTGAACCAACATAAGAATGTTACTCGTATTCCTGAGAGGGTCGGTTGAGTTGCAATGAATATAAGGCTCAAAGAGAAGTTTGTGTCCACATTATATGTCTTAAGCCAGTCAGAATTTAGCAGCAGGACACTAGTATTTATAAACGTTTAACGCAATCTAAAATAGACAGAAAATGATATAAACCATTAAAAACATTTTTTTTTTAAACCAAGCCTAGCAACTCAGTTCTAGCGTAAAGAGTTGTGAGATTCATCTCAATACAAAGTCGGTTAATTTATTCAGTCTTTATTTAAGGGACTTGATGGGCTAGATTGACTTGGCAATCACATGTATATCACAAGTAGTACGTATTAGATGGTTTAGTCCGATTTCCAAGTCAATCTAGGTCATCAAGGTCCTTATATGCAATGCCTGCTTGGTTATTGAAAATTCAGTTTTATATAGGTACAATGAATTTTGAGATCGCAAATGGCCTGAACTGTTTCGAGAAAAGGGTAACATCTTTTTTGCCGTGGCACTTTTTTGCTCGCCTTGGTGGGGTCACTGCCGTGCACTGCCATCATCATCATCATCATCATCTTACTGCCTTTGTTTCTTGTTATTTGAAGTCGGCGCGAAAAAAAATGTTTCTTCCATTCTGTCTTGTCATCTGTCACGCTATCTATCACTTACATCCCCAGGGAGAAAATTTTATGCACAGATGTTTTAAGCATAGTATAAACCTTTTAATGTTCCCACTGCTGGGGCATAGGCTTCCTCTCCAGTAGAGGGAATGGGCCGTAATTCACCACGCGGGCCCAGTGTGTGTTGGTGAATGTCACATGTCTCCGTGTAAGTTCTAGGACATGCCGGTTTCCTTACGATGTTTTCCTTCACTGTTTTGAGAGCAGTGGTTATAAAATAAATTACACAAAGTAATGCGCCTGGCTGGGTTTGGACCCACGACTTACAAATCGTAAGTTGGGGCCGTTTCCACTCGGCAACCACTGCACAGATATTATTAGAACCATAGTAATACCAGCAAAAAAGTTACAAATTGTTCCATAATACAATGTAAACACTATAATCAAATATAATAACTGCATTCGATTTGTCTTCAACCTCCGCAAGTACGATCATGTATCCGAGCATCGTTTGCTTTTAAAATGGTTACCCATTCGTCAGCGCAGAGCGCTAAGGGCCTTGACTACTCTGTTCTCTTTTCTGGATAATCCTTCTTCCCCTTCTTATCTGATTTCAGAACTTCAATTTCTTTGCTCTGGGCACAATAGAAATCTTCGGTCTGCTAATAATCGTCTTCTACGATGTCCCTCACACCGCTCTGGGTTTATCCACTCTTCCTTTTTCGTCCAGGCGATATCTCTTTGGAATGCGCTCCCTCTGAATATCAGGATGGCAACAAGCCGGTTTTCTTTTAAGGTGAAGGCACGTGAGCATATTCGCAAAATGTTGGTAGAATCATCACCGAGCTAATTGGTTGGATTTGTTTTTTCACAACAGCATTGTTTTTGTTATATGTATGTATCTAAGTATGTATTTACTATTGTATATATTTGTTTCTCTTCTGTTTTGTCTATTTATTAAGTTGCACCTGCCATGTTTTGTTTCTGCACCACCCTAAGGTCGACTGGCAGATAATGCCTAAGGCATTAAGTCCGCCTTTGTACAGTTTTTGTGCATAAAGCTTTAAATAAATAAATAAATATACATGTCTCATATTAGTCGCCGACCGCACGGCCACTGAACTCCAAGCATCACCATGAAAGAAGCATGCAGTAAAAAGGATGCAAGCAAACAAATAAATACGCCATACACTCATTCATTTTTTGCCCAATGAATGAACGTATGAAGACAATGAACGAAAAAAGAATGGTTCAGTGAACAGCAGTCACATTCAGTTACTCTCCTATAAATAAAATTAAAATTCATTTCAGAGGAAAATTAAATAAGCCTGCCTGGAAAGTTTCTTTGTGAGTACTGAGTTTTGAAGCTAGCAAAGGCAGTGCGTTGAAGACTGCAGCAGGCATGCGAGTGTGTTTGGAGATAATAGAAGCTATTTCGAGAGATTTTATTTTGATTTTGTTGGAGTTTCGCTGATCAGATGAGGATTTTTTTCCCATTTTGTTTTTAATTTTTGCTGTTTTCACGGAGTATTTCATCTGAATTTAAGGTTTCTCATTCTATTATTTAGTATTGTTTGTGGAAGTAAAGAGAATATATTTTGGGACAGTTGTATTCTTCATGAATATGTTTATTCTTTCCTTTTGAAAAATGATGATCGCTTTTTTAAAATAATTATTTCATTTCATAACTTACAGATTTAAATATTGAACACATTTGTGGACTTTTAGCATCGTAAAAAATCAACAAACCCCAGGAAACCAAAAATCCTTTCACACCGATTTTTCAGTGAGTCTTCACATAGTAAGTGCCTGAGGATGGACGGTGCCACCGAAGCTGACCTAGAAAAAGGTGGCGATATGACTGGACATCTATAGTAAAGACAGTTTTGAAAAGGCTCCAGAAAAGAAAGTATTATTTGAAGAAACTGAAGGAGGCCTATGCCCGAAAATGGGAAAGTATAGCCAAGTATAGCCAAAATAAAAATAACACTTCAATTTCATCTCCGAATTACAAACAAATGCGTTTAACCGAGGCCTCTTTGTATCATGTTATGTTTATTTGCCCCAATAATAAACCTTACAAATTCAGTAGAAATATACAGGAAGGGGAGTTTCTTAGTACACGGTTACATGAATAAGTGAGCAGGTATCATTGGGTAGCACTTAGGGTAAATAAAATATTATTTCTTTATAGGCCAACCCCTTAATAGTGGGGTTTTGTATGCTGAAAGGTGGGGTGGCGAAAGTGTATAAAGGATACTCCTTTACTTACTCATTTTGTTTTTAAGTAATCTCTTGATTCGTACTCCGGAATTAAACGTAAAAAGAAAATTTAGATATTTCTTTTTTATAATAACAGGTACTTTTTTTACTTGGTTAAATCTCAATATTTCGTATCACAGTGTTTGATCGAACTCCTATGAAATGGATTGATCAATAATTTTTTTTGCATTATATGGTATATTTGTATGGTTTTTTCTTGTTTTTTACCCTCCTAGCCCTATCCCCATTTTTTTTCTTTGATAATTTATAGCGGCATTTTTTTGTGGCCCGTGTGCAGGGACAGTCAATTATTTATTTATTTAAACTTCATGTACAATAGTGGTACATAGGCGGACTTAATGCCACAAGGCATTCTCTACCCGTCAACCTTTGGGTTAAAAAAGACAACACTGTGGTAGGTTTGCACAATAAACAAATATATAACAAATAACTAGTTCAAATGGAAAAATATAAAATAAGTTATTTATAATAATAAAATACATATATATACTAAAATTATTATATTTAATGTAGAGCAATAATTTATAAATAATCACTTGGTATATATATATATATAAACTTAAAATAATAATATGTACAAACGATTAAAAAAGGCTAAAAAACGGGAAAAACTCACAGGGCATCAAAAAATTCGTCCACATCGATGTCAATGGGAAAAGTGCCCAGAACACTGGCAATGTGGCCATGGATGACCGAGCGTGGCTACAAGCCATGCTACCCATTCGTTTTGGTGGGCTCGGCATCCGCAAAATTTCTAGTGTAAGCCTACCGGCGTTCCTGTCTTCGGTCCACAGCACTCAACAGTTGACCAAAAGAATTTTGACTCCATCACTGGTTAGCTGTGAGGTGCCGTGCTTGGCCGATGCAGTAAGCGCCTGGAAAATCACTTGCCCGGACAAGGCGTTGCCCGAAAATCCATCTTCCCAGAGACAGTGGGATGAGCCGCTCTGCAGGTTGGTACGGAATAATCTCATTGATACGTCCACCAATACTGCTGAGCGCGCTCGCCTACTGGCTGTGGGTGAATGGGAGTCGGGCCTTTGGCTACAGGCTTTACCGTCACCTAACATAGGTACTTTGCTAAGTGACACCACCTTCCGGATCGCTACATGCCTGCGTCTAGGTGCTCCTAGTGGAGCTCCACATCGATGTCAGTGTGGCGAAGCAGTCGACCGCCTCGGACACCATGGCCTATCTTGACAGAAGCGCTGGCCGGATAGCACGGCATGCCAGTATTAATGACATCATCCGTCGAGCTCTTGTCACCGCCGGGGTGCCAGCTGTTTTAGAACCTAATGGCTTGGCACGTGACAATGGGAAGAGGCCAGATGGGATGACTATAATGCCTTGGAAATTGGGTAGGCCTTTGGTGTGGGATGCAACATGTGTCGACACCCTTGCGCCATCCCATCTTCTGAGTACGGCGGGCTGTGCTGGGGCGGCTGCTGCAGGTGCAGAAAACCTCAAACGGCGTAAATATAATAACCTCATTGGAAGTTATGTGTTTGAGCCGTTTGGGGTTGAAACTCTAGGGCCATGGGGTCCGAGCGCTCATCGAGTTGTCCGGGATATCAGCAAACAGTTGGTCGACTCTTCGCGTGACCAGAGGGCTGGACTCTTCTTCAGTCAACGAATCAGCATTGCTATCCAGCGTGGCAATGCTGCCAGCGTTCTGGGCACTTTTCCCATATACTAAAATAATAATTATGTACATTGTACAATATATATCAGAGATAGATAGTAAATTATTATATTATTTACCTCAGCAACAGAAACAAAAAATAACTACCTTTTTTTTTTTTTTTTTTTTTTCGATGGGAAAAATCATCTTATGACAACCCCCGCTCTTGGGCGGAGCGGGAGAAAAATAACTACCTTCATTTCTTTATTTAGTGAGCCACAATGCGTAAATGCGCCCGAACATGGGCGAAAAGAGAATTATGTCGGAATAAAAATATTTTATGACCCAGGTAAACATGCAACAATACCCGCGGGTGCAATACTAACTTACATTAATGTGAGTACATCGTACCATATCTCCGTGATAATTTTGTGAGATAGAGAAAAAATGTGATATGATGTAGATTGAGGAATGTGTGTCCTTTGAGAAAATAAAATAAGTAGATATTATTATTTGGTAATGTGAGCAATACTTTTCTGAAGTATAAAATTAGCTTTTTTTAGGTGAAAAATCATTAAATGACTTCTTCCACTCTGGGGCGGAGTGGTTTGTCAGACTTTTACTGACTAAAACCACGCCTGTGTCCTTCACTTGCCTTTGGCATTCTAGCACTACGGGTTTCTTTTTCATAATTTCCCACGGTAGTAGCTAGCGGGTATCGGCCCTGCTGGCCTCTTACGGCTTGCTGACATCTCTTTGAGGAGCGTGTGGATCACTACGCGCTGTAAACGACTGGGCTCAGTCTGGTCAATTACCGGAAGGCCGGACGGCTAGCTACCCATTGCTCGACGTCCGCAAGCCGTGCCTACCGTGGCTGATAGTCAGGGTCAGAATCTCGGTGGCTGGGGCGTGTCTAGTGTCAAGGCTTGCTGGAGTGGCGACAGCGCGCATCGGAAGGCGCAGCGTTAGAATTCCGACAAGGCCTCAACACAAGATGAACTGATGGCCTGCCGACACCTGAGAGAGGTCTATGTCAAACTAGGCGCTTACTTTGTGTAATTTATTTCATCACCACTGCTCTCAAAACGGTGAAGGAAAACATCGTGAGGAAACCGGCATGTCCTAGAACCAAAAATTCGAATACATGTGACATTCTCTAACCCGCACTAGGCCTGCGTGGTGTATTACGGCTCACACCTTCTCCTAGAGAAGAGGCCCGAGTCCCAGCAGTAGGCCAAGTTTAAGCAGCAGTCCCACCAGTGGGTTATAAGTCTGATTATGAGTAGACTTATTAACGACAAGCTAAGAGTTACCACATAATTGTTAGTGACCTGTTTGGGGTTGCCATAACCATTCTGTTAAGTTCCGACTTCCCAATTAGGGTTATTAAGGTGTTAGTCGTAGTTACAAAATTAGATTTCATTATGTAATGGGCAATGTAATTATCACTGTTAGTATGTAATATCACTAAACTACTTATTTTTTAATTTTTATAATAAATGTAGTTTTTTTATGGCAACTAAGGCCAAGTACAGTGGCCAATACGGTGTAGTAACAGAATTTTAACAACTATGTTAGTAAACAAAACATTATATTAGTTTTATTTATTTACTTTTTTTTTTAATGGATATTAAACTAGTGCTTGACACAATCCCATCTGATAGTGAACAGTGATGCAGTTTTTGATGGTGAGGTGTACTAATTGTAAAGCCTTTTTTTAAAGGCACCTAAAATATAGTCGTACCGGAATACGGTAGCAGGCAAATGGTTCCAAACATAACAAAGCAAGCTCGCCTAGAGATTTTTAAGTCAAGCTTACTGATATAATTTTAGGAGATTAGATCGTACACTAAGCAGTGTGGTTTTAAGTTTATTTTGTATAATTTAATTACATTTTGACAAGGAGAAAACAACAGAATCAAGACAAGCAGCAAAAGCATAAGTCATACTTCAAAATGAAAGAAAAATGCTTGTAATCATTTTAAATATATCATGATTCAAAATTAAAAACTATTTTCTAATAGTTACTTCCTGACAAGCCGCTCCATCGTCAACTAGATCATCACTTAACACCAGGTTAGATAGTGGTCAAACGCCCTGTCAAAAATAAAAAAAAGCTTCCTAAAAGTGTGCCAAACGGATGGTGATACTGTGGTTTTAGCGTAGTTAGCAGTGTACTACGGCGTAGCACACTGCTACGGCGTAGCCATCTGACGTAGCTCATTGCTACGACGTGTTGCTAACATGGAATAGAACGATTCGAATCAATTGTAGGGTTTATATTATGCGCATAGAGTTATCAAAATGTATATAAAATTTAAGTTGATCGGCAAACATACAATATTATCGGTATTCAACCAAAAAATTGAATTTTAATACTCAATAAGTAGAAAAGCTTTACGAAATACGAAACATATTACATTAAGCCTTAAAAGCCGAGCAGCTTAATATTTAAATTATCACTATTTATTTGGTTGTAGCTTACCACATTGTATTTAAATAAAAATAAATTTGTTAATTATATTTACTTGATTTCAGTTTCAACCTATTTGTTCTGAAAGTAGATTAATAAAAAAGGAACAAATATTTTTTCTGCTAGCATCATTTTCCCCGTTTTTCCCAAATTCCCGGAAATGATTGGTAATACTTTTATATTATTTTTCGGAATTTTTCTGTTAAAAAATAATGCTTTTTCCGTGTTTATTGTTCTCTTAAATTCTTATAGAGGTACTGTCAGGGATGATTGATATAGGATAGGCTGAGGAAGGAATCGAGTATTATGAGATTTCTGTATGAGAGAAGTGATCGATATTGTTGGTACATGAAGTTAGGTAGGCGACTATTCGTTTTTTTTTTTTTCTAAACATAGCCGTTTTACTCATGTTGATACCTCTATGGTCTGGGGTAGGGTCTAAAGTGTCTGCTTCTGAAAGGGAGGCTCGGCCCCGGTATTTATTTAATCTTCATGCAACAAAAGATACAAGGGCGGACTTAATGCCTTAGGCATTCTCTTCCAGTGAAACCTAGTGTAGTGCAGAGACAAAATGGCAGGTAAATAAAAAAAAAAGAAAATTATTATTTAAAACAAGTATCACAAAATTATATATAAAGCTAAAACTAAATATACATGCATATTTAATAAAATATACATACATATATAATACATACATACATATATATATATATACAGTAAAGGAGTTTAGAGATGATTCTGCTGTTTGTTTTGGTATGAAAGGTAACTAAGGAAATTAGTGGGTTTTTTAGTCAGTAAAAGTCTGACACTATCTCCCGCTCCGCCCAAGCGTGGGAGATGTCGTCTGGATGATTTTGACAATCTGAAAAAAAAAATACCTCTACGGTTCGGACTAAGCTTTTCGCCTTTGGCTGTTTTCAAGGCAAGTGAATAGGCTCTTAATAAACTAGTGCACCTGATTATTAACGATCGCATCACTGCTCACCATCCGGTAGAATCACAGTTAATTACTAGATAATATTACTAAAAAAAAAACAATGTAGCCAAAAAAATATTCAGGCGTCATTTTTACGAGTTCTAATTTACTTTTTTATTACAATAATTCGAAACTAAACCATAACGACATAAAAAGACTTAGGGGTCTTTAAGTCAAATGTGAGTAGGTTACTTCTAGGCAAGCGTGCTCCATCGTCGACCACATCATCGCTTACCATTAGGTGAGATGGTGGCCAAACGCGAGCCTATCTACATCTACACTATATATAATATAATATATGTAGTATAATATAATAACGAAGTCAAATTTGTTTGTAGGAGGTAATCTCTGGAAGTACTATGCCGATTGCTAAATTTTTTTCACTGATAGGAAGCTGCTTTATTCCCGAGTGACATAGGCTGTATATAAGCCAGCGAAATCGCGGGCATAAGCTAGTCAATAATAATAATAAAAAAACAACATGTTACTCGGAATAAAATCTTAAGAGAAAACAATGCTATTTATGTTCCTAAGTCTGTCCTCGTAAAACCATCCCCATAAGAAAGTCGTTTATGTTTTAATGAAGAGGCTCTAAGAACGGACCTTGTAGGGATTATTAGAAAACAGTATTGTTAAGCCCATTGCTAGGATCCTTTATTTTCTGTTTACATTTCGTTAAACAAGGAAAAAACAACGATTTTTTAAAAAGATTTTGGAGTTGTTATTTTATGAAGCGATTTTTGAGGATTAAAATAAGAAATACATTTTTGATATGATTTTTAAACTTTGAGTGTTTAATTTTTGAATTGAGTTCCGTGCCGGAGTCAGAGAAAACGAAACCGTTATAATCTTATAAGAGTACTTATTTTTCGTTTTTCTCAGGAATGCAGAGAGATATGAAGTTAAAATGAACCTACACTAATATTATAAAGAGGGAAAGTTGTTTTTTTTTTTTTGTTTTTATGGTTTTTTTTTGCAGTAGGTAATATCTGAAAATACTAGGCCGATTGCGATTTTTTTTTTGACCAATAGAAAGGTGCCGTATTCCTGAGTGAGTCATATGTCATGTGGGTGAAGCCGTGGGAAGAACCTTATATCAAATATTAAGGTCTGCTACTTGGGGCAGCAGACCTTAATATTTGATGCAGTGATAAAATCAAACGTCTAAGTCAAAGCAAATTAAAGATTAGCCCATTTATTTTGACACTCACTTGGAAATCAAAACATTTAGAGTACTGACCGTTGAACTAGAATCCTATTTGGTATAATATAAGTATAGGAAAAAGTCTGAAAACTGTAAATTTTTGTGATAATATATAATATTCCAAAACTTTCACACAGCGCCTTCTAGTCCCAAGCTAAGCAGAGCTTGTGTTATGGGTACTAGACAACTGATAAACATACTTATATGTTTCTAAATATATACATATTATAGATAAATTACACCCAGACACAGAACAAATGATCGTGCTCATCACACAAACATTTGTCCTGTGTGGGAATCGAACCCACGACCTGCGGTATAGCAGTCAGGGTCACTAACTACTACACCAACAGGTCTGTCAAATGCCTGCCTGTGATGGAATGAATCTTCGAGACTCGATTTGGGAAATTATCTATTTATATGGCTAAGGTTGTATGAAACCCTCGTTGCGCGAGTCCGACTTGGACTTGGCCGGTTTTTTTTTTAACTTGGTTTTAAAGTTGCTCCTGTAACAATATAGGTTTAAACGGAGAAATGTCTTAGACGCTGCAGACTTCCCAGCCGATTATAATTGAGGTGTCTTCAAGGCTAGAGTGCATAAGCTCTTAATAAACTAGTGTACAGTGGTGGGATCGCAGTCAAGCACTAGTTTATATCAGATAAAAAAAACGACATTGCTTCATTTATTTATTTATTCTATTCTTCATGCACAAAGGGGAACTTAATGCCTTAAGATATCATCGCATTCGATTTACGATAAAATAATGGCAATACCTTAAAAATAAAAGCGACTGCCTTACATCTCTAAAATACCAGAAAAACTTACTCTTATGACTACATACAAAATCCATCCAAACTAAACTAGTAAACATTTATCGAAGTTCTATAAACATTTTCTTTTCAATGAACACTTACCAACCGTACCATTTGAACCCACACAAAACGAAATAAAATTCCGCCTCCCATATAACGTTTAAAGTCCTGTTAAAGTCCCACAAGCGCTGTGTAACGAATAAAAATTTCAAAAGCGACGCACCGTTGAGGTCTTAGTACAAATCCGGGCTACAGTCACAGGAAGCCTGAAGCGCCTGAAACTTCAGGCATAGCAAATGAGTTACTGAAACGTCTTGCTTGGTATATATCTCAGGTTGTTCGTTTGAGGAAGACTGAATTGGTAATGTCTTTGCCTGCTGTGTTTTTCTTTTTGGTTAAGTTCAATGTTTGTTAAAGTTAGGAGCGGTCGTTATAGGGATACTTGGGGTGGGTTATGTTCAACAGTGAATGTCCGTCGGTTGAATTGATGGTTTTGTATCCACCGGATTAACGCGACTCTCATCAAGTCATCGGCTCACCTTGTGTGAGACGTAATCTACACTAATTTATATATATAAAAATCAATGCCACTTTTCGTTGTAATTTTATAACTCAAGAACAGCTCACCTATCCAAACCAAATGTTTAGGCTTTGTTTGGACTATTTAGGAGATGGTTTATGTGAAGTTTGTACAAAAAACGGTCGAGCGGTTCTTCATTTATCACATTTTTTGTAACAAATGTAGTGTGGTAGAGTAGGGTTGGGTAGGGTAGAGTAGAGTAGAGTAGTGTATAGTAGGGTAGGGTAGAGTAGGGTAGAGTAGAGTAGAATAGGGTATAGTAGGGTAGAATTGGGTAGAGTAGGGTATAGTAGGGTGGAGTAGGAAAGAGCGGGAGCGAAGCCGTGCGGGCAAAAGCTAGTAAAAACATTTTAATAATATAGAGGTAATAACATAAGTAATATCATAAAAAAGTAAAGTTTTGTTTTTTTTTTGTTTGTAGGAGGTAATCTCTGAAAGTACTAGTCCAATTGCTAAAATTTTTCACCAATAGAAAGCTGCTTTATTCTCGAGTGACATAGGCTATATTTTATGTACGTGGGCGAAGCCACAGGCAAAAGCTTGTTATGTATATAAAAGAAAAGTTTACTCTGAAATATTTTTTTATTACTATTAAAATGCGAGAAAAACTACTGCTGGTTACAAAAAAAAAAAAAAAACTTTATTCCTGTTACTATCACATCTAGAGTTATTCTCACCATTTACCAGTGACATGGAGAGGCTCGGCCGCAAGCTCTTGCAGATAACCCCTTTATATGAAGGGTGCTTGTGCAAGTGGCTACTTGTGATACTTGCAGCTTTATATTGGGTATCAATTTTATTGGAAAACTTGTCATTTTTGAGGGAACATTTTCTTAATTTTGCTGATTTTAGAGCTTGGAAATATGATGTAAGTTATAAGTTTTTTTTTTATAGCTGCGTTATTATTTGAAAGATTTATCATGGTTTCGGAATGCAAAGAGCAGAGAACATGGGTTGATTTTATCAGTAAAATCTGAAACTACCTCACGCTCCACCCAGCGCGAGAGAAATAACAAACATACAAAAACAGCTGGCAGTATTGCCACGTGAGATAGCAATACTGACGCGTTGAGAAAAGCCAAAAAAAAAAAAAAAACTTTACCTCTTTATCATATAAGTGTAGAGAATCAGCCTGTCGAAAGAAAATCATTTCATTCGAAAGATGTCCACTGCTGGGACTTAGACCTCCTCTCTAAGAGAGTTAATAGGTCGCAATCCACTACGCAGGCTCAGTGCTTGTCGGGTGCCATATATCTTAAAATTTTTGGTTCTAAAACATACCACAGTTTCCTCACAATGTATTCCGTCACCATTTTGTGAGTACTAGTGATGAAATAAATTACACAAAGTGATATGCCTGGGTGGGTTTAAAGCGACCTAAAACTCTTAAAGCGGGACTGTTATCAATAGACTACTGCTTTACTATTGTCTACTGCTCTCTATTGCTCTAACATTAATGGAAAGCCAATCATCAATACAGTATGTTCATCAATTCAGCTTTAAAAACTACCATTTTCGGGTTCTGATGACACTTTTTATCAGAACACTGACATAACTCAGTATTGAAAAAGCTATCGACTATTAAATTTATTCCCGTTCACAACAAAAACGTGGACATTTCATTTTTTTTATTTTAACGGTATTATATACACATATTGAACGGAAAACATAAATTCTCAATTTATTTCCTTTTTCATCCCGTCAGCGTCGTTTGTTCAATAAATATATTTTTTTGTTAAAAATCTTTACATTTTCCTTAATTAGAACGGCAATCTATTTATATTTTCCCTTTTCAGGATTCGTTTATTGAATTGATTGATTTTTTCCTGATTTGTTAAATTTCCGTTTGTATTTTCGTTGCACGTTGATTTTAATTTCAGTTAATGTTTGTGGGGAAATCATATTTTTTGTTCGGTTATTTTAATGAAATTTTATATTATATCACAATTATTGTTAATTGTTTGATGTGTGCTAAATTCTAGATAGATTGTTTGGTAACATTGAAGTTTGGCACTTTTCACTTAGTATTTTTTTTCTTCGGTGTATGTAAGATAGAGAATCTCATACATAAATTTGGGAAATATGCTTTTTTATCCTCAAAGTAGGTTCTCATGTGACAATTTTCTCCCTTCACACGGATGAACCTGCGTGCAGAAGCTAGTCTACTACTACAGCACTATTTGAGACTATAATTACTTTGTGTTAGCAGAATTTTACGCATTCAATCATTATACTGCCTATAAAAATAGTGTAGGTATAAAATATTCTTTATTTTAAAAGAAATATAACAAGATAACGTTTTTTTTTTATAAATTTTACAGTAAACTAGGAATAATTCCTGTATCGTGGGTGCGTTCCAGACCCGAAACACCTATCTGTAGGCCGTACAATATTTGTTCCGTGCGGAAATCGAACCCGTGACATGCTGCGCAGTTAGTCAATTGGTCAACCAATGCGCCACCCTTTTTTTTAGGTGGGAAACCATCTCTTTTATTTTAGGGACTTTTGGTCACAGTAAGACCAAGTGATGTTCTATTAAAATATTCTTTCTAATCCTTAAAGGGTTCATTTTTATATTTTGGTAAAAGTTCGGAGTAGCTTAGAGTAATGTTCACTTCAATACGATCCGACACAGAAGTCTTTGCCAACTGGTCGACCCCCTCGTCCCACCGAAAGCTAACATGCGACGGAACCCATTGCAGAATCAAATTCACATTATTAGACAGGAAGTAATATATATTTATCTTAATATGACATAAGCAATCGAAACACCTCTGCAGCCAGAGGCGCATCGAGCTATATGCTGAAGAGTTTCTGCTATTTAAGAGAATGACAATCCTATCGTTATTAAGCTCCTTAATTTGCAAGTAAGTGCCTTTGATACTGCAACGAGCTCCATGTTGTTTAAAACTAGTCTTTTCACTCCACTTTGCCAAACAAGTAGCCCAATAGTTTATCACAGTAATTCGTACATAAACCATCCTGGCTTCTAATTCCAGTCGCGGTAACACCGCGGTGCGGCGCATTACGGCCGGACCAGGCTCGGTGATTAGTGGAATCGCCGATAATTTGCCGACCGGTATCAATTTACCTATGCGACCAATTTGTGAGTTTAAGTTTATACCCTGTAAAGTAGTTGGTTAAAGCTGGGGCTGGCCATTTTGTATCGGTACGGGAATATTTGGATTTATGGTGCGGCTAACTTTTTTTAAGTTGGTATATCATACTTTGACTTCTTCCGCTCTACGGCGCACAGTGTTTCGTCTAGTACAAGCTAGCGAGACAAAATTATTTTTTTACTTATTTTAATTATTTATGTATATTTAAGGTGTTTTACGCCGTTCTGTGTTCTCTTACTCCGCATGTGTGGATGCAAGATGGAAGTAGTCACAAAATTTTCTACTTTTATTTACTGATATTCTTGATTTTTATAATTCGCTGCGTCTGCCTACTTATTATGCATATACATACGTGTAGTAGGTATATATATATATATATACTACATGTATATATAATATATATATAAATAAATAAATACAAAAAAAAAATCGGGGTATTTAAAAGTTAAAATCATAAAAATGTGTAAAATAGGTTTTTATTTATTCACTTTACCAAATAAAATACAATAATAGTCCAAAACAACAACAAATATCCATAAATATAAAATAACTCTTGAAACAAAATCGTACAAAATCAGAATTACCCGTCTAAAATAATGTTATATCTAATATATAAAATTTAAATCTAATTAACATTGATTGATTTTTAACAAACAAACCTTTTTAAAATTACTACATAATAAAATAGGTTAACATAACAATAAAAGAAAAATCTACCAAGTCGAATCTAATACTCATCATCAGAAGATTCCTCATCACTTGTCTCCAATTTGCTAGAATCTTCTGATAGTGAATAATCCTCCTCACTAAATTCGCGAACTGATGTTGATTGGGATGGTTATGGAGGTGGGACAATCAACTGCAGAACTTCTGGTGGTAACGTAGTTAATTTTTTTCGAGGTAATTCTCTGAATATATTTATTACAGGATCGGACGTAATCAAAAGCATTCCCAGAAGATCCGTATTCGTGGCACAACGTGATCGTTTTCTGGTATGTCGTTCCCGAAATCTACGACAGTCTTTATTTCTTGCTTCTTGGGCTTCTTCGGAAAGCTGTTCAATGACTTGTCTACTTTTCGTTTGATTTGGTGATAGGCTCGAAATTTTCATTTTGAGTTTCCTCAGTGAATCTTCAGAAGTATCTAGTAGATTATGCTGTACACATAAATGATCAAAAATGCGACTTGCTCTTTCAGTTTTATTATGTTTTAGCCATTCTTAAAAAAACTCCAATTTCATCATGGCTATGGCTCGTTCTGAAAGAAAATAAATAACTTTATCTACGGGCGGTTTCGGGAGCCAAAAAATAAAGTAACCTACGCCTGAATGTTGTAATTATCATATACAGAAGAATCTAGCTGGATACATTGGTATAAAAAAAGTTGCAACCCTTTAAAGTTTGAAGTTAAGAAAAAATATATGGGATTATTTCAACATACTTATAAACTCTAATTACAGCCAAAAAGTACATGTGTGTTCTTTAAAAACAAGTCAAAATAGTAAGCACATACCTTCAATAGTAGAATCCATCACAAGAAAATCGTTTCACTTTGATATCAATTATTTGAGATGGTGTCCCAAGTGTCCTAAAAATGCAACTTATTTAGAAATGCAAATTGCGCTTTCTTAATAATTAAAATTAACCCCTAAACAAAATTAATTGTTGAAGTAACAAACAAATTATTTCTTAGAATTCCTTCCCTGGGAAGGGTTGGTTACAAGTTGTTATCACGAATTCCTGGAAATGACGTCATGAATTTTGTCCCGCTGGCTTGTACTAGACGAAACACTGTGCGGCGGGGTGGAAAAGTGTATCAGACTTTTACTTACTTAAACCACACCTATGTTCCTTCTTTGACCTTGCTTTTCAGGCCCCGGGTTTCTCTTTCAGAAGTCAACCCTCAGTAAGCTAAGGACCTGCTGGGCCACTACAGTTTTGCTGACATTATCGGATATTACATTTTCACAAAAATCTCAGTAGCTACAGTTATCGGCGTGTTAAAAACTTTTTATTTACGGACTAGCTGTCGCCGGTGGCTCCAACCCCGTGAAAAAAAGTACTTCCTACCCGTTTGGTGAAATTAATTACACAAAGTGATGCGCCTGACTGGGTTTGAAACTGCGACCTAATACTTGTAACTTGGGGCTGTTACCACTCGGCCACCACTCCTCTTCTGGATAAGAAAGCTTTGGCAGAAGAATTTACGTAATATTGGGATAGAAAAAAAAAACGTATCTTGATCAGTCTTGTGTAATATTCTCGTGAAAAGGATATTCATATAACCTTAATTTAAAACATGCAGTGCTATTTAATAACGCATTAACCTCTATAAATGTTAGAAATTAGCTTTTGCCCGTGGCCTCGCCCGCGCACTTGAAATATTACTTATATCACTAAGAAATAAAGCAGCTTTCTATCCGTAAAAAAATTTTAGCAATTCTCAACAATCAGTACTTTCAGTGATTAATTCCGTCAAAAAAACACTTTACCTCTTTATAATAGATAAAATATTAATATTATATAGTGTAGATTGTTTTTCCGTACAAAACTGTGAACACTGAAGCATAGACAGGCCTGTTGGTCTAGTGGTTAGTGACCCTGACTGCTATGGCGCAGGTCGTGGGTTCGATTCCCACCCAGGACAAATGTTTGTGTGATGAGCACGATCATTTGTTCTGTGTCTGGGTGTAATTTATCTATAATATGTATGTATTTAGAAATATATAAGTATGTTTATCAGTTGTCTAGTACCCATAACACAAGCTCTGCTTAGCTTGGGACTAGACGGCGCTGTGTGATAGTTGTGGAATATTATATTATTATTATTATATTATATTATTATAGATTGTCTCTTACACGCTGGTAACGTATCCACGATATGTTATTTCTAACCCGTTCCATATCTGGTACAAGAGCCTGGTGTCGCTACTTAATCCAAGCGTGTGCCGTTACTTTATCCTGAGCTGAGACGTGGACAAAGATGTGCGTTATATCCGAGATACTGCTGAGGAGATAAGGATCTGTAAAGTCTATAGTACACTAAGTAACTTAAAAATACATCCATACGTACAAACGTTTTGGGAACACATTATTGTACGTACAGCTAAGGAGTGGAATTACCTGCCCTCCTTAAGTAAAGAATAAATAGGTAACTTCTAAACAAGCTTGCACTTTCGTCGACCACATCATCACTTAGGTACCCTCTGATGAGATAATGGTCAAACGCAAGCCTATCAATAATAAAAAAAAATAATACTCAAAGTGGTATGTTCGGAATCGGCTGAAATCGATATCAGCAATTTAAAAAATAGGTGTTTTTTATCCCAAAACAATCAAGTATCACAGGAGGCCTATCAGGAGCGACGGCGCGCACTGTTCCCGCGTGCCCCTAGGAATTGTCAGCAACAGCAGGGACCCCGCCGGGTCGAAGCCTACTGGGGCCAGGGTTATCCGAAAGGGAGCTCGAGCCCCGGTATGAAGGCTAGAAGGAACGGGGTGGGTCTTTTTGTCAGTAAGAGTCTGACACTATCTTTCGCTCCGCCCAAGAGTGGGGGTTGTCATTGGATGATTTTTCCCACCATAAAAAAGGCCTATCAGGAGGAGGTCCGACAGTGGACGTCTATCGGCTGAAATGATGATTATCAAGTATACGAAAGTTATTGTGTGAATCTTATTCCTTGGATTTATAAACTTTAAGCATGACACATAAAATATCTAATTAAAAAAAATAGATAATTCATTTTTTAAAGATGCCCTGAAAAACGGTTTAGGGGGTGTCAAAGTTTCTATAAAAGAATCATAATCTTTGATGAACAATAAAATCTAAATTAGTAATAAAAAAAATATATGTAAAGGTGAAAGTTAAATTATGCATGTGTGAGTGTATGTTTGTTACTTTTATACTCTTAAAATTTGGTACCATTTTTTTTATGGTGGGAAAAAATCATTCAATGACAACCCCCGCTCTTAGGCGGAGCGGGAGATAGTGTCAGACTCTTACTGACTAAAAGACCCACCCCGTTCCTTCTAGCCTTCACACCGGGGCTCGAGCTCCCTTTCGGATAACCCTGGCCCCAGAAAATTTGGTACCATGGTCAATAGCTTAAGATTTACTTAAGCTATTATTACATAAACTATGATTTATAAAAGTAGGAATCATCTTTATATTTTGTGCGCACAGAGCCACGGGCAGTAACACAATATAATTATCCAGCTTCTATTCATCTCAATACGCTTGGAAAACTATGCGATTTATGTTTGTAGGTAGTATTGTCGCTTTAATGATATTCCTGACAATCGAAAAAAAAAATCATTTCTAAAATATGACGAACCAATAAGTTGTATTTACAGATAGGGCGATGAATCAGGTCAAACGTATTCATCCTGCCTATATTATCAGAATGCACCCGTGTATTCAGTTTAGATAAGCCGCTCTGAATAGCGCCTTCGATTCCCAGTTTACCAATATTATGCTTCATTGAAGAGTGGAATATAGTGTTCATGGGTGCAAAGGATGGAATTCTAGAGCAATACTTTATATTATTGGTTTTAGAAACATTTTTGCTTTTTTGTTTTCTGACGATACCCAGACAGAACGGACGTATTACGAACTCAGAAATTTAAAATGTTTATTTCAAATAAACCAATTACAGGCACTTTTGAATTGTTAAAATGTGGGACAGTCAAAAAAGTGAAGCTAAATTGCACGTTCTAAAGTGTAGTTACCTATGGAGATACGTACAAGAAACTCCATGGACACATAATTAACTTAGAAGCATAACCTTTCAATCAAAAAAAATATTTTCAAAATCGTGCCACAATTGACCGAGCAATCCGTGAACATACACACAAAAATACATTCAGCCGAACAAAGAACCTCCTTATTTTTGAAGTCCGATAAAAATACAAGACATCTACACTAATATAATATAATATGTCTAGTTGACACTTCACGTGACCCAAAGGCTGGCTTTTACCTTGGACAGAGGATAAGCATTGCCATACAACGTGGCAATGCCGCCAGTCTTTTGGGCACATTACCAGTCGACAGCGATGTGGAAGAGTTTTTTGACGCCATATTTTAGATAGTGTATTTTAGCCGATAGTTAGATATATATATCGCATCTCTTCTAAAATAGTCACATTAAAAAAACATATTATTGAGAAAAAAAAAATATAATAAAGAGTTAAAGTTTTTGTTTATGTTTTTTTTTTGTTTGTGGGAGGTAATATCTGGAAGTACTGGTCCGATTGCTAAAATGTTTTCACTGATAGGAAGCTGCTTTATTTCTAAGTGACATAGGCTATATTTTATGTACGCAGGCGAAGTGGCAGGTAAAAGCTAGTGAAGCAATAAGTTAAGTACCAACCGATTAATTGGGTGTATCCGGGAGCCGTTGTACTACATAAGGTAGCTTTTGTAAGTAAAAGAAGCCATTATTTCCCTTCCTTCTAGAGCCAAGATAAGCAGGAGGTACACATTAACCTACCTGGCTATCTTAGTTAAACAAATTGTTCTCTTTCACGCGATCTTGCACTTAACTTGGAATCACAGGTTTTTTTTCTAAGTTAATGAGAGAAGGTGTATCTTGAATCTAAGATAAACAGGTCAGTATTACACTTAATAGTGTTGTTTTGGTCTAGTGGTTAGCGAGCCTGGCTGCTTTGCCGGAAGGCGAGAGTTCGATTCCCACCCAAGACAAATTATTTGTGTGATGCGCACGATTATTTGTTTTGTACATGGATGTACCCTCGTGAGGGCGATCGGCGGCGGCGCTCTCTCGCGCCGGGCTTTGGTACAGGCCATGGTTCAGAGCGAGGAGGAGTGGCAGGCGGTCGCCTCCTTCTGCTAAGCAGTAATGCTAGCAAAGGAGGAGGCCGACTGCATCAGGCAACGGCGGTGCTCACAGCGCCTCAGACGCCGCTGAGATTCCGATCCCGATTTCCGGCCACCGTAGGCGCGGGCTTGCGCACGGCGAGCAATGGGTAGCTCACTGTCCTACCACCCAATAACTGTCCGGACTGAGCCCAAGTCGTCAACGGCGCGCACTGTCCCCGCGCGTCTGAAGGATTAGTCAGCAACGGCAGGGGCCCAGCTGGGTCTGGTGGTTTCCGCTCCGCCCAAGAGCGGGAGATGTCATTAGATTTCCGACCGAAAAAAAAAAACGATGATTTGTTCGACGATGATCCATATCTTGAAAAAAAAAGGCAGCAGTCACGAATGAAAATCGCTATAGAATACCTCCAACAACATTACGCTCGTAATAGTACCGTTCCATCATGTCACAGCATATATTAATTTAGATATTCAAACACACAATGACAAGCAAGCAATCAGTAATTGATTGATAGCCAATACACAGGTAAACATTGTTTTTCTAATATAATCAGTTAATCCCGGCTTACTAGAACATCAAACGCAATACACGCGTAATTTCATATGTACACAAGTGACATTAACATTCGACCAGTAATTACCTATTGATTCTTCGGCGTTAATCCTCTATTTCGAAGTTAATTACAATATGATTATAGTTTTTACTGAGAAATACTAATAATAGAGTTCAAAGATAAACAGTATTCACTTCTGTCTTTTTTGTTTGTCTGTTAATGTACTCGATTTTCAATAAACAGGACAGATTCTTTTTCGAGAGTTGGATAAAAAAACTATGTCGTCTTGTTTAAAAGTAGAAAATGAAATAAAATACAAAAACTAGGAAGCACACGGCGTCGAAGTCTGCCGGAAGACGCAGCATTGGCAGACTTTTTACAAAGTGGGCCAATGACGTGCGAGTCGCAGGAATGCGATGGAGGCAAGACGTACAGGATTGGTCGTTGTGGCGACACTTGGGCGAGGCCTATGTCCTGCAGTGGACGTCTTTCGTCTGAAATGATGATAATGATTGTTGTGGACGTACTAATACAGGGGTAAACCCATTGGCTCGTTACGACAACGGCAATTAGGGTCGACGAAATAGGAAAGACAGATGCGTTCCGTCTTCGTCAATGGTCCGTATCCAGTTTTCAGCTGTCACTGCCCATCCACTCGAGACATGTATACAAACATATAATGATGATGACAGAAAACAATTCAGTCAAAATCAAAAACACAAATTTCAAATAGACCATTTGCAGGCACTTTCAAATAGTCAAATGTCCGTTAGTCCAAAAAAGGTGAAACGAAATTGCACGTTCCAAAGCGTAGATCTCTATGGAGAAGAACGTGCAAGAAACTCCATGGACACTCTTTTAAGTAGTTATCTTGTTATTCTTGAGTGTTCTTTTTTAGTTATCTAATTATTGTCACTTCATCTATCTGGACCCATCTGTATTCTTTAGTTGCTCGTTGCGTTTAGGACATCAGCTCTATTGGTTTTGCTGACGTCTCTTTGAATCGCGCGTGGAACATGACGCACCGTTAACGACCTGGGGTGCTATTCTCTAAGAAAGCGCAGCGCTGGCACAGCGACGAGTCGTGAGCGCAATACATTGAATTAACAATCCAATGTAAAGGGGCATTGGGTTGTTAATTCAATGTACTGCGCTGACGACTCGTCGCTGTGCCAGGGCTGCGCTTTCTTAGAGAATAGCACCCCTGGACGTACTGACGGCGAGCACCCATTGCTGCGTAAAAGGATTTATTTCTATCAATTCATAATTTCTCAAACGTAAAACAAAACTGCGTTATTTAACATACATTTTTCCAACGATCAACAAAGCTTTAAAATACCAAACAAAAATACTTTATTTCAAGCAAAACTCAAAATAACTGAAAACTTATACAGTTCGAGCTAAAAATGATACGTTTTGTCTCCGTCTGTACCTAGAACAGTTGTGAAATTCAGGACATGCGATGAAAGTCAGCGGAACAGAAAATCACATTGTGTCCAATCTCCATGTGGACACTGCTTTATAGAGATATGGAATAGAGTTACGTACACGCTACGTTTTGTGATATTACATTTTATTTTAAACCGGACTGAATGGAAATATGGGTTGGATCTGGAAAACTGTGTAAGTTCGCCCACTGTGTGTGTGTGGTTTGGTTTTTGAATGCAGATATTGGAAACGTGCATTTATTGTTAGCGAATTTTGATGGGGCACTTTTTTTGTGTCGTCAAATGTGTTTTTTTTTTGTTGGAAAAATTATATGGTCGGTCTCTGATTTGTTGTTATGAAATAGGATCATAATTATTATGTGGATAGAAATCATAGTTGGTGCAATGGTTGAGTAAATGGCTGAAGTTGCGTGTCGCGAGTTCAATTCTTGTGCCATAAATATTTGTATAGCCTATAGATAGTTGATCAATTGTTATGTCTTATGCATATAAAATCAAGTTTTAACGCACCTACTATGTATGAGTAATTCTTAGTATGACACAAATATTAAAAAAAAAAACAAAATAAAGTTTTTTTATGGATAGGCCCGCGTTTGACCACTATCGCACTAGCCAAGTTACGATCGTTTCGTTTCTATTTTCTTGCGTTGAACGCCTCAAGTACACTACGCTTTCAATTTCTTTATGCTGACTTCATCTCAAAGCTCAATCGTGGCCTATTCGAGGCGTTCAGTGCAAAATAATCCAAATGAAACGGTCGTAATTTGGTTAGAGGGGCTGATGGTAAGCGATGATGTGGCCGGCGATGAAGCTAGCTTAAGTAAATAAACCTCGCAAATAAAGATCTAAAATCATACATACTCATAAACACGCAAAACGCCATTAACCAATGTTTGATCAAAACAACAAAAACATATAAAATTCAATCATTTTACCGCTTCCTTGTAACAGGGCTTAAACTCTAAAGCTTCCTCAAAGACCTCCGAACACATAGATTTTAAACGTAATGTATTAGAAATTCTCCTTTTGATCGTAGAAGACAGCTCAAATCCTTCATGTGCGCTTTTGTATACGTCTGTAAGACTCCGGGTAGGGTCGCCATCTTCGAACGATTTTATGGGATAAGAACAATTTTATTGGAACGAAAGGATATTAAAAAGATTTTGGTTTAAGTTCAAAGTTAACTTAAAGGGTGACTTTGCGTGCTCCATCGTCGGCTACGTCGTCGCTTACGTATGATGATCAAACGGGAATAACAAATTGGTGAGCAGAGGTGGCCTAGTGGTAATGGCCCCGACTTACGAGTTGTAGGTCACCGGTTTGAACCCAGCCAGGAACATTACTTTGTGTAATTTATTTCATCACCACTGCTCTCAAAACGGTGAAAGAAAACATCGTAAGGAAACCGGCATGTCCTAAAATCAAACATTCGAAGACCTGTGATATTCACCAACCCGTAATAGGCCCGCGTGGTGGATTACGCCCATTCCCTCACCTAGAGAAGAGACCTGAGTTCCAGCAGTGGGAATATTAAAAAGACTGATAATACTATATATTCATTAGTTCTGCTACTTAAGCTCACAGCATACAAACATTTCAACAAAAATTACGAAATAAAATCGGCAGTAATAAGTTCAGAGAAAACCGATAAAAACTAATAAAATACGGACTGGTATTTTGTAACAATAATTTTCCAAGAAATTTGAAGCCGATTTAAGGAAAATCGTGGCGCTTAATTTACTAGCCATATTTGCCAAGTTATTGAAATTAAGGAAAATACGTAATTTTTTGGTATCCTCGCGAAGAATGTTTTCCATTAGGTACTTATACAAAAATCTAATATTGAAACTCAACACCATTTAGGTAGGTAAACATTTAGATAAATCGTATTTTTTGTATGTGAATATACCTCCTTGTTTTGACTCCTCCTACTACACCCCTCAGGGTGGACCGGGAGTATCAAACTTTTAGTAAACCTACCTATATTTTTTCAGCAGCGTTTTACACTTCAGGACCACGTAACTCTTTTGAACAATACTGCAGATGGAAAACATCTGCAGTCTTACAGTTGCGTGTGATATTATAGAAAATGCAAAATTCAAAGAAACTAATAAATAGATGAGAAACTGGGCAAGTGCGAGTTGAACTCGCGCACTGAGGGTGACGTACAAACTACAATTCCCGAATGGAGTCTCGAACATTTTTCCGAATTGCAAAAAATATTTTTTTTTTTTCTAAATATGATAATTTTATATAAACTTGCAATTCAAGGTAGTTGAAGTAGAAGTTCTAGGGCATGCCATTGCCCTCCGTCTACTTATTTCAATGTAGCTACCTACTAGTCAACAAAAACTATCATCGACTATTAGATGAGCGTAATTTGCGACCAATCACAGTTCCTACCTAGTCCCAACTCGATTTACATACAAAATGCAGGACAATCCACTGACTGTTTACCGTGTGGTCCGCCTAACGCTACCAGGCTACCAGCACGATGCGGGTGTGGTTTGTGGCCACTTTCCACCATCTTTGTAGCTGGCATTTGACGGCAACTTGTGTTTTCATGATTAAGTATTTGGTAAAGTAGATTTATTTATGTGTGTGCTATGTTTCTGAAGTGCGTATGGTGGAGGGAGAGTTCGAGAGAGATTTTAATTATTTATTAATTTTCATTTATTTATTTACAAAATTATATTATAACATCTTTCAGACGCGTCCAAGTCGATGTTATAACAGGCACTAAAATATACATAGTTATAAATATTATTAGATAAATTATGAATATAAATAATTGTTAGTCCAGACCTTTTTCAATAAGTAATTGAGCCGCTTTTACAAACAGTAGGTTTTGGCTTTAATACATCAGTAGTTTTTTTTTATGATAATCACAGAAATAAATTTGTTAATACCCTTTTTTAATGATCTCCTAAATAAGAACTCAGATTTTAATATGTTAGCGGAAGAATAGAAGACTATACTGATAGGTATTTTGTGAGATGAATTATGACTGTGCATTATATTTCATAAATAGGTACCCCTAAAAAGTCCTGCGCGAAATATACTGTCTGTTTTTTATTTTAATTATTGTTCTATAGGTATTATATTACTTTATATTTCTGTCGTCTATGTAGATACATAAACGTAAAGCCGGAAGGCGTAGCGTTGGAAGGCCATCTACAAAGTGGACCGACGACCTGGTAAGGGTTACGGGAATCCGATGGATACGTGATGCACAGGAGCGTTCATTGTGGCGACACTTGGAGGAGGCCTGTGTCCAACAGTGGACGTCTTTCAGTTGAAATAATGATGATGATGAAAATGATGACATAAACATAAAACATAGGCTAGCACTAAGACAAGATTTTTCAAAATTCACCTCCTAATTAGTGGTAATGCAGGTCCAAATTTTGTATGGAGAAATTTACTTGCGGGAATACCCGCTAGCAGAAGCTAGTTATATTATTTAATGTATATACTATGATGCTGTATCGTATACAGTAACAAGGTCCATTAGTAATTAAATCACATTTAGCCCCAATTACACCACGTCCTAATTCGTCCTTCTAAAAATGTTTTGTCGAACGAAAAATAATTTTGTTTGAAGCTACCCAACGTAATTGCTCAATTAATCATTGTAACGAGATATTTACGATAAATATCAATAATTAAATTGGTCTGTTCGAATCTGTTTCTCTTAATTACTATTGCGAACAAAAAAATGGCGGCCAGATTAGTCGTAGGATTTTATTTCATCGGTTATTACGTTAGTAAAGTGTTCATGTAACTTTTAATTATTTTTGTTATTGATATTTTGTTTAGAACCGAAATAATTGAGTGCTTTTCCTTATTATTCTACTAATACTTTTTTTGCGTACAATAAAGTTTATTCTATTCTATGCTATTCCATTCCATTCTATTCTATCCTATTTTATTCCATTCCATTCTATTCTATTCCATTCCATTCCATTCCATTCTATTCCATTCTATTCCATTCTATTCCATTCTATTCCATTCCATTATATTCCATTTCATTCTATTCTATTTAAAGACGAATGTTTGTTACTCTTTCACCCTAAAACTACTAAATAGATTTTGATAAAACTAGGTGCAAGAGTAGACCATATCCCAAAATAGCACGTAGGATACTTTTTATCCCAGTATTATGTTCCCTTAGGATATTTTTTTCACAAACACGCGGGTGAAATCGCTGGCAGCAGCCAGTCAATAATGAGAAAGGCTATTATTCATTGGAACTCTTTCGTGGATATCCAATAAACTGTGCACTGTTCCGAGAATCCATTTTACCTTTCAATTTGGCCCGTGTCATTCGTAATCAATTTAATCTGACATTTTTGATAAAAGCGTGAGTTTCAAATAAAGTTCAATACAAATGAAAAGTTTACCTTTTACATTTTGTTTAAATTGGAATGAAATTTAATTAATTATCGTCAAGAACTCCGTTCTTGCTGAATTGTTTGAAAGAGTTATCGTGACCCAGTACCTATGCGCGGGCTTGCGGACGGCGAGCAATGGGTAGCTCACCGTCCGACCGTCCAGTAACCTTTCGGACCGAGCACAAGTCGTCGATGGCACGTGTTTTTCCACGCGAGCGTCAAGGAGATGTCAGCAAACAGTAGGGTAGGACCCAGCAGGGTCTAAGTCTACTGGGGCCATGGGTTCGCTTCTGAAGGGAAAACCCGGCCCTAGTATGAAAGGCAACGAAGGAACTAGGAGTGAGTTTTAGTCAGTAAAAGTCTGACACGCCCTCTCACCCCCACGCCCCATCACCAAGGGCGGGAGATGTCATTTCCCACTAAAAAATACCCTAGAATATGGAGGTTTAAGTCAGAAAAAGTCTGAAACTCCCTGTCTTTCCACCTAAAGAAGGAGAAATTTTTTGATGATATAGCATAGCATAGCATATAGTCGGCCTTATAATGTTCCCACTGCTGGGACTCAGGCCTCCTCTTTAGGAGAGGGAATGGGCCCCAATCCACCACGCGGGCCCGCTGCGGGTTGGTGGATGTCACATGTCTTCGAATTTTTTGGTTCTCGAATATGCCGGTTCCCTCACGATCTTTTCCTTCACCGTTTTGAGAGCAGTGGTGATGAAATAAATTACACAAAAGTAATGCGCCTGGCTGGGTTTGAACCCGCGACGGTTTGACTCGGTAACTCAGGGCCGTTACCACTCGGCCACCACTGCTCTCTATCGATTATGTCTCACCATCAATAAATAGTCCACCTTTTTGCTGACCTACCTGACTCTTAGGAAAAGACCTTTCTTATTCTTTTTAAGCTATTGCATAGCTTCTATCGCGGGCCTTGATCGTGGAGACCGAATCCAGAAATTCCGTAACGAAAATAACCTAACACCCCACACTCATTTGTTTTTTATCGGTCACCACGCTCAAAACGTGTAACTTCAATTAATATCAAAGAAAAAAAAAACAAAGGAAAAAAAATACTGCATAAATAAAATAAATAAATATTTATAATTGCATAAGTTGATAAAAATGCTATGCAATAGCTTTACCGCGGCAGTCCCCGAGTGCCACACGTCTTTTTTTTTTTGGTGTTGTGTTTACAAATTCACGAATTAGCCATCTAAGGTGTCCTGCCATCTTCTCCTCATTCTGTCGTGGCCCCTTCTAGTTAATACTGGCCTCAAGATTTTTTTTTATTATTCATAGGCTTGCGTTTCACTAATATTTCACCTGATGGGAAGCGAAGATATGGTCTTATCTCATCATTATCATTTCAGCCAAAAGACGTCCACTGTTATACATAGGCCTTCCCCAAGTGTCGTCAAAACGAACGATCCAAAGCATTTCATATCTATCGGATTACCGCGAGTGTCACCAAGTCATCGGTACACATTATGAGAGGCTTTCCAACGCTGCGTGTTCCGGTACGCAGCCGCCACTCCAGTTTTTTTTTTTTTGCGAGCAATGCCCTGCCCACTGTCATTTTTTCAGGCTGTCAGTAGTCTTGGTTTTCTTGCAGATAACTTAATTTTTAAGCCATCACGCAACAAAACTCCAAGCAATGAATGTGCTTGGTTTGGATATGTGTAGAAAACCATTTACTTATATCACCAATATATCTCCCCATATAGGTATGGGGAGATATATTGGTGATATAAGTAAATTAGAGAATAATTAGAGTAATTAGAGTAGGCTCTAGAACGCAAGTTAAACTTACGCTGTATATTTTACGTAGTTTATGTAATGTTTTAATGCTCTGAATTGATAGATTCGCGCTTGACCTCAACCTCACCAGATAGTACCTAAGCAACGATGTGGTCTAAAAGTCTACAAAAAAGTAATTACTTAAGAATATTACGAAAAAATACCCAATTTGTGTCATGATAGACGCCTATTCGCCACGGTTTTCTTTCACGTCTACTCCAATAAGAAACACTATTTATTTGATTAGGCCGAAGAAATGGATATTTGCCACGCAATGAACTGAAAGAAACTGAGTTATTATACCAATATTATATCATTTGGTGAGTTCTGTATTCAATTATAACTAATGACAAACTTTCTTGTTTCAGGTATGTTTGATCAGAAATATCAGTTGAGTTTCCTATCATCGGTTTCGGAGTTATACGGTAAGTGTTTGTTAAGAAAAGTTGTAGAATACATATTTTATCATGTTTTATTAGGATAAGAAGTCATCAAATGACTGTTCCGGCTATATAGTGGAGTGAGAGGTGTGTTAGACTTTAACTGAGTAAATCCCAAAAGTGTTCCCTCAGCATTGATTCAACCATGCTGACTCTATTTAAGACACATGGAGAATACAATTCGCTGTCGACACATACATGGCTCTTATAGAACAACGAACTACCCACGCCTACAGTGGGTATGAGAATTGTTCTGTGACTCTTGATGTTCAGCCTGCTGCCTGATCCTAGCCAAGCTACAACCGATTCGTGTTGAATTCCGTTCTCCAATCGGTAACGTCTTGGTGTCTGCAATTGTAGAAAACGATAAGTTGGTAACCATGTTGACGCGCCTGATTCGGCCGCTCGTTCTACAATGTAGCGTTTGTATCACAAAGGATGTAGCGTTGAAAATTGTAGAAACGATAACGTTTCATTCTATCATTTTGAACTTGGCTACGAATTTTCTATTCGATTAGATTTAACGTTCAGATGTTGCTATTCTATATACGTTTGATTCGTTTTCGACTAGCGTTAACGATGGCAGATAATCAACTTGGCTAGGGGGGCAGGGCGTTTACTTTAAATTTTTCGCCGCCTTCTTTGCTTGCACTTCGGCATCGCAGAGTAAGATGACTGCTTCCGATGTCCTCTGGCTCTGTACCATCAGGCTCTGCGGGCCTGGACAGATCTCTGGACTCCACACTAGGATTCCCTGTGTCGTGGAGACCAGAAAATAACAACCGCAAGATAGTCATTATTTGTCAAAATATCGTCCATTCTAACTAAATAAAGTAATCTAGATAAATTGAACGTATAGCTTTTATAGCTTCTGTCTCAACAAAACCAGAAACAATCATAGCACTCCGTGTATCGCGTATCAGAATGCATCACAAAAAGATACGGGTTTACGTTTCCATTCCCTTCCACTGGATGCAAGATAAATGGTCCGTCTTAGATGAAAGCACCCTATATCTCCGTCTGCCACCAGTTTGCCAATAAATTCAAAATCAATCTAAATGGTTCCCAGTCCTCAGCGGCCATGACTGGTCTAACATTTATAAATCACACAGTGACTCCCTATTTTCTTTTTTAGTACATTTTAAAATTTGAATCTATAAACTGCCACGACTCTGGACGCGTATCCGAATGCAATTCGATTTGATTTATTTGAATAGATTTGTGATACTTTTTGGTCGGTTTTTGTAGAAATTGTGCCAATCTCCATAACGTTTTTGTGACTAAAAGTGCTGTGAAAGTTACGCGTATTTTATTAGTTCGATTTTCGTTAGTGTTTTTTTTTTAATATAAAATCATGTTATTAATATTGAAGCTAACTGGTATCTTTGTTGAATCAATTAAAAAAACAATACAGTTTTGAATTAAAATACAAAACGACAGACTGAAAAGGTGGCACCAAAATAAAACTTATTTTAATGTTATTAACCGAGAACACTTACTATAAACTCAATTTAAAAACAAAAAGAAAGAAACATTTTTAATCCAATTTGTTGAGGCTTCGTTCCAAATATTACTATGTAAAAATATACAATTAGTTTTCGAAGATATCATTGTGAGCTGCAAAAACGAAACAGCAAGGTTTTTAATTGTTTTTCTTAAATTTAACCGATGTCAGACTAGAGTCATCGGTCCAAAGTGAAGAATTAAATGGTTTTGCTTTTTGACTCGTAAAAATAATTATTTTCATGAAAGCTGGTATTGACAACTCAAGGTTAGATCCGGAGTTCGATTTAAAATTGAGAATGAGATTGCCAGATTTGTGATTTGTTTATTTTGAAATTTAAAATTGCGCTTTAAATAAAAAATCTCAATAAGAGATATATATTTTTAAGCTTGGGTTTTATAAATTGAATAATCTGATGTTTAGTTTTAAAACCAAACATTTACCAAGTAAAACCACTATAATAAAATTGAAAGGGAGGTAAAACGGATTCTCGGAATACTGCACAGTTTATTGGATGTATGAATTCCAAAAATACATCAGTAATTTAATTAACAGGGATAAAATTTAATTCTCAGATATTTCAATACATTTACGTATAATTCTACTGATTTTAAAGTAATTTCGTGTAAAAAAACATCCAGACACCCACTCAAATATAGATTTGAGTGGGTCTCTGGATGTATTGAAAATACAATTGGACTCTGTAGGTGGTGCTGTAATTGAGTTCTTAATTTTTTTTTCTTACAGCGTACCAACTTTCGAGAAGGACTAGTCTAAGTGATATTATAGACGTAGTATGCCAAGACCCAATGACCCGAAGAAGTGCCTTTTTATGGCTATATAGAAGAGGTCAGACTCTTACTGACTAAAAGACCCACCCCGTTCCTTCTAGCCTTCATACCGGGGCTCGAGCGCCCTTTCGGATAACCCTGGCCCCAGTAGGCTTCGACCCAGCTGGGTCCCTGCTGTTGCTGACAACTCCTTGAGGCGCTCGGGAACAGTGCGCGCCGTCGACGACTTGGGATTGGTCCGGACAGTTACCGGACGGCCGAACAGTGAGCTACCCATTGCTCACTGTCCGCAAACCCGCGTCTACGTTGGCCGGAAATCGGGATCAGAATCCCGGCGACGGCGGCGGCGATAACGCCGTTGCCTGATGCGTTCGGCCTCCTCCTTTGCGAGCATTACTGCTTCGCAGAAGTCGGCGACCGCCTGCCACTCCTCCTTGCTCCAGACCATGGCCACAACCAAGGCCCGGCGAGGGAGGTCTCCGCCGCCGATCGCCCCCACGAGGGCATGGCGATGCTGCGCCCAAGCAGGGCACACCTCGACTGTGTGCTCCACCGTGTCCTCCGGGCTTTCCGCACAGTGACGACACCCGAGCGTCACTTCCGCATGAATCGAGTGCAGGAAACTCCCGAACGAACCATGTTCGGTGAGTACCTGCGTCATGCGGAAGGTAAGGACGCCGTGAGGTCTTTCCAGCTGCGCCTCAAAGAGGGGACTGAAATGGCTGGGTCGTTCTGATGATCTCTGCCAGCGAAGTAGACAGCGCCTCAAGATTAGAAAAGTCAACCCCGGGTAACCGGTAGAGGCGAGGGCAAAGCTTGTTGTTAGGAGGTTCTTCAAAATGGCTCGGAATGTGGGCTTGTTGCGACATCTTATTCTAAAAATCTGATTTAATCAAATATATCTCTAATGTTTATTGTAAAATAATGTATTTTTGGTTAATGTTTAATTGATTTTTTTGCACGAATTATTTGAGAGAAGACACTGATTCCTATAACACAGGTATTCCACCTAGCACAGGAGTCAGAGCCTCACTCTATTTGTACATGTTTTTATGATAATAAAATCTTATCTTAAAATCTATGGCGTCACTAAAAGAACTAAACCTGTATCGCGCAATCAAAGTTCTCCGTCGAGAGTCACCATTTTGAAGGTAGGCAGAATAGAGTGTAAAGTCCCGCAAACCTCCGTCGAAAAGGAAGAATCCACCGACCAGACAGGTGTTATATCTGTTGGGCAACTGCCCGATAGATGACTTTGGGCAGTCGTAAATGCTCAAATCGCGCGGAGAACTAGTTCTTTTAGCGACGCCATTTATATGTCGCTACAGGCTTACATATTTTGTAATATACTCAAAACAGACTTCAGCATTTTACATCTCATTACTAAAACAGACTAGCTGGACCCTGGCTTTGCAGACCTTTTAAGACCCTCTTTACCTTACATTATGGCTCCGGAAGCATATTTTTTTGTACATAATTTTATTTTCAACCCTTCCCGTGTTCAGGTTATCAATTACGGGTAACCCTTTTCTCTCAAAACAATATAACGCACCGAGCCTTTTTTATGCCAATTGGCATAGAAATTATATTATTATGCGAATTTTATACGAGTGTGCTGTTCATGTTCTAAATATTTTAAACATTTTTCTTATAAATTTTACGTTGGGACAAGAGGTAATTAAAATTTTCTTTCATAAATTTGTATTAAAAAAAGTCGCGTATTTCTCATATCTGCTAAGCAGCTGGTTAAATAAAAAAAATCTTTCCGTTTTGTTAAATTTAATTACTTTATTTTAGTCATCAGAACGATATTGTGTGTTTATACGTATCTTCAACAGAAGTCCACTCCTTTTATCCAAAACTTTTAAGGTTTGGGAGTACATTCATTATGCGTACAGCTAAGGAATGGAATTCCCTGCCGGAGTCTGTGTTTCCTGATAGCTATAGTCTAGGGGTATATAAGTCAAGAGTGAATAGATTGCTTCTAGGCAAGCGTGCTCCATCGTCGGCCACATCATCGCTTACCATCAGATGAGATTGTGGTCAAACGCGAGCCTATACATTATAAAAAAGGTGATACAATAAAACTAATATTTTTAGAACAGGCTTTGTGAAATATTTGAGTAAATAAATGACGGTATTACCGAATGCTAACAGAGTTTTCAGGCGTTATCTCTCTTTTTTTTGCACTGCATCTTTATCAAAAATTCGGTTGGACGAAACAAGAAGCTTTTAAACCATGCTTATAGTGACAATATACGAATGCAGAAGGGCCCTCTTAAGTCATTCTCGTTGTTTTATCAGTGTTCCTCAATCCATCACAATTAAAACGACCTCATACTTAGATTTATAAAGCTATACAATGTAGTCTTATTTAATATGTATTACGTTGGCTCACTGCTCATCCCCCTAAGCTGTGGTCGCCACGCTAAAGCCAGGCCGCCGTCGCCAGCTCAGTACATCCCTTTGTAATCCACTTCTTAAATGTTTCCTAGAAAAATCTAGCTTCAGGTTATTACTTGAATTACTTGTTGGTTTTAAAGTGTGTTGGGTTTAGATTTTTTGTCTTATAAGACTAGTATTATAGATTCTTTTAAATAATAAATTAAAGGATGTGTTTTATTGTCGGTTACTTCTTGCTTAACACCATTATAAGTTTCTTTGAAATCTTTAGACTTTAAAAGTTCAAAATCTAGAGGTATTTTTGACAGTTTGATTCACCAAGGTTACCATACAAATATACACCTTAAATTTTTTCAGACAACCATTTCTTACACCATCTTGATATTTTTTTTATTTCACAACTATCACACAACGCCCTCTAGTCCCAAGCTAAGCATAGCTTGAGTTATGGGTATTAGAAAACTGATAGAAACATACTTATATATTTCTAAATACATACATATTATAGATAAATTATACAGAACAAAAGATTATGCTCATCACACAAACATTCGTCCTGGGTGGGAATCGAAACCACGACATCCGGCATAGCAGTCAGGGTCACTAACCACTAGACCAACAGGCCAGTCAAATCTCGTTTTGTAGAGCGAGTACATTCAGGTCATACCGCCTCCGCTATCTGAGCTGGCCTCGGCAATGCCATTGATCTTCTAGCACTTTTTTTTTCTAGTGTCAGCCACATCATCACTTACCATCAAATAAGATGGTGGTCAAACCCGAGCCTATCAATAACAATAATTTAAAAAAAAACTCATTCCGTCAAGACTTTTGTTCAGCAATCTTCATGCATGCTGCTGACGACACTTACCCAATCTCACATAACATCCAACGCACTTACTAAATATTATAATTTTTACTACTAACTAAAATGTGTAAAAATAAAGCAGTTTTTACCACTGCTTTATTTTTCCGTATTTGTTATTCTTGAGTGGGCAAGATATTATTATAATTTAAATAAACTGGAAATCCTACTTCACAAAATGTGAGAGCAGTAATTTAAAGGCAATTCACAATGTCTCAAACTGTCCTAATTTACTAAATCTACAAGATGGACACTCTCAACTCCCACCAATTGACACAAAAAAAAAAAAAAATTCCGAATCGATAACACTTCCGCAAAAGAGTGAATGAGACAGCATGTGTCACTCAGGACCCCCTTTAAACGGTCTTGATGGCCCCCATTAACGGGCGAGTTATCGTAAGTGACACTTGGTACATTAACGGTGCGAAATGTCGTAAGTGACACTTACAACAAATTGGACGGGAGAGGATCTTGAGCAACGCACGTGTCCTGTTGCCACCATAAATTATTTGTGGCGGCGTCGGTAGGTACCTATAGAGGAAATTATTTCCGGCTAGTTCTTTTTTTGTTTGCGGAAATATGAGTCGACGTTTGTCAGTCATCTTTGGTAATTGGTGTAAGAACTTTACAATGGTATTGGTACCATTTCTCTTCTTTTCATAATTGATCTTCTCTTTGGTGAAATTACACCATTACGTTCTTTATCTCTTCTCTTAAACTCATTGAAATTCGGGATTACTTTCTAGTAAAAAAAACAATAGTATATTTCGCTTCTAACAAGGTGAAGTAACAAAAAATTCTAAACCTGACTATGGATAAAACTACGATAGTAGGTATTCATAAACGCAATAAAAATATTGTAAAAATATTTTTCTGACACTCGCCTTATTTTTGAAAATATCGCAAGTTAATTGGCATCTCCTAGAACCATAAATACAAAGGTGTGACATTAACCATCATGCACTGGGCATATGGTGGATTACAGTCTCTCCCGCAGAATGGAGTCCTGCGTCCCAGCAGTGGGAACATTATAAGGCTGACTATGTATAGTTAATAAAGTACTGTTAGATAGACTTAGACCTACTTGTAATACTACTTGCCATTAGCGCTAAGTGTCTTTGATAATAGATTATGGTAATTTTATGATAAGAATTAATACGTGGTTTATGTGGTAGTAGCACTATGTTCAGATGATGGCTCTATTGGAGGCTTTCATTCAGGCTATACTTAGTCTACTAGATAGGGTGCTAATATATATTAAGTTTTGAGCATTTTACGGCGACTACTAATAATTGAGCATATTTTATTTATTTATTAAATACTAGCTTATGCCCGCTATTTTGCCCACACACATAAAATAAAGCCTAAATCACTCAGGAATAAAGCAGCTTTCTATCGATGAAAAAATTTTAGCAATCGGACCAGTACTTTCAGAGATTACCACAAGATTATTCCTTATTAGATTAGATTATTCCTACAAACAGAAAAAAAAAACAGACTAGTGCAGACTTTATGGACACAAAAGTACAGAGGCGGGCATAATAGCTTAGGCATTATTTATCAGTGAACCTTTTGATTATGCAGAGAAAAATAAAGTAAAATAAAAAAGACAAAGTCGGATACGGCTTTTCGCTCCAACCCAGAACGCTAAGAAATATTTGGTGATTTTCCTTTAAAAAAGGAAATGATTGATTTTTGTCTTAAGTTTGTAAATCACTTGCATTTCCACGTCTGTGCGCGTTGGCGCATCTATAAATCGTAAAAGCTCAGGAAGGAGGATATTTTGTATAAACGGTTTTTTTTTAATGCTGCTTCTAGTTCCATTACTGCAGCCTTGAAACGCAAAGGGCCACTTAAGGAACACAGGTGGATTTTAGTAAGTAATAGTCTGATACACACTCTCGCTCCACCTAGATTAACAGAAGATACTCGGTGATACTCCACCTTAAAAAAATCGTGAAAGGAAACTTTCGTTTATATTATAATGTTGACTGTTAGATATTAAATTGAATGAATGAATCTTAGTCAGATTACTTAGGTAACTATGCAGTTACTCGAAAAGCAAAGCCGTTTATTATATTCAAACGTTATTATATAATAACCAAAACTCTTATAACTAACTCAACTAGAACACTTACTCCAAAAATTCTGGCATACCTTCAAAATTACTTCCACAGAAACTTTGCCTGTTAACTTTGCCACTTAAAAAAAAAAACTTTCAGATTCACTAAACCAAGAAGTATGGAGTAGAACTTTATTTTTAAAACTGCCGTATTCTGTTGCGGAGTTTAGTGCTAAACTTTGCCCGGATATAAAGCTAACTGCAACAAAATTCACCTGCCTGGATTTTAAGTGCATCTGAATTCTTAATGTCTAGAGTTGGTCAACAACAAATTTATGGACAGTGAACGTTTTATTAGAATTAAAGTAAGACTTTATATTGCTAGTTTCTGGATCTATGTCAGTCTGTTAGAAGATATAAAAGTGTGGTGATTTCAGTTAGTTTTATTGTTGAAAATTTTTATTTTCTTCGGTTTTGATGTTGAAGTTGAGTCGACAGATTATATTGCTACCTAAGCTTTGGTCGAGTCTTTTTATCGTCTCTTCATTAAAAATAAATTCGTATTTCATCTGATTTTAAGTGATTGTGAATTTGGAAAATTATTCGTGGGTATTTATTGATCTAACTTGATTAAAATTTCGATGATCAAGAGAATATGGGCGAGTTTTTAAATTGATTATTTTGTGTTAATAACATCTCAAATCATACTTTGCCATGCTAGTTGCCATGAGATTGCCAGATTTTGTTAAATATTTAGCTTTACAAACTAAAACAGAAATCGAGGGCAGGACTATTAAAACAAAATAATTTTCTGCTAAATCAAAAGCAATAATAAAAATAAAAAAATCATATTTCAGAAAATATCAAAACTGTTTTCATCAACTAAAGTCACAAATCCTTTAAACCTTAATTAAATCTCTAACTTAATCCAAAACCAAATGATTTGTTGCAAGAAAAAAATCAAATTAGCTGTCTGTACGGTGTCTGTCAATATTGCCATTTTCTTCTTTAGCGCCCGACGAAATTAGAGCAGGCTCTCGAACATTCTCCAATATACCAATTTTTATCAGTATAAAAGCTTGTGAAAATTCAATTATGGATCCAATAAAGTTGTCAAATATCAACACGAGGGGGCGCGGTACGTCACGATTAGGGTCACCAGCCGTTCTCGCTGTTTCGGATTTTGTCCTGGGACGGTTGAGGACAAATTATTTTTGGGCCGGTCAGTGGACCATGGCTTGGATGTGACGAATTTGTGGGGGCGTTGATTTTTGGTGGAGGTGTTGTCTAGATGGTAATTTTCATCTCATTGAATAGATTTTTAGAATTTACTGGTATGATGCCTGAAGGCCAGGCTGCAATACTTGCACGTTAGTGCGACTACTGAGCGTGGGGTCCTGGATTCGATTCCCGGGTCGGGCGAAAAGTGTTATAGTGTTCTGTAGCTGCCCGGAGTTTGGGAGATAGTTCTATGACACTCCCATGCCTCGGAAAGCACGTAAAGCCGTTAGTCCTGCACCTCCGTTTCCGTCGAGTGAAAAAACAGTGTGTGCCCCTGTGTTTGCGCACACACTTGTACACTATAACATCTTCTGCGTACTTGGCTAATCGCTATTGATATTGGTCACCGTGATCGAAATTCATTCGGGAAGATTACCTACACAAGAGTGAGTAAGAAATAATCCTTAATATATTTTAGTCTCGTGTTTTAACTTAGCTTGCGAAGAGAACGATGTGTGGGATGTCGACTCCATTATTGCACTGATAGTCGTGACGGTCAATAACTTAAAAGCCTTAGCCTTAGCGGCCTCTAGTCAGTCAGGCAGCTGGGTCAAGGGCTTGACCTGACTGCAATTTAGAAGGCGAAGAGTCGTGCCCAAAAGACTCGACTCATATTTTTTGGAGGTTTCTGTCTATGCAGCCTTGATATCGATGACCAAATTAAAAAAAAAAATATTTTTATATGATTTTATTTGAAAAAAAAAAACTGTAGACTAAGAAATAATAGTTTTAACCTTTCAATCGTGGAAATTACAGACACAATAGAAAAACAATAGGTGCGCGGACTCGGTCGCGGTTCGCTTGGGATTTAATGAATTAATAATGAATAAATACCATCCGTCATTGTTTCAACTTTATTTTTATTTATCTATATTTTACCTACCTACTTAAAAAATAATTTCTGAAAAATTATTTTTTGTTCATTTTACTGCTTATAATTTGTTCAATATTCATGACCGACCGACAAAACATGAAACGCTGCCATTTCCTGACATGTCTCAGAAATTATTTACACACGCCAACACCCTACTCATAGGCGGTCGTGCGGGCAATTTTAAAAGAAACATTTTTTTCATCAACTTTGCCAAAGTTGGAAACTTTTCGTGTTTTATCCGCTGATTGCGTCGTCACTTGCCAATCATTTTGTTTTGAAACATTTTGATAAGTTGATGTATCACCATTGAGGTCTTAACGTTTAATGTCCGTTGATACTGATAAAGTCCTTAAATTATTTTGCGGAAAAATCAAGTGTGTATTTTGGAAGCTAGTTTTGTCCAAAGAATTTTATTAAGTAGATATTAGTTATATTATTTCCTGAAAAATAGATACAGCGTAGGATCCTTTCTAGTGCTGCGTTTTCAGGTGCACAGTCGCCAATCTAGAACCTTTCGGCCCCATCTACCATCCGTTCTACGAACAATGTGCCCTATCCACAAAGCGAACTGATAACCTAGTGAGAGTCGCGGGAATGCGGTGGATGCGAGACGCACAGGACCGTTCGCTGTAGCGACACTTGGGGGAGGATTATGTACAACAGTGGACGTCCTTCGGCTGATGAAATACAGCGTAGAGGTGTATTTTCTCAGCCACAGATTACGTTAAATATAATACTGTTTGGAACGACGTGGTAAATTACCCAGAGTATTTGCTTCTAACCTTCAAACCTAACAAATAATTTTTTAGAATCAAAATCATATCTTATTCGTAAAGCTAAATGGTACTTAGACAAGATCTTCAAAATTGGGTAGAGTGCAAAAAAAAATATGATTACATTAAAATACAAACTCATCACAATATTATTTATGTATTTGAGGACCAAAATAAGATTTCGCTTAGGTAAACTAGTTTCGAAACAGATCGTACTGATACAAGAAAAAAGAGGCAGATACTGAGATCAAACAAAAATATCGCAAAACTACAACGATACATATTCCGGGACCCGATGAACGCCCCATCCGCCTTCATAAGCAAATTCGTCGTCGATCCCGTATATATGATTTCTCCCAAGCAACACCTGATTCAATAAACCAAGACAGGTAGGACCCTTGGATAACAAGATTCCTGACATCTCCGTCCCTTTTCTCATAATAAAATTGGAAATCCCACTCAATAAGGCCCCGGAATTGGACCAAAGGACTCAAAAACTCGGTCCAATTAAACAAACTGTAGACAGAAAAAAATGTTTCAAACGTTAATTCCTTTTTGATGTCTAAAGGATTTTTATTCGCTTTTGAATTTTTTATTAGCTCTCAAGTATTCTTTGTTTTTTTTTTCTATTTGAAAAGGTCCGTATTAAAATTAATAATGCGATGGTTCGAGTGGGTTGGACTTTGATTTGATGTCAGTCAAAATTGAGTGGAGCTGGCGAGTCTCGTCAAACCTTGGATGTTTGGCGAGTCCGACCTTTACTGTGTCTGATCGAAGACATTACGGTGACGTGACTGATGTGATACTTGAATTAATGTAGAAATATGTCTTGACAATTGGTACTTGTAGGAAATATACGACCTTTGTCTCGAAGAAAAGAGGTACTTGGAGACTTGTGAGAGAGGCTGAAATCATCTTACCGAAAAACTTAAGAGGATGATAATCCAAAAGATATAAAGCTTTCCATGTTTTTTATATTTAGAAAGAAAGAAAAATCGTTTATTCGTGCCTCACATATTCTTATATATTAGAAATACGAGTACATATGTAGGTATCAAAAAATTAAATTAAAATCCGTGCGAGGCAGGAGGAGGAAATTTGTGTTTCCTGATAGCTACAAATCAAATCAAATCAATCAAATCAAATCAAAGCATTTATTTCAAATAGACCATTTACAGGCACTTTTGAATAGTCAAATACTATTCAAAAGTGCCTGTAAATGGTCTACTACAACTTGGGAGTCTTTAAGTCAAGAGTGAATGCACTTCTAAGCAAGCGTACTCCATGGTCTGACACATAATTGCTTGTCATCAGGTGAGATGGTGGTCAAAAGCAAACCTATCTACACTAATATAATAAAGAGGTTAAGTTTGTTTTTTGTTTGTAGGAGGTAATCTCTGGAAGTACTGGTCCGATTGCAAAAATTTTTTCAACGATAGACCCCTGCTTTATTCCTGTGTGACAAAGGTTATATTTTATGTGTGGGAGCGAAGCTGCGGCCAAAAGGGCCTAACTCAGCATATGCTACGATATATAACGCAGCGCTTTAGCAAATTATTCCACCTATCACAGTCAAGAAAGAGCCATATATTCAGAAATTTAACCACACTTGATTTAAAACTGCGGACGATGTGAAAGACTGTGGAACTTTCAGGAGAGTATGAAAAGTTCTGAAAAATCTCTATGAACGTTACTGTGAAGTGAGTAACTTCATGAATTGGCTAGTTCGCACAGATGCTTGAGAGAATGTTCGATTTAACTTGCAATCTTGGTGTGATGTGAGTTTGTGACAATATTTTGTCCGGAGATGATAGTGTGGCGAGATTTTATAAATTTTTATATTCTTTCTTTGTTTCTAAATCAGAAACGAATTGTTTTATGGGCTGCTTGACTTGGAATATCGGGCTGTTATCTGCAACTCTACGAATAAAGCGCGTATTTACGTACTGCTGCTTGACTTTTTCGTGTCAAGAAAATTTTTGAATGCAATTTTTTTTCTGTATACGGTTATAAAGTAAACTACTTCTTTATTCTCACTTTATCGTCTCACATGGTCAGATTTTCCTATCTAGTACTTTGTGGTTCGTTGCCTCCTGTCCACAATGCTGAGGCTCAAAATGTGAAACCAGAAGGATCGCGAACAATCCTAAAGACTTTTCCGATGGGAAAAATCATCCTATGACAACCCCTGCTCTTGGGTGGAGCGGGAGATAGTATCAGACTCTTACTGACTAAATAACCCATCCCGTTCCTTCAAGCCTTCATACCGGGGCTCGAGCGCCCTTTCGGATAACCCTGGCCCCAGTAGGCTTCGACCCGGCTGGGCTCCTGCTGTTGCTGACAACTCCTTGAGGTGCGCGGGAACTGTGCACGCCGTCGACGAAGCCTGTTTTTCAGTATTTTACAGGATGCATTTTGGAGTGTACGCGGGAATTGCATGACTTGATTCCGCCATATCCTTCCTGTCATCGGACAATTCGACGTACAGCGAGTATCTACTCTTACGTTGCGAAAACTTATACGTTTCGGACTAAGCATTTCACTTCGTCATTTATATCGCGAAACGGCGAAGCACCAAATGACAAGCATCAAAGCAAAAGTATCGAAGGACTGGAACAATTTGCCTGCTACGCTCTTCCCGTTTGATTATAATTAAGAATTCTTCAAGGTTAGAATGAATAGGCACTTAATAAACTAGTGAGGATTACCATCAACGATTACATTACTGCTTACCATCAGGTGGGATTGCAGGTTTATATCTATCAATAAAAAAAAAACATATGTTACAATATAATCAAGAAAATAATAATCTCGTAAAATAATCTAAGTAGGCAATTTATGGCATTAATTATAATTACGGACGTGGTATAATGGCTGTAATGAACCCGGACGGGTCCGGGTGCGTAATCATAGCTGTAAATAATTGGTAGTAATTAACTTATTTCCAACGACACAGAAACTGTTTTATTTTTGTGTTACTAAGAATTGTTCCTTATCCGAAATGGTTGAATGATAATCGCTACAGTTTTTTAAACAAAGCCACAGTTAGTAGACTTTTTTGTTATTCAGCGCTGGGTGTTTGACGCCCAGCAATTGCTGAGTTGGTGACCCTTTCGGTTCAGGCACATTCACTGCAACTGTATTGTATGTCTGTACTCTTTTTTTATTATTTTTTATGTTGTTGTATATTGTGTTGCTTGCGCCGAATAAATGCTATTCTATTCTATTCTATTCTATTCTATTCTTATTGATAGGCTTGCGTTCAATCACTATCTCAACTGACAGTAAGTGATAATGTATTCGACGATGGAACACGCTAGTCTAGAAGTAACATTCACTCTTAACTTTATTATCGGAAGGATTCTTTCAAATGGTGGCAGGGTTCTTAAGAAAAAATCCAGGGAGTGTAAGATTTTCACTTATATACCTATGACCTTTAAAAATATCACCCGGAGCTTCCTTAGTAGTTTTATGATACCAAAGTACAAAAAAGATTTCTTGAGCTGTACATAATTAAGATATTTCAACACAATGAAAAAATGCTGTTACAATACACAGGCAGAATTGAAGAATATTATAACGTTTTGCGCTGATCAAAAGTAACATGGTGCAAAGTCAGGAATATGTGGTGTTGCGTACAACGAGAAACGGGAAGCTCAAAGCCCGGGCGTTCGGTAAGGATCTAGCCCGAGTGGACAGCGCACTGCTGACATCAAACTAAAGGGGCCTAGTAGGGCTGATGCTTGCTAGTGTTACAGGAACATACAAAAGAGTTACAGTACCCCTGGAACGTAAAGTGCAAATGAAAAGACATAGGTGGGTTTTAGTCAGTAAAACCTACTCAAAAAAACTGGGCAAGTGCGAGTCGGACTCGCGCACTGAGGGTTACGTGCAAACTACAATTCCCGAATGGATTCCCGAAGTATTTCCGAATTGCAATTTTTTTTTTGTGACGTAGATAACAACAAATCTACTGTTTTCAGATTTTTTCCTATACCTGTGCTATAAGACCTTGCTTTGTGCCAAATTTCAGGATTCTGGGTCAACGAAAAGTACCCAATGAATTTTGATCTTTGAGAGCATCAAAATATACCGGCCGTATCTTTTTTATTCCTTAACTTAAAAGTTTTATTCTTTCACAGCTTGAAGGGACCGCAAACTTGAGTATATAGTTTTAATTTTAACTCGATACCTCCACGCGTTCTCGAGATAAACGGTCTTGACAGACAGACAGACAGACGGACAATAAAGTGATCCTATAAGGGTCTCGATTTTACCTTTTGAGGTACGGAACTCTAAAAACGGGGTCAGGAGTATGGGTATCATGAACAACAAGAAAAGAGAACAGCTTAGAAATTCTTGCTTCGTGCTTAGGATGTACCTAAGCACAAAACAAGAATTTCTAAGCCATCAAATTTACATAGTACCAAATAAACAGCCATATTAGCAGTAAATCAAATATCTTATTACCCGTAATTAAGCTAACCACATACTCTAGTGAACACTATTAACATGTAACCGCCATATAGCAGCTTCTGTGATCTGAAACTCAAAGGACAGACAGACGTTTAATTATTCCGAATCAATATTACCTATGTGATATTAATTTCATATATTACCTCTAATCCTTAACTCAGACTATTCATGTGCAATATGTTATTAGGGGCTCATTGGCTCTTCGGGATTAAGAGGCCTTTTACAAAAAAACGCGAAATTGCAAGTGTTCGACGTTGAAATTGTATGTTTTACGTTCGTTAAATGAAATAACAATTATTGACGAAAATAGTTTGTTTTCTCTACTATATTAACTGTTTAACCGATATTAGATAACTTGTTTAATTATTTAGTAATAAACCTTCTTCCGATGCATGTTTAGGCAAAAACTCACGGAGACATGATTTGGCAGCTCTAATTTGGAGATTCTACTGAAAATCTACCATCAAAAATAATATTAATTAGCTGTCGAATATCCTTAACTTCAAAAATTATTAAGTACATTTTGGTTATATGCCTTTTGTGTAAAGAAATAAAAAATCTACATAATTCAATTATCGACCGAAAAGGCTTCGAAACAAGCCCCAATATCTCCAAAGTTCTACATTATTTAGGCGTAAAATTTATACCAAAACAATCATCAACATTTGCTTAATCTATAGTATTATTTTTATTTTTTTAATCGCTACTGTTATTTTGTAATTAATTAAATAAAAACACTATATATTTCACTGCGCCAGCCTCCCGCGACTAGTACCGCGCGAGCGCTTGTCGAGGTCGGACCTATGTCAGTTTATTTCCCGCGCGCGTTCGTTCCGATACTATCATTGTGTGCGCTGATTGTCGCGTAGACGCTACCGCATTGCTGTTGTGTGCGTGTAAACTACGAACGCCGTTTTTGATCTTTGTATTTATTTTCTAACGGTATTCAATATGTGCAAAGTTCACATATTATTAATTTACCAGATAGTCGCTTATTGGAACGAAGTTCCATATATATATATATCAACTTTTTTTTAATGTTTTTGGCTTGGAAACTAAATCTTTATCTATTAATGGAAATTCAAGATGGCGGCTGCAATAAATTATCAACTTTTTCGATATGGGTGTCATATTCATGGTTTTCGAGGGTGTTAAAGCCGATAGTTCTGTCAAAATGTGAATCCAAGATGGCGGCTGCAATGAAATATCAACTTTTTCGATATGGGTGTCCTATTCATGGTTTTCGAGGGTGTTGAAGCCGATAGTTCTGTCAAAATGTGAATCCAAGATGGCGGCTGCAATGAATTATCAACTTTTTCGATATGGGTGTCTTTTTCATGGTTTTCGAGGGTGTTGAAGCCGATAGTTCTGTCAAAATGTGAATCCAAGATGGCGGTTGCAATAAATTATAAACTTTTTCGATATGGGTGTCGTTTTCATGTTTTTCAAGGATTTTGAAACCGATAGTACTGTTAAAATATAAATCCAAGATGGCGGCTGCAAGAATGTATTAAATTTTTCGTCATGGGTGTCGTTTTCATGGTTTTCGAGGGTGTTGAAACCGATAATACTGTCAAAATATAAATCCAAGATGGCAGCTCCTAAAAATTATTAAATTTTCCGTCATGGAAAAACCATGGAAACGACACTTCCATGGTTTTCGAGGGTGTTGAAACTGGTAGTACTGTCAAAATATAAATCCAAGATGGCGGCTGCAAAAAAATATTAAATTTTTCGTCATGGGTGTCGTTTTCATAGTTTTCAAGGGTGTTGAAACCAATAGTATTGTCGAAATGTAAATCCAAGATGGCGGCTGCAAGAAATTATCAACTTTTTCGTCATGGGTGTCGTTTTCGTGGTTTTCGAGGGTGTTGAAACTGATTGTATTGTCAAAATGTAAATTCAAGATGGCGGCTGAAATAAATTATCAACTTTTTCGATATGGGTGACTTTTTCATGGTTTTCGAGGTTGTTGAAGCCGATAGTGCTGTCAAAATGTAAATCTAAGATGGCGGCTGTCAGAAATTGTCAACTTTTTTGTCATGACTGTCGTTTTCATAGTTTCGAAGATGTTGAAATGGTGCTGTCAAAATTTACATAAAATAGGATAGTATTTTTTTGGAACGAAGTTATGCGACTACGATAAAAAAAATAAATGAATGGTTTGAATAGGTATGTTCAAAATGGTATCATTGAAGTGACCTGATGATGATGATCGAGCCGGAAGATAGGCACCGGAACTCCGTAATGAATGTATCCTACCCGTGTTTGGGCTTATTAGAATTGTCATGAGATGCACTTTGGTTATAAGGTACTCTCGAACTGATCTGATGATGATGATGGAGCCGGAAGGTAGACACGGAAACTTCATAATAAAACAATGTATCCTAGAAGGGTTTGAGTTAATTGGAATTGCCATGAGAAAAAGGTACTCTGGCTGTAAGTGTATTTCCACTAAAAAGTGTGAAATAAAAAACTTTTTACAAAAATAAATAACCGACTTCACTAAAAAAACACTAAAACCATAATTTTAATTTCGGTAGTTGGTGTATCTCGATATTGTTTGTTCCTTATTTAACACCGACTTCCGAAATAGTTTTAGTGTTTTTTTTTTTTTTTTGTAAAAAGTTTTTTAATTTAAAAACTTCCAAAAATAATGTTGACATGAATGTCAATTTAGGTGCGGTTTCGGTGGCGATAATAACTGGCATTGGTCTTTCAAATCTAAATGAACTGTCTGCTTCGATGGATTTGCCTGCCTTACCTTTTCGGTTATTCGGCAAACACAGTAGCAGAAATGTGGAAGAAAACTGCAGAAATAACAATGACACAAGCGGCTGAAGAAGTAGCTGAAGCTGCAAAACTGCGTGGCGATGTTAACAGTGCGGGTATACCTACAATATCGGTGCAAGCTGATGCATGTTGGAGCAACGCTCATACAAGTCGAATTATTCTGCACTTTCCGGTGTTGCATCCATTATAGGTACCAACCAAAACACTTTAATAACGTGTGACTGAGGCTTTTCTTTTTGTTCTATCCTTGGTTTTTACCATCCTGAAAGTCTTATTTCATTCTTTTTAAGCGTTTTTTTTTGTCGTAGTCGGGTTTTAGTTTTTTACTTAATTGTTTAAATAGAAATAAATTATATTTAAACAATTTTGGAGCTAAATCATATTTACGTGAAGACCTTTCAAATGATACCAAACACGACGTATTTATCTTTTTTAATTATAATAAATAGGCTTGCGTTTGACCACAATCTCACTTGATGGTAAGCGATGATGTGGCCGACGATGGGGCACGCTTGCCTAGAAGCAATCTATTCACTTGACTTAAAGACCCCTAGGTTATAGCTATCAGGAAACACAGACTCCAGCAAGGAATTCCATTCCTTAGCTGTTGCGTACAGCTGCGTGTCGGAGAATGAATGTACTCCCAAAACGCTTTGTACATATAGGTGGAATAGAATAGAATAGACTTTATTGTACACCAAAAAGTAAATGGAATGTCCACCATGTATCGGTGGCGCAACGCCGTACGGACGGACTTGGCGGAATTAAATTGTGTAACTCTAGTGCGCACTCCCCGAAGTGTAAACGATAGAAAACAGACAGGCTAGCAACTCGGCGTCGATGCTCAAGACTTTGGAGTTTTGACTTCACAAGAGCATCATTGCCTATGATCTTCTTGGCACGCTTTTCAATAGACTGTAGTGCATCCAGCTGGTATTTGGCTAACCCATCCCAAAGATGAGAGCAGTACTCCATACACGATCGATCGTTCTGGCGTGAAATACCGTCTCACCTTTGCTAAGATCCCCAATTTTTTGGCAGCTAGTTGCCTCGATGTAGGAGCCGAAATTAAGGGTAGACGATAGCATTACCCGAAGAAGTTCAATGTGGTCGGTAATTGGCACGGTTACACCCCGGAAAGATGGAGCCGGGTGGAATTGGCTCCGTTTAGCGGAGAAAAGATACGCCTGGGTTTTCGTCACATTGAACTTGACCAAATTGGCATCGCCCCATTCTGAGACTGCCTCTAAGGATGAGTTCAAGTGTTCAACCATAGCCTCTCGAAATGACGGGATCTGTGACCCACTAGCTCGTGCGTTAGGTCGTCTGCATATCCAAAAGTTCCGGGTTTAAGTAAGTCATTTATGTGCAGCAAAAACCGTGTTGCCGGAGTTCCTCAAGGGGCGGCCCTTGAGGAACTCCAGAATTAATATCCATTTAACCGGACGAGCATCCATCAATTACCACTCGGCTGGATCGATCCCTCAAGAAGTCTGCGATACAATCACACAGACCAGTGGGTAGACCGAAGGAAAGAAGTTTAGTAATGAGGCTTTCGTGCCAGACCCTATCGAAGGCCTTCGAGATATCAAGGGACACAGCAAGCGCTTCCCCATGCTTCTCAATGGCCTCGCTCCAGATGTGAATGGCATACGTTAGAAGGTCCCCGTAGACCGATTTTGACCAAACCCGTATTGCTGGTCGCTGAGGGTGTCGTTAGCTTCCAGGTATGCCAGAAGCTTCCTATTAATTCCTGTTAAAACCCGTTCCATACTCTTACAGAGGATGGACGTAACAGAGATGGGTCGGTAGTTTGCCAGGTCAGCTCTACTGCCCTTCTTGGACACAGGCTGCACGTTGGCTTGCTTCCAAGCCATCGGTACTATTCCAGTCTCATATGAGAGGCGAAATAGGCGAGTCAAGATCGGAGACAATTCAGGCGCACAAGATTTTAGAACGACTGCTGGTATCCCGTCGGGGCCACTGGCTTTATTCACTTCAAGGTTACTCAAGACCCTACGAACGTCCTTCTAATGGATACGAATACCCGACATATTCGTCACGCACCCATCAGGAGAAACAGGGGGTCGCGCATCACTGGAGTCCAGACGCGAAGATTCCGCAAAAAGAGAAGCAAATGGCCAGTGTCCCATCGGGACTCAGCAGTGGCGGAAGTGAGGGACGGCAGAAGTTGGATTCAACCGACTTTGCCAGGGATCAAAACGCTTTACTACCAGCGGGGTATGAAGCAAGTTTGTTCCCTATTCGGTTAATGTGGTTGAACCGAGACTTTCTCAACGTCTTTTTGCAGGACTTGGCAGCCCTGTTAAAGGCCTTCTTCTTAAGAGTCATGTCGCCGGCTTTGCGCATACGAGCATCGGCCCAAGCTTGGTATGCCGCATGTTTTTTCGTGTCGGTGCGAGAACACTCGGTGCCAAACCAAGGTCGAGCTTGGTCCGACATTGCTACGTCAGAGAATGGGATGTAGTACTCCATTCTCTGTCGTAACACATCCGTCACGGCATCAGCGCACGACGATGCATCCTTTGAAGAAAAGCAAGTGGGCTGCCAAGGATAGCATGCGAAGAAAGACCGCATGCCATCCCAATCTGCTGACATGTATTGCCAAGCCCGCCGAGTGCCTCTAGGACTAGGATCGGGCGGGGAATAGATAGACACAGATTTAACCAGACAGTGGTCAGAACTGCCTAAAGGCGAAGATATCGACACTGAGTAGCGGTCTGGATCTGTGGTAAGCAGAAGGTCCAAGCAATTGGCTGTGTGCGAATCCACATCAGGTACCCTCGTTGCCCCCTGGACCAGCTGGGTGAGATTCAATTCCAGCGCTAGCTTCCGCATCTCACGACCAGCATGATCTGTGCACTGGTATGGGAAAAGCCACTCTTGGTGGTGCGCATTGAAGTCCCCCAGTAACACCAATTGGGCGGAAGGGTACCGCTGCTGAGCCGCATCTGCCGCCTCACTCAGATGCTGTGTGAGCCCGGACGTCTCCTGATCTCCACTATGCGAGCGGTAAACACAAGCGTAGATAATTTTATCTAGGCCCGTGTCGACCAAAGCCCAAAGCGTTGAAGAACCTGGAGTCTTCAAGATTGCGGAGACGCCGATAGCAGATGTCGTCCCGGGCATACATACATACGCTCGCGAGTGGTTTGAAGTTGTGCTCCAAGGTAAACCCTGGGTATGAAAGATACGACACGTCGGACGACGGACCTCTGATCTGCGTCTCCGTAAGGAATAGTACAGCTAGTTTTTTCAGTCTCCAGGTGGTGATGGACTGCAACGAGATTTAAGTGCAGATCTCGTATATTTGAGAGGTGAATTTTGTGAGAGAGGGAGTACAGCCGCTGTTTTACTTTACTCTTTCCATTCCTTTTCATAATTTGAGAGTGAATGGAGGAGAGGAGAAGGAAGTGAAATGGGGAGCCACGCTGAGTTCCTTCAGGCATGCACTGAAAGGACGACATCATTAGGGGACTATGTTTTTTTTAACACAAAACTTTTTTACCACTAGAGGGCGCCACATTGTTTTTTGATATTTTTGCTAAGTACCGGTGAAGCCCTTTCAAATGATATCAAACACGGTGTATTTATCTTAACATTTATCACATTACCTTTTGTCCGCTAGAGGGCGTTACTTTAAATTTGAGTAACATATTGGAAATACACAAGTTAAGCCCTTTCAAATGATACCAAACACGGCGTATTTATCTCCATTTTATTTTTACCACATTACTTTTTGTCCGCTAGAGGGCGCCATATCGCGTTTTGTGACAGGTCACATAGCATATGTTCAGCGAACGATTAAGACGGTTCTAACGATACCACATATGTCGAGTTCCGATAAGTAGATTAGGTGCTATAAGGAACAAATTAACATACTCACAAACATACATACATACATAGCCTGTCAAAATCATAATCATAACCCTCCGTAGTCGGGTAATAATTAAAAAAATATTCTCTTCTTTCTTCTCTTTCTATAATTAATATATTTGTTAATTAAATATATTATATTAATAATATTTAAGTTTCTGTGAAATTGTTACTACGAGTATTTTGGTGAACAATAAAGTTTATTCTATTCTATTACATTTGGCTGTTTTATTTTATTAGAATACGTTGCAGCAACCATACTACTATAATATATACAATTAATACAACTATGCTATTGACTGTAAATATTATAATCGATTACTGCATAACAATTAAAAAAAATATGTGAACATATTTCATAAAAAATAATAATAAGAAAAATCAATTAATATAAATTCATTTTATAAAATTGAAATAACACGTCAACAATTTCCAACTACTAACCTTCATCAAGAAACCTTAAGTTACGGAAAATCCAGATCGTTTAGTCGCCGTATTAAGTGCGAGCGAGAAGTATGAATGAAAGTATCGGTGGCGCAGTTAGCCGTCCGCTCGAGCGCTCGGTGCGTAAAATACCTAAACTTGCGTAAAGCCGAAACGTAAAAGGACTCTTAAACATTAATCTTGCCATCATAATTGGGCATTGGGATTGGAAGAATTTCACGTCGCAGTATGTTGGTAGATTTTAAACGTTTTCATATTCTGTTTTTGTTTAAATGCCATTAATGTTTTATGGTGGACAGACCTTTGCCTAGTAGTGGTTAGGGAAAAAAATGCTTTATTTATTAGTTTTTTTAGGGTTACGTATCTCAAAAAGAAAGTACGGAACCCTTATAGTATCACTTTGTTGTCGGTCCGTACGTATGTCTGTCTGTCTGTCAAGACCCTTTATCTCAAGAACGCGTGGAGGTATCGAGTTGAAATTGAAACCATATACTCAGGTGTGGGATCCCTTCAAGCTGAGAAAAAATCAAACTTCTAAGTTAACGAATAAAAAAGATGCTGCCCTTTATGTCGCAGAAAACGTATATTTTGATACTCTCAAAGATCGAATTTCTTTGGGTACTTCCCGTTGACCCACAAAGCAAGATCTTATAGCACAGGTATAGGAAAAAAACTAAAACAATACATTTGCTGTTACCTACGACACAAATCTTCGAGACTCTTTCAATATATCATTTAATATATATCTCTTTCGTTTACACGGAATGTGCATTTATTGTACGTTTCTTGTGAGAGTTTTTGCCGATAGTTAGAAAATATTATTTGAATAATGATTTTACATTAAACGTAATCTAAAATTAAAATGTTTAACCCGTTATTTGTCTAAACGTGGATCCACGCGAAACACAATGGCTTTTTAATTGTGTCTCTAATTAACTCTTTGAATGTCGTAATTAGAAACACAATAAAAAGACAATTACCTTATGTCGGACAGTGTAACTTAAGACATTCGAAAGGTTAAGGCACACGAGAGGTTAATAATATGATGTAGTAAAATGTTTAGTAACACGCAACCAAAGTCATTCGCAAACTCAAAGCAAGTCACGAGCGCGACATAATACAATCATTCACAGAAGCACTTCAGAGTAAGTCAGACGTCAATTTTACAATTTTATACGATAAAGCGTCAAGGAAGTCTTACATAAATAAGAAAATATTGCAATAACCGATGACGTACACTCGTGTACACTTGTACAAACGAGCTCACAAGTCGTTCACGTATAAAAATCGAGTGTAACACGGAACTTTTTTGCAGCGTAGAAGGTACAGTCGTGAAGTGCAGTTGTTTTGAAATAAAAATTATGTTTAAATATTTTCAATTTGCAATGAGTGCAGTGGGACACAACATGATCATAATAGTAGTATTATTAACCTGTTGTGTCCCACTGCAGGGCAAAATTCATTTTCCCCTTTCTTTTCTTTTTTCCCTTCTATTCTTCTACTCTTCTCTGTCCTTCCTTAGCTATTTTTTTTCAATCCTATAGGTAGGAGCCCAAATCGTAACGCCGTCTTCTGCTGAACCTATCACGTTGCCGACTATTGGTGTTCGAGATTTAGTCAGCGGTTGCCATTCTGTGTAGCTATATTGAAACATATTTTAAAGTTTAGATTCATAACAAATTCGTACCTTATAAATTGTTATGCTGCTTGACAAAATAATGATAATAACGGATATCTTCCTGACCCAACTTTTCAAGCCTGAATTTTTCATAAAATCTCTTAGGTGCATTGTACCAAAAAGCCGTAACACCATAAAATGACAATTCCACCCTCAAGTGCTCACCGTAACAAAAACATGTGAACGCGACGATACTATGAATAAAGAAACCCATCCAATGGAAGAAACTATTGCAACAACCTATGAGTTGCTCGCGTACAGTCGCGCCCATGAAGCAGTCGTTGCGATAAAAGCGGCGCGGAAGCGCAGAGTGCGCGGTAAGCGACAGCCGGTGTCCGCTTCCGTTACAGAGCGCGAGGTGACGCTGTGTGTGACTGTACTTTTGTTACGCTGCTCGGAGTTAGTTGTGGACTGTGGCGGCTAGTGTGCGCGATTGTACGGCTGGTGGTCTTTTTATGGTATGAGGGTTGAGGAGTTATTGCCCTCATCATAAAAGAGCATTACTTTTTACAAAGGTTAGGGCTGAAATTTTGATGCCCTTGTAAGAGTGAGAAAATGGTCTCTAAAGAGTTTTTTTTTAAATTTTGAACCTTAGGTGAAGAGAATTAGGGTTTAGGGTTGCAGAAGACAATAACAGGAACAAATGAGGGTTTTATCCAAGTCTGACACTCTCTCTTGCTCCACCCAGAGCGGGAGGAATTATTTGATGAATAACTCAACAAAAACTAAGAAGGAAATTATCGTGATGAAATATATTTATGTAGATACTGACACCGGTTTAAAATCGCCGTTAAGTAGTGAATAATTTAGTTCTTAATTACTTACTATTTTCTATATTAGGAGGCATCTACGGCAAGTGTGGTCCGGACTAAGCGTTTCGACTCGTCGTTTACATATACCATAACCCAGGTTTCTGTCCGATTATAATTAGGTGTCTTAATCAGACTCTTAATAAACTAGTGCGTTTCACAATCAACAGCTTCATCATTACTGAGACGACAACGATTACTGAGGGTAGGCACTCTCAGTAATCGTTCGAATAAAAGTGATGAAGCAGGAAGGTCACGATCGCGACCCTATTGAGAAATACGACGCAAGGAGGGGGATCTTCAGGTAAAATTGCAGTTAAGCACTAGTTTAAATCATTAAATACAAAATTACAATTTCATGTTGTTTTAGAGGTAGAAAAAGAACAAATCAACTACCTTTGTATCTAATCATCAAGCAGAAACCGCTGCAAAAAGCGGAACTGTATCCTCTAATATCCAATTCTCAACAAAACACATAACCTTTATTAGCGATACTAAGCGCTTTAACACGTCGACCGTATTTCGGGCGTTCCATCCGTATCAAGACTTAGATTTCCCCGAAGACGACTTGCGAACTTGTCTCGCTTACCCAACTACGTCCAAGCTATACGTATGTCCGTTTATGTGCGGAAAAGTGTAAAGTACTTAAAACTTTGGCCTCGGTTGATCTCGGACGTGGACGAATGACGTGACGGTGTTGCACCCATAAGGTAAATAGGTTTTATGCATTTCAGATGAGAAATAGGCGTTTTGGTACCTGCAGTTTTTTTTAACGCGGCGAACAGAGCAGTTGTGGCTGAGTGGTAATGACCCTGACTTACGAGTTGTAGGTCGTGGGTTTGAACCCAGCCAGGCGCATTACTTTGTGTAATTTATTTCATCACCACTGCTCTCAAAACGGTGAAAGAAAACATCGTGAGGAAACTGGCATGTCCTAGAACCAAAAGTTTTAAGACAAGTGAAATTCACCAACCCGCACTGGATCCGCGTGGCCTATTTTACGGCTTTACGGCTCGATTCCTCTCCTAGAAAGGAGGTCTAAGCCCCAGCAATGGGAACATTAAAAAGGCTGATGATGAATGGAGCGAGAGGGCGTATTTTTTACTGGCTAAAACCACACCTATGTTCTTTCAGTTGTCTTTTGCATTCTAAGACCAAAGGTTTCCACTTCAGAAGTCAACTCCAATAGGCTTCAACTAAGCCAGGTTCCTTCGATTCTGATATCTCTATAAGCGTTGAACACCTTGCGTCTGTCGACGACTCGGGCTCAGTCTCGACGGTGACCAAACGGCCAGACGGCGAACTACTAAATGTTCGTCGTCCAGAACGTGCGGGTGCAAGTGACAGCGGGAATGCTGGATGGAGATTAGGCATTCGCACCTTGATAAATACTGGTAGGTACTCAGCTCCTTCAAGTAAGGCAGGGAGCCGATCCCAAAGTAACTGGAAAAAGTCAAGTGGATTCATATTAATATTAGATATTTTTTAAATAGGTAACTTTTTATCTATTTGATTTGACACGATTGACAAGAGATATATTAGATTTAGACGCAAATCTGGACAAATAGACAGTTTAATTTCATTTTAATTTTATTTCATCCTTAATCAAGCCACCGTTTGATCCACAAATCCGGCTCACAACAGCAGTAATCATCCGTAATCCACAGCAATTATATCACAAAGACCAAGGATTTAATAGACAATCAAAGGGAATATTTCGGACGGCGATTATTTCAAGTGACGGCGGGGGAGCTCTTACGGACGGAATGTCAAGAACCAAGGTTTAATTAATGGAACCTTGTGATGGTACGGCGGCAGATTTAATTGAAGTTAAGTTGGTAGAAACATGCGCGAGGCGTTGCCGCTACTGCAAAAAGAGGGTTTCGGGTGTATTATGGCCGTCTTAATCTTCATTCGATACGTTTTCCTGGTGGCTTTTAAAAGGCATCAGTAACTTAAACCGACATTTGCTTTCATGATATATTTTTCTGTGGAATGTGGTAAGTGGCAGTTAGTCTCATCGTTTAGTTTTGAACGTTTTTTTGGCAATGGTGAAATTAAATTATTGATAATGCGAATGGCTTTTTAAAGCCATTCTTGTAAAATACAAAATGTAACTTAATAAACGCACATCCCAAAAATATTATGTTTGGAATCGGCTGCTGAATCAATTTCAATTTTTTTCTATGGTCGGTTCATTTTTAAATTCTAAAATAATCAAGGGTAATTTAAGGACACATTAATTTATCTATTTTGATAAATGCGCTAGCGAGTTTGAGTGTGTGTTTGTATTTACCAATACTTACCGATGCGCTATCAATGTATGCCCATATAATTTGCCTATGATTAAGAAAGCTAATTAGGTACTTAAAAAAAACACTGCCTAAGTGCATTTGAGTAAATTTTTTGTGTTTAACTTATGATGTGAATGGTTTTCTAATTGCGGTTTATAAGGGTGTGTTTTATTCCAGTCAATATAATAAACTCAACTCTTGATTATATTATCTATGTAGATGCATAAAGAAAATCTAATAGTAAAAACATAGAAAGTATCTATCACAAATTACAAATACGAATACGTTATTTTTCTAACGTTTATCAAATGACTTCCCCCACTCTAGATGAAGCGAGAGAAATTGTCAGACTACCAGGCTTTTACTGAGTAAAACTCACTTATATTCCTTCAGTTACTCTGCGCTTCTGACAGGAAAAATAGATGGGAAAAGACCCAGGGGCAGGAGTCCGTTACGTTGGTCAGACCAAATCCGTATTACACTGGAGACCACAGTCTGCGACGCCATCCACATTGCAGAAGTTAGAACAACATGGCGAAATTTAGTCTACAAGAATTATTCGTCGAGGTCACGACCCTCAGCGTTAGTTATTAGTCATTTATTTATGAACAAATAATTTGTATCTGAATTACACACAATTAATTACAAAATTACAGTTTAAAAAAAAAAAAGTAAAAATGACAAGAATTTAAGAATAATAAATTTAAATTTCATTAATAAATTCATAAATCAAACACATTGAGGATAAACGACGCTATTAGGAGGACTCTTTGCGTTTCAGGGCCACGATAACTCTTTAATCAGGAATAAAATACTGAAAAAAAACGATAAAAATAGTGCACCAAAATAGTTGTTGACAACATTATTTAGTTTCGAACAGAAATATATATTTTACAAGGAAATTAAATTGCCATTTCAAATCGAAAGCGAGCGGGCAAAATATGAAATAAACTAAATGATATATTGGTGTTTATTTCGCCAAGTTTGGTATCTCGTGGAAGCCTCATAAATCCAACCAGCTTAGCACAGCGCCGTGTTAGCACGATTTTAATATAATGTATTATGTTTATAGAGTTTAAAAAATGTATCTGTAAATTATATTTGTAGGGAACTGAGCGCGATTGTACCAGCAATGTTTGCGTTAATCTTTGCTGATCTTGCTTCCATTAAATAAAAATGTTGGTCTGCTTAAAAGCTGCTTAATTAATGTACTTAGAACCTTGCGTTAATTTTATCAACCTGAGTGTCTAATGATATTAGACTTTCCAAAAATAAACCGTCTGTTTCTCCATTTATTTATTAATCTGTGTGAATAATTTTAAGTGTTGAGTTTTTAAAACTGGCTTTTATTATTTATTTCTAGATAATATAATCAGAATTGCTTATTTAGGACGTTTATCTAGGGCAAGTTTATCAATATTACTGACACCCCGTATCTCGAAAAGCACGTAAAACTGATATTCCTACTTGTCATTCACAGATCTTTGACAGTCGTTACTGGTAGTCAGACGCCAGAGAGTCTGGCTATCAATCTATTCAAGGAGTATAGTTTGCCCAGTATAGTTATCGGCTCGAATATGGAGTACCTACTCGGCGTCAGAGTGGGAATCACTTTGCGCATTCGAAACATTGGCGAGCCAATAGTCGTCTTTATTAGCTACATACAGCTAGCGCAGGGAACGAATCACGAGTGACGTCTATGATACAACGGCGCGGCGAGCCAATCACTGACATTCCCCCCGCGTCTCACGTCGCACCACTATAGAGTTCGAATATTTGACTTCTGCACAACTTGAAGCCAGCGCTCAATATTCGTACCGATAACTATAACTGCTTTGTTAAAAAAGGCAGTCGCTCTATGTACAATACAGGTATTCAGCCACATCCATTTAGATTGGAAGCCGACCCAATAAATTTTGGAAAAGGGTAAAGAAATGATAGTAATCAACTATCACACAACAGTACAATACTTATCACACATTGCTCATGTGAAAAAACCTAACGATACACAGCTAAAAGTAAAACCTATTTAATTAAGTTTATTATCATTTGCATACTTTCAAAACCGTTCTCAAAAAAATCTTATAAGTCGAGTCATATTTCGTATTCATGAAAAATTTTTGTTGAGCCGCTATTTTTCAAGCTCTGCCGATGACACAAAACATAATATTTTTACACCGGAGCTAAAATAACAGTGGAATATAAGAAAATCCTGTTTTTATATGGTCTAAGTTACGAGCGGGCGCGGTATAAATTTATGTTGGAACAAGCGGTGTCGTAAACCATATTTTTGTTTTAATTAGCTCTTAAAATTTTACAAAACATTTTTGTGTGTATCGTGTAACGAAAAAGTATAAGTAATATGGTATTAAGATTATAAGAGTTTTCTTTCGCTGTGAAAGTTCAGTACATAACGTTTTGAGAACACAGGCATTTTATGTACAGCTAAAGAGTGGAATTTCCTACCGAAATCTGTTTTCTGATAGTTACAACCACAGGGTCTTTAAGGTTAAAGTTTGGAGGTTACTGCTTTCTAGTAAAGCGTTCTCCATCGTCAACTATATCATTGCTCATCATGACGTAAGGTAGTGGCTAAACGACCCTACCTATCAATAATAATATATCTTACAGGACTAATTTCTTTTTTTTTTTACTTAGTGATATCACGCAATTTTTCGCGCTCTGGGTGAAGTGCAATGAGAGGGCATCAGATAGGTACTGACTAAAACTCACTGTTTCTTCACTTACTCTTTACGAGAGGATTGGTTTCTGAATTAAGTACTTAGCTCTACTTTAACGCCAATGTTTGATAGAATAAAAACCTGTTTTCACTCGACATCATACTTTTAAAATTTTAAACCGCGACCTCTCGTTCCTTGCGCCACAGGTCAGCCATGGACCTCAGACGTGGATTCAGCGCATTATGGCGTTGACACGGGTCCGCGCAGCTTACTCAACGTTATATAAATGTAGCCTCTTACTTCTCATTATTGTCACTTTTTGCTTGCAAGCCGAATATTTTAATGACGGTTCTGACGTTTTATAAACTTGTCTGTTGATGAGGATTTTTGTGAATATATTAGTTAGTTCGTCGTTGTTGTTTGTGTGTCGAATCAGAAATGAACCCACTTAAGTTCCTTTGTCCCCTAGATGGGGCAGAGGGCGTCTACAGTACGCCACCATCCCGTTCGGTTTTGAGCTTCGCGTTTCATTTCGCTCCAGGTCTTTCCAATGTTCTTCGCCTCTTCGATAACCGTAAATGAACCAAGGTTACCGACATACCACGAAGAATCGCCAAACTTAAGTGGCAATGGGCATGGTACATTACTCGCAGAACAGATGGCCATTAGGGATAAAAAGTTCTGGAGTGGCAACGCCTATCGGAAGACGCAGCATTGGAAGGCTTGGAAAGTGGACCGACGATCTTGTGAAGGTTGCGGCAATCTGATGGATACGGCAAGCACAGGATCGTTCATTGTGGCGACACTTGTGGGAAGCCTATGTCCAACAGTGGACGTCTATCCGCTGAAATGATGATGATGAATGATTAGATAGATAGATAGATAGATTTATTCTTTATTGTACACCAAAATAAAAATTACATGAGAAAATTTATAGGGTGTCACAAAGGTAGGTAGGTTAGTTTGTTTAGCATCTATTATTTGGAAGTTCAGTTAATCTAAAGGTTATAGAATGCCTTGTTGCATTAAATCCACCTATGAACCTCTAGTAAAAGCAATGATGGCCCAGTAGTAACGGCCCTGGCTTACAAGTTGTAGGTCATGGATACAAACCCAACCAAGCGCATTACTTTGTGCATGTAATTTATTTTATCAACACTGCTCTCAAAACGGTAAAGGAAAACATCGTGAGGAAACAAAACAATCTAACACTTGTGACATCCACCAAATCGCACTGGATCCGCGTGGTGTTTTACGACGACTACCCTTGGAACTTAGGCCTCCATTCTAGGAGAGGGAAATGGGCCGTAATCCACCACGCGGGCCCAGTGCTTGTTGGTGAATGTCACATGTCTTCCAATTTTTGGTTCTAGGACATTTCAGTTTCGTCACGTTGTTTTCCTACACCGTTTTGAGAGCAGTGGTGATGAAATAAATTACATAAAGTAATTCGCCTGGCTGAGTTCAAATCCACAACCTACAACTCATTCATAAACTTAACTCAACCTTGATCACACGTACCGAGTAAAATGGCGAGACAGTAAAATGTTGCTTGGCCGAGCACTCGGCTCTTGTTTACACGTACCGAGTACTCGGCCAAGAGTACTGTCTCACCCGTTTACTCGATACGTGTGATCAAGGCATAAGTCGGGGCTGTTACCACTCGGCCACCACTGTTCCATATAGGTAATATTATCCATATTTATCATACTAAAAAAACCGGCCAAGTGCGAGTCGGACTCGCCCATGGAGGATTCCGCAGCTGCAAGTAACATAATATAAAAGTTCTTGTAGTTCATTGTAACTTTGATGGATGTTTTAATAATAGTGTATTTTTTTTAGATTTATGACGTATTAAAAAAAAACTGCTTACTAGATCTCATTCAAGCTAATTTTCGTTGGTAGTTTGAATGGTAATGTACATCATATATTTTTTTTTGTTTTTTCATTCTCTTATTTTAGAAGTTACAGGGGGGGACACACATTTTAACACTTTGGAAGTGTCTCTCGCGTAAACTATTCAGTTTAGAAAAAAAATGATATTAGAAACCTCATTATCATTTTTGAAGACCTATCCATAGATACCCCACTCGTATGGATTTGATGAAAAAAAAAAAAATTTTTGAGTTTTAGTTCTAAGTATGGGGACCCCCAAAATTTATTGCTTTTTTCTATTTTTGTGTGATAATCTTAAAGCGGTTCACAGAATACATCTACTTAATAAGTTTCAACAGTATAGCTCTTATAGTTTCGGAAAAAAGTGGCTGTGACATACAGACGGACAGACAGACAGGCATGACGAATCTATAAGGGTTCCGTATTTTGCCATTTGGCTACGGAACCCTAAAAATTAAATATCTTTGTTAACGTGTAAAAATACTTTCGCCATTCTGACTTGAAACTAGCTCAACATACAGCTGTCAGTTTATAGATATTTCTCTTTTAGTTTAGTTTTACAGTCTCTCTTTAGCGTTTTATCGCTGTCAGGTTTTTACGATGTTTTTACTACTTTAAATGACAAACTTTCACTTGGGGGATACGAGACACGTATATATTATAGTGTTAAGTTATAAAGGAGCTGTGGTGGCGCAGCGGTAACATCCCCGACCTACAAGTTGTACGTCGTGGGTTCAAAGTTAGGGAGGCGTTTTAATTTGTGGAATTAATTTCATCACCACTGCTCTTAAAATGGTGAAGGAAAGTATCGTAATTAAACCGGCAAGTTCTAGAACCACTAATTCGAAGACATGTGACATCCACATTCCAATTTAGCTTCACTTTTCTTGGACTGATCTACATTTGACTATTCAAAAGTGCCTGCAAATGATCTATTTGAAATAAATGATTTTGACTTTGACTTTTGACTTTGACCACCTACTAGCACTGCGTCCGCGTGGTGGATTACGGTCTAATCCCTCTCCAAGAGAAGAAATCTGACTACCAGCAATGAGATCATTATAAAACTTAAGTTCTTAGGTCTTATAGAGGTTATGAAAGCACGAGCATGAGGCCGTTGGTACGATTCCCGGGTCACGCAAGACGTTATTGATTTTTCTATCAATCATCAGCTTGGAATCTGGTTTTTTTTTTTGCTCGAAGACATCGAATAACCCCTCTCTCTAGGCAGAGCGAGAGGTAAACAAAAATCAAAGCGAAGAAAGAAAGAAAGAAAACTATTTTATTTGGCATACACACTTTTTCATTTTTTTTTAATAATGGATAGGGTCGCGTTTGACCACAATCTCACCTGATGGTAAGCGATGATGTGGCCAACGATGGAGCACGCTTGCTTAGAAGCAATCTATTCACTCTTGACTTAAAGACCCCTAGGTTATAGCGATCAGGAAACACAGACTCCGGCAGGGAATTCCATTCCTCAGCTGTACGCATAATGAATGTACTCCCAAAACGCTTTGTACGTATAGGTGGGATGTCCACCATGTAACGGTGGCGCAACACCATAAGTCTTGTGGCATTTACAGGCACTTTTGCGTTTCAGGGATGTAGTGCCTAACTTTTTTGAACAATCATACAAGCAAGATTTTAAAACTGGTTCTGGCTGGCATTGAGGTCAACTTCCAATATAACAAATTGTTGCTGAATATTATACGATGTCCCTGCAACTCTGGCTTTTACAATTCACTTATAATCTATTTTTTACTGTAGTAACTTTTAGTGGAATATTTTTTTGATGATATTTTGTGTAATACTAATTTTTGTGGAATATTTTATAGAGATAGGATAGGTTTAAAACTAATTGATGTCATAAAATATGGAGCGTTTTATTCAATTCTAGCTTCGGTCACTGGCTTCGCCCGCATCAAAATAAAAAATTAACCTCAGGGATCATACTGCCTTGATATAACTGTCTTGTGAGCTGTTCCAGATATCATGATTGTGTTTACCCGTGTGCTAAATTTCATCTGAATTTGTCCAGCCATTTAAGCGTGATGGAGTCACAAGTACGGACACATACTAGTAATTACATTATTTATACTATTTTATAGAGTTTTTTTTGTAGTTTTATGTTGTTGTGTGTTTGGATGTTTTTTTTTTGTGTGTGGCCTGATGATAGTCGTTCTGGGTCTAAGTGGCTTGTGTATGTGAGTTTATATGTTTGTGAATACACTCCCTTTAAATCATCAAGGCATAGCTTTAAAAAAAATATGTAACCAACTAACTACATTAAAACGCTCATATTTCAAGCCAGGTTGAAGAAATTGGACGATTGGACTCAGATGCCACGGCAACGGGGCAATAAATTACGAACAAAAAATGACACCATGTATAAATGACCAATAACAAATCTGGTACTCCTAGAATGGGCGTCGCTTTGAAAAAAAAAAAAACATTAAAACGCTCATACTTTAAACCTTTTCGAAGAAACTGGACGATTGGACTCGGCAACGGAAAACTGTCAGTAGATTTCAAATTAGAACATCGTATAAATATCAATTTGTTAATTTTTATTGACATAAATAAATTTCGAAATCAAACAATAAATCTAAATATTCTTTGATCATATTGTCATTTTCCATTATAAGCATAGACAAAACGTCCAGAAACTGCAGATAGATAGAGCTGCCCATTATTACCGCTTGACTTCTCTCTGTAGAGTCACGGTAGAGCTGCACGGAACGCAGAGCTGTATAGAGCTCAGTGCACTAACCCGCGTTACTGCCGGCTGGCGGAACGTACCGTTGTCTCTGCCTATAAGACTGTCACTGGAGTGAATTAAATACGTTTTATACCTACCTGAAGATTATAATGGTTGTAATTTAATTTTATGTTATTAATTATTTTTTTCATTTGATGAATTAATTGTACCAATAGTTTACACTACTAAGTACCTACTTTATTTCATTAAAATATACTGTCACTTGTTAATGTATTTTTTACCAATAAATATGTTCATCTGTTTATAATTATAATACAGTGTTTCCCTGCATAAATCTACTCTCCCGATCGGTCTTGTTTTTTTTAGGGTTTCCTACCTCAAAAAGAAACAAATGAAACCCTTATAGGATTTGTTGTCTGTCGGTCTGTCAGTCAAGACCCTTTATCTCGGGAACGCGTAGGGGTATCGAATGAAATTAAAACCATATACTCAGGTCTGCGGTCTCTCAAGGATATCAAAATTCCTAGGATACTTCCCGTTGACCTAGAATCCTGAAATTTGGCATAAAACTAGGTCTCCATAAATATCTAATTTTTATGCCCACTTTATTAGCTCACTATATTTCAAGGTCTAACTGCAATTGTATCCAATTAGTAATTTAGGTTAGATGTGATATAAATCCACCCAATTAAGGTGGAATGACAATTTACTTAAAGTTTACTTCAAGAAGAATAAAAATAAAAAATATTGTATTGCAATTTGCTTCACTACATTATTGGCAATTGTAAAGTAACTAATTGATATTATAAACTAGTGCTTGATTGCGATCCCACCTGATGGTAAGGAGTGATGCACTCGTTGATAGTGAGGCGCACTAGTTTATTAAGAGCATATTCACTCTAGCCTTGAAAACGTTAAATTATAACATCATGCTTTAAATTGGTAATCATATCAAAACCATATCAAAACCAACCAACATTATAACTTCAAGTCTCGAACAACAAGTATAATGAAAGAAAGAAAGAAAGAAGAAAGAAAGAAAAACAGTTTATTTACGCGTTAAAGACGCAATCTTAAAATTAGGTAACATAACTAAACATCAATAATAATTAATAGGGAGGATATGCGTCTCCTCCGCGCAAAACGGCCGAACGCTCAGCATAAAGCTGCGGGCTCACGCATAATGCGTTGAGCTCACAGCGCTGGTTTTCAGCGTGGGCCGGTCGCTGTGTCGTAAAGACGCTGGAACGGTGCAGTAAATAAACGTAACTAAAAATAAGTATAGAAAACTAATAAATATAAATAAAATAAATAGATAAGGTGACAAATACAATTTTATAAAGTTTTATAAAGTGGCAACACCACGATGCACCCATAGCTCAATAATGTTCACCATACACGGGTAGGTATACCTGACAGGTTTACCTGTACAGTCATACCTGTCTGGTAAACCGGAGCGTGTATGTTGCACAACTGTGCATACAAGCATACCTGATAGGTATACCCTAGCGTGTATGGCTACCTTATCATTACTTTCTTCTACCACATACAACAAGCGAACAATCAAGCCGATACATAAACCCGAACATACCATTAATGAGAGGCACACAAGAAACACATGAAAAAATCAGCGCGTTTCCGAATCGCAACGGGTTTGACATAGGTCGGCCATGACAGCCGGGCGTGACGTCACAAAAACCTTTAAGAACCAGGATTTGAGCGACTTTTAGATGTGGAGTGACGGCTTGCATGCTCCTAGATGGAAAGTTAATGGAATATTCCTGTTTTTGTTGGCCGTTTCCTAGGGAAAAGATTAACCTGTTGTTACAAGAACAGAGGTTGTGTAACACCTTGTGGGACCTTTTTTTTTAAGTGACCCAACGAATATCAGTCACGGTATGAATTATGTAGTGTTCGGTGACCCGGCGAACTTCGTACCGCTTAATAGTCAACGAATGATGGAATGATTGACCGAACGATGGAATGAATGAGACGAATGTGTCTGACAGTTGCTGTCATTTTTTATGTAGGTATTTGGATTTTTTTTACGTGTAACAATATTTTATTCGGGGTTGGGGAAGAATCCAACAAAGTAATAGTCATTAAAATCGGTCCAGTTGTTCTTGAAATGATGTAACTAACAAGACTGTTTTAAGTATTGTATATAATTGCGATTACGATTTTATCTACTACTACAGCTGACTAGATTAGAAATCTGATGGTAGCAATATTTAAAAAAAAATTGCGATTATCTCAATATAAGATAAGATTTTAGTGGCAGGCGGTCGTTGACTTATGCGAAGCAGTAATGCTCGCTAAGGAGGAGGGCGACCGCATCAGGCAACGGCGCACTCGCCGCCGCCGGGATTCCGATCCCGATTTCCAGCCAACGTAGGCGTGGGCTTGCGGACAGTGAGCAATGGTTAGCTCGCTGTCCGGCCGTCCGGTAACTGTCCGGACCAAGCCCAAGTCGTCGACGGCGCGCGCTGTTCCCGCGCGCCTCAAGGAGTTGTCAGCAACAGCAGTGGCCCAGCCGGGTCGAAGCCTACTGGGGCCAGGGTTATCCGTAAGGGCGCTCGAGCCCCGGTATGAAGGCTTGAAGGAACGGGATGGGTTTTTTAGTCAGTAAGAGTCTGACACTATCTCCCGCACCGCCCAAGAGCGGGGGTTGTCATAAGATGATTTTACCCATCGAAAAAAAAAACCTAAATCCGGTAAATAACTTTTGGGCCCAATACTACAATTAGGAAATCGACAGTGACGTGAAAGTGTGCTTTACAATCCGATTGTATTTTGTTTTTTCATATATGTTTATGGTTTAGTAAAAATAGTTTTTTTTTGGGTGTGGATGATAATATAATTTATGAAATGACTTCCTCCGCTCCAGGGTGGAGCGAGAGAGAGTGTCAGGCTGTCCAAGACAAACCCTGAAACTTTCTGTAACCTTTTGAGTTCAAGGCTATGGTCACTCTTAAAAATTCCTGCGGCCTTAGTGTAAATAGTAAATCAATATTTAAGTATCTTCAATTGTTTTACAAAGTTATAGCTTCTTATTGGAAATTCATCAATAACATTATTTTTTTACATTTCAGGATCGCTGAGAACCGAATGAGTATAAAAGACACCAAAAACAAAACAATAAAAAAAAAAATATTTTTCCTACCTTCATCTCTCCATCCGCCTCAAGCTTTTGTTATTCACATACTTTCACACCTTTAAATTTTATCTTCTCCCGAAATAGTCGAAAGAACGGCCATTAAAGAAACCAACTAAACCATTATAGGACTCGGGGCAGTACGTTTTCATTACCAAATGGTGAGAACGGAGGATTCGATCTGACCTGTTATTGGCTCCTAATAGGTAATGAACCTTCTTTTAATATACTTGCCAGTTTCAGCAAATTGATGAGTGTGGTGATAGAGAAAAGTAGGTTTATTTTAGTGTCCTTCATTCTTTAGGGAGCTTAGTATGATTGTGAATTTCGTTACTTTAATGCTTTAACGGTCACGAAAATTTATTCTGTCTAGCAGTCTTAGCCAAGTAGATAACCTACAATTGGTTATGCTAATGGAAAACTAATCAAATGACATCATCTCAAAGCTAAATGATAAATGATTTTTATTTTGCAAGTAGGTTTTATAAAAACACTTCTACACGTCAATTTTTTTTTTTCGTCAATTAATGCTAGATGAGGCCGGTGTTTCCTAGCTGACTACCCTGAGAAGAAACACCGAAACAAACTCAAAGGGCGCTCGAGCCCCCGTATGAAGGCTAGAAGGAACGGGGTGGGTCTTTTAGTCAGTAAGAGTCTGACACTATCTCCCGCTCCACCCAAGGGCGGGGGATGTCAATGCATGATTTTTTCCCACCGTAAAAAAGGGGGTCAAAGTCTCTTTTAAAGTCCATACAGCAAAACATGTAATGGTCCTAAACAAACGAATAGAAAATTCATAATATCGTTCAAAATTGTAGAATGAAATGTAATTGTTTCTACAGTAATTTTATCCTGTATTTTTATGGTATATATGGTAGCCGAGTTAATTTTTTTTATAGAAGGAGTGATCGACTCAGGTACGTCAACATGGTTACCAATTTATTCTCTTTCTAAAATCGCTTACGCATCGAGACGTTACTTATTGTAGAAAAAGATTTGACGTGAAACGGCCGTAACTTAGCCAGGCTTGCTGAAGCTCTAGCAATAAGGATTGACAAAAAATTAATGGATTGTCAAAGCATTAGAAAAATATAAAATGTGTGTTTTTTTGTTTTGTTTTTTCATGATTTTCAAGTTGCGTGTTTTTTTTTTTTAATAAAACATGAAACAAAATAGTTTTAACGTAACTTTAATCACGGATTAAAGTTCTAGTAAATTTCACTTTTTTATAAGAAGCTCCTAAGACTCTTCGTGAACCACATTTAGGAAAACCTTTTTGTTACTTAACTAACAACGACACAATTTACCTTATTAGGTATAACAATCACAATTTTCCCTCACAAAATAACACATAATTGCAGCACACAAATATGCGAGATAGCCTTCAATTAGGGCGGCTATCAAAACAACTGTTATTTAACAACAAACTCCTAATAACCGGCGGCATTTGTTTACAAAATTAGACCATAATATCGTGTGAAATATCATTGTTTGCGCACCTGGCCGGTATTCCGAGCAAATTGAGCGTGAAGCATTGAGGATTAGCGTTGCAACTTACTAAGCTTGTCGTAGATAGTTTTCGGTGAAATTACGAGCGGTTCTAAAATAATGTGTATATAACTAAATGTAAAATATGCCTACCAAATAACACTATAGAAGCCACATAACCGTGGAATAAAGTACATTGACCTTGTCCTAATATCTTTGCGTAGGTACTCGAAAAACAAACAATGAATTGCCTTTTATTATTATGAGATCATGTAAAGGATCACGATACATGTTGATTCAAGACATCTTAATGTATTTTAGTCCAAGATCCCAGGGCCGCCAGACGTCACGTATTTTCTGACGAAGGAAATATAGACGATTGAGTACTTTTAGTATGTACTAAGAACGCATGCCTACCTGCTAGCCTGCTTAGATCGCTAATTTTCAGGTATCAGGTAATCAAGGTACATAAAAACATTACTTACTTAATATTTTCATTTCTAATTTAAACCATTTTGATGGACTAAGTGTTGTTGTATCGATAGACACTAACCAAATTGAAATGTGGTTGATTTATGTTAATTTAGATTAAAAAACACAAAAGAAAGTGTTTATTTTTCTGTTTAAAACAATATAAATGTACTTGAAGCCAACTTTTGTGTTTTTTTTTGTGTCAGTTCAATCCTTTTGCACAAAGTAGCTTCCTTATTTTTAAGGTTAGCTTTTAGATCTGTTTTCACCAAACGATAGAGCATTTTTTCCTGATCATTTCGGTATACTTAACTCATTTTCGAGAAAATCGGACTTATACCCCTTTTTACTAGGGCCACAGATATATAATCGATATAAAAGATTATGATACCATAAGATATACAGTAGATGCCATGTAAGAACAGATAAATATCAGCTTAATATGATAAATAGTTAGCAATTTCTGCCGGCTGAATACACAAGTAATCTTTTACATAATAATATCAAACTCACATAAATGAGCACCCAAAAATATTCCCATCGTAAAATATCCCGCACTGGTCAAGTATATTGACGTATCATGCGCTGCCTTCCGTCGACCCACGCAAATAAAGTTATCGCTGTACCCTCCAATATTCGGTGATAATGTGTAATTTTCAATAATACGAAAATCAATACGAGCTACGTTGGCTGTTACGTCACTAATTGAGTCCCGTTCGTCCATTGGCTGCTTGCCAACAGTTCAGCTTTTCACTTCAACGGGATTATGCGGTTCTCTATATTGAATTCGATTGGTGTTTTGTTTCCCAGTTTTCGAGTTAGAAGTGAATTCTGTTGACTCTTGTGGACTTTGATCTGGAATAGGCGTTTTAAGAGTTTTGTCACTCTGCAGGTTTTTTATAGTCCTTGGTCTGGTTGATTGCAATTCTTCCGGATTTTTCAGTGTTTTGGTAGACAAAGACAAAATAAATTTAAGTTGTAATATATAATAATAGTCATGAAGTTCCTTTTTCAGCCGCAATAACTTTATTTGATGCACACAGGCGATCTAAGCCAATTATCTAAAATAAAAACCTAGCTGCGGGAAGAATTTTACCTACTTACACACTATCCGACTTATCAAAACCCCATGAACATCTTTCATCTGAAAGAAAACGTAATGGTCTGAATGGAAACCCTGGCAGGCCACTGCAAATTATCTTTGCTAGATGAAATGGGATTTTATAGACCTGTCTAATACCCAGGCTAATCAGATCATGAGCCACACAAAAATTCGTCGATAACTCTAAAATTACCAATAAAGATGACTTGAAATGAGACAGATTTAGTAAAAATACAAAAGACATTAATTCAAACTTTGCAAACTTCATTATTAAACTCCAAATCGTCTTTGATGAGGTCTTCAAAAAATTATATAATCTCAATATCATCTATGACGTAACCGGATAAAAATATGCAAGAAACAAATCCGCCCAGAAACGATATTACCCAAGAATTCTGCACACCAAACGTCCAGAGCGCAGAGTCAGCGCTTATAAATTCACGGCCTACCTCGGATTAAGCCGAAGACGAGATATCTTCATTGTGTTTTATTGTAGCCTTCTCTGAGGTTTTGACGGTATATAATTTAAATTATTCCATTATGAAGACGACCATTCCTCTTTGGATGAGCTTCGGGTAATATCGTCGTTTGCTTTATCTTTTCTGGTTGGCTTCTGAGCTTGGGAGTTCTGGTTATAAATTTTCTAAAAAAATGCCTACCGTACGTAGACCTCAAAATTTAAGCTAGGCAAGATTTATAATACCTGGTTGTTTTACAAGTTTAGAAAAATATATCAAAGTTACTCGTATTATGATCGTTATTTTGATCAGCTAGTATTGTGTACTTTTATCATACATGTTCTTCACTATCATCATCATCAAAAACCTGACTTTACCCGCTGCTGTCATGAAGGAAATACTAAAAAAATGTTTTTTTTTTTCTGATAGGCAATTAGAAATCTGTTTTCGCTTCTCATTAATTTTAACCCCTACTGTTTTCGTAATCACACAGCCAAAATATCAGATTATCCGCTCCACTAAAAGTAACTAACCAAACAAAGATTTTGAAGGAAAGTATTTTCGCACGTTTAATTTTTATTAGACCGACGGAATTTTCCGCTCCATAAATTGGGTTTTAAAACAAAACCTAGACTTTTGCCCTCATCGCGGTTGACTTTTTGGCATAAAAAAGAAATATCTGGAGCTTTGTTTGGAGAAAATGAGTGGTGTACCACTGGGTACTTTTTTAGGTCCATAGTTTATTAATGTCATTTATAAATCCTATAGTTGGCATTTAACACAATTAAATATTGTATATTAAATAACACTAATTGCACATTATGTTTCCAGTAAATACTTGTCCTCAAAAAATTGAGGAATGAAACAAATTTTTATAAAGTGATGGTGATAAAAACAAAATTCATGGTTCCATTACTTTAAAAGAAATGTTATTTATGTGTTTGCGCGTTGGCAATGCAGCAATTTGTTACAATCCTATTACACTTTCCAAATCAAGTCAAGTGTCGACTTCAATTTTGAAACTGTGTTTACTATTCCCAGTTTTAATAATAACTGGCTTTGATCGAGGGCGTGTTGCTATATCTTCGTTAATTGCTGCTGGCTGGCATCGTGCCAACCCTGCATTGAAACAGCGTGAAGATATCGAAAAATATTTTTATTGTTTTTGATTTTTAAAATGCTGTTTTACTAATATAGGCGTTACTTGCTTGCCTGTCTGTGATCTGTTTTTTTTACCATTCTTCGAATTTCATTCGTTTCATTTCATATCTGACTGTTTTAGTTAATTCTTTTTGTTTTCGAGAATTGCCAATAACAGCTTTCTTATCAAGGAAATTGAAGAATTCATTTTGACATTATTTGTTATAGTCATTATATGAACGAAAATAATGTATGACATTGAAATGATAATAATTACATGAAGGTAACGATTGAAGTCAGTTTACCCAGAAATTCTGCTATCGTACTCAGCCTATTCAAAATTGGAAACAACAAACTCCTCAACACCATTAATGTTAATATACCTTAATGTATGTTGGTCGCAATGATACCCCCCAAGGGCGAACAGAACTAGAGTTCATTGATTACCTACTGGATGAGTAAAGTCGAACTGCTATTAGCCGGCTAATTGAATCTGTTATAAGTGCTACTTAAACTTTTGCCATAAAAGCATTGATATGGGTTAAAGTTAATACAGTAAACTCAGATTTAGAGATAAAATGTTATGATGGTCAACTGAATATAGTCCAATTTTGTTTTATAACTTGTGACCATCTATTACAGGTTATAAAACAAAATTGGAGTATGTCAAGACAATTTGCAAAATATGTTTTAAAATTTAATCATGTGAAAGTCGGTGTTTTTATTTTTATTTCGTCCAACTTTATTAAAAAAATGAATAGCTAATATTTTATAACTTGTCAGCTTAACAACTATTTGAGTGTCTTCACTTCTCCTTTCTAACAACAACCAAAACATAAAACCTTTTTCTATTGAGGTGGGAAATCGTCAAATAACTTACTTTTGCTTTTAGTTGCAAGTAGAACTAGTGCTTGACTGTGATCCCACCTGATGGTAAGCTGTGATGCAATCAATGGTAGTAAAACGCACTAGTTTATTAAAAGTCCATTCACTCTAGCCTAGAAGACACCTAAATTACAGTCGAATAAGAAGACTGTAGCAGCAAACGACGAGGCGAAACGTGAATATCAGGCTTTTACGGACAAAAACCCACTTTTGTACCTCAGATGCCCTTGCGATCCAGGGTAAATCTTTCAAACATTCTCGCTGTTAGAAAATTACCTTCAATTTCAGCCATACATGTTCTACCCCAAAAACCTTCTCTGTAGCTCATACCTTATCCCTACAACGAGTTTTATAGCTTCTCGTTGCTAACTTTTGATAGCGGTTATAAACGTTACGATAACGTTTCGCGCGGCACACTCAGCGAAACGATGCTGGATGAGCGCACCTTTTTATTTGGCAGTTTGTCTTAAAAACGTATTATTTTAGTATGGAGGTGTAATCATTTCTAGTATTTGATGGTGATGGTCCGTGGCGCGCGTTTATGATGGTAACTTCGTCGATAATGTTTGGTGTTGGTTCGTTAGTGTTTTTATGTTTTGGTTGCTTAGTTTTTTCCTCTGTCTAATGTGTTTTGTAGGATTTATTGTATTGCTTTGTTTTTGGATGAAAATGGCGTATAATAATATTGTTGTAATATTTAGGCATTTATTTTTTATTTTTATGGGTACCTACATAAACTTTTTAATAAGATCAGTTTTATTTATTTATAGAATAATGTCCAAAATCATAATTATTCATATAATAAAAAGATAAGACAAAGGAAACAGAAAAATAGGTACAAAGATGAGAAGGTTGGGGTGGGGAAGGTGTGGTGGAAGATCATGCTTTGTCCTTTTTCTCATATCTTATATTTCTGTCAAATTAAGTGTGATGTTATTTATTGTTTTTTTTTCAGCTAATTGTTAACAATATGTTTTACTCCAATATCTTTGCCGAAATAAACTGTTTTTATTTTTGTATAAAATTACTTTAAATATGTCCATTAACTTATTTATTTATTTATTAAAACTTCATGCAACACATAGGCACAAAGGCGGACTTAAAGCTTTTCAATTTCATTCTCAATAATTATATAGAATCCTGTACACGATAAAATTAATTTTAATTAATTTTCCAACCATGGAAACGAGTTCTGTTGATTAAAAACTCTAGAACCGCCAAATCTGCTTACTTTACTTCCATTTTGAACAAAAGACCGGTATTTTAACACCACCGGATATACTGAACTCCTGAAATTAATTTAGAAGTCGTTTCGATGGCTTAATTGTTTTCGATGAACTTTGCCAAAATTATTTTGTTGGTTACCTGGTGTCCTCTGGTGGCAAAGTTGTGTAATAAGTCTATAACTAAATTAACTACGTATAAAGCAAAGTGTAAACAGTTGGAATTGAGGGGGTGACCTAACTTCGGACCGCTTGTGTGAGGAATTCGGTGAACATTTTTAATGGAATTAAAAACTCTATAAAAGCTCATAATTTTTATGAGCATAAAAAAATGTGGGCAAATAGTTCCCCATATCTTTTTTCCTGAGTCAACTACATAGTTGGATTGGGAGTAGTCATATCAATACCGATTTTATATTAAGGTTCTTAACTATTTATGTATGACCTACTTACGTGGTACTTTAAGTCGTAGTATGCGCCATGTTTGAAGCAAGTAAATTCTTTCTTACTATTTACTGTTAAAAATCGTTTTGCTGTGTTTTTTTTTTATGGCTTTGCCTGGTTTATGCCCAGTTTTGTAATTATTAAATTTCTGATACCAGAACAAAAAATCGCACCAGTTTTAATGATTTTACTTTTATAATTGCAGTTGTGTAGGTACTTGAGATTCAAAACTACACGTTACTTGTAATATACATTAGGAATCTATTTATGAATAATTGAACGAACATTGTGCTTTACTCACTATCCCGCGAAAAAATCCTTACATATTACATTTGATTTAGTTTCTAGATTCTGACATTTTTGATGCAGGTAATCTAAGTTTTGATATACTCGTAACAAATACAGTTTGTATGAGACGCCGAACCTAATCTTATTCTTTTATAGTCTCCCAGTAACAATAGTACAGCAATTTTGCCAAACAGTCCGGGACATGACCTAGATCGTACAAAAACATCTCAGCGAGCCAAAATCACAACAACATCAACTAACTACGGCTAATATCGTGAATCGATATGAGAACAGGAAATAAAAGCACTTTCAGATGAATAAACAACGGATATTGGGTTTTATCAACTTTGCCCGGGTGGAGTGGGCAAAGATAAACACGATACGGATAAATTTAGAATCTTCTAATGTTTTATATTGTAAAGTAGGTAATCGTTCAGAGCCTCATTTTTTTGACAATAGCTCTTCTCACTGTCGTCCAATAAAGAGGCAATGTTGCATATCTCTGAGTTAAATGTAAAGCAGTATATGGTAACATAGTTGCTATTGTTTCCCTGTTCCCTATATGAAATGACTTCGTTGAAGACAGGAAAATGAATATTGTACTATACACTGGTAAAACAGATGTTGTACTAACAAAATTACAATTACATGGGTACAATATTGCAGTCATAAAAATAGTATTGAATGTGTTGATAGAAAAGTGTATGTTATGAAGTGTATGGCTACTTAATAGTTTGAAAAAGTTATCTTCAACTGAGGGAACACCTACAGAGTGGGTTTTGTTTAGTAAAAATCATACCCTTTTTTGAAATTTGATGTCTAAAGTTCAACGTTTGTGCGCTAATGAGATACAAAATTCTCCATAACGATCTACACATAGTATTCAGCGAAATACTACTAATAATTGACACTTGACAATTGACCAATAAGGTCATAATCCCTTGCACTTGACAACTGAAATCAACTCTCCTGTCCCCTTGATGAAACTAATCAGCCTTAGGTAATTATGTTAATTTGATCGATGACAGCACCTGTCGTGAACAATTATCATGTTAATCAGTTACTAAAACGAAATATGATAATTATAATTGTTAACTCAACAAAATATTTTGTACCCAATAAATTCACAAATCAATTACAAAATATAAATATACTAGTTTTGTTTTCACAACTTGGCAAAGTGGCAGATTATAGACCCCTCTGACACTCTGTGCAAGTGCGGTGCTCCTGACCAGACAATTGCCCACTTATTAGAATGCCCAAAATGTTCCTTCACACCACACAGGACCTGAAAAACACCACTGACGCTGCTAAACGCGGCAACCTATAGGTCTTGACCCAGCATGGAAAACCTCCAGTATTCTTGAACGCATCTGGCAACCGTTTGTGCAATGTAGTAAAGGAAAACCTTTCCAGAATGCAAGGAGCAACTGAAAGAACATAGGTCTGGTTTTTGTCAATTATATATATATAGTTGTTTTCATCTAATGTCTTCTCTCGCTACATCCTAAAGCGAGAAAAGACATTAGATGATTTCCTACATTTAAAAGAATTTATCCTGAATTTTTATCATTGATAATACTAAAAACACAGACCAATAACAAATGACCTTTTTTTTGGGGGGTAAAAATCATCCGAATGACACCTTTGGGTGGAGCGGGAGATAGTGTCAGACTCTTACTGACTAAAAAAAAAACACCTGTTCCTTCTTGTCATTCGTACCGGGGCCGATCTTCCCTTTTGGAGCTAACCCTGGCCCCAGTAGGCTTCGACCCGGTTCGGCCCCTGCTGTTGCTTGTTGAACAGTGCGCGCCGTAAACGACTTGGGCTCGGTCCGCACAGAACCCGGACTATCGGACAACGAGCTACTCATTGCTCGCCGTCCGCCAGCTCGTGTCTACGGTGGCCAACAAATGACCTTTAGAACAACTCAGTAAATTTAAAGTACATGCGAAAACAAAGCTCAAATGTGTAAACATGACATATGACTCCACCCCTCAACTCTAAATACACGTGCCAAATACATTACAAACAAAACAACTTACAAACAGCTAACATGCAACTAACATACATAAAAACACGTAATATTAGACGCGGAAATCCTCCGTGATTACCGCACGTGTTTGCATACAACAATATTGTAATACAAGTTGGCAAAACAAAGCTTGATCCCCATTTAAACTGTGTTTCGCGTGCAAATATCGAAAGTTCGAGATTTCATTTCCTCTTGTAACGATGAGCGCTTTTCATAACTCATTATGTTGTCCGGTATTGTCCGTGCGTGCTCGGGAAACATCGGGGAAGTTCGGCATTTGCGTGGGAATGCGAGGTTGATTAGAAACTAAAAACTTAGCAGGTTTTCATGCTGTACGTATTAAATTAACCTGCCAAGTTCAAATTTAATGATGATCAGGCTGTTGATGAAGATGATTATGATCGATTTTAAAGTGCATCTAAACTTGGCATTGGATTGGATTTCAACCCTTTTTTAGGCAAACAATTAGCCGATAGGCCCCCTTTTTAACAAGTATGTTTTTAGTGGGATTTCAATTCATTTTTTCAAGAAATCGTACCCGCTTTTTTCTTTTTGTGCCACGCCCGCGTGCATTGTTAACCTTAGAAGTCATTTTGTGTTTCAGAGCAACTTTTTTTGTAGGTAAATTATCTTAAATTTGAGCTCGAGCTAAATTGGGCCGCAGAGCCCACTCACGGTCGGGATTGTGTATACACGACAACATTTTATACCCGCCCACCCCTCATCGTATTCTCTCTCATAAATATTTTATTTAAAATTCTATGTTTGATTAAGCCAACTCACGCTTGACCGATTTCTTAAATTTCTTATGACATATTTTATACACCCTCCCCTTTCCCCCCTCCCCCTTCCTTTTCGTATTCTCATATGACTGGTTCATAAACATTTTTATTAAAAATTCGATATTAGATTGAGCCAACTCACGTTTGACCGATTTCTTAATTTTTTTTAATCTCCGTATGACACACGACCTGTATGCTTTTCATAACGCTAGGACAATTGAAAGGGGCACATAGTAAAGGTTTTTATTTTAATTTTAATTAACATTATTACTACTTCTATGCGTTAAACTATTATATTTGTTTGGTAAACCTTTACAATATAGAAATAGATATCGTAGGAGTCTTCAAGGCTAGAGTGAATAGGCTCTTAATAAACTAGTGCGCTTCACCATCAACGATTGCATCACTGCTTACTGAAAGGTGAGATCTCAGTCAAACACTAGTTTATTTCAATAAAAAAATTGTTGGTTTCAACGTAAATATTGAACTAAGTGTAATAAACGATTCTTCGTCTATCATTTTAATTTTATAATCCAACAAGTAAAACATTTCCAATAAAAACTCTTCGTTTACTTTTCGATCAAAATTAATCTCATTAATAAAAATGTAAAAAAACTAATTAAATATTTTAACGAAACGATTCTATCGCTAAGTAAACGCTCTCTCCCTTATTACAATTGTTCGGTAAATTCCCGATTATGCCGCCCGCCCTGCCAAACCGGAAACTGACGAAGGGCGGGCGGGAAGTTATCATCTACGGAGTAACACCTCGACAGATGTATATTTTTAATTCAGTTTTTTTTTTCATAATTTAGGGAGTCCATTTTTTCACTTTTTCCTCTATTGGTGTATAGCGTTGAGGTAAATTGAATTGACGGTATTTTTAGAAAGCTTTTTGTATGTTAATTGGTTTGCTTCTAAGCTTCTTATATTGAAGAATACGCCATGACTGAGGAGGCTTTCTTTTTGGACTTGGAAGGGAAATGACTGGCCTGTTGGTCTAGTGGTTAGTGGCTCTGACTGCTATGCCGGAGGTCTTGGGTTAGATTCCCACCCAGGACAAATGTTTATGTGATAAGCATGCTCATTTGTTCTGTGTCGGGGTGTAATTTATCTATAATATGTATATATTTAAAAATATAAAAGTATGTTTATCAGTTGTCTAGTTTCCATAACACAAGCTCTGCTTAGCTTGGGACTAGACGGCGTTGTGTGATAGTTGTTAAATATTATTATTATTAATTTTTTATTTTGCATTACACCTAAACGGTAATGTGACTTTTTAACCTTTTGCACCGTAAATAGAGACACAATAGAAAGACAATGAGAGAGTGAATACCAGCGTTTGCTTGGGATTTAAAGAATTAGACGTCTTTATTAAAAACTTCTTTTTAAATTAGTGTTTTCTCCCAAATGTTTTTTTTAGAGGCTTAGTCATTTGGTTCGAAAATTAGTACTTACTATCTACCTAGAAAGTCTTTCGGCAGTTTTCAAAATCCTTTATTTTATAAATTTTGATCACCTCATGGGAAGCTTTTAGTTTGAAAAATAAATTATATCCTGATGAGGACACTGATAAGAAATACAATCCTCTTTAGATATGAACGGCATTTGGTTTTATTTTTTACTTATTTAAGAAAAAGCGAATAAGAAGCGACCTTTATTAGATTCTATGTCAAGCTTCAACCGCTCAAGTAAACGAACACGCATACTTACATGTGTGGGACTTATTTACATTTACTTAACTATCTATACGATACGATTAAGTAATACTACACCCACGTCATTACCATATCACTCACAAATTCACGCAAAACTATCCTTTAAGCCTTCTCTATAAAGGCCATTTTCTTGTGTAGGCTAAGACTCTCGGAACCAACGAACAGCCTAAGGCGAATAATCTGCGCTGTTGGTTTACCCCCTTTTACGTCAAAAATATGTTCCCGTCAAAGATAGGAAGCTGACTGGGACCGTTATTTGTCAGATGCAAGGTACTAATTTCCTATTGTGCTTATGAACATTGGCGTAGCTACCAAAGGGATACGCGGGCCAGTACCCCGGGGCCCCCACGCTCTGCGGGCCTCAGCGCTGGGGGCCCCCTAAAACCTGAGTAGCAAACCTCTTATTGAACTACAGAAAAATGTTCCCACCTTCGAAATCTAAATGAAATCTGTTGCAACACTACTTTTGTTATGTCAACTCGTTTTAGTTAGTAAAAGTCTGTCACTCCCTCTCGCTTCACTCTGAGTATAACATAGCATATTCGGCCTAATTATTTTACTACTGTTGGGACTCAGACTTCCTCTCTGGGAGTGGGAATGTGTTGTTGGTGAATTTCACATGTCTTCCAATTTTTGGTTCTAGGACACGCCGGTTTCCTCACGATGTTTTCCCTCACCGCTTAGAGAAGTGGTGATGAAGTAAATTACACAAAGTAATGCGCCTGGCTGGGTTTGAACCCGCGACCTACAACTCGTACTGCTACTCTGAGGTTGTTTGGTCATTTGATGATTTTTCCATGTAAAAAGGGGCCCTGGTTTTGTGCCCCAAGGCTGTTAGTCACCTCACTACGCCACTGCTTACGACCTTATTTCCGAAAGCTGTTGGAGTCCGGCGAATAATAGATAATATAATTTGTCGTAATTAGGTCATCCTGTATTTTCGCTAACTATGTTCCTTGGGTTATTGTGTATCTTGTATTTAGTGTTGAAGGGTATTAGAACATAAATAATTGGGTTTCGTATAACTGTTTTCCTGGAAAATGTCGATAGCTAAAAAGATTTTCTGAAACCCTTCGGCAGTTTTTTTTCTTTTTCGTAATAACCTTCTTTAGCATAATATTTGGAATGTGCTGCTGTGTGTTTGTAAAAACAACTTCTGCTAAAAAGTAAAAGTAACTACATAAGTAACGATTTGTATACTATAGTTAAGAAATTGTTTGAAGTTAGAACTGCCAACAAACAACGACAACAACCAGCTAACGTCGAGTGTTACTTGAGCATTTTCTCAAGTAAGTAAAGTATGTTACTCCACTATAAAATGAGATTTTGTAATTAAGAATTCTAACCTTAAGTAATTACTTTTATATAAATACGGGTATTAATATATCTTAATCTCTCTAAAGCAAAACAAGTAAATAAAAAAAAAAGTTGTCTCAAAAGTAACTCAATTTCAACCCAAGTACGATCTTGTTCACAAAAAACCATTAACAACCAAAAAAGAACGCATCACCACTATCTCAAACCGTGTCTATTTCTACGTCAGTGGCTGTAACGACACGTATACGGGACGTGTACGACTCGTAATGTATTTTGGCGCGTCGCCAGGATTCCTGCAATGCCTATGCGATCGGCTTTCCATCCGATTTGCGGGCCGATTCAACCCGCCAGGTCTATTCCGAAGCTCCACGATTGGTTGGTTTCACTCTGTGTTAGACGTGACCTAAATCTATTTTGAGTTTAATTATAAACTGTCTTTTCCTGTATCGGAGAGGTTCTCAAGATTTATTTCTCCTTAAACATCTTCAAGACACTTTTATATTTTATGCTATAAATCTTTTAAGCCGATATTTTGTGGTGTCTCGCTTTGTATTAGGTTTAAGGTTTACGAATTATTTTATTCATTTTGAGACGCATAGTGAAATAAGTAAATTGCTTTAATTTTATTTGAAATAAATTGTGGTTAAGTTTTTAACATTTACTAAACCAATAAACAAAAAACATTTAGCTTTAATCAAGTCTAATAGCTTAAAGTTATTACCTTTTGTAGCAAAAACTTATTATGGAGATGCAAAAACAAGTAAACGTTGCCAAGAATCACATTTAAAACTTACCCTGCAATGTTTCGCTAATGACCATTTTCCAACTATGTCATCCAGATAGACGAAAACTTAGTTTTATAAAATGTCATACAAGAAGTCACAGTAAACTTGTAGTAGAGTCGTTCCGAAGCAATACGCGCCAGGGGAAATCATAAAGATCGACCTCCTGATATAAGGATCCATTTATAAGACGACATGCTTGCTTGCTTACATAAACAGCTACTTGGTGATACCCATGAGCAATATCTAATACTAAGTTTGTATTCAGCTAAATGTTCTATTGTTCTTGACACTACACAATTCTGTCGTGATGAAGTGGTCACAATATGGAGATTATGAACGGATTTTGCGTAAGTAAGATATCCCAAATAGGACAAGATGATCTTATTATGAAGCATATTGTTGAATGTAATATTAGTGAGTGGGAGATTAATTTTGTTTGAAGGATCTGGACTCTTTGATTCGAAAATACTAAGAAGTTCAATACAAATAGAATAGAGTAACCAATTTGTGAGTAATTTTCCTAAATAGAATGATGAAAATATTAACGCCAGCTTGCTGCATTATATGAAAGAGTCATCACGATCCTGCAAAGCATAACGTAGGTAACTTAAAAACACGAGTAAATTTTAATTAATAATCATCTGACTCTTCGTCTGAGCCTAGCGGGAGAAGTTGACTGATGTTGTTCTGATAATTGTTACTATTTTGGTGTACAATAAAGTTTATTCTATTTACACTCAATAAAAAATGGTCGTTTGTGTGTAGATAAGTTGGCAGACCTAAACAAAGCCATCAAAAGTACAACTATAACAAGATTGCTTCCTTGCAAGTCGTAAGCACCCGAAATATGGGAGGCATACAAAGTGATTTTTATGTAGAAAGGGGAGCCTCATAGTCGTATGGTAAGTACCATGCATAGTCATCCAAATTGAGGGAGTTACGCAAGTGTTGGCAATCTTCTAAATAAACCTAGTACCCGTATATTGTAGTGCTATAAGCTATGCTACTAGGCGACATACTTTAATATAACGATTGCTAAAGAAAATTCAATGTAGGGTTAGAACAAACAGAAACCTATTCAAACATATTTTTTTCAAGTTGTTTGATTTGCAACAGGTCTTGGGTCTATTTTGAATTATGAGTTCGCTTGTGGGTTTATAAGGAATATATTTACGCAGATAAACTGTTTGCTAAAGTGTGAATACGACTTGTGTGCAAAGGGTTCCAAACGAATTAATTTTTTTTTGGTTAGGTTTTCCTGAAATAATTAAAAAACTTTTATTTAATATTAGTATTAGATTTTTTTTATTTACACCTTATAACTGACATCAATTTTCTAAATTAATTTACATGTCATTCACCGGTATTCATGTGTATTTGTAATGTAATCAGTTTAGTAGATCCTTAGCAAATTGTCTGTGTCAAACGGGCTAACAAATAAATAAGTGATCCCATTAGATTTCCGTGTTTTTCATTTAAATTTCGGAAACCTTAGAAACATTAAACAAAACAAAAAAAAAAATTTCTATCAAGGATTAGAAGAGCTCAGAATATAACGATTGGTAAAATCAGCCAAGAAAATAGAAGAAACCGAAGTTAAGACAGATTAAAAAAGACTTATCTCCAAATCTGCAATGCGCAGCGAGAAAATAAAATGATGCTTTTAAACGTTTGAAATAAAATTTGATAATATTTTCTGTACTTTATTATTAGAAAATTTTTGTCAGGATATCTTACAAAATAATTTCAGAGACTGTGGCAAAATATATAGCCACTTTCCGGGTCTATTTCTTCTGCAATTTATAACTACTAACATAAAAGCTAACGACGGCAGTTAAAATAATAAAGAAACGATATTACTGAGATAAGCAAGTAATGATAGAATCGGCTTTAGTACGGAGTTTATGGTCCTCTTAATTGAGCTCAAGAACCATTTCCGACCCGAACTCAAATTCTTAATACATTATAATGGAAGTTTCACTGTTAATGGTGAAAAAAAAGTTACAGCGCCGATCGAAATGGCTATCGTCATAAAAACTGACGGCAAAACTGAGTGAATTATTCACCGTTTCACGACAATTTAACAAAAAGCCGAAACAGATATGTAAGTGGATGATAAAAATTGGATGCGATTCACTTTCCATAATCGTCGGCGTGCTCCAGGGAAATCACCAAGTATAGCTTCGATGTATACTGCACAGCGTAAACTTTCAACTGATGTAAATGGGTGAGGGATTCGAAAGCTTTTGTAGAATCCTTTTGAGGAACTCCAATTGTGTTAATAAATAGAAGCTCGTCTTAGTGAGTGGTATTGTTGTCATGGTGAAAATCTTTTTAGTTCATTTGTGAGGAATTATTACTTATACTATATTTATTAGATTTTTCCTCTTAGGTGGGCTCAATAGCCGGTGTATTAATATTTTATGATGTAACACTTATTCTACGCTCGTTTTCCTTATCGGTCACGGATGCTCATGTCTTATTTATTGATCTTGCTAGGCTAGTAGTTTATGTATCGGAATCAAGTTTACAGCATTGCTGTGACATTATTTTTCCTGACTTGCATCCCTTTCTTCTTTCTTGTCTTGTAACTGCCTCGTTAGTCTCATAATCACAAGTGTGACTGCTTCTGGTTTGATCTCTGGGTCGGACAAAAAGTGCTATTGTGCTTTTCTAGAATTACACTGTGGCATTCCGGAGTTTAGAAGTTGGTGGTGTGTGAAACCATTGTGCCTCAAAAAGCACGTAAAACTATTGGACTTGTAGCTCATCTCTTTCCTTGACAATGAGACTAAAGGAACAGACTGCCTTTGTAATTGTACTTACACCTGTACACTCTAATGTCTCCAGTGTACTTAGTTAATCTCTCTTGAGATTGACACCGTCTTTCGAAAGCATTGTTGCATTATATTCTTCAAAGAATATACTGACCGTGATGTAGTGACATCTATAAGGCCACATAGGCGTTAAAAGATTCAGAGTTCTCCACGTGATTAATACGTAATACGACAGTCAAAAATCAACTATCGGGCAATACGGAATACAGACGTTTAATCCGGTCCGGGCAACTGTATTCGACCAGACAGATCTGCTCAGAGAATGGATACTCCGTTTTCAATGGAGGTTTGCGAAACTTTACGCCCTACTCCACATGCCTCTAAACCTTCACTGAGAAAAAAAAATCATTGAAAGCCATGTCATGATCTCATCCATTTTATAAATTTCAGTCCGCAGCTCGAACAAATCAACTAACAATCGATGTCGGGTAAATCTCTTTTATAAAACGCTGCGCTTTCCGCTCGGCTGCCAATTCTAGTTATTGTGTCCGCGGTACGTTGACATAGTCATCTGACCGCCTGTAGACAGTTTCTAGTAGTCCAGGCTTTCGATACTTTTTTAAAATCAAACAATTTTTGAACTCTTCTTCGTAAATGTATCTTACGATCACTGAAATATGGTCATACTTCTACTATTCTGCTGTCACTCCTCTTTCCGCGTGAATAAAACATGTTATCGGGGTTTATTATGACAACCCCCGCTCTTGGGCGGAGCGGGAAATAGTGTCAGACTCTTACTGACTAAAAAACCCATCCCGTTCCTTCTAGCCTTCGTACCGGGGCTCGAGCGCCCTTTCGGATAACCCTGGCCCCAGTAGGCTTCGACCCGGCTGGGCCCCTGCTGTTGCTGACAACTCCTTGAGGCGCGCGGGAACAGTGCGCGCCGTCGACGACTTGGGCTTGGTCCGGACGGTTACCGGACGGCCGGACAGCGAGCTACCCATTGCTCACTGTCCGCAAGCCCGCGCCTACGGTGGCTGGAAATCGGGATCGGAATCCCGGCGGCGGCGGCGAGAGCGCCGTTGCCTGATGCGGTCGGCCTCCTCCTTAGCGAGCATTACTGACTCGCAAAAGTCGGCGACCGCCTGCCACTCCTCCTCGCTCCGGACCATGGCCTCGACCAAGGTCCGGCGCGAGAGGTCTCCGCCGCCGATCACCGTGTGTGGCGACACCCGGGCGTCACTTCCGCTTTGATTCGGAACAGGAACCTCCCGAACTTGCCATTTCCGGTGAGGACCTGTGTCATGCGGAAGGTAAGGACGCCATGAGGTCTTTCCAGTCACGCCTCAAAGAGGGGACTTATCGCCATAATTGTGGCGTGCCCAATGTTATCGGGGTAAAAGTATAGGTGCATGCATCCTACAAGGTCTAATTTATTATATAAAGGTTCAACGGTTTAGACATGAAAAGGTAACAGACACAGAGTTACTATTGCATTTATAATATTGGTACGGTTATTAAGAGGTTTTCTGCTAGCCCTGGTATATGTTTTAATCATTTACCATACATGTTGTTTTTAACTACTTTACCATTTTTCCAATTTTTTAAAATAATAATTTGCTCTACATTAGAAATTATTTCGTTTAAATGAGTGCGCTCACAAACATGTAAATTCATTTACACAAGGATAGAGTGAATAGGCTGTTAATAAACTAGTGCACCTCACCATCAACGATTGCATCACTGCTTACCATCAGGTGGCACTCAAGCACTAGTTTATATCAGATAAAAAATAAACCTATTTATTCCGTGCGCGTATCAAATCCGCAACACGCAGCACAGCAGCAAATCGCATCATAACCACTGCGCCGATCATTGATTGCTTTATTTTGTAATTAATTGACCACAGCTACTTGAACCAAAACAGACAACAGAAACAAATCTCTACCTATTCCAATAAAACATCTTCCAAGAAAACGTTTCAGCGAACAATACAACATTGCACCTAGAACCGTTTATGTTACAATAATAATTAAGTATCACTGTAGACTGGGACTGGCACAAAAGAGAATAGACAACGTTAATTGTGTACCAAGCTAAAGTTTAATTTGAACGCGGACGGCCAATGTATTGGTTAGCATCTTGAGTGAGGTGTGGGCTTAGTTCTAGCGGTTAAAAATCCGTCCACTCATTCTTTATTAAAAACGGTAGTGAGTTTGTACGTGAACTCTATAAGAGAGGAATACTGTCTACGAATGCGTAGTATACGCTGGCGTGAAGCTTAGGGACCATCTCCACGAGCGAGAATCGCGGCGATATTATCGTCGTGCCACGTATTTCTATACACACTTTTAGAACGTGTCTTCACGCGGCGATATTATCGCGGCAAAGCGACGAGTGGCTAGTGCGAGTGAAACTTCATCGTTCCGCCACGCGCCTGTTGCTACGGTCAGCGAGGCCGCTGCGCAATCGCCGCGTGCTCGCGGCGCTCTTGCTGTGAGAGCGCAGTCAAACACTGAGATCATTTCTGCGTTACCTGTCTGCCAAGTATTGCGTATTGCACGACATCTCGTCGCAGAAACTCGGCGATTCCGTAATGTTGTCGTTACGGACACGTGGCAATTCCGTTACGAGTCGCGACGATACGCTGGTGCAATAATCGCTCGTTTGTGAAGACTACCCGACAATATAAGCACGGAGTTGTCGCGAGTCTCTCGCTCGTGGAGATGGTCTCTTACTTATAAAACTATGAAACTCTGTTAACAAAGCGGCAGCGTCGTGTCCTCGTGATGCGTCTATAAAGCTACGCAGCCGTAGACAGTAGGCCGCAGTTTTATATCTAAGCCTCACGCAGGCGTACACCAAGCGTAAGATGACGATACGGGTTTATGAAGTTACGTGTCCGTGGACAGTAGGTTTAACAATGAATATTTCATTTTGTTTTTTTTTTATTAATTTGATATAAACTAGTGCTTGACTGCGGTATGACTGCGGTATGACTGCGACCTGACGATAAGCAGTGATACAATCTCTTGAATCAATGTATCTATTCATTCACATCACACTAATGTTAAAAAAACGAAGGTTTGTGAGTGTGTATAATTGTTATTTTTTACATTTGAACGGCTGAATTGATTCAGATAAAAATTACGACACAGGTAGATCAGTTTTTATCACGGGAGAATGCTCCCTTGAGACAAAGCTTTACTTTCTAGTAGGCGAAACGTCTGGCAGCAGCTACTCAAAAATAAATTATAAATGATAAATGTTCTTATTTTGCAAATAGGTTTTTAAAAAACACTTTTACGCGTCAATTTTTGGTTATTACACTAAAATCTACCAAAGCACGTCATGCTTTTACCTCACAACTCCCATCTATAATTACCTTTGTACGTCCGACATTCCCGCTCACCAGCATGCCTCGCCCTCACCCTCTCGCCCTCTCCGTTCGTTAGCGTGTATCACTGCCCCTCATTCAGGCTGCCGTCTTTGTTACAGCGCCAATTTGACCGGACATCCGGAAACTGATCGCAGCTTTCCTTTGAAGCAGGTGCCACCTCGATCTGACCTTTAGTCTCTGGTGTAATGATGGTACTGATGTTTGATGAAAGGGTCGTAAATAGAAGGTCGAGGCTTTGAAGGACGTAGTAGGCTTTGTTGTTAGGTAGAGATTAAGGCTAGGTTATAAAACTGTATAGTGCACGTGTTTTTTAAAAGAGTAACTAACTACCTAAGGTGTTTTTTGGATGACCAATTAGAACCGTGCACTTGGTTATGACGTTTTATAAGTGACCATGTAGATTTATGGAAAATAAATTCATTTAAAGTTTTTGGGGTGTTATGTAGAATCAATTAACCTACATGGAAAAGAATTGTTTTATTAATTTTAATATTCTGAAGGTTATAGTTTTGTATGTGCGTAAGTGTGTTCGTAGCTTTATTACGCTCAAACAGCTGAACGGATTTCAATGAAATTTGGCACACGAGAATATCATGTCTTGGAATAGAATATCTAGAATATGAATATTCTAGAGATGACTTTTAATGTTTCCAGTGCTGAGACTTAAACCTTCTCTTTAGGAGAAGGATTGAGCTGTTATTCACGACGGATGTCATATGTCTTCGAACGTAAGCATAGTAATAAGAATGAACTTGTTATTAAGTTCTCTTAATTAATTGATATTTTTTACAGTATTTATTAGTTTATATTTAAATAACTTATTTTATATTTCTCCGTTTGAAGTTTCTGTTATTTGTTTATTGTGTAAACCTACCACAGTGTTGTCTTTTTTAACAAGAACGTTGACTGGTAGAGAATGCCTTGTTGCATTAAGTCCGCCTTTGTACCACTACTGTACATGAAGTTTAAATAAATAACTAAACTACCTACACAGGCACTAAAATTAAAACTACAAAAATAAACTGCCTATAAAAATAAACTATAAATAAATACTATAGGAAAACTGTCTACAGTATAATTCAAAGTTTACTGCTTGACACAACTCCCTTTTCAGGAGGGAAATCACCATATAATTAATTTTCCAGCTTTGGGTAGAACGAGAGAGAATCAGACTATCACTGACTATAACCCATAGCTCCTTCAGTTGCCCTTTACGTTCCAGGCCGCAGTCACTCTTTCAAACAACCCAACACAACCACAGAAAAAACCCGTAAAACCAAATTATAGCGCATTAAATCATTGCTCATTTCTAAACCCGCTATCTTCTCTGACACCACCACTCTTCGCAAAATATTTATCCCTAACGAGTGGTTAGCCAATCTCCCCTGATTATTTCATCCCCCAAGGCGAGTAGATAAATTGTAGCCCCCTTAGCACCCTTGGCACCCCTACGATTATACTTCTGGAACCTCTTAATATTGATGAGCTAAAATAACCATTACTGGATCGGAATAACTCGGTTAATTTATTATAACGCTCGTTTCCAATTCGGATTATTTAAGACATCTAATTGTGGTTAAGAAAGAGTAACCGTTAATTTTCTTGTCGGTTCTTCTCCATAGGAAACGACCAATTTAAACCGTACACTAGTCACCACATGTCTTCGAATTTTTGGTTCTAGGACATGCCTGTTTCCTCACGATGTTTTTTTTTTTCCTTCGCCCTTTTTGAGAGCAGTGGTTATGAAATAAATTACACAAAGTAATGCGCCTGGCTAGGTTTCAACCTACAACACATGTAGGGCTATCTGAAATAAATCATTTTGAATTTTGAGTACTTTTCATCCTGAGAGTAAGTTCTTTTCTGCGTAAGCATGCGGGTGAAGTCACTGACAATAGCTAGTTGTAAATAAAGCTCTAGATTTAGAGGCGACTCATTGCTTTTAAATCGAATCTCAAATTTTTATTGCATTCATAAATCTAGGTTGTAAATTGATGGTTCAATCTTATAAAATTTTTATTACTAACTCTGAATTATACAGAAATATAACTATCAATTTTATATTTTACATTTATAAATATATTTATACATATTGTATTGGATATCTTTTATAATTATGTCTAACTACTATAAAGTATGATTTTTGAACACTGACCGCCCTAAATCTATCTCTTTTCGTTCAGTCTATCCTAAGGTTGTCTCTAAGAGATAAGAACGCCCATTGTACACTTAGTTTTTGCAAATGTTTATCTTGTTCACATTATGTGGTGTACAAAGTATATGATAAATCTATAGATATATATAAGAAAATCGTGTTAGTTACACTATTTATAACTCAAGAATGGCTGAACTGATTTGACTTAGAAACAAGAAACAGACATATAATCCATTTTATATAGAAATCTTAAAAATCTTTCATCTGTGTCCGCCACCGCCATACAGCGGGAGAAATTATTGGATGATTTACCTAACTGAAAAGAAAAAAAAACATCTACACTGAAAATACTGATTTGATTGCTGAAATTTTTTCACTGATAGAAAGCTGCTTTATTCCTAAATGACATAGACAATATTTTATATATGCATATGAAGCCACAAGCTAGTAAATACATTAATCATCACAAAAATACTAAAACGTAACCTAAATTCAATAGCAATGCTAATTACATCCAAAATTGCTTAAACATTGCCTACCACTTCATTATTTTCAGATCATCATAACTTAAACTTGACTCGACTATCTTAAACATAGATCTTTTGACCAGCATCTGTACACAATGGCCCACTATCTCTCCACCAAACTGACAAAGTTGGATTTAACGCTACAAATGACTTGCAGGCAAATAACTCTTGTCTGTGGTCACAGAACGGATAAGACCTTGATTAGCGGACGGTGGAACAAAGTTTATGGAAACTTCAGATGCAGTAGCGCGTTTTAATTGATTAATATCTTTTGGAGGGAGGAGATATGTAGTTTTGAGTATAGCACTTTCTAGTGTAGCTCTACAAATCTAGTTTCCACATAAAATGTATGGAGACCGACGTACCCATATCGATACGTGGCGCAGTGTAGTTCTACCTTTAATATTATAAAGTCGATAGTTTATCAATGTGTCTGTGTATGTTTGTTGTGAAGAAGTGTTTACGCTCAAACTTCTCGCACAAGCCATGCCAAGCCAAGCCCTGGTACAAGCCATGGTCCACAGGCCTACAGGACTACAGGATTGGTAGAAGGTCACCTCCTTCTGCGAATTAGTAATGCTAGCGAAAGAGTGAGTGAGTGAGGGAACGGACTTCCTCACGTCTCAGTCGCCAGGATCTCGATCCCGATTTCCAGCTACCTAAGGCGTGAGCTTGCGGACGGCGACCAATAGGTAGCTTATCGTCCGGCCGTCTGGTAACCGTCTAAGTCATTGGCGGCACGTAGTGTTTCACGCACGCCTTAAGAAGATGCCATTAAAACCATACGGGCCTAGCAGAGTCGACGCCTACTTGGGCTTCGAGTTGAGTGAAAGGGAACCCCTGGGGCCCTAGAACGAATGCAAAGAAGGAATAAAGGAGTGGGTTTTAGTCAGTAAAAGTCTGACATGCCCTCTCGCTCCACTCTAAAGCGAATAATAGAGTGAATAATTTCTCAACTAAAATAATAAAAAACAATACACACACTCACAAACTTTCACCTTATATTACTGTAATAAAAGTATCATCATTATCATTTCAGCCGCTAAACGTCCACTGTTGGACATAGCTTATCCCAGTTATAAGTTTATTTTGGTAGATTAAACACTACAAAAATAAACAAAATCTTTTCTAGTAAATAAGAACGGTTGAGCAAAACGTGATAAACAGTTACGTTCAGCGCTTGAAGAAGTTTCAAACCAGTTCCACCACGTCGCTCAACAAAATTCACATTGAATAACACAGATCAACTTCACAATACTTTTTGTACTAAAATCAGATCCGACTGGCTCCGATATCTAGTACGCGTTGCCTACTCCGTAACTTTAAACATGTCTGTTACGTTTAGCTATTGAATAATAAACGTAGTGCCAGGCGGGTACGTGACGTACCCCACGCGAGACGTGATGCGCCTTCAGAGACCACCCTACCCAAACACGACCCTCACACGTCACACCCAACCCCAAACGAAAATGCACTTTATCATCCACAGAATTGAGCTCGTTCTCATTCAAAACTAATTCGGACTTCCAGCCTTTTGTTACCACTAAAAAAGTTTTTTCAAAGCCGTGGTTTTCCCAATTTTCTGGGTAATTTTCTGTACGCTACGTCCATTGTCATTTTGAAATGTGTGGTGGAAACAGTCAAATGGGAGTCGTAATGTTAATTTATTACAATTTTAAAGGGAAATACTTAAAGTTTGGTGTGCAAGGAAGTTCTGGAAAAATGGGATGGGATTTCCGTACTGTTGAGTTTTGTCGTCTACAATAATGCTGTGTTTAGATTTATGAGGTGCTAAAGTAAGTTAGACAGTGGGCTGTTATCACTGGATATAAAAACGCTTCTAAATTATAACTGCGTTATACAATCAATTTAAAAATAATAATTTAAAAAAGCGAAATACCACTCGCTGATTAATCACGAAATCTCAGAAACTGAAACACCTATAAACCTAAAATTTGGCAGGTAGGGTGTAGACATCGGTTAAGAACGGATTTTCCGAAATTCACCCACTAAGAGGATGATACGGGGTCCAAAGTTTGTATGGAGAAACCGACTTTCAAGCGGCCGAAGCCGTTGACAAAACCTAAGTAGAGTCGTGTCTCAAAATTCAAACGACTTGGGTAATTATTAGGGTAAAATGAAATCTGCGCCGGGCCTTGGTTGAGGCCATGGTCCGGAGCGAGGAGGAGTGGCAGGCGGTCGCCGACTTCTGCGAAGCAGTAATGCTCGCAAAGGAGGAGGCCGACCGCATCAGGCAACGGCGTTATCGCCGCCGCCGCCGGCGCCGGGATACTGATCCCGATTTCCGGCCACCGTAGGCGCGGGCTTGCGGACAGTAAGCAATGGGTAGCTCGCTGTCCGGCCGTCCGGTAACTGTCCGGACCAAGCCCAAGTCGTCGATGGCACGCGCTGTTCCCGCGCGCCTCAAGGAGTTGTCAGCAACAGCAGGGGCCCAGCCGGGTCGAAGCCTACTGGGGCCAGGGTTATCCGAAAGGGCGCTCGAGCCCCGGTATGAAGGCTTGAAGGAACGGGATGAGTTTTTTAGTCAGTAAGAGTCTGACACTATCTCCCGCTCCGCCCAAGAGCGGGGGTTGTCATAGAATGATTTTTCCCATCGAAAAAAAAGGGTAAAATGAAATCTGATGTAGTCAACACTTCTTCAATAATCAAGGTTGATTAAGAGATCTTGATCATTGTTTACCAATAGAAGAACTTAATGAAAAGTATCGAATATAGATTTTATGAATGATTAAATATTATACAAAATTCCCAAGTCGTTTTACTTATTAGACAGACTTATAGTGTGTTTTCTGACAGGTACCAACCTTGGGGTATTTAACTCTTCTAGGCAAACTAGCTCCATCATAATATCACATCGTCACTTAATATCACGTGAGATAGTGGTCTAGTAAAAATCTACTAATAATAACAAAAAAAAAAAATACCAATGAAATTGTTTTCGATTCGCTATCCTATCATCAAAATGAAGTCTGTAGTCGTCCGATAAAAATAAGATCATTAGAAAACATTATCGGAATCATAGACAAAAATATTACTGTTAGCAAAAAAATCAACGAAACTTCAGCCTCGTTTTACCCGTAAATAAGGAGTTATTTATAGCACAAGATATAGGTCCTGTATAAGCTGATATAATGATGTTAGGTATAACGATTTCACGTTATCTTTTCTTTTTTGCTGACCTTTGAACAAGACTGTCTAGAACATTATCAGGTTGGCATAAAGGAGGTATCTTACATAGAATATTGGGTGGATAGTCATTTTCAAAGATAATATTATAAAATTAAAAAAAAAAAATAGACAGAAACTCTACACTGCTGAAGGCGCAATCAGATCACTTGAAAGAGTATTCACTCGAGTTCGTACTTAATTTTTTATTATTCCGTACCCAAAGTTACTAAGACTAAGCTGTCCGTTCGTCTGTCTGTCTGTCCATCTGTCACCAGGCCGTTTCTCATGAACCGTGATAGTTAGACAGTTGAAATGGTCACAGATAATGTATTTTTGTTGGAATTATAAAAACAAGCACTAAAAACAGTATAAAATAAATATTTAAGTGAGGTTCCCATACAGCAAAACCAGTAGTTTAAGCTGTGCGTTGCAGTCAGTCAATTTCCCTTTTACGTATACTTGTAGATAATGCATTGTTTCTTCGGCAGGGGTATTCACCCCTGTGGCCGTGGCAAAGCTAGTTCACATTTTAAGAACTTTAAGAATCCCCGCTCTCACGCCATCTTTAATTTAATTTTAACCACACTCATACTTATATTTACTTCAAACTGTAAATTAATATCTGCCAAAGTTGTTTAATTTCAGTTTCTTTGGAAACAACACCGGTGTTTATGATTTGTGAGAGTTAAAATTAATTTGATTTATTGGAATATTATTTATAGTCCGCTTTCGTAACTTTTTGACACCTCAAGAAAAGCAGTATGGGCTTGATCCTGGTACCTATAGAAGCCACTACAGGCGTGGGTGGACGGTGAGCAATGGGTAGCTCGCCGTCCGGCAGTCCAAGTGACCGTCTGGATCGAACCCGAGTCGTTGACGGCGCGTAGTGTTTTACGCACGCCTCAAGAAGTTGTCAGCAAAACAACTGGGGCTCCACAGGGTCGACGCCTACTGGTTGTGCCAATAAAAACCCTGGGCCCTGGAATGAAGCGAATAAAGTTACACAGGAGTAGGTTCTAGTTACTAAAGGCCCGGCATGACCCTCCGCTCCACCCAAGAACAAGAGAATTCATTGGATGACTTCCCACCTAAAAAAGAATCAAAAACTGAAAGTGGCTTAGTCTAGGTACCTATAGAAAAATAACGATGGCCATTGTTCGATAGGTACTCATATCTGCTAATGTAAGCAATCCGTATGCTGGACTCCTGATTTCCCCGAGGATTGCAGGGGTTACAGCTAGAAGCACTTCGCATAAAAAACTAGCCAGTATTGAGAAAATAGAGCTAATGTTAGAATTCTACGAAGATAGGTACTAATTTATCTACATAATGTCTTGGGACTATTGAGCTTAGACATGTGTGAATATTGAACAGAAATAAAACCGGTTCTTTGTAGAAGCGAGACTTCCATTGAATAATAATGTAAAACACGCTATTATTATTTGTTTATAAGATAAGAGGACAGTCATTAAATAACTCCTTGCACTCTGGAGGAGGGAGTGTCAGTTTTACCACAAAATAGACAGGTACAAAAGACAATCTCATGTATGTACATCACTTTTTATATCTACGCTCGGTGGGCGCACACTAATGAGCGTTTGAGCCGGAACCGTTCGACGAGTGGTCCGAGACGCGACCGAGATATCGTGTGCGTAAGCGGTGTCTTTGTGTGCGTTGCTCGAGCGCGCTTTGTATGTAGATTGACTTCTGTATCTATCTATTTTGTGGTTTTACGGACTTAAAAATTATCCGTGGCCATTCCTTTTGCGTTGCTTCTGCGTTTTGCGTTGTAGGGTCGCGATAACTCTTTCGACTCACACTGTTATTTGTACAAAATAAAATGTGTTCAAAAAAGATAGCAAAACAACTTTAGTACGTTGCTCGTCGTCCTTTTTTAAACAAATAGAATATGTTTCAAGATAATCATGTAACATTCATTATATTACAAAAACAACCAATTTCGGTCGCGAAAAAATTCTGTATTATACTTTATTTATATCCTCTTACAAAGTAACAGCCTATAACCTTTAAAATCTTATAAATACTTAGTAGTACCAAATTCTAAACAGAATGACATATTGATATATTATAAAAACTTATTTACACATGTTTATATTTGAATGAATTGTGTGTTTGTACCTACTGACATTAGAATTGGTGGCGACCTACCTGAGCTAAGTTAACCATCCCTAGACTTTTTTTTTATGGTGGGAAAAAATCATGCATTGGCATTCCCCGCTCTTGGGCGGAGCAGGAGATAGTGTCAGACTCTTACTGACTAAAAAACCCATCCCGTTCCTTCGAGCCTTCATACCGGGGCTCGAGCGCCCTTTCGGATAACCCTGGCCCCAGTAGGCTTCGACCCAGCTGGGCCCGTGCTGTTGCTGACAACTCCTTGAGGCGTGCGAGAACAGTGCGCGCCGTCGACGATTTGGACTTGGTCATAACTAGACTAAGCAATCAGCTGATCCATAGTTAATCAAATTATTGAAAGAATTAAATACTAGGTACTAAAAACATCCACAAAATTGTTGGAGTAGTTCTTTAAGTTTTTCTGTGTCTGTGTAATCTAGTTTTCCCCGTCTTATACTCGGAAATAACACCAATACTCGTAAGATTTAGAATTATTTGCGATCGAGAACTTATAGACAAAAGACAAAGAATATAATTTAATTGGCATTCTAGACAGACCAGCTATAACAATAAAAATAACCCTTCAACGAACTATGCCTTTGTATTTATTCCATTCCGGACATCAAAATCAGTTTGTTATTCACAGTATAAAAACAAATGGGCGTATAAAAATGTTAGTCATATCGTAATCTAGTTAAATGAGGTTATAAAACTTGTTTACGTAGTCGACAATGCTTCATGGCTACTATTGACAATTTTACCGTCTAATCTCTAGGTTTTTTTGTCATCAAAATGTGCCTTTACGACAGCAACGTAACTAGGCGCGGGTGAAGTGGGTCCTCGCCCATGGCCACACACCCAAAGAAGCGTCGCGTGTGCAATGGCTCTAAAGACAAAGGTTTTGTTTTATAATTGCCCCCGACTTCGCCTGCGTACGTAAAATAATTATAGCCTATGTCACTCAAAAATAAAGCAGCTTTCTATCGGTGACAAAGTTTTAGCCATCGGACCAGTACTTTCAGAGATTGCCTCCTACAAACAAAAGAACATAAAAATACTTTACATCTTTATAACATTAGTCTAGATAGATTCGCTTTTGATTACTATTTCACTCGATGGTAAGCGATGATGTGGTCGAACACAGTTGCGACGATTGGAACCCAGAAAAAAATAGAAAATGGCCTAGCTGGGCCTTCGCCCTTGTCTAAATTTGTCCTCGTTACGCCTCTGCTTTACGAGACTATGAACAGAGAGCGTGGTCGCTGAGATAGTAAGGTAGTTAGGACACTGGCTATCTCTATTTTTTGTGACTATTCTGTTAGTTTGTTGTTATTTTATGTGGTTAGTGCCGTTTTATACCGTAATATACAAGTTTTTTGTCGTAGATTTGGTTCTGTGATTTATGTCAGAGGAACTGACTATTTTCCTGGATATTAGTTTAAGACACAGCTTCATAGCCGTTATTACTTCTTAGCTAATCTAGCTCGCTGTTCGGCCGTCCAGTAACTGTCCGGACTAAGCCCAAGTCGTCGACGCGCGCTTCAAGGAGTTGTCAGCAACAGCAGGGGCCCAGCCGGGTCAAAGCCTAATTGGGCCAGGGTTATCCGAAAGGGAACTCGAGCCCCGGTATGAAGGCTAGAAGGAACGGGGTGGGCTTTTAGTCAGTAACAGTCTGACACTATCTCCCGCTCCGCCCAAGAGCGGGGGTTGTCATAAGATGATTTTTCCCATAGAAAAAAAATACACATAAAAATTGGTGGTTAAATATTCTTCAAAGTGAACATTGTATATGTAAATCAATCAATATCTCGCAGAGAAAATGGATTTAAAACGCTTTCCGGGCGCTGCCGGCCGCAAATAAATGCACAGATTTGCGTACTGCCGCCTAGGCGAGTGCGAGAGTTGCGTTCACATAATTTCGGTCAGATGTTTCAAGGGACTATACGCCTTAAAGATAAAAAAACTCATGTTATATTTACTCAAGAATCTAAAAACACCTTAAACAGTCTAAGGGACATATAACAAAACAGTTTCAAAGCAAACGATAGAACAAGGCTATAATAACGCGTTAAAACACAAACAATCCGGGCTTTCAGTTATACAAATATTTACTCAAGTAATGGCTGTTACCCAAAAGGAAAATAAAGTATAAATAAAACGCGAACATGTTTTCAAATAACTGTATACGATAAACAAACACTGAGACGGGGATGAAATAATTTTGTCTTTGTTTGTAATAGATACTGTATTGTTTTTGTATATTAGTTATCATGGATCGAAGTTAATCTTTAAAGCAGATATAACAGAATAAAATATACCAACACTAGTATTTGCCAGACATTTCGCCAGCTTGAATGTAGAAAATACATGCCTAAGTGATAAAATAGCATTCTACTGGTGAAAGATTTCAAAGTCGGACTTGATCGTTTTTGTATGAAAAAAAAAATTCGTTCCATTTTTTTATCAGTTTTAAACTAGTTCTTGACTGCGATCCCATCTGAAGCCTGATTCAATCAAACAAGCCAAATATCGTTGAAGTTTTATAGTCGTTCGATCGAAGTCCTATCCAAAAGCACTATTCACGTGTTCCTTAACTCATCGAATGCCGTAATTAGAGAAAAAATAGAAAGACAATTGCTTATGTCGAATTGTGTAACTTAAAACATTCAAAATGTTAGTCGGGATCGGATAGAACGACAACTTAACTGGCTCAAAACTAAACGATCTATCGACGACTTATTTCCAGTTATATTAATAAGTATTCAAACCAGGATAATGTAATACAGATTCTGTTTTTTTTTTAAATCGCCTCTTCGACCAAACGATTTTAAAATCGGTGTCGTTCAAACTCGGTTCATGGATGTGAATACGGAAATGGTCTAAACGACTAAATAGCTACGATATCGTTATGGTTTTTATTACGTGAATCGGGCTACTGATGGTAAGTAGTGATGCAATCGTTGATGGTGAGGCGCACTAGTTTATTAAGAACCCATTCCTCTTTCTAATCTATGAACATAAAAAGAGACTGACTGACTCAGATATCAACGCTCAGTCAAAACTACAGAGACTGGGAGCATGGGTTTTGCACAAAGATTTCTTTTATGACGTAAACGAGAAAAATATGGTTTTTCCAAATTCTCCCCAACGGGATGAAATGGTGTTTAAAATTTATATGGAGAAACTTACTTTCACGCGTGTAAAGCCATTGGCAGAAGCTGGTATTAGGATAGATTAAATATAGTTAATTACTAATATACCTTCATTTTTCTAACCTAGTTTTCTTTGAATGCACGAGTAATTGAACGAAAATATAATCATTTATCTGAGAATCTGTGAAAAGAAATACAAAAAAAAAATATAATACAGTAAATATTAAGAATTAAAGATTTTTTTGCCGTTTTTATAGATAATGGTAACCTTCGTGCGCGAGTCCGACTCGCACTTGGCCGGTTTTAAATGAACCGAGTCGTGTTCGCATTCATTTTACATTTTATATTACAAAATTCTGAACAAAGAACTGTTAATTAAATACAGCATTGGAATGTTTTATTTTTTATTCTGGGTCTGAAAAAGAGGTAAAAATTGCTGCCATATTGGTTTTCACGTAGAAAAACATCAGTTGAATCCTTTTCAAACTTCGGCTTATTAATTATTTCATAAGTGCTTTTTTAAAGTTTATTTACCCGCCAACAGCAGTTAAAAAATTATATCAATTATTATTATAATATGAAGTTTGGCAAAATTATCTTACTTGTAATACGTAGACTAATAAATACTATAGCAAAACTTAAACATAAAGTATTGTTTTCAGTTAAATTGTCTACTGACACTTGAATTGTCTAGCATGTGTCACGTTTCAAAGCGTGGAATTCTTTGTAGGAAACAAACTCCATGAATGGTAGGGACACTATTTTAACTAATAAAAAATGTTACTAAATACTGGTGAGATGACCAGTACCCCTAGCCAAGTTGCTAATCTGCAATAGTTACCGCTGGTAGAAAGCTTCAATTGTACGGGAATGACGTCAACTAAACGCACAGTTACGTGGTCAGAACAACAGATTCGCCGACGCGGCCAACTCGAAGCGTTCGACGCGAGCGAAACGGTTGTAACTTAGCTAGGGGGGCTTTTCGAACTAAACGCAATCATTTAAAGATAAAACGCTTGGAAAATCACTCATAATTTTAAAGTTATATTTCGAATAATTTTGCTTGTAAAGAACCTCATGGTTTCAAGACTTTAAACATCAGTGGTGCTCTGACTTCTGTTGTAGGATATCCTAGATGAAAAAAGCCAGACCTCTCAATTTACAAGGTGCTTAGTAAAAAGAAGAAGCATAGCAGTGATGAATAAATTTTGGGAAGCGTTGGGAGGTCTCCTACAAGGTGGACCGATGACCTGGTGAAGGTAGCGGGAAACCGATGGATGCGGGACGCACAGGAACGTTCGATGTGGCGACGCTTGGGGGAGGCCTATGTCCAACAGTGGACGTATAACGACTGAAATGATGATGATGACGATGGCCTATTTAGTTACAGCATGCAGATAATCATAATAATAAACATAAAAAATCTGGGTCACCGATTTAAATACAGAATCTCATCTGGTCAATTGGATGTCTCGATGTGTCTATTGCAAATTATGTGTCTACCAGAAGCCTACAGCTTGAACCAGCACTTTGGGGATTATAGCCGAGACCGAAACGCTAGACAAATAGTGAGGTGGAGACGTTAGGGATGGCCGAGGATTCCGGCTAATGGATACGTGTTAGTGATATGCTCCTGGCTTTAGTTCTAACAAGGTGACATTTATTTTGAGGCAATTGTTCTACTGAAACTCATAGAGGTAATAATACATAACATCTATACGTAATCAGCCTTTTTAATATTCCCACTGCTGGGACTCAGGTCTTCTCTCTAGGAGAGGGAATGGGCCGTAATCCACCACGCGGGCCCAGTGCGGATTGGTGAATATCACATGTCTTCGAAGTTTTGGTTCTAGGACATGCCGGTCACGATATTTTCCTTCACTGTTTTAAGAGCAGTGGGAACATTATATGGCCGACTATGTTATATTATGCTCATTTTAGTCATTATTCTAAGTTATTTTTAACTTCACAAATACACTCCAACAAATATTAAATAAACAATTTTAGCTGGTTTCAGAGCGTGTTGTAGTGAAGCAAAGTTATGCTAACAGTGGCTCCGTGAGGTTTACATTATAGTAAGCCTCTTAGAGCGCCGGCCGATGCAAATGATTCCCTTGCATTATCAAATGCGTTTGCAGTTGGCGCTATTTCGAGCTTGTATTCTATTTGTGGTTGTTTTTTGAGGTTTAAACTGTAATGGAGAACTAGTTTATCTTAGAGGCTTCACCCGTATGAAAGTAGAAATTATCTTTTTGAGATAAAAAATATCCTTCTTCTTCTTCTTCTTTCGTGTCGATGCTCTCAAGCTAAACTCCTTTTAACCAATATTTGGCAACCTGTACAGCTCTATTGTTGGCCTCGTATAGATCCTGAAAACTTCAGGTCGTTACGCTGGATGGGCAGCATAGCAGGTGGCGCATGTCCTGTGGAGAGGTTCCACACTGGCACTGTGTTAGTGATGGGTCGAGGAAACCCCATTTGACCAGATTGTTTTTAACGAATCAAACTCAAAAATATCCTATAAGAATATTTTTACTCATATTAGAATTACTAACTAAAACCACACTTATATCCTTCAGCTGCTTTTTTTGTACTGGGACCATTGGTTTTCTTTTCGGTATCACTGTGGCCTTATCTGGTATCGGCCATGTTGAGCCCCTACGGTTTGCTGACATCTCTTTGATGAGTGCGTGGAACGACAAAAACTTAAACTAGATCCGAATGGTTACCAGACGGCTGGACGGTAAGCTCCCCATTTTTCACTGTCCACAAGTCCACGCCTACCGTAGCTGGAAGTCAGGGTCGAGGTTGCGGCAGCTGGGGTGTGACGATGTCTGTTCCCTCACGTAGGTCGTCTCGTGCGCTAGAATTACTGCTTTACAGCAGAAGCAGAAGGTGCTGGAATTTCATAAAAGAAGCGAGAAAGTACCGAGGTCGCTGACATAGCCCGAAGAATCGCCAAACTTAAGTGGCAGTGGGCAGGGCACATTGCTCTAGACTGGTGACCGCGCACCGGAAAACACAGCGTTGGAAAGCCTCTCATAAGGTGGACCGACGACCTGGTGAGAGTCGTGGGAATTCAGTGGATGCGAGACGCATAGGACCGCTCGTTGTGGCGACGCTTGGGGGAGGCTTATGTCCAACAGTGGATGTCCTTCGGTTAAAACGATGATGATGATGATGATGAGAAGAAAGTGATCATCTCCTATTGCCTCTTACTCCGGACTATCAGCTGATATGATAATGACCAAGTTAAAAAAACCTGAAAATTTAATATTGGTATTTTTTTTTAAACAGCTGAAAGATTTATTTATAAAGAAAAACTAACTTATACACGTTAATACATATTATTATATACATAAAAAAAAACTGAAATACTAACTGAACTGTTTATACTAAAACCTAACTATGTACATAAATATGAAAAAGAACATAATGACAAAGTATGCTCAGACGTCAAAGTACTCCTCCACGTTGCTGCCATCCGGAAATGTGCCCAGAAGCCTGGCAGCATTGCCACGTTGAATGGCAATGCTAATTCTTTAGGTGAAGAAGAAGCCAGCCCTTTGGTCAAATAAAGTGTCGATCAGTCGGCGTCTTTCCTTGAAAAGGAGGCGCGCACTCGGACCCATGAACCAAGCGTTTTGACCCCAAACGGTGTTTCAACATTTAGATTATTATTTATTTAAACTTTTTAAACAATAATAATTATTACATCTTCTCTATCTACAGATTTAAATCCGTTGAAAATAACCGACTAGGCACACTCCTATTTCGTATAATACTGAGAACAAATCGATTTGTCTTTACAAGGTATTTTGCGTGCTTGTAAAATATTTAAACCGTTTTGTTCACAAGCGTTTTAACCCAATTTAAACGACAATATCTTCTGTAATGGTTCATTTCAGATATTTATTGTAAGGTCCGAATCCTGTTGTGGACATTTGCAAACTGTTATTGAAATGATAATCACTATTGTCGATATTATACTGAAGTTATGGCGTCCAACAAAGATGGGCTCGACTCCAATCGTGGATTTATTTAATTAATTTTTATAAAAAAGAACCAGCATTTTATTTTTTTTTGTCATTTTCATGACTGTTTTTAATGGACATAAATAAACACTACCTAAATTATGTTCTATCAATTTAGCCTCTGCTATCGGTTTCATCTGTGTGGTATTGTACATACGTGCCTCATTACAAATTATTAGCTTCGTATTCGTAATTCCGAGATAAAAAAAAGTCTCAATCCTATGACCTATCAGAATAGCTCATAAGATAGAAAGAAGAATTTTCACAACTATGAAACACTACTTTGAAGTACTGAAGACTGTATAATGTCCCCTTTCGAGTGTGAAGAAGTAACACTCATACTCTCGCAAACTATTGCCTTTATAATTTTACTGTGAAATGTGATTACTCTAAGATTCTTTGAAATTCTTTCAGCAGTTTGAGAGTAAAAGATTAACAAACATACAGAAAATCTTTCCCCTGTACGATATTAGTGTCAGTGTAATAAAACTTATCAATTCATTGCTTGCATTTCTACTGTACAAACAGAGATTTTACTTCGACTAAAAATTTCTGCTGTACAATATTAGCATCTAGCAAAAATAAAAACCATACTAAAAATCGGATTCCAAGCTAACTAAAACAAGATAAAATACCTTTGCCAGTTTATAACGTTTGGAACAGATGTTAAACTTTACCTTCAAACTGAAAGTTTCTATATCAGTATAGTGGGAAGTTTTCCTTCTAAACTCCAGAATCTTCCGCGAATAGAGAAACTTTGCCTTATTGAGTGGACAGCAGATATATTAGCTAGCTTTATTTTTAATTGATTCTTAGCAGACTACGTTTCCTGGGAAATCAGAAACTTAGTGAACGAGGGGAGTAGGTACTGCAGTATAATTTCCTGTTTTTCAATTATTAAGTTTATTGGAAACTTTTTATAATGCAGCTGTCTCTGCATCTTTGCTTACAGCGTGATATTATTTTAGACTTTTCTCGATAAATGGACTATCTAACACTATATTATTCTGAGATTAGAGCGTTCAAACAAACAAACAATCAAATCACAGACACTTCAAGATTAAGAAAACTGCAAAAGCCATGGCGCATGGAATTCTATCTATTTTAAGGAAAACTGGCTTCCGTGAAGAATTACAATTTGATAGAATTTTGGTTATGGGTTTCATTGGGTACTTTTGTGCCTGGTCTATGCGATTTACATACTTTTTTATCTACAAATTTTTTTAGAGTGAAATTACTGAATACCTGTTTTAATTTAGGGTCAAATTGATTTCTAGTGGATAAAAATCATATTGGTTATAATTTCTAGTGGATATTTTATATCAGTAAAATTGATGTTAGTCAATTTTACTGATGTATTTAGTCTTCTGTGGCGAAGCTTGCCGAGTAGGCTGACAATAATTACAATACGCTACATCAGCATTGTAATGGAAAGCAAAGTTTCTGTATTCTCTATCGAATACTAAAGACTTTACTGTAACCGCTAAAATGCGCCAACCGAATGAACTGAAAACAAAAAAAAACTGTATGTTTGTAGACAAATTACATCTGACATACACGAATAAAAAAAGAGAAAAAAAAGAGAGTAAAGAGAAAAAAAAGAGAGAGAAGAGAAAAGAGAAGGGAGAGGTAAAGTTTGGTTTTATGAGGAAGTCTTTTTGGTTGAAGAAGGTAATCTCTGAAAGTACTGGTCCGATTGCAAATTTTTTTCACTGATAGAAACCTGCTTTATTCCTGAGTGCTCGGCTTAGCCAGTCTTCTTCTTCTTCTTCTTCCTGCCCTTATCCCATATTACTTGGGGTCGGCGCAACACGTTTTCTTCTTCCATTCTGTCCTGTCACCCGTCAAACTATCACTAATTCCCTTTTCTTTCATATCACTTTTCGGCTTAGCCAGTAAAAACTAGTTTTAAATTATATTATAACATGGGTTATGTACATACTCCAAATTCAAACGCTTAATCTTATCAACGGACCATATCAAAAGGCAAAAACATCACGCAAACCTAACATAACCGCCGAAATACAATCCAACATTAAAACTTAACAAGTCAGTCAGTTAAACTACGTATCGCTAGCTCAACAATGTTTTTAACTGCCATTCAAGAAATTACGTCGTAAAGTGTCATGGCGGCATTATGGCGGCAAATTGAAATTTCGTGACGAGAACAGATACATCGCGTGTTTGTCTGGTCATAAACTACATAGTTGTCGTAGTGCGGAGTTTAAAGTGCTGGTTTATTTCATGTTCATGTGTTGTATGTTGGTGTTGGTGACTTTTTGGATGAAAGTATTTTTAGTGGTTTAAGTTCGCAGTGTTGGTTTTTTGCCTTAATTTTGTACGCCATTCTTTTGGCAAAACATAGTGCACTTATTTTTCATTTTATGTACTACATTAACCCACCTATGTTTAACAAAATAAATGATTGATTGATTGAAAATGAGTAGTCCTATTTTAAGAGCGTCATTTTCGAGTTACAGTTATTTTCAAACAACCGCTCTTATGTGATTATGATGTTGTTACACATTTTTTTATAGATAGTTCGGATGCACAGCTATCTTGTGGAAACTATTTAGGTTTCTATAGAAATCAAAACATAAATTTGTGTAAAAATAATCAACGAGTAGTAAAGACTTCTGAAAATCTGCTATTTTACGTAAAATTTGCCCCCGCACACATACTCATATATTAAAAATGTAAAAAAGTACATCAAACGAGAGTCTTGCGCATACCCCTCAAACCCCAAGCGAACGCGGGCGTTCGCACACTAATATTATTAAAAGTTCACGTAGATTATTAAAATTTTGATGGTTTATTTATTCTTTATGTATCTAAGAATGTAAATAAGAAATTCTTAATAAAGTAGTTTGACGACGTAAAGTAGTTAGACGCCTCCTTCTGCGCTTTAAAGAGAAGTCAGGAAAACGGTTACGGCTTTAATAGTCCGAAGCCTACTGAAGCTATGGGTAGACTTCCGAAAGAGAAAATTAGACTCCTTGAACGCTAGTCAAAGAAAGAACATAGTATGGTTTTAGTTAGTAAAAATTTGACACGCCCTCCTTGCTCCACCCTATTATACGAATTATAGATGATTCTTCATCCCAAAAAAAATCTAAAACTGCTCTTAAAACAACTGTGGTCAACTCTTTCAAACATCTGCTGGTACATTACAGTTTTCCCAGAAGAGCATACGGAGAAAGAGCATCCGAGTTCAACCATTTTAAAACCCTGACAGCTACAAATGCATGGTACATTGCGAGGGTTGTAAAATACTTAGTTGTAACGTACGAGTCATCGCTTTAGGGTTAAGAGGCGGTATTAGACGTGTGAGTGCTTCTGTTACGTTTATGGTCAAAAGATTTTAGTATGCCGGGACTAAAGATTAAAATAAAATAAAAATTGTAGATTGCTTTGAATGCAAAAGGCAGCAAACATCTTTTATGTATAAACTACTTCTGTTCATGTGTTTGTCACTCAACTTGCAACTTGTCTTGACCGCCGATGCTACTTCTTTCAGTATTTTGATATTCAATTAATTGAAGTCATAATCCTAATCGAAATTGCTTCAGGAATGTTGATATTGAGGTTTGAGCATTGAGAAACTATATATTTAAATAGATGACGTAGTCTTGTTATGAGTTAAAAACGCAGTTTACGATATTTGGATACTAAATCAGTTAAAATCAAGACTCAAGTGCATCTATTAAGCTTATGCCCAGATTTTAGTATGGTGGAACCAATTATTTATTACTGACAGATAAACCAATGCCTATGAAATAGTAACAGTAGCCTCATTTTCTAGATTTGTATAATCCAAATTTTGACTTTACCATTGGGTTGCAGGATTATTTTTAAGAGTTACCAGGTATTAGATACAACGGGCTGTTGTCCGCAACTCCACGACTAAAGCGCGTATTTTGCGTAAGAGTTACTTACCCTGAAACAAAACACCGGTCTATTTCAATCAGTAAAAGTTTGATCTTCGCTTTTGCTGGAGGAAGCCCAGAGCAGGAAAGATTATTTGATGATTTACCATTAATAATAGAAAAGGCTTGCGTTTTAGCTCTACCATAGCAGGTTTCAGACCGAATCAAAATAAACAGACCACTAAAACATCACAATTTTGGTAGTTAGAAAACAATAGGTTAATTAAACGTACAGTAACACCATTATAAAGGTAACTCTAGTTACAACCGTTACAATTGGGTTCACATAACTGCCAGTTGAACGTGACTGCAATGCGAGCCACATCTCACGTCCCATCTCAGGATATGTCCCATGATCTGGCCCGTTTAACTAACGAGATGATTTCAACGAAATGGTATTGGATGCATTGTTATGAATTATAATATAAAATGATACAAGCTTATCTGTTGGAAGATAGAAGGCTTCAATAATAAATAATCATTTTATTTTGAAGCAACGGAGAGTCATAGATGTAAGGGACAGCCCTCCACAAACTTTAAGGGCTTGCTCAGTAGACAAAACTGAACAACCTTCGACAAATTTTTTTTTTTCGTTGCCTGAAAAAATTTTGTCGAAGGTTACAGAACATCGGTTTAAAGAAATTTATTTCTCATAAGAACATACAGTCCGCTTATAATGAGATACAAAGTAATAAGTATGATTATACAATACAAATTCCTCCAGAGTATTAGAAGTTATAATGTAGTTACATGGTTCTTAAGTTTGTTTTTAAAAGTATTCATGTTATCGCATTCCTTGATATCGTCCGGTAATCCATTGAACAGATGAACTCCTTCAAATAATATGGTCTTTCTACCGCAATTAGTGCGGACGCTGATGACTTCAAGTTTGTTTTTATATCTATTTCTCAGGTTATGTGACATTGTCTTTTCCTCAACATACATCATAAACCTCATTAAACTTACACTTTCACTGTGTAACTGTCTTCAAAAACATCGATATACGACAAAAATCCTCTCTCAAGAAGTTTGGTGGGTGGAACTCACTTGATTGCTGGCTCGCTGGCTTTGAGCCGCAGTAGCTTTAGTTAGTTAATATAACTAGTTGGTTCATGTTTGTATGCTCCTTGAGATTAATCGATGAATTTATGACATTTATTTAATACGAGAATTTCATTAAATAGTGGGACTTAACTCAGTATTGGTTTAGTGGTGGGACTCAACTCAACAGCTCAGCTCAATCAGCTAAGTAGTAGGATTCAAGTCAGTATCAGTTGAATAATGGGACTCAACTCAGGATTAGTTGAATAGTGGGGTTCAAATCAGGATTCATTGAGTAATAGGACTCAATTGAGGATTAGTAGAACAGTGAGACTCAATTCAAGATTAATTTGACTATGAGGCTCAACTTACGATTAGTAACTCAATGGCTAATTTAAAGTGTAACTCTACTATAATGCTGAAGTTTGACAAGTTCTCACGTGTTAGTAGAGTTTAAGATTATCAAAAGATTGAATATTCCAATAATTATGGTCAGTGTGATTTGACCAAATCTGAAGATGCAGTTGTATCATTGCAGGGTGTCTTTGTGTGAGTTTATATATTTAAGAACACACCCACGTTACAGGAGAAACTCCTAAAAGTTTATAACTTAAAACGTTACCCACGTTAAACCATAGCACGTCAATACTACAAACATCCGTCTTCAAAAGTTCTGAGAGAAAATCCTCAAGAAAAAAATCGAACGACCCTAAAAGACCGTAAAAAACGCCTGTAAAAGTCCAATTATAAGGCACATAAACTGGAGGGTACATTAACAATACATTCCGAGGTATAACAGTAAGTTTATGAACTAACAAGTCCCGTATAACTGCGTGGGGACGTGCGCCCACTACTAATGCTAGGTAGTGTACCAATCTATGAGGTAGTACGTTTATGGGGAGTTATTTTAATTGTTGCTTATGACGTCGTCCAATCGTTTTTTTAGGTGGTCCGTTTTTGGGTATTTATGGGTATGGTTTGGGGGATTGAGAGTGGTAGAACGAAATTGGTGGCCATTACTGAAAAATGAGTGAAACGTTAAAGACTTTAAGTATTTCAGTAGAAATGGATGGATGGCATTTTTTGAGGTTTTCTCAATAAGAAATGTTAAATTCAAACTGTGCATATTTTTGTGAAATTAAATCATTTTGAGTTGGAAAGTGCTATTTCATTTTGTGATTTAAAAATCTATTTTAATTTAGCATTGTAAGTGTTTTTGTACTTATTTTAGAAGCTGTGTTACTTTATTGTTTGTTATGAAGTAAAAGTAGCGTGAAAAGTGTCTAATGCAGGAAAAATACTTTAATATTTTTATCACTCCCGCCACCAAAATACGAAAATTGCTTCAGTACCCATTAAACAATTTCTTCAAACACGTAAACACTCAGAAAAAATAATATCAACAAAATCATTAATATCAGACACAGAGAGTGGTAATAAGGAAGGAGTCGCAAAAAATTGAGGATAAAATTTCACATCTTGGAACGTCTACAAGCCTATCTTGAACTTTTTCGAGCCCCGAGCGGTCCGGCGAGGCAATTTAAGCAAGATTAAATCCCGAATCCTTCCGACCGTGGCCGAATGAGCACGAGCGCACCCAACCGATCTGCTTCTGTCTTTAAATTCCACCACTTACCTTTATTCATAACGTGATATTGGTTCGGCTCGGAATTCGGTATCTGTTCGGGAATAATTTGAATTTGGAATAAGAATTTTTGAAATTGGAATCGGGGGAGGTTTTCAGTTTGGATTTGATTGCGTGTTTCGATTTTCTGTCTATAAGGAGTAGCGACTTGTTTGAATGGAAAAGTGCATGGGAATAAATTTGTAACTCAATTTGCAATTCAATCTCGGATAGCATATGATATCAGTGCACACATACCGAAGCCAAGAATATAAGGGAGATGCTGTGGAGATTATAAAGAAAAGATTTAGTCGCAGAATTCAAATTCAGAATTAATTAACCGACTTCAAAAAAGGAGGAGGCTCTATTTTAAATTCCTTATTGTCTAGAGGCAGCATTGAGGCGTTTTAGTAACAATTCCAATTCTGTTAAATGGAGCTATTCTATGCAATTTTATTATATTACCTTTAGAAAAACTTACGGCTAATTGTTGCCGTAAACCCTTAAGATAGGATTTTTTTTTTATTGTGGGGAAAATCATCCAATGACAACCCCCGCTCTTGGGCGGAGCGGGAGATAGTATCAGACACCTACTGACTAAAAGCTCACCCCGTTCCTTCATGCCTTTCGTACCGGGACCGAGTTCTCTTTCGGATTACCCTGGACCCTTAAGATAGTTAAAAAATTACCATTTTCAAGTTTTGACGATACTATTATCCTTTTTTCAGACTGAAATTCCGATAGTATTAGACCGACTAATATTGTAAACGCGAAAGTTTCTAATGTATGGATATTTGTTACTCTTTCAAGCAAAAACTGCTGAATGGATTTCGATGAAACTTAGTGCACGGGTAGGTCATGACTTGTAATAGCACATACAATAATTTTCATTTCGAGAGTAAATAGCTGGTAGCAGCTAATACTTCCTAGAAAAGTGTCAATTTGTTTTATTTAATACTGTAAGTAAAATATAAAGTGTTGTGTGACCACAGTGTTGTCTATTTTAACCTAAATCAAAGATTGCATCGCTGCTTACCATCAGGTGGGATCGCAGTCAAGCACAGGTTTATAACAAATAAAAAAAAATGTTGACTAACAGAGAATGCCTCGTCGCATTAATTCCACCTATGTACCACTAATGTACATGAAGTTTAAATAAATACAGTCTCTGTTGCAAAACAAATTGGACTGTATGGGATAATACATCACCCGAAATCTCTCCTTACCCACATCCTTAATCTTGACCAAAACTTCAAATTGTCCCATCAAAACTTCCTAAACCCGGAATGGTCCCTTTTCTCAACATTCAAATGACCAGTAATACCCAAGTTTGTGACTATATCATCCTTCACTATATCCTGAGGATAGGGATGGCGGGCCAAACGCGGGCCAGTTGCGAAAAATAGTAGGAATGATTACTAGATAAGTAATAATTAAAAATGATAATTACATTTAAAAAGTAAACTCGGACACACACAAACAAGTACACTCGTAACATGGATGGATTGTGTGAGAAATGATGTGAAAGTAAAGGGAGTTAGTGATAGCGTGTCGAGTGACAGGACAGAATGGAAGAAAAAAACGTGTTGTGCCGACCCCAAATAAAACGGCACAAGGACATTAAGATTATGGAAGATATTTAAATAGTTACGTCATTTTGATTAATTATATTTAAAAAAATAACGGTTAAGTATCTTTTGATACAACAAATCAATAAAAAATCTCAAAAATGCATCAAAGTGTACCAGTAGTGACGGATAAATTTTTTACTTAGCCGTGACATCGTACGCCAACGTTGAATGTATCCAACAAAACTAGCGTTTATTCTGTTACAGTCGTATATCCACGACCAAATAATTCATCTCGTCAGCTCTTGTTATGGGGATTGAAGAGTTAAACGAGATGGAGTACTCAGTTGCAAATACGACGCTGGCGAAACTTCTTCTTTTTTTCGTGTCGATGCTTTCAAATTACACTTCTTTAGACCAATATTTGGCAACCTGTACAGCTCTATTGTTGGCCTCGTATAGATCTTGAAAACAGCAGGTCGTTACGCAGGATGGGCAGCATAGCAGGTGGCGCATGTCTTGGGGGGAGGCTCCACACTGGCACTGTGTTAGTGATGGGTCGAGGAAACCCCATTTGGCCAGATTGTTTTTATAGCGGCCAACCTGGGTTCGCAGTCGGTTTAGAGATTCCCAAATTGCTCGGTAGTTCGTGTCCAGGGGGAAGATGTTCCGATGGGGTCATAAAAAGTGGAGGAGTCTCACCACGATGTCTCAAACTCATACCCTGGCGAATAGGACACAGAAAGACTCGTTGGGCCAATCCGACGCAAGTGGTTAAGGGGTCAACGATCATTTTTCATTTTTTTTTTGTTATGTAGTTTCCTGGTGAATGTCGCCAAGTGTATATATGTTTTTTTCTTTTTACTGTATCGTTTTCATTTTTTGCTTTACGTTACAGACCAAATAGATTTATTTTAGTCGGGCATACCAATTACAATAACAAAAAGTTTTTATTTTTTTATAGTATGGCTATAAAAAAACTAAAAACTTTTTATTATTGTAATTGGTATGCTAAAAGTTGTTTTGAGATTGAGGATCGAGTCTTTAAAATGAACTTTTAACTTTGTAATTTTTTTTGGTATATTTAATAATTAAGAACTTGTTTTTTCATATGTCTTATTTTAACCGAAGAATCAACATAGCTGCTGACATATTGTCCATTTTTGTATGCTGTACTTTTTTTTGTAGTTGTGCTTCGGCAAAAGTTATTTAACTGTTGAAATATTATTTAATAGTATGACTAAAATATTTTTTTTTAATTCTATAATAGCGCGATCGCTAATAAAGGCTCGCCATCCCTATCCTAGGACATTTATAATCCGCCGCAGTTTGGGCAGGGCTTTATTAAGGCTCTCGTGGTATGTAGAGCGTGTACAAAGGGAGCTTTGAGTGGCAACTCTACAATGTGGAGGTAGGTTCTACTTAGAGTGAAGGCTTTGTAAGAATGTGTGTTGGTATGTAGTCAGGTTTTAAAGTTTTTTTTTTTTTTGATTTTACACAAAGAATTGCTAAACTTAAGTGGCAATAGGCAGGGCATATTGCTCGCAGAACTGATGACCGTTGGGGTCGAAAGGTTCTGGAGTGGCGACCGCGTACTGGAAGACGCAGTGTTAGAAGGCCTCCTACAAGGTGGACCGATGACCTGGTGAAGGTAGCGGGAAACTGATGGATGCGGGACGCACAGAAACGTTCGATGTGGCGACGCTTGGGGGAGGCCTATGGCCAACAGTGGACGTGTATCGGCTGAAATGATGATAATTATGATTATGATGAAGATTATACAGTTGTAAAAGTAGATTCATATAAATTATAGTGGATTTATCTATAATCTATATTGGAATCCAGTAAAATACCGTAAAGAGGAATTACTTTGACCCTGAAGTTAACTTTGACCCAAACTCATTAACCCATAGAAATACAGTAAACACAGCTTCTCATGTTCCTATCGGTTAATAAATTTGTGCTAAAGTTATACCCTAAGGCTAAAAATACCCCACTTTACTGGGCACTTCTACATATTTTAAATTACGACATCTGATTGTCGATTTGGTAATTGTTTAATCTGATTTTGGCAACAATATCCAGTAAATTGTAACTTTCCAAAAGTTAAAATATCTGACAGTCACACTGGTAAATAAACGTTTCCGTTTTGTGACGTGCAAGTGACATTACATTCAAACGTAACGTGAAAATAAATTACCCGACTGTACATTTAAAAACCGCAAAAAAAAAACCACCTGTACAAAAATTACCGTTTACGAAGCCAGTTACTCAAGCTCCCGATGTTATCTTCGTCCGCAATAAATACCTTTTTGTATAAAATTATAATTTTATTTGAACGCAGGTTTGTAATTGGCGGACTCCGTAAACGCTCCCTTTTTTATCTGTGGCTTTGAATATTATCTGTGCACGTTAAAACTGTGACAGGATGCTACTGTCATAATGGTTTATTTTTTATTATTTAGCGACGATGTTTAGAGAAATGTTTTTATAATTTAAGGTTTTTAGAAAATTGCTTTATTGTAAGAAAGAGAGAGATGATGATGGCCAAGGTACAGTCTTTTATTTGATTATTCTGATATATCTATAGTTTTATTAAGGTACTTCTATTTATACATCTTAACTAACAAAATTGATAGATAGATAAATATAAAAAAAAGATTTAAAAAAAATATATAAAAAATAGAAATAAAATAAATGTTATAATAGATTAATAATTACAGCTATATGTAAAAATTAAAATAGTAATCATCATTATCATCAGCCTTTTTAACGGGTGACCTACAACTCGTAAGTCGGAGCCATTACCTCACGATCACGACCGCTCTCTAATAATAATAATAACAAACGGTGTTTTATTTTCTTTTTTAAAAGCAATCTTGGCATTCAGAATCTAACGTTTCTAAAATTTCTATAGTTTTTTTTTTAATAGCCGTTACTGTGCCACTGCTGGGCAAAGGCCTCCCCCAAGTCCTTCCAGACATTCTTCTCTCGCGCCGTCTCTAACCAGAAAAAGTTTACTCAGAGATAATATCTAAGAGGCGATGAATTTTAATCGTATTGTATAAACCCATACTTATTTATGTTTGTTTGATTGAAATTAAGGACAAAACCAGTTTAATGTAAAAGTCATCGACCTCTCCTAACTAAACAGACTAAAACCCAATTAAAATCTATTGTTTCTTTGTTTCAGGTAAGAACGGCCTTTGACCCCACCCTTTCGACTAAGAATCGATTTACCTAGAATTTACCTTATCAAGGAACCGGTATGATAAGATGATAAGAAGTCAGAAGAGATGGAGATGAAAATCAGGTTTTTTGGATTTAGAATTCCTACGCTTTACCGTTGCCAAGTATTTGGGCAAAGCGTTTGGATTCTAAAACTGAATTACTAGACAGTCATCTGAAGATGCTATGAGCTACGAGCGTGCTACGAGGTGCTACGAAGTGCTACGAACTGCTACGAAAAATGGATGCTGGTGAGATTTAGATTTTATAAGTTTTTGTAATTTTATAAAGTTGTTTTCTAAAGCTTTAAAAAATTACCTACCTTATTTTACTAGAAAACGTTCATAGAATCGCAATTACTAGTTTGGTAGGCAACCAACCAGCAAAATATATCGAAAAAAGTTGGCTATTAGTGTAGAGAGGGATCTTCAAAATATCGAGTAAATGATCAGTACACGCTCTCTAAATGCGATTTGGGCGCACTTCTCTCATCTTTAAGTGATGTAAACATCGTAAAATTATCACCTAAAGAGCCAAATAGTCGAAAGAATGTTGAGTAACTGCAACTCTAATTTTACTAGTACTAAGGTCGAGTTAATTTTACTGAAAACTTATAAATAATTTTCCCATAAACAAACCAAAATTCTCATGTAATCAAACAGTTTATCATGATCTGATACTCTAAGTATTTTCAGTTTTCTTTCAAAATAAATCCCTGATAACTTACCGAGACCGCAGCGAAGACGCATAATGAAATCCTTTCCACTCCACTCAACAAAAAGGAATTTACATACAGAACCAAATCACTAAATAAACAGTAAATCTTTTGAACGCAGCTCATAAAACCCTGTATCGTTCTAACGATACTTTAACTCGCTTGCAGGCGAAGACGACGAAATAGTGAGTTCTACGAGAGAATAATCTAATGTACGGATTATAAGATATAGCTAGAAATAGCAAGGTGAATGGCCTTTACTTTAGAAATATCGGATTTACTGTTTGTAGAATAATATTTGATTATATTCTGGGTGTTGGGTACACAACCTCTTCTCATTTCACAATGCTTCTATATGACATCTGTTATATCATTCTTTTGAAAAATAAAATGACGATACGCAAATTAGTTATTTATTAATTTCACAATAAATACACATAACTGGGCATAATAATAAATCTGTTGGTTTGTTAGTATGTGTATACAACATTAGTTTTAGTATTGAATGATGAAGCACACGACTAATTTTTTTATGTAAAGAATCTATGTAAAAAAGCTTGTTATTACCTGGTTGTCCGCACAAATACATGGTCACCGAGCCATTCAGCTATTTGTCCCCGTACGCAGCTTTGCGCTGGTTCTTAATGCCCACTATGACCTTCCGTGACCTGTGTTGTACTTTGTGTCAGTGGTGTCCAACTTGTGACTTTTTTTTTAAATATTTTGAAAAAAATATAACGTGAAGTAAAAATGATTGGAATCCATTCAGTTACTGATTCTGAACAAACTATATTCAGGTTTCAAATATAAAATAACGTTGTATATGCTTGTTACTTCTTCAAGCTGTAACTTCTGAAGAAATTTGTCACACAGGTGAACCATGTCCAAGAATAACACTTAAAATACTTCTCATGCCAGGATTATTTTCGTTTGGGATAATTTTCTACTATCAGGCAAAGGCGTTGACAGCAGTTATTTGTAAATACGTGATGTAATGCAAAATACAATAAATAAATATGAAACATCAAAATTTAAATAACATTTTAAAATTTTGCTGTGCCCAAAACATTTTTTATTTTTTTAATAATCATTTACTCCTCTTTTTTTGACGTCTATCTTAAAACGCTGTCGGTGGAACGAGAGGAAATATTAGACTTTTTCTGACTAAAAATTATCTATGTTCCTTCAGTTCCACTTTATGTGCCAAGCCCACGTTAACTGTTTCGAAAAATCTCGGAGCCTTAACAAGCATCAGCTCTGGGTCTCTTTCATTTTACTGACATCGCTTTGTGGCCCAACCGGGTCGAAGCCTACTGGGGCCAGGGTTATCCGAAAGAGCGCTCGAGCCCCGGTATAAAGACTAGAAGGAACAGGGTGGGTCGTTTAGTCAGTAAGGGTCTGACACTATCTCTTGCTCCGCCCAAGAGCGGGGGTTGTCATTGGATGATTTTTCCCACTAAAAAAAAAGGTGTGCGTGGAACAAAATGCGCCGTCGTCTCGGCTTGGTTCTCACCGGACGTCCGGATGGTGAGTTACATCCTGATATTTAGTTTATGGGTTGCAATAAAGATTTGAGATTTGGATGGTAGTAATAGGAAATGGCTAAATGTTATTGCTCTGTCAAAGAGACAGTACAAAGTGCTAAATTATTTTGTTGGCATGATTAATTAACGAAAAAAAATCGCCATTGATGCTGAATAATAATAATAGTAATATATTCCACATCTACCACACGTCGCCGTAGGACGTAATCTCTGAAAGTACTGGTCCGATTGCTAAATTTTTTTTTTACTGACATTTCTGTCGGTAAAAAAATTTTGCTGCTTTATTCCTGAGTGACATAGGCTAAATTTTATGTACACGGGCGAAGCCGCGGGCAAAAGTTAGTTATAGATAAATTACACCCACATTGGAGCTCACTTGCCTTGAAGTAAACTGAATAGGTTTCTACCTGGCGGACTTTAAGTCTCTTGATTTAAGACGTCTACGTTGCAGCTTTTCAGGTTCCAGTACAGGTAAGAAATGGAATGCCCATTCTTTACCCGTACGCAAAATTAAAGTGTTCCCAAAACTGCCATATTACTATGCGTTTGAGTCATAAATTCTAGCCATTGATATTGTTAAAACGGTTAAGGAAAACATCGTGAAAAAACCGGCATGTCCTAGAACAAAAAAATAGAAGACATGTGACATCGACCAACCTACACTGGGCCCGCGTGATGTATTAGGGCCCATTCCCTCTCCTAGAGTGGAAGCTTGAGTCCCAACAATGGGAACATTTTTATGGCCGACTATGCTATCAAATGATATGGCTAACTCGTTACATTGTCAATTACCATCATCAAGACTTGGCCAGTTAGAAGACATCATAACGCACCCAAAGCGGTTTACTGCTGAAGAAACTTAATCTTCTTACTGCAAGCGCAATCCTCGGTCAAGGCCCCCCTAAATAATAGTTCTAACTTGGCTTGGGGATTCCGAAATGGGCAATAAAACAGTGAGACTCCAACGAATAATCGACTAGGTTTCAACTTAATGCATTTAAATTTCTCTGAGAGGCTTCGCTCGAACATTTTCGATAAAAAACTCTTTGGTTATAAAACGGCGCTGTTCATTTCTCTGTAGTGTTTTCGAGTGTTTTAAATGAGTTCTATTCTGTTCTGTTATTGCCTCTCTGGTAATGGGCACATGGGTTTTTATGGCCGTTCAAATAGGCTGTGGTTTTGTATGTGACCTTTGTTAGTACCTAATGTTCTGGAATTGTATTGAGAGAGATCTCGGAGATTAGTTGTAAATGGATTTTATGCTGTGCTATACGCACTGAAGGAAAGCAAGGGGTTTATTCTTGAAATTGTATTCAATTTCCAGAGGAATTCAATTCCTCAAGGAATTGTTTGTTTATCAAATCTATTGCTGCCCTTTGAACGTTCTGACTTGCTTCAATATTCTAGTGGATGTTGTAAATTACTTTCTGTATGCCCAAAACAGTATGTAAGTATGTATTTACTATTGAATTTATCTCTCTTTTGTTAGTCTATTTATTAAGTTGCACCAGCCATGTTATGTTTCTGCACTATCCTAAGGTCGACTGGTAGAAAATGCCTACGGCATTAAGTCCGCCTATGTACAGTGTTATGTAGCTATATTAATAAGTAATTCAGACTATAACACAATTCATTTAACTACAAAAAAGGCGAAAAAAATCAACAACAGAAACTAGCAACTCCATAACTCAATTACAATCGTCGCTGTGCACTTAATTCATGAATACAAAAGAAATGTCGAAAACTTCCACAAGGTTCTACAAAGTACTCTTAATGAGTACTTTATAGAACCTTGTGAAAGTCACAAAATGGTGCCTCTACAGCATAATAATTCATTTAATTCCAGCTTGGAACACTGCCTCTTATCTCAGACGAAGGGATAGGATTTTGAAAGACTGTAGCCGCTTTAAAATTTTATGGTTTTAGTTGTTGCTGTACTTTTGAATTTTGATGGATCGCTGTTTATCAAAATTCATGAGGTATTCTCTTTGGTGAGGGGAGATAGTATTGTTTGTGGTTTCAAGAAAGTCTAAGAGTGGTTGTAATTTTAATCGTGTACGTACAAAATTGGCTTATTTAATCTTTTTGGTTAAATTAGTCCTAAAAGCCATACACGCTGGAGTATATCTGACAAGTTTGCCTGTATTGATGAGTTTTACAGGTAAACCGGAGCATGTGTGTTGAACACCTGTGCAGGTTTCCATACAAGCTTAGCTGACAAGTATAACTGTACAGGCAAACCGATCAGGTATATCCTAACGTGTACCTTTAAGACTATAAACAAGTTGGGTCTGAATCAGAAAAAAAAACATGTGATTAAATACTGAATAACAGGTTCCTAATTCAAAACTTAATGGAGAATTTCAATTAACCCTTTAAATGCGTGCTTCGGTTTAGTCCGACGTGTATTTTCGCGTGTTATTTGTCAGGGCTGTGAGTTCGCGGCTGGACCCCTTCTCCATTAACTCATCAATCCCATAGGTAACAGAAGCTGACGAGATGGAGTATTTGGTCGTGGATTTGCAACCCTGGCGGAATAAACGCGAGAGTATTGGTTGGACCTCTACGGTCCGGACCAAGCGTTTCGCCTCGTCGTTTATACCGCGTACATCGAGGGACTGGAACAATTTGCCTGCTACGGTCTTCTCGTCTGATTATAATTTAGGTGTCTTTAAGGCAAGAATGAATAGGCTCTTAATAAGCTAGTGCGCCTCACCATCAACGATTGCATCACTGCTTACCATCAGGTGGGATCGCAGCCAAGCACTAGTTTACATCAATTAAATATATGTATATATATATATATATATCCGAGGACGGCGGTTAAAAATTTAAGAATCCATGAATCAATTTAAACTAAGTCTATGGTTAGCGAGTTTAATAATTCAGGATAAATTTGTCTACATGGGCATATAAAACTGTCTACAGTTTTATTTATAAACTAGCTTTTGCTCCGCGGATTCGCTTGCATACAAAAAATATAGCCTATGTCACTCAAGAATAATTTTAAAGCAGCTTTTATAGGTGAAAAAATTTTCACAATCAGACTTTCAGAGATTACCTCGTGAAAACAAACACAAAAAAAAAACTTTACCTCTTTATAATATTAATACAGAAGTGTAGATAAAATCAATATGACTAAAAACAAAATTAATATTTTCTTTTTGTCTATATCTTTCCAGCACCATCTGACAATCACACAGAAACCTAGAACCATCTAAATACGATTGTCTATTCATAGAAATTGAACAAAACAATTGCATTGCGATGTTCCAGCCACGGTCGGGATGGTTATAATCCTGCCTGATTGAGGGATCACGGAGCTTATGCGGATAAAATCGGATAATGGCAGATAACGGATATCATTTTGAAAATGTTTCTCTAGTTATTTTTATTTTTATTGGTGTAGTGGAGTTGTTGTTCTCGATACATATTTATTTTTTTAAGAATGGAAAGTCCATTCTTAAAAAAATAAATTTAAACTTTTACTATCTATAATATATAGTCTGAATAAAAGTGAAACATTTCGTTAGGTCGCAGGACGTATTTTAACTGTTATAATCTCCTCAGGCTCAGATCATCCAAAGCTTTAAATTTTTGAGATTGATGACTTGACATTTGGTTAGCTCATAAATTCAATCCGAATGTTGCAAACGTTTGACTTCGATTAGTTTTTTTTTATCAGGACATCTTTAATTATTTTTTATTTATTTTTTACGATATTTTCTTTAAATATTTAGAGTGTTGTGTGATGAACTAAATTACTCGATATAATACGCCTGCTTGGGTTTAATCCTACGACCTAACAACTCAAGTCAAGGCCATTATCACTGAGCCATCACTGCTCCTAAACATACGCTTAATGTGAAGTTATTTTCTACAAATAAAAACATAATATAATAATAATCAATATTGAGTTACCGCAGCAGGGAAATGCGCCCCTCTCTAGACAAAGGAATGGACCGTAATCCACCACGAGATCCAATAAAAGCATAGATCAATAAGACATTTTTATAAACCACTTCAATCAAATTCATTATCTTCTATCAACTGTCTTGAAAGTCACAAAAAACCATACATTAAGCCATAGACCCTCAGTTCCGCCATCATCTGAGAAATTGCATTTTAATCTTAATCATTTATCAATTTATTACACAGAAATGATGTTATAGCTTATAAAATGGCGGATAGCGACTCATCTATCTCGCGACCGTAAAATGTAAAAAGAGATATTAGGAGAGTCAGTAAAGTTTATTTGATGTTACTTGGAGGGGAGGGGGAGGGTCGCAGTCAGAGTTTTTACGTTTATCCATAATAAATTTTTGGTGTTTTATTTTATACCTTACCTATTAAAATCCAACATGATAAAGTAAATCAGTGAATAAATAAAATTAGAAATTTTATTTACAAGAAATACTTTTTTAACATGCAATACGTTTTATTCATGTAAATTTTCATGCAATTGAATGATTAAAATTAAGTTATTAATGTTCTGAAGTCGAAAAAAATGTAAGGTACTCTTATGTAAGGAGCCTGGATCTCACGTCACATGGAATCCTAGTGTGAGTTCTAGAAAACAAAATTATATAATTTATATATTTTATTATATTTCACATTTTCGTAAAGCTTGCAGTGTAATAACAATAATAAATAGCTAAATTGCTAATTATAATGTTATTTTTTAAATTATTATTATCTTAGTACGCATACCGCATTTTTTCATTAGAGTAATGGTGTGTTAGAGTAATGGTGATAATAAGTTACACAAAAAAAGATACTTTAATTTGCCTAGGTTTGAACTCACGACGTACAACTTGTAAATCGGAGCTATTACCACAGGGCGACCACTGCTTTAGTTTTAGATAATATGCCTTGAGTTTTACTTTTTTTGACTTTATGTGAAATTGTACAGTACTGTAATGAGCAACTGCTTCTTATCTCAAACAAATAAATTAAAAACATAACCATAAATCCAAGAACTTGACCAATTTCTGATACCGTAGCTGCTGCTCCCGTATTCTTCAGGGCTTCAACCGTATGAAACTGAAAAAATATTTTAAGAGAAAATTCTCTTAGTGTAAAAAGTGATCCAAGATATGGTCTACTCTTATGTCAAATTTTATCCAAATCCGCTCAGCCATTCAAGCGTGAAGAACTAACAAACATAGATACATATAAACTTTCACCTCTATAATATCAGTGTGATTAGTTAAACGGCTTAAAAACATTAACCGCTCCTCCGTAAAGGGTTAAGGAGGGCTTAGGCACGCCTTCCCTCACTGTCAGATTCATTGTAATGCTCTTAGTTAGAATTTAGACACGAGTGGTACGTTTTAGTGTCATAAAGTACTATTGCGGCGTTGTTCGGGTGCGTAGGGTTGATTGGGTGTCAATTGATGGGTGTTTTGGGTTCGATGGTACTTGTGTGATGGGACCTGATCTTATGGGTGCTGAGAAGATGGCTTTACAATTTCTGTTAATTAAAGTTCTGTTACCAGAATTATGATTTGACTTTCACCTCTGTACCACAATGCTGCGTCTTCAGGTACGAAACTTTCGACCATCTGTTCTACAAGTAATATGCCCTGCACACTGCTACTTAAGCGAGTTTTCAGGCTATGTTGGTAAGCTTGATTGAGTTGGTGTTGTTATAGTATTAAAAAAATCGATTTCATTATTTCCATTGAGACGGTGTGGGAGAAGAAAGTTTGGAAGGATATGGGGGAGAACTTTACCTCAATTTAACAGTAAGGGCTAGAAAAAAAAACTATACAGTCTTATTGCTACTGCAAAAGCACGAAACAACATATAACTGAGAAACTACGACGATAAAAGTGGTACCACGCCACACAAAATTAAGAAACTACAAAAGAATTGAAAGTTAAGAACAGTGTACACTAGCGATTTAAGGCTATTACACAAAAGTAACAGGGCTAAGTTGGCACAGTCGTTTAGTTGCAGGCTTTAGGTGCATATTAACTGGTGTTTACGACCGTGTTATACGATATTTTAATGTTTTTACGAGTTTTGAGTCCGGTGGTGTGTACTGCCTTAATGACTTTTACGGGTTTGTCAACTACTTTTGTTAAATTTAGATTTTTGTTACTGTTCTATTTGGCAATGGAATAGAAAGTGAAATGGAGCGATGGTTAGTGATATAGTTTTTATTGCGTTTTTTTAATGCACATATATCGATTTTTTTGAGGTGGGAAATCTTCTTCTCAAATACTTCTTTTCTTGCTTTTGTTGGAATGAGAGGGCGAAACAAACTTTTATTGACTAAAGTCCATCTGAAAAAACTTTCTGCAAAGTATTAAAAATCATAAAAACCGGCCAAGAGCGTGTCGGGCCACGCTCAGTGTAGGGTTCCGAAATTTCCCGTCTGTCACAATAAGTGTACCCACTTATGAATTTTAAAAAAATGCTTGCATATACGATTATACTACAAACTTAGTCCTGAAATTATTTTGTAGAACCCTTTTGTCTTTTTTATACAAAAACTGTTCTTTCCATTAAGTTCAAAATAATTTTCCTAGAAAGTCCTTATAAAGTTCTACTTTTCAGATTTTATTCATAATTTCTAAACTTATGGTTCAAAAGTTAGAGGGGGGGACACATTGTTTTTTACTTTTGGTGCGATTAGACAGACAAGGCGAAACTATAAGGGTTCCTAGTTGACTATGGAACCCTAAAAAAGATTAATTTAATCGCAAATATCGTTCTGAAGTTATAACATAACCACTAAGGTTTCATTTTTTATATATCTTAACTAGCTGACCTAGCAAACTTCGTACTGCCTAATAGTCCTTTTAGCTAAGCTGTCGAAATATCTACAGGCCGACACACATCCATCCCATCTAACCACAGGCCATCACACACACATGTCATCATCTACAGGCATTACTAGAACCAGCATAATTAATTTCAAAATGACATCTAATTAGAGATGGCATTGTATGAAGAAGAAAGAAAGAAGAAAGAAAGAAAGAAAAAGTGTTTATTCGCGTCAAACATGACGCATACCATAACAAAATAAATAAATAACAATATCGACTAAAAGTAGCACGTAAGATATGCGTCACATCCGCGCAAAACGGCCAGCGCTCAGCAAAATGCTGGGGCTCATGAAAAATTGTATTCGAATTTTATTTAAATAGATTATTATTGTGACTAAATATCTTCCGACTTAGTAAAATAAACAAGAGACTGTGACAATGCTTTTCATCACACACAAAATCCTAAAACCTCTAAAGGACTAGACCCGTAATAAAACATTGTGCATGTCACCAAAAACATTTTTTTTTTGAAGCACAGATATGCATACATTCAGCCATCAATCTTGGCTGGCTCTACGCCAAAATTCTTCGCTGGTATGTTAATGATCCTCATGTTAGATATAGATCACGATGTATTTTTTAAGTTATTTTTCTGAGAACACATTCGCATAGGGGTAGGTTATATAGGTATGGTAATTTGTTGTTACAAACAATATGTGAAGATGAATAATTTATGAGTGTTTTTTTTTCTGTGCGGCATGCGTAAAACTTTATTGCATAATGATTTTATTTTAATAACAGAATTGTTGGGATTTGCTATAATGTGCTTTTGCTTGGTAATTTGGGATGTGGGAATACTCCATAGACCGCCATTATTACCATCTCCAATCTATACAGCTTTCTGGCTATACTTTATAATAGTAATAATGATTTATTTCAGGAAATTATTCCCATATAAATTAAAAATTCCATACAAATATAAATTACGTACAAAAAGACAAGGGAGTATGAGATTCTTACCTCGAAACCCAGTGATGACCATCAGCACATTGAAGAGAGCCCCGTGACCTCTTAAAGCACCTTGAAACTGTCTTTGTACAAGGCTTGTAAGGACATATCTCTGAGAAGACTATATAGTTTCCCCTGGGCCTAACTGTGCACCCAGCAGTAGGAGCATTATAAGGCTGATAGTGCTACTTTATGTTCTATTAAAGGGTATCCAGGTCTTACTAATGGGTGAAACCCAAGATAGATAGATATACTCTTTATTGTTAGTACACCATAAATATAATTACAGTAGGAGCTCAAAATTAATAGGGTGTCACAATGAGCGGTTATCGCTGATAGCGATTTTTTACAGACAATTTTTTTCACAGATTGTAGAGGTTAATAAGCAATAGCTACTTGTATGCTGCTGCACCTAATTAGGCTCGTTACAACCCTAAGATGGAAAAGTGCTCAGGCGCATCCTCTCCTTGCGTCATATTCCCCAATGCTGAGGGTCGTGACCGCCCTGCTTCATCACTTTCATTTGTAAGATATTCTTCTTTTCTATGAAAATGAAAATTTCGGTTTTACGACTCCATTTTCAACCGTATATGAACGTTACTTTTGCATACACAGACAAATAAATCCATTGCAAATGATTAAAAATGGCCGACACAAAATCTTATGACACGAGATTTTATTCTCAGTTTCTGAACACATTTTAACACAATTTAGTGTAGTCAGCTGATTGGTGGGAGCTGGCGATCTGCCAGCCCTTTTTGTCGTAGTGGATTGAAAGTTTTCACTATCCACCCAGCTACCGATCGTATCAGCTTGCTCTTTTTAGACATAGGAGGTGTGAATGCTTGAAATATTATTGCTTTTATTCTTTTTGAACTTATTAGGAAATTGAAGCATTATTGGCTAGGTTGTTTTGGTCTTTCTAGTGCAATAACGTTTGGATTTGTTTTCAGTTGTATGTCAGGATCGTAGCAGGAGGCATTACTGTCTATACTAATAGATCCAACTAAGTATCACAACTAATGTTTTTTTTTTTATAAAATTTTGTTAAAAGTAATTAAAAATGTAATAGAATATGTGTAAGAAATGAATAAAGAGATATAAATAAAATTAATTAAATAATAGGAAAACTAATTATATATAAATTCTCTTAAGTAAGACAAACTGAGGGAAATTGACAGTGGTTAAGGTGCTTTACCAATCATGTTCGTAGGCAAACTTGACCAGAGGTCGCTCAAGATAGAGAGGTTTAGAAGAAAGAAGGGTTAAGCCCAGCAGTGGGACATAATAAGAATAACAAACTTAAAAAAGTTTTTAAGTTAAGCTAACTCATTCTACGCATGAACGATGAAAATGATGATGACGATGACATTCTTCACATCTTCAGAAACAAACGCACATTCGAGTACAATATATCCACATCCGGTTACTGAGCTATCGGCGTGTTGAACAATGTCACCGCTTGATTTATGTTATCAAGTCGAAGGCAGGCTTCATAACAGAAACAATACAGACTGGCTTTACTTGTTAGTACGTACGGTGGCGCTATCAAACTTAAGCCTATGTACGTAGGCATGTACTTACGTAGAATTTCTAGCCTTGCTTTATTTTGTTATAGTTATTTATTTATTTTTATTGGTCAACCAACAAATTGTGTTCACTGAATCATTTTTTTTTTTTGTATTTTACTTTTATAATCTAAAATCGTAATATCCGTGACCACAACTAACCGAAACTAGGTACCTATTAATCTCATAATAATATTGCAGAATTATTTTCACAAAAAGTGAAGTCGCTATCAATTAAATGAGAAAAACTAAATCTAGGTTAAGATATCATAAATGTTAGCACCATTATGCCATATAAAAGTGTTATGTTAAACTCGTAGCTTATTATTTAAAGCTTTAACAACAAAAACTTAATTATACAAACAACGACAAAATAACATACAAGAACAACTTAAATATAAAATTAAAATAAAAACAAAACGTTGGCTAACAAATTAAATATTAAAATTAAAATTGAAGTTAAAACTACAATTAAAATTTAAATCTAAATTAAAATCACAATATAAATCTAAATTAAAATTGGTCAAAATACATTTAAGAAGAATACAATATACTTTCAGAAATAGGTGACAATTATTCTGTGGAACTTTTCAAATGAGTCAAAATGTATGTCATCAAGACCGTTATATTAGTCCGGCACCCATTTGGTTAAATGATAAATGCGTAATTAAAACTTAATAACAGGCTTGCTTTGGGTAAGTTTACCACACTTTGTACTGACCACTTTTTTTTTAATGCTGCATTTTCAAGTACCATTACTGCGGCCCTGGAACGGAAGGGCAACTGAAGAAGCACAAGTAGGTTTTAGTCAGTAAAAATCTGACACTCCCTCTCCCTCTGTTCAGAACAAAAAGGGTTATTTAATTCCCACAAAAAATCTATAAAGGACGATGAGACCAATTGGACTCATTGTTACAACAGAATTACAGCATACACCATTGTAAAGAATTCGGTTAGTACCTACTTAAATTGTCACAGTACGAACAATGTTACAGCAGCATTACTTTGCAGTATTATGGTTTAATTATGATAGGAGATTTTTTTTATAGCAAACTAACCCCATTGATTTATCATTTATCACAAAAATGTGTTTATTTCTTAATATTTATTCAAGTACAAGTCTATTCGAAGTGATCCCATCACTGTTGGTGGAAAGCCCACGCCCCATAAATTTTTGCCCATGATTCTTTCTTCCGCGAAACGAAAAATATTGTCACAAAAAATCATGCTTAATATTTTATAGAAATAAAATAAAATTAAATCGAAAAGTACTCTCAAGTTACATTGCTCATTAAAACCTAAAAAGGGTATAAAAATTGTTTTAATTTTTAAGGTTTCGAACATTTGATCGTTATGGATCGTATTGCAAAGCCGTAGAAAATGTTTTTCTTTAACAAGGCTAGAATTCTGCGTAAATAATTTGTCCAGGATTCGTTATAATGCTTGTTACGTTTATTAGGTAAGCAAGACTACAGAGCTTTACTGTATTGTCTAAGCTAAGCACGTATAGATTACTTCTAGGCAAGCGTCCGACATCTCGTCGTCAGCTTACATATTTATAAATAGGAATTTAAAAAAAAAAATGGTTGAAGCAAGGTGCAATAAAACTGCATAATGGTAGAAAATTGTCGCAAAAGAACATACTCCTGTATTAAAAAGCCTCTTAATAACGGTATGTATTTTACTTTAGAACTAAAAAACTTAAAAAATATCAAGCGGAAATATGACACATACACACAGTATTTTTTCGAAGGAACAAGCAATTAACAGTGATGAAGAAAAACCCATATTATATCGGTTGTTTTTCTTTTAGTAAGTTCTGCTTAATAAAAAAATATTATTAAAGAAAAAATATTCACAGTTTTAAGAGTACGAGTATATGATCTTTTCTCCTAACGATACATCGCAAAAAGATTTTACATCTAGAACTTATCAGAGCTCTTTACAGAAGCTTTAACTAAAATAAATTTTATGTGCAAACACATGTATTGACAAACATCCGTCAGTAAACCACTGAACATAATCCTCAAACTAAATCGCCAACTACAAAACAAAGTACGTACTTATGACCTTCAAACATACCAACTTACCCTAGCTAGAGAATCCAGCTGTAAGTGAATTTATTACATAATATTCATCATATATTATGTTATATCACATACTCCATCTTTGTTAAGCCTATAGTCTCCGCTCCCCACAGTAAATTGGGCAAAGTAACTCAATTTCGCTGCGTCTTTGAAATAATTTGAGGGCTTGTCATGGGAGGTACAAGTTCCTCTAAGGTATCAATCAGGATATTTGGGTCCATCGTGGATGAATAATTTCTCTGCTCCCCTAATGTGATATTGTTCAAAGTTAAGTAGGCGTACTCTTGTTTGATATAAGAAGATTTGTCACGGTTCATCAAAAATTGCTGATGACTTACATTCCAAATTGCTATCACAAAATGTTTAAAATCGTTGAATCTCTATGAAACTTAATTTGATTCAAATGAATGAGTTTGCAGGATGATAAAATACTTCATGTGAAAAAGCAAATTAAAAAGTAAATTAATTTCACAAAGCACACGAAATAAAAACAGCTTCCAATAAGTATTCGAAGCTTTTTCACTATAGTATTTTAATTACAGCAAAAAAAAAACAATCAACATTTTTAAACTTAATCACCGATTGAGTTGAATTACTGTTTCGTATTCACTATGACGCAACTCGGATGACGCCATCTATTTAATGCCTCTCTATCTCTCATTTGCGAACACATTAACTGTGTAAAAAATATATCGGACACGCACAAGAAAATGAACTCATTGCTATCGTGTATACGGTCTATTTTGCTTCAGATATAAAATAAACAAGAAACGGTAAGGGAAAATCTATGAACCCCTTTTTAGTATGGAACAAAGTCTGTAATATATATGTAGGTTCATCCATTAGTACCCATGGGGAAGTAATGGAGAATTGATTCGGTATGTTATGAGCCTCTTTGCATGTTTAAATTATTTCGGGACGGAATATAAAAAATAAAGGTTCTTGTTGAACTTAATTTATGTATTGGTTATTTAATTTGCATAAATTTGCGTTCAGGGCCGGATTCTCCTCTGTTGCAAATTATTTTTCGATCAGCTGGTAGATACTCTCGTTTCGGAATATCCTTTAATCGTTTTTTATTGATACAACCTGAATTTTCTCTGTTTCAGAAAACAGTATTATATTTAATAAAGAGAGGGAATGATTACACAAAATTTAATTTAATTTTCTTTTCCAATGAATGCAGAACAACCGAAAATACTACAAACATTTTCTGTAATTTTACGCAGTATTTAAAATTCTCTCGATCCTCAAAAAACTGCCAAACAACCCACTGGCCAGCATTAATAGTTCTGCATTTCAATCCCAACGGACATTTTAGTATTCAAAAAATATTTCCCGTTTTTACCCCCGGGCGCGGCAACCCGTACACTTCCCACATTTTTCAATTATGGCGGACGAGAAGACCAAAAAATATTTGGCCATTATAACGACTCTTTGCTAATGAGACTCGTTAACATTTACCACTAATCCTGCTTTGTTCTAAAAAGCCAGAGCTACATAATACGTGCTTAGGAAATTAAAACTTCTTACAACCGAATAAGGTTGAAATTGCTGCTTTGTTATAATCTCGCGCCATGATTTGCAATTTGCAGTGTTGAAAAATGTGACATCTAGTGAATTTGTGATGAACTAATTAGTGGAACAAAGGGGTTTGTTGTTTCGCATATGTACTGAAAAAGTACCTATAACGTATTTTTAGAATATTTTTTGTTTTTTTTTTCTATATACATGGATACATAGCATAATTTTGCTTCTGTTATATTTAAGGTATGACGATAAGATAAGAGGTGAAGGTACAGTCGAAGATTTTGTTTTACAGTTCACTGGACCTAAATTCACAGCAGAGCAGCAACATTCCTGACTTAAGAGTTGTACATCGTGGGTTCAAACGTAAACAAACTCTTAACTTTGTTTATGTTATTTATTTCATCAATAATGCTCTCAAAAAAGTCATAGAAAATATCATAAGAAACCGGCATCTCCTAGAACCATGAATCCGAATACATCATCCCGCACTGGGCCCGTTTGCTGGATTATAGCCCATTCTCTCTCCTAGAGAGGACGCGTGAGTCCTAAAAACATTATAAGGCTTCTTATGCTAAGTCAAATCCAAAAGGCTTAGAAACACTGAAAGATACATCAGCATCATTTCAGCCGAAGACATCCACTGTTGGACGTAGGCCTCCCCTAAGTATCGCCATAACGACCAGTCCTGTGCATCTAGCATCTATTGGAGTTCTGCAATCCACACTTCACTGCAATCACCTTATGGAGAGGTTCACTAACACTGCGTCTTCCAGTATGCGGTCGCCACTCCAGGATCTTTTGGCCCCATCGATCATCCGTTCTGCGCGCAATGTGTCTTGCCCACTGCCTCTTAAGTTTGGTGACTTTAGACTACGGTGGTTACATTACTCCTTCTGCAGATATCATCAGATTCGTTCCTGATTCAAACAAGCAAGGTAACTCTAACCATAGTCCTTTCCATTGCCCCATGGGTGACTTTAAACCTTTTGAAAAGGCCTATTGTAAGCTACCACGTTTCACTATGAAGAATATACAAAACTAGCTTTTGCCCGCGATTACACCCTCGTACATAAAATATAGCCTGTTATTATATATTACTCAGGAATAAAGTAGCTTTCTATCGGTGAAAAAATTTTAGCAATCGGACCAGTCCTTTCAGAGATTACTTCCTACAAACAAAAAAACAAACTTTACCTACCTCTTTATTATATAGATGAATACAAATGAGCAACTCTAAAACAAAACCAACTGAAACATTTCATACTTATTAGGCTTTAAGTCACAGCCCGGTCAGCTACATAAAAGCCCAACTATTTCAGGCTGCTTACCAGCGTTTTCAGCGTTTCAGTTCTTGAGGCGGCAAGCACGTTGCGGGTAGGTCCACAAAAGCCCTCTCGAAACAGAACGGGGCCTGGCTGGGAGCCAACAACGCTTTCTTATATCAATTTGAAATTTTCCCATGCATAGCTGTTTGTTTTGAGCAACTGTGCTGACTGTACCCAATATGTGTAGTGTTGAATTGTGGATTCAAAGTTGTAAGTGTTGAAGTTGTTTTGTCGATGGTCGTGTCACAACTGGCAACGTCAAAATATAAGACGCGATACGACATAGCGACAACGTGTAACGTGTAACTTGTTACTTTGATATCGCATGAAGAAATGGGGTCGTACCTAAAGGAGTGTCCAGGCGAATGCGCTTGCGAACGGTGCGTGTGCGTTTCATGTTCGTACGGAATTCCTGCGCCACCCACGCGCCGCTCGTTTGCATGCTATGCGCCGTAAACAAGCTGCGCAGAAGGTGTGCACGTGCCGCGACGCGAAAGAAGAGGTTCACCAAACTTGGACTGTAACCGCACGCGGGACATTACGAACTTAACGCGTGTGAACGCGCGAAGTTCGTAAGCGGCTCGCGAGTAGCGCATTCGCGGCGCATTTGCTACATTGGACACACCTTTAGACTTTACACAATGAAGTGTTGATTTCTTTAAAATGTAACATACGCATCTTACGTTTTCACACTTTCTACTTCATAGCCAATTGGTGTTTAGAAATGAAACAAATGCTAATACATATGTACAATATAATACTGAAGGCAGTTGGAATAGGATTCTAGTCAAGTAACATTTTCAAAAGATATTATAACATATCATAACCATTAACCATACGTCGATCCGACCAGATCCGCACCGCTCTTGACTCTACGATTTACAATGCCCTTCACACCGCCAGAGACAGAAACAAATGGAGGAATATCATAAAGGTTAAAGTGATGAACTAGGGAGGTCACGACCCTCAGCATTGAGGGATACGACGCAAGGAGGGGATCATAACCATTATTTCAGTCGAAAGACATCCACTGTTGGAATAGGCCACAAAGACCTACTGGTCTTTCTTTAGCTACTGGTCCATGAATCCAGAGACCCTCACCAGGTCATCGGCCCATCTTGTCGGAGGCTTTCCAACACTACGTCTTCTGGTACATGGTCGTCACAACAAAATCTATCGGCCCTAACGACTTTCGACTTTGCCTTAAGTTTGGCAATCCTCCGGGCTATATCGATAACCTTTGTTCTCCTTCGGATATCTTCATTCTAAATACGCCCAAAATTCCGATGCTTTACAAAAGATACCCGGATTTAATAAAAGTAATTGTTATAAAGTTTCCTTATTTTGAACTAGCTGATCCGGGGAATTTTGTACCGCTTAACAGTCAATGAACGTAGAATATCTTTTGATACTGTCAATCAATTACGATGAAACAAAGCTTAGATATATATCAAGTTACACACAATAGGCTAGTTGCCGTAAAAAATGTAATTAGTCCGTCTTTTAGATTATTAAAAAATAAGGGACACGTATTTTTTTATTTGTAAATTAAACCAAAAATGACAAAGATATAGCCCATTAAAGTTACGTGTAACGTCACGCCGCGCGCCGTACTGCATTTTTTCGCACGGGTTGACGTCACACGTAACTTTAATGGGCTATATCTTTGTTATTTTATTGGTTAATCGAAACAAGAAAAATACGTGTCCAATATTTTTTTATAATCTAAAATACGAACTAAATAAAATGTAGTTATTTTGACCTTGAAAACTACCCTATTTTAATGTATAAGAGTTATTTAAATGGAGTTCATACATTTTACGTGATGCACGCTCATTTAAAAACTTCTAGATATATTCTATAGTACAAAGTTTCACTGTCACAGTTGCTGGCTAGTGTTGAATTCCGAGTTCCGAGTACTCAAGTGATTTAGTAAGTGATCGAGGTGTCGGACCGCGACAAAGTGATTTAAAAAGTGCGATCTTGAGTTTTCTTTAAATTGTAGAAGCAAAGAAAGTCCTTAGAAATTCAAAAAGGTAAATAGTGCAGCAAAACTTAAAATGTACATAGATTAAAGACATATTATTGAATATAGTTTCATGTACTGAAATATAACTGAAAAACTTTATTTTGAAATGTAGGTACAAGTTAAGCCCTTTCAAATGATACCAAACAAGGCTATTTATCTTTTTTAACAGAAAACTTTTTGCCGCTCGAGGGCGCCACATTGAGTTTTGTGACACGTCAAGTCTATGTTTAGCGCATGATTAAGACGGTTCTAACGATACCTCATTTGTCGAGTTCCAATAAGTAGTTTAGGAGCTATGAGGGAACAGATGAACACACACACATATGTACATACCCTCCCTTGGCTTTGCCGTAGTTGGTTAAAAATTATCACTCGACGATTGACGGAAAAAACGGTACTTACCTAGTCACAAAGTCAAGCAGTTTATTTCCTCCGGGGGTACGATACACCGTCGCAATATCAGCAAGCACCGCACCGCATTTAAAAACCAAACCACATCCGAGACAGCCTTAAATTCGGCGTCGCATATAAACAAAATTAACGGCGACATTCAAGGGAACTTGTTTACACCGAACACAATAAATTTCACACAAGCATTGGCTCAATAAAGTGTGTCACTAGTGCTGTCATTTCCCGGGTTGTCCCGGAATTTGGAGTGAAATGTTCTGCGGGATAAGATTTGTTACTATTCTGTATGTACTAGGTGCTGTATTTTGTTTCTGTTTAACCTATACTTTATAATAAAGCTGAAGAGTTTTGTTTATGCGCGCTAATCTGGAGACTAGATTTTTTTTTAGTGGAGATCCCGTTTCGTAATGAAGGTTTCAGGCTATACAACTTCACTCTGCAACCAATAGGTGCGGAACAATAACTAAAGACCGCTTATTAATTTTTTTTTTTACTGTTGTTTAGCCCATTTATCGAGGAAGGAAGTACACTATATAATTTTATCCTGTAGCCAACAGCGGAGCTATAGTCAAAGATGCGGGGTAAAGCAATTGTGTAGGTAACAAACGTAGTCTTTAAAAAATCATAAGCACACTTTTACTTATTTTAGATACTACTTCTAAGAAACACCTATGCCACTAATGGAAAAATCCGATGTTTCACGAGATAGATTTACCCTGAATCCCGGAATTTTGCTTTTATGATCTCGAGTTTTAAAATATCTCAGTCCCGGTATTTCATAAACCTTTTAGCATCACTAAAGTTTTCAAAGTATATGTTCCACGCAACTTATTTAGGATTCTTGTGGGAACATACCCCTGGAATACTCTTGGGCATTATTCTTCAAGCGATCGATACCACGGTACAAATTGTTAGTGATAAATCGTATCCTTTTCCCTTTAAGTGAAAAGCGTTCTAGCCAATGCTGTAATCAGTCGGGTGATGTTTGTTTTTTGTACAAAATGGCCGGTTCCGTACGGAATAAATTACGTTTGGTTTATTTTGTGCTTTTATATGGGATCGCTTGCTTTTTAATTTCACGTATTCAGTTTGAGAAGTGGATGGACTGGGTCAAAGATGATGTGGCTAAAATGGGGATGACTGAGTTGAAGGGTTGTTCGGAACAGTTATTGCGACCCTGAAACGCAAAGGGTGAAAGAAAATCGTCAAACAGCTCCTTCAACAGGAGGTCCTCGAAAGAAACGAATGATAACAGAATCGTGTGATAATTTTTGGTGTTGCAGTTACATATCTATCATCTGCATCCAAGAAATATTTATACCACACGATAGTTAAAAGATCAAAAACTACTAGTACAACTAAAACGCTCTGCGGTAAGAAGGAAATGGCGCCATTTTTTTATCGAAAATTTGTAATTTTTTCAATAATTTATTTCAGTCAAACTAGACAACATACTATTACTCCAGGTAACATGCCATTTCTATTTTCGAGCAATTAAGCAACAAACCCGTTGTATTAAAAAAATGCAGACATGCGGTTTGTAAACAAATATAATGCTCAAGACACGCATTTCTTAAGTAGTTGCAAAGGACAGTAAAAATTCTGTCAGCATCCGATCTTTATCCAGTATTTCTAGAATTGCTCAGCTAAAAGAAATGGCGCCGTCTCTAGGCTGAACTGGCTTGCTTCCAGTGCGCGTTTAAGATTTCAGCTTTGTCATAGTACGGTGTAAAGCAGCTAGATTGTTGTTTGAGCTGTTTTTTTAAGATGTTGCTAAGATTTGTAGGGTTCCGTACACAAAGAGTGCCAACAAGATCCTATTACTATGCCTCCGCAATCCGTCCGTCATTTTGTTTGTCTGTCTATTTGTCTGCCATTTTGATTTTTTTTTTGAGACAAAAATAACGACATCTTAACTATCGTCATCCATCCAACCTTTTTCGAAATACAAGGTAATAAAGAATATTTTAAGCATTTATAGAAGATACGCACAGAATCATAAGCTTTCTTGGCAGTATTGTTAAAAAGATCCTTCAAATATACTTGCAAGTGGACCAGTAAGTTCAGGAGTTGCATCAAAATCAGAAATTATATTGCTATTCGCGTTTATGGTATTAATAAATCGACCATTAACGACACATAACCTAGAATCACGCAATAAATGTAACGACCACAAATACACAATTTTACATCGTTAAGAACATCTTTACTACAAAATAATATCACATGTGCCGTAATGAAGAAACCGATGGGACGTACCACCAGTTTCACAAAAGCTCTGGAACATACAAGGGGAGCTTCTTACCCGCATACAACTGTTGGGGCAGAGAGGGGTGAGGGAGCTCCAAGTCCCTGGTCATCAAACACAATACATTCGGTATAAAAGTATGATATGATATATCTACAGCAGTTGGCTAGCCTACCCATTTTTTCTCTCTTTTCTGTCGGAAAATGTCCCCTATTAATACGAATGAGATATGATCCGACGAAATGGGATTTTTTTACCTCTCGAGGTAGTTTAGTTTTAGTAGTTTTGTACCTACCGTAGTGCGGGGACATGAGTGTAACGAGCGATAACAACATTTTCGACACACTTGCTCAGAAAGTGACTATAATTGCACTAAACTTAGGTAATATAATGTAGCTTGTAACCAAACTGTGACTTTTTGATTACCATTATGCACAAGTATGATAATGTAGTGATAACCTTTTTTATTAAACCTTTGTTCTCAAATCGAACTTTGAATTCGAAAAAAAATACATTAGGTTATTGCGTTTAATAGTACAAATTAGTGTCTTGCTTGCTTATTTTATGCTAATTTGTGTTTAAATAAACTATTTTAACTTTTACATGTTTAATAAATAAAACCTTTCATAAAATAAAAATATTTTTTCTATTTATAAACATATGCAACTTCATTCTTATTTTTATTCAAACAGCCTAGCTAGAGTAGCTAGTCTATGGCCGCCATTTTGGATGCGCGCTTATAAAAAAAGAACAATTTACTATAAAAAAAAACAGTTAAACAAAAGCAATAAATAGTTATTTTGTAAAAATTTTCTTCTCAAGTATGTCGAAATAACATTTATTGCACTGTATTTCTACTTTCGTTCAATGTTAATGGTGAATTCGTATCTTATCATCATCATCATAATCATCATCATTTCATTCCAAAAAACTCGTGTTATCTATGTGTAACATTGTCTTTCATCCCATATTGGACATTGGCTTCCTCTAAGTTTCACCACAATTCCTCCTGCGTCCAAGTCCTCTGCGTCTTATGTCCATCGGATTTCCGCAACTTTCACCAGGATATCGGTCCGCATTGTGGCAGGCTTTCCAACGCTATGAAAGAAAGAAAGAAAGAAAAACGTTTATTCGTGCCTCAGACAATAATATAAACTAAAAATACACAATGAAAAGAAAAAAAGAAAGATATAATATAAGAATGTTGAAGTTGAAGTATGAGAAAATTATTCTAGTTCTATAAGAACATAGGTAGACTATCTCCTGTAATAAGACTTAGAACACAATTAATGAGAGCTACAGACCACTTTAAGTCAAGAGTGACAAAGTTATTTCTAGGCAAGCGTGCTTATTCGTCGACCATATCATGGCTTACCATCAGGTGAGGTAGGTCAAACGTGAACCTATCCTAAATAAAAAAAAGTAACGTTACAATAAATTTTTCATTTGCTAAATTATCTCAAATTATTGTCCTTTGTATAATCACTACTTATCATGATAATGTTAATCAAAAATGAAGGTAATTAGCGAAGTAAACCGTCCGATGGTGTTATATTCATGGGACCCTCGTCATGGGTAACATGGGTAGGTATTGTAATGGTTTTATTCCCCATTGGGCATGATGTTATCTGGCTGTTAAATTTTATATATTGGGTAATGTGTCAAAAGTGGTTTGTGTGTTATTTGGTTGTTGAGGTATGGTTGGAGAATAAGGGTGAAAATGCAGTAACGACATTTTAATAATTATTTTGTAATTTTATCATATATCATCATTATTTTATCTATAAATAATCGTTTACCTTCATGAGGAAAAAACGATACTGCTCATAAAAATAAAAATCTCAGAAACAACACTTTATGTTATGTAACATAGCGATATCTATATCGTTATTTAAAAATTACGGTTTTTTTTTGTTATATTACATGTTCACTTTTTTAATTATAATTTTTTGCCCCTATTGGTAAATAAAACCTGGCTTTATATATATTAAAAAAATGTTTATTGTATCATAAACAAAATGTATTGTAACATATTATTTTCCAAAAAATACATTTCCTCAATACAGAAGAATCAACTATAAATAAGAAACCTCACAAAATACAAACCCGATAAACACCCTTAACACATGACATTTAGTATCGATATTCCCAACCCTACGAACGTCATACAACGAAGTGACGTCACAAGAACATGGATTTTATTATTTATTCTCATGTGAAGTCGCGCGCCGCCTATTCGATTTGTCGATCTCGATTCAACCTATTCGATTTTTATAATCGATGTGTTATTCGAGTTCTTGATCAATTTATTCGGCGCACCGCGAATACGATAATTGAATATGAAATAATTGGTTCGTATCTCTATTGTAGTTTTTGCTTATGGTCGTGTCTGATTTTTGTGTCAGCGTTGGAAAATATCAAGTGGCATTTATTCAAATCTGAATGAGTGGCTCGTTATGACATTGATTTAGAATGAGTTCAAAGGAATTTGTTAATTAAATTGACTGGTTTTTTCGTGTAGAATGAATTCCAAGGATTTTGTTAATTAAATTGACTGGTTTTTTCGTCTAGTGGTTAGTAGCACTGGCTGCAACGCCGGAGGACGTACGTTTGATTCCCACCCAAGACAAATTTTTATGTCATGAGCACGATTATTTGTTAATTGTCTGGGTGTAATTGACTTAATAATATGAATGTTTGTAGAAATATATGTGATAAGGACAGGAAGAAGCAAAAGAGAAGCCCTTGTCCCGTTTTATTTCGGGTCGTCATCTGATGATAATGATCAATCGTCATCATCGGATCGATCATCTCAATGATCAGTTGTCTAGTACTCGCACCAAAAGCTAAACTAAACAGATAGTTTGGGACTGGATAGCCGTGTGTATATAGATGTGGAATACTTTATATGAATATGTAGATATAGTTGGAGAAGTGGTGGCCGAGTAGTAACGTAACCGACTTACGAGTTGTAGGTCGCGAGTTCAAACTCAGCCAGGGTGCATTACTTTTTGTGTTTTGTTTCATCAGCACTGCGCTCAAAACTGTGAAGGAAAACATTATGAGGAAACCGGCATATCCTACTGGTGCACTGGGTTCGCGTGGTGGATTACGGCCCATTCCCTCTCCTAGAGAGGAGGCCTGAGTCCCAGCCGTGGGAACATTAAAAGACTGATTATGCTTATGCAGTATAGTTGGTCTTTTTATTCGAATTTCAAACAGAAATATCAGTTTTGTAGCCCTAATTTAAGGCCATCGTTGTTCAATCTTTGTGATCCAAACGTAATCCTTTACAGTCTCTAAAATTAACAAACAATTAGACTCTAAGGTCCTAACACCATCAAAGGTTGATCTTTTAAGCGTTATAAAACACGGTTCACATAAAATTCGGTGCCAAGAGTCCAAATGCAACTAAGACGAAGCTAGAGGGATAAACAGAGAGGGACAATACCGTCGGTTCTAAATGAAATCTGGCCGAGTTGCTGTCCATTGTTTGAGCTCCAGGACGCCACGACTTTATTGTGCCTGTAATGAGACGTCTGGCAAAATTGTGAGATGTTTTCTACAGTATCATTGCAGTTGTAGCTGGATTAGGGTGGGCAGGGATCGTGGTCTGAACTGCAACAAGGTTTTGGTATTAAATTCCGGGTACAATGAACAGTACGTAGACGGATTGTCGAGATTTATGAGTTTAATATGTATGTATGTTTCTAACGGGCCGTACACGTGGAATTATTGTAACATGAAATGTATTTGTTTTGTAACAGTCAAATGCAAAATAAAAATTAAAATTCATTCTATCAGGCAATCAATTTTTTTCTTATTATAGCCAGCAGCTAGTTTACCATAAAATTATTTACACAACTATTAAGTTTTTTTTATTTTTTTTTGCACTTTTAGTCTGGGCAAAGACCTCCTCCTAGTTCCACCTGCGTAAAAAAGTTTTTTTAAGCCGTGCACTTTCCGGCCGCTGCTGGCTGCAAATAAATGCACAGACTTGCGTGCGAGAGTTGCATCCATTTAATTTCGGCCAGATGGTTCAAGGGACTATAAGCCTTAACATTGCAGTTTATGTCTTCAAATGAATCGCGTTTGAGCTCGTGGTAGTCTCTTGTCGTGAATGTACTCTACATCATCATCAGCCTTTTTTAATGTTCCCACTGCTGGGACTCAGGCCTCCTCTCTAAGAGCGGGAATGGGCCGTAATCCACCACACGGGCGCAGCAGTAGTGCAGGTTGGTGAATGTCACATGTCTTCGAATTTTTGGTTCTAGGATTTGGTTTCCTTACAGTGTTTTCCTTCACCGTTTCGAGAGCAGTACTCTACATTGAAATAAAACCCCTATTGTCATGTGTATATACTTCGAATTGAAGTGAAAGATATGTTGTTACCTAAGCTCGCAAATAAAAGCCACAAGAAGGCAATAAAGGAGTTTAAGCTCAAATTGTATAAAGTAATTCCTTCAAAGCGAGTGTGACAAAATATGTCTCAAATTCATCAACAAGTAATCTTGCCACATCTGGCTGACTGTCTAACATGTAAATTGTCCAAATAGTTCCAAGCAAGCCAAGATAGTTCAGTCCTTTAGGCTTTAAGTTTGACTTTGACTCGGTTTAGAGCATTCTATATTCAGTAGGGTAATAAAAAAAAAAATCGTTGATGGCACCTTGGCTTACATTCCATTTCCTTATTTTTTTACAAATTGAAATTCAAGAATATTTTATAATACATGGGCACTTATAAAACAGTACAAGCTAATTAATACAGATTTTTTTTTTACGGTGACAACAGATTGTCATGACAGAGAGAACGACTACCACGACATCCGTAAAACGACAAGAATTTTCCAGACTGAACCGTGACGGTAAAACATGTTTCGTTGTTGCGACTCTCTGTAGTTGTTATAATAGGAACAGCTAGAGACGATAGTCTTCCGGCGATAAAATAACCGTTACGACATGGTGGAAACGCGGCCTAAGAGTAATGTTCTACGGTTTTATGATTATCCTATTATTCAAATTGTTGCTTCTAAACGGAGATAGTTAAGTCGTTTAGGCATTTAGCATAACTACGAGGCGTTCTAGACCAGTGTAGGTTCCCCAGTTGACATTGCAACACTAAATAACATTCCACATGATAAATGTTGCCATGTGTCTTCATTTTAAGACGTGGCTTCAACACTTGCTTTGCTTATCACGGTATGGAGATGTCTGCATACATTTGGAGTTTAATTTATTAGGAGAGGTTCAACGTTTCGCGTTATAGTCGTATAAAGGAATTGTTGGGAACTATTATAGGCTTGTTTTTATATTTCATTATTCGGTGTTTAGTAAGAAATGTATATATGTATGTGATGAGGCTGCCCACTGTTACACTCTATTAATTAAAAGGTCTTCTTGTAATTTGTATGCAATAAAATCGCTAATTGTATGCTTTCTAATTTAAGGTTTTTAGAATGTTATAGCTTGCGGGCTTGTGGACGGTGAGCAATGGGTAGCTCGCTGTCCGACCGTTCGGTAACCGTCCGGACCAAACCCAAGTCACCAACAGCGGGTAGTGTTCCATGCGCGCATCAAGGAGTTGTCTGCAACCGTAGGGACGCAGCTGGGTCTAAACCTACTGGGACTAGGGTATAAAGGAAGGCTCGGCCCCGGAACGAGGAACGAGGTGGGGTTATTAATCAGTAAAAGTCTGACACCATCTCCCGCTCCGCTCAAGGGCGGTGGATGTCATGTGAATGATTTTTGCCCACCGAAACAAAAATCTCTATAAATTTGAAAGTCCTCTTATAATTTGTATGCAATAAGGTTACCAACGGTATGCTTTCTAGTTCTAGGCTTCTAGTATGTTATTTCTGTAAAACAAAAGTGTATAGACAGTAAATACTTGGATAATAATGTTACTTCCGTCAAATAACTTATATTTTGATCGTGCAAGAATTAATTCCAAGGAAACCGAAGCATTAAAACTTTCAACCATAACGTTTCAGACTCAAGTCAAGAACTAAACAACATCGGATAAGCCAACTTACGTTTAACAAAAGCTGATATACAGCAAAAACTTAAAACCACTGCAGCCTGCAGCAAACTATTCCAAACTATAGCCCCTTTTATTAATTTACCGCCAGCAACTAACTATGCCACTACTTGCAAACAATTTCTTAAAGTCTGCACTTATCAGACACCAAAACTTATAATTTCAAAAACATTTATGGAGTTGGAAAAATCCCGGGAAAGCAAAACTGCGTCCATGTGCCGAGAATCGCGGGGTAAACACTTTTAAGAAAATAACATCCCAGAGTTGCGCTGTGTACATTTTTATATCGTCGAGGTACGGCTATGCGGACCGACGTGGTAGGGTTCTGTATGTATTTCGTTGGCAGTTTTAGATGTATTACTTTTTTGTGTGTTGTGTTAGTTTTGAAGATGCGGATGAAAAGCAGCGTTGTAAGGCTTCCTACAAGGTAGACCGATGACCTGGTGAAGGTAGCGGGAAACCGATGGATGCGGGACGCACAGGAACGTTGGATGTGGCGACGCTTGGGGGAGGCCTATGCCCAACAGTTGACGTGTATCGGCTGAAATGGTGATGATGATGATGATGGATGAATTGTTTAGTAGATTATTGTACGATTTGACTTGTGATCTAAGAAGTCTTTTGCGTGGATGCAAGATGGTTCTGTCATCTGTTTTGATACTTAGCGCCAAAAAGTCGTGCGAGATTGTTTGAAACAGTTAACGCATTCCTGGAATGCAAAAGGAAGAAAGCAATTCCCTCGTGGGTCTCAGTCAGTAAAAGTCTGATTCTCTCTTTCGCTCCACCTCTGGGTGGTGGAAGACATCATTTGATGATTTGGTTTCCTAAATAACACCCTTGGTTGACTGGTAGATAATGTCTAAAGCATTAAGTCCACCTTCGTACTTTGTGTTGAATGAAGATTTAATAAATAAATAAATGATCTCTTATTATAAAAAGCGCCAAAGACTTACCCTTTCAATCGTGATAATTAAGAAACAATAGAAAGACAATGGGTGCGCGAACGCCGACGTTCGCTTGGGAAACCCCAATGAATGAAAAGTAATATAATTTTCAGAGTTTTATATACAAATAAGGAATAATTGTTTTATATGATCGTGAGCTAAGTATAAATCACTGCATATCAAAACTTTCTTCCATTACTGAATTGGTAAAGAGAAAAAACTACATAATTTTGCATAAAAGATTTATTACTACCGATAAATCCAATGAATTTGCAACACACGGCGTTTAATGGTGAAAGTTCTTTTATTTAAGCCATTACTCTTTAAAGGAAAAGTATTATTTGATTTACTGGTTTCCAAAATTAATGTTGCAGTACGCGTATTTTATGATTTTGACAACCCTCGTGTTGGCTTTCTTGAATCCATTGCTTTGAGGAAATATATTATTATGCGAAGAGTATGTACTAAAATAAATTAGAATCTACAAAACTTTAGATAACTAGTTAGGTTTATATTTAAATAGAGTTTCTTTTTATGACTTAGGTATTTGTATTGTAACATTTGGTTTCATTGTGTTTATTTGGATCTTTTGTTGAAGATTTCCACATAAATATGATCTTCTTCTTCTTCCTGCCCTTATCCCATATTGCTTGGGGTCGGCGCAACACGTTTTCTTCAAATAAATATGATCTAATATATAAAAATCTCATGTCACAATGTTTATTATCAAACTCCTCCATAACGACTTGACCAATTGTCATAGAATTGTAAGTTTGTTTGTGGTAAGTCTGAGAACAGATCGTAGGTTATTTTGTATCCTCCTACCCCCATCCTAGAATTTTCTTTGCCATATTAGCTACTAATATATAAAATTATTAAGTATTAGGTACACGTGTAAGAAAAAAACAATACAAAAACAGGAGTTCGCTTATTGAATATCTGTGTAGATTTACGTGGATACTTATCCATTCTTTACGTCCATCCACCGGTATCACACCACCGCTTGCGGATCTCTAAAAATCGACAACGCTGTACAATGACAGAAAACAATCGGTAACAAACAAAGGAAGCGTCGGTTCTGGGGCATATCGGGACTGTCTTCACTTCGCTAGCCCCTCGTAATATCTCACCACCCACCCTATTGCCAGCATTTAAGGTTCAATTTCGAGTGCGTATCTTCTAAGGTCTGTAATCGAAGCTGAAGGTTTGTTTATTATGTTTTATCCTCATAAATATGTAGTTCCAGCCTGTGGGTTACTGTTTAGTTTACGATTTCGTTCGCGTAATGGATCGGAAAGTTTGGTTGCATATTTATATCGTAGTTAGTGTTTGCAAGGAGCTATCTTCGGTTTATTTAGGTTACAATTTTGATTTTGCGAAGAATATAACTTTAGTACAGTTTCTGGGAATCATCATTGCGGGGAGTGTGTGTTGGAATTGTATAGCCTAATTTCACCAAGCCCGTTCCATTATCGGACTATCCGACGTACCGCGATGCGCCACCGGTACATGGTGAACATCACACCAATATGCACAAAATGTTTTGGGTTCACATTCGTTGTGCGTACAGCAAAGAAGTGGAATTCCCTGCCGGAATTGGTGTTTTGTGATAACCACAAACTGAGGATCTTTAAGTCAAAAGTAAATAAGTTACTTCTAGGTAAGCTACTCTCATTTAAAACACTACAAATCCATATATTTAGTAGTAATAATTTTACAGCTATGTTAGTGAGTAGAGTCTGTCTAATAAGTCTACCAATTTGGGTAATTATAAGGTAAAATGAAATCTGATGTAGGCAACGCTGGTTCAATAATCAAGGTTGATTATGAGATACTAATCATGGTTTACTGATAGAAGAACCTTATAAAAAGTATCGAATATAAGTATTTTTAAATAATGAAATATTATACAAAATTAACAAGTCGGTTGACTTTTTAGACAGACTATACAGATAGAAATAAAAGAATTACAGTCCACTTTTGTACAATGCAAAAAGCTGTTTTAATCATTTTAAAGCTATCGTAAACATACATAAGTAGAAAGAAATATAGTAGCTACTGTTGGATAAATTAAATGAGATAAAAGATAGGGCAAAATTGGTACAAATAGACTGAGTGAACGAGTGTGTTGTTTCATTAACTCATGTTACAGAAATCATTGTCTTCTCCCAAATATTCAGTTCATACTACTAAAATTTAATTAAATACATTGATTGTACCTAATACAAGTTGTCCGCTAAACATAGATTTTTTTTTTGGTAGATTCGATTTACCAAACAAAAGCTAGATTATTGTAATTTAAAGTCATCATTAAAAATGAAAAGTTATAAAATATTATTAAGAGTAAAAGAAAAAGAAGATAAAAACTTAAAATTGCTTTATTAATATAGTCTAATACATTTGTAAAGATTGGTCATGTGTGTGCGGTGTTTTGTTATACATTTTGTTGGGCATATCAATTTGAATGGAAACGATATGAATAGAGTCCGCCACGCTTTCAAATAGCCATCCGATGCGAACGTATTTCACAATATTATAATGTAACTATTTAATAATGTTGTATTATTATAAGCGCTTTTGTAGGGAAATATTTCTGAATTTGTGGTTTTATGTACACCTGTTATGATTTAACAATATGTGGGACTATGTGTCATTGGAAAGGGCTATTGGATTATCGCACATAGTTTTGGTATTGAGCAATATTAACGTAGTAAAATATACAGATACAAAATTAAGGTGTTTACTTTTTTATACTGATTCGCTCACGTGTGACCACTATCTCACCTGATGGTAAGCGATGATGTGGTCGACGATGGAGCAGGCTTGTCTAGAAATAACCGATTGACTCTTGACTTAAATGTCTCAATCAAAAGCATGGGGAGAATTATTTTTATGGACATTTATTTTCATGTTCTATCTTCGGAATTTCCTTGTGTGACCGCATCAAGAATGAAGATATACGCAGGAGATCCAAGGTCACCAACATAGCTCAAAGAATCGATAAACTTAGGTGCCAGTGCACTGGGCACATTGCCTGCAGAACATGTGATCGATGAGGCCGAAAGGTTCTGGTGCAGGTATCAGAAGACGCAGCTTTGGAACGCCTTCCACCGATAACCTGTTAAGGGTCGCGGGAATCTAATGAATGGACCGTTTAGAGCACGGACATCATGTCTGTGGTTTAAATGTAAGGCAGGAGTGTGGTTTTAGTCAGTAGGAGTCTGACACTGCCCAGACTGGCTCGTTTGTGAGGCAGCCTGGCCGTCCATGAGGATTTTCCACTCCTGCCGAAACAAAAAAAAAAAAAATTAATGGACCGATCATCATGGCGAGGCTTTTTGGGGAGGCCTATTTCTAATAGTGGACGTTTTAAATGATGACGATGATGACGATGATGTAGTGCTGTCGAATCTGGATATCGTTAATAGATAATTCGGATTACCTACAAGTTAATAATTTATTCGAATCGTGCTAATACTACTGAATATGGTAATCGTGTTTTAGTTATATCGGCTTCGGTTAGTTACTACACATTGTTATGCCTAGGTCTTTATGCTTCTAAGTCAGGTAAGTTGTTACCTACCTACTATCAAAAATAAATACGCAAAAGTTTGATGACTACACTACAATTGCTATAAGATGGTGCAAGTAACAGCTGTCGGATTTATACATTGTATAGGTAGCTACAATGTATCTAGCTAGTAACTAATAGTTACCTATCCTTTTTGCTAATCTTAAAGATGGATATTTTGGTCCTGTTGACGTGCTACCCTTGCTATGTAAAAAAAACTTTAGGTACCATAGAGTTAACCTTAGGTACCATAGAGAATGTAGTTTTAGGCACAATATTTAAAAAAAAACTGAGTCAAACTCAATTTTCTATAGGTATATAAAATCAAATTCTTAATTTTCACAATCATTTAGGATGAGTTTCTCCATTTAACTCTAACGATAAAAAAACCGTTAACAGTCACTGCAACTGTATTATATGTCTGTACTCTTTTTTTTATTATTATTTTATGTGTTTGTGTATTGTGTTGCTTGCGACGAATAAATGCTATTCTATTCTATTGTCAAATCGTCGAATTGACCAATAGGCGGCCGTTTCACGGCTAGTTAAGGTTTGGTTATCGTAATAGTTAAATGGTACAACTCATCCATGAAAGTATTTTCGAACAACTTACTTTGCCACAAAGTTAATACATTTATCGTATCAGTCTGGGCGCGTGTCGACCCCCACGAGCCACCGGTCAACCCCTGTTTATAAATTTCTTCGTACCTAAGTGTATTCATAAAGTCGTTTGATACACTTGCAAATTTGTCATTGGCTGGAAAGTTTCTGCATTTGTATCAAAATGTACAATTCAATTGTCAATAATAAATCTATCGATCTTCGAGCTTAGCCGATCTTATCCGAAGCCGTCAACTGCACTTGAACGAAACGTTTTTCTCAAACTCTTCGTCCCGAGGAATGTTACAAATGTGATTTGAATTTGTCATAGTAGAGGCGTTACTTTTTTATTGCTGGCACGCTTCTCATTCGGAACCGTGTGTCGAATAGCTGGCTTTTTCTGATCAAAGAGTTTTCTATTTTGTGAAGGTTTTTGTGGCCTATTTTTGCCGATATTATGAAAATTTACTATTCATGAGTGAATAGGTTACTTCTAAGCAAGCATGGGTGTGCGTCATTGCTTACCATCAGGTGAAATATTGGTCAAACGCGTGCCTATAAAAAGAATACACACGTAAGCCTCCCAAAACCATAGCCCTATAAATTCATCTGGTTGAGATTTTATTGTTCTTTGTTTACCATATGTCGCAATACTTTCTCACCAACCGGGGCCGTCAGCCTTCCAAAACTCCAGGACCTAAGGGTTAAAGAAATAAAAGTAAATAATTATTATTTATTTCTCAGCTTTCGCAAGTTACCATCTAGTGATATTATCATCTGTTACAATACAAATCGATGAATGAGAGCATCTCTATGGTCACTACATCTCATCGCCCGTGCCTGCTCTGGAATCTTTAATAGTCGAACAGAGAATTGCGCTCCTTTTCGTAACACTATACTCTTCATTAATGATACATACCTAGATATACCCCTAAATAATCCTTACATAAACCATACCCAAATCTGGTTCTATCAAAAGTTTTGACATAAAAATTGATTCAACATAATTTGGTTACATTCCTACGGTATAAAAAGGTACACTGACATTTAAAGCCAGGTCAAAACGCCTGGAAATTCGTCCGGGCGTAACCAGTCACAGCCGGTAATCCGGGCGAAGCGGTCGAATTAAAAAGTTGGAGAAATAACCGGGTAACCGGGTATTACAAGCGACCCGTTCTGCTGAAGGCTTAATGAGAGAATCGGTTTTTTGAACATATTATTAAGGAAAGTGATGGGTTTTCCTCTTGCTGTGTTCGGGTTAATTTGGTTTATTGGCTGTTATAAAACCAGTATTTTTTTGCTCGTGGTTGAATTTTTAAGCCTTAATTTAACGAATAAATGAGATAGGGTTATAACTTTGTAATATTTTTGACTAGTGACTAGCCCTAGCTTCGCTAGAAATTTCTGAAATTATATACTTTTCGCTACCTACTTACATAGTTTATCGCGTTCACACAGACAGTAACTCGGGGGATTTTTTTGCCATACAAATACTTGTTCCGTTCGGGAATCGAATCCGCGACCTATAGCGCAGCAGCCAATCGCTTAACCACTGCTCCAACGGTATCGTCACTTTGGTTACTAACATGTAAAGATGCTGTCTCGCCCTCGCTATAGAAAAAATGGTTTCTATGGGATAGTTTCGCTTTGTCCCTTGAGTACATACTCATCGTATATGATAATCCTATACCCCCTCTCAATGCCCTCTACCCCCTCTCCTTCCACCAATTATCCGTTTTTTTTGTATAATTATGAGTCTAATAAATATTTTTCTCGTCTTATGTCAGTTATAAATTACGTTATCACACTTCGCATCTTTCAAACTTTCATCTCTTTTATTCAATACTATGCTTCACAACAGTCCTTTATCTTTACGTTTCAATCCACTAATTAGTGATTGTAATCAACCATTACACTCATCTACACTAATATTTTAAGGATTAACTCCTACAAACAAACAAAAACTAACTTTAGGTAAAGTTAGTTTTTTTGTTTGTAGGAGGTAATCTCTGGATGTATTGGTCCGATTACTAAATTTTTTATTAATATAGGAATATACATGTAAGTATAAATATGGTAAGTCTTATTCTAGAACATACGTTCAAATTTTTGCCTTTATAAAATTAAAAGATATAATCTGAAGTGACACAATTTGGAATGAACGGCAATGAAGGAACAGGAGTGGGTTTGTAGTTAGTAAAAGTCTGACACTATCTCCCTCTGCGTCCAAGAGAAGGGGATGTCATTGGATGATTTTCCAACCTGAAAAAAGTGACACAACTTAAGAGATGTAGGTACTCCCAAAAGCGCCATAAAACTTTGATGGACTGAGTGAATTGATTGATAGATTGAAGAAATTAAAAAATGATCAAGAAACACTCCACTTTGTTCCATCATTAATCATTTGAGCGAGATAAATAGACGCCACAGCCGAGCTACTCAAATGTTACTTTTCCAAAACCAGACCAGTCAAGGTAATTAAGAAAAATGGCCTCAGATTCGCCTGATGACGATGGAATGGCCACGATGGGATTAGGGTACATAAAATTCCATACAGCAGTTTTTTTTTTTTTTAAGTTAATTATGAAAAACGGTGTTGTTCTGGCCGAGTTTCGCAATTATGGCGGTCGTTATACCTTTTAAGACTTGAGGGTTTTTATTAGGAGTAGGTAAAGGAGACATGGTTCTTTAAGCCGTGATTTTTGAAGTTTTAACTCGTCAATTATTAATTTTTTAAGCCTTGGATTTATTTTAAAAGCTTTTAATACTTGTAAAATCAATAGCGGGTTAAATAAAGCAAAGGAGTTTTGGGAACTCATTCATTGTGCGTAGGTATAGTCACGAACCTTAATTTCCTGCCGGAATCTGTACTAGTTTCCTGATACAACTTGGGGGATTTTAAATCAAGAGTGAATAGGTTACTTTTAGGCCAGCGCGCTTCAGTGTATACTATATCATCGGTTACCATTAAGTGTGGTAGTAATAAATACACTACAAATGCTATAGGAACCATCTCCCCACACCAGCGGGTGTCAGCTGTCAGATTTATACAGCTCTCATCTTAAATGCATCTTTCCGTCCTGATAACACCCATGCAATGTAAAAATGATCGATTTGTTACGATCGTAATACGTGTATTATTTTATTTTCGGAATTAAAATCATCATTATACAACCCTTTCAGTTTAGCTAACCATTCAATAGTGTTACTCGTAAATCAAAAATCATATTTTAATGAACAGTACCTAAAAGTGGCCTTATCATCAGCAGAAAATCGTCCACTGTTGGGCATAGGCCTCTCCCAAGCGTCGCCACAGTGACAGGTCCTGTGCGTCACGCATCCATCGAATTCCCGCCTAATCAGGTCTTCGGTCCACCAGAAAGACAGCCTGCAAAAAGCTAAAAACTAAAAAAAAATAGTGTCGTGGATAGTCCACGAAATTGTTTTTTTTTTTAAGTTTTTAGCCTTTTCCATTTTTACCTTAAACAATATGTGAGATAAAGTGACAAATGTATACAAGGGAAAGTTGAAAAAAAATTAAAAATACATTCCTTAAATCAGTTAGTGAAAAAAAAAACAATTATTTCTTGCACGAATAGTTTCAATTGAAAACAAGTATGGGAAACTTAAATCAGAGTGTTTTCATAAAAATGCCAACAATAACAAAACGATGAGAACGGCGCAATAAAACACACCCAGGGGAATGATTGCGTGAACAATACCATTCGTTCTTCCATTCATTTCATTCGTTCAACTTGTGTGCTCCCACGTTTTATTTTTTTGTTAAGATGCTAGGACCGAGAATAGCTGGTTTTGGTCGTTTTGTTCTGTTTATCTGATTTGCGTTTTAATTTATGAGCTTCTTTTAATTTGTAATCTTCTGAAGCATAAATACAGTCTGTAATTCAAATCTTATTATTTATTTTTAATAAGATAAGATTTCCAACACTTTGCACCTCAATTATAAGAGATTTACTGTTTTTTTTTTTTTTTTTTTTTTTCTTTACTGCTGTGTCCCCTGCTGGAAAGCGATGATGTGGTCAACGATTGCGCACGCTTGCTTAGAAGTAACCTGTACACTCTTGACTTAAAATCTTACTGAAAAGCACGAAGGAATTACTACTCATGTACATTCGTTTTCATGGCCTATGCTTGGACTTCCTTGGAATCAGAAATGACGGATATCCGCCAGAGAACCAACATTACCGTAATAGTCCAAAGAATCGCCAAAAATAAGTGGCAATGGGTAGGGCATACTGCCCACAGAACGATAGACATGTGCGATGGTTCTGGAGTAGCGGTCGTTTCCTGATAGATGCAGCATCTTCCTGCTCCTGTTTCAACCTTAACCTGGTCTTCTTCTTCTTCTTTTCGAAAGCGATGATAAAGTTGTTAAGCCGTTGGAGCCCAGTAGGTGACTATGTTAACTGTAGCATCGGTAGCAGTAATTAAATCCTCCATAGTGCAGGTGTATGGACACTTAGGGCACTCTAACATGTGGTTCATGATTTGAACAGGGGCACCGCATTGACTTTGAGTATTCGACGGGTCTATAAAATCCCATTTCGCCAAGTTGTGTTTGCAGAGGCCTACCTGGGTGCACAACCGATTTAGTGCTTTCCATAAAAACTTCAGTAATTCACGTCAAGGCGGGAGATGATTTTGAGGTTTTAAGAAATCAGATGGAGGTAGGTACCCATGTTCCTTACATTGATAACTTACCTTTCAATGATGTCCAGTTCTTACGCCTTTTGTTTTTTTTTTTTAGGTGGGAAAATCATCTAATGACATTTCCCGCCCTTGGGCGGAGGGTGAAGGCGTGTCAGACTTTTACTGACTAAAAACCAACCCACTTCTGTTCCTTCTTTGCCATTGTTCTCTTTCGCATCGCCCATACGAGTACGCTTCGACCCTGCTGGGCTCCTGTGGTTGCTGACAACTCCTTAAGGCGTGCGTGGAACACTACGCGCCGTCGACGAATTGGGCTCGGTCCGGACGGTTACCGGACGGTCGGACGGCGAGCTACCCATTGCTCACTGTACGCAAGCCCGCGCCAGTTCCTAAGCCTTAAATTATAAACGTTCCTGCCAATACCTTGGCTCACCAAAGCATGTCGTGTGCTATCCTGGTTAGCGATCATCGTTATAGGGCGCGTCACGACAGATCGCGTGTCCGTACCATTTGATTAGCGTAGCGTAATTGTGTCTGACGCTCAAATGGCGATTATTTCTATTGTTTACGGTTAAGTAGCTGTCAATATTGATTAGAAAAGTCAGTTAGGTGACTTGGATCTCTTGGAGGCGAAGAACTGAGAGCTTTGCTTTGCATATTCATTATTCGTGCCTTTAAGAAGTGGAATTTCCTGCCGGAGTCTGATCCCAAAAACTCCCGTCTTTAAGTCAAGAGTGAATAGGTTATTTCTGGGCTAACGTACTACATTGTTGACCACATCGTCACTTTCACAGTAACTATTTCTGAGTATAATCAGCCCATTAATATTAATGCTTATGCCAATAAGTTGAAATAAAAAAAATAAAATTTTACACAAGAGTGATTCGTTTTTTTTTTTTGTTATCAACTAGCTGTGCCCGCGACTTTGTTCGTTTGGATTACAGGATTTTGAATTTATTTTTTCTAAAATAAATTTAGCCCATGTTTCTCCTTATTACATCAGCTACCTACCAAAAAAGTCCCATCAAAATCGGTCCAGCCATTTCAGAGATTAGCCCGGATAAACAGACAAACAGACAGACACAAAAATTGTAAAAAAAAATATTTTGGTGTATGTACCGTATATTTATTCATATGCATGTAGTAAAAAGCAGTTATTTCAATGTTACAAACAGACACTCCAATTTTATTTATATGTATATAAAAGAAAACGCATTGCTTGACGACGACTTTGCTTGAGCATTATGTTACCTGATGGTAACCGGTGATGTGGTCGATACAAAGAATGTGTTCCCAAAACGAGACAAGAATGAACTGCGGACATGTTAAACCTTTCAATCGTGGAAATTACAGACACAATAGAAAGACAAGGTGCGCGAACGCCAGCGCTTTTTTTTTTTAATGGTAGGCTTGCGTTTGTCCACTGTCTCACCTGATGGTAAGCGATGATGTGGTCGACGACGAAGCACGCTTGCCTAGAAGAAACCTATTCACTCTCGACTTAAAGACTCCTAAGTTGTAGCTATCAGGAAACACAGATTCCGGCAGGGAATTCCACTCCTTGGCTGTACGCACAATAAATGTGTTCGCAAAACGTTTTGTGCGTATGGGTGGGATGTCTATCATGTACCGGTACCATGTTTGCTTGGGGTTTAATGAATTAAAAGAGAAACCGTAGCCCTAGAACGCAAGGGCTAATAAGTCAGTAACGGCCCGTTGACGACTTTGCCACTGTGAGCGGTAGCTAATTGCGGCAAGAGGTAAGAACAAAAGTATGGAAACGTTTGAAACACGCCACGACGTTCAACGCTCATAGCCCCGTCGTATCGCTCGCTACTAGTACTAAAATCGTGAACACTCTGTAAGTCTACCCATGGAATTCCCTGCCGGAGTCCGTGTTTCCTGATAGCTATAACCAAGGGGTCTTTAAGTCAAGAGTGAATAGATTGCTTCTAGGCAAGCGTGCTCCATCGTCGGCCACATCATCGCTTACCATCAGGTGAGATTGTGGTCAAACGCGAGCCTATCCATTATAAAAAAAGCACAAGAGTTGACAAGAATTGCCTTTACAGAATTCTTCTGCTTAACGTCAATCAAGTAATTCACTCTCACCCCCAATCAGTCCTTCATTTAGTAAAACTATTCTAGAAAAGGCAACATAAAAATCATTAGCTAATTAAGCTCGTACAAAAACGCAGACATCTTCAATAAAGTACTGGCATAACTGCCCGAATTCAGCCATTCTGTCACCTTCAGTCTCTCGATAGTAATTCCACTAATTGAGCAAGCTAATTAGGAGTTTCAATTGAATTAATGTAAGAAAAAATGTCCGTCTCTGCTTCATTACCTGATGTCATCTTAGTGAGAGTAACTTAGTAGGGAGCTGATTATATTCGTATAATTGTAATCTAGGAGATATGTAGTTCCTTGGGTGCTAAAATATTTTTTTATTTTTAGAGAAGTCGCATTTTGCGTGTGATTACGGCATTATTCTTGGACAGGCGTATTGGTGTAGTGGTTAGTGACCCTGACTGCTATGCCGGTGGTCGTGGGTTCGATTCCCACCCAGGACAAATGTTTGTGTGATGAGCACGATCATTTGTTCTGTGTCTGGGTGTAATTTATCTATAATATGTATGTACTTATTTAGAAATATATAAGTATGTTTATCAGTTGTCTAGTAGCCAAAACACAAGCTCTGCTTAGCTTGGGACTAGACGGCGCTGTGTGATAGTTGTGGAATATTATATTATTATATATATTCTGAGCGTTCGACCGTTTTGCGTGGATGTGGTCATGTGGCTCATACTTTTCACATAATATACTATGTGGTAGTCCTAAATTTGCTCCTTGTTCTGCCAAATAAAATGTTTTTCTTTCATTTTTTCTCTCTGTTATGGGAAACTTTGTTTTTTTTTATAATTTTTTTATTTTGTAAAATTATAAAAAAAAATGTGTGAAAAATGTGTGTTACATTATTTAGATTTACCCCAAAGTTTCACCACAAAAACTGGTCCTGTGCGTCTCATATCTTCCGGATTCCCTACCAAAACTGTGACTCCGGGTACACGATTGCCACTCCAGAATCTTTTGGCCCCATTGATCTGTTCTGCAAGCAAGCGACCGTGTAGTTGCCGGTTCTTCTCCATAGAAAACGATCAATTTGAAACCGTGCACTAGTTTTTGATGTTTTATAAGTGTCCATGTAGGCCTGTGTGATATAAAAATATTTGAATTTTTTAATTGAATAGGCAGCCCACTGTTATAGTTAGAAAATTTGTCGGGCTATGGCGGTTACTTTGGTTCTTCTGCGGTTCAGTTGGAAACATCTAACTTCGAGAAAGATCCGAGATATTGCAGTGTCTTAAAGCAAATGTCTATAACCAGTGCGTGTTGCCTGTGATGACATATGGCTCTGAAACGGTCGCTCACAATGGGCCTCATTAGAAGTTTGAAAGTCATCTAACGGAAAGGGCTATGGTCGGAGTTTCCTTGCATGATGAAATTGGGAATGAAGAATTAACACATATATTAATTGCAATTCTTTTCTTCTCTGTAAACAGTTATCATTTCGATGTTATTGATGAAATACTACGATAGTCCCAGTTTGTTTAAATTAAGTTCAATATGGAAATACAAAAAACAAAATACGATTTTATTACTCTCTGTTTCCACAAAAAACACGATTTACATTATATATGTTTTACTTTAATTACAAGTGAAATGTTTTTGATTAGAAATTCATAGACATAATTATCTTCGATGATATTGAGTTCATCATCATCATCATTTCAGCCGAAGGACGTCCGCTGTTTTACATAGGCCTCCCTCAAGTGTCGCCAGAACGTCAGTCCTGTGCGTCTCGCATACACGGCATTCCCGTGACTGTCACCAGGTTATCGCTCCACCTTGTAGGAGACCTTCCAACGCTGCGTCTTCCGGTGCGCGGTTGTCATTATAGAACCTTTCAGCCCCACCGAACATCCGATCTTCGAGCAATGTGTCGAGATGTTGCTTAAACGCGAGCCTATCAATAATATTAAAAAAATCAAATTCATTTGTTTTTTTTTATATATATATATATTTTTTTTATTTCACAGTAATTCTACACTAAACTCCGATCACGATTAATTGACTTAGCAAGAGTTTAAAAGATGTTTAAATTAAGTTTGTGACATTTCAATAAGTCACTCAAAGGAGATCTCAAACTGTCAAGCAGTTGCGGTGGACCCCAGTTTTACATGAAATTACTCAGTAAACTATAATTAAATTTATAATTACCAACTAATAATTGCTGGAACCACATCACAGAACCTTACACGATAAAGTCAAAAGTTTTAATGAAACATCGCGTTTCGCCCCGGGTGCGTTTACCCTAACAAAATCCAATTTGGAAATTGCTTACGACCGGCCAAATCATCCTTTATACATACGATATTGAACGCCCAATCAAAAGTATACTCTACACTGGAGAATATATGACTCACTTTCGTTTATCACGGTCGGCGTGCTTGCTACCTGATTTAGTGGCCTTATTCTGAAAGCTATAACGATGATAATGGTCATAATTTCAAGATGCGAGCGTTCGATAGCAGAAGATTTTTGGTTTTGCGTGAAGGAAAATGGAGTAATTTGTGTGGAGCCGAGGTAGGAGACATAATTAGTGGGAGTCCTCATTAGTTGCGGTAATTTTGGCATTTTAAGTGGTTCATTACAAGATGTTTAATTTGGTCCTAAGGTCCGCTGGTGGGAAACTTATCTACTATAATTACACTTTGTCGTGACGGTTGAAGATGGCTTCTATGTATACTGGTAACTATGGCTACAATTTTGGACGTTGTAAATGTCACAAAGAATAAAATTGCCTTCAAGAATAAAATTGCCCAAATAAATGCGAATCTTAAAATACAACTTTATTTTTAGTATGCGAAACTTGAATATAGTTTGTTCTGAATCAGTAACTAATTGGATTCCAATATTTTTTACACCATGTTTTATTTTTTCCCAAAAATACCGAAAGGAAAGTTTACATGTTGACCACAGTCGGTGGTGTTCAATTTGTTACATTTTTTTTTTTTTTTATTATTATTATTATTGATAGGCTCGCGTTTGACCACTTCTTCCAAGTACAACACAAGTCACGACAGGTCATAGTGGATATTAAGCACCAGCAAAAAACTGGGCGCGAAAGCAAAAAAACTCCTCAGTCGCCTGGATGGACCGGTGACTATGTATTTTTGCTGACACACAACTTTGTGATTTTTCATGATACATTAATGATATTACGTAGATTCTTTACACCAAATACTAGATACGTGTTTCGGGTTTCATATATACTAATCTAATGTTGTATATGTAATTGAAGTAGTCAGATCAGCTGGGAGAATGGTTGAAAGAGTTATTTTGGCCCTGGAACACTAAAGGCAGCTAAAAGACAGGCCACAAGGGCTGCAAAATGCCATCTATCGGCTTGGGACTCTGTGGAAGCCTCATGCAAAGAGGTTAATTGCTGATCCAGATTTAGCTATAACCAATTTATAAAGCAAGACGCAGCGTTGAAAGGCCTCCTACAAAGTGAACCGATGATCTGGTGAAGGTTGCGGGAATCCGATGGATGCGAGACGCGCAGGATCGTTCATTGTGGCGACACTTGGGGGAGGCCTATGTTCAACAATGGACGTCTACCGGCTGAAATGATGATGATGAATTTATAAAGCCTGGATCGCAGACTTAGGGTAGCTAGCCTATCGGTATTCTATGAGATGCAGTTTGGTTATATACAGTAAAACATTTTCTCTCGTACAACCTAGAACGAGAATAAGTGCTTTGATTACTTTGAACCAAGTTAAAATAAAGAGTTGTCAAATCAGATATTCTACCTTAACCTTTCGAATGTCTTAAGTTACACAGTTCGACATAAGCCGTTGTCTTTCTATTGTGTCTCTAATTACGACATTCAATGAGTTAATATAGGTACTCGTAGTTATACAAAAGCATAAATTGAATATTTATGCTTAAAGAATAAATTGTATCTTAATTATCTACCAATATTTAGCTGACGTGTTCAATATTCAGAAGCAAATTCAAAATGGCGCCCAATATGACCTCCAGCGATAATATCGAGATGTATGGAGATACAATGTGCTATTAGATTTAATAAGGTTTAATACGTTATTTTATTATTCTGTTAGTCTGTACAAGAATATGTTTTAAAGATATGTGTGATGTGTATGTTTTTATGGTATATGGCCATAGAGACTTTTTGTATTATTTTTTCAAATGGAACGTCGTCAAATAAATTCTAGAGAGAATGTGAGACTTACTGATCAAAATCGACTTGTGTTTTTTTAGGTTTAAAGAATTTATTTCTCATATAGAACAAGGTTCACATTAAATTAATTTACATTATTATGACGATCTTGTTACAAAGTTTCGGATTGGTTTCTTAAATCTATTATTATCAATTTTTTTTTTCAGTTTTTTTTTTTTTACATTCCAGGGCCACAGTACCTCTTTTGGACAAACCCATAGACTTAACTAAAATATCCTTTTTTTGGAGGTGGGAAATCATTAAATGATTTCTCCTACTCTGTAATACTTACGTTAAAAAAAAAATATCATATAAAAGCAAAAGTTTGTAAACAAGTGTGTGTGATTGCTAGTTCTTCACGCTCAAATAGCTAAACGGATTAGGATTTAATTTGGTAACCGGATAGACCATGTCCTGGAATAGCATATTCGAGACGTTTATCATAAGAGTACGTTCTTTTAGGATAATTTTTCACTATCATACGAGCTTTTCACGCATCCACGGGACCGTCCGATCTGGTGACGTTTAGGGGAGGCCTATGCCCATCAGTGGACGTCTTTCGGCTGATATGATGATGATGTTGATGATCATACGGGTAAAGCCGCTCACAGAGAATGCTGGTAAAATATAAAATTTCCAAAAGATACTACAAAGTTAAAGAACCGTCTCCAAAAATCGACCCTCAATGAATTTCGGAAAGCGCCCTCGATAGATAAGTTTGGGACCAAAACTTTGATTAATTGTTATGTACGCGTGCTAATTAGGGTCCACCTCGACTTCTGCTTACATCCTAACTTTTTAACAGCCATCGCCCTGAATTTTTACGGTCTATTGAGCACTTCGAAACTTTTACGGATAAGGAATTTTTGATGTGGGAGTATAAGAACATACCTACATAATATTTTAGATTAGACACTTGTAATTCGTCGTGTAATCCATAAAAGGACGGTGTATCAAAACGTCTCCCCTAATCTAACATGACAAAATATATGACAGTATTATGTTATGGGTTTATTTAAGGTCTAAAACACTTGGGTTAGGTTAGGTTAAAATAAAAATATTTTCTATAACCTAAACCCCATATTTCTGAGGTATTTCCACATTAAAAAAAAAAAAACTATTTTCAACTAGACACTTCGAATGATACGTGTTTCAAATCTATTGGTATCTATTGGATAGGGGGGACGGGTTTCATACAAAGGTCATCGTTCTTTCTGAGGCTTGACTGTGATGATAGGGTCATGTTATGAGAAGACCAGATGATCATGTGATTAGGAAGTGCTTTTATATCGCTTAAAAAAAGAAAAGAAGAGGAAGGCCCACATGGATGCAAGAAGATGAAAGTATTTGGACTATACGAACAAGATGATCGAAACAGACACAAAATGGCGTCGTGATATTGAGAAAGTTGATCTCGCGTTACGGGAAAAAGGTGAGGCAGGAGAAGAAGAAAAGACGGGTGTAATTCGGAACTTACAGGTTTTAATTTTTACAAGCCTGTTACGAGGTATTCACTATAAACAATCGATATTGTTTTAAACAAAAAATATTTCCGTTACGCTAGCTCTTACCCAATACGTCCATTCAAGATAATCTTGATCTCAAAGCCGTCATTATCTCCAATAACCCGTTAAACCAGTTCTAAATTCAAAGGTCTAATCTAAAGGATCAACTCCTTCAGGTCCTAATTATCCGTCAGTTCGCTCACCTAACAATTACAGAAAGTTCTGAGGTCTGGAAAGTTAATCTGGATACCCGTTTGTTAAATCTGTTAATAGAATGAGAAGTTTAATAAAGGGCTGTTAGAAACAGAGGTATAGATAGCTACTGCTGGTAGGCAGGTTTGTCTGTACCGTGTTCTGTGAATATTTCCCCTATACCATTTGAATGGGGATAATTTTGCTAAAAGAGTTATAATGCAGATAGATATTGTAGCGTAGCTCAGCTCACGGTAGGCTACGTGTTGGGATTTTTCTAAAAATAAAAGACACGGGCCTGCACACTTCTTTATTTTCTTAGTTGACCACGCACAAGCTTTTTTAACAAAAATAACCTCAACACTCAAAAAACAACACACTTCGTTTTTTTTTTTTCAAAAAAATTTCGAACCTATTCTAGAATGCAAAACCCTTAAAATTGTATTTTACAAGCCAGTTCGTTGGCTATATAAAAAAGAACAACTCATGCGATCTCCTTTCAATATCACATGGGATTTAAATCTAAATCTGCGAAATAATATAACGTGCTGAATCGATTTGCTGATTATGCTAGAAATATCTTGATTTTGTTTGTACTTAGACATGCACACACAAAAAATCTAGTCTAGTATCTCTAGTGTCTTTGGTTCCGGTCCCATGTTGTGCCCATATTGGTAACCTAGAATTGAGATAACTAATTTCTTAAAAAAATCAACCTATCTTAGTTTTTCTAATTGGGATGTGTGCATTATTCCAGTTACATGTGGTATACCAAATATCAGAGACTTGACTGACTCCCTCTATTTATTTTAATATTTGTATTGAATTGTAACTGTAAAATCTCAGCATTAACGGCGCATATAAAAACGTACACAGGCTCTTAAAGAAATACAGCTATACAGGTTGTATAGCTCCATCTCTCTTTCTCGCTCGCACGAATGACATGTTAACATGTCATTGTAAGGCCCCTTGTAGTTGAACTGAATAGCAAAACGGAAAAAATCCTTGTTTTTATTTCCCACTATATTGACAAGTGGACTTTGCTATCGGAAGCCTTTCTAAAATCTCCGATACACTAGAAACTGTACAAAAACAACATCTATATTCAATAACCCTGCCGCTGCAACTCACCAAAATTCTGGATCCAACAAATCCCACTCCAGGCCTTCAATTCCGAAACCGTTTCCGAAAAACGAAGCAAAAACCAACCGATTTATCGTTTCGAACAAAAAATCCTGGGAAATATTGACACATCTCGTACGATAACGGAGAAAAACCGGTCGCAGTACCGCTATTCTATCACGGCGATATCCAATACGTCTTTTGTCATTTCATATCCGTCCCCCCGTCCCCCTGTGACATAATTACGGACTTCGGGCTCCCTAAGGAATAACCGAATATCGTATTTGAGGTATTTTTGGGTACAAACTTGGGACAACACAGCTTATTCTAATAGCCTAGTCGAGTTGGTGTACCGTTTGATAGAGTGATTCATTGGTCCATGTTCGTTAAGATTGTTTAGACGGGATCATTGAGAGAGGGTAGTTGAGAAAATACACTGTACAAAGTGATGAAATGCTTTCAATTTAAATACGGCAAAGGAAAATATTTCTAGGGAAGCGGAATTTATTTTTGTAATAAAATCGGAGGAGGATGGTGGCGCCATCTGTTGTGTTGGGTGTGTGTGAACTAGTTGAGTGGACATGGGCGTTGAGCGCACTTCAGTTGAGTGATGGTCGAGCGTCAAGCATTACAATATGTAGTCAATTAAGCAATTTCAGTATAGGTAGCCACGCTCTCGTACATAAACCCGGTGAGATAGCTGTATTGGTGAAAAGAGATAAAATTGAAGAATTTTGAGCTCGGATAAGACACTTTTCGTGAAACATTTGTCTTACAGAAATACCTATTTTTTATTTATTATATTCTTTATTATAAACCATTACACGTTCAAACGGAAACTATAACTAAAACATATCATACAATGGGCGGCCTTATTCCATTTCGCGATCTCTTCCAGGCAACCTAGAATGGACAGTAATTGCCTGGACAAGAAATAGGGCACTCATTAGTGTAAAAAAACCAGTGTTAAACATAATTATTATGTAATATAATAGATACATAAATACAACTATAGTTAAATCTAAAGCAAAAGGTAGGAAAAATAGGGTGTAGTATTGTATCCTTCATTGTGCGTACGGCTAAGGACTCCCAATGGCTCTAACTTAGGAGTATTTAAGCCAAGAGTGAATAGGTTACTTCTAGGCAAGCGTGCTCCATCGTCGACCACCTTATTGCTTAACATCAGATAAGATAGCGCTTAAGTGCGAGCCTATCGACAATAAAAACAAAAATGTACTTTTATTCAATGTGTTAAAAGAAACCCTTTATAACACTCAAAAAAAAAGGGCGTCCATTTTTATTTCCCCGCTTCTAGTTCCCGCTTTATATTACAAACTTTTCACAAGTAAAATAAGTGGTTATAAAACAGTCGTATTTCAAGTCACACATGATATGGACTGTAACGCAATCCAAACTCGTTTTTGTAATTATACAGCGGGTTCCGTGGACGTGACACGATTTTGAGCTAAATGAGTTGTGGTGGGGGCTGTGACGTAAGAGGGACGTGGGTGGAGGTAGTGGGGGGTCCGTCCAGTGATTTGTTACCTGATCCGCGTCGAGGCGTTGTGAATTGAGCGGATTTCGCGGGAAATGTATTGTTCGGTCTTTTTGACACCTAAGCGGCAGCGATAGGGTTAGGGCTTATCGGTTAGGTTTAAGGGATTGGATCGGCTGTTCCCGGATAAATTGAATGGCTTAGCGGCGTTCACACTTAGTGTTAATTGTTGTACAGTTGGAGCTGGGAATACGTAGTGTGTTGAGTGGACATGGCGTGAATGGAACTGGGTAGAATATTAAGTGGCGGGGTTTAGGTAGAGGCTTAATTGGAATTCGATTTAGGTATGTACGTTTTGAGTATCGTGTTAGACAGAATCTTGGTACTTGAAGTCATAGTTATGATAGAAATCATATTTGAGAAAGGTCTTCTATAGACAATTAAGAGGGGGCTTACAAATATAATATTCCGTCAGTCAGTGACGATTTCCATGAGTAAAATGAAAGGACACTTTTTATGTTTTTACTAGTGTATCTCTCTATTAACGATTGCATCAATACTTAACTTCAGGTGAGATAGCAGTCAGACACTAGCTTATATCAATAAAAAAAGCAACAAACAACATTAATTTTAAATAAAACTGGTCAAGTACGAGTCGGACTCGCGCACGAAGAGTTCTGTGCCTATAAACCTTAGACACCATATATCTTATCTTTTATTATAGTTTCAGTAAGTATTTATTATCAAGTGGTAGGTAACAGAATGATTATTTAGTGGGAACAGAAAAAAAACTTTGGGTACGGAACTCTAAAAAGAGAGAATAACTAACCAAGATTAAAAACCAATTAAAAACAAAATACATCCAAAAACCTCCATAACTATATAATTAATTACAACCCCGACTCTATTTACCCATATTTAATATTTTACAGCGAACATAAAATTAAATACACTTTAAATCCGATCGGAATAAAATTTAATCACAGAAATTAAGTTACAATTTCGTTGGGACACGTTAAAATAATTAAACGCAGACGTGTTACGAGGCGTAACCACAGGGGACGTACCGGTTACGGTATCTATATAGAAACGGGACAGTTCACGTTACCATTATGTTAATGTTAACAGAATATTTTATTAATTTTCCTTGATACCTAATTATTATCAACTAGCTTTTTCCTGCAGATTCGCCCGTGTAGGTACATAACATATAGCTTAAGTCACTCAGGAATAAAGCAGCTTTCTATCGGTGAAAAAAAAATAGCAATCGGACCAGTACTTTCATTGCCTACTACAAACAAAAAAATAACTTTACCTCTTTTTTTCGGTGGGAAAATCATCTAATGGCATCCTCCGCTCTTGGGCGGAGCAGGAGATAGTCTTTTACTGTCTAAAAACCCAATCCTGTTCCATCGTTGCCTTTCGTACCGGGGCTGAGGTATCTTAATAAACTAGTTCGCCTCACCATCAACGATTGCATCACTGCTTAACATCAGGTGGGATCGCAGTCAAGCACTAGTTTATACTAATTAAAAAAAAAATCTTTCGAAACTAATCCTGGCCCCAGTAACTTTTACCTCTTTATAATATTTCATGGGTTGCGCAAAAGTGAATTCCGGGGCCCTGGAATGTAGAGCGTAGTGTTTCACGCGAGCCTCAATAAGATGTCTGCAATTTTTTTATTGTTGGTAGGTTCGCGCTTGACCGCTATCTCACCTGATGAAAAGTGACGATGCGGTCGACGATGGAACGCGCTTACCTAGAAAAAACTTATTCACTTGCGACTTAAAGTTTTTGGGGTTGTAGCTATCAGGAAACACAGACTTCGGCAAGGAATTCCATTCCTTAGCTGCACGCACAATAGATGTAACTAAAAAAAAATACTTAATCCAACTAACAAAAAAATATCTTTCGAGCATTTAGGTACTAAATTAATCAATTTTAGACTATTGCACAGCAATTAGTCTACGACGGTACGTGGATCTTCGCATTCCATATCCAATCCGTGCATCTATAATCCATCTTCTTGATTGGCCTGTTGGTCTCGTTGTTAGTGGCCCTGACTGCTATGCCGGAGGTCGTGGGAATCGAGCCCACGACGGATCGATTTCAACCCAGGACAATTTTTTGTGTGATGAGCACGATCATTTGTTCTGTGTCTGGGTGTAATTTATCTTTAATAAGTGTGTATTTAGAAATATAGAAGTGTGTTTATCAGTTGTCTAGTACTCTTATCACAAACTCTGCTTAGCTTGAGACTAGACGGCGTTGTGTGATAGCATTATATCATTTATATCTAGCAGTGGTCACAAGGCAAATATAAAAGTTATTTGTTGAAAACGTACCTTATAGTCCGCCATTTTGGTGACGTCAGTCGTCACTTGACAGCGCACTCCGTTCAGAAATCGAGTTACGATGTCCAATATTGATACAATTGTGCCAACAAAACGAACTCGACATAACTACTGGATGGTCGTAATTCGATTTATAGTGAATACTCCTTGATGCGGTAGAAGGAGATTCCGATTTTAGAGCAGTTTAAGTGCTTTAAAAGATTTACATATTTAAAAAAATATTTCAACGCCAAACTTCAAAAAACGTGTTTTTTTATTTATTTAGTATCTCCAATAAAGGACGTACACAATATGTATCTTATAATTAGTAGGTCTGATATCTTGTCGATATCCTTTCCTAACAAGAGGCCACGCATACGCAAAATCGATTCAAACAAGTTACACAAAAACGAAATTACAAAAAATAAAAACAGAATATAAATGAATAAGAATACTACTGATAATAATACTGAAAATTCATTGAATAATTATAACTTTTTCTTTTCTATTAAAATATTTAAAAATATAATTTATATGCAATAAACGGAAACGGAACGATGATAAAATTAAAATTCTTATAAGTATATAGATTTTCCCTTTTTTATAAATCGGAAGAATAATTAATACGAGTATATAAAAAACATTTTTGGTGTTTTTTTTTTACTGGCGCTACCTAGAGTTATAGGTAAGATTTAAAATATCTAGAGGTAGGTAATTTTTCTTCAAAGAATAAACAGGAATTCACTGAAAAATTTATCATCAACCAACAAATTACTTTCGCAATAAGTGGCGACATTTTTCAAAACATTCCCTACATAATATTTCATCAAGAAATGAAGAACGCGGGTATTATTCGAAATATCATTCTACCCACAAAATCACGCTAAGATTTTCATTTTTATCCACAACACGGCGGAGCCAACAATTCTTTTAGAATAATCTCCGTTTGGAGGGCGCGTCAAAATATATAAGATATTGCTTGGAACGCGGGAACCCGGAAAAGATCTGTTGCTCCCATCACCGGGATTGTTCCTAGTGTATTGTGTTTTCTGAATTTAAATTCTTTATGTTTTGCTGATTTGAGTATGAATGAAGAGAGGAGCATATCAGGTGTTGGATGGATGTCTTTATAATGTCTTCTTGAGTTGTTAGTTGGTAATATTGTAGAAAAATATATTTGATCTTATTTTAGAGACCTATCTAAAATAAGATCAATAGAAGTGTGTGGCTAAGTGCATCATACGAAAGTCAACAACAAAAATATGTCAAAAGCCAGAGCTTTTCATACAAAACACTCTGGTGTTTTTGAAATGTTCTTTTTAAATGCTTTCTGTTAATTTTGTTAGGGTAAAAATATGGCAAAGGCCAGAGAGGTTTTGATTAATTTAAATACTTACTAATGTATGTGTTATAGTAAAGTAAAACGGTCATAAAAAGGTACTCCTTATTTTGTTAATGATGGCTTTATTTAAAACGTTTTTATTAGAGTTTTTGCATCGTACCACAATTGATATAACCCGAAGAATCGCCAAACTTAAGTGTCAGTAGGCAGGGCACATTGCTCACAGAATAGATAGTCGATGGCCGTAAGGTTCTAGAGTGGTAACCACGTACCAGAAGATATCTACAGCTATGACTGACCTCCCACAAATTGGAGCAGATTATTTCCTGGTGAAGGTAGTAGAAATCCAATGGTCGCGAGACGCACTGGACCGGTTGTTATGGCAAAACTGGTGAGGAATCTAACAGTAGAAATATTTCGGTTGAAACGATGATGACGTTGTTGATTCCAAGTGGATCCACAAATAGCTCGTCCCAATTTAAACAACTGAATTAACATAACATTTAAAATACAATGACGTCGAAAATTATTCATAACAACAATACTTAAATTCGTAATCAACAGTCTCATTGTAAAATAACAATGTGTCCACTTAATTATTGGACAAACTGCAACAGATTAGCATTTCATGTGCTAAAATTTTGCATATTCAGCACACGTAGACGTCCAACGGCATCATGACACCGAATTATGTACGTATTAGATTAGTAATTGCCGCGTAAACGCAAAACCTCATCTGTATTCAGAGCTGACGGCTCAAAATGTGGGAGTTTGCAGCTACCCCCACATTTTATATTCTAGTGTGTTGCGCTGAGCTTAATGCAATTTTAGTTTGATACAGACGTTCGCTTTAATTAGGGGAAATTAATTTGCTTCCTTTTTTATGGGATGGGTAATAAAGTAAATTGGTTAGACTTTAAATTGGATGAAACGCATGTTACTAAAAGAATTGTGAGTATACATGTGGATGGGTGGAGAGGGAGAGGGAGGCCAAACAAAAGATGGATAGATTGTGTGAAGAGTGATATGAAAGAAAAGGAAGTTAGTGATAGCATGACGGGTGATAGGATAGAATGGAAGAAAAAAACGTGTTTCGCCAGCCCCAAATAACACGAGACAAGGGCAGGAAGATGATGATGACGGCTAGACACTATGTATGGTGTAAATTAATACCCACGAGCAATTTTAAGTTTAGCTATTATAAACCGTTATGATGTAGTGAATTTGAAAACAATTTTCATCAGCTTTATTGAATCAACATTGGAACGGTATCAATTCTGGAAACACACTCATGACAATAAGCAATCGAATTAACCCATTCGAACCGTATAATCCCAACATTCTAAATAACCGTTTTACAATCAAACACGACCCTCCTCCACTGAACCAAAATGAACAAATTAGATTCACGAACAGTATTGAGCTGTACAAACACAGGTTTTCGAAATCCTTTGAAGTGCAATTTATCAGGTCACAATCTACCCCCCATTTCAGATTTATTAACTCGACGGTAGCATAACAAATTATAGGGTGAACTAACAAATAACGGTCTACTGCGTCTCCATTTGTTACTCAATTTATGTTCAAACGTTCATTCCCCGCTACAATTAACTTCTTCGAACGCAATTAATTTTAATCAGAAACACTTGGGGGGAAGAAAAAAAAAGAAAAAAACAACCTGAAGGAAATGGGTACGCGTACCAAACTCTGGCTGGAACAATGTACAGGAAATTAGTTTTGTGATACATTTTTCGGCGGTATCCATCTACTTGTTATTTTTGGACAGTATTGTTTGCGAACGCAAGGTAGTTGTAATAAATGCTTTGTAAAGTTAGATTCTAGAGAGATCGAGGCTTGCGGTAAGAAAAGCCTTCTATTAATAGCAATTTATTGCTTTGTTTATTGTTTGGCTCTCGCTTTACTTAGAAATTAGGGAATTACATTTTGGAGGTCCCACTTGGGCACCAATAAGGCGCATAATCCGAAACATTATATTATTCTGTTGAATGGAGCTTCAATTGATATTACCAGCTATTTTAAATAGTTCGTTAATTATTACTTTGTGTAAATCCTATCACCAACAATGCAACCAACCATAGATAAAGTCCCACGTTGGGCGCCAGCGCCACCTACGGCTCTAAATCACTTCCGGTGTCCTGCAATAATGGCCGCCGCACTTCCGGTCTGACCCGCTCTCTGGCCTGGGAATTATATATCTATTAATTGAGTTTCAACCACCATTGACTATATTATTATGACATCAATAACGAGGGCGTTGTGCGTGAGTACTTAAGATGTGTTGATAGTTCTATAACCATATTTCAATAGCTAATCAGTTTAATAGGTCAGCGCTTTTGGGTCAACATTTTTGAAACTCATACAAAAATGGATTCTTTTATCATTTTTTTTAGTTCAGTCACTCACTTTTAGTTACGTATTCGTTTGTAGATTTCGAAATATGGCTCCCTAAAATCCAACATGGAAAAAGCAATGGTCAATCAAGCTAGTCCAGCAATATTCTTTTTGTAGTGGATTTAAAATGTGGAATTGTAAAAATATTCACAAAGCCGACCCGATAGCTTCTAGTAAAATAATACCTGTGCAACAACTCAAAAGTCATTAAGGCAGACAATGTAACGAACATTAAGAGAACTAAAAGCAATTTTTACAAGCATAGAAAATGCTAGTGAAAAAATCATACTTATGTACAGTACAATTCACCAATGATGGCGGCCGTGGAGTTTGCGCAGAAGGCTGCGCAGTAACGTGTTTTAGAAACTAAATGGCGACGTGCGTGTGCGAGAAGAGTGTAGTAAGCGCGAATGTTCGCAAAGGCTAACTTCACGGCCGCCATCATTCGTGAATTGTACTGTAGTTTCAGTAATTAAGGTACCCATCGTCCTCGACTCATCTCTAACAAGTGCCAGTATGGACCCTCCGTACAAGACATGCGTCCGTGTAACCACCTGCACTTTTTAGAATTAAAACGAGGCTATTATCAGAGCTATACAAGTTGCTAAATACGATTCAGAAAAAAAAAGTAGTTTAAGTACATCGACACGAAAAAAGAGTGATTTATGTTGTGTGATTCGCCTATATGTCATTGCTTTAAAAATTGCAATTGCCGATCAACGAACGGTTTTAAATTCGGCGATTTAACGGGCAATGTCGGTAATCTTGGTTCTCCTGCGAATATCTTCATTTCTGATTTGATCACGCAAGGAAACTTCGAGCATAGCCCTTTCTAAGCTTAAGTGGCAGTGAGCAGGACACATTGCTCGCAGAACAGATGGTTGATGGGGACGAAAGTTTCTGGAGCGGCAACTAAGTAGCGGAAGACGCAGCGTTCAAAGGCCTCCTACGAGGTAGACCGATGACCTTGTGAGAGTTGCAGGAATCCGATAGATGCAAGACGCACAGGACCGGTCGTTATGGCAATACTTGGGGGAGGCTTATATCCAACAGTGGATGTCTTTCGGCGGAAATGTTCTGTTCGTTTGCTAACAGGTAGTATAATTTATTAGTATAGTTTTTTTTCTCTTTTTGTATTCTTTTTATATAATTCCTAATTCCTTGTTTTTACAAATTGTTGTCATGAAAATTTGTACGTAGCGCAGACTAGATCATCTGGCTTCATCTACATAACTATTGGGTCACCAAGATACAGGCTTTGCCTAGTTTGGGAACCATCGATAACCTGTTAATTTAACTCTTAGTGTAATTTCTTAAGATTTTTATGTAATTGTATCAAACTGTTTGTCTCAATAAATAAATTAAAAAAAAGTGATGATGATAAACAGTTTTTTAATTGAAAAGGAAAACAATATCAAATCATCAAATTCTGCATCCACATTTCCCCAAACAGTCAACTCTCTAGTACAATAACTCCTTGTTTAAGGATCCAGTATTAAACTAGAAACGAAGTATTCATAATATGCAGTGCAGTTGCTAAGTTGGTCGGCCATGTTTGTTGATGCATAAGCTTGTTGTTGAGCAGTAAAAGTTTCAGAAATATATCCCAACAATGCGTAACGAGATGATGTTATGACTTCAAAAGTGCAGCTTAGATGATATTTCATGGATGTCGTGTTTGTTCGCTTTGTTTGTTGAAAAATATGAGGAACGAATAAACTGAGTGTGAATTTTTGTTGTTTAAATTGTTTGTACTGTTAGTTGCTTTGTGAGTTTTGGTTCATTGGTACTAAAATGAGAGCAGTGGTGGCCCTGACCTACGAGTTTTAGGTCACGGGTTCGAACCCAGCCAGGCGCATCACTTGTGTAGTTTATTTCATCACCACTGCTCTCAAAACGGTGAAGGAAAATATAGTGAGGAAACCGGCATGTCCTAGAACCAAAAATTCGAAGACATATGACATCCACCAACCCGCTCTGGGACCGCGTGGTGGATTACGGCCCATTCCCTCTTCTAAAGAGGAGGCCTGAGTCCCAGTAGTGGGAACAGGCTGATGGTGATGATAATGATGAGTAGTAAAAAGCCTACTACCTATTTTAATTCTTCAAATTTGTGTATTTCTTTCTTTTTATGACCAACTGAGATAATAATCCGCATGGTTCTCATATGATTTGACCATTACACGTTTACTGTATGGATTTTAAAAGAGACTTCGACCTCTGATTTGTTGCGGTGTTTCTTCTCAGGGTAGTCAGCAAGGAAACACCGACCTCATCTAGTGAAAACGACAAAAAAAAATGGACGTGTAGAAGTGTCTTTTTTTCTTAATCGATTTGTAAAATAAATTATCATTTATCGTTAATTTATCATTTATTGTTAACTCTTTTTGTTTTGGATTACTATCAATCATCATTGTACGTCGTCATGTGGCTGTGAGCAGTCTAGCAAACGTTCAACTGTCATATTTAGATAAAGATCACATTAATAAAAAAAGAATGTCACATTTTTTGTCCCAAAATTGAAAATATGTCTTACTTACCAAGAGACTCGACTCACTAAAGCAACATAATATAAAATAATCACATTTCAACATTACACAAAAGCCTAAACATTCAAACTTAATGCTCTTTACTTTGCAAACGATACAAAATTAGAAAAATGTTTTCATAACACAATTTCAAATTCAGGCTGTAATCTACTTACTTGGGCCCGCAATATTTGTGGAACAAACTCCTCCTGACTCCCTTATAGTATCGTAAAAGCTAATGGGAGCGTTCCCTGTATCATTGTTTAAGTCTCTTTATATTGCCAGGGACTGTTATATATGATGGGCTCACTTATTTTGATGCTGTTTTTCCTCTTAAATGGCCGTGAAGAATTCCGGTGTTGATATGTTGTCGAGTGCAGCAACTGTTTGTGAATTGGCAAGAACTGTGTTTGTTTGTTTGATTAAATGTTTGTTTTACTTATTACTCTAGTATGTTATCATCTTTGTATGTTAAACTTTGGTTAATCAGAATGTTGAGTCAAACTTGATATTAAATATTTATTTGTTGTATTGTATCTTAATTTTCAATGTATTTCTGACGTGATGTTCTATGGTATTCCAGTTACACAACTGGTGATCACTCATCATTTTCACCATTATCATCATCATTTTTCTGCCCGAATCCGATTTGGGGTCAGCGCAACATATTATTTTCTTCCATTACTTGTTCTGTTCGTTTCTTATCCTGGTGATCACTATGGTGTATAACAAAGACTATATTTATTTATCTATCTATCTATTATTTCCGATTTTATTCAATTCCTGTTGTGCAATTTTGCTTTTAAAGATGCTTCCTGAAAACTTCTATACGTTGATAGATAAAGATTTCAATTGAAACTAAATATTTCTCACTAACAATCGGGTTGAAGGTATTGTTTCCAAAATCAATACACAAAATTGAAGACAAATTTAGACTTTATTTCAAAATGAGACTAGGGAGGTCCACTAAAAATTGAACTCTACCACCGCTAATAGTCTCTCGCAGGACTCTTCTTTGACAAGGGTTAACAGACAACAGATTGTTCATAAGTTGTCCGTTTTAGATTATTTATTCACAATACATTTTTATTATTATTCATTTACTTACGGTTCATAAAATCGATAGAAGGGTGATGCCAGTTTAGAAATCTGTAAGTGATTGGTGGGTTGGTGGTTGAAAAGTAAATTCAAGTACCTAATATTCGACACTTTCTAAGAGCATATAGATTACTAGCTTCTGCCAACGGATTCGTCCGCGGGATTATTGGGTAGTGTGGACACGAAGTCAGAAGTCAAAGACGTATATAAAGTAGCCTATGTTCATCCTTGGAGAATTGGTTCTATAGTTTTACCGTGAAAACGTAACAGACAGACAGACCGAGTTACTTTCACATGGGGCAAAATATATATCACAACGAAGAGATAAATAGGCAGACATGTCACATTTATCATTATTTTGTTTAGTATATTTTATGTTTTACATTTAAAAATACCTATCAAAATCTAAACAACAATAATAGACTCCAATTTCAGACCTGACAACCCTGCTACGTATAATTTTCTCCAGTGTACCTTTTGTCTGAACTTCAGCCGCGAAAAACGAGTTAATTACAATAACAATGGATGTATCCGCGATGAATGGGCGAAAAAAACTCCCCTTGAAAAACCCATTGTATAAATTATTTTGTGGCCATGTCACTACCGGTAATTATTTATTTTTCTGTTTGCGTTTTTTTTTTTTTTGATGCTTCGTTTGATTTATGATGTTCGTTTCGGTTCTGATCTGTTAAAGAAAGGGTGGCAGATGCTTTTGAAATGCTGTGTTTTAAAGAGCGTGACTCGGCTGTGTGTTTTCTGCTTATATATTTCCTGTTTGATGCATTGAAACCACTCCAAGAGGGTATTATTTTTTGAACTGTCTTTGAAAATGAATAAATAGGTGGATCTATCTAAAAGGAGAAACTGACTGACTGGCATGTCAACGTATAGCCGAAACAAATATATCTGAATACATGAAATTTAAAACAAGGCTTGTGTTTGTGATGTAGACGAGTATATTTCTCAAAACTGCTTTCAAAATTTATGGTTACATTTTTCTTGTGAACAGTACCTAATTTTTTACTAGGTATTTACAAATACAGATAAGATTGATTGAGCGTTAATTAAAATGACAAGCTAGATGTCAATTTATAATAATTTTAACCTACTTATTTTTTACAAATCTGCATGCTATAAGGTAGAATGCAGCGCAAACCTTCACCTATGAACCATCTTATATCTGTATCTACGAGTACATTGATAGCAAATAAATAAAACTGAATGTGAACGAAGTCATAGGAAAAGTGCTAGTATCATCATACAAAGGACTCTATATGAACAGCTCTTTTCTTCACCAAACCGGTCTTACCAATATCGTATTTCAAAAATACACGCATGACAACACGTCAAAACCCGTAATCCATACGTAATCATAACTTACACCAGAAATGATTTAACTTCAATAATGTCAATTCCAAAATGGGTAATCGCTTAGAGGCAGATTATTTCGCGTCGAGCGCAAATTTGACAAACTCCGTAACAAGGGCAGATAACGTCGAAACTTGTAAAATTATTACTTGGAGTATCACGCTAACACGCTGCCTCCGGGAGTGAAACACGCTCGTCAGTATTATAGATTTTTAATGTAAATATTTACTAGTTTAGATAAGCATTAATATGACAAGACAGGTACATTATTATGTGTGTCTTGTACAATATGTGTAATGTTTTAGTCTTATTTTACGAGTTTCACGCTGTTAGCTGTTAAACACGCTCTAAAATATTATGTTCATTTTCTTAGGTGTAAGATGTCGATATGTACGAGTATATTGTATTTCATGAGAATTACAATGATTGTGTATGTTATGCTTTGTTTTAAATACAATTTTATGATTACTACAATTTTGTCACGCTGCAAAGATACTTTTTGTATTTAATTAAAAAAATAATAATATGCTTGTGCTATTTCTGTATCTTATAAGTATATTTTTACATAATTGTTACCATATAAGAGGGATTTGACAAGTTTTACTTGTCATCATTAGTATTTCCAGTACTTCTTTTATGCTGTTAAAGGTTAACACGCTGCATACTGAGAACGTAACAGTTCTAATGTTCGATTGTCATCTGTACTAGTAATATGAAGGATAATTATTTGGATTTTTGTACATTTGTTTGTATTGAATAAACTCAAGAACTATTGGAATAATTTTCAGAATTCTTTCACCAGTAGAATGTTAGTTGATTATTGACTAATATAGGTTTTATAATTTCTATTTTTAAGCAGAAAAATCGCTGCTAAAAGCTTGTACCTACTTTTAAACAAAGTATAGATACTTTATAATTATTCTAAAATCTGGAAGAATTCAATTGTAATAAAATAAATGAACGATGTAATATAATAATATATAATGTAACGGATTAAACTTCATTGACGAATATCATGAACATATTTCACCTTCCTGATAATTTGAATTCATTTATTTAAACAGGTGTATTTTGTCTGTGTGCTTTTATATTTCATCAATAATTTAATGTAATGCCATTTATCGTCATTGCAATATTAATTCCGATGTAAACATATTACTGAAATCAATTTATCTGCTTGTTACAGAAGCCGATTACACACTCGACGATTCGTTTTGGAATGAAGAAAGCCCAGTTGGTGAGTGATAATGATAAATTATTGTAAATATTTTAAACTTTGATTATAGTAGGTACTTATTGTATTTGGGCATTAAACAATTGAAATATGAGAATAAAACAAACCTAATTGTAGACTAAATCGACTACATTGTCGTTTTATATCAGATGAGATAGTGGTCAAGAGCGAAGCTATCAGCAATAAAAATAATAATAACGTAATTTTACACAGTTATATGTATGGCTACAATAGCAATCTTATCGCTGACAGCGATATCTACCAGACTACCAAAATTATTTTCAGTCAGTTGAATGTTAATACAGTTATTGAAGAAACGGGTATTTATTGAATTTTTCTCTGTTTTAAATTTTATGAACTATGTTTCCCAATTTTTTAGAGTAGGTATTAGGTATAGTCCAGTCAATATTGACTTAAAAATACACAAACATCGCAAACGCGCATGTAACTACGATTTACGGTTGCAAACTTGGGTGTAAACTACTCCCAAGGGACCTAAAAGCATTTAAAAATTGTAAATCCATGTGCGTTTGCGATGTTGGATGTCGATTTTGACTGGCCTAGTAAGGACAGAGTAGTGGGTAGGAATTGTTAGAGTATCCAAGGTTCATCAAAAATATGAATGTCGAGTTATTTTGTAAGTCTTATTTTATTATAAAATGGGTAGTATTTAAACGAGCGACTATATATTAAAACTTTAAATGACAAATTATTTGTTTATACTGAGCGGTATTTTGTCTAAAATGAAGTGATCCAAACGTCGTAAATATCAAAGTACATAGTATCGAATCTCCTAAATATCGATATTTATGTATTATGTATGTTACAAGATCATTTGATAATTCAGATATTGGGAAAACCCGCATAATTAGAAAATGGTGAAATAAAATCTGCGAGCAACTTAGTCATAGCGCGGTAGGTCGCAGTTCTAACTATTTCACCTAGTTCAAAATTATGAATCTACCTGCGACTAAATAATTAGATAATGGTGAAAATATTTGTAGTTCGTTATGTAAAACCACAGTTTTATTTCTAGTCGCTCACTTATTAATTTAGTCGCTCACTTACTAATTTAGACGTTTAACTAGGATTTCAATAACTCATTTTTAGTAAGGTCGTACTAGATTTTATTTTTAATAAATATACGTCGTTAGTGTAGTTAATGTGTCGCTTACTCAAATTTATACCGCTCAAGTTATTAAAACAGTATCTCATCATCAGTCGCTAAGTTTTTTTTAGTCGCTTGTTTTATAATTCCCCCTATAAAATATCACGTATCTGGGTAATCTAAAAAAAATATACAATTTTGTATATAAAATAAATTAAGAAGTATTGATTTTTTTTGTCGATGTATCTTTCTGCATCTCTCAAACTCTGCAATGAATTTTGATACGAAATATAAATCTTAAAAAACATTCACACCTACAACTTTTTTTAAAAACATCGACGAATCTAAACTCCACCGACATCGGTGGAAGTACCGCAACTTTTGCCACCATGTTTGTCACTCCCAGCGAGATGTAAAAACGCTCGTCAGCCGGAATTCCGGCGGCGGGCCTACATCACAGTGTCGCCGGCACCGGCCCATAACCATTCCAGTTTTCGACTACCTACCTACAATGTTTTTGACGATTTTTTTTATTATTACGGCTTTTTTTTTGCTTGTACAGTACCGGTTAAGTGATTTCTGTGTGTCGTTCATAATTTGTGACTTTAGAAATGTTTCAATTAAACAAAGTGCTTCGTTTCTCTTTTTGATGCAAGAATATTTTTTGCTCTCTGTTTTTATTGTTTGTGTAATTTATTTACAGATTTTTGGCATGACGAATTAATCGAAGAAAGTTTCTTTTAATCGTAGGTATATCAATGAATAATATTAGTTATATTTCTTTGCTATTCGATTTTTAAAATGCTAAAGGCCAGAGTTGGTACATATCAGGACAGCGCACAATGCACATCAGTTTAAAAAAAATTATATTAATTGTATATAAAAAAAAAAATTATTTAATTTTTTAAATGTCAAAACCTAGAGTTTATTAACCTTTTGAATGTCTTATGTTACACAGTTCGACATAAGTAATTGTCTTTCTATTGTGTCTCTAATTACGGCATTCAAAGAGTTAAGACGAAGTTTAAATCAACACACAACGAGAAGACTTATAAATATCCCACCTAGCTTATAAAATAGGATTTTTTTTTATAACTGATAGGCTCGCGTTTAATCACAATCTCATCTGATGGTAAACAATGATGTGGCCGACGATGGAACACGCTTACCTAGAAACAATCTATTTACTCTTGACTTAAAGGTTATAGCTATCAGGAAACACAGACTACGGCAGGGAAATACATTCCTTAGCTGTACGCATAATGAATGTACTCCCAAAACGCTTTGAACACATAAGTGGGACGTCCACCATGTACCGGTGGCGCAACGCCGTACGTCTCATTGTCCGATGATGGAACGGACTTGGCGGAATTAAATTGTGTAACTCTAGTGCACACTCCCGTGAAATAGGGATATTATGACAGGAATATTGTTACCTATGCGCCTGATATAGTGGTGACAAGCCGATAAGCCTCGCCGCACAATGTTAACCAATGTCACCATTTCACATAAAGGTAGCTTCGTGATAGCTGAGAAAGAGAACCAAATAAAATGTCTTGACAGCTGAGTTCTACCCTCATATAGACCATTTGGAGTGTGAATTTGACCACCATTGCACCGATTGTCGTCACCGTCTATGTATTTATAGCTAAAAGCCTTGACAACTATTTGACGAAGTGGTCGTTGCTCGGTTGGATCAAGATTGCCTACTAAGCTGTACTACTCAATACAACTTGCATTGTAGGAGCTACCGGTTTTTGGTGCCTCAACCACCAGTAGCTTAGATGGAACCTGTACATGTACACCAACCGGTATTTTTCTGTTGTTCAAGAAATATAATAAACTAGCTATTCTCCGCGACTTCGTCCGAGTACATAAAAGATAGCTTATGTCACTCAGGAATAAAGCAAATTTCTATCAGTGAAAAAAATTTAACAATCAGACCAGTACTTCCAGAGATTACCTCCTATAAATTTTACCTCTTTATTATATTATTAGTGTAGCGTGAAAGTAGGTTTTTCCATACAAACTTTAATCAATCAATCAAAACATTTATTTGCTAGAATAAAGGTGTTACAGTAAATTTGTTTCAGCATATCCGGCCATAACATGGCGTGCAAATATATTCACAGTCAGTGTCGTCAATTAATCTAACTTGCACATTACAGTTTCTATTGACTTGTCTTCTAAATATTCTTTAACAGTATAATATTTTTTAAATAGTAACAGAGTTAGACCTCCGTTTCATCTCTTTCGGGGTGGAGTTTCATAAAATCCGTTCTTAATGGAAATCTACACCCAATAAGGAACCTACCAGCCAAATTTAAAGGTGTTGTAAATGTTACAGTTTTTTTAGATTTCATGATTAATCAGTGAGTGGTACTTCGCTTTTAAATTTATACGTATAGGTATCAAATCAAAAACATTTATTTCAAATAGACCATCAGCAGGCACTTTTAAATAGTCAAATGGACTGACCGACCAAAAAAAGTAAAGCTAAATTGCACGTTCCAAAGTGTAGATCTCTATGGAGAACAACGTGCAGGAAACTCCATGGAAACTCTTTTTAAATCGTAGGTATTATTTAAAAAGACCAGTCTCAACCGATGACACCCGTTCACGGGCATGACACCTCCATTAGCCCCATTCAGCATCACTCAAGCCGATATGTAAACAAAATAATATATTATCAAAAATGTTTATGGCAGCCACTCGTCTCGTCCAAACGTCATCAAACGCAACCTCGTACAAAAGAAACACTTCTTCAGTAAATTTTCCAGTTTCACTTGAGTTGCACACTCGTAATATAATATTTACACAACATACCCAAACCTTTCTCTTTGACATTTAGATTTGAAATAGCGAAACAATTTTGTGTGTTCACTAAATTCGCAGTCGCAAAGTCGGGGTCAACAAATACAATCGGGTGCTTTTGTTTGTAAAATGGCGTGTTTGATCATTCTATTATTCATCTCTTTACAAACGTACCGACAAAGGCACACCCAACATAGTTTAATAACTCATTCGTTACAAACTAAAATTTCTGTCACCACATCAAAGTGTATCGAAGCATTTCACGAAACTAGTTTGAACTGGTTTGAAGCGGTTACGATTCCGGTTTTCGCCGGTTTGAGAACGTGCGGTTGTATGTAGTGGGAGATTTTATTTCGTTTAGAGATTGTTAGTTTAGAGTTTCTTGTTTTATATGAACGCTGTGCCTTCTGGGAGTAGTCTGGTTTCAATGCGTTGTTGTTCATCGTGAAATGTTGTCGACGTCTGTACGTCTGAAACCTTAGAGTATCAGTTGCCAAGAGAATTGATCCGTAGGAGACATGTTTATGCCTTGGAGGCAGTCCAAAATATGACAGTTCTTGTGAAATTTGAGAATCCATCCAATCCATCAATCTACTGTTACCTAGATACGCATCCGATTTTATTTATTTAAAAGCTCTTTTAGATAGCTGATAATATTTTTCCACCAGTAAAATAAGTTAACAACGTCTTTAAAATTGTAAGTTAAGTTTATATTAGAAATAAATTCCCTTCAGCCTTCTTAGTATCTAACAAATTCTATTATATTGACATGAACTGGGTCATGTACGAAGAAAATGGATGAAAAATGCATAAAAGCGAGCACAAGGGTTTGAAGCTGAACACAAATTGTATTCTAGTTATAGAATAAAAAAGAAATAAGAATAAATAGAATCCGTAATACTGTACTTAGTTCCATAATATAGCATAATCAGCCTTTTAATGTTCCCACTATTGGGACTCCGGCCTCCTCTCTAGGAGAAGGAATAGGCCATAATCCACCACACGGGCATGGATGTCACATGTCTTCGATTTTTTATTCTAAGACACAGCCGGTTTCAAGATGTTTTCCTTCAACGTTTTTAGAGCAGTGGTGGTAAAATAAATTACACAAAGTAACGCCTGGATGGGTTTGAACCCGCGACCTACAACTCGTAAGTCGGGTCCATTACCACTCGGCTACCACTGCTCTCTATACTCTAAATGTGCGCAGTTTCTCAGTAATGGAACTACCATCACAGATAAATTGCGCACATGGGATGTTATCAAATAATGAAGAGCAGGAATCTACCTATTGTGCCGGTGTACCTCACTGTGTTAGCCTGGTTTGCTTTCATAAAGAGAGATCTGACGTCACTCAGTGATAAGAGATAGCAAAGCATGCTATACAACAAGTGCATTCTCTGATAGGATATGAGACGAAAATTCATTATTCTTTGCGTTTGTTCTACTTAACTGGACAGATCCACTCAAGTCTTTGTGGTTCTTTCCTCAAAAGACCTCCTCGGGCTTGACCATTACATGTTGGTTGTATAGACTTGAAAACAACTATAACCCCCTTTTTTATGGTGGGTAAAATCACCCAATGACAACCCCCGCTCTTGGGCGGAGCGGGAGATAGTGTCAGTCTCTTACTGACTAAAAGCCCACCCCGTTCCTTCTAGCCTTCATACTGGGGCTCGAGTTCCCTTTCGGTTAACCCTGGCCCCAGTAGGCTTCGACCCGGCTGGGTCCCTTCTGTTGCTGACAACTCCTTGAGGCGCGCGGGAACAGTGCGCGCCATCGACGACTTGGGCTTGGTCCGGACAGCGAGCTACTCATTGCTCACTGTCCGCAAGCCCGCGCCTACGGTGGTTTTTTGTTAGCCTGTTCTGTCTCACTCCTGGGTAAAGGCCTCCCTCCACTTCTTCCATCTTTCGCGCACCCGGACGTCCTTTTGCCAGTTATGGTGGAATCTGTCTTGTTCGCAAGCCTTTTGAGCTACATCAACTATTTTGGTTTTGGAGCGCAGTATTTGGGCTTTTGGCTGTGAAAAAAAGATTGTATGTAGCGGAGTGGATAAAATGAGAAATGAGTATATTAGAGGAAGTTTAAAAGTGGCGCCAGTGACTGCAAAGTTAAAAGGTAATCGGTTGTCTTGGTGTGGTCATGTGAAGAGGAGAGATGAAGCGCATATTACTAAAAGAGTTCTGAGTATACATGTAGATGGATGGAGAGGGCGAGGAAGGCCGAAGAAAAGATGGATAGATTGTGTGAGGAGTGATATGAAAGAAAAGGGAGTTAGTGATAGTTTGACGGATGACAGGACAGAATGGAAGAAAAAAAACATGTTGCGCTGACCCCAAGTAATATGGGATAAGGGCAGGAAGAAGTGTAGTATAGTATTTCGAACTTGATCTGCCAATTTAACACCTAGTTTACTACGCTCCATTGTTCGTTGGCAAACTTGCTTACCAAATAAAAATCTTTTATTACGTGTCCATCAACGCCAAATCCATGACAAGACGTCAGCCTTCACGTCACGGGTTATTCGAAAAACTGTGTGATCGATTGACAGACAGACTGATGGACAGAAACCTAGATTTTCTGCTAAACGTTTCTTTTTAGTGCTAAATAAAATAAGTGTAATGAATCTTGAGGTAATTTGCTTTGATTTTGTAATCTGTTTGGCATACAAAATCATCAATTCCAAAGTATTTATTTCAATTCAATCACTTGATCAGATTTGATCAGAACTGTCAAAGAGTCAGTCTGTTGAGGAGATGAGCTTGTTTGATACGATCTCACTAATATATAAAGGTGTGTATGTATTTTGACTAGCATCCATCAGATGTATGCGATCCTTACCATATCGTTGGTCCATCTTGAAAGAGGCTTTTTAACGCTGCGACTTCGAGTCCTTCCTAAGGGGTAAATTCACCAGTGGTTTACTAATGATGAGCATAAAATTTGTTATCTTAATTTACATTGAAATAACGAAATTCAGCATAACGGTCATTATGTATAATATTATTAGACATAAATATTTTGCCTTAATGCTTTTTGCCATAAATACTGCTACTTAGCACTTCTCAATCCCTTTCTTCTTAGTTTATCTAGGACATTACCAACTCCCCGTGCTTCGCAAAGCACGTAAAACCGTTATAAGCCTAACCTACCCTTTGCATTATTATGCTGCTAAAGTATTATTATGCAGCAGTATTATTAAGCTAATAAGAGTTATGCGAAAACGTTACGCCAAACTATATTATGCCTTAAAATTTTATGCCAACAGGGGTATTACATTCACCAGTAGTTATCTTTTTTTGAATGGTATAAAATAGTGCTTTTGGTGGCAGCTGAAATGACGATGATGTGTTAGACCACCCGCCTAGACCATATCAAGCTGACTGGCCTGTTAGGTCTTGACTGCTATACTGGATGTCGGGGATTCAATTCCCATCCAAAACTAATATTTTTAAGCACGATCATTTGTTCTGTATCTGAGTGTAATTTTTCTATAATTCATATATGTTTAGAAATATATAAATACTAGCTGTCCGCCCGATAAAAAGTAGCCTATGTTCTTTTCCATGTCAAAGGCTATATGTATGCCAAATTTCATCCAAATCCGTTCAGCCGTTTTTGCGTGATTAAGTAATAAACATCCAAACATCCACACTTTCACATTTATAATATTAGATGGATGTTATGTACTATGAGTACTAGTACTCATAGCATATAACATATTTATATATTAAGCATGCACCGTTGGAGACTAGACGGCGTTGTGTGAAAGTTGTGGAATATTAATGTCCAGAGACAGGACACAAGATACGTTTTATCTTGAGAATTTATTCCTTTAGCATAATTCTATACTTTAACGCGAGCAAAACTGCTAGCTGAATTTAGTACATCATACGACACGAAATGTAGTACAACTACGTAATACATAAGTCTTCATGAGACGTTGTTTTCGATTGGATCGCCGTGAGAGTTGGTGAGAGTTGGTGAGCGTCGGTGAGAGGTGAATCAAGTCGTTTGCATGCGAGAGACAGTTTCTCGATGGGACAATCCAATACACGGCGCAGCGAACACGAGGCGGACGCGGTACAAGGTATAGGATGAAGAGGTTTATTTTCATAGTACTTAATGGAACTTCATTTATTGTTTAGAGGTGAGGTACGTGAAACAGAGTGTGAAGTGTCACAAGTCACATATCTACATTGAAAAGGGCTCTTCTCTTTTCCCCGACCAGACAGACGTTATGTCCAGTCCGGGGAACTGCCCCATGGATTGTTTTTATTATTATTAATGATAGGCTATCGCACTTAACCACTGTCTAACCTCGGAAACTTTCTCCCGCTCCGGCAAAGGACGAGAGATGTCATTGGATGATTTTTAAACATTAAAAAAAAACAAAAAGTGACCTACTAGATTTGCGGGGATTTTCTGGAAATAAATTATATTATTATTAGTCCAAATAATTCGTGTCGAATTAAATGAAGAAAAAAAGGCGAAAGAACAATTACAGCATTAGGATTTACTGAAAAATTAAAATCAGTATTCATAAACTTTGTGTTAGTTTTATAATTCTTTTCATATTTTTAGGTCTTGTCTGAAATCAACATTGTAATGACCTCTAATTTTTTTAAATCAGGCAATTATTTTGTTTACAAATATTAATACCATCTGTCTCTCTAAATAGCTTTTATTGGTTCACAGTACAATTACGTAACATGCATTACAGCAGGTATAAGCAGGCTTCTGTAGTATTCCAAAATGTAATAGCATTTACCGCAAATACAAAATACCTTTCATTTAATTCAATTAGTATCCGGTCACGTAGCTATGCAGGTGCTGCGAAATGCATAATTTGCTGCGCTACGGCGTAGCGCGTAGGTGAGTCGTGCTACGCCGTAGAGGTTTCGTAGCACATGTCCTAGATTATTTTTTATTACAAGGAATAGATAGACACGATTACCAATAATGATTCTGTATTGATTAACTAGCTTCTGCCAGCGGCATTATCCGCGTCAAAGGGTCCATATAAAATGTAAACCTCCTAATTCATCCCCTTAACTGGTGTATTTTGAAATGCTCTCTTAGTGCAAACCTACGCCGGAAAAAAAAGGAAGCCATGTGCAAAATTACACTTTACATACATCTCATTTCCGCCGGAACTGGTTTTTTTTAAGCATTACTGTCCTCACATATGGGCTTCAAAAAAACGCCGCTTCAAGCTTCATTTTGAGGCGGCCTTTTTTTGTGGCTCGTGTGCGAAGGTGCCGCCACAAAAAAACGCTTGAAGCGGCTTCAAGCTTCTCCATATACAAGAGGTATTGGGTGCTTCAGCTGTTTTTTGCGGCCGCTTCTACCTTTTCTTACGGCCGCTTCTACCTTTTTTGAGGCCCGTGTACGGGGACAGTAATCGTTATGAATCAGTCTCATGTGATGTAATTTTTCTTTTCCAATTTTTAAAACAGAAGCAAGACCATTACTGAATCACTTTTGTAAGTCTGTTTATGATGCTGTTTAACAAATTATACCGAATTATTATAAATATTAAACAGGGCCGTTTATGTATGACTTGTTGCATAAATAATTAAATTAATTCGTCATAAATATGTAGTTTTTTAACTTTTAAATCGCTTATTCTTATAACTTAAGCCCTCAAACGGTTCATATTATGAAAACTGAAAACAGCACGACACGATCGCACCTATTACGTATCGCATTACCTCGAGATTGTCTTGGAATCGGATCTACTCCTCACACACATACGTACAGACATGAATTGTATATATTGTTTATAAACCTTGATAAAATGGCGACCGATTTCTTGCACGGTTGTTAAAGTCAAATATTATGAGAGAAATTGTGAGCAATTTATTTACTCACTTGTCATCATCATAATTTCAGCCGAAAGACGTCCACTGTTGGACAAAGACCTCCCTCCCCCAAATGTCGCCATAATAACCGGTCCTGTGTTATATGTACTCGTACTTGTATTAAATGCTAACTAATATAAGAAGTACTGTTTGACGTTTCACACTTTGCATAAGCATAACTCACTCAATTCCAATATTTTTTTCCGCAAATTTATGGAGTTTTGAAGCTATATTTATTTTATGACAGTATGCAAAGAAATTAAATCAATATCTCTTAAAAGTTGGATATTGTAGTAATCGATTTCTTTGATCTCATCCTTATTCTTCTATCGGCCAGAACTGTAAAACGGTACAAAATTAAAGCCCGTCAAATCTAAGAAGATTTGACGGGCTTTAATTTTATAATTTACCAAGAATATATTCCATAAATATGACACAATGCCGTATCGTCGCAAGCTAAGCAGAGCTTGTGTTATGAGTTCTAGAGAACTGATAAACGTACTTATATATTTCTTAATACATACATATCCTAACTAATATTATAAATGTGAAAGTGTGGATGTTTGGACGTTTGGATGTTTGTTACTTAATCATGCTAAAACGGCTGAACGGATTTGGATAAAATTTGGCATGCATATTGCCTTTGACATGAAAAAGAACATAGGCTACCTTTTATCCCGATTCCTTAAGTACATAATGCCACGCGGGCAAAGCCGCGGGCAAAAGCTAGTCTTTTTATAAATTACACCCAGACACAGAACAAATGATCATGCTCATCACACAAACATTTGTCTTGAGTGGAAATCGAAACCACGACCTCTAGCATAGCAGTCAGGGCCACTAACCACTAGACCAGCAAGCCAGTCAAGTCAATCAGTCAGATTGGTAATGTTAAAGTTTGGAGCATGAGGAAGAGCAGCCGCTTTGTAACAAGATTTATTTCTATCGTGACACAACAAAAGTCAATCCGCCTACAGAAAATTTATAACATAAGTACTAAGTAGGTACTATCAGTAGTTAAAAAAGTTTATAGATATTAAGAATGATAATTTAGTCCTGTTAAAAATTAATTTCCCGTCCGATTATAATTTGGGTGTCTTCAAGGGTAGAGTGAATAGGCTCTTAATAAACTGGTGCGCCTCACCATCAACGATTGCATCGCTGTTTACCATCAGGTGGGATCGCAGTCAAGCACTAGACTATCTCAATTACAAAAAAATGCTACTATGCTGTAACGAGTTACTCGTACTTGTAACTTTATAATTTGCCAATTTAGGTCATTTAAATATTATTGATAGGCTCACGCTTGACTGTTATCTCACCTGATTGTAACCAATGATGTGGTCAAAGATAGAGCACGTTTTCCTAGAAATAATCTATTCATTCTTGACTTAAAGAACCCCAGACGCTGGCAGGGAATTTCACTCCTTAGTTATCCGCGCAGTGAAACGAATTCCCAAAACGTTTTATCATTATGGTTGGAAAGCAAAGCACCTGTCTGGGTCTCGGGGCTGCAATCTGTGTGCAATAATAATAAATTAGTGTCCATCCACAGGTATAGGATTCAGTCAAGCACAAGTTTATATTATTAAAAAAAGACACCACTTTCAAAAAAAAAAAGAATCGTGTTCCATAACACTAGTCCAACTACACTCAATAACTGTCCAACATTTATTTCTATTCAAAAACTGACCCGACCCTCGACTCCGACTGTCTCCGACCCAAGCCATATTAGGTCAATGAAACACAATTGAAAAACAAAAACGCTTATACGTAATATGTACTTTCCGTTCTATCCGATTCGAAATCGATTAGGGCTCTGCCCGTCTAGCCAAGTTACAACCGTATCGTGTCGAATTCTGTTCTCCCATGGGTAACGCTTTGGTGTCAGCAATTGTAGAAAACGATAAGTTGGTAGCCATGTTGATGCGCCTGAGCCGGCCGCTCGTTCTACAATGTAGCGTTTGTTTATCAAAGGATGCAGCGTTAAACGTTGTAGAAATTCATTCAATCATTTTGAACGATGTGAACATGGCTACGAATTATCTATTCGTTTGTTCCGACCACGTGAATTACCGTTGAGATGATTTCATTTCCATACACTTGATTACTTTTCGACTAGCGTTAACGATTGCAGATTATCAACTTGGCTAGGGGTGCTGGTCACGTCAAATTTAATCACTACAGTCTATTATTTTTATTTTCATCATTTAACAAGTCAACTGCTCTATGTGAACATGGCTTCTAACTGGACAAAGGACATGGCTAAACTCAGTGACAACGATAATTCACTATTTTCTTAACATGAATACAGTATATATTTTTTATACAATTACAAAAAAATCGCTTACAGATAATATGTACTTTCCGTTCGATCCGATTCAAAATCGATTAGGGCTCGGGTCACGTCCATCGACGCGTGGCAGCGTGTATGAATGTTCAAATTTACATGCGGAACGCATTGACATGTAAATTTTCGTACAAGATGGCGAACGTTGTCGCTAGGTGATGTCGTGCGTTCTGTTATAGAATGACGATGTTTTTTTTAAAGAAATATGGAAGAGTCGGGTACAGTTTAAAAAGATTTTTTTCTTTTTGTACACGCTTTTATTTAAGTCTCATAGTGTGAAGCGATGGCTTGGTGAGGGTTGTAGGAATACGATGGATGTGAGACGCATGGGGCTGATCGTTGTGGTGACACTAGAAGTCCTATGTCCAGTGGTGGGGGTCTTTCGACTGAAATTATGGTGATAAGAGTGACGGTGATTAAAATTGCAAAGTTTTAATGTACGAGTATGTTTAGGTCAAATATTACAAATTAATTTTGAAACTATGTTCAATAGTTTTTAATTAATAATAATAATATTCCACACAACTATCACACAACGCCGTCTAGTCCCAAGCTAAGCAGAGCTTGTGTTATGGGTACTAGACAACTGATAAATATACATACATATTTCTAAATACATACATATTATAGATAAATTACACCCAGACACAGAACAAATGATCACGCTCATCACACAAACATTTGTCCTGGGTGGGAATCGAACCCACGACCTCCGGCATAGCAGTCAGGGTCACTAACCACTAGACCAACAGGCCAGTCAAAAATTGGTCAAGGGATGTGGCTAAGCTGACTAACAACGATAAGTTATACTTATGCATCTCAATGGCAAGGATATCAATTAAAGGGTTTTATGAAAAGGCTACATCATAATATATTCGATAATTATGTTGGACAATATTTTAAAAGCAAATTTTTGAAAATATTTTTTGTTTTTAACACAACAAAAAATGCCTAAATATCTGCCTATTTGCCTAGCTTTTCCCAACTAGTCGAGTTGACTACCAGTCTACCCGAAAGCTGGATAACAGTATTTTATATGGAACGACTGCTTATCTGACCACCATAACTCATTATAGGCGGGAACTACAACTAAACTGGCCATTTGAAGTACGGAAGAATCTCAACAAACCGACTTTGGCAAATGTTGCTTAACTTGGAAGATCGACCCGTGTGGCAGATGGTATTGTGGGGACCACGAAGGTCACATATTAATTGAAGTAGAAACTTTATTGTAATGGACCTTTTAAGGCTTATGTATTAAGAATATAGATTTGAATATTGACTGAAGTTGTCAACATGCAAAAATATTATTATAATAATATAATTTAAGCCTTGAACGAATATAATTAATAAAGTTCAATTCAAAGCCTTTCATTGGCGTCTCCCCGCGTCACAGTATTTAAAACAAGAGCTCTTGTCCTATGATTTATAACTTATAAACATATTCATGAGTCAAATAAACTCAAAAGTTTTATATTGTATAACGAAGAAATGCCAAAGTAAACTCATCATCATATGTAGGTCGGAAGCAATCAACATTAGATTCTGGAAATTTCTTAAGTTTTCTGATATTAATGAAATAAGTACTGACATATTTACATCTACTCTAAAACTTTGTTATTTCTGAAAACACATTAAATTTCAGGAATAACAAAGTCCAAAGTCTTTTGTGTATTATGTATACTGTTGACTACGTATTTGAGTTGACATCACTTTTTGACAGACTAATTACTTTCTACACCACCCATCGCTTCACAAGCTTATTTACTTCGTTAAACACAATATCCTTATCTAATCCAGTTTCAAATTACGCCTAACTGTCAACAAACCTATTCGAAGCCTTAATTCGTCCTTTTTGCTACGCAACCTGAAAATTAGCGGCTCCGAGACGTAGCAACGTCGAGTGGCAGAAAATCTCGTAAAGCGCCGTCCACGCTTCGGTGGGTTTCACGCATTTTGGCTCAGCTCTGTCTTTACACCGCCCTGTATATATGTACAGGACGTTCGTTAAATGGGCGCGCAGTGCAAATATGTTATGTGTACTAAGCAGCTCCTGTGTTAACGTTTTGGCTGTTTGTGATGTAAGATGTTGGGTTTGGGATCATTTGAGGCCGTGTTTAGTTTGTGGAAAGATCAGTGCGACTTGTTAATTTGATTTCAATCCGACTTCTAAAAAGGAGGAGGTTCTCAATTTGTTAGAATCTTTCTTTTACGTTTATTTTCCGATTGCTCAAAAATGTCAAATCCCATTTGAAGAATTTGTTTTTTGTTTGAAAGAATAAGCTTCCCAGGTCGAGATCTGGTGATAGGATTCTGGAGAAATTTAGGGAACTTATAATTGTTACAAGCTTCTCTAAGAAACATACTACCGAGATAAAAGGATATGCACATGTAACTCACACAGCACATCCAATTTAGATTCTTGTTGATTCCAAGAACATCGTATCATATCATCATATATATCATTTCAGCCGATAAACGTCCACTGTTGGGCATAGGCCTCCCACAATGATCGATCCTGTCATTAATCGTATGATAGAACTAAATACTGTTAGCATTTCTCTTTGGGAGATATAGATAAATGTATCAGCATTTTGTTTTATCAATGTATCTATGCAGCATCGCTAAAGGCAAGTCCTTAATCTGCATTGAAACCAACCACCAATAATTTTCCCACAATCTTGCCAATTTGCCATCACATGTACAATCCTTCAACAACGCTTTTCACACTAAATCAGACTCTATTCGATAAACACAGAGCACAAAATCCTTCAAGAGCGTATTTAACTAAAATTTATGATGTAAGATATCAGTATAAACACATAATACATTACAGACCACACTAGGTACGGCAACTCCATGGCCACAGCCACACTACACGGCTATCCAACCACTATACGACTATGCCAATTTCTGGCTATCTATTTCCGAAATGTAGATCCGATGTGCAAGGGTTTTAGGCGGCATTGATAGCGATAAATGGGTTCCATCCGTGGGTTAGTGTCGGGCATCTTATCTGGGTTGAAAGAATTATGTTAGTTTTAGGTAGATGAGAACACTCTTTTGCTGATAAAACTGGATACCGTGGCTTGTGGATACATAAATCTGGAAGAGAAAAACACTTGGTGAATTGATTAAACTTACAAATGGTTTCAACATTTACTTTATGTATAAGTGTACGAGTATGTGTGGGTTCGCATTAATTGATTACTGTTTATTCGATTGCACTAAAAGAAGAATTATGTTTTACAAGTTTTTTTTTTCAGATGTGTGTGTATATTTCAGTGGTGGCCCAGTGGTAATGGCTCCGACTTACGAATTGTAGGTCGCCGGTTCAAAACCTGCCAGACGCATTACTTCGTGTAATTCATTTCATTACCACTGCTCTCAAAACGGTGAAGGAAAACATCGTGAGGAAACCAGCATGTCCTAGAACCAAAAATCCAAAGACATGTGACATTCACCAACACGCACTGGGCCCGCGTGGTGGATTATGGCCCATTCCCTCTCCTAGATAAAGATAAATCCGAATATGCTATGCTATATTTTTGCTTGACGAATTCATTTTGGCTTGTTGTATTTTTGCTTGAAATGTGTCGTTAGACTAGTCTTAGTTGTGAAAAAATTGTTCATCATTTTTTTTTTTTTGAGCTAAATTATATATTTTTTCGACACATCTTGTAGGGTTTCAAAATAAAGACCTCGAGGTCTTTTCTTAATGAGTAGGTAGTACTTTTGAAATACATTTTCTTTTCGTTAAAAAAAGTCAATAAACCTCCTTGAGCAATGCTTCCTTGATATGTGCGAGTCTAACCTAGGTCTCATCCACGATTCTTTGTTAGTTTATTATTTTTAGGTAAATAATAAAAAAAACAATTGAAATTAAAAAATAAAATATGAGACATAAAGACGATCTGATCATGTTTGCGAAGCAAACTTGGCTAGAGATCGCCCAAAACTGAGAGGTCTGGAATTTTCATCCAGAGGAAACAAACTAGGCTTGTAAAGAAATGTAAGACCCCACGTACACACGGTTAGTTGGATTAGTGCATTATTTTACTGTATTATTTTAAGATCAGTCACGACAAATATTTTTTTTTCCATATGACAAAATAGGATATTGACACTTGCTTTCAAATGTTTGCAGTAAAATATCGCACAGGACAGACTTGAATACATTTTCTGCCACCAAAAGGCCTACCATAAATCCGCTTACGGTGCTACCACAAACTATTCACGCTAAAATCACGAACCGTTTGAATTTATTGATTTCGTGCGCCCCGCTATTGAGATGCTAATACCCCGTCATGTGCACACACACGATTAACGACCTTACCTTCATTACAACAGGGTCCGAATTGATGTACAGACTACAACTCAGGAAAATCCTCGTGTTTGTTGAACATGACAGGGTCTTATTACGGTGGTTTTAAATCGCCATCGCCGGTTTGTTGATTGACATTTGGAAAATGTAGGTTAAAGTTAATTTTCTGTGTGGTCTTTTAATTAAATCGTCATTTTAAAGTCTTATAATTAGAGTAGGAATTAGGGTGACAAATGCTTTACAGCATAAAGTTGGTGAAAAGTTTAAATCTGTAAAGAAAGAAAGAAAACTATTTTATTTGGCATACACACTCGTAGATACACACAATGTAGTAACAACATGTAGACACTAATAAATTATTATATATAAAAAAGAGACAACAATGTGTGTCTCACGGCGGCGCAAAATAGGTCCAGTTCAGCAATAATGCCAAACAACTACATGGTAATTGCCAGACGCTGGTTTTCAACTGAACCTTATTTCTGTCTATCACATTGTGACATGAAGTTTTGTTAGTAAGAGACTAATAAATAGCTGACCCGGCAAACTTCGTACCGCCTAAAAGTCGATTAATGTGTATCTTTCGATATAGTCAACCGATTGCAACGAAACAAAGCTTTAGTAATAAATCAAGTAACACGCAGTTTTAATATAAATATTATATACATTTATTTCGAATGTTTTACGTGATGCGTGCATAACTAAAAACTTATTCTGCAAATTTATTATAACATGTAGATAGGATTGCTAAAAATATTTCAATTTCAATTGAAAGAGAGTTGTTATATTTAATTTTTATCCGAATTATAGCTATCTGAACCATAATCGCGGTGGTAAGTACCTTCTTTGAGGAATGGCTAAAGAGGCGACATGGCGTCCTCACCTTCCGCCTGACACAGTTCCTCACCAGACGTGACTAATTTGGAAATTACTGATTTGTATTCAGATGGAAGAAACACCTGGGTGGTACCCTTGTGCGATAGGCCCAGGATTTTCAGAAGTATTATAAATGATATTTATTTTGCAAATAGGTTAAAAAAAAACACTTTTACACGTAATATTTTTTTCGTCAGATTAAGCTAGATGAGGCCGGTGATGCCATAATCGGGCCTGCTTGGGTTGACTTGGGCTTGCAGACGATGAGCAAATACTATTTCATTGTCCTGCCATCCCTGTAAAGACGGAGATGTCAGCACAACCGTATGGGTCCAGTACTACTGATGCTGCTAGGGCTACAAGACGTTTGGAAGTGACCCTGGAAAGCGAAGGACAACTGAAGGGCATAGATAGGTTTTGGTCAGTAAAAGTCTGAAACGCTCTCTTACATAATCATCGATTAAGTTGTGAAAAATCCTGTTTCGTGACTACTAAAAAGGGTTCGAGAAATCTTCAAACCACTTGGACGACAAATATCCCAAGAAACATGAAAAGCCTCGGTCTCAGCACTTTGGATGCGAGCCAACGAACCACATGGAACTGCCTGATAGGGCTGATAGCAAAAACTGACCTTGTATCGGGATGAGGCAAAAATCAAAATCTCTTAACCCCTTGCGAGTGTAGTGGTATTATTATTACGTAGTTGCGCGTTTTTACGTAGAATCACCAAAAATAAAATAGATTTTTATTTATTCATTATAAATAAAAATCTTTTTTTTTTTTTTAGGAAAAACGAAGATATCGAGATCAAAATTTTCGGCCGAATATATTTCATACACCCGTGTGTACAAAATGACAACTAAGTGTTTTTCAAGGTCGCCTAAGTTGTACAGATGTACTCGTTATTCATTTTGTAAATTTTAAACTAAAATAGGCGATGGGAATTACATACTTATGACTAACCCAAACGTACATGTCGTAAGGAAACTTGTGTTTATGTAGTAAAACGTGATCCTTTCTCTCACATTCAGAAAAAATCGTACAAAAATAAACTTAACGGGAAAATTTCGAAGAAAAGACATATTGCGAAGCCTATTAGGTCGGGAACACTATCCACACTCAAAACATCACCCAGAATTATTACACTAACCACAAGGAGCTGAATCGTTAAAATTTATTCGTAACATAACCGATTCCGACGTCGTAATTCGCAGCACATCTCTGTTCCCCGCATATAAATCGTCGCTTTACGCGAACGGGCGCGTTACGCGGAACGCGTCGCGTTACGTTACGTAAACGTTTTCTTTGTTAAGCTCTAATTGGTATATTTCCATTGTTTTCGCATGAGCATGTGTTGGGGATTTATTTTTGCTGACGTGTTCAGTATTGTGTGGTTTCTTTTTGTTTTCTAAGCAAAATATATTATATTCTCCATTTATTTACTCCTGCTGTCACGAAAATTCGGTCCCTTAATGAGTCAGTGTGTTTTACTTTCTTTAATTTCCTAAATTGCTAATATCTCTACGGTCCGAACTTAGCGTTTTGCCTCATCGTTCACACCACGTACATCGACGCATTTGAACAGTTTTCCTGCTGCGGTCTTCTCGTCCGATTACAATTTAGGTGTCTTCAAAGCTAGAGTGAATAGACCATAAACGATTGCAACAATGCTTACCGTCAGGTGGGATAGCAGTCAAGCACTGTATGTAAAAATTAAAATATTCTTACATTATAAAACAAAGTCCTTCACCGTGTCTGTCTATATGTACGCAATAAACTCATAACTATTAAACGAATTTTGAAAATTTTACTCATAGATAGACTGAAGAGTGAGTGGGAAAACACGGTGAGGAAAACAAGATGTTGTAGAAACAAAAATTCGAAGACACGTGTCATTCACAAATCCGCACTGGGCCCGCGTGCTGGCTTACTGTCCATTTTCTCCTATGGAGCTTAAACAATATATGGCTGTTGATGCCTATATGCTAAAAAAAATAATTTTTGAGGAATGATGAAATGTAAAAACATGCAGAGAAAATCCAAGAATTTCAAAGAATTTTAAACCCGTGTAAAGTTGAGGTGGGTATTTCAGGGCAGTATTCTGACAAAAAAATTGATACATATCATTAAAGCACTCAATTTGCCCCACATAACTGGGCAATACAAGTACGGGGCTCACAAAGGTTTTCAGAGAAAGCGGGGCTCTTGACCGTTCACTTAGTTACAGCCCTAAAAGCCACTGAAACTCCTGAAGAGATCCTGGGAACGAAGGTACTTTTATGAAAGATTTTTTATGTATTTTTATTTTTATTAAGTTAGGCAAATGATTTTAATACAGTGTTTTGTTGTTTTATGAATATTTAGTGCATTTGATAGTAGCGTAAGAGTAGTGGTAGCTGATCCCAAATTACGAGTCGCGAGTTCAAGCCAAATCATGCGCATTGCTTTTTGTAATTTATTTCATTACCACAGCTCTCAAAGCGGTGAAGGAAAATAGATAGATAGATATTATATTTTTTACTGTACACCAATGATAAAATTACAACAGGAACTTAAAATCAATAGGGTGTAAAATAATAGGCGGTCTTATCGCTAAAAGTGATTTTATACAGACAATCTCTGGATGGATTTGTTAGAGATAGAAAAAAAGTTACGCAGGTTCATGGTATACTATTTATATATTATTATATACAATACCTTACTAAAAATTACATGTAATTCGAACAATATAATATATATAAACATATATTGTCTGTTGGTCTAGTGATTAGTGGCCCTGACAGCTATGCTGCAGGTCGTGGGTTCGATTCCCACCCAGGACAAATGTTTATGTGATGAGCATGATCATTTCAATTGCTTAATCAAAAAGAGACATAACTCAAAAAAGTATATTTTAAAATTGAACCTTATTTTTGAAACTTATTTTTTTGGATTCATACACCCTTCTTCTTCTTTTCTTTGAGTTAAATCTCTTTATGATTAAGCATGCGATTTGTTCTGTGTCAGGGTGTAATTTTTCTATAATATGTATGTATTTAGAAATATATAAGTATGTTTATCAGCTGTAGTACCCATCATAACACAAGCTCTGCGTTGCTTGGGGCTAGACGGCGTTGTGTGATAGTTGTGGAATTTTATATTGCATCAGAGAAATAATGTACTTAAGCTTTCAATCGTGGAAATTACAGATACAATAGAAAGACAATAGGTGCGCGAACGCCGGCGTTCGCTTAGGATTTCATTAATTAATCACGTTTAAGAGGACAGATAGTGATCCTTAACCATATTTTTGACATACCAATGAACCCGCGAGTACTTCTCATAAGCCGGGACGGTTACCACTGGGCATGACTGCTCCTCTCTATCTCTTTTTATTTCATTCAAAATTTTAACTCGACACGCAAAGTACCCAGCACCTACTTGAACGGGGATTAAATGTTTCGCGAGGTCAGTCAAGTTTAACTTGTGGAACATATTGTCCAACTTTTAATCGCCGTTTTGGGATCAACGCAATTTTTCGTAAACAAAACTTTCATGGGCGTACTCTAGTTAGTCAAGAGTTTTTTATTTGATACTAGCGGCTGCCAGTTACTTCGCCCACGTGATAGTAAATCATTATCTCAAAGGAACATACTCCAGAGATAAAAAATGGTCTACTCGTGTATCGAATTTCATTGAAATCCTTTCAGCCATGAAGAAGTAATCAACATATTTACACACACACTTTCGCCCTAGTAATATTATTGTGATTTACAAGCATTGCTTCTTGCTTATCATAGTCAGCTCTATAATGTTCCCACTCATGGTACTCAGTCCTCCTCTCCAGGATAGAGAATAATATGTAAATCCATCACGCATGTCAAAAGCGGGTTGGTGGATGTCACATGTCTTCGGATTTTTGGTTCTAGGACATGCTTCCTCACGATGTTTTTCTTCAACTTCCCATGTGCGTTAATGTAACCCACTCACCAAATCCTCGTAAATAAAAATCCAATAAATTTAATAAAAGAAAAATCGCTCTTTACGTTATCATTCCACCCAGAGCGAGAGGAGTTGTTTGATGATTTAATTCCTAAAAAAAAGGCTACTTGTACACTAGACGAAATTAATCCATACCCATTCATAATCCCGTTAAAACGTGATATATGTCCAAAAATTTAACCGCTGGGTCGTCAAATTCCGTGCAGTGTACAAACAGCCTTAACCTTCCTCAAATTCCTAGCAAACAGACCAAGATTCCAACATATTCTAACACAAACATTATATTAATTTAACCCTTGCATCGGTCACGTCAGCGCCACGCAACAATTTCAACTTTAAATGGAGTAGACGCAAGTTCGAGACCCGTTCAATGCCTTGTACGAACTTATACGAAGTTGTACGAAGTAGACTCGGGTTTTTAATCTTTACGTTAGGAGCAGTCGTTTGTTTAGCATGTTTTATAAGTTGACAAGGAGTTTCTACTCCTTCTGGATCTGTTCATGGCGTTTAACGTTTAAATAATAATTTAGTTAGATTTTGTTTCATTTGTTTTTTTTTTATTTATATCACTAGTGCTTTACTGTGATCCCATCATATGGTAAGTAGTAATGCAGGAAAAATCGCAGCAGAAAATGGTTCCAATCCCTCGATGTAGGCAGTATAAGCGACGACGCGAAACGCTTGGTCCAGACCGTAGAGGTTTCAACAATGTAAGGGTGTATACTCACCGTACGTTGGGAATTCCATCGCATTTGTACATCATAAAACAAGAAAAGAAATAACAACACTTAACTAATTAAAACTATACATACACCAAAGACAAATTAAGGTCAAAAAATTTCTCCACGTCGTTGTCGACTGGAAATGTAACCAAAAGACTGGCGGTATTGCCACGTTGTATGGCAATGCTGAATCTCTGACCGAGGTAAAAGCCAGCCATTGAGTCACGCTTAGTGTCAACTAGGCGTTTGGATAATTCAAAAAGCGTATGAGTACTCGTCATCATTGAGCATCAGAATTTAGTTTATATGATTTGGTTCTGGTTGAAATATACATTCGTATATTATTTTTATCTTTTATCTACCCATCCATTCTTGGGTCTTACTTCATACACAGTCATTCACCTTCTTCACGACAGTACAGCACAATATTATTACTTGTGTCTCTTTCGCAACTTTGCTTACTCCAAATTTTGCCTTAAAACCAGCTAACCCCATAACCCTACAACGCTCCCAGCAAAATTAAGGCTCCATTCCTGCACAAAATTCCTCGCACCTCACAATGCTTGCTTCGAACGCAGCACGCTCACATGAATAACAATATACGTACATACATACATACATATGTAGGTGGGACCACAAGCCCTATCGCTAAATGCAGCCCCATGCATAATGCACGCGTCATCTGCGCGATGCCTCGGGCGTTGCAGGGTTGAGTGCACGTTGAAGCGAGAATAAGCGGAGAGGGTTAGAACTTGGGTAAGAGGAATGTAATTTGGAAGTTGTGAAGGTATCCTTATGACCTGTTTTTACGTGGAAGTGCGTGTCAGACCCCAAGACTTCCTTTATTTGCTCTTTTTGCGAGGACCACGGTAACTTCTTCGTGCAATTCATAGCCCTGGCTAGTATCAGCCCTAACTAGCCATATCAATTTTGCTAAAGTCTCTTTGAGGCACTCGTGGAACTAACGCGCCGTCAGGCCCGAGCGTGGCCTTAGCCGAGAAGTTACCATTGCCTCCATTGTCTCCTTTATGCTTATAGAGGTAGATATCAATTATACATACTCATAAAATCCATCGAGTGCTGTAGAACGATATTTGAGACTGTAAATTGCTATAAAAAATACCAGTGGCATATTCTCTGTTATGTGCTTTTTCAGTCTTTCTAACAGCCAGTAGGTAACAAATAGGGCCAAGCCCAAGTCGCCGACGGCGCGCACTGTTCCCGTGTGCCTCAAGTTGTCAGCAACAGCAGGGACCCAGCCGGGTCGAAGCCTACTGGGGCCAGGGTTATCCGAAAGGGCGCTCGAGCCCCGGTATGAAGGCTTGAAGGAACGGGATGGGTTATTTAGTCAGTAAGAGTCTGACACTTTCTCCCGCTCCGCCTTTTTTTTTATGGTGGGAAAAATCATGCATTGACATCCCCCGCTCTTGGGCGGAGCGGAAGATAGTGTCAGACTCTTACTGACTAAAAGACCCACCCCATTCCTTCTAGCCTTCATACCGGGGCTTGAGCGCCCTTTCGGATAACCCTGGCCCCAGTAGTTGTAGTAGCTCCTTGAGGCGCGCGGGAACAGTGCGCGCCGTCGACGACTTGGGCTTGGTCCGGACAGTTACCGGACGGCCGGACAGCGAGCTACCCATTGCTCACTGTCCGCAAGCCTGCGTCTACGTTGGCCGGAAATCGGGATCAGAATCCCGGCGACGGCGGCGGCGATAACGCCGTTGCCTGATGCGTTCGACCTCCTCCTTTGCGAGCATTACTGCTTCGCAGAAGTCGGCTACCGCCTGCCTCTCCTCCTCGCTCCGGACCATGGCCTCAACCAAGGCCCGGCGCGAGAGGTCTCCGCCGCCGATCGCCCCCACGAGGGCACGGCGATGCTCCGCCCAAGCGGGGAACACCTCGACTGTGTGCTCCACGGTGTCCTCCGGGCGTTCCGCACAGTGGCGACACCCGGGCGTCACTTCAGCATGAATTCGGTGCAGGAAACTCCCGAACGAACCATGTCCGGTGATGACCTGCGTCATGCGGAAGGTAAGGACGCGGTGAGGTCTTTCCAGCCACGCCTCAAAGAGGGGAGGGGACTTACCTCTCCCGCTCCGCCTAAGACCGAGGGTTGTCATAGGATGTTTTTTCCCATCGGAAAAAAAGGTAACAAAATTTTAAACCATCACTATAGATGGCGCCAGATAACCGTGGAATAAAGTACATTGACCTTTTCCTAATATTCTTGCGTTGGTACCCGAAAAACAAACTATGAGTTGCTTTTAATTACTAGATCATGTAAAAAATCACGATACATCGATCGATTCAAGACAGCTTTCTGTCTTTATTTCCGTTTTTTAAATTAAGAATGTCAACAAATGTCGAAGGGTCAATGATTGTAATTCCACGATTGTCTGGCACCTACCTTAGTGATTTTTTTTTTCACAACTATCACACAACGCTGTCTGGTCCCAAGCTAAGCAGAGCTTGTGTTATGGGTACTAAACAACTGACACACTTATATATTTCTAAATACATATATATCATAGATAAATTACACCCAGACACAGAACAAATGATTATGCTCATCACACAAACATTTGCCCTGGGTGGGAATCGAACCCACGACCTCCGGCATAGCAGTCAGGCTCACTAACCACTAGACCAACAGGGCAGTCATCCATGCATGGCCAGATTCCATGGTCAAGCCATCAACCAATAATTCCTAAGAATTTTCAGTCTTTTGTCCTCATCACAGCCTCGCCGTTGGAACATAAAATGTAACTGGCTAGAGATGCATTTGTTTTATGAAGTACTCAATAGCGTTCCTCTTCGGAACATAAAACATCGATGCAACATTTATAACGCTGTAACTGAAGCCAGACCCTGACGATTCATGCGCTGAGCTTTTGTGTGGAACGTTTGGTTCAATCTAGTGGTTTTACGGTTGCCTTACCAGTTTAATACCCTACTAGATGTCGTCAAACTGTCCTGTAACTCTTGGCGATTAGGTTTACGTGAATCTGTTGCGGTTTGCTTCTAAAGTAGTCGCGGAATCGGAGCTTGAAATTCAACAATGAGAATTGGAATATTTTTGCTAATGAAATTATTTTGGTTGGCTTATTGTGTTTCCAGACTCGTCACCAACAATCTTGATTTTGTTACATAACTTGGCGTCGTCGGAACATGTTATCTTTTTCGATTTTGTCCCGACAACCGTTTCGTTTTCAAAGTCTCTCTTCTCCTCATATCATTCCTCACAAATATTATTTTTACTATCTTTAATTCTTTATTGTACACCATGATAAACAACAAATATGTAGATATTATCGTTAGTTTTGCATATCTTATCTTTTTCAGTCAACCATCTTGTTTTCAATGTCTCTCTTTTCTTCATAACGTTTCTTCTTTTCTTCTTCGTTTCTTCTTTTATTTAGTTTGCTATATTTTTACTAACTGCAAATGTGCCTTTATGCATAGCATAAAATAGACAACAAAATCCAATACACCCAAGCGTTGTATTATATACGACGTATGGGAATTGTGAATATACTGTCAAATTGCAAAGACACATTTTATGATCACTATATTTCATTGGTCTTAGTAGTATACAGGCCCCTTAGTTTTTACATAACTAGCTGCTACCAGCCAACTAACTTTGCTCGCGTAATAGTAGAAAATTATCCCAAGAAAATACATTTCTGGGATAAAAGTATTGTTATGTTCTATTCCAGTACATGGTCTACCCGTTTGCTCAGTTTCATTGAAGTTCGATAAGCCGTTCGAGTGAAAAGAAGTAACAAACAAACACACAGACTCACAAACTTTTACTTTTATAATATTAATGTGATTGCAATCAAATACGTATAAAACTCCATTACCAAAGCGTTATGATTTTAAACATTAATGACAAAATAAACCACATCTACTTAATAATAATCTAAATGTCAACCCATCCTTCTTATTGATTTAAGATCCCAAACAAAATATTACACTTTGTTGACATTCTTCATCAACTTTCCCGCACGATATACGTATAATGTGTACATTTAAAATCATTACCCCATTTTGGCGCCGCCATTGCCGAGTAAAAACTCTTTGGCGTTGTCAAAAGCTGTGCAAGCGAGAGATGATAATGGAAAACCATGAAAGTATGTCAGAAGTATGGTAATGCGTTCAGTTACAATATATTGCACTATTTTGCAAGAATTTTTGAGATGGAACTGTAGTTAAAATTGGCGGAGAATTTCTGTAAAGGAAACCTAGAAAAGTAATAATTCAGAAAAACAAAACAAAACTCATCGTTGAGTTAAACTCTCCTTTGTACAGTATATGAATTATTAAATCACTTTATTTAATTGTATCTAAGTTTATTCTTTAGTTCTTAGAAATAAAATTAAAGGCAACTAAAAGAAACAGGTGTGGTTTTAGACATTAAAAGTGAGCACCCAAGAGCATAAAAGTCAATGATGATGATTGAGAATGATTTGAAGATGATTTCCAACCTCAAAAAAAGGTTCAAAATCATTTCTTTGGTAAAAAGGAATGCGATTACGAGTTTCCTCAACCGTACGACTGACGTTTTTAGACCGTCCGCTGTAGTTTTAAGTTCGGGTAATAGCCCGTACTTGACACTAAGCCTGTTTGGTCAGAAGATCTTCCTTTTTCAATGGAGGTTTCATATAATTGACATATATACTTTTTTGACATGCTGGCTGATAAAACTTACGGTAAAACAATAAATCCATTGCATAATGCATTTATTGATTTAATATTAAGTTGTAATAAAGTGTTAAGTTAATAATGTAAACTTAGGAAAGAAACTGAAGTCCCTAAAAATTAGAAAATAAAAGAATTGAAAAACACCAAATTAATGAAACAGTTTTCAATTCCAACTACATAACAGGTTCCATCGTTCTTCAAAACATCATAACTCATACACCTCCGCCATTAAACACCAAAACACAGCACATACAAAAAACGTTGTGACTCGACAATTTCCCACAAACTGGGTCACCAGCGACTCATTATAATTAATTAAAATTACAGCAGCTAAGCACTCCAGTACAAAACACTCGTTACATTGTTCAAGTGCGCTGATTACGTCACCACGTACAGGCAGTCATTAAACGGTTACGTCATAATCTACACTCTAACACTACTGTTAATGGGCTACAATTTAAGTTAGTGATAAGTAGGAGTATTGCCAGTGATGAAATATGGCTCCGAAACGTAGTCGCTCTCAATGGGGCTCATCAGAGGCTTAAAGTCACCCAGGCAATTTTGACTTTAAGCAACTAGACTATTGAACAAAATATTCAATGCATTCAAACAGCAATAGAAAAGACCATGTTGAAGATAAGAAAAAAAAACCGGCCAAGAGCGTGTCGGGCCACGCTCAGTATAGGGTTCCGTAGTTTCCCGTCCATCACAATAAGCGTACCCACCTTTGAGTTTAAAAAAATGCTTCCATATACGATTATACTACAAACTTAGTCCAGAAATTATTTTGTAGAACCCTTTTGTCTTTTTTGTACAAAACCTGTTCTTTCCATCAAGTTCAAAATAATTTTCCTAGAAAGTCCTTATAAAGATCTACTTTTCAGATTTTTTTCATATTTTCTAATTTTATGGTTCAAAAGTTAGAGGGGAGGGACACATTGTTTTTTACTTTTGGAGCGATTATTTCCGAAATTATCGACATTATCAAAAAATGATTTTAGTATACCCCTATTCATTTTTAAATACCTATCCAACAGTATATAAATACAGTATGTAAATAACAATAAATTAAAAAAAAACCACTTCCCACTTTACATATAGGGGGGCTACCCTAATAAAACATTTTTTCCAATTTTTATTTTACCACTTTGTCGGCGTGATTGATATACATATTGGTACCAAATTTCAGGTTTCTAGTGCTAACGGTCACCGAGATTAAGCGAGGACGGACAGACAGACAGACATGGCGAAACTATAAGGGTTCCTAGTTGACTACGGAACCCTAAAAATGAAGAATGAAAGTTATTGATACTCTTATCTTTACACTCACTCTTGAATGGAAGTGAGCCGAACTCATCTCACGTCATGCAGATAAATGATGAACCGTTGAAACCGCACGATGGAAAGTCCCAATAGAGAAAAGTTTTGGAAGACCAATGAGACAGTGGGCTGATAATATCAGCCAGGTAAACAAATGTACAAATTCGAGTAAAGACAGAGAGTTGTAGAAGAAAATAGAGGAGGCCTTTACCATAACATAATTTAAGCAAACTTGTAGTTTATTAGTAACAACATTTAAAATCGAAATTTAGAATTAGAAATAATGAATAAAAAGCTTATTTATTAGTATGATTAATCAAGGTGATAATTAAGTTAGAAATGCTTAATACGATAAGCAGAGAATTTCAAGTAAATTAATACACACTCATGGAACGTACGGTTAAATAGTGGAATTCCCTGCCGGAGTCTGTGTTTTTTGATACCTACAACTTAGGGGTCTTAAGTCAAGAGTGAATAGGTTACTTCTAGGTAAGCGTAGGTACTCCATCGTCGGTCACATCATGGCTTACCATCAGGTAAAATAGCGATCAAAAGCGAGCCAATCCAAAAAAAAATATAAAAATGTGTCGTTTATTACTCCTTGTTATAGAAAAGGCTTCAAAAACATTTCTCCACGAACAAAGAAGTACCGATTAATCTTTCAAAAACGCCATAATTATTCTAACGATGTCATCAACATATTAACTTTTAAAATAAACTTCTAACAATGCGTGGAACGACAACAATGGCTTCAAAATCTATTCTGTCACGTTCGCTTGCTTTCCATTGGATATTGTTGAACGTGGCTGCCGGTGTAATTAATATCTGATACGGCTATTGATATGATTAATTATGGTCGTGTGTACGTGAATAATTTATGTATAGATGGCAACAGTCACCAGTATGAAACTTTATAATATTTTAAATAATAATAATAATCCACAAATATCACAGAACGCTATCTAATATTGGTTTGAGAAAAGAGCTTGTGTTATGAGTGCTAGACGATAAATATACTTATATATTTCTAAATGCATACATTTATTATAGATAAATTACATCCAGACACAGAACAAATGATTATACTCATTACACAAACATTTTTCCTCCACATTCAATTTAAATGCAAGAACGATTTAAATTTTAAACTTTTTGGCCCATCATCACTAACAAGACTTTTGTAGCCAATAAGTCTGATATAGTGTTGGTGGACCGAAGCCAGAAGCGTAAAACGATGGTTGATATATCCGTTCTGCATGACGTGAATATCGTGAAAGCCGAGAAAGATAAACAAATCAATTATATTAAATTGATTTCCGAGGTTGTCGACATGTGGGATGTGGACTCTGCGATCATTGTACCGATAGTCGTGTCAGCTAATGGCTTAATAGCCAAGAGCCTCGAACAACACCTTGGGAGGCTCACATAAGGCGACGAGATCGTTTAGAATGTGGCACTACTGGACTCGGCTCGTATAGTTAAGGGTTCCTTGGACCTTGTTCCCAATACCAGTCGGATACCAGACTGAGAATTTCTGAAGGATACCGTGGTCGTGTGACTAAAAAAATTTATGAATATACATGTGGATAAATGGAGAGGTACAGGAAGGCTGAAGTAAAGATTGGATTATGTGAGGAATGATATGAAAGAAAAGGAAGTTAGTTCGGGACAAGGGCAGGAAGATGATGATTATGACCGTGGTCCTGTGACGCAAAGGGTAACTGAAGGACACAGACCCACAAGACTCAAAGGTCTTGAAAACCTGGGGGTTCTTGAGTCTAGAGTTAGTAAATTACTACTAGGCAATCGTACTTCATCATAAACCACATCATCGTTTACCGCCAGGTTAGATAGTGGTCAAGTACGAACCTATAAATATTGCAAAAAAGAAAACATGAAATGATTAATACGATCTCTTTGACGTGAAGTTGTCTTTGGGAATCTGTTGGCTTAGATACAACATCAATGACTCCAATTCTTCGACTGACTTTTAAAGTCTCATTGGTATCTCCATCTCTGCTCACCCTCAAACCACATCGATTCAGTGCCATTACTGCAATAACATTTGTTCCAGCGCTTATCTTTAATTAAGCAATACATCATAGCTAAGCAACACCCATTTTAAGTTCGCAAACACACCAACAAACCCACCAACTTGAGCAGGCCTTCACCTCCCCCCTTACACGTACAAAAACCCAACGAAAATCAGGAACGCATTGCGGTTCAAAAGGTCTCGGCAATCTGGCCGTGGTTACATGGCAAAGATTTAGGGCAAATGTACATGTTTTCGGCTCCATCTGTTTAAAGTTAATTAAGTCGCGTAAGGGGTTTTTGTTGTATATGCTGACTTGTTAGTTTTTAGACACTTTTCGTGTTCGTAACAAGGCTGTGTGAGATGTGGGTGAAAATTATGTTTTTCATTAACGTGTGTTGCTGGATATGAAAAAAAGCGGGTCGTTTGTTTGCCTAGGAGAGTCGCATTTTGATCAGAATTACCCGGCATCAACATTTTTAGCAAATAAACCGTAGTTGCTACAATCTGATTACAAATAATACGATAACATGTTGAAAACACCGTTTGGGAAAAACACGATTTTTCAATAAATGTTTACTTTTTATTCATCAAAAATATAGCAGTAAATTCCCTGCTGGAATTGGTTTTTCCTAATAGTTACAACTTAGGGGTCTTCAAGTCAAGAGTGAATAAGTTACTTCTAGGCAAGCGTGCTTCATCGTCGACTACACAGTCACTTTTCATCTCTTGAGAGAGTGGTCAAGCGTGAGCTTATCAATATATATATATATCAATAATAAGTTCTGGAATTCTGGAGTAAGAACTTGATCCAGAAAGCAGTACTCCTGGACACGGCTAGTATTATTAAGAGATTCCTCTCCCTTGACAACCGGTAGCTTGAACCATAATCCCGATACCGGTGAGCTACTAAAATTATATTTGTAATTTAATTAAATATTAATATTTAAAATATAAATTATATTTATATAAAGAAAATAATAACAAAAAAACATCGTACAAGCCTTTAGTCAATTTTACAAAATAACAATAACGAAGATACTTTTTCTGTAACAACAGCTATACATTGGTTCAACAAAACATTAATTCCATTTCAATATACCTACACAAACATTTTCAATCAAACAGATTCATTTTCATTCAAAACTAATATCATACTTACACTGATAGGCGAAGCTCACACCGCCTCGCCTTGCCGACGTCTTACAGACGCCTCGCGTTGTTATACTACTGAACAGAAATGTACAGAAGGTCAGTTTTTTTACAACTAGCGGGAACATTTTCAAATCCCTTTGGAAGCATACATTAGCATCAAACTCACATAGCCAGATTAACTTCACAGAAGTAGCTTTCGTGCTGCGTTAATAGTTTTAAATCAAAGAAATAATAATATAATATAAATATAATATTCCGCAACTATCACACAACGCCGTCTAGTCCCAAGCTAAGCAGAGCTATTGTTATGAGTATTAGACAACTGATAAACATACTTATATATTTCTAATTACATACATATTATAGATAAATAAAGAAAAATACTTCATGACTTATAGGACAAACAACAAAATAAAATATTTAAACTATTAAACTATTTCCATTTATTATTTTATTTTATTTAAACTATTTTCTATTTTTTAAGTATATTTTTATATATTTTATTTTGTTGTTTCTTCTATAAGTCATAAAATATTTTTATAACCTAACTAGGGTTAGGTTAGTTAGAATAAAATAAAAACGTAAAAAAGACTTATCGGCCAGAAAGATTTTGTCAGCCATCTTGCATACTTATGCAACTTGCAATACCTAGGCTAGGTAATAGGTGTATTAAATTATTCTTGTACAACTGCTGTATACTGGTAGTTACTACAACGAATTATTCAATGGAATTGCTGCCTTTCGGCTTTGCAACCAAAATTTTACAAAATAATGCTTACCAAGAACGTCTTCCTGTCAATTCAAGAGTCAAAAATCTTTTTAGCAGTATATTCTTGCACTTGCGAGTATAAAGTGTGACATGCAGTAGGTATATAATGCTTTTCACACCGCCAAAGATAGACAGAAGGTGGAACATCTTAAGAGAGAAAATGATAAAGCATAGGTTACGTTTCTCTACATTCAGGAATACAACGCAAGATCCAAAAGGTATGAGCCTTCTGCTTTTATCTCTCATGTGGCAACGCTGTCTTCACTAATTATTTCCATACGAGGCTAATTGGCTCAGTTTAGTTTCAATTATGATATTACTTCTTTAGCGATGAAGTTTGTTCAGTTTTGGTGAGAATATCATTTAGTTTGGGCGCTTCATTTTCATCTTTGCACTCATGAATATGTATTTCGTTGGTTTTGTTCGCAATTTTTGGTGTATTCTAGTAGAAGTTCTTAATAAATGTAGCGGTTAATAATAAGCTTAAATTTCTCACCTGACCGTAATAAGGACTAGTAGATGAGTTTCAAAACCCTAAGTGAAAAATCATCAAATTACTTCTTCCGTTTTGCGGGGAGTGAGAGCGAATGTCAAACTTTTACTGACTAAAACCCACATGTGTTTCCTTCACTTACCCTTTGCGTGCCAAGGCCGAGGTTACTCGTGAGTTTCAGCAGGTACAGGTGCTTTCGTGCCAACCGATGTCTTATTCAAATTTTAATGTATTTTAATTAATTAAACCCCAAGCAAACGCCGGTGTTCGCGCACCTATTGGCTTTCTATTGTGTCTGTAATTTCCACAATTGAAAGGTTAAGTGATTATACGCGTATGTACTTACGGTAATAAAGCTGTATCTAGTCATCCTCCAATTTGATAAACGATTGTTTTTAAAAATATAGGTAACGTGAAGCATTTTCTTTATTTATTTAAATTAATCTTGATTGCAGCTCATTTACAATATAAAACTTCGATACTTCAAATGCTACTTCAAAAGCCAAAATATAGTCAAAAATCTTTCTTAGACCTTGTCATGAAAACCGATATAAAACCTACTATTCACCCATTGTGTCGCTAAGACGCTAACGTCGGCGACATGTGTTTGAAAATGCGCGAAGCCAGGGAAGCAGTTCTGTCACAAAAGATTTAGCCGCCTGTTCGAGCATTCAAACTTTAATTGATTCTCATGAGGACTTAATTGAAAGCACGGAGAATCCTTCTTGACATTTAGAACTTATCGTTCAGCTTGCACGTGTTATGAAATCCTGTTGATTTTTGAATTAAATACCTATTTCTCAGGATTAATTTATTGTTGATTGTTTAAATTACGCAATGTTTACTCTCAAAGTCTTGATTGTAAAGTCAACTGCCCTATTTCGTACCAAGAAAGACGGTTCTTGATTTGTTAGGTACTAAGCTGGGTTGATTATATTTCTAGGAACAAGTTTTGTATTGTATTTGTGAAGGGAATAAATTCGTAATTAGATGTTTGGACTATTATTAGAAACGGGATAGAATTGTTTAAGTTACACGTGCCCGGAAAATAAAATTGGATCTAGAATTTTGCTGTAAAGCGTAGTCGTTGAAGATATTTAAAGCTTCAAAAACCGTTTATTTATAAATGTATATTATTTTTTTAATTTAATTTTTAATTATTACTGCTAGATTATTTTAAAGAGGGCAACGCAAAGGCCATCTGAAGGTATACAGGTAGGTTTTAGTCAGTAAGTGTCAGTAACTCCCTCTTGCTCTACCCAGAGCGGAAGAAATTATTTGACGGTTTGTCACCTCAAAGAAAAGGGGGCAATGTCAAAAACTCAGATACTCATCACAGATTATAAGCGTTCATAAAAAATAATAATGTCAAAGCATTGCCATCAAATTATCCCATACTCTAAATGTTCAATGGAGACACTGCACCTTGTTTCGCTACTATAACACTGGATACAGCTTCTGGCACAGATGTACCGGCCGCAAGGAAAGTAATATCTATCACGGAGTCTGGAATCATCAATGTGTCTCCTGTAATGTGAAATTCAGTGCAATCACAAATATCATTTGTAAAAACTGTAATAAAATGCAAAGGGCTACCCACCCGGGGTATTATCAGTAAAAGTCTGATACTTCTCGCTCAAACGAGAGTAGGAGAAGTTATGTGATGATTTTGATCCTGCTCTCAAAAAATATATTGTTTTTTTTTTTATTTTTGCTGTGTGTAATTAATAAATATCGAGAGCACCTTCTACTATCCTTTAAACTCTTCTTCTTCCTGCCCTTATCCCATATTACTTGGGGTCGGCGCAACACGTTTTCTTCTTCCATTCTGTCCTGTCACCAGTCAAACTATCACTAACTCCCTTTTCTTTCATATCACTTCTCACACAATCCATTTATCTTTATTTCGGCCTTCCTCTCCCTCTCCATCCATCTAAATGTATGTACATGTATCTACTATCCTTTAAACATGATCTCTTTATATGATACCAAAACCAGAAGGAAAATTAAAAGCATCGGCTCGGGTCAGTCCATAATAAAGATTCCTAAAAAAAATCCTCCTACTATCATTTAAACACGAAAACGATTTCTTAATATAAGACCAAAACCGGATTTACATCATTTTAAACATAGGCTCGGATCAATCCATAATACAGATTCTCAAAAAACTAGGCCCAATATCAGGACCCTGTGGAACGCCCACATCAAATCAAACCATTGGATAACACAAACACGTTGCGAGGCACTCGCTTTAACCGCAGTTTGTTCCAAATTAAGTTACGGATTACCCGACTTTACTATTAGTTCAGACTTAATGTAAAAGGGTGTTGTGTTTACGAATTTCGTTTGTTTTACACCCCTTTAATCCAGGCCCTGATTTCGTATTCGAGGTGGACCAAATTGCGTATCAATATGCCGGTTTCGTTTTTAGGTCACATGGCTAAATTAGGAGGTGGATCGAGGTTGCTCGCAACCTGCGGCGGAAATTGAGTGATTTCGGCGAAATCTATTTAGGATGATGGAATTTTATGTTCTTGTTGTTCAAAATTGTGGCCTTGTGTTATGGAAAACACAGGGTTAATCTCGTTTGTCGTTGAATTAGGGGCTTTGAATGAAAAATCACCAACTTCAATATTAACTATGAGTCTGTTTATAACAATGATAGCTAGTAGTTAGAAATAATTAACAGTCTGAGAAATATATCTAATAACAATCAGGCTAATATTGTAAAGACAAAAGTTTGTGAATTTATGTTTGTCACTTTCTTCACGCTCGAATGATTGAACTGGGGCCTTACTATGACATTTTAAAATGTAAAGCGTGCGAATAAAAAAGAGGGATGGCTCACTTTACATAGCTCCATCCCCTTACAGGGGATGGCAGTTCAGTTTAGGTCGCCAAATGAATCGCGTTAAGAGATCGTGGTTGGACCTTAAACTTAGTACACGGGTAGACCATGTCTAAGCCTAGCACTTTGTAATAGTTACAGAAATCCAAAACTTTTGTGGTTATACAGATTTTATCTCAGGTATAATTTTCAACTACCACACAGTCGAAGTGACTGGCAGCAGCTAGTTCTATTATAGTGGAAAGGGATTGTATATCTAAGTTTGTTACTCCTTCTCGCTCAGACGGTTGAACAGATTAGGCCTTTAGCAAACGGATAAACCATATTCTGTATTGAATTAGTACGTATGTAGCAGTTTCTTGCGACATTTATCTATTTTGAGTCGACTAAAGCCGCCGACAAAAGCTAGCACGATAAAAAACATCCAGAAAGCTAAATAACTATTAAAATCGTGTCACCACTTAACTCCACCTCACATTTCATAAGCCAACTATGAAACCAGCTCATCCTCTTCACAATATGATACAGAATACAGATAATCCGCACAATATGTAACATAGTCCCATGCTCACGCGAGTGCAACAGCCAGTGTCAATTTAATTACACATCAAAACATCAAGATGGCGTATTCTCGTAGTACGCCGCGTTTGCGTACGCCCCAATTCGCGTATGACAATGTCGGCGTATTCCAGTCACTACGAAATAGGGATACGAGAGACTCACGCCCTGATTATTGTGGCAGTAACATACTTTTTTGTTTTGTTCTCTGAATCCGAGGTTTCGTGTTTTTTGAGTTCAACTGAACTCAGGTAGGCTGGATTGCGTTTTTTGGTAATGAACCGTTGTGGTAGTTCAAAGTTTTGGTAATTATTATTATCAAAGCAATAGATGCAAAGATGTATTTTTCATCTTTGCATCTATATAAAAAGTAATAAAAGTAAAAATTTCACTCACTCACAGACTTATCAATGCCCAGCCCAAACGCTTAGAATTAGAACATTTAAATGTTCGACGAAAGTTTCTTTTATAATGTATACCAAGAAAAAAAGTGTTTTTCCATAATTTGCACTCAAGGGGATGAAACGGAGGTCCAAAGTTTGTATAAAGAATCATGCTTTCACGCAAGCGAAGCCGCTGGCAGAAGCAAGTTTCAAATAAATTTCGATAAAAAAATTAAGATTAATTAATCGAAACGTTAGATATATTCAATCAATATCAATTTTGATTAAAGCCAAGTCATTACCAACAATGGATACAAACGAACTAAAGCACAAACCAGCAAAGTACCCAGCAAACTATCCAGCAATCGATCCTTCATTGTAAGTGCCATACTCTGATTCATAACAATCAAACCCCAACTCAAACATCAGCATACAAATCTATATTTATAGAGAGGTATCGAGCTCTCAATAGAACCAAATGAAAGCCCGTCCCAAAACTGCCAATCATGTATTAATAATTAATTATGGTGGATGTCGCGACATGTTATATTAATTAAGTGAAAGATAGGTTTTGTTCGGCAGTGTCGATGGAAATATAGAAGCACAAAGTACCAGAGGAGCTAATATCGATAAAGTTCAATGACATCGAAGTAGGGAAGTATTATTAGATTAAAACGAAGATGAATAAGTTTGATAAGAAGTTGGAGAAGGAGTTTTGGGTTTTAATTAGATAAACTTGCCAAGCAGTGGTAGCCCAGTAGTAATGTCTTAAACTTTTTACGTAATGGATTCAAACCTAACCTAACGTTACTGTGTAAAATTTATTTCATCACCACTTCATTCAAAACGATAAAAAAAAAACATTCTAAGGAAACAGCATGTCCTAGAACTGAAAAATTAAAGACATCCATCAACCAGCACTGAGCCAACATAAAAAATTACGGTCCATTCCCTCTCCCAGAAAGGGGGCCTGAGTATCAGCAGTGGAAACATAATAAGGCTGTTTATGCTTATTATATGTAGATAAACTTTAGGAAGTTGCATATGGAAAGGTTACCTCACAGCGCTAGAAATTTTTGAACTGCGCTTGTTTGAAACGCTAGCACTGTCTAGCTTTTTACTTTGTATAATTTTATTTATCGAAGCTTTTTGAAATAAAAAGAAATCAAAACGCTTACTTGTGACAAATACATTGTTGAAACGAAACGTTCTAATAGTTCAAAAGTCACTGTAGATATTTTTTTTGTAAGCAAGGCTAATTGCTAATTAGTTTATTATAAATGTCATTCCTTAAGCAAAAATTATTCTTTTGATATTCAGAACTCAACACATTGTCTACTACTAGACAAGATTACTCAAATAAAAACCGGCCAAGTGCGAGTCGGACTCGCCCATGAAGGGTTCCGTAGCAGCTAGTAACATAATATAAAAGTTCTTGTAATGTGTTGTAACTTTGATCGATGTTTTAATAATAGTGTATTTTTTTCGATTTATGACGCATTAAAAAAAAAACTACTTACTAGATTTCGTTCAAACCAATTTTCGTTGGCAGTTTTTATAGTAATGTACATCATATATTTTTTTTAGTTTTATCATTCTCTTATTTTAGAAGTTAGAGGGGGGGGGGCACACATTTTACCACTTTGGAAGTGTCTCTCGAGCAAACTATTCAGTTTAGAAAAAAATGATATTAGAAACCTCAGTATCATTTTTGAAGACCTATCCATAGATACCCCACACGTATGGGTTTGACGAAAAAAAAATTTTTGAGTTTCAGTTCTAAGTATAGTGGCTGTGACATACGGACGGACAGACAGACAGACAGACAGACAGACATGACGAATCTATAAGGGTTCCGTTTTTTGCCATTTTGGCTACGGAACCCTAAACAATATGAGTATACCTTGTCTGTTCAAGATAAGCTCATATATTTTTTTACAGAAACCAATGATTTCCACAAAATTATCTCTCAAATAAAACATAAATAAACTAACCTAAAATTGATGCCTGAAAAGGTGAGACCACGGCTAAGTCATTGAGCCATTCGTCCATTATCACCGAGCACATTATCCGTACTCTTTGAACCAAAAACGCCTTCACAAAAGTGCCTAGAGGACCAGTGACTGTGCGGATGACAGGGAATACAAATGATGGATGAAGTTCCTACCGTGCTGAAGTTGAGGAGACTATGCTTTATATATTTAAAGGTGTGGTAGTTATTATTGATGAAGGTAGATTTATTCAGTTCAATTGTCAATGGGAGAATGTTATTGGAATATGTATTTGTATAATGAATGTAAATCTAAAGAAAATCAAATTGATACATTCTGTTTTCTCGGTTTATCATTTCACAATAGTTCCCTAAAAGTGTAGGTTAGTCTTTAAAATGGAAATAAAATAAAAAATAATGTCTATCATTTAACCTAACGCAGATTACGAGTACCTATTTTTAAATGTGCACCGTAGACTACTTCTTTTTAGTTTAAGTATTTAAAGTGCAACCTAAGGTTGTTTGGTAGGTTTTGTTAAAATATGTTATCATTTATTTAAATAAAGTTTATTATCACAGTCTACTGCTATACAAAGATCTTCCTCAAGCTCGGCTAAACTACTGGGTCTTCCATCATCCATCGAGTCTTTATTAGCTTCTATTTTAAGAACATCGTAGGTTTTTACTTATTTATCAATTACGGTTCATTTTAGAGACATCACTTAAGTCTTAATTAAAATATTATCACCAACTTCGTCCGCTTTCATCCCTGTCTCAAATTTAGTTTGTTGACGTTATCCATTAATTTCCCAAATTTCTATCTTCATTTACAATTTTCTTATATTTTCAACAAGTAAAACCCAAAAACCGTGACATAGTTCACATATTTCCACAGCGCACAACAAAAAATCTCAAGCTCCATATAAAATGTCAAGTTGAACCGAGTTGGCAAGTAGCACTCATGAGCTAAATGAGTTCCAATCTAGCCGGCCGTTGTTGGGTTTAAGTCCATCATAAAACGTGAGCTGTGCGCCATTTATGGCGGCCGATCTTAAACTCAGAATGCAGGTGGCCGTTCATTTTATTTTTGGTCGCAAATTGAATTGAGTGTGTGGTGAAGTTACATTGTATTCTTTTTTGGACTTTGAAAATTTCTTTTTTTTAAATGCATAATGTTTTAAATAGAAAAAAAAATATTTATTAACTAACCAGTTTGTCAACAAATATTCAAAAATAGAATACTAATTGTGAAAACAAAATGGAAAGCAAACGAGTTATAACCATTTTATGTAAATAGACGTCATTTTATATGGCGGCAATACGTGTGTTATATGTTTGTCATGCTTTGAAGTTGGACTTTTCTTTACATAAAAGTAACTTTGAAGCTTTATAACTTCGTTGTTAATGAATTCATTTTTATTTCATATTTGTTTACCATAGTGATTCATGGTTTACAAGAATTATTCAAAATACATTTATTTAATTTAGCAAATACAAAATAATAATGCATGCTCCAATATGGGAGAATATTGAGATGTAAAATGTTTGCACATTTTAGTTTTAATTAAGTAGATGATTATATTATATACTTGTATAACATAACCAAAATAAATGGGTCAAAATTTCGCGCCTTGAAAATCTAAAGTAATATTATTTATCAAAGACAAGACAGGAAATTTTAATACAACAATGTTACTGTGACTCTCTCATCTATTTAACATCTTTTGATGTCTGCTTTCGTAATTAAGAACAATTTATTATACAATGATCACAGAAAATATTTACTTTGGCAGGCTTCATTAATTTCCATGTAGCTTTAAGTCTGCCTTTGTACCACTATTGTACATAAAAGTTTAAATAAGTAGATACAATTTTAGTTGAAACACCACTACTAGTGGGAATGACCAGTGATAAATTTCATCCAGCGGATTCCTGCAATCTTCATCAAATCATCGCTCTACTTTATGCAGGCCTTTATTCGTTGTGCTGCAATAAGCTGCAATATCAAAACTTGCTAATTTATTATTTGTTGCAATCCTGATGTTGTTTTTTTTTGTTGTACAATTAAGTTTACTCTATTGTATCTTTGGTCCTCATATATCTTTTTCATTGTCCCCAGGCGAGGTTGAACGGCTGCTACGCGAATACCGACAAAATCAGGAGCTGGTGCGGAACATAGGCGCGCACTACTACCAAATCATCTATCCCGTACAGCTGCGTCACCACGAGAAAATGGGCATCTCCACGAGGGAGGTCAACACTCCTAAGGTAAGGATTGATGACAAAGCAGTTTTTTTACTAATGCTTAACTGCGATCCCACCTGATGGTAAGCAGTAATGCAATCGTTGACAGAGAAGCGCACTAGTTTATTAAGAGCCTATTCACTCTAGCCTTGAAGATATCTAAATTATTATCAGACGGGAAGACCGCAATAGGCACCATTGTTCCTGTCTCTTCAATGCACGCGGTATTAACAACGAGGCCAAATCCTTAGTTCGGACTATAGAGATTCTTATGATAAAGATATTTAATTAAGTGGACTAACAGTTATTGTAACAGGCAAATCAACATCACAAGGAGAATACTAAAATATTAGAAATAAACTATTATAATAAATTGTTTGTAAATCTGATTTTGTTTAGCAAAGCAAATTGGTTTATCTATTACAATATTCTGTCTACGCCATCTACTCTGTCAATCAGTTTTAAATTAACTCGAAAATAGATCTACAATTTTAGGGACTGGCCTAGAAGTCCAGACTTAGCCCTCGGGTGATTTCAAAAGACTTTAAATCCACTTTCTAAGTTCAGTGAGGCTGTCCCGAATTCTTGCTTAGAAAAGTTTGGCAGACGCAAAGTTGTGTTATGTATTTAAAGCGATTGGGATAAGAAAGTAATTTTCGACAGTTGTGTGTGTGTGTTTATCTTGATAGCGAGTTACTTTTATCTTCGTTTAAGGATATGCAGATGAATATCACATTATTAATGTTATAAAGGCAAAGTTTGTAAGTACATGTGTGTTATATTTGTTAAAGCACACGGGTACAGTAAAAAAATCTTCCTGTTTCGGGAGTATCCCTTAGAATAGTGTTCGACTTTTTCGCTAAGAGCTAGTAAGATATAAAACTTAATCAATAAAAAAACAATTCAAATTTAGATGAAGCAATAAAATAAATTACACGAAATTCTATTTTAGAAATGAGTTTTATCAGAGCAATAGATCTTAATAGGAGGCATATTGGCACCATTTTTAAAAGAAAAACGAGTAGATTAAAAAGTAATCCCAACAGATAAGCAGGAGCTTAAAGTCTTAATCATCGATATTACTTTTTATCATCAGCCACAAACTAAACTAAGGCACTTGGAGCATCTTGAAGGCCTGCTATATCACAATACACTCTCATTTAACGGCATCCCTCGTCTTGAAGCTCTAAGGCGCGAAAGCCTAAAGTATCTTGGGTTCAATTACTCGCCTTTACGACGATATAAAGATCATCCGACGAACATTCCACCCCCATACGGTTGAGCACACAAAATATCCGTTCTGGAGCCAATTTAACTTCGCTTCGAACTTGTTTGAAGTTGTGAAAGATTGTTCGATCGGCTCCTCTGCCTTTTAAAGGTCCCAAGTAATTATATAAACATTCTCTCTCCTCTATATTGAGATCCGAACTGGTGGGATTAATAAGGAAATTGGGGAGATCCGAAGTAATTATGCTTTGTTTACGACATTTGCCTGATAGAAAATTCGGAGCATGTGATTTAAAAAGTAAAAGGGCAAAGTTTCTTACGACTGGTCTGGTAGTTAAATTTTCATCAACTCGTGCGATAACAACGCCGTTGTTTGGTTATATTAATTTTGAACCATTTTTGACTTGTTAGCGATTGTGGGCACGAACTTTAAGGTTGTTTGTTAATTCTGATTGCTTTATACAAGTTGGGTTATGGATCGTTTGACGGTGTTCAGCTCATTTGCCGTGTTATTAGAAACAGTTACATACACCGTATTTAGGTGGGTAAATGTTTGTCTTTTACCAAACTCATTAGAAGCGGAAAGGATATCAAAGAAAAATTGTGTAATTTGTAAGAGTCAAAATTATAATAGGAGTAGGATATTAAAAATTTTGCATGATATTTTCTTTCACATAATAATAAATTGGGTCTCTACTCACTCTATCATCATCATCATCATCATCTTCTTGTCCGTGTCCCGTTTTATTTGGGGTCGGCGCAACATGTTTTTTTTTCTTCCATTCTGTCCTGTCAATCGTTCACTAACTCTCTTTTCTTTCATATCACTTCTCACACAATCCATCCACTCACACTATCATATATACCAAACAAAACTAAAACATTATTTTCGATAAATGCTAAATAATTGTGATGTTCGACAGTGCGAGAAAGTAAAATAGTCGAGGTACGGAATATATCAAGAATTCTCTAGAGTTAAAATGCAATCTAGTGAACTAAGAAGCTAAAAATATACGATTCAGTTTCAGACCCCAGATTAGGACATAGAGAAGATAATGTTAAAACTTTGCAGATCTTTTATTTATAAAGGAAAGTTGGATTTTGTCGCATGATGAAGAGATAGTGGAGGGTGGGAGAGAATTTTAGCAAAAGTATTTTTTTTTTTAACTTTGATATTAAAAGATTTCTCTTGTGATATCGCTGTTAAGACCACACTTTTAAGTAAAGCTTATACGTCTTTCAAGCTCGATAGATTCTACCAAATAATATTTACTCTATCTCTTTGTATTTATTTATTTCTATTTTATTCATTGAAACTTTCAGAGTTTTTCTACAATTACATAAGAACCTTTAGAAATTCCACTTAGGATGACGTTAACAGGTTAGTAATTGGTCCCAAACTGGGCAATGTCTGTATCTTGGTGACCCAATAATTATTCAGAGTAAGCAAGATGATCTGACCTGCTAAAATTGCATAAAAAAAAATCATAATAAAAATACTAAACTAAGGAAATACTTAACAGGGGTAAAAAAATCAAAGGGCAAGTTATTAGTTAAGGTTAAGACTATAAAGAAAAAGAATCACGATTGACTTTCAACCAATCACTGACATTCCCCGTCCCCGCGTCTCACGTCGCACTACTAAAGAGACCGAATATTTGACTTCTGCGCAACTTGAAGCCAACGTTCAATATTCGTGCCGATAACTATAATTCAGAAATTAAGCTGTTTTCTATCGGTAAAAAAAATTTCGCAACCATTTTCTGACCGAGTAGATTGACACACACAAAGAATAATTATGCACTTCAAAAAATATTTTTCATTTTTCTTAAACATTCTGGAGTTTCTTAAGTTATAGACCAATTTATTTGTCTTTATAAGATAAGATAAGATAAGATATGATATGTATTTGCTGAAACATGTGTACACATACAAGAATAAAACAAAAACGTGCATGCAGGATAAGCAAATCAATATCCCTAAAACATCAATAAATCAAGTACAAAATATCAAGGGCTAACTATTAACAACATCAAATTCGCAAACTACACAAATACAACCGAATCGCTAACGGCAAACCCTCTAATGTTTGACTATTAAAATTTTGACAACTTTCTAGCAGCACAAAGTTTAAGCTTTAAACTGAAGTATTTTGCGGATTATACTACACCAAAACTTCAATGTATATGGGCAAACGGGCTGGATAATGGCCGATTTAATTTGTCTTTTTGCCATGTAGCCCCACTTCGCAAGGGATTCGGGCCCAAAAGTTTTCTGGGAATTTTAAGACCTAACGATATATGGGCATATTGTATTACGCTTAAACGGATTAGGAGTGGCTTTGAAGGCGGAGGGATGCTAGGGTTTAGTGCTTTGAGAGTCTTAGTAATTAAAAGTAAATAGATTCAGAATGAGGTGTGCTTTATGTTTAAAAAAATATATAATGCCGAGTTGCTAGCCTGTCGGTTTTTCATCGTTTATATTTCGAGAAGTATGCTCTGAAATTGGGGAACACATTGCCATTGCGCGTACAGTTAACGAATGGAGTTCCCTGCCGGAGTCTGTGTTTCCTGATGACTTAGGGGTCTTTAAGTCAAGAGTGAATAGGTTACTTCTAGGCAAGCGTGCTCCATCGTCAACCACGTCTCCACGTCAAGTGAGATGGCGGATAAACGCGAGCCTATGAATAATAATAATAAAAAAAAACATGCCTTACCATGAATTTCTACTAAACTTTCACTTATTTAACACCAGTAGTTATGGTGAAAATAATTGATAGTGAGAGATAGTGATGTAATATGTTGATAGTTAGATTTAGTGAAAAGAATTGACGATAAGGCTCTCATAGTGTTGAGCGATTGACTGCTGTCAATTGAGAGCTATGTGCCGGGTACGATTTCCTTCCAGAACAAATATAATATATATTGCCTGCAGATAAGTTATTCCGGGTCTGTCTTGTTTATTTAAGTGTACATGTTTGTGAACGCATCGATTTGTAAAGATAAAATTAAAAAATAAAGTTTTTTTTTTAAACTCGTATTATTTTACGCATGTACGAAATTAATTTCTTTAAGAAAACGTCAGCTGAGCTAGTTCAATGACCTTTAGGTAGTAGTCAGCGTTGCGTACTAATTACCTACAGGTCATTGACCTCGCTCAGCTTACGTTTTCTTAAAGATATTAATTTAATCTTTTCAAATCGATAGTGTTTCATGTACCGGAACGACCTTCTACGGGATTAAAACGATCAAAATTTAACGGTGCATAACTATATCAAAGGAATAGACTTCTAGGCTTATCAATATCCCAAGTGCTATTCTAGAATATGGTCTACCTGTTTGCTAAGTTTCGCCGGGTTTAGGCGAAACTTAGCAAACAGGTCAGCCATTCAAACGTGAAGGTCTAACAAACATAGACATACAAATACTATATAGACATATAAATACTAACTTTCATCTTTTTAATGTTAGTCTTCCTAATAAATACCTACAGTTACTTCGTACAAACTTATTTTCATAAATATTATATTTGTGCTTACCGTACAGTATCACAACCAAAATAATTAAGGTCAATATAGAAATCATATCTGCCCGTATTGTTTGTAAGGAAAATACAGGACATCACCCAAAATATCACCTACAATACAAAATAAATATCACTTACAAATCATTTCTAAGCATCATAAAATAACAGCAGAGCCTCCGAACTTTCTAGAAGCACACTTATAAGGTAGGCTTGACTTTAAATATTATTGTTTTCCAAAATAAGAAAGCGAAATTGCCAAACAAAACTGAACCTTACACGAAAATAATAGGGTTCAAAATGATTATGTTACAGTCCAATCACTGCTTATACCAATATTTTGCCCCATACATAATGCAATAGCGTATCTCAAGTATTATGTTAAGGCGGGTATATATTAGGATCCTAACGATCGTACGACCAACAAGGATGTACTCATTGAAGGACACACAGACATAAAGAATATCAATAATACTGGTAATAAGTAAACTTGTGAACGTTTGTGTCTTCAAAGCGATTTGTATGCAGACGTTGAGTCTAGGATTAGGGATTGTGCTGATTAGGAAGAACAGAGAAAGTCTGAATATAGTTACAGTTAGTTATATATTCGAGGTTATTTGCAAAAATACTAACAACCCTTGCAGGGCTGTGATACTGAAATCATAAGCAACAACTTTTTTTTAAAGTTTTATACAAAATATACAACATTTACCAAAAACAAACCTTCAAGATTTCATTGTTCTGTGTAACACGGTTCAACTCTGTATTTTGCTATACCTAAGTTTATATGACGCGACGCAAGCGCATTAAGCACCCCCGCCACCAGACTTCAGACCAGATCCCGACTCCCTTCCGCTATTGTACTATCGCTGGCTTTGCATAGACTTAGTAATATTTAGAACGTTCTATTTAAATATATTTTTTTAATAATACTGTCTAGTGTTTGACTGCGATCCTACCTGATGGTAAGCAGTGATCCAATCGGTGATGGTGAGCCAGACTAGTTTATTAAAAGTCTATTCACTCCAAAATAAAGAATTATCCCAAGGCAACGGACTCCCGGGTTAAAAAATATACTATGTCATTCTAAGTGTCTGTGAGCATAACTTAACAGAGTCCGTCTCTGTACCAAATTTTATCAGCCATTCAGCTGATTGAGCAGGGATGACTAGGCAACATCCACACGATATTACTGTAATTGTACCAGTTATACAGAAAATATTACAATTTCGACAGAGCGTGATTAATTGCTCAAAGATTCCTAGAAAAACTCGTCTTCGACCTACAAGTAAAATACCAATATTTTCTTTGATGATCACTCCATTACAAACCTAGATCAAAGGTATCACTATCAGAGCCCCAAAAAGTCCAATCTAGTCATAAATTTCTACATATTTTTCCATATAAACACGGGAACCGATTCCTTTGTACAAGGCATCGTTTGTGCGAACTATATTTAAAACAAATAGCTTTCGGGTTAGATCGTTTGATGCGAAAACATAACCGAACATGGAAAATAGTCTCCTTTTGATGTTCGAAATTGAACATAGTACTGTAGGTAAATAGTCTTTTTTGTGAACGAAGTAACTATGTAGTTGTTTATGTGAGAGTGATATGGTTATGCCTTGATCACACGTAACGAGTAAAAAGGCGAGACAGAAAAATGTTGCTCGGTCGAGACAGTGATGTAAGCGAGTTGTAGAAACAAGGGCTCGGCCGAGTACTCGGCGTTTTGTTTATACGTAACAAGTATTCTCTCAGCCGAATACTTGTTACGTACTGTCTCGCCCGGTACGTGTGATCAAGGCATTACTCTTATCTATATGTATGTATTTGTCGTGGCCAGATTTTAGGAATTAATCTTTTTTTTTTTTTAATTGAGATAAACTAGTGCTTGACTGCGATCCCACCTGATGGTAAGAAGCGATGCAATCTTTGACGGTGAGGCGCAATAATTTATTAAGAGCCTATTCACTCTAGCCTTGAAGACACCCAAATTATAATCGGACAGGAAGACCGCAGCAGGCAAACTGTTCCAGTCCTTCGACGCACGCGGTATAAACGACGAGGCGAAACGTCCGGACCGTAGAGGTTTCATAATATGGTCAAGTAAAACTGGTTAAAGTTTGTTGTATATCAATCATCGTTTGGCCTACTTTTATTAGACCTTTTTTTATCATAGAAATCCTACATCAATGATACAGCCAAATGAGGATTGATATCTCATCAAATGTTAACATTTAAATGATCTGGCCAGTTTTAATTGGCCATATCATAAAATGACCAATTCTAAGATCTGATTCCCGCAACCGTCTGAGAAGGAGGCGGCAGCACGCGCGAGGCAATGGCCCTCGAGCCCCAGCCGCTGGGATTACGTTCCCGATTTCCGGCCACTGTAGGTACGGGCTTGCGTACGGAGAGCAATACATAGCTCGCTGTCCGGTAACCGTCCGGACCAAACCCAAGTCATCGACGGCGCGTAGTGTTTCACATGCGCCTTTAGAAGTTGTCAGCAACCGTAGGAGCTCAGCAGGTTTGAAGCCATGGGCTATGATTCTCATGTGATTTGACCATTACATATTTACTGTATGAACTTTAAAAGAGACTTTGACCCCTGAGTTTGTTTCGATGTTTCTTCTCAGGGTAGTCAGATAGGAAACACCAGCCTCATCTAGCATAAACTGACAAAAAAAAAAAAATTACGTGTAAAATTGTTTTTTAACCTATTTACAAAATAAATATCATTTATCATTATCATTTATGGATGATGCAAAAGATATCCCAGGGCCCTGGAACAAAGGCAAAGAAGGAACAGGAGTGGATTTTTAGTCAGTAAAAGTCTGACACACCCTCCCGACTTGCCCAAGGGCGGGAAATATCATTTACATGATTTTCCCACGTAGGAAAAAAGCTTACAGGGAGTTTTTTCCAGGACATTGTCAGTGTAGGGACCCAGCCGGGTCGAAGCCTACTGGGGCCAAGGTTATCCGAAAGGACGCTCGTGCCCCGTTATGAAGGCTAGAAGGAACGGGGTGGGTCTTTCAATCAGTAAGAGTCTGACACTATCTCCCGATCCGCCCAAGAGCGAAGGATGTCAATGCATGATTTTTTCCCACCATAAAAAAAAGGACATTGTCAGTGTCCTTGTGCTAAATTTCACCCAGATTCGATTTTAACTTTCACCTTAAATGTGAAATGTGATTTATAAATTTTTACGACCCCATTTACGATTTTTCATTTGAACATAACCGTAGATACCGCGAACAAACAGTTCTAGTAGACAGCAATAAAATTCAGCGAATAATGAAACTTTGTCCGTGAGTGCAGTAATGGTGGGCTACTAAAAGATTTATACCTAAGAGCTAGCATTGGTTGCATTAGGAGATTTAGTAGATCCCGTTAGAGTTTGAAATGTGGACATGTATCATGTTAATGGAATGGTCCCATGAGCTGCAGTACGTCGTGAATATCACCATCACCATTTTTTACTGCTGCGCTCTGTTTATAGGCCGATTTTTCTCTCTCCCGCTCAAGGGTGGAGCTAAAGGTCGTATCAGACTTACTAACTAAAAGCATACCTGTATCCTTCAGTTGCCCTTTGCGTTTTAGGACCACAGGTTTCTCTGCGGCCCTGTCAGGTTCTGTTGGGCTCCTATGGTTTGCTGAAAACGAGTACTACCTCCGACTACCAACTCGACTCCTGACTTGTCTATGCGTCTTTCATCCTTTAGATTTCTGCAACCCTCACTAAGTCAACTAGTACTCTTTTTCAGGTAGGGTAATCATCAAATAACTTTTCCCACTCGGGGTGGAGGTGTCTGACTTGTACTGACAAAAACCCACTGTGTTCTTTCAGTTACCTTTTTCGATCCAGGGTCGCGATGACTCTTCCAAACATTCGCGCCGCACTGACAAACATACCTACCTATTATCCTTCAAAGAAAACAAGTATTTAACAAAGATTAAATTCAAATTACCTCCTGTGTATTTCTCTAGTCGTAATGCACATCTAACATTAGATTAGTTTGTTTTGAACAGTGCTACTTCAAAGGCTGAACTACATGCAGGCAAACAGAACTAAATAAATTCATATAAATATACATGTTGATCTATATATAGTATTCCATTTCCTCCTAAATCCCAGTTCAGAGGCTTCAGTAATTACACTGGCAAGATAAACAAGGCGGGGAGGGATTCGTTTACTGACGACTAATTTTGTTTACCTAAATGTCTGGATCACTAATGCTTCGATTTTTTCTTGGGTGTCAAGTTTTGAGAGAAGGGCGTTGTGTACGTGGTTAATTGGAATGATAAGGTTAAAGTTTTTTTATAACTTTTGCTCGCAGCCTAGCCTGCGTATATAAATTACTAGATTTTACCCGCAACTTCTCCCGCGTACGTAAAATATAGCCTATGTCACTCAATTATTTATTTTTTTTTTTTTTTGGATGGCTACACAATCTGCTAGAGTTTGAATCTCAGAGTATAATTTTAAATCGTCGGCATATAGTAAACATTTGGAGTGGTTTAAAACTTGTGGAATGTCGTTTATCATTATAACGAATAGTAAAGGTCCTAAAATTGAACCCTGACTGACTCCTGAACGTGTGTTGTACGGCTGAGAATTGTATAGGCCCAGTCGTACATACTGTTGACGATCACGGAGATAGTCAGCGATCAATATAAGGAGACTGGGAGCAAAACCTATGGCGCTTAATTTTTCTATTAGGATGTCGTTATTGATTCTATCAAAAGCTTTTTGAAAATCAAAGTATAATACATCCACCTGCTTTCTGCTCAAGAATAAAGCAGCTTTCTATCGGTGAAAAAATTTTACCAATCGGATCAGTACTTCCAGAGATTATCTCCTACAAACAAAAAAAATAACTTTACCTCTTTAATATGTACATAATATAATCTGTCACTTGGAATAAAACAGCTTTCTATCGGTGAGAATATTTTAGCAATCAGACCAGTACTTTCAGAGATACATTTTGATAAATTGTTGAAAAAAAAAACTTATTTAAAAAAAAAAAGAGCTGAAATCGATTTAGCAGTCGATCCTGGACATAATATTTTCAAGATTTGCAAGACATACAATATTAATGATCCCCCTTTTGCAACAATTAGGTATTAGTAGATTATAGTTATTTCTAAAAGTATCTTAAGCATCGCTCTTGTTTTTAACTTGTGCCACTCCCTCCTCAGGGGAGGAATAAATTGCGCCTCCAAAGACAATTTTCATGGATTTACAATCATTTCTTTTTCTAACACAAAGCCCGACTTGTTTGCTAATTTTTACATAAAAAGCGAAGAGACGTGTTTTTTCAAAAGTCTGCCACAAATAGATTTATAAAAGTTTTTTGAATATTTTTTTGTACAGTTTTGCTACGAACAAAAAATTCTAGAATAAGTTTTATAGTCACATTGGATAATTAGCAAATTAGTTATAACCAAGGTTATTAAAGTAAATAGTTATAGAAAGTAACCCAGATCGTAGTTTTTTTTTTTAATTATTATTTTTTATAAGATTTAGCACTTTGCTGGCTGCAAAAAATTTTCAACAAGTTATTTGCGCAATAAATACATACTAAGAGATATTTGTAATAATATGAAGTACCGTTAAGATTGTATTCTTGTTATAATAAAATACACATTAAATAAGTTAAAATAATTAACTATTAACACTAATTTTATAAAGGTGTGTGAATGAGCGAGTAGTATATGTTTTATTTCTTCAGACTCGAACGGCTGTAAGGGTTTGGATGAAATCTGGCAAGTGTGTCTACTAGTGAGTAGTCCATGTCCTGGAATACCACATAGGATTTTATTTCGGAAGAATGCTCCCTTGGTAACCACTGATAGCAACTAAAAAAAGTGGTAGTAGCTAGTAATCTACTTCGGTCACATTGCAAGGAAAGACGGTGGCAACGTTGGTCCGACCAGATCCGCACCGCTCTTGTCTCCACGATGTACAATGCCCTTCACACCGCTAGAGACAGGAACAGATAGAGAAATATCATAAGGGTTAGAGTGATGAAACAGGGAGGTCACGACCCTCAGCAATGAGGAATACGACGCAAGTAATATATAATAAATACGTTATAACTAAAAAGAAAACATGCCAGTTTAACAATAATACCTAAATCTTAAAAGAAGAAAAAAAAACGTTTTCGTTATCTCTACATCACAGTGAACAGATTCATCTCAAACGTTCAAAGTGGTCGTTTTTTAAGCAAAAAAGCAACAGTAAAATACAGAATCAATTTAAAGTTTACAAAACACGTTAAGGCTGTGGTGAGAACCCCTGTTTACGGCCCAAAGTTGGCGACTCCATGCAAATTGCATTAGGCCACCGTCTTACAAAGACTTCTTTGTACAGTCATGAGCAATAAGATGTTACACATTTTCTTTCTTTCTTAACTTTTGCCATTCAAGAAATAAGTGTGCGATAATTTGTTCTAAATTGCCTGTTGATAGTTGGGGTTATTTTATGGTGAGAAAAATCATCCAATGACAACCCCCGCTCTTGGGCGGAGCGGGAGATAGTGTCAGATTCTTACTGACTAAAAGCCCACCCCGTTCCTTCATTGCCTTCATACCGGGACCGAGCTTCCCTTTCGGATAAACCTGGCCCCAGTAGGCTTCGACCCAGCTGACAGCTTACAGCTGACAGCTTCTTGAAAATTGGCGCGCGGGAACAGTGCGCGCTGTCGACGACTTGGGCTCGGTCCGGACAGTCACCGGACGGTCGGACAGCGAGCTACCCATTATTCGCCGTCCTCAAGCTCGCTTGATAGTTAGGTAATCTAATATACCTACATAAAACCAATACAAGTTGTGTTAGTTTAGCACCGTTTATAACTTAAGAATGGCTGGACCGATTTTAATGATCTTTGCTTTATAAGATATGTGTCGGCCTTGAATAGCAAAATAACTATTAAAACATTGAAAGATTACTGTTTGGAGGTATTACGAACGTTCGGTTTCGGAACAGAGAGTAAAATCCCAAATACCTCCTGTGAAAAGGGAGGATTCTCTGACCAGACAGGTATTATGGTCTGGCAGGCAACTGCCCGATACATGATTTTGGGCTGTTCTATATGTTCTAATCGCGCTCAGAACTTTCAATGCGCGATGCAGGATTAGTTCTTATGTGACGCCATAGATGTCGCTACAACTGCAACTGTCAAGTATATAGGTCTCAATCGTTCAATCATTCGGTCGAACTGTTAGGCGGTAAGAAGTTTGCCGTATCAGCTAGTATAGAATAAAGCTAAAACTAAATGAGACCGACGCACTCGTGTAATACGCCTAATTTCCATGTAAAACGACGTCACGTGTCGTCGCGTAGCGTGGATGTAGTGTAGCTCTACAAATCTAGTTTCCTTGTAAAATGTATGGAGATCGACGCGCTTTTTTTTTTCGATGGGAAAAATCATCCAATGACAACCCCCGCTCTTGGGCGGAGTGGAAGATAGTGTCAGACTCTTACTGACTAAAAAACCCATCCCGTTCCTTCAAGCCGGGACTCAAGCGCCCTTTCGGATAACCCTGGCCCCAATAGGCTTCGACCCAGCTGAGCCCCTGCTGTTGCTGACAACTCCTTGAGGCGCGCGGGAACAGCCCGCGCCGTCGACGACTTGGGCTTGGTTTGGACAGTTACCGGACGTCCGGACAGCGAGCTACACATTGCTCACTGTCCGCAAGCCCGCGCCTACGGTGGGAGATCGACGCGCTCAGATTGGCGTGTGTGTCACACGTGTGTGCAGTGTAGTTCTACCTTAAATGGTCGTACACTTATTTCTTGAATGATAATATTAATATAAATAATATAATAATATTTCCACAACTATCACACAACGCCGTCTAGTCCCAAGCTAAGCAGAGCTTGTGTTATGGGTACCAGACAACTGATAAACATACTTATATATTTCTAAATACACACATATTATAGATAAATTACACCCAGACACAGAACAAATGATTATGCTCATCACACAAACATTTGTCCTGGGTGGGAATCGAACCCACGACCTCCGGCATAGCAGTCAGGGTCACTAACCACTAGACCAACAGGCCAGTCAAGAAGAAGTTAAGACAGATAAAAAAATATAGCATCTTACTGCTCGTGACTGTACAGTCACCACAATCTTCACTTGTTTATTTTAACAGGAGTTTTATGAAGTTTTTAACTGCTCAATCTCGGTTGTTAGGGTTAAGCAACTGTTATTGAGGTTCGTTGTCGGATGGGTTTCCGAAAGGGTTTTAATATTTTAGTGGTTGAAAGGGTGAATAAGTTTGGTCGTTACTTTTAATTTTCTTTCTTTGGACTATTTCTCTCTCTCATGAATATCGTAGGGAAATTATATTTTTATTTCCGTAATTAAAAGTGGTTGAAAACAGGTATGAATTTTTGAAATTTGCCCTAAATTAGTAATTGGTGTCAATCGATGGTCAGCGTGCTTATGAATATTATGCGGCTCTCATATTTTCAAATCTTGAGCACAGGCGTAGGAAATCTAGCCTCTCGGTGATTTACAGGATGCATTTTGTAGAGTGTGCGCGGGAACGGCATGAATTGATTCCGCCATCATTTCTACCATCGAACAACCCGACGTACGGCGAGTATCCACTCTTTCGTTGTTGAAACCTGTACGGTCCAGACTAAGCGATTCACCTCGTCGTTTTTATATTACCACGTATATCGAAGGACTGGAACAATGTGCCTGCTGTTGTCTTCCCGTCCTGTAAGTGTAATAATTTAGGTGTCGTCAAAGCTGGAGTGACTAGGCTCTTAATATACTAGTGCGTCACACCATCAATGATTGCACTTCTTCAGATTCACTGCTTACCATCGGGTAGGATCGCAATCAAACTCTAGTTAATATCAAAATAAAAAAAATACAGATACAATATTCTGCAGTAAATAATTGCTATTGTAACCACTTTTTTGCTTTTAACGCCATCTTTATGCCTACGAAATAGAAGTTAAAATCGGTTGAACAGACAGTAAAAAAGGTTATTTAAATGTCTAATCTTAACGCGAATAGGGTATCTATAGCCTCTACCCGCCTTAACACGATTCGCGGTCACGCATCTCTCTATGTAGGCTCCGTAACGGATTATCAGGCTTATAAGTTTGTTTAGTATTACCTTACCAAAGTACGGAGGCACTTTGAAACTACCAATTATAATGTGTTTACAATTACATTGAGATTTAACCTCGTTATACTTGTTTGAATACTTGAGATGGTATCGAGTTTGTGTGTTGAATTCTAAGGCCCGTATTACAGAACGTCACTCAAAACTCAAGCATTACTTAGAAGTAGATTCAAACCATTTGATTGGTTGAAACTAGTTTTAAGTAACGCTTGAGTTTTGAGTGACGTTCTGTAGTACGGGCCTAAAAGCGCTTTGAAATCGTCCGTAACAGAATGTTCTTGAAAATTAAGTCGTCTAAAGTGAAGTGGATTTTAAATATTTAGTGTTGTTTAATTAATTTGAGTAATAATATCATGGTATTTAATGAAATCTTGATTCTTGTTTTTATTTTAATTCTTATTAATCCCTTTCGGTTATTTCCTGGACCGATGACCTGGTCAAGGCCGCAGGTATCCGACGTTGTGGCGACACTTGGGGGAGGCCTATGTCCAATAGTGGACGTCTTGCGGCTGATATGGTGGTTATGACGATGATGATTTCTTTTATTGCCAAATTGTGCTGTCGCATAATATCAACTGCATAATTTGTTAATCACCTGGGTCACCAAGATACAGGTTAAGCCTAGTTTGGGGTTTGATTAAATCAGTCTCAATCTTAGACAATTCGGATGTACAACTTTTTTTATTTACACGGGTAAATGAAAACATTTAACACAACAACAAACTACTAACCATAGATTTAAGTTTATGTTATGTTACTTTTTGGTGTACAACAAAGTTTATTCTATTCTATTCACTTTGCAGCTTAGAAACCCTACCACGGGCTTTTAACACGATCCATTTGTCGACTTAAACTGATCTGTTAAAACATTGCAATTGGAGTACAATTGCCAAAACGGATCTTGAGCGCTCGGCGTCAGACTGGGGATCGCTTTGCGCATTCCATACATTGGCGAGCCAATCGTCTTCGTTGTTAGATACATGCAGCAACGCAGGGAACGAATCAGGAGTGATGTCTATGACGCGAAGGCGCGGCGAGCCAATCACTGACGTTCCCCGCCCCCGCGTCTCACTTCGCACCACTAAACCGAATATTTGACTTCTGCGCAACTTGAAGTCAGCGCTCAAGATCCGTGACGGCAATTGTAATATAGGGTGTGAAGCTCCACCCATCTTTCTCGTTCGGATGCTTAATATGCTTAATATTTTAATACGTCATGGCAGGCCAGTGTTGTTTAAGTGTCAATTTTAAAGTAGTTACAGTTCTGTATTTCTTATTACAGGGCAGAGGATACGACTATCAACAGGGCACGAGGTCACGCGCAAGGGTAAGTCTTAGAAATAATTTTAGAATATTTTAAAGGGGATGTGTCGGTAGCGGGCACCGGAAGAAATAACCTTTAATTTTTGACTGGTGAAAGAAACAAATACGACACGGTTGACGCAATGTTTGAGTGATTGACTGCAGCGCTGCTTGTCACGGATTTGATTCCCGCACGTAACAAATAATATAGCTTACAGATAGGTGGGTGTTAAGAGTCTGGGTGTCTTGTTTATGGTGGTGAACGCGCCTATGATAAAGGAATTAATCCACTACTATCATTTATGTTACTTCTACCAAGTCGGTGAGGAAAGTTTGTATTTAATCAGGTGTAAATGATATATTATTATCTGTAAAATAAATACAAACAAAACAAATTAAATGGTTACTTTATAATGCAAGATAAAATAAGATGCTGCTCAAAATTATCTTCACTGTCTTATGTTTAAAAAATAATGTATGCCTTCAGTTACTTACATTATCAATAAAACAAATTTCTGAAGATAGAAACCTTGTAATAAATGAATTATATTTAGTGTAGTGCAAAGTTATTTACACAAAAAATAAATAAACATACGATTTTCAGTTTCAACAATCCAAGTCTCGTAGATATGAAATCGCAAAATATATTTTCCTTCCATCCCAAATAAACTGGTTCATATTCATCCATCTTTTTGTTCCTCTAAATTCCTATGGAAATATTCTCCTCCATTATAATTTGTGGTACACAAAACAACAATTATGGTAAAATAATGGATGCGCGAAGCCAAATAAATAAGCCACGAAAAGACATTACTTTCCCCAAGGATTTCCCTGAGGAGCCATTCGAAGTAATTACCAAGAACCACGTATTCTTGAAACATGTCTATAACTTGTTATCAAGAAGGAAAAATATATTAATAACGGAAACTTTTCGTCGCAAGAACTATATCAACGTGTGGAGTAATTTTTTGCGAATCTATAATATGCTGAAACATATATTATCATACGTGACACTATAACACATTCTGTCAGTTTTTCTTCTTGATTTTTTTGACAAAACCGTTACGATTCAAATAGTCTAAGATCCGATTAAGAACCACCTTCACCGGTCTGTTTAATGGATGAAACTTATTTCTCAGGCAACCCACCCGCGTTATATTCTTTAATATACTAAATTTATCATAAAATACGTTTCATTAATTAAATTTACCGGTGAAGGTCGTTCTTAACCGTATCCTCTACTAAAAAATCGAACTGACACATTGTTTGTTCTATTTACCAGATACTAGCTTCTGCCAGCGGCATCGTCCGCGTATATGTAGGATTCTCCATACAAACTTTTTTACAAAATTTTCCCATATGGGGATGACACGGTTGAAAAGGAAGTTAGTGATAGCATGACGAATGACAGGGTAGAATGGAAGAAAAAAACGTGTGGCGCCGACCCCAAATAAGCTGGGACAAGGGCAGGAAGAAGAAGAAGAAGATGGGGATGACACGGTGTAGCTATTGTGCAAAATGTCACGCTCCTACGTCCAGTAGTTTCTTATTCAGCGCTGTATTGCAAGCAGGCTGGATTGGCAGCCCTCAGTGATGAGTTTGTAGCAGAAATTAGCATAGTAAGTTCGTTAAATGTATATAAATAAATAACAGTATTTTTGACTGACCACTGAATCATGGTGGTTCCATGATTACATGAACATTCTTGTATTAAAAAAAAAAAATCTAATTCTACGGGTTTTTTTGGATGCTTATTATAAATACCTTGAAGGCTCCTCAGCAATTTTGGGAACATATTTAAAATTAGTATTTATTTTTGTGAAGACACTTTAATAAAAATCAGAAATATTTATTTATTTTTAGTTTTCACTCACGCCCCATATCTATACAATAGCCAGTGAAAATTGTCTTACATGAATATAATCACGGGATAAAAAATATTCACTTTTATTCCAGACTATCGTCTATCTGTATACCAAGTTTCATCGAAATTCATTCAGAAGTTTTTGCGTGAAAAAATAACAAACAACCATAAATATAAAATTTCGTATTTGCGATATTGCATTTTTTTATTATTATTCGCGAATGTATTAATGTCAAGTTTTATGATCAATAAAGAATTAAGACATATATTAGAAATAAAATATAATAGACATATATATTAAAAAAAAGTAATTTTCGGCCTTTTTAATTTATTTTACGGCCACTCACCCAAGGATCACTAGATAAACAAATTCAAGTAACAATAGGACTTGATTACTGAACATAAAACTTTCGTAAACACGTCAAAAGAACGCACAAAATAAACTAACCGAAACATTATTCGCAAACTAGTATTTCAAACCCAAGCCTTTAAAGCGGAACACGTACTATAAAACGCGTAATTTTCAAAGAGAAGTCACTTTGCCCCTGTTTTTAACATTCATGGACTTGTGTTTCGCATGCTGTACGTTGCATTCTGTCAGTGTTTCGGTTCACATATTAGCAGTGCGCTCTCTCGCTTGTGTAGGGTCTAGATTAAACAGTGGACTAGATTATAGACGGTTGCAAAATGTAGCTCGGTTTTATATGGTTAATTTTACTGGTTACTTTTTTTTTTTACTATTTATGCACACACAATAAAACAGAAAAAGACAATTCATAAGATACATTAGTACAAAAGCACTGCTTATTTCCAAAGAAATTTCTTCCATCAGATCTACGAATAAACTTGATTTCTCCATCAAAAAGAAATGTAGACAATAGTTTAGGAAGGAAAAGAAGAATGTGTGAAGTCTTAACTTACTTTGTTGCTGTTTGTGGGGTAAAAAGAATTAAAGATGGGGTAAAATGACTGCATTGCAAAAAAATACAGTTTATGAATGATGAAACAGTACATGATATTTAAATCATTGTAAATGAAGTATTTAGGGCTACTTGTAACTTGAATATAATACAACTAGTTTTTGCCTGCGGCTTTGCTCGCGCATAAAATTTAACCTATGTCACACAGGAATAAAACAGCTTTTTATCAGTGAAAAAATTTTAGCAATCGGACCTGTCCTTGTAGAGATTACCCCCTTACAAACAAAAAAAAAAACAAACTTTACCTCTTGATTATATAAGTGTAGATGAAGATATTCCAGTTTTTGTCCTCGTACAGGGTTTTATTTCTATCTTAAAATTTTGTTTTCTTTAATTTTTTATTTAAAGCTAAGTATTTATATATTAAGTAGTTACTTTTTATTTCATTATTATTATTCCTATTTGCGAGTCTCAAATAAATGTTTTTCTTTCTTTCTTTATAACGTTAACAAAAACAAAAACTCGTTAATCCATTCACGTTTCCACTCAACATGGTAACGATGGATATTCCATACAATATACGGGGCTAAAGTAATAAATTACACCTGCGTTGTCAAAACGTGTGTATTTAGTTTCAACCTCATTATGAAGCCACAGGATTTCGACAAATTAATTTCAACTTTGTGGTCGTGTTATTAGAGTGTGCAATTGCTTAGAGAGGCTTGTTGGTTGAACGTCGGTGAGGGGAGGAACAGCGGGAAACGATTAGTTATGCCATTAAATCATTATTAAAGTTTTGTTTCAAAACGGTGATAGTTTTCATTAAGGAATATTACATACATATCTATAGATACTGTAACTACAGTAAATAGATACTATCGAGATTTATTTATTTATTTATTAGGCTCACTAACAATAATTAACACATAAAATAATTCCAAATCTTTGTCATTTTGTATTATATTTATGTACATAGTTAGGTTTTAGTATAAATTCCAAAACTTCTAATCTATCTATCTTTTAATCTATAGTCTAGTGTTACAATTTATAACAGGTAAGCACCACATATGCTAAAAAGAGCAAAATGATTTATGAGTCCAATTCTAAAGTGAAATTTGGCATTACAAAATATGTAATATAATAAATATCTTTGCATAACTAACTATTTAAACACGACTATATATATATATATATACTTATCTTAGAGGAGGAAAAAAATAAATAAAAAAAAAAGTACAAAAAAAGACTAAACAGGCCAGAGATAAAGCAAAGTTGAAAAGAGATGCATAATATGATATACAGTACAATTCACGAAGGATGGCGGCCGTGAAGTTTGCGCAGAAGGCAGCGCAGTAACGTGTTTAGGGAACCAAATGGCGACGTGCGTATGCGAGAAGAGTGTAGTATTGCGCGAACGTTCGCAAAGGCTAACTTCACGGCCGCCATCATTAGTGAATTGTACTGTAACTGGTTACTAGCTCGCCGTCTAACCGTCCGGTAACCGTCCGGACTGAGCCCGAGTCGTTGAAGGGGTGTGTTGTTCCACGCGCGCTTCAGAGAGATGTGAGCAAAACCGTAGGGGCTTAGCATGGCCGAGGCCTAATGGGCCATGGATCGCCTTCTGAAAGGCAAAACCCGTGGTTCTAGAATGCATATGTAGAACTGAAGGAACATAGGCATAGTCTAAATTCTTTAGTAAAATGACAAAACACCAATGATATATTTGATAAAGATTAAGAAGAAGAAAGGAATTAAGGGAACATATTTTCTCTCTGTCGCACCACCTCTTCGTTTCTTTTTCGTACTCCGGGTCACACTTCTAGCCATTATGATAGCTCCTTTTCTGTAACTGCAGTGCGTTTCTGGAACTCTCTGCCACATTCTCTTCGTGACAGCCCTTCTATAGATGTCTTCCAGAGGAAACTCAAAGTGCACTCCCTTTCATTATTGACGTAATATTAGTATATATTGTACGTATTAGTATGTATAATATAATAATTTATATATAAGACTTAGTTGTTTAGTTTATGCACTGGATCCTACAATCAGTTTTTTTATGATTGGAAAAATCATCCAATTACAACCCCCGCTCTTGGGCGGAGTGGGAGATAGTGTCAGACTCTCACTGACTAAAAGTCTACCCCATTCCTTCGTTGCTTTCGTAACGGGGCTTGAGTTATATTTCGAATTAACCCTGGCCCCAGTAGGCTAGGTAGACAGCTCTTTGAGGCGCGCGGGAACAGTGCGCGCCGTCGACGACTTGAGCTCAATCCAGACAATTACCGGACGGTTGGACAGCGAGCTACCCATTGCTCGCTGTCCGCAACCGCGTGCCTATGATGGCCGGAAATCGTGATCGGAATCCCGGCGGCGGCTGCGGCGCTGTGAGTGCCGCCGTTGCACCCTCAAATATGTTTTCTCTTTTTTTGAGTTATAAAATGCTGAGTTAAGCTCGCTTCCTGTACGTGAACTATCTGTATCTCTATATATTAGGTTATATCTTTGCGTACAATAAAGAATTAAGAAAATCCCTTAAGATATTTTCTACTATTACACGGGCAAAGCCACAGGCAACAGCTAGTTACAAATAATCCTAAAATATAACACAGCAATCCGAAAATGTCTGTACTAATTCCCTCCTCTACATCTCAGTGTATTGCTGCGGCTAATAACTCCTCTCCAACATACAAAGCAAATTCATCTAGTTCTACACAGCTCGGTCCCTTTAGATGTATACTTCGTTGTGTACAACACAATACATATATCGCTGTGTAGTGGGGGGCCCTTGTTTGTTGTTAGGGTTGCTAGATTAGAAATAAAACATGCAGTATGTTTGATTAATTTTTAATTGATGTAAACCAGTGCTAGACTGCGAACCCACCAGTGTGGTAAGTAGTGCTGGGTTCGCTGATGGTGAGGCGCACTAGTTTTTAAGAGCCTATTGGTCTAGCCTTGAAAACATATAAATTATAAAAAATCGAACGCTACGGAACTCTAAAAATGTGGCTCTATACTGGTCCCTACACAATCTAAAACAAAAGACGAAGGTGAAAGAAAATAAAAAAAAATACTTAAAACACAACGTTTACTAATTTTACGACGTAATCGGACCAGTACTTTCAGAGATACTACGAACAAAAAAAAAAAACAAAAAAAATCTTTACTGTCTATAAAGTTACTATTGTAGATTTAGATTACGATATGTTTTAACTTTACAGTAAGTATATTGGCACAAGGAATACAATTTTGCGTGCAAACAAAGGCCCTTTAGGGAGTGAAACCCCATAAAGGGTTGAATTTCCAAAAACCTCCTCTTAGTGCTTGTTTACGTTATCAAAGGAAGCCTCGTGCTAAATTTCACGTTCCTAGTTCCAACAGTTTCGGTTATGCGTTGATTTTTCAGTTAGTCACTTTTTCCTTTTATACAACAGCTACGCCAACGCACATAAAATATAGCTTATGTCACTCAGGTCACCAGCTTTCTAGCAGTAAAAACGTTTAGCAATCGGATCAGTACTGTCAGAGATTACCTCCTACATATACTGGTAAAAACAAACTTTACTTCTTTAAACTATTAATGAAGATAACATGACGTAACTACCTAAAATAATGTACACCCTTTTTTAAATTAGAAAATTAATTTCCAATCATAATTCAAGCACATCTTCATTGTAGGCAAATAATATAAAAATCGACACACTACGTTGTAGGTAGCCCATTGGTTTTGTTATCTACACATGCTTATACAAATACGCTATTAACGCAATTAAAATTTATCAAGACAATCAAAATACACAATATAACAAATAAGACAATACATTATGACCTACCTACTTTAAATTGATTCAGTGGCTGATTCTAAACACACTACTTTCAGGACGTTTTTTTTGGTGGGAAATCATTTAATGACATCTCCCTTGGGCTAAATGGGGCCCTCCCATGCCAGACTTTTACTGACTAAAACCTAGGTACTCCTGTTCCATTTTTGCCTTCGTTCTAGGGCTACCACTTTCAGGACGTACGTTTAGTATCTTACATATTGTATAATACTCATAAAGATTAGAAAAAGTAGTGTTTGCCAACCCTGTCTGTATCACATGGTTAGTAGGTCTATTCTGAGCGCTTAGTATTCCCTCACATGGCTCTCTAAGGCACGGAGCAATTTCTCCATTTTTATTCAGGAATATTTATATTTGTACATAAATAACTTTTACATTATTTTTATCCGAGCTTGTGGTTCTTTTGTAATAACAATAATTTTAACTATGTTTTTTTCTGTTTGTAAAGAATCTTATTTGCTGCATTTATAATTAGACTAATAAATGTTGCTTTTATTTCTAATTCCAAATGGCAAAGCTGATTTTCGGTTTGAAGAACTTCGCAGCTTTTTAACACAAGCTATATAAACTCCAATGTGAAAAGTAATTTATGTCATTGCTAAGTTTCATAATCTTTCTCTTACTTTCAATAGTGTACCATACTCTTAAAATTACATTTAAACTAGCGGTCACGACAGACGTTGTCCTTCCCGTAAACTGTGAAAAACTCGTTTGCGGCACCAGGCTTCAATTGTATTTTCAAACATTCAAGGGATCTACTCAAATAGAGCCACGGTCCGGAGCTAAAAGGAACGGCAGGCTGTCGCCTCCTTCTGTGATGCAGTAATGCTAGCAATGGAGGAGGCCGACCACATCAGGCAACAGCGCTCACAGCGTCCCAGCCGCCGCCGGGATTTGAGGAACTGCGATGATGGTTAATTCGTCTTGCGGTGTCAAACCCAAGCCGAAGTGTTGGTCGAGCAACACGAAACATTCCAATCGGTCAAACCGTATATAAAGGAATAATATTTCATAATCAGCAATCAAAAAAAGGTGTGCACACTGCACAGAACCAATCGTTATGGTGATACTTGAGAGAGACCTATGTCCAACAGTCGGACGTCTTTGAGCTGAAATGAATGAATGTTTAAAAATAACATAGCGAGAAACTGGAACAATATTTCATATTCCAAATTTTCCATCAACTTGTGTTAGTAAGACGTAGTTAATAACTTCGAAAGTTATTCGCAGTGTACCATTACCAATTATATATTTGGTGTATTTATTACCCCAAATTAAAATTATGAGAAGCCAAACACACCCGGAGGGAATAATCCATTAATATGATCCGACAACAATATTAATGAAGTCTTTCTTAATTCTGGCCTTGCGTAGTTGTGAGGCCATAAAACATTACGTACTTTGAACTGAAGTAATATTGTATGCCCGTCAGTTTTGGACTTCATTAGGCTTTTTTTGGCTTCTACAACTTACAGTCTGCAGCCTAGACAGTCAGCTTTCATAGTAAAAATAATAGAGACTTAGGGAGACCGATGCCGATGAAATCGACCGCGGCGAACGTGGTGTGACGATCTGATCATATTCGCCAGAAATTGCTCTAGAGAGAGATTTTTGGAAGGAGAATAGAGAGGTTTATGCCTAGGAATGGGACAAAAAAAAAGGCTATAATAAAACCACAACTTTCACACAAAGCCATCTTAGTCCCAAACTCAGCAGAACTTATAATATGAGTACTAGACTGCTGATGAATAGATTTACATATTTCTAATGGTTATTAGCTATGATACTTATTAGTTAAAACTGGTTAGTTTTACTTGAACAATTGTCATAATAATATGAATCGATAGCTATAATTAACCTAATTTGAGCAAAAATTAAGATTACAGAGAACAATTTAAAATGCTATACTGCAAAAATAAAACAAATATAAATAAAGGAAAACATTGAAGTTTTTTTCGCAATGTCCGGTTTATGGGAAAATACAAGCATCAAGAAACAGCTGAAAGTGGACCTACCGCTAGCCGCCATCCTAATTGGCGTTAATAACCTCAAATGATATTATACCACAAAAAAAACTTTTTCCACGAAATATAATTAATTTCTTTCTAAAGCTGAAACCTTTTTAGTAAAACTTCCTGTACTGATAATAATTAGAATTTAATTTTCTCAAAGAAAAGCCTACTTTTCGTTCTGAGTAATGAAGATTTTTTTTTCTATCATCTTATTTTGTTGTCTTTAGTAAGTTTTCCCTAATGTCTCAAACTAAGTTTGTTTTTTTTTTTTATAACAAGGAATTTGGGAGCATTTAAACATAATAAATTGCCATAGTTATGACAGGACGTTACATAGACAGGATTTATTGTCTTCAGACGAGGAGAATAAAAAAGTTGGGTTTTTTTGTGTTGTCGTAAAAGGGGAGAATTCTCTTGGGTCTGATGCTAGTGTTATGTTTTACAAACCTTAATTTGTATACAGATATAATCACAATAAAATTTACAGTAGTAGTCTACTACTATACTTACAGTAATTAGTGTAGTAGTCTTGTAAGTTCGTTAGCTTATGACAAATAAATTAAAATTTAGTGTAAATATATATTACTGTAATTATTATGTATTTTTTTTTATTAAAATCATTTTTGCACATTAGTGCAAATTTTATTGTTAATTACTTGGTTTTTGTTGAAATAGTGTTTTAATAACGACCTAGATGGCTTCTTTAAAGAATTGGAATGAGAAAGCGAGGAACTGTAACAGCGATCACAGTTCCTCGCAAAGAATGGATGGAAGCAAGCGTAACAGTGAGACAAAATGAGCTATCTAAAAAAAAAAAAATACATATATTGTTATAACTCGCAACTTATATAGTGCATCGTTTCTAATGCAAATTTACTTCCATTTTGTAACATTACATAATGAAAATAGTATCTACAAAAAAAAATGACAACTAAAATTAAAAAAAAAATAAACCACACCTTGTCATACAACACATTCTTCATTTAAAAATCACTCCGCCAAAAACTCGCAAAAACGAAGGTACAAACATCTTCGGTCTAGCATATATTTAGCCACACATAAGGCACAAAAGCACACCTAAGAGAAAATGATCCTGCTTCTCCCCCTCCTTAATTACGTCCCCCCTCTGGGGTCAAAGCCCCTCGGCCGTAATTATTCCTACCCCCCATTTCTACTCCCCAGTTATTTTGCTCAGAGAGGAAAAAAGACTTTCAATCATAGATGTCTTCACGAGTTGAATCATTGATGATTGTGTGAGAGAGATGTTCAAAGTGAAGTATGTTCGCTCTCTTTCTTTCAGAGGGTTAAACTGGGGTTAATCAGGAGTTGAAACTCATTTATGCGGTGACCAGATAATCTATATGTTATGCCTTAATTTCATGCTTTAGTGGCGGCGATGATTATGTTTTTGCAACTAAAAACAAATTTTGTGGAAGAAAATAGGGATGCTATTTCCCAGGCTTTGTAATTATATCACAGTGAAAATAATTGATACGCTATGCTATAAAACAATCATTTATCCCGTATGCATGATATTATAAACACCCTTAGTTTGAACCAGTTTTTTGAACGATTGTACATTTTCCTTATCAAGACCCAACAAATATATTTTAAACTTCCCATCTCATAACAAAAAAGCCCGTAAAGTAATGTGTACTACACAAAAATGTCTAAGTAGCAGCGAAAACTCAACTGTCGGCTGATATAGTGCAGTGCTTGAACAATTTACTTAGCATTTCTTGGCAAGGTAGCACGTTTTACAGTGGTTTTAGAAGGAAATTTTAATATTATGTCTCTCCACGGATATTCTAACGATGTAATTTTTTGTTAAAATAAGTGGTACGTTGACTGTTAAGTAAGAAATACGGCATGTGCAGGTGACCATATGCATCACGAAGTCCTGAATTTGTAAAATATAAATTTCCTTTAAGAGTATAGGAACATGGCAAGGGTCATTTGCCAAAGGTGCTTGATTCGATTATTTTGTGTATACAATAGAATTTTATAATCTCGAGTATTCTAGAGAGGGAATAGTTAGATTCTTTAGATGAACTATGTTGAAGACACGCTTGCACTACGTTGAAGACACGCTTGTTTGGCAATATATATAAACGTAATAACATATTCATACATATAACATAATCAGTCTTTTTAATGTCCTCATTGCTGGGACTCAGGCCTCCTCTTAAGGAGAGGAAATTGGCCGTAATCCACCACGCGACTCTCGTCAAATATAATAAATTTAGTCGAGAAAATATATTAAATTAATTATCGTATATTCCACTAAATCCTGACTCAACTAGCCAAAATAATAACTAGCTATGTACATAATATCTCAGTGAAATCTAGTCTATCTTTATAGCCAGATAATAATAATCCAACAAATAATGAGTAGACATATTATGAAAGCCGAAATAAAGATAATTACATGACAGATTGCCTTAGGGATTTGCGGACTCGCTTGGATGATACTACACAGATTGTAATCTAAGAAAGTCAGTACTGAAACGTTCAGGAAATGATAATAATAAACTGGAGATATAGCGTGTTTAGTAGGCTATTTCTTTTGAAACATACCAGTATTAGGAGAAAGCGGTTAGCAGTATTTTGAGAACTGCTATACAACCTTTTTTTTTGGTATTGCATAACCTGAAAAACCTGTCTAGTAATTTTATGTAAAGAATCTGTGTACAAAATTTCAAAACAGTATTACGAAAAATTACAAAGTCAAAGTCAGCAGTGGTGGCCGAGTGGTAATGGCTCCGACTTACTCATTGTAGGTCGCGGGTTCAAAACCTTGCCAGGCGCATTACTTTGTGTGATTTATTTCATTTACCACTGCTCTCAAAACGGTGAAGAAAAACATCGTGAGGAAACCGTCATATCCTAGAATAAAAAATTCGAAGATACGTGACGTTCACCAACACACTGGGCCCGTGTGGTAGATTACGGCCCATTCCCTCTCCTAGAGAGGAGGCCTGACTCCCAGCAGTGGGAACATTAAAAAGCTTGAATATGATGACAAAGTTATAAGCCAGTTATGATACCTGGTTAGCGACATAAATACATGGTCACCAGACCAACCGGGTGTCTGAGGTGGTGGTGGGAGATATCATTAAATAATTTCTCCTAATCTGGGTGGACCGAGAAGCAGTGGAGAGAAACCCACCTGTGTTCTTTTATTTGCCCTTTGAGTTCCAGAACCGCGGTAATTCTTTTGAATAATCGTGCAGCCCTAGTATACACAATATGAAACACCAAGGTTAACAATTTTATTAATTTAAAAAATATACGGAATGAAAAAAAAAGCAAAATAAAAAAAAAATGTACTTACTCGTATGCGCAAAAAAATAAATGGGATGATCAGTATAATTATATCAAATGCAAAGTCTTGATTTACTCACTAAAACCCTTGCGCCTAGAAAGCTGATAAATTGGTCAGAGTTTAAATAAGAAAGGATTTTCCAAAATTCATCCCTTAACAGGAGGAAACAGCGGTCCAATGTTTGTATGCAGAAACCTTACCTACTTTCACACAGACGAAGTCGCTGATAGCACCAAGTGCTAACCATGAAATTGTTAGATTTGCGCTTTCCCGTATTTCAGAGTCTGATTTTATTTACTCTTCAACTGTCACACAACGCCGTCTAGTCTCAAGCTAAGCTGAGCTTGTGTTATGACTTTATGAGTACTAGACAACTGATAAACTTACGTATATATTTCTAAATACATAATATTATAGGTAAATTACACGCAGACACAGAACAAATGATCGTGCTCATCACACAAACATTTGTCCTGGGTGGGAATCGAACCCACGACCTCCAGCATAGCAGTCAGGGCTACTAACCACTAGACCAACAGGCCAGTCAAATATTAGAAGCAGACTGAGGGCAACTCCACGTAAATCGGTGTCTAGTGCTTTACATAAAATACTGTAATGTTCTGCACATTTGGATTAAGGCAGCGTTGAGGCTAAGTTCGAGTTACGGAATATGGAGCAATCTTGTCATGTAATGTCTGGGAAGTTTTGAAGGGCATGAATATTTGATACGTTCTACTAAATCACTACACTTGACAAATACATTTGCTAATTTGTAAAGGAAAATTAGTTACTATAAAGTTTTATAATATTTTTATTATAAAATTGTAACTACTAACATTATTAAAATCATAAACTACTATTTTTTATACTAATCGAATGACTTACTGTCCCAGCACACGGGCCTTACAAAAACGCCGCCACAAAAAAAGCTAGAAGTGGCCGCAAAAAAAGCTAGAAGCGGCCGCAAAAAAAAGCTAGAAGCAGCCGCAAAAAACAGCTGAAGCGTGCAACACCTCTTGTGTCCGGTGAAGCCTGAAGCCGCTTCAAGCGTTTTTTGTGACGGCACCGCCGCACACGAGCCTCAAAAAAATGCCGCCTTAAAATGAAGCTTGAAGCGGCGTTTTTTTGAAGCCCATTTGCGGAGACAGTTTTGTAAACTACCAATTTTATTTTTATTTTATAATTATTATTATGTATTTGTATCTCTCAAAAATCAAGGAGTCCTGGATCTTTGGAAAGCATTCGAAGAGCCTTAGGTCATCTCGAAGAGATCCCTCAGACAATTTACACGAACGTGGTACTAGCCAACGATATTTCCTACACACGCCTTATTATATTATACCCCAGGACAACCTACGCATTTCAATGTCGCTTGTTTTATATTTAAATGAATATTAAAAAAAAGAATTCTTAACAAAAAAAAATAATGAATTCAAATGATTATAATAAATTAACACCCTTTTTTTTCAAATAAGGCTTCACAAGAAGTTCTGTCGTAGTTTGCCTACAACTGTGCAAAAACAAGAGAAAAATACAGCCTCTAAAAAAATAATCAAACTACTATTCTCCGAACTACCCGTTTTTTATCAGCAACCTCGAACACACTAGACGGGTAGTGGTTTCATATATTTTTTCTTCCAGCGCACACGAAAATCTGACATTACCGAGGTGTACCATAAATTATGAGCATGACAAGTTAATTTATTGCCTTCTCCTACAAATGAGTAGGTGGTTATTTTAACGTAATAATGTGGTAATAATAACGTTTCTTGGTAAAGGGTCTACGAGACTGCTACGGCGTAGCAGCCGCCTACGATGGCTACGTGGTTCGTAGCAGAATTGTTTTTACTCGTGGTATTTTCTAGCGTTTTAATTTTATTTTTTTGTTATCTTAACGTTCTTTAGGACGCTTTCTATGCGTACTGCAACCGGCTGGCTGCCGCACGTTTACCGTGCTGCTGCCGGCCAGTTGCAGTACGTTAGCAGTCCGACAACTAGCGCTTAAATTGAAAACGTATCTGTCTGCCGTGCGTTTGTATGTCAGTGATACGCTGTTCAACACCAATTTCAAGACGTGGTGCTTATGACGTTACCGTCTTTTTATCGACCGCGGTTGCTGTACCGCGCGATTTGTATGAAAACTATGTTCATCCGTACTCAGTACGATAAACTAGTCTAGATAGATAAAGTAATATTTTTTTTAGATATTATAAACTCAATTAACCAAAAGTTCCATAGATTCTTACAACACAGTTATAACAACAACACAAACTACACACAATTTAGCTTTACTTTTCTTGGACTGGCCGACATTTGACTATTCAAAAGTGCCTGCAAATGGTCTATTTGAAATAAATGCTTTGACTTTGACACACAGTACAACAACAGTACACAGTTAACATCACAACAACAACAGTTACAGTGTGTGTTAGTTAGTTTACATGTAAATAATTTAGTTCTCAATCAATAATAACAACGAACTTCTGCAAGCAGTTTTGCACACTTAACAGTTATAAATATATACCTATTTCGTTCAGTAACAAAATAGCATTCTACCCAAAAAAAAAATCGTTCCAGGAGTTCACAACTCCGAACTTCTTCCATGCATTCTTTTCTGGAGCTAACTCTTACCAGCCCTTTTTTTTATAGTGGGAAAAAATCATCCAATGACAACCCCCACTCGGGAGATAGTGTCAGACTCTTACTGACTAAAAGACCCACCCCGTTCCTTCAAGCCTTCATACCGGGGCTCGAGCGCCCTTTCGGATAACCCTGGCCCCAGTAGGCTTCGACCCGGCTGGGTCCCTGCTGCTGAAAACTCCTTGACGCGCGGGAACAGCGCGCGCCGTCGACGACTTGGGCTTGGTCCGGACAGTTACCGGACGGCCGGACAGCGAGCTACCCATTGCTCACTGACCGCAAGCCCGCGCCTATGGAGGCCGGAAATCGGGATCAGAATCCTGGCGGCCGAACCAGCCCTTGCAGTAGGCGTCTTGGTCATCTCGCCACCTCTTCCCACACCAGCGTGGCAAACGGAATAGCGGCGGTTGGGGACTTGGGGCGGTGTCTCGTGGCTTTCTTCAAACATTTCCATACTTTTGTCCTTACCGCTCGCCGCCCCTCGCTTAGCTGCCGCTTACAGCAACAAGGTCATGAACTGGCCGTAACAAATCTAATTTTCATTTAATAATCGAGTAGAATGGTGTAGCAATTAATGCTTCGACTAGGCTCTGGTATGAGCCAAGTGATTATAATTTTAATTAATCCTAATTGAAGCGTTTGCAGGCAGCAACTGACGCAACAGGCAACTAGTCTATTATCCTAACCTACATAATGACTAAGATTTGTTAACAATTGCTTGGTAAATTATTTTTATTTTTATTATGGAATTGTTATTGTTAATTAAACATGTGTCTATTTATTTATATCTATTTGTCTCTTCTTTTGTTAAACGTGAACAAAACCTGAGAGAATAAAAAAAAAATTAACTATAGTTTTTTTTTTACTACTTGATTGACCAGTTGGTCTAGTGGTTGATGATCCTGATTACTATTCATGGGATCGATTCCACCAAAAAAAAATGTTCGTGTAATGAGTACTACGATTTGTCCTGTCTGGGTTGATTAATCTAAAATAATAATATGTATGTATGTATGTATTTGGAAATATATAAGTATATTTATCAATTGTCTAGTACTTATTACACAAACTTAAATACTAGGTGGCATTGTGAGAAAGTAAAGTAATTTTACAATTGGACAGCGTTATGTAAGAACGGATTAAGCGACACTAGAGAGAATTTGAGAAAATAAACGCTGTACATTATGGACAATTCATCAATATTGTATAAATCAATATTGCTGAATTGATCAATTTATCAATATTGTATAATAGATCAATTATCAATATTGTATAAATCAATTAATACCTAAAATAACGATAAATAAATTAAGCACATAAGTTAGTATCGTATATTCAATACATTGTAACACCATTCTACGTGCTAATGTTAATATTTACCTCCACGGTATCTTCAGAGAGGATCTCTTATCCGTTCGGATGCTGCAAACGTCTCGAAAGCTTGAAACACGAAGCCGTAATGCGTTGAATTTAAACATTAGTTCAGTGCAATACATTTCTATTGCTACCAGTTCTACCATACTTGCTAGTCTAGCTAAAAAAGTTTTAGTTTTCGTAAACCTTTTAGATATTTTTATGTAAGCAGGAAAAAAAATTTAGCTAATGATGTCTACTGGAAGACACGGCGTTGTGGTATAGGGTATTTTTAATATCGTGCGGTTTTGATCACGCATGCGGAATCGCTCCGCAAGCACAACCCTCGCAAATGTCCATTTCTTACAAGTATTTATTGTAATGCGTGTAATACGCACGCTAGACGCGTTTAATTTTTTTGCATTTTGAACTTTTCCGCATCCGTTAAGGACGTTACAAGGTGGGCCGATGATCTGGTGAGGATCATCCTGGACCTGAACTGGTCGACATGGCGACATCTAGGGGAGGCCTATGTCCTACAGTGGACGTCTATCAGCTGAAATGATGATAACGAGCTGATGATTTATATATTAATAATCTTAATACAAGTAAATCTTTCGAGTTATTGCTTTTGTATCTGTACAGTGATACACTGAGGCCAAGGGTTGTGCGAAAAGAACCCCAGTGCTTTGGAACAAAGGCAAAGAAGGAACATGAGTGGGTTTTAGTCAGTTAAAGTCTGACACGGCCTCCCGCTCCGCTCAAAGCTGGGATATGTCATTCGATGATTTCCTATCTATCTATATATATATTACGAACACGTAATCGTATCATAAAAGTTATTTGATAAAAATAGAAGAACACGTAATCGTATCACAGAAGTTTTTATAAAAAATAGAAGAAGACGTAATCGTATCATAGAAGTTATTTAATAAAAATACTGTAGTTAGTACATTCACACATACGCACAATATTAACAACATATCTAGGACTTCGAACGTCAGATGTAAAAGTCCTAACACTACAATATACCTACATAATTTTGCCAAATAAATCGGCTACCCACATAATTGTCATACTAATTTTTTATTACTCGAAAATTTACATATATTTTTATCCCAAATCAAACCAATAAAATTGTGCAAAACATTCGTACACGATTGAGACGTTCAAATATTCATTTATGTTACGTAAACACCGTCGCAAAAATGCCCAATTCTTTCCTCCATACTTGATTGCCTATAATTGAATCAAAACATGAGAATTTCATCTCGTAACATTCAGGGTAGCTCTTTCTTTACTATTTCCTCAAAAATATTTAAAAATTTCGAACAAAAGACGAGCGGTATCAGTTTTCAATATCCATTGTGTCAGAGAATGAAGTCTCGACCCTATCTGAGATATCCGATCACTGATTGAAATCGAATAGTTCGATGTTCACTGCGGTGTTTTTTTAATATTTCCTGAGATTGAAATTTGTTGGGCAAGCAATGGAATGCAAATATTTTATGTGCTCGTGAGATGTTTTAGATTAGGTGCTGGTGGAGTAATTGCTTTTTTTCCTTTAATGTTTTCTTAGGCGGTTGCGATTGGTTGGTTTGGATCACTTTTATGAAGATCACTTTGATGGAAGAGTATTGATTTTGAAGTTTTGTTCACTCTTGTACTTGAAGCGTCGATAAAGATTTGAATTTGAATGAAATAAAATCTCGGAACTAACGAATAAAATTAATAGTTAGGGACAACGTCTGAAAAGGTTACCCGTGATCCTACATTGGAAAAGCAACTGAAGGAACAAACGAAGGAAAGTTTAAAACGCCCTCCTGCTTCGCTTTAGAGTGATGATTTCCCATCTTAAAAACAAAAAAGTTGTAAATAAAATGATCCGTCTGCATGCAAGAAATACGTTATCTATAATAACTATAAATTTGTATAAATTTTATTGCTTTTCAATTTATCAAGAAAACTATAAAGTTTTACTGTCAAAGAATTTTCTGTTTCAATTAATTACACGACACAATTAATCATATAGGTATAAAAAATATTGCCAGTATCAGTTTTTGAAAGTATTTCGTTTTTTGATGTAACAGCATACAGGCACTTTGTTTGCTATTAGAATGCGGATGTAAAATATTCTAATATTGCAGTATTTGGCAGCAAATATATCAAGTCAGCCTTCTTGGCAAGCTTCGCTGAGTTAGGCAATGCTATGATAAAATTCTCAGCTCCATTGAACCGTGTTTCAATGATTCCACATATTGTCCAGTTATGTAAATGCTTGAGATACCAAACTTCACTAATACATCACAATATCCGCTAGGAAATGGAGATATCCGCAGGAGAACCAAGGTTGCCGACATAGCACGAAGAATCGCCAAACTTAAGTGGTAATGGGCAGCGCACATTGCTCGCAGAACAGATTGCCGACCTTTCGACCCCAAGCAGATGGGTTTTTAAGTGGCGACCCGTACCGGAAGACGCAGCGTTGGAAGGCCTCCTACCAGGTGGACCGATGACCTGGTGAAGGTTGCGGGAATCCGATGTTTTTTTTATTGATGAAAAGTTCGCGCTTGACCGCTATCTCACTGATGGAGAGCGACGATGCGGTCGACGTGATGGTTGCGGAACTCACAGGATCGTTCATTGCGGCGACACTTGGAGGAGGCTTATGCCCAGCAGTGGACATCTATCGGCTGAAGTGATGATGAGGATTCGCTAGGAACCCATTTTTCAAAAAATTAAAGCAGCTATTTAACTTCTTATTGGTTAGCAACAAATATTAAAAGCAAGCTGCTGCCCGCGGCTTCATCTGCGTGAAAGATATGATAAAATCCAACAGAACATACTGCCCGGGACAAAAATTCTACGTGGTATTCCAGGAGATGGCCTCCTTTGTGTGCATTTATTCAGCTGTTCGAACATGAATAAATACGTACAACGAGTATCCACCAATACGTTGTTAAAACCTCTGCGGTCCGGACTAAGCGTTTCGCCTCGTCGTTTATACCGCGTACGTCGAAGGACTGGAACAATCTGCCTGCTGCAGTCTTTCCGTCCGACAATTATTTGAGTGTCTTCTGCTCGCTAAGGAGGAGGCCGACCGCATCAGGCAACGTCGCTCTCGCCGCCGCCGCCGGGATTCCGATCCCGATTTCCAGCCACCGTAGGCGCGGGCTTGTGGACAGTGAGCAATGGGTAGCTCGCTGTCCGGCCGTCCGGTAACCGTCCGGACCAAGCCCAAGTCGTCGACGGCGCGCGCTGTTCCCGCGCGCCTCAAGGAGTTGTCAGCAACAGCAGGGGCCCAGCCGGGTCGAAGCCTACTGGGGCCAGGGTTATCCGAAAGGGCGCTCGAGCCCCGGTATGAAGGCTTGAAGGAACGGGATGGGTTTTTTAGTCAGTAAGAGTCTGACACTATTTCCCGCTCCGCCCAAGAGCGGGGGTTGTCATAAGATGATTTTTCCCATCGAAAAAAAAAAAAAAAAAAAAAAAGGCAAGAGTGAATAGGCTCATAAACTAGTGCATCTCACCATCAAATATTTCGTCACTGCTTACCACCATCAGGTGCGATATATCACTAAAGAAAATAATAATAATAATAACAAACTCACTCATAAACTTCAACTTTTACAAAATAACCGCGGTAGCACATAACACAAGTGCATAATCCATCTACGAACTATACCTAAGCGGCATCTGAACTCCAGCACACATCACACACGTCCGTCAGTCACGTCAAAGATGGCCGATCACGTCAACGTCATTTTCTACTAGATTACACTTGAGGACATCGCGAGCGGCCGCCTAATGAAGCCGGGACGGCTCGTACTCGCTCCGCTAGGCCATGTAATTGAATGTGTTAACTGGCATGTGGACACGGCTTTAGAATTTCTATGTGTTGTGTGAAAAGGGATTTTGAGATTAAAATCGTTTTTCTTTTGGGTGGTAAAGAGGCGAGATGTTTTAAATGTCACTTCAATTACGGTAGGTACTGCTAACAAAAATGTGTTCTTAACAAAACTGAAGATTACTGCATTGCATTGCATTAGATTTTGCGCCAAATAATGGCTGTACCACTCTTGGTTGACTGGCAGAGAATGCCTAAGGCGTTAAGTCTGCCTATATACTTTGTGTTGCATAAAGATTAAATAAATAAGAAGAATATGATTAAATAAAGATTTAATAAATAAATGACGCGTCTTTGGGAAAAGAAAGCATTTTTTATTTAATTTATCCTATACTGTCCTGCTGCTAGGCATAGGTATCCCCCAATTTCTTCTAGGTATACTTATCTTGAGCCACCTCAAACCAGTTCTTGCGGTAGCTGTCTAGGTAATCTTGCCACCTCTTCCCAGGTCGACCTCGGCGGTGTCGTCTATCATCAGGTACCTAATTTGTTTAGACTCTTGCCCAACGGTCATTGAGCCATTTTAGCCTGGCAGCCTTATTTCCTACGAATATAATCCTAGTTTTTTGGCGCAGCGTACTGTTCCTCGTTCTTTCTGCCCTTTTGTCTCTTAGAATGCGCTCTATTGCTCGTCGGCAAATCTCTTTTTGGCTCGGTGAGCGAACATGCCTGAGCACCGTAGGTTAGGATAGGCAGGATACAAATATCGATGATTTTTCGCTTCAGAAAGCATAAAATCAACAGATCATAAGAATATTTGTATGGGACCAACATGAAAGCATGACCTTACAATAAAAAAAAAATATTTTTAAAATCGAACGAAAAATCGGTGAACACACATAAAAAAAAATACTTTCAGCCGACATAGGACCTCTTTCATTTTGAAGTCGGTTAAAAATAATGTAAAAAATAACAGGTACAATTTTAAAACACAAAAAAAAATCCGTCGTAGTAAATAAAATTAGCAGGCAACTCTTTACACTATTAAACCATTTTAATATCCAAGTTTGACTAGACTAGCACACTCAAAACTAATTGAACAGTACAGAACCCGCAATCAATTATAACAGTACAACATAAAACACAGAGCAGCTCCGTCTCAGTACAGGCGAGTGCAGCTTCAAATCAGTCCGAGAGCGCTTCCAATTAATGTCTCTTTGTGATGCAGCTTCTAAGCCTGCTATTGACGTCGCAAGACTTCTGTAATCTTCAAGAAAGCCATCTCTTTAGATTTCGTTGTAATAATAAAATAAGAGAGAGGAATGAGAGTTGTTATTTACTGCTGGAGATAGTTTCTGCCTGTGAGAGTATTGTTTGATGCAGAAGGATTTAAAGTATCAGAGTAATCTATATATATAAAATGAAACTTATATTTCGGTCTATAGTTTTCAATAATTATGCAGCATATGTGTATATCTGTGTATCTGTTATAATATACACCGCTAAATTTGAATCGTTTTAATCCCGTGGAGGGTCGATCCGGTACATGAAACACTATCGTATAGGTAGTTAGTACGCAATACCAACTACTCCCTACAGCTCATTGGACTCGCTCAGCTGACGTTTTCTTAAGGAAATTAATTTCGTACATGCGTAAATTAATACGAGTTTTGAAAAAAGGTACTTTATTTTTTAATTTTATCTTTACAAATCGATAGTGTTTCATGTGCCGAATCGACCCTCCATGGGATTAAAACGATTAAAATTTAGCGGTGTATATGTGTAATACTGGTTTTGTAACACCAAAAACAGCCCCCTTTCTTGTCCAGGCAATTACTGTCCATACCAGGTTGTCTGAGAGTGTTGAATTTTAATGCGCTCAGGTTGTACATACATTCATTGACTGTTAGCAGGTACGAAGTTAGCCGGGTCGTCTAGTCTATAGTAATATTATAAAGCTGAAAAGTTAAATAGAAAGAAAGCTATATTCCTGAGTGACATAGGCCATATTTTATGTACGCGGGTGAGCCATCGTAGGCGCGGGCTTGCGGACAGTGAGCAATGGGTAGCTCACTGTCCGGCCGTCCGGTAACTGTCCGGACCAAGCCCAAGTCGTTGACGGTGCGCACTGTTCCCGCGCGTCTCAAGGAGTTGTCAGCAACAGTAGGGACCCAGCCGGGTCGAAGCCTACTGGGGCCAGGGTTAGCCGAAAGGGAACTCGAGCCCCGGTATGAAGGCTAGAAGAAACGGGGTGGGTCTTTTAGTCAGTAAGAGTCTGACATTATCTCCCACTCCGCCCAAGAGCGAATGTCATTGGTTGATTTTTTCCCACCATAAAGAAAAAGGCCATCAGAGTCTATAGTAATATTATAAAGCTGAAGAGTTAAATAAAAAGCTGCTTTATTCCTGAGTGACATAGGCTATATTTTATGTACGTGGGTGAAGTCGCGGGCTAAAGCTGGTAATTAATAAGTTGTCTGGTAATTAAAAAAAAGCTATATTAATTAATTAATCAAAAGTACACAAGTTTAGTGTACCCAGCCACAAGAGTGATGTGTGATAGTGAGTGATAGTACGCCGGTGACCTCATCACGTCAGCGCGACCTAGTATGATGAATGGGTACGGTCGGCAAAAACAAGACGCTAGATTAATTTATTATTACGTGTAGAAATTATGATTTAGTGTCTAGCTTTTTGGTTTTATCGATGATTGAGAGTTATTTGGTATAGTTAAGCTGGAAAATACTATCGTGAAAAGAAAGAAAGAAAACATTTATTTGTGACATTAAGGTTTTAAGATTCATAACACTTCATCTCAAGATGCCATAGATAATTTTTTTTCAGTTTTGTAAATAATTAAAAACTTAATACGAACTAAATACTATGCTATCATTTTGTTTGTTTTTATTTTTAAGTGTTTGTGTATACCTACATAAATAAATAAAAACTAATAATATTTACAAACGGGTAGAAAAATAAATTATTAGGCATCAAAAAAAAAATCATCCTTAATAATGGGAAAAACAGCATAGCAGCGTGGCAATCCACGATGCATACCAATGTTGATTTGTAAAATTTAATATTCTTTATTTTTAGATATATATTATATATATTATTAGGATAATTGTAATTGTCGATGGTAAACGAGTGACGTCGTCTGACAACTTGGACGGTAAGGTTGTCAGGTGTTCGGCGCTGTTTGTTGTCGCATATTTAGTGATATTCTTTTTAAATAAATTAACGGTTGTCGGTAGAAGTGATTATTTGTTAAATTGTGTGAAATTAAAGTTTAAAGCTTAGAATAGACATTTAGTTCCTCGTAAAGTTGTTTTTTTTTAATCGATTTCCCTTCTGATTGCTAAAATCAGAAGTGGGATTGGCCCGTGCCCGTTTTCAAATAAAAACAACCGTTAATTTAAAAATGCCGCGATCTATTCGTTCGCGTAGCAGCTCTGAGGAAACTTCACCTCGTAAAACGCGTAAAAGGCATAGCAGATCGCGCCGACACCATCGTGATTCAAAGCAACGTCGCTCTCGGTCCCGTAGTCGCGAAGGTTCCATAAAACAAGCGTTGAGTGCAATTGTGTCGCGATTAAACGCAATCGAGGACAGTACCGCGAGTAGGTCGCATACGCCACCAAACCGTGCCATCACACCTCAACGTGATAACCTTGCTGATGAAGTGCCAAACGCAGCAAAGTTGCTGGCCGACGCATTAGCTACGATCGGAAGTAAGCCGCATAATTATTACGTGTCAAACTTCGATCCTGCTGTCCATGATTTTGAGGTGTGGTGTAACGAGGTGGAGCGTGCCAGGTTAGTCAATCATTGGTCTGATTTAGAGTGTTTATCGCGGGTTGCTAACTGTCTCAAAGGGGACGCTAAGACGTGGTTGAGCGAGTGGACGACGAATGATCGTTCATGGTCGAATTTTTCGAAAGATTTCAAGTCCCTTTGTCCGCGGAAACAAGATTATGCCAATATACTCTTCGACGTCATGAATACCGCGTCTGATAAATATTCAACGTTCGCTGAATATGCTCGACGTTCTTTATTACGACTTCGCATTATTAAGGGCTTAAGTGATGACTTAATGGTCCAGATTATCATACGTGGTATCAATGATGCTCAAGTACGCGCTGCTGCCGCTAATGCGGACCTCACGGCCGAAACTATAGTCTCGTTTTTAGCTATTTATGGTAAGCCTGAGCGTACCAAAGACAATCATCGCCGGCCTACTAACACTTCGGTCAATAAACGTCCTAATGATCAATCCGCCGGCAAGTGTTTCACGTGCGGCCAAGCCGGGCATAAAAGCTTTAACTGTACCAAAAAGCGTAAAAATTTTGATAACAGTAATACAAAACTGACTTGTTCCTTTTGCAAAAAGAACGGACACAGGGAGAGTGAATGTTTTACTAAGGCGCGAACTGAGGCTCAAAACAACAATAAGAAAAAAGTTAACCTTTGCAGGGAGACATCTAATACTTCCCGTAATTACGATATTAGTACTGCTGTCATACAGGGCATACCGGTCGATATTTTAATAGATAGCGGTGCGCTTAACGTTTCCCTTATATCGTCTGATGTAGTAAAGTACTTTTCTTGTGTTCGAAAGCCAACTCACTGCATAATTAAAGGGATTAGTTATGACGGAATTATTGCTCACGAATATGTCACCCTTACGGTCGAATTTAGCAACATTGCACTCGAAATAGATTTTATCATTGTACCCTCATCTTGTATGAACACGCCTATTATTATTGGTACTGATGTCTTAAATAGGGATGGGGTGACCTATGTTAGAACAAAACAAGGACAGTACTTGACTCACTCCACTAACCAGACGCTATGCATTAATGCTGCTGAACTCGATTGTTTGAGTGATATAAATACGCCTTTGCAAGGCAAAGACCTAAGCTCGTTGTTAAGCGTGATTCGTGATTTCTTACCCTTTTTCATATCTGGCACAGCTATTACGACTGTCAAAACAGGAAAAATGCAAATCAATTTGAATAGCGACGTTCCCGTAGCCTATCACCCCTATAGGCTATCCTATCAGGAAAAATTGAAAGTCCGGGATATCGTAAAAGACTTATTAGATAAGTCTATAATTAGGGAGTCCAATTCGGAGTACGCGAGCCCTATCATCTTAGTAAAAAAGAAGGATGGTACCGATAGGATGTGTGTGGACTTTCGAGCACTCAATCGGATAACTGTAAAGGATAGATATCCACTCCCTCTCATAGAGGATCACATAGACCGGTTGGGAGGCTCGAAATTCTTCAGTGGTCTTGATATGGCTTCAGGGTTCCACCAAATCCCTATTGAGGACGGTTCGATACATAAAACCGGATTTGTAACACCGGAGGGGCATTTCGAGTACGTGAAGATGCCATTTGGTTTATGTAACGCGCCTGCGGTATACCAACGCATTATCAATAAAACACTTCGAAGATTCATCGAATCTGGTAACTTGCTCGTATATATTGATGACGTACTACTCATGAGCATGACAGTCGCTGACGGGATTCAACTTTTACGTGAAGTTTTAGAAACTTTAACACAAGCCGGATTTTCTATCAATCTTCGAAAGTGTTCATTTCTCACGACCGAGGTGGAATATTTGGGACGTATAATTAGCCATGGTCAGGTTAGGCCGAACCCCAATAAAATTGAAGCCTTAACTAAAACTCCTGTACCCAGAAACGTTAAACAGGTCAGACAATTTCTAGGCCTAGCAGGATATTTTAGACGTTACATAGAAGGGTACGCCACAAAAACTGCAAGTATTTCACGGTTAACGAAAAAGAATGTTAAATTTGAATGGGGACCCGAACAAGAACAGGTTCGCCTGTACCTTATTAAACAATTGACCAGTGAACCGATACTTGCAATTTTTGATCCTAAATTGACCACGGAACTGCACACAGACGCTAGTAGTGCAGGATATGGGGCTGTACTCATGCAAATACATAGCGGTGGTAAAAAGCGGGTAGTTGCGTACTTTAGTAAGGTCACCCAGGGCGCTGAAAGCAGGTACCACTCTTATGAGTTGGAGACGCTGGCGGTGGTCAAGGCGTTGCAGCATTTTAGACATTACCTAATTGGCATAAACTTTGTGATTATAACCGACTGCAACGCCCTGAAAGCCACTGAGCGTAAGAAGGACCTGCTTCCACGCGTAGCGCGCTGGTGGATTTATTTACAAGACTTCAATTTCATGATTGAATACCGAAAAGGAATCATGATGTCCCATGCGGACTACCTCAGTAGAAATCCACCACTTGCACAGGTGAACCACATCGATAGACCGTTAAATTGGGCGCAAATGGCGCAAGCTGCTGACAATGAAACACAGGACCTCATACAAAAATTAAGAGATGGCCGATTAGATTCACGTCGTTATGTTAATCGAAATAATTTACTTTATTATCGTTACTCGCCAGTCGGCGAAGAATCGAGATTGCTGTGTTATGTCCCCAAAGGCCACCGACTTAGTTTATTGCGACTATTTCACGATGAGCACGAGCATATTGGTGCCGATAAAACATTAGACCTTATACTGAAGCATTTCTGGTTCCCAGGCCTGAAAAACTTCGTTTTAAAATATACCTCTCATTGTCTCATTTGTATCTCAAAAAAACGAGTGCCTAGGGCACCCCTTCAACCTATTACATCATGGGCAAAACCTGAAATTCCTTTTAACACTATTCATGTGGACACATTAGGTTCCTTGCCGGAATCAAATGGTTACAAGTTTGTTTTTGTACTGGTAGACGCATTTACAAAATTCTGTTTACTGTATCCGATGTACCGGCAAGACACTGGTGAACTTAAGCGTGTTTTTAATAATGCAATTTCGTTGTTTGGAGTCCCTAAATTAATTGTTTGCGACCGAGGTCGTATGTTCGAAGCAGCTGGCTTCACCAGCTGGATATCAGATTTAGGTTGTGACATTCACCACATAACTCCCGGGATGAATCATGCAAATGGACAGGCAGAGCGCTACGTGCGAACTGTATTAAATCTTATTCGTGTAGAAAGTCGTAATAGAAATGTAAGTTGGTCAGATTCACTTTGTAAAATTCAGCTTGTATTAAATATTACTAAACAAAAAACAACACAAATGTCAGCGCTAAACTTACTGATCGGCACTGACGCCACCACTCCTGTTATCCGTGCGTTGGTCCGCGACGTGGCAATCGACAACGCGAACCCTAACCGTGAAGCCTGGAGGGAAATCTGCAGGAGTCGGGCAAAGGATTTGCTCGACAAGAACCAAAACAAACAAGATTCCCACACCAATCGCCAACGACACCCCCCTAAAGTTTTCAAGACAGACGACCTGGTGTTTGTAATTAAATACTCGCAATCGACTGGTAAACTGGACTCCGGAATGCGAGGGCCCTATAAAGTTACCAAGGTTCTCCCAAGCAGCCGCTATGAGCTGAAGCTATTGGGTGGAGCCAGAGGCAAAACAACTCAGGCTGCAGCACAATATATGGTGCCGTGGAAAGGGGAGTGGTGTCCCGAGAGTTGTTCAGCTTTCTTTGAAAGTAAGTGTACCTTTATGTTGCAGATATGGTGTGAACTTGATATGGATGAGTATGCACGTGAGATGGATAACAATTTCCGAGTGGAAAGAATCTCGTGCACCTCAAGCTGGGTGAACAGACGCACTGTTGTGTTCACATGTATTGGACTTAATGTCCTGCAGACACATATGCTGGATATGTGTATAGGCACATAATTGGCCTAGCAGACATGTTTTTAACATGTATTGGACTTGATGTCCTGCAGACACATATGTTGGATATGTGTATAGGCACATAATTGGCCTAGCAGACATGTTTTTAACATGTATTGGACTTGATGTCCTGCAGACACATATGTTGGATATGTGTATAGGCACATAATTGGCCTAGCAGACATGTTTTTAACATGTATTGGACTTGATGTCCTGCAGACACATATGTTGGATATGTGTATAGGCACATAATTGGCCTAGCAGACATGTTTTTAACATGTATTGGACTTGATGTCCTGCAGACACATATGTTGGATATGTGTATAGGCACATAATTGGCCTAGCAGACATGTTTTTAACATGTATTGGACTTGATGTCCTGCAGACACATATGTTGGATATGTGTATAGGCACATAAGTGGCCTAGCAGACATGTTTTTATAACGTGTATTGGACTTAATGTCCTGCAGACACATATATTGGATATGTGTATAGGCACATAGCCTAGCAGATACGTGTGTGTGGGCGATTGTGCCTGATGAGGTATGTTTTGAGGATGAATGTTCTTCCTTAGGAGAGTGATTCATTGAATGAGGGCCTTAAATGCGAGATGGACGAAAGAATAGTCGTTTCTTGGTAAATGTGTACAACAACTAATATGTCTGCAATCTTCTGTTTTAAGGCGCTGACGATGAAGGTGGTGATGGCGATGAGGCTGGCCCATCTTCTGTGGCCTCTGCAGAACCCGGCGATGAACGACCATGTGACAATGGACGACGTGCCCCCGAGGACGGCGCACGGTCAGGAGAGGCCGTATTAGGATAATTGTAATTGTCGATGGTAAACGAGTGACGTCGTCTGACAACTTGGACGGTAAGGTTGTCAGGTGTTCGGCGCTGTTTGTTGTCGCATATTTAGTGATATTCTTTTTAAATAAATTAACGGTTGTCGGTAGAAGTGATTATTTGTTAAATTGTGTGAAATTAAAGTTTAAAGCTTAGAATAGACATTTAGTTCCTCGTAAAGTTGTTTTTTTTTAATCGATTTCCCTTCTGATTGCTAAAAATATATATATATATGTGTGATATATAATTACAAAATGATTATTTATTTAAAGTTTATGTAACATTGAAAACTATTATGTGGTTGTTTAAAACTGATAGCTCACTGTCCGGCAACAAAATATATAGGTTCAGAAGACAATCTCATGTATGTACTTCACTTTTTATATCTACGCTCGGTGGACGCACACTAATGAGCGTTTGAGCCGGAATTGTTCGACGAGTGATCCGAGACGCGACCGAGACATCGTGTCCGTGAGCGGTGTCTATGTGTGCGTTGCTCGAGCGTCCTTTTTATTTTTATTTTTTTATGGTGGGAAAAATCATGCATTGACATCCCCCGCCCTTGGGCGGGGCGGGAGATAGTGTCAGACTCTTACTGACTAAAAGACCCACCCCGTTCCTTCTAGCCTTCATACCGGGGCTCGAGCGCCCTTTCGGATAACCCTGGCCCCAGTAGGCTTCGACCCGGCTGGGTCCCTGCTGTTGCTGACAACTTAGTATGTAGAGTGACTTTTGTAGCTATATATTTTCTGGTCCGGCTGTCCGATAACCGTCCGGATCGAACCCGAGTCGTCGACAGTGCATAGTTTTCCACACGTGCCTCAAAGGCATGTCAGCAAAACGTAGGGGCCCAGCAAGGCCGAAGCCCAGCCTTGCGTTAGCTTTCGAAAGAGACACTTAGGGGTTCTCGAACGTAAATAAGGAACATGGGTGTGGAGTGAATTAGTGAAAGTGACACACCCTTTTTTATGGTGGGAAAAATCATACATTGACATCCCCCGCACCACTCTAAAACGCGAAAAGTTATTGGATGATTTCCAACCTAAAATTAAAGAAAAAGCCTGGTACGAATGATAGAGCTTCAAAAACATACACACACCGCGTCAACCAGCCAATGATGATTAGGTACAGCCAACAAAAACAATTCCACTAAACTAATGACAGAAATTATTACTGTAACGCCCACCGCTTTGTTTCCGTTTCTAGGTTATAGACTAGAAATGATAAATCTAGATTCTAAGTCAATAATACAATGGTTACAAGAGAATTATTGTTTCTTTTCTAGTTATTGATATTTATTCTTGTTTAATTGAAAGCTATTTGTTAGGTATTGGTATAAAAGATAAGTTTATTTTGTCGGTGTATCAATAGTTGATTGAATTTGTTTTTTGAGGAAAGCAATTTCCTTGTTATTGAATCTTGGATGAGGTGAAGTGTCATCAACAGATTGAGAATCTGTTGATGACACTTATAGCATAATCAGCCTTTTTTTTTTTTTTTTTTTATTCATGATAGGCTTGCGTTTGACCACTATCTCACCTGATGGTAAGCGATGATGTGGTCGACGATGAAGCACGCTTGCCTAGAAGAAACCTATTCACTCTCGACTTAAAGACTCCTAAGTTATAGCTATCAGGAAACACAGATTCCGGCAGGGAATTCCACTCCTTGGCTGTACGCAGAATAAATGTGTTCGCAAAACGTTTTGTGCGTATGGGTGGGATGTCTACCATGTACCGGTGGCGCAACGCTGTACGTCGTGTAGTCCGATGATGGAACGGACTTGGCGGAATTAGATTGTGCAATTCCAGTGCACACTCCCCGAAATGTAAACGATAGAAAACCGACAGACTAGCAACTCGGCGGCGATGCTCAAGGCTTTGGCTTTCTAGCCTTTTAATTTCCCCACTGCTGGGACTCAGGCCTCCTCTCTAGGAGAAGGTATGAGCCGTAATCCACCACGCGGGCCCAGTACGGGTTGATGAATGTCACATGTCTTCGAATTTTTGTTTCTAGGACATGCCGGTTTCCTCACGATGTTTTCCTTCACCGTTTTGAGAGCAGTGGTGATGAAATAAATTACACAAAGTAATACACTTGGTTGGGTTTGAATCCACAACCTACATCTCACGACTCGAAGGTCGGGGCCGTTAACACTCGGCCTTTACTGCTGCTCTTGAAACAAGCTGCTGATGACACTTATTTTAAGTTAGTAATTAATCGATTGGCTGCTGTGCTACGTAGATTCTCGTATGGAACAATTAATTGTGGGACTTACAGATGACTGGCCCGTTGGTCTAGTGGTTAGTGACCCTGATTGCTATGCCGGAGGTCGTGGGTTCGATTCCCACCGACAAATGTTTGTGTGCTGAGCATAATCATTTGTTCTGTGTCTGAGTGTATTTTATCTATAATATGTATGAGTGTTTGTATTTAGAAATATATAAGTATGTTTATCAGTTGTATAGTACCCATAACGCAAGCTCTGCTTAGCTTGGGACTTGACGGCGTTGTGTGATAGTTTTGGAATTAATTATTACAGATAGTTGGACTGGATGTTTTCTCTATGTAAGTTTACATATTTATGAAAGGACTCACGATACAGGAGTTATACGTCTGTTCGGCAAAATTTCTGTAATATGTTTTTTTTCACATACATTTGACGCAGATTGCCTTAGATTAGATTGAGACATGAATGTTGTATCACAGCTTTTCTTAAAGATCTTTTTACAATTAACAGAGCACTTATTACTTACTAGCTTTTACCCGTGGCTTTGCCTTACATAATATTGTTAATGGCAATCAAGAATAAAACAGTTTTCTATCGGTGAAAAAATTTTAGTAATGGGACCTTCCAAATTCGGGCTTTTCTGAGATTACCTTTTACAAACAAAAAAAAATAACAACTTTACCTCTTTATAAATTATGAAACAAAGTCTTTATTGCGCTTGTCTGTCTGCTACAAGCCTAAAAACTGCAAAATGGTTTTTCGTTTGTTTTTCCACCAACTGACTGAGTGATTAATGAGGATAGTTTAACAGTATTATACATATTATAGTAGAAAAAAAGCCAAGAATTCTAATAATTTCTAACACATTTGCGAAACTGGGGGTGGGTGGAGATTTGATAAAAATCTAAAGTACAATTACAAATGTGTTTAGGTAATACTTATCTAGACAAAGCCTTTGCCAGCCTTATTTATTCCTACCAGAGAAAAACGGCTGACAACCGAAATTAAAGCAAATGGCGCCCATTACTCCTCAAGCTGCATTCAACAGTGCATTGCAAAAGATTTATTAAACACTTAACAGAAAAGAGGAGGCCGACCGCATCAAGCAACGGCGCTCTCTCCACCGCTGGGATTCCGATCCCGATTTTGGGCCACCGTAAGCGCGGGCTTGCGGAAGCCGGGCAATGGGTAGCTCACTGTCCAAGCGTCGGGTAACTGTCCAGACCGAGCCCAAATCGTCGACAGCGCGCACTGTTCTCGCGCGCCTCAAGGAGTTGTCAGCAACAGCAGGGGCTCAGCTGGGTCGAAGCCTACAGGGGCCAGGGTAGCTCAGCCCCGGAATGAAGGCACGAAGGAAAGAGCTGGTTTTTTAGTCAGTAAGTGTCTGACACTATCTCCCGCTCCGCCCAAGAGCGGGGATCCATGATTTTCCCACCAAAAAAAAAATATCTAACAGAAAATTAGCAATTTTTTTTGTTGACCTTCCTTTTTTCTGAGCAATTCTATTATGATTCGTCTTAATAAACATTTATTTATCCTTATAGGTGGATGATGGGTGGATAGGGGTGTGATTGACGTGCGGACCATCCTCCATCCTTTTAGCAATTATGATTAATACGGATGGGTCTTTATTTCGGATATAAATGAGGTTGTGCTTGGGGATAGCGTTTTATTGCAGTTTCTCTGTTGTTTAGTTGAGATCGATTGCTGATTATTTGGTACTTCATTTTAATGTAGGTTTTTCTTCTATTGAGATAGATGGATGGTTGGATGCAGAGTGGTACATATTAAGTAACTTTATTAGAAGGGGCTGTTTTATTTCGTCTATCTTGTAGTGAAGTCTGTTGATATAGTTCAAATCGTCTTTACTTAACCTTTCGAATAACGTAATTAAAGACACAATAATATAATATTCCACAAGTACCACACAACGTTGTCTAGTCCCAAGCTTTGTACTTATGTTTATTTTTGTATGAAAATCTGATGAACTAAAATATGATAAATTTTTAAAAGTCAAAGAACAAAAGTTGTTGTTTATGATGTTGGTAATAGGGTCCTGAGAGATAGCCAGTATTTTAGAAGTAACCCTGTATATACCATAAATATTCCTTTAGCTTTTATTCAGTATTCACATTTTTTTGAGTAACATTAGACTAGTTGCTGTATAAAAAATAATTAGTCCGTCTTTTAGATTAAAAATAAGGGACACATATTTTTTTTATTTGTAAATTAAACAAAAAATAACAAAGATGTAGCACATTAAAATTACGTGTAACGTCACGCGCCGTGCTGCATTTTTTCGGGGTGACGTCACACGTAACTTTAATAGGCTATATCTTTGTTATTATTTGTTTAATCGAAAAAAGAAAAAACACGTGTCCAATATTTTTTTATAATCTAAATTACGGACTAAATAAAATGTAATTATTTTTACCCTGGAAACTACCCTATTGATAGACGTTATTAATTGGCCCCTCTGCCCCAGAACGCCACTCGCAATTGTCCAGAAAAATATATAACAATAAAAAATAATACAAGAAAAAACACCTTTGTTTTAATAAGCCGGTGATAAATGTTTTCTCACATGACGTTTTTAACAAGACGAAAGGACAAACACAACCTGTAATAACTCACGCGGATTTTATTATACGTCGGTAAACAAATATCAAATATAAGGAGACGACCTTTGGATACTTTACCCTAAAACGATCCACTTGAAAATGTACCTAACAACTTAAAAAATAAGGTTGAAATTTCACCAAAGAAGTTTGATAGTTTAGCCGGGCAAAGTTGTCAGCGTGATTTAGTGCTGGTAGGGTGGATGAAAAATTGTCGGTAAAGCGCACAAATCATTCCCGCGCCTATACGGATAGACAGACAGACAATAATTTAGAGTTTGCCGATATTTATTCCTTGGCCGACGTTAGATTGCCGATAATTGGTTTTGCTACACTTTAGTTTACGACCGTACAGATTATATGGGCTTTAGTGTATTTATTAGGTTTTTCTTGGCAGTTACTTTGCTGTATTTTAGGCTAGGCTAGGGGCTTATGCCTTCTTCAAATTGATGAGGGATAAGGCTACGTGGATATTTGGGCTGGTTTATTTATTATTGTTATTATGAGAGATGAAGAATTAAGAGTACAACCATATCTAGGATCTGAGCGTTTTTAGAAAGACGAAGATATATTTTTATGATATTTATCTGCTTTAATTTAATTCTTTACTCTTTCATAAAAATGCCATTTTCTATGGCGGTCATGTAAGCGAGGTTGACGTCAGAAGTTATATCGGATTTCCCTTTCTAAGTATTTAGCTTTGAAGCTTTATAAATCCGTCCTTGAAGAAAATATTTATTATAAAACATTAATATTCTATACAGGTGATGTTTGTTTTTGTTTTTTTTTGTTTAAAAGAGGTAATCTCTCGAAGTACTGGTCAAATTGCTACAATTTTTTGTAGCAATCACCATTAAAAAGCTACTTTGTTTCTGAGTAACATAGGCATTTTATGTAAGGGAGCGAAGCTACGGACAACAGGTAGTATTTTATATTATATTAATTTACCGCAGGTTATAATGATTTTGTTAAGATCATAAAAATACATGCATATTCCCGATGTAAATACCACAACAGAACTTTGACTAGCCTGTTAGTCTAGTGGTTAGTGACCCTGACTGCTATACCGGAGGTCGTGGGTTCGATTGCCACCCAGGTTGTGTGATGAGCATGATCATTTGTTCTGTGTCTGGGTGTAATTTATCTATATATGTATCTACTTAGAAATATATAAGTATGTTTATCAGTTGTCTAGTACTCATAACACAAGCTTTGCTTAGTTTGGGACTAGACGGCGTTGTGTGATAGTTGTGGAATATTATATTATTATTAAATATTATCTATCCCCTCCCAACGGGCACAATCTAACTGCAGAAATACACTACCCACCAAAATAACAGTACAAGTTAACATAAACTAAGCCGTGTACATCTGCCTAGTTTACATTGCGCACGTTCTCAGGTTGTTGCTTTAGACCAGCTGCCGAGTGTTCCATGTTTTTATTATAAACACACTAGTGTCCAATGTTCCTTGTTGCAGCTGAAACCTTAGCCAAGACCGGTGCTAGACTAGCAAGCTTTGCATGTGTGTAAGACATAATGCAATTCGAATTAGTAGTTTCTGGTGTAAATTGTGCAGTCCTGTACCTTGAAGGTTTGTTGATTAAGTTTTTTTAGATGAGACACTCGTACCTTCGTATGACTTCTTTTGGTCTATAATGGAGCAAGAAGACATGTCAGACTAGAAAAAAAATAAAAAAGGCAACTTAGGTACCATTTTCCAGCTGCCCTTTGCATCTCAGGGCTAGAGATACCCCTTTCAGAACCCTTGGCTCTAGAAGGTTTAGGCCCTATTTTGCTGAAATCCGCTTTTTTTCGATCCTCCTCTTTGCATCGCATTCCTCAATGTTGAGGTTCCACCGTGAGCGCGGACTTGCGGATTGCGGATTGCAATGGGTAGCTCGCTGTCCAACCGTCCGGTAAATGTCCGGACCTAGCCCAAGTCGTCGACAGCGCGCACTGCTCCCGCGCGCCTTAAGGAGTTGTCAGCAACAGCAGAGGTTCAGATGGGTCAAAGCCTACCGGGGCGAGGGTTAGTTTCGAAAGACAGCTCGAGCCCCGGTATGAAGGCTTGAAGGAACGGGGTGGGTTTTTAGTCAGTAAGAGTGTGACACTATCTCCCGCTACGCCCAAGAGCGGGGGTTGTCATTGATGAATATCACACTAAAAAAAAAATGTTGAGGTTCGTGACTTCTCTGCTTCATCACATTCTCTCATACGATATTTTCTATATCTAAAGGTTTGAAACCCACTTCAGTTCGCGTGTACTGTAAATTCAAGAGCGATGTGGATATGGTCGGACATACCAATGTATTGAACTGTGCCCACGAGATCTCTTCCATTACATTACCAGTCACGATGAGCTTTCGAGGTCACTACCATCTTTCTTTCCTAAGTCCGAAGTATTGCAAAATCTTGCGAAGACATTCGGATGACAACCACGATGAGATTTTAAATTTTCGTTATATGTTCCCAAACGTGGATTTTTTTTTAAATAGCGCACTAATTTATGAGTCTATTCACTCTTGCCTTAAAGACGGTCAAATTATAATCGGACGGGAAGACTGCAGCAGACAGTTTGTCCCGGTCCTTCGACATTCGCGGTATAAATGACGTGGCAAAACGCTTAGTCCGGACTGTAGAGGTTTCAACAACAGTTGAAGAGATACGGAATATCATTCTGCAGCACCACATCACAAAGCCGTCAATGGGCAAGTTTTTCGATAGTCAAATAAAAAAACACCCGAACGCTAGTAAAACGATACCCCCTCAAATACTTACCATGGGCTATTAAAAACCGTTCTTCTTATTGCCCCGAGTACGAGCAATATGTTTGCAGTCCTGAGCAAACTGTGTGTCGTGTCAACAGAACCTTATAGCTTGATATGTGGCCCCTGTTACTTGTTTGAGAGAACTTTTTAGTAGATTTAGAGGCGGTTGGGTGATTTCACACTCGTTTACACGGATTTTTTAGGCGTTTCAGGACCCGTGTCAGTCTTGATATAGTCACTAGATCTAGGTAGACTTTAAGTTAGGGTTTAGTAGAAGGATATTCAATCAATCTGTCAACTTTTTTCTCCATTATGTTGGGGTCTAAAGGATGTAAAGTCCAAAGGGTATAGCAATTTTTTCAAGTTTTTTTTTTCTTTTTGATACGATCGCGGTGGGCCACTATCACACTTGTTGATAACAATTCTCAATACGCTCACTTTTGTACCCATGGTTCTGCTTTTTTTCTTGCTTTTATTTTGTAGGTATGTGTAGACATAAATTCATCATCATTACAGCTAAAAGACGTCCACTGTAGGTCAAAGGCCTCCCTCAATGTCGGCATAATAATTGATTCTGTGCGTAGCGCATCCATCAGTTTTCGGTGACCCTTACCAGGTCATCGGTCCACCTTGTAGGAGGCCTTACGACGCTGCGTCTTCCGGTACGCGATCGCCATTCCAAAACCTTTCGTCCCCATTGACCATCTGTGCTACGTGCAATGTGTTCGGCCCACTGCCACTTAAGTTTGGCGATTCTTTGGCCTTTGTCTGTTATCTTGGTTCTCCTGCTGATATTTATTCGGACATAAATTGTTAAATAAAAAAGATGCAACCAAAGTGGCCGACATAGCAAAAAGAATCGCCAAACTCAAGTAGCAATGGGCAGGGCACATTGCTCGCAAAACAGATAGCCGTTGGGGCCGAAAGGTTCTGGAGTGGTGATCGCGTACCAGAAGACGCAGCGTCCAAAGGCCTCCTACAAGATGTACCGATGACCTGGTGAAGGTTACGGGAATCCGATGGATACGGGATCGATCGTTGTGGCGACACTTGGGGGAGGTCTATGTCCGACAGTGCACTTCTATTGTCTGAAATGATGATGATGGTGAAAAAAGTTGTCCAGATATAAAATACTCAACTGATCAACTGATCAGAACTGATCAGATATACCTACTCGTAAAATAACTAAGTCTTAATGATGAATGATAAATGATCTTTATTTTGCAAGTAGGTTTTATAAAAACACTTTTACACGACAATTTTTTTTATTCGTCAATTAATGCTAGATGAGGCCGGTGTTTCCTACCTGACTACCCTGAGAAGAAACACCGAAAAAAACTCAGGGGTCAAAACTTATAAAAACAACAATGATTAATTGTGAAACATCAAACAGAACTGACAATAAACTACACCCACTTAAAAACATCACAACTTCCAATTTTAATCTAAGAAAAAAAAAACTAAAACGCGCTTCCCCTAACTAAGTTAAGTCAAAACTTTCAGTGTACCCAACTTGAAGTTTGCATACGGGAAGAACTCGTGAAATGTGAGCCGAGACTGCCTTCAATGTGCTCTTATTAAAACTTGATACTGCCTTCTACGAGACTCGATGGAGGTAGGAGGTTAGCGGCTTGATCATCTTTGTGTTCAAACTTGGCTTTGCTTTTAGTCTTTGTACAAAGACAAGAATATGTTTCGTGATAATATAGTTAAGGATTTGTCTTGTGTGTTGGTAGATTACGTAATTGTCATTTTGAAAGAGTTTAAGAGTCTTTTGTTCCTCTTATCGTGGAAAATCATCAAATGCCTTTTTTCACTCTCATCAGAGCGGAGAAGACTGGCAGATTTAAAAAAAAAAATCGAATGAAAAAATTAAAAACATCACATAGGCCTACATGGGTACTTATAAGACGTCAGACGCTAGTGCAAGGTGCCAAATTGGTCGTTTCATATGGATTAGAACTAGCAAGAAACTCTATGGCCACTCTTTAAAACAAGTTTTCAATATATTTTTTTTTTTTTTAATAGCAAGCTTTTAAAGCGCAGTATACCTGTATAATTTAATAAAACGCCAAGACGAATCATACGATCCCAAACTCGATGGGGTTGTGTCGTTTAACTATCGAGTTTCTATGGCCACCTTCTGGTTCCATCATCAGATCAGCTCCATGCCATAGTAATTTTGCATTGTCATCTGATTTATGCATACATGCAAAGTTTCGGTAACCGGGAAGTGGATCAAATTTAATTTGCAATATTTGATTACAGACAAACATAGGGACAGGTAAAACTAAATAAAAGCTTGTAAAAATGGTCGTTCTTACAATATTTCCATATTACTATATTATACTCAAAAGCACAATAAAAATAATCATAATAAAAACCACAGTGTCGATTCAGTTACCCTGTTGGAAATTCTCGCACTCTGATTGGAGTGGAGTGTATCAGACGTATACTGACTAAAACCCACCCGTGTTTTTTTTCAGTTGCCTCTTGCTTTCTTTCTATCAACCACGCAACTCAGAATTCAGAATTAACACCCCTAGCTTTTCGAAGTTGAAAACACAAATATCCTCCTTTACATAATACGTCCGACACTCCTAAAACCTCTGTCAAACTGAAACGATGATTGATGAAAATCCAATTGTATAAACAAAACAGAGTTTCCTTTAATATTCGCCATTTTGTACAGCCAAACAAAAAATCAATAAGTTACTGGTTAACGATTTAAATTAAAAAGTTTTGTTAGCCAAGTTACTTGGAAGCTTCAGATTTTCTTCGAAGGCAATCAGTTTCCATTTTATTAGATCCTTATGTATTATATATATATATATATAAATGTATTACAATGAACCGTTGGGAAAAGGGGAGTAGAGCATTTTATTTTTCTTTTTATAATATTTCTTCAAAAAAAAAATAGATTGCTGTAGTCTGTTTTTTTTTTTATGGTGTGAAAATCATCTAATGACAACCCCTGCTCTTGGGCGGAGCGAGAGATAGTGTCAGACTCTTACTGACTAAAAACCCACCCCGTTCCTTCGAGCCTTCATACCGGGGCAGAGCTATCCGGACCTAGCTGGGTCCCTGCTGTTGCTGACAACTCCTTGAGACGCGCGGGAACAATGCGCGCCGTCGACGACTTGGGCTCGGTCCGGACAGTTACCGGACGGTCGCACAGCGAGCTATTCATAGCTCGCCAAAAAGTCAAACGAATTGGGTAGTTCGAACAAAGTTAATAATTATAATTTCACTTCATCAGATTTTTTTACTGTAAACGGAATACGCTAGACAATTAACATCATTTATATTATCCCTCAGAAATGGTATTAAAAATAAAGTACTACTACTAAAATTATAAAAACTATTAAAATTCCCAAGTCGTTTGTCTTTTTAGGCAGACTCTATAGGCTGTGTAGTATGGATGTGATTTACACATACATGATAAAATTTCAACTCAATCAGTAAACGGGAAATGGATCTTTAATTGCAAGATTTGATTGCTGACAAACATCGGGAATGGTGAAACTAAACGAAAGCTTGTAAAACTCTCTTCCGTAACAGTTATGTACTTACCAAACATTTCTTATGAACTCATCCTCTCAACGTTTTCCAAAACACATTTCCATGCTATCCACGAAACGAAATGCATCGATAATCGCAACCGCACTCGGAAAGCGCATCCCTATTGGGTAAATCGGTAACAATATTCGATACGAACTATCGAATCGGTACGACGCGACCAATGAAACCCTCTCGTACTGGCTGAATCGAAATTCCTGATTGGTATCGACGTTCCTAGGATACTGTCGTTTATTTTATTTTTATGCTGATCTGAAGAGCAGATTATTTAGATCTGTTTATGTATATGGGTATATGTGGGGGCCGTCTGTCTCGTCTTGATGCAGTTTTAACGTTTTAACCACCAACGACGGAAATATCCAACATAAAAAAAAAATATTCTTTCCAATATTCCACCAGGGTCACACACTCACGATCAAATACTCCATCTCATCAGCTCTTCTGTCATTTATGGGTATTGAAGAGAGTTTTAAAATATAATCTAATCGTACTAAGAACTCTACAAGTAAGGCTGCCATCAGACGGACTGCATTTCAGCAACCGTACGCAGTCCATATATTCGGCTGCATGAAGTTTGATCTGACTTTGCGCAGTTGGCGCCATGCATCTAGCCCAGGGGCTTAGTGTATGATTTGATCTGATGCCTCAAAATATGTCGTTGTAAGTTGATAATGTCAATGTGCGTTTGTTCTTTGTAATTAACTGCATGCACACTGACTGAATGCGGTTAGCGATGGACAGCGTGCGTCGGCACTACACGACTGTAGCCGATCGCGGAAAGTTGAAGGCACGACTGCAAGCAGTTGATATTGACTTAACTCAACTGCAGCCGATCGCGTGCAGTTGATATCATGACTGCACGAAGCTGAACGTACAACTGCATGCAGTTAAATATATCGACCACGCGGTCGCTGCGATGCAGTCCGTCTGATGTCAGCCTAATACCGCGATGGCAGATATTGAACTTTAGTTCTTATATGGCGTTACAGATGTCGCTATAGATGGGTATGGTTCCTTCAGATAGCCTTTACATTTAGGACTGCAGAGACTGTTTCGAAACATTCCACAAACCATTACAAAACTCTAAAATTTGTCTTTTATCTACACTAATATAATAAAGAGGTAAAGTTAGTTTTTTTTTTTGTTGGTAGGAGGTAATCTCTGGAAGTACTGGTCCGATTGCAAAAAATTTTTCACCGATAGAAAGCTGTTTTATACTTGAGTGACATAGCCTATATTTTATGCACGCGGGCGAAGCTGCGGGCAAAAGCTAGTTGTGAATATGCCCATCAAAGACCTGAAAATGCTCCAACTGACTCCCATTGTTACAGATTGAGGCCATGTCAGAATAAATCCCAAACTAAGCTCCCGTGTGCCAGTGAGCTGATCCTGAAACAATGTACTATCATATTCCTATACCAATTAATCTTTAGCTTCGAAACAAAACCTCTATGCTCAAAAAGCTATTGTTCCAAATATGAGGTATATCTACCGTTATCAACCGGCCATTCAAAGTAACCTTATGGATATGTAGCTTCGTAAATATTAACTTGTTACATATATTTTATGACGGTAAACGGTAAGGGTTAGTTAGAAAAGCATAAAATTTATTAATGGCTTATTGTTTGGCAAATAGAGTGCTTTGTGCTAATGATATGCAAGTTACAACGGTTTCGATTTTATGAGATCTATAATAAATTGGCATTATGGTCCGGTTAAACTCGGTTTCAAGATAAACTAGTTTCGCCGAGGCCAAACCAGTACCCCTAGCCAAGTTGCTAATCTGCAATGGTTAACGCTTGTAGAAAGCTTCAAATGTACGAGAATCACGTCGTTTTAACGTTCTATCACGTGGTCAGAACAAAAGAATTGGTAGCAAGGTCAACTCGAAGCGTTCGGTGTAAGCGAAACGTTTATAATTTGGCTAGGGGGGCAGGTCTTCCTACACACGCAGAGACCCACATTGCTCTTATTTCTGGGTGGTTATAAAAGACTATTTTTAATTGTTGATAGGTTTGCGCTTAACAGCTGTCTCACCTGATGCAAGGCGAAGAGTGCGTCTACGATAAAGCATGCTTACCTAGAAGTAACCCATTCACTCTTGACCTAAAGATTCCTGGGTTGTAGCCATCAAGAAACACAAACTCCGGCAGGGAATTTCACTCCTTGGCTACACCTATGTACAATGAATGTGTTTCTAAAACGTTTTGTGTGTATAGGTGGGATGTCCACTATGTACCGGTGGCGCACTAGTTCGATGATGGAAGGAGCTAAACGGAACCAAGCTATACACCGCTAAATTTTGTTCGTGTTAATTCCGTGGACGGTCGACCAGGTACACGAAACACTATCGATTTGTAAAGATAAAATTAAAAAATAAAGTACCTTTTTTTCAAAACTCTTAATAATTTACGCAAGTATGAAATTAATTTCTTTAAGAAAACGTCAGCAGAGCGAGATCGATGACCTGTAAGTAGTTTGTATGCAACGCCGATTTTGTATTTAGAAATATGTAAATATTATGTTTATCAGTTGTTCGGTACTCATAGCAAAAGCTTTACTTAGGTTTGGGACTAGATGGCATTGTGTAAAGTTATAAAATATTCTATATCACATGTTTTATTATTATAAGCAAACTCTTCAGCTTTATTAAAACACACATTGCACAAAACTCTCACACAGTCGTAAAATTCGGGACACCAAACCTCAAATGACACAAGAATTTTAATTGCACGAATGTTGATAGCAAATTATTGAAACTATTTGCGGGTGGTAGTGCTCCCATAAATAAACCGTTTCGGGATTACAGTAATCCCGTTTTATATGGCGGATGAGTTTAATACTTTAAGTTACGATGACAATCGAGGGTGTGTTATTTTGCAATGAGGTGTAATTATAACGTTGGTTAAAATTGTGGATGTTTTTGTGCAACAATTCTTGGTAAGCCTTTGGGAATCCTTTTTGTGTTACTTTCGCCTTGGTTCAGCTATAGTGATATTCTTCTCCGTCATATAGTGCAACCCAAAAATCATCGGGCAATTGCCCACCTTACCAACGGAAGTATATAGGACTTTACGCTTACCACCAAACAGCTTTAGTAGAATAAAAAACATACTAACCATTGCATTAGAAATAAATGGCACTGTGATAAAAACAAATTGTTTTACTATTTCATTAAAGCAAGACTGTACGCCGTCGCACCATCGCGGAATATCGGGGACATCTCACAAATACGCACTAAACGTTTTGGGAATACAATCGTGGTGCTTGTGTCTGTCAAATACATCCTAAGGATGTCTATAAAAATAGCTTTTAGCGATAAGGCCACCCATTGTGACACCCTATTAATTTTAAGCTCCTACTGTAACTTTGTTTATGATATATAATGAAAAGTATAATAAGTAAAGCTAAAAAGTAGAATTCCTTGCCGGAATCTGTGTTTTCTGATAGCCACAACCTCTTTAATTTAAGAGTGAATAGGTAATTTCTTGGCAAGCGTACTCCATCGTCGACCACATCGTCATTTTCCATTAGGTCAGAAAGTAATGAAACGCGAATCTATCAACAGTAAAAGTAATTTTAAATTGCAAGTAATTCATATAATGTCTTTTGCATTGCCAAATTTAAAAATGCAAAACAAACACCCTACAATATTTAATCAAATTTAATTCAGCAGGGAGCACACAAACCCTAAAAATACCCAAATTCGGGTAACAGAGTTGGGTACAGTAAAAAAATAAAAACACACGGCTCCCCAAAGATGCATTACTCGGACGGTCCGGGTGAATCAGACCCAAGATGGACATTGAAACCATTTTGGGTAAAAACACGTTAACTGTTTTGGGTTACACTTGAGGCCAGCGAAAAGGACCTACGGAGTTAGAGTTGGGTAAATGTTTTGGTTACTTTTTAAAAACTCTTTTTTTGTATTTTTTTTAGTAATCTATATTTAGACTTACTTATTTACAAATATTATAGAGGTAAAGTTTGTTAATTTGTTTGTAGGAGGAATCTCTGAAAGCACTAGTCCGATTGGTAAAAATTTTTCACCTATAGAAAACTGCTTTATTCCTAAGTGACATAGGCTATATCTTATGTATTCAGACGACGCTGTGGGCAAAAGCTAGTAATGTTATAAAGAGGAAAGATTTTTATTTTTGTTTTTAATGAAAAAACTCAAAAACTACTAAACCGATTTTAAACATTCTTTCACCAATAAAATGTCGCTTTATCATTTAGTAATATACAGATGCAAGTGGAGCCGCTAGGAGAAGCTAGTTGAATTTAAAATTGATGACCTACGGATATATCGAAAAATCAGATATACATTTTGAAAAAGCACAGATGTTAGAGTACGCTTTTAATCTTTTTATCTTATTCTTATTGGATAATAAAATTTATACGAATAGCTCTTTTAACTACTATTTTAATGTAGCCGTACGGCATATTATAATTTAATGTAGTTTAGTATGTTACTCTATAAGCTATTTATGATATGGGTACTATTTACTTGAAATAAATGTATTATCTTTATTCGGTATACTCGTACATACATATAAGTTCCATTTTTTTTAACAAAATAATAATAAAAAATAACATATAAATAAAAGTAGCCTATCGGCATTGGAAACAGGATCCAAGCTACCGGTAATCAGGGATTCTGAGAGGGAACCTCCTGAAAATACGAGCCGTGTCCAGAACTACTCTCATTTCTATCATCGGACAAACCGACCCACGGCGAGTATCCACCCTTACGTTGTTGAAACATCTACGGTCTGGACTAAGCGGTTTGCCTCGTCATTTATACCGCGTACTTGGAAGGACTGGAACAGTTTGCCTGCTGCGGTCTTTCCGTCTGATTATAATTTGGGTGTCTTCAAGGCTAGAGTGAATAAGCTCTTAATAAACTAGTGCGCCTCACCATCAACGAATACATCACTATTTACCATCAGGCGGGATCGCAGTCAAGTACTAGTTTATAACAGATAAAAAAAAACTACTACTAATTATTATTATATTTCAAATCAAAACGAGACGTATAAAAACTAAAACTGTGGTATCTACGTCAATGCAGGTTTCGAAATTCCAAAAACCGTTTCCACATTTCTGGTAGGTAACGAGACAACACCAGGCGAGTCCGTTTATTGTTTCTGTTCCCCGCGCGATATCTTCATGATTTATCACTTGAAGATATTGCAATTTAGTTGCAATGTTGAGTTATTATGGCGACGACGCCGACAAATTGTTGCTGCGGTATTTTTTTAGAAACAGAAACATGTTTTGTAAGTTTCAGCTACGGTTTTAGTGGAAGAAATGAATTTTAGTTTTTTGTTCACGGATTTTTCGTTAAATGTGAGTTGTGACTTGTTTCGGTGGGGAGCGAAATGAGAATGGATTTGTTTGTTAGTTGTCGTCTTTGTAAGGTTTTGTCAATTAGGATTTTATTCTTCTAATTAATTGTTACAAAGATGTTTTCGTTAAATTGAAGTACTAGATAAGAGTTGTTTTTGATTTTATTTTGGGTTTGTCGACGTTATTGTCGTAAGGGAACATATTCCCGAGAAAAAAAGTATCATATGGGCTATTCCAAGACATAGTCTACCTCTATATCGAACTTCATCGAAATCCTTTCAGCCGTTTAAGCGTGAAAAAGTAACTTTCGTACACACACATACTCACAAACTTTCGCCTTTTTAATACTATAGTAATAATAAATACAGTAGCGTGATTAAAGCCTGTCTTTTGCCAAAAGGATTTTTAGGCATTCAGTAGAGATCAAAACAACAAAAATCAGAAAATATTTTATTTCAAATAAATGTATTATATTTTCTTTACGTATCATAATATCTTACTATTATTTTTACGCATTATGGCTATGGGCATAAGGCAGGTACGATACGACCATGCGACATAATTTAGTGATATAATGTACCTACAAAGACACTTCTGCCTCACCATCGCTAAGTTCATTTTTGCTTGCACTCGAAGCAAAAATTTGAAAAGGTTTGATTTGGTGCCGCAGCTCAGAATTCATGCGAAATTTTTTGAAGTGGTCAGGCAAAAATGACTGCGACGGTACATAGACATTTATTATAAGTAGGGACCAATCAATCTACAAAGCCAGAAGCAGAGGCGTAGGGTAGTCAGCCTTTCGGTATTTTACAAGATGCATTTTGGAGAGTGTGCGCAAGAATAACATTACTTGGTTCCGTGCCATTACCGTTTTACCATCGGACGTAAAGCGACGTACTAAATGTTTTACCTCGTCCTTTAAACCGTGTACATCGAAAGACTCGAACAATTTGCCTGCAGCGGTCTTCCCGTCAGATTATAATCTAGGTATCTTCAAGGCTAGAATGAATAGGCTCTTAATAAACTTACGTAATTTAAATTCAATAAATAAGATTTTTTTTATGGGAAGAATAACACAGAAATAAGTGATGCTAACATACATATATAATAAGGACCAAAAATTGTCTTTGAATAAATTATTGTATTATTAAATAAACCAATACCACAAAATAGATAGGGACAGAAGTCAATCTCATGTATGTACTATTTTTATCGCAAGGCACGCTAGGCAATCGCGCTAGAATCAGCGCGTTGCGCCGAACTGTACGAGTGCGACTAGGCGATTGAGCCGAGATATCGTGTCCGTGATCAATATTTATGTGTGCGTTGCTCGAGCGCGCTTTGTATGTAGATTGTCCTCTATACCTATTTTGTGCCAGTACGATTCACCATTAGCGTGATACAATATCACTGTTTACCGTCAGGTAGGTTCACGGTCAAACACTAATTACATCATGTAAAAAAAAACTATTCGATATAAATGCGTCCATCGTCGCGTCTGTCTTCAAATAATACTAGTTATTTTTTTTTTGTAATCGATAAGATTTTAGAAAAATACGGAGATTTCACGGCCTTTTAGGCAATTTTCTAAAAAGGGAAGCACCATTCCAACCATAACGGACCACAAAAACTTAAAACATTGCAGATAAGTAAATTCTATTCCCCAACAAAGAGGGCTACATTATCTCGGCCGCCACTACACTATGCATTAGCACCGGCAATATATTATCGCTAAGTGTTTGTTACATTGCCGACTGTACTCTCGCAGGATTTTACTATTTACCGCCAGCACAAACAGCGCACGCAATGTATGCTTCTCATTCGGAAATTGTTTTCGTGCGCTTACGAAAGATTTATTTTCAAGTACTTTTAGTTTATTTGCTCGCTTGAAAATGGTGATTAATTTCTTTTGAAACTGGGTATGATAATTGCGCAGAAACGTTGGCTATGTTGTGGGGATGTTTGTGTGAAGTATGACGTGTTATAAAGATGTAATTTAGTATCAAGGCTGTTATAAGATCCATAGCACTGGAGCAAAAAGGAAAACTGAAGTAACACAGGTAGGTTTTGAGCCACTCCCTCTTGTTCCACTTAGAGAAAAGTTATTCAAAAAAATTTCTCCTTAAAAAGAGGTTGTCATATAGTTTATAAAAATTTCAGCTGGGTATGAACCTATAATAATAATTATTATATGTTCATACCCAGTTAAAAACAGAAACAATCAATCAATCAATAATTGATTGACTGCAATGATAATTGATTGATTGCAATGATAATTGATTGATTGCAATGATATCCTGATTGATAGCAATGATGATTGATTGGTTGATTTTCTCTTTCTTAACTAAAAAGTGGCAGAGAGAATTTTCTCTTCATGCTCCACACATTATTTCAGTAAAAAAAAAAACAAGTCAACTTTTCAAATACATTTTTAAAACCACCAAAACACACAGCGCAATAAAACGCCACCAAGATTTACCTTCAAACAAACAACAGAGAACTTTGGAGCCATACTTTACTTGGACAAAAATATCCTCACATAATATATTGTTGAAACAAAAGCGAGGCTTGATACATAGGCTCTTCGCTAATTAAAAAGATCGTAGAGACCCTACTTAAATCAGCATGCGTCCTGATTGTCCCGACCCGAACCAGGAACTGAGAGGCGTATGTAGAAATGCTGCTTAGCAAGAAACTACTTAAATTTGTAATCGGGTAGATTTTTAGTGCGTAATAAAAAAAAAGTAAGAAAAATATTTAACCTTTTGAACTCATGACAATATTTTTTGTAAGATATTGTTATTTATATAAACAAAATAAAAACTTTTCACAAATTTATTTTTTACCATTATTAAATTTTAAAATATGCAACACAAAAGTAAAAAAAAAACATAACAATTTTTTTTAAATTAGATACAATTTGGCAAAAGAACATCAAAGCAATGCAGTGAGTCCTACAACAGCAAGACAGTACCAAAATGATTCACAACACTTTTCTTTTAAGCACGTCATAATACAATTATGGCAGTAAATCCCCTCTTTGAAGAGTGGCTGGAAAGACCTCACAGCGTCCTCGCCTTCCGCATGACGCAGATTCTTACCGTACATGTTAAGTTCGGGAGGTTCCAGCACCGGATTTGTGTGGAGGAATCGCCTGGGTGTCACCACTGTATTGACCGCCTGGACGACGTCCTCCCTCTCCGCCCAAGGACAGGAGACGTGATTTCCAACCTAAAAAAACACATCTTTGTACTTAATGAAATAAACGCATTCAGCAAGTTTTTCTTATAATTGTAAAAAGCCACTGATAGTACGTTAATTCTTATTTGTGTTTTGCTATTTTCAATAGTTTAGATAATTAAAAGTTATTGAAATACCTATTGCTTAGAAATACCTACTCGGTACCTGCAAGGTTAAATAAATTAGATTTATAATACTTCCAAAATTCATTATTCTAATTATGACTTCTTGGTGGAAATCAAAACAACAACAACAACAACAAACAACATGGGACTTGACAAATGAACTGGGGGTTCATTAAAAGAATTAGGGTTTCACCAAAAGAATTCCCAGCTAATTTTGCTTGATATTGCATTTCTAAATACGCCGCAAGGACCCAAAGTTTGAATAGATGCGAATATTTCATTATGTTTTGTGTTAAATGTGCTTGCAAATTTTTTGGTTTAGGGTCGGGTCCGAATCGGGTTGACCGCTGAATTAAGGAAGCGTTTAGAAGGGATATGTGTACATAAGTACGAAAATGTGGCATTCAAGGGGAAGGAGTTATGATATTATTAGCATTTGTAATAGCATCCCAAGAGTTTCGTAAAACGAACTTAATGGGGCTGAATATTTTTTAGCCAGTAGAAAAGAGACAGAAGGACAAACTCCCTAAGGGAAACGATTATTGTCTCGAAAAATAATATGAATAAGTAGTATAAAAAATTAAGAAAACTCTTGAGAGCGTCAGTAAAAAACTCAAAAACACTTTTTGTGTAAAATTGTTTTTGTTCAACAATTTATCGGCGTAGTAAAATAATAGCAAATTACAGCTTTTTTGCACTAACACTCTCTAAGCTAAGCCGCGGACGGACGGACAAACAGACGGACATGATGAAAGCATAAAAAAAACTTTTTTTTAGAGCACTACGGAAGACTAAAAATCTATTTGCATAAAAGAGAGCTCAAAGCAAAACTCTTGAAAACTTCGCAACTTGCCAATATAAGCAGGAATTCCTTTGAATTCACAACTTCACTTATCCATTACCAGAAACTTGCTCACCGTGATAGAGCTAAGCTGTATCTAATCCGTAGAAAAAAGGTCCGATACCCGAAATCAAGTTTATTTCCTCTTGTTTCACATTTTTCCTAAAGCCCGGAATCGGGTACTGGAGCTCTATTTAGGACTTTGGTGGTAGAACCGATTAGCGATTTATTGTTGGGCGAGTTGCGGGCGGGCGACAATTAAATTTGGTCACGAGTGAATAGGTTACTTCTAGGCAAGCGTGTTCCATAGTCGACCACATCATCGCTTACCATCAATGATGTTCAAACGTGAGCCTATCAATAATAATTTTAATTCATGAAACTCCAAGCGAACGTCGGCGTTCGCGCACCTATTGCCTTTCTATTGTGTCTGTGATTTCCACGATTGAAAGGTTAAAAAAATCTAAATTAATATGAAAATAATCCTCCTCCTTGCGTCGTATTCCTCAATGCTGAGGGTTGTGACCTCCCTGCTTCATCACTTTAACCTTTATGATGTTCTTCCATCTGTTTCTGTCTCTGGCGGTGTGAAGCGCATTGTACATCGTAGAGTCAAGAGCGGTGCGGATCTGGTCGGACCAACGTATTGGGCTGCGCCCGCGAGGCCTTTTTCCATCCACTTTATCGGTCACAATGAGCCTTTCGAGGTTGCCACCGTCCTTTCTTGCAATGTGACCGAAGTATTGCAGAAATGAATGAAATTAATAATAACAAAAAAAAAATGAAATGAATGAAAAAAAAAATGAATGAATGAATGAATTGATATAAATTTTGTGAAAAATCACATGACATTTGTGAGTATGTATGTTTGTTACTTCTTTATCCTCAAACAGCTGAACAGATTTCGATAGAGCAGTACCTACACCGGTAGACCATGTTCTGGAATTGGACATAAAATAATTTTTATCTCAAAACTATGTTACCGATATAATTTCCTATTATTCCGCAGGCAGAAATGGTGGAAAAAGCCAGTAATATTATAAACGCGAAAGTCTGTATATCTGTTTATACATTTAATACATAAAATCTGTATAAGTTTTTAGTTGTGCGCGCATCACGTAAAATGTTCAAAATCGATGTAGATACATTTTTTACATTAAAATTGTATATACGTTGATATATTACTTAGGTTTTGTTTCATCGCAATCGATTGACTATATCGAAAGATATACTTCATTTTTTGACTATTAGGCGATACGATGTTCGCCAGGTAAGCTATTTTTACAAATAAAATATCTTTTACTGTCTATGAACAAGAAAGCAATTTTATTATTCCCTATTGTAACCCCAATCATTTTACCTCTTGATTGCACCATCCAAAGCTAGCTGATGTACCAGTTTCAACCAATCTCGCTTACAAGACAAGAAAGAGGTATACATGCAACTAATTTCTCGAACCCTGCTTCCGAACCGAAAGGGTACCACTAGCAAGGGACTCCATTTAAGAGGCATTTACAGAAGGTACCTACGTAAATAATGGCAGAGATTCTGGACCCTTCGAAACGCAGTCAGTATCTACCCATACTGTATAATTCAACCAAATAAAATTGTACACAATAATATATTTGCTGGGAGACTCCTTTTTATATGTCTTTTTTGCGTGAGGAATAATAAAATAACGTCTTAGTTGGGAGTGGAGGGCAAGTGAGTGTGAAATTTTTTACTGAATAAAGCCTATGTTCTGTCAGTTATATTTTGTGGCCCAACGTTGTAGTAATTCTTTCGAACAATCAATATCTTGAAAGGTTCCATCTCCATCTGACTATCTCTGAGGCGCGCGTGGAACACAACACGCAATCAACCTGGGCTTGGTTCTAATCGAGCGGCGAGTTACTGATTGCTCGTCGTCCGCAAACCCGCACCTGCAGGTGTCGAGAATCAGCCTCAGACTCGTAATATCCGGGTTTGAGGGTTGTTTCTTTCTTACTGGTTAGCCTTTTAACTTACACTTAACGATATAATTCTTTTTTATTGTTGAGAAGGCAGTCATAATCGAACGCGTAAATAAGTTTTTTTTTTTTTTTAAGTAAAATATAGCCAATTTTATTTTTTCTGCTCCTTAAAAACGTTTTTTTTTTTAAGATTAAATTTTGATATTTTGAAATAATAAAATCGTAGGCGGTCTCTCTGTTTTCCTAAATAACTGATGGGATTTTGGGCTGGCGCATGGACGCCAGGACACCTTATTCTACTTTTAAATTGGTTGTATCTATTGTAATCTGTTTAGACTGTACCTCATTTTGTGAAAAAATATATTATCATAATTACCTATATTATAAAATATTGACTTTGATTTTTATTATCTCCTCATCAAATCTGTTTCTAAATTCAAGCAAAAATGGGACAAACTTATCCTTACTATCCTTGACGAGTAAAAAATCTACTATTCTTTATATCTATCGTACAGTTACTTTTTTGACTGGCCTGTTGGTCTAGTGGTTAGTGACCCTGACTCTTCGATTCCCACCCAGAACAAATGTTTGTATGACGAGCATAATCATTTGTTCTGTGTCTGAGTGTAATTTATCTATAAAATGTATGTATTTAGAAATATATAAGTATTTTCATCAGTTGTCTGCCTGTAGGTACCCATAACACAAGCTCTGCTTAGCTTGGGACTAGACGGCGTTGTGTGATAGTTGTGGAATATTATATTTAGTTACCCATTTTATCGAAAACCTGGTAAACACCCCAGAACGATACAAGATCTCAGCGAAGATACAAGTGATGTATAGTGAAATTATGGTTCCGCAAACATTGGAACGTGTAGTGTAATTGCGAAATTAATTAGTTTCTGTAATAACCTGTGCCTCTAGTTTGTAGATGGTGGGTAGTTTGGACATGCAATTAAGTGAAGTGTGACCCATGGGCATAGAGTGTAGTCTAGTTTTACACAGCCGACCGAAAAATTGACCTCACTGAAAATTTTGTGGCATTGAATATAAGTTGAGCATATTCGTTTTTAACCAAGTCATGTGTGAATTGTATTTTTTATTTTCACGATTATTTGAAAATGAGAATAGGATAGAATAATATTTATTGTACACCAAAAAGTGACACAACTTATATATAAACTTAAACTTATGGGTACAATGGCGGTCTTAACGCTGACAGCGATAAAGTAGAAGATGATATTTTATCTTACTTGTTTAATATTTTTAGAAACGTATCAGGTTTGAGTTTGACTCATAGCACTTACTATTATAACAGATAATTATCTCAAGCCAGCCCAGCCCATCTCTCTGACGAATCTGCCAGATACCAGCTTGATCCACTTGAAGACTCATTATTAACGAGCCAACAGAATCATCGGCACTGGACGAGTCGAAGCTCAAAAGTCTTTAGCATCGATGCAACGCCGAGTTGGCCTGTCGGTTTTTTATCGATTACATTTCGCAGTATGAGCTTCAAAATCGCATAATTTTATTTCGTCTAGTCCGTTCCATCATAGTATCACAGAGACGTTTGGTGCTGCGTCACCAGTACATGGCACACGAGGTGAGCGGGTGGGTGAGGTGGGATAGTGATCAAATGCGAGCCTATCTAATAAATAAAAGCTTCACGTGAAATTTCATCACGTAACTCCTTCCGTTTTGGGTAGAGTGATAAGGAGTGCCTTTTTTTAGCGGTGGAAAAAATCATCTAATGACATCCCCCGCTCTTCGGCGGAGCGGGAGACATTGCCAGACTTTTACAAACTAAAAACCCACTCGTGTTTCTTCAGTTGCTCTTTGTGTTCCTAGGCCGCGGTGATTTTCTCTACATTTCTACAACTTATATTGTCATCTTCTATTTTAAATAACTGACAGCAGCTTCGCCCGTGTGACAAAATTATCCCAAGGAAATATATTCCCAAAATAAAAGACTCTAGGTGACATATCAGGATATGGTCTCTCCATATACCAAATTTAATTGAAATCCATTCAGCCGTTTGAGAGTGATGAAGCAATAAACACACATTCAAATTTTAACCTTTACAGATTGTAAATTTTTAAAATTAATATCAATTAAACTTACCACGTTTTTATTATAATTTGGCTCGCGTTTGACTACTATCTCACCTGATAGTAAGTTATGATGTGGCCGACGATGGAGCACGCTTACCTTCACTCTTAACTTAAAGACCTCCAGGTTATGGGCTTTCAGGAAACATAAACTCTCTATAGAAACCAAGCACATTGTTTCCAAATGACGCAGCTATCAAATCACACACAAACTCAACCATATGACAACTGTCATCAAATCTCAAAACTGCCCTGGATAAAGCCAATTACATGGAAATCTATCAGTAGCTGTCAATTGGCTGGTGACAGCACAGCCTCATTAACCCTCACTAATTGTGTATTAAATTGGGACCCTCTTCCCAATAACGTGTGACATACGCAATGACGGCCAGACTTGGGGCTGTAATAATTTTCGGGTTTTTTGGGACAATATTTGTTTGGGCGAATTTAAAACGATTCCGGCCGGCGTTATAGGGTTAAATTGAGGATAGAATGGGTTTTGGAGTAGCTCGTTCGTTTAAATATTGAGTGGAGTTGGAAGTATTAAATTAAACCATACGAGGAAAGGATCTGCTAACACACTTTTTGAATTTTATTAACATTATATACGCTTCACTCGTTTTTTTGGTAGCATAACGGATTTTATTCAGTTTATTTTTTTCCCGCGTATTTGCTCCAGTAGATTATGACATAAAATTTTTGTTTTTTTTTTAAACCTACATACAACACCATTTAATATTAAAAAACCAGCCAATTGCGTTATCTACACTTAGGTATTTTTAAAACTTTTTTTTTTATTTTGTTTTTAGTTTTAATTGCTCTCTCTTTAAAGAAGTATATCTAACTTATTTTAAATGATGCCCTATGTAAATGACAGACAGGTTACTGAAAAAAAAAAATCACGTTAAAAAACAACACGAAGTAACCCAATATAGCCAGATTACGTCAAAATCAAAAAAAACACGTCGCAAAATAAAATAAAAAATCTACCCTAACGTTATTTTGTTTACGTCCCTACGTAGTTTATTTTTCACAAAACTGACGCGCTAGTGCATCGCCCGGAGCAAAGGTTTATTAAATTTCTGTGATGGCAATAATCCGATGCATCGTCCACATACTCCCCCGCCCCCGGGTACCGCTAGATACCCGCGACCCGGGCACCACCAGATACCCGCTATCCGGGTAATAACCGAGTAAAATCATATTTTTATGATTACTACGAGCAGTTTGTGCTACTACTAATATTTTGCGTATTAGCTAAATATTGAGGCATGTGAATAATGTACAGCATTCATTATCTATTAGTTAACATAACTAGTGAAATTATTATTGTTTGATGCCAGAATTTTTTATGAGTAAACATCTGAAATATTCACAGGAATTTATTCAGTTTGGTATATTCGGGATCACGAGTCTACGGCAAGATAACAGCGATTTTCTATTAGGTACTTTAAAAAAAGACTTCCCTCGCTCCTCGACATTAAAAACTAAGTTCATCTGATGATGAAATGATGAAATGATGATTCATTTCAGCCGAGAAATTTCCACTGCTTGATGCATAGGCCACCCCAAAATGTCGCTACAGCAATCAATCTTGTAAATGTCGGTCGCATCCATCGAGATCCCACGACATCATCATCATCATTTTGGTCAATACACGTCCACTGTTGGTCATAGGCCTCCCCCAAGTGTCGCCACAATGATCGATCCTGTGCGTCCCACATCCATCGGATTCCCGCTACCTTCACCAGGTCATCGGTCCATCTTGTAGGAGGCCTTCCGGTACGCGGTCGCCACTCCAGAACCTTTCGGCCCCAACTGCCATCTGTTCTGCGAGCAGTGTGCCCTGCCCATTGCCACTTGAGTTTGTCGGTTCTTCGTGCTATATCGGCAACCTTGGTTCTCCAGCGGATATCTTCATTTCTGATTCGATCACGCAAGGAAACTCCGAGCATAGCCCTTTCCATTGCTCTTTGGGTGATTTTAAGCCTTCTGATGAGGCCCATTGTGAGCGACCACGTTTCGGCACCATATGTCATCACTGACTCGCGACAATCAACAGATTCTATATCAGTTCACTTTATTGTAGTTCCACTGTATCTTTCGGTACGCAGCCGCCACTCCAGAAATAACGTTTTGGTACCTAGGACCATCTGTTCGGAGACCAATGTGCCCAATCTACTGCCACACTTATGTTTCTTTGGGCTATGTCGAAAAATTTGTTCTCCTGCGGACATCTTCATTCCTGATTCGATCGCGAACGGAAACTCCGAGAATAGCCTCTTCCAATGCCCTAAAAAAATATTTAGTTTACAATATTATAAAAAATCTTAACGAAAGCAATATTAAAATTCTTGGATACAAACCCTCAGGCCAAAATATTTTCAACAAAAAAAAAATACAATATAATTATATTTAATAGGACCAACAAAAAATTCAATAATATCCTAGCTTAATTAAATAATCTAAGGAAAAATATAAGGAAAAACTTCGGCCACAACAATAAATAAATATGTACAAAGCACTTCAGGAAAAAGCGAAGAAACGATTAGCGAGCGCACAGTGCTTGAACGATGTTTTTTGCGCAGACAAAAAACTTTTGATCTTTTATTGCGTTCAATTTAATGTTTAATATTCTATTTAGATGGTATGTGGTAAAGTACTTAGAGTGCTTAGAAATAATATTATGTGTAAAGCTCTTGTTATGACCTACATATTTGATAATAAAGAGTTGTTATCCATTCTTTTGTTTCTTTGTAAGCGTCCATTGTTTTAGTACAAAAGCTCCACAACACGTGTAAAATTCCCTCATTAGGAGGCGTTTGTATAACATTCTGTTTGTCACAGTTTCATGTTCGTAATTGTTATTTGATTGTGAAAGATTCGGGTTACTTGGATAAATATTAATGTAAGTACTTCTTTGAGAGACAAATAAATATTTTGTCCAGAAAATTTTTGGGTTTTTCTAGTGGGCGTTATTGTCTTCTGAATGTTATGTTTTCTTTGTTTCGATACAATACTGTATATAACAATGTAGCTGAGTCAGCAAGAGTTTTTGACGTATATTTTATTTATGAGTATGATTTTCAAACAATATTTTGTTTTCTGTGAAAATACTCGTCCACATTTTTATACTAAGACTAGCTTTTGCCAGTGGCTTCACCCACGTGAAAGAAGGTTTCTTCATACAAACAACCTCCGTTTCATCCCCTTAAATACACCCAAACCTATCGCGTTCCTTCAAGCCCTCATACCGGAGCTCGAGCGCCCTTCTGGATAACCCTGGCCCCAGTAGGCTTCGGCCCGGCTGGGCCCTATTTTATAAAAATTATCTCTTAAGTCTCGCCTACTTCATGCAAAATTTTACTACCCAAGTCTCAGTAGTTTCGGCTATAGAGTGTAGACATCCGTTGAGAACGGATTACCCGAATTTCACCCTCTAAGGGGATGAGACGGGGGATCAAAGTTTGTATGGAGAAACCGACAATCAAGTGAGCCAAGCCGCGGGCAGAAGCTAGTATATTTATTTATTTATTTATTTATTTAAACTTCATGTACAATAGTGGTACATAGGCGGACTTAATGCCACAAGGCATTCTCTACTAGTCAACCTTTGGGTTAAAAAAGACAACACTGTGGTAGGTTTGCACAATAAACAAATACAATAACAAATAGTTCAAATGGAAAAATATAAAATAAGTTATTTATAATAATAAAATACATACATATGCTAAAATAATAAACTAATAAATACTATGAAAAATATGAAATCACTATGAGAACTTAATAACAATACTGAACGAAGACCGAACTAAGGTTGAGAGGACTTCAAGTAGTAGTTCCGAATTTTACGTTTAAAGGATAATTTACTTTCAGCTTTTTTGATGTCAAGGGGAAGCACATTCCAGAGTTTTATGGCGGAAACAGCGTAAGAATTGGACATAAAGCCAGTACGATGAGGAGGAATATGAAGAAGCATGTTTTTGGATGCACGAAGGTTAAGATGATGAGAACTGCCCAACACTTTAAAATATTGTTTTAAATAATCAGGAGCACAAGGATCGTTCATTATGGTGAAGAGCGTGCAGAGGGATCTGAGGGATCTCCTCTGACGGATAGGCAGCCATTTAAGCTGAGAACGGAAGGAAGAAATGTGATCATATTTACGAAGGCCAAATATGAAACGAATGCAGTTATTGAGAAGTCGATCCAATTTGTTTAGAAGTTCTTGGGATAGATCAGAGTAACAAACATCAGCATAGTCAATTATAGGCAACACAAGCGACTGGACCAAAGTAGTTTTAGTGCTTGACGGTAGGAAATTTTTGAATCTATAGAGAGACCGCAGCGTGAAGGTGACTCTCTGGCTAACCTGAGCAATCTGTTTTTTCCAGCTTAACCTATCGTCAATATATAAACCTAGGTCTTTAACGTGAGGTGAGAGAGGAATTACTGTATTACCGAAAACTAGCGGCAGTAGTCGGCTAGTGTCTAAACTTCTTAATATTATAAACTTAATATTTTAAACTTTTATATTTTACTTTTATATTTTTTATTTTTTTACTTTTGTATTTTTTATATTTTAAATATTTTAAACTTTTTAATATTATATTACCTCCTTTTTAAAACAAACCTTCCTCTTGCAAGACAACACTATAGTCTATTTAAAAAATCAAACAACTTGGAATTTTTTTATTACTTATATTTTGATACTTTTTATAAGGTTCTTCTATTAGTAAACTATGATCAAGATCTCTTAATCAACCTTGATTATTAAACTAGTGTTGACTACATCAATTTTAATTTTGCCCTAATAATTACCCAAGTTATCTGACTTTTTAGACAGACTTTAAAATGACATTCTCTTCACATTTTTAATCCTCATTATTCTTCAAAGTACCTTTGATAAAAACCTAAGATGATAAAGGAGAAAATGGAAATCACGCCAATCGGACTGGTAAATTCAATCACGAAGTCAATCTTATATAATTATGTTTGCCTCCCTGCTTTTTCTGGTGGAATAGTGACGTCACTGCCTACTGATATAGCTATACGGTTCATTGACCCGTCACAACTTATTTTTCCTAAAGAATGACCCATTTGTTTCACCTCTTTGGCTGATTTTCCTTTAAGGAAGTGTTATACGAAACGTTTATAGAATGTGCGGATTTCATACTTAGAAGATATTTTTCTTTTCTAAGCTTTGTCTTCTTTTTTCCTCATCATATTAGCCAAAAGACGCCCACTGTTGGACATAGGCCTTCCCAAAGAATCGCCACAATTAAAGATCCTGTGCGTTCCGCATCCATCGGATTCCCGTAAACCTCATCAAGTCATCGGTCTATCTTGTGGGAGGCTCTCGTATCAATCTGACTCAAAGAATATTCTAGTTTTTTAATCGATTGAGATAGATCGATATATTCTTTATTGTACACCAAAAATAAAAAAAAAAAACATCAGGAACTTAAAATTAATAGGGTGTCACAATGGCACACATGAATTACTAACTTTTGCCCGCATTTTCGGCCACATACATAAAATATAGCTTATAAGACTCAACAATAAAGCAGGTTTCTTTCAGTAAAAAAAACTTTTTGCTATCGGACCAGTACTTTCAGAGATTACCTCAACAAGCAAAAAAAAAAAATAACTTTACCTCTTTATAATATTAATAATTAGTGCAGATAAGTAATCTGCGTAATCACAAAAATATTTCTCCGAAAGATAATTATTTCACAATAAATAAATAATAATGAAAAATTGAAAGTGCCCAAGAGAAATAATTTCCCAAGCTTCTAGCAAAGTTAGAACGAAAAATACAAAGATTTATCGGAGTTTTCAAATAAAGGTAGAAACAGAATTATGAAAGATTCAAAACTTATTTTATGACTTTAGAACAGGATCTCCAAGTGAAAAGTAAGGCTGTATTGTATGGATTCATGCCAAATCGATTACTTAAATTGTTTTAATATTTGTGGCGTCATTATGAATAAATTTAATCAAGACTAATTTAGTGATTTATTCCGAAAACGGAACCCTTATAGGATCACTTTGTTGTCCGTCCGTCCGTCTGTCTGTCTGTCTGTCTGTCTGTCTGTCTGTCAATAACCTTTATCTCGAGAACGCGTGGAGGTATAAAAAAATTTGCAATTCGAAAAAAATCTTCGAGACTTCATTCGGGAATTGTAGTTGGTGTGGACCCCTCAGTGCGTGAGTCCGACTCGCACTTGCCCAGTTTTTTTTTAACTTTAGAACGTATTTTTAATCATTCATTACATATTCAAATAGAGATTTGTAGCATGCAATTTTATTTAGGATTTACATATTAAACATATATATTTATTTTATACTGGTCTACAAGCTAGAGTTTTGCAAATAACACTTCTCGTGTGACCAATCAGTTCTGTTTTCTATATGCAAATAAAATTATATTATTGGTGTAGGTATATTGGACTTTTGAATCCTTTACAAATAGCATAATTTGGTTTTTTAATACAGCATTCCAACATATAGTTCGCTGAAACATGTACAAAAATTCCCATAAAATTAAATTAAAGGTTAGGTTAGTTAGCTTTACCCTTTAAATCGTGGAAATACACCGATACACATTATACAAATATACCATCTACATTTAAACAAGTATTAAGTAACATTTATTAAATTTTGAATTAAGTAATAATAAATTTAACATTAATTAAATTATTATTATTAATTTTAAATACAAGAAACAAAAAAAAAACTTAATGAACCAATTTTCCTTTCAAAATAAAATATATCTTAACATTATAACTTCTCAACATCAAAAGGCATCTGAATTTGACGCCATCTTACATTTAAACAACAACTCGAGTGTACACAAGCTTTATGAAGCAACACCCCATTTCCTGCGGCTCCGAAGTTTTAAACCGTTAATAACACGATTGGGTCCGCAATTCCGCCATGACACATTCTGACTAGTTCCGCCCTTTAATGTGCTTTTTCATCAAAGATGAGCGAGGTGGTGTGCGAGAATAAATATAATAGTGAGATCACTTTATTTTCCTAGCCAGGCTTAGCACGGTTCTAGTGTAAGAATATGTACTAGAAGCACTAGGTATCATCAACTGTTTCCTATATGGGGTCAGCTCTCCTGATACTTTTTTTTTTATAATGGATAGGCTCGCGTTTGACCACAATCTCACCTGATGGTAAGCGACGATGTGGCCGACGATAGAGCACGCTTGCTTAGAAGCAATCTATTCACTCTTGACTTAAAGACCCCTAGGTTATAGCTATCAGGAAACACAGACTCCGGCAGGGAATTCCATTCTTTAGCCATACGCACAATGAATTATGCCATTCTAGGCGATTTTGCGTCTTTTTTGGCGTAAGGCCCATTGTCACCAGTTTATTCTGGACGGTTCATCTCCAGGTAGCCATCGGTATCATATAAATACAAAAAAAGTAAAGTGTGTGCATTTACAGCTGAAAAGATTCCAATATCCATGCATACACTAAACACCATTTCACAGTTTTACAACGTATTAATTACTAGCTTTTGCCCCCGGCTTCGCCCGCGTACCTACATTCAGGAATAAAGCGGTTTTCTATCTGTGGAAAAAAATTGCAATCTGAGCAGTACTTTCAGAGAGAAAACAAAACATTATCTCTTTATAATATTAGTGTAGATTAGTTTTAACTGCATGTACAATAGTGGTACATGAGTGGACTTAATGCAACAAAGAATTTTCTACCGAACGTAACCTCGCACCGCTTCGCTTCGCACATATTTGGTGGAAAAGCACCCTGTAGCCTACTGGGGGCTGTCATGGTTCCCCATTAGCAGTCTTTGTTTTGACGGTTTCCATGGAAAGGATTAGCGTGGCCAGGTTTTAATGGGTTTTGGTAAAAAGAATAGCAATGTGTGTTGGTCATGGGATGGATTGTGGGTAGCTGGATGAAATGGTTGATTTATTGTTATAAAGTTAATGCTGGTCTACCCAGTCCTGCTGATGGGGAAAGGCCTTGTTTTATGTTTTCATTTTTCCTGATTAGGCGTCAATTCGTTCCAATCTAAATGTTTTATACTAACACTTGCAGAACATTTTGGCGGGGTTTGCCATAATTGCCACGCATGGCAGGCAAGTTGGCGATCGCAGTGTGATTGTTATAATGAACAGAGAATTCTGCTGCCCATTCTCTGGTATGTTCCAAAGTTGCCTCTTACGACACCCACGGGAAGAGATGGGACGGTGCCATTCTTTACGTCCATACACCAAACGGGCGACGATGAAAAGTTCTAGAATGGCGACCACGTGCCAGAAGACACAGCGTTGAAAGGCCTCCCATATGCAGGACCGATGACCTATTGAGAGTCGCGGGAATCCAATGGATACCAGACGCACAGAAACGGTCATTATACCGACACTTCCAACAGTGGACGTCTTTCGGCTGAAATGATGATGATGTTGATTAGCTGATCTGGCGAACTTCGTACCGGTCTTTCGATTTTTCGATATATTCAAATAATTGCGATGAAACAAAACCGAAGTAATATATAAAGTTAGACACAATTTTAATGTATAAAAGTTGACAACTAAAATTTATAAAAAAAATATTATATGTAGGTATAATATTGTAAAGAACATATACAATATTTTTGTTTGTAATGAATAAATTTAAAAACTTCAAGACCTATATTTAAAAATAAAACACCACTAAAATGCTAATTTATCTATACTGACATAAAAATTGTTTATCTAATATTTAAATCTCATTTAATTGGATTTAATGTACATAGTGATTTTAATATTTTTTTGTATATTAATTTTAATTGTGACTTCTATTTGTATTAAGAGTTTATGAGTCATTGATGCTTGAAAATACATTTTATAATTATTATTATAAAGATGCAGGCAAAGACGCTAGCAGAAGCTAGTTCTTAATATTAGGTATATAATACACAACATAATTTAGGCTTCTCAAATATTTTTTTTATTACAGCCCTAAGTTCGATTAAAATTTAAAAGGTGTAAAAATATGAAATCTCTAAACACTATTCTAGAAGATTAATAAGCATAAAATTCAAATTGTTTCAGGCATTTCAGCCGCAATGCTAAGTAATCAAAAATATTTCATATGCCTGAACACAGAGTGCTTATGAAGGCTTTGGCCCAAAATTTAGGCTTTATGTAATGTCTCTGCTCTTTGTTATTCTGTGCGAGTCTTCTTTAAAATTAGCCATTTGAATAAAATGAAAATTCTTGTGTCATCAGTGGCTGACGATTTTCATCTTTCAAGTTAAATGGAAAAGTTATATAACAGTAAAGCAATCAACTTTCATGACATACGTTTTTGATTTAGTTATTTAATTGCATGAATTAAATTAAAACTTATAAAGCTTTACATAAACAACGTTATTTTTTTTTAAATACAAAACCTAAAGCACCTGCCTAGTATTTTTATAACTGTATCATGAAAAATCACAAAGTTATAAGCTTATTATGTTACCTAGTTGTCCGCAAAAATACATGGTCACCGGGCCATCTGGGTGACTGAGAAGTTATTTTGCTAGCACCTAATGCGCGCTATGACCTGCCGCGACCTGTATTGTATTTCATGTCGGTGGTGTCCAACTTGTGACAAATGAAAAAATATAACATGGTGTAAAAACTATTGGAATTTATTCAGTTACTGATCTTAAACACACTATATTCAGGTTTCGGATATGCTAAAAATGATGATGTATATGAATACAGAGTGTACCTGTGTTCGTCCACACGCTTGTGCTCTATAATATCTCCTGCGTACCTCACTAATCTCCGTTGAAATTGGCCATCGTGACCGAAATTCAGTCAGGAGGATTATTATTTTATAATATGTACCAACATAATTACTTGGTCAATGTAATTTTCGTGAAAAAAGAAATTACTTTTATTTTGTATCTGTAAGTTAACGTTTATACTAATTTTAATATACAGCTGTATTTAGCGGAGCAGTGGTGGAATAAAAACCACTCTGACTTACAAGTTTTGTCAACGTTCAAACCCAAGCAGGCGCAATAATTTGTGTAATTTATTTTGTCACCAGTGCTCTAACCCGATAATGAAAAACGTCGTGAGGAAATCGGCATGTCTTAGAACCAAAAAAATTTCAAAATGTACCATCCACTGGGTTCGCGTGGGGTATTACGGCCCATTCCCTGAGAGAAGGGCTGAGTCCCAGCAGTAGGAACATTATAAGGCTTCTTATTCTCGCTATGTGCAGGCGTTAAGCGTATTCATCAACGTAATAGTAACCTAAAAATGGTACGTTTTTGGGATAAATTTTAATTATATGTTTATCTTGTTTCAGACTGGCAAACACTTTCATAGGACTTCACTTCTCATCAAAGCTTTCAACCACAAGTTCCGCCTGGACCTTGAGCTTAACACGTAAGTAATAACTGTAAGATAAATAAAAAGATGTACACAAAAGTTTAAATATATATTTAAAGTATAGGATTTCAACACGATCACGTCGGGGTCACCATTTCACCAGTTTAGGGCGGGACGGAGAGTGAAGTCCCGGAAACCATCGTTGAAAACGGAGGATCATCCGACCAGACAAGTGTTATGTCTGGTGGGCAACTGCCCAGCAGATGATTTCGGGCTGGTCTATATGTTTTAAATCGTGGATTAGTTTTTATGTAACGCCATAGATGTCGTTGCAAATATATACAAAAAAAAAAACAATATTTGGACTAAACCTAGCTATGTCACACATACGTACCTACATATATAATTCGTCGAGGTATTCCTCGAAATCGCTGTCATCAGGAAATGTGCACAAAGGACTGGCAGCATTGTCACGTTCAATTGCAATGCCAATTCTTTGGACAAAAAAAAAATGCAAAAAAAAAAAAATGAAATAGTAGAAATTTTGTCAACTGCAAAATAATATCAGTCACACTGTGCGGTTAATGTTTGGTGAGCCCTGTGTTTTACGTAAACAAATTCAGGAAACTATTATTTTCGAAAAAATATGAAATTATAAAAGCATTATGGAACCATAAAAATAATAATTACCTACTAGTTTTGTGGGATTTGATAAAGCAAATAGTATAACAGAGACTTGAGAATATTTAATGAACTAACTATAATACACTGGATCGCATAAATTCCGGATCGCTTATAACTAGTGTGATAGCTTCCTTATTACAAAAGATGTATTTGTGAAACTGTAGTATGATTTAGACGACTAATTAATACATAACACGATTTGTGTATAATATATTATTTTTAAATAGGAACCGACTAAAAAGTACTTATAACTTATGACAACAAAAACACATAATCTCGCAGTGTATCTTTATCTAGTTATATTATATTTGACCAGTCAACTTAATATCAGCTTCATATTATAAGCTAGTTATTCTTGTTATATCGTAACGTAAGAACTAGCCAAGTCAGATATTAAAGTTATAAGTTCGTATACCTAAATTTTCTAGATCCTCTCAAGAACTTGGCACTCATTTAGTCGCCTCAAATTGTTTGTCGGGGAAGTTTAAATCCACATCATATAATAATATTCAACTTGGTTCTTTTTACATTTATGGTTTTAGTGGGATCTAATATTTCTTCAACAAGAGAATTGGAATTACAAGGGTAAATAACGATATGATTAAATCGTGTAGACATACATTTATAAAAAAAAAATATCTTCAATATCCTAAACGGCTACCTAACCGAAAATAAAAATTCCATTGGCCACATTCTTATTTATACCAAACCCTTACCTAACTAAGAACCAAAGAAAGAAATACAAAAAACTTTCCAATTTGTTGAAAATAAATGTACCAATCGGCCCACAGAACCCTGAATGGTACAAAGCGCTAACAAATTGTACCAAGTCAAGGGAGGACTTCAAAAACAGTTTGAACCCACACCATGAATGAAATATACAGGGTTCCCGTGATGGCAAGTTATGGAGGTAAGACAGACAGAGACAGACATACAAAAAACCTTCATGACAGAAAGAGAGGGCAGCTAAGTCGTTCAAAGAATCGCTGTACGAGGGAATCGCTGGATTTTTTTCGCAGATAAGTTGTTTGTAATTCTGTAAGAGTTCTCGTATTGCAATATTCATATTATTATGGTTCGGGTTAGGTGAATAGGGTATTGAGGGCAGGTTGATTTGGAGTAAAGGTTATGGACAGATTCTTATGTAGACAGACTTGAAATTCAAATTTACTAAAGGGACTGTTGATGTGTCTAACCTTTCGAATGTCTTAAGTTACACCGTCCGACATAAGGTAATTGTCTTTCTATTGTGTTTCTAATAACGACATTCAAAGAGTTAAGAGTGCCCAACCCTTATTACACATCTTTTTCTGGACATTTTAGAAACACAGATATCTTGTGGTTGGATAGGTCTTTATTGATAAACAAAACAGTCTAACCTTTGAAAATCTGCTATTTTGCTCAAAATTTTATGTAAACTTTGGCTTTTCATAATGTTTTATAAACACCTAGTACATTGAATCTAAATTTAGAATGACGAAAATAAAAAAGGGCAGATATTTCCTGCAACAAGTTTTGAGAATTATCAAATGTCAACCGAATACTTGGTAGGCACTACTAATTCTCTTTTTTCACGTCGCGTCTTTATCAAAGATGGCGTTGGATGAAACAACAATCTAAACCATGCTCCCATTGACAATAGATGGAAGGGCACTATTAATAAAAGTTAAGAAACTATTGAATAAGTTAGATATTATTATGATTTGGTACTAGGACTTAAAACAACAAATAATTAACAAGTATTAGACGTCTACCAGCTATACTACAGTACAGCTACATTTCGCCAGTTTTGTTCACCTACCGTGTAATAATGAGCTCAACCTATTGTCGTCCACTTCATACATTGCTAGGATATAAGTTTCCTCTGGATGTCTATAAACAGACCACAATCCACTATGTGGCTCCAGTGCAGTATGCTGGATGCTACATGTCTTCGAAATTTGGTCCAAGGACATACTGGTATCCTCACAATGCTTTCTTTCACTGTTTAAAAGACTCCAGGCCACCATTCAGGCTTGTGAATGACGAGGAATTGGTAGTTCACTGTCCGACCGTCCAGTAAATACTGAGCCTGAGTCGTCAACAGCAAGTAAAATCCAAGCGAGCCTCAAAGAGATGTCAGCAAAGCTGTAGGAGCCCAGTAGAGCTGTTGCTAACTAAGCCCACGAGAATTTTTGACAGAGATATCGTGATTATTATAATATTCCACAATATTCCACAACTATCACACAACGCCGGCTAGTCTCAAGCTAAGCAGAGCTTGTGTTATGAATACTAGACAACTGATAAAAATACTTATATATTTCTAAATACACACATATTATAGATAAATTACACCCAGACACAGAACAAATGATCGTGCTCAATACACAAACATTTGTCCTGGGTGGGAATCGAACCCACAACCGCCGGAATAGCAGTCAGGGTCACTAACCACTAGACCAACAGGCCTGTCAAGATTCTGGAACGCAAAGGGCAACTGAAGGACACAAGTTGGTTTTAGTCAGTGAAAAGTCTGATATGTCTTCTTGCTCTACTCTAAAGCAGGAAAAGTCATTTCTCATTACAAAAAAAACACTGCCACTGACAAAGTCGTGATGAAAAAATTCCAATATCTCTTTTTCTGATACTGGAAACGAACCCTGAAATACGTGCTCTAAAGTAGATCTTACACATTCTAGACAAATGAGACAGGCATACATATAATCATGTAGAATTAAGTATCGAAATCACTCTATTTCTCTTTTAATGTTATGCCTCGTTTTCTCTCGAAATATTACACAACAATATACCGACATATTTCCTTGTCAATTGATTACCATAGAATCCCGCTTCCATCGAATTTGCTTTGAAAATCAATATGGAAATATGTAAAATATTTACATATGGCCGGCCCTTAGGGATTTCAGTCGTGGGTATTTTATTTCAGCCGGTTCTATTGACCCGATTCTCAATTGAGATGGATAGGTATCTTTGTGGAGGTATGTGCTTAAATGGATACCGAATTTAATTACTTATTGTTCGCGTCGTTTCACACACTTACACACACACTCATAATAGACAAAGTGAGATTCTATCGATTGTCATAAAGGGACTTTTTGACATTGACAGATTCGTTTTTTTTGTTTGGTTATATAGTAAGACAATGCTTTTTGATACTTGATTTCGTTTTACTGACTGTGTAGTGGTTTTAGAGGATGGAAATGGGGCTATTGAGTTTAGGGTCGTCGGGTTTTTCGGAAATGTTCGAAAGAGATAACACGGCTCTGAACAATACGAAAGGCGATTGAAGAAACATGGTGGGTTTTAGTCAGTAAAAGTCTGACTACACTTCTTGCTCAACCCAAAGCAGGAGAAGTTATTGAAAGATTTCCTACCCCTAAAAATGTCAAAGAGATAATTAAAAATAAATTAACTAAACCATTTAAATTATATAAGTTTCGCTATGTCATTGAAATATCAAAAAATTGGAAAATGGGAGTATCATTTATACATTTAATTAAATCGACTTCTGGAGATTACAGTACTATTCTATTTAAAAAAAACTAACCTCTGCCAGCTGCTTCGCTCGCGTGTAAGTTACTGTCTCAATTCAAACTTTTGACCGCCGTTTTATCATGGCGATAAGCGAGTGGAAAAGCAGCCTCTTATGGGATGAATTTTCAAAAACCACATCTTGATACTTGCCTAAGACATAAAAGGAAACCTTAAAGCGCAGGCCACACCGCCAGCTAGCGGGCGGGCGGGCTAGGCGGGCGGGCGAAGCGAACGAAGGAAACTAAACAAACTAAGCGAAATATTGGCGAACTAAACTATGGGGTTCACACCGAAAACTACGGAAAGACGAGCGACGAGCGGAGCGGGCTAAGCGGGCGAAGCGATTAGTCTACTCGAAACGGGGAGGACGGGCGAACGAACCAGGCGAGCGGGCTGGCGGGCGAGCTAAGCTAGCGAAGCGCACGAGGTGAACGAGTAGCTTCGCTGGAATCGTCGGATATTTCGTTAGCTTAGCTCGTTAGGTTCGTCGGTAGCTCGCGGTGTGAACCGAAGTATGTAAAGAGGTGAAACGATGTTCGCTCGCCTAGCCCGCCCGCCCGCTAGCTGCCGGTGTGGCCTGCGCTTTACGCTCCTATTACCAATAGTTGGGGCTGTGCGTTGATATGTGTGATAAACAGCCAAGCACTAGTTTGAATCAATAAAAAAAATGAGTTAAATCTGAAATACCTTGTACTCGGTCACAAAAAAAAAATAGTCACGTTTCCCATTACATGGAACCACATGGAATTCACTACATACTTACTTAGTTTATTGGGAAATATGGGGTTGTCAAACACTATCTTTTACCTATACTGGGAAAACAAGCATCATCCCATTTAAAATAAAGTACGACAAAACACCGCCTTTCTCCGAGTACTAACCTCTTTCTTTACTTCAACATTTAGCTTCATAATGCGCTTGCCTGCTCAAAAGTTCACAAGCTCGTTAGACATGCTGAACTAGCGAATATTCTTAGTAAAGAAAATTCTTTTCTGTACTACTGAAGACAATTTCATTTTTTACAATGAAAAGTGCTCCTTATTAGGCTGGGGGATTTTTTTATGGTGGGTAATCATCTAATGACTTCTTTCGATCTAGGGTGAAGCGGTGGAGTGGACTTTTCTGACTAAAACCAAATGTTCCTTTTTTGCCTTCAGTTCCAGAACTTCGGGGTTCCTTTCCTCATGGCCCCAGTAGGCTTTGGCCCTGCTGGGTGTCGTGCCTCAAAGAGACGAGACCTACCACAGTGTTGTCTTTTTAATGTTCTAAAGAATGCCTTATTGCATTAGGTCTGCCTATGTATCACTACTGTACATGAAGTTTAAATAAATAAATAATGTAGTATTATTATTTATTTAAACTTTTAATTTACAAAGAGGTAAGGTTTGTTTTTATTGTTTGTAGGAGATAATTTCTGGAAATACTGGTCCGATTACTAAATTTTTTTCACCAATAGAAAGGTGCTTTATTCCTGAGTGACATAGGCTATATTTTATGTACGCGAGCAAAGCCGTGGGCAAAAACTAGTATACAAATTTGATTTCTATTAGCGCGTAAAGAGGAAATCACTCTAGAAACTATATTATCATGTCATATAATAGTGAAAGCGAATCTGTGCATGTTTCTTCAAGTGCGAATTTCAATGAGACTTGGTAAGTATATAGGTAGGTACATATCCCAGAAGTATGTTCCTTTGAGATAGGTCATCAACATCATCAGCATCATCATCATATCAGCCGAAAGACGTCCACTGTTGGACATAGGTCTCCCCCAAGCATCGCCACAACAACCGGTCCTGTGAGTCACGCATCCATAAGATTCCCACGATCCTGACCAGGTCATCGGTCCACCTTGTGGGAGGCCTTCTAACGCTGCATCTTCTGGTATGCGGTCGCCACTCCAGAACCATAAAATAGATGGTTACAGAAGTCAATCTCATGTATGTACCTCACTTTTTATAACTACGCTCGTCGATCGCGCTAGGGTCAGCGCGTTGCGTCGGACTGTAGTGTGGTGTCTATGTGTGCGTTGCTCAAGCGCGCTTTGTATGTAGATTGTCTTCTGTACCTATCTATTTTGTGCCAGAACCATGAGATATTTAACTTTCTACTATCAAATCGCTAGCACCAGTTGTCATATATTTATGTCCGTGCCGGTACGTGCAACACCCCTGACTCCTCATCCTACACTCGCATAATGTCCGCAGCATCATTTTCCCGCAATTGTTTACAGTTTTCAATGTCCCGCTTTGTCCTGTTACTCCTGTTAGACATCGGACATGTCCAGCCAGTGATTAATGCGCACCCGTTTAAACATGTTCGTTTCCATTTTTAAATTTACATTTCAAAATGAAAATGTTTGCGGACATATGGAGTGTTGTTCTGTTGTTCAGTTGTTTTTAGTTGTTTATTGATGTGTTGTGGTTTTATGTAGTGTTACGAGGTTTATGCAGTGTCAGCCTATTCAAAGGTGGGATTTTGGGTTTTGATTAATAGCTTTTCATTTCAACTGTGAGTTAGTGTTTTATTTATAGTTGCGATTTTAAATTTTGTTGCTCATAGCCTGCCTGTAAATTCACGCAGTTTTTTTAAAATAATTTAAATTATCTCAACTTATTAACTGTGTTCATTACTAATGTATAAAAATCAAAGCCACTTTTCTTTGTAATTTTATAACTCAAGAACGGACCTATCCAAACCAAATGTTTAGGCTTTGTTCGGACTATTTAGTAGATGGTTTATATGAAGTTTGGTAGGGTAGAGTAGGGTATAGTAGGGTAGAGTAGTGTAGAGTAGTGTAGAGTAGGGTAGAGTAGGATAGAGTAGGGTAGAGTAGGGCAAAGTAGGGTACAGTAAGGCATAGTAAGGTGGAGTAGGGAAGAGCGGGAGCGAAGCCGCGCGGGCAAAAGCTAGTACTCTAATGCACGTAAAGTCATTGGTCCCGGTAGTAACTTGTAGATCTTTGTCAGTAGTTACAGGTAGTATGACGCCAGAAATTCTGACCACTGGTCGATTTAAGAAGTATCATCTTGCTCAGTCTCTAGAATGTGGAGGTGTGATAGACAGTTTCTCCGTGTTAAACATGGGTATCTAGCCGGATTCGGTGAAACTGGAACCCATCCCCAAGTTAGTTGCCGCTATCGGGATTCCGATCCCGATTTACGGCCACCGTAGGCGCGGGCATGAGGACGTCAAACAATGGGTAGCTAGCTCGCTGTCCGACCGTTCGGTAACTGTCCAGACCGAGCCCAAGTCGTCGACGGCGCGCACTGTTCCCGCGCGCCTCAAGTAGCTGACAGCAACAGCAGGCCCAGCTGGGTCGAAGCCTACTGGGGCCAGAGTTAATTCGTAAGATAGCTCAAGCCCCGGTAAGAAGGCAACGAAGGAACGGGGTGGGCTTCCACCATAAAAAAAATTCCCAAGTTAGTTGGCAAAAGACTTGGGAGGAGGGGATTGAAATAATGTAAATTATTATTTTAGCTTAACTAAAAACCTAAATAATTTTCTTTTGTTGACCATTTTAGTATGTTCTATTATTTTCAGTTCATCCTAGTATTATTATTAATATTTTATACTCAAACTAATATAGAAATTAGAACTACTGACAAAATATTATTTTTTTGTCGTTGTCTGGTTATTAGTAAATTATTATTATTATCAAGCATCATAGTGATTCCAGAATATCTCAGAAAAATTCTACTGAAGCACGAAAGCAAATTGCAACATACAACACATACCAAACAAACAAAACAAAGTCACAACACATCGTTACACACAAGATAAGCTGCACAAAGAGCACGCTATGCTTAACACGCTGGAAATCACAGAACAACTATTTCTGCGTGTTTGCAACAAAAATGTTGATTGGCACACAAAAGCATGTCGCGAGCGGTGCAGCTGCGTTTTGTTTGTGCACCGCTTTTAATGAAGTTGTCGAGAGAACGACACGCGGACGTTTTACTAGCGGGACAAGTAACACGCTGCTCGAGAAACTTGCTCGAGAAGCGTGTTTCGCGGTCAACTGAAATCGTAAGTAATATTAAGGAAAAATATTATTTTAGCGAAATGAAGCCATCTTAAAATACACTCATAGTTGGTTTTTTTGGTCTGTAGGAGAAAGTATTGGTCCGATTGCTAAAATTTTTTCACCGATAAAAAGCTGTTTTACTCCTGAGTGACATAGGCTTTAATTTATGTACGCGGGCGAAGCTGCGAGCAAAAATTAGTTATCTATATAATTATGAAAAAATATGCGTCAATATTTTTCTTTACAAAATTTATTGTATAGAAAATGAGAGTCGTAAATATGGAAAACAGTAAGGCTGTGAAAAAAATAAAATTCTACGAAACTTTGAGTCGATTTTGTTTATTTCATCATCTTCATTTCAGCCGAAAGATGTCCATAGCTGGACATACACCTTATTCTAGAGTCTATGTCGCCACAACATTATTGGTTCTGTAGGGTCTTGTTTTTTGTCTTCTCATGTTCGAAGAAATAATGAAAAAAAGTTTCACGCTATCAGAGAAAAAAAATTTCGTGTCACGCTTTTTTAAAGTAACGGACGAAATAATGTATCGGGAATCGGCAGGTTTCATTTCTTTAATAGTCGTACAGCAATAACATAAAAGTGATTGTCACAAAGAGTGTCAAGCATATTGCAGCTGCTTTTGCTTGCGCAGCGCTTTTAATTAAGTTGTCGAGCGGAGCGACGGGCGGACGGTTCTCGAGCGGGACAAGTAACACGCTGCTAGAGTAAATTCAGTTTATTTGAATAATACTAATAATGTGAACAATACCGGTGTTGCTTTGGCAGCGTGACACTGGATCAGTCATTGAAACTCGTATAGTTTCAATGACTGATCCAGTGTTACAAATTTAAAAATTATTTTTTAATTATTAAATTTAATCGCAATGGTTAAAAATTATTTCATATCTTTTTTACCCAGCTTGTTCCTAATTTTTATTCTTCTATGTAGTGTATTTCTGTTAGGGCTCTATGAAACAAATATATTAAATGACATGCAAATAAATCATTAACAAGCGTGTTGCTACTGCATTTGTCGCAAGAAGCGTTTAATAAAGTTGTTTCGATTTGCAAGACGATCTCTAAGCAACAAAGAAGCATTATAATATCTAGCTGACCCGTGAAACATTATATCTCTATTAAAAATTAGAAAGGAAAATTGATTTTTGGGGTAAAAAAATAGCCTACGACCTATGAAACGCCTACCAAAGACCTACCAAATACACACAAAAAAAATCATGAAAATGGGCCAAGCCGTTTTTGTGGAGTTTGGTAACAAACACTGTGGCATGTGATTTTTGTATAGTAGATAATAATAATGAATCAAGACACATGAGACATGATACATGAGATATTTTTTCAAAAGACAAGTTATGTTAATGCTGTACATAGTAATATATACTAAACTTTAAAAACCATCCATTACTTGAAATACTTTTAATTTGAGCTCAGTAAAACTAGCTATGTGATTACTTTCAAATTGACAAAAAATAAACACTCGTAATGAAGTACAAAAAAAAAACAAGTCTTTCTTTTAAAACAGTGCAAAAGATTTGTAACACAAAGTCACAAGCGTGTAACCTTACATTTTATTTGTACCTTTTAATGAAGTTCAGACCAGAGAGAACAGGACCAAGTAATAAGCATAAAGCGTGTCACACAAAATACTGAGGGTTGCCGCACACGAACTACACGCGACAGCCACGAAGCCGCCACGAGAAACTAGAAGTGGCCACAAAGTATGCTGAAGCGCGTGACAGCCACTTGTGGCCGGTTATTTGGGCTTGCGGACAGTGAGCAATGGGTAGCTCGCTGTCTGGCCGTCTGGTAGCTGCTCGGACCAAGCTTAAGTCGTCGACGGCGCGCACTGTTCCCGCGCGCCTCAAGGAGTTGTCAGCAACAGCAGGGGCCCAGCCGGGTCGAAGCCTATTGGTCAGGGTTATCCGAATGAGAACTCGAGGACCGGTATGAAGGCTTGAAGGAACAGGGTGGGTTTTTAGTCAGTAAGAGTCTGACACTATCTCCCACTTTGGCATTTAGTGTCCAGTGCGGGCCACAACAAGAGCAAGAAATGAACAGCGGTGATTTGTAGCGTGTGGCAGCCACCGACGATCACTGGGTGCGGCGAATCCATATAAATCCAACATTATGCGTTATGCTGAACTGGAACTATATGGCGCAGTCGTGAAACCGTGAGACACACAACATAATGTTGATGCATTTTAAGATCAAGTTTCTATAGTTATCTTATTAGGTTTAACTGTGCCAAATACATGTGTTTTTTTTAAGCTATTGCATAGCTTCTATCGTGGGCCTTGAGCGTGGAGACCGAATCTAAAAATTCCGTAACGAAAATAACCTAACACCCCACTCATTTGTTTTTTGAGCGTGTTGACCGATAAGAAAACAAATGAGTGAACAATCAATCAAAATTCAATTCAATGTGTGAAAGTGTAACTTCAATTAATATCAAAGGAAAAAAAATACTTACTGCATAAATAAAATAAATAAATAATTATAATTGCATAAGTTTATAAAAATGCTATGCAATAACTTTACCGCGGCAGTCCCCGAGTGCCACAAGTCTTTTTTTTTTCTTTTTTTTTTAAATGTATGAGAAATTTTGTGGCTGAGGCCGGTGGCTCGTGTGCGCCGACCCTGAGAGACAGTGTATTCAAAATGTTGTTTCATGAAAACAAAATAGTAATTACAGAATATTTAAGGCATACAAAACGTTGTGCGACGCAGCCGGTGCAATTTATTTATAAGGCACTTTTAATGAAGTTGTCGTAAGCCAGCGGACATGGTAATGTGTTTGTGGCCCAAGTTATTAGTGGGCAGCGATGACGGCATTCTAGCGTTTGTGTAGAATTTTGTAAGATTGTATGGTGCAAGTGTAGCAATGAAAGTTATTTAAAATTTTGATATCTTTTCTTTTATTTATTAAATTTGAAGCATGGAAGAGTTGGTCATGTTGGTCATTCAGAAAGATGGAGCGTTTTCCAAAGCATAAATTTATTTGGAGGAGACACAAAATATGAAATGAAACATGCTTTACATAGAATGTTACAAAATATGTAAATCGTACAATTATTAAATTAAAATGTGATGGATGATCGCAGTTACGCACTACACATTTGAAAAATTGTGTATTTATCACTCAAAAACAGATATAACCCTTCGTAAAATATTCTTAAGTGCACTTTGCTTTCAAATAAAATTCTTTATTGTAGAACGTAACGTAACATACTACACAGCGACTTAAGATTTCACGTATTTACAAACGTGAGCTTAATTCAACTGTGAGGTTTTTTTCTAGCAAACCTTACAATTATAGAGAGATTACATTAAAAGGTTGGATCCAGTAGATATTCAATATAAACTTACATGACTAAGTATAAAAACATACATCATATATGATAGCTGAAGAAAGAAACTATCTGTATGCTGCTTCTCCATAACTGCAAAAAATCGTGCCAGAACAATTAATTTTAATATAAATTTCCTAAATCGCTCCGCTTACACTTTGTCCCACAACTCAATCTAGGCGAGTTCGCACCGCGTCTACTGCAGAAAGCGAAGGGCTCAGAATTTGGGACTCAAATTGGAACATGGAAGCGACACAAGCAGGTTGTGCGACACAGGAAACGTTTCTGATTAGGTCGTACACTGCTGAGAATTATATTCTAATTAGTACGAGTATTTGGGTTCCATTTTTATTGGAGTCAAGTGTAGTTTGATACTATTTTCGTAGAGCGTATTTTGTGGCTGTTGTACCATTAATTTTTTTTTAACGTTGGTTTTGAAACAATAATTATTACGACGAAAGTCTGTATTGTATATAGTTACATATGTAAGTATGTGTGTGTTTGCTACTCCTTCACGTTCTGACGGTTGAACACATTTGCAAGAAATGTGGCACAAAAGTAGACAATGTACTGATATAGAACTTAATTGTGATACTTTTTATATCGGGATGTTCCCTGGGGATAATTTTTATTTATTTTTTTTACTGCTCGGATAACTATAGGACTTTTTGTATTGTTTTTATTTTATCTATTGAAAGTACTTTAATTACGGGATCAACTTTCCGAAACGAAAAAGTCAAAAAGATTATTCTATTATTATCTGTTTGAATGTCGTAATTAGAAACACAATAGAAAGACAATTACCTTATGTCGGACAGTGTAACTTAAGACATTCGAAAGGTTATAGCGATTTATGCAAACATGCATGTACAAAGCAGCTGACAGTTTTGATCCAGTAAAAAAATGTAATGTAAATGTATTAGTCATCATCATATCAGCCGAAAGACGTCCACTGTTGGACATAGGCCTCCCCCAAGCGTCGCCAAAACGACCGGTCCTGTGCGTCACGCATCCATCGGGTTCCCGCGACCCTGACCAGGTCATCGGTCCACCTTGTTGGAGGCCGTCCAACGCTGCGTCTTCCGGTACGTGGTCGCCACTCCAGAACCTTTCGTCCCCATCGACCATCCGTTCTGCGTGCAATGTGTCCCGCCCATTGCCACTTAAGTTTGGCGATTCTTCGAGCTACGTCGGTTACCTTGGTTCCCCTGCGGATATCTTCATTTCTGATGTGATCACGCAAGGAAACTCCAAGCATAGCCCTTTCCATCGCCCTTTGGGTGACTTTGAGTCTTCTTATGAGGCCCATTGTAAGTGACCACGTTTCGGAGCCATAAATCATCACTGGCAACACGCACTGGTCATAGACTTTCGTCTTGAGACACTGTGGTATATTGGACGAGAAGACACCGCGCAGCTTCCCGAACGCCGCCCAGCCGAGTCGGATTCGACGATTGACCTCTTTCTCGAAGTTAGACCTACCCAACTGGACCGTCTGTCCCAGGTAAACGTAATCATCCACAACTTCGAGTGTACAGTCTCCGATCTTAATAGGAGTGGCCGCTACATGGATGTTAACCATAACTTTGGTTTTGTCCATGTTCATCTTAAGTCCCACTCTTTCGGAAGCTCTACTGAGGTCACCGAGCATTGTACTGAGTTCCTCCGTAGTCTCAGCCATGACTATTATGTCGTCGGCAAACCGAAGGTGAGTGATGTACTCGCCATTCACATTAATGCCTAGTCCTCTCCATTCCAGAACCTTGAAGACATCCTCCATTGCGGCCGTGAACAGTTTCGGAGAAATGACGTCTCCCTGTCTCACACCTCGCTGCAAGAGGATAGGTTTCGATGTCTGGTCTTGAAGTCGGACTGACATGGTGGCGTTTTTGTACAAACACTTCAGCACTTCAATGTACCGATAATCAATCTGGCACCGTTGGAGAGACTGCAGTACAGCCCACGTCTCGATCGAATCAAAGGCTTTCTCGTAGTCCACAAACGCTAAGCAAAGAGGCTGATTATACTCTTCAGTCTTCTGTATAATCTGACGCAGCGTATGTATGTGGTCCACGGTACTAAAGCCTTTTCGGAATCCGGCTTGTTCAGGAGGCTGGAAGTCGTCGAACCTGCGCGCGAGACGGTTCGTGATGACTCTGGAAAACAGCTTGTAGACATGGCTCAGCTCCCTTGTTCCGTATGGTGTTCGGACGTAAAGAATCGCACCATCCCATCTCTTCCCGTGGGTGTCGTAAGAGGCGACTAAGGGACATACCAGAGAATGGGCAGCAGCATTCTCTGTAGATTTCAAAAACCACACTGCGATCGCCAACCCGCCTGCCAAGCGTGGCGATTATGGCAAACCCCCCCAATGAAAAACACAATTAAAAGATGGCCCCTAGTGCCCGGCAGCCCGTCTACCCTTGACTCCGGTAGCGGTCAAGGCAATGGCGAGGCAAGGGGTGCGAAGAATCTCCGGAAGAGATCCGGCTACCCCTTAAAAAGAAAACGACTGTACCTGGCAACATTTAACACGCGTACACTGAGGTCCGACGAGAAGGTCACCGAATTTGAGGAGGAGTTGAGCAGGTTACGCTGGAGTATTGTGGGATTATCTGAAGTCCGAAGACAGGGGGAGGACACGATAATTCTCAAATCCGGTAACCTGTTCTATTTTCGGGAGGGTGACCAGCAGTCCCAGGGTGGTGTCGGGTTTTTCGTCCACAAGTCCCTTGTGAATAATGTGGTGAGGATCGAGAGTGTGTCGACCAGGGTGGCGTACCTGATACTCAGAATATCATCAAGATATTCGCTGAAGGTCATACAGGTTTACGCCCCGACCTCGACACACCCCGACGATGAAGTAGAGACCATGTATGAGGATGTATCCAGAGCCATGCATGGTCATAAAACTCACTTCACCGTAGTCATGGGGGACTTTAACGCGAAACTGGGCAAACGAGACGGTGACGAGCTGCGAGTGGGGCAATTTGGATTTGGACGTCGGAACCACCGGGGACACCTACTGGCCAGCTTTATGGAGAAGGAGGGCCTCTACATGATGAACTCCTTCTTCAAAAAGCGTGAGCATAGAAGGTGGACCTGGCAAGGTCCCGACGGTGCAACTAGAAATGAGATTGACTTCATCCTGTCGACGAAGAAGCAAATATTCAATGATGTCTCTGTGATCAATGCGGTGAAAACTGGGAGCGATCACCGCATGGTAAGAGGCACATTGAATATCAACATCAAGCTTGAAAGGTCTCGACTGGTGAAGTCTACGCTCCGTCCAGCACAGATCCAGATCCAAAACTCCGAGTGCTTTCAGCTGGAACTCCACAACCGTTTCGAGTGCCTAGGGAGCTCCGTGGACGAATATAATGATGGGTTTGTGGAAACTGTCCACACGGTCGGGTCAAAATTTTTCAAGACTCACCGTTCAAATAGGAAAAAAAGGCTCTCGGATCCGACTCTCGAGCTCATGAGGGAGAGGCGTGAGATGATTCTGCAGTCTTCAGACGATGCGTACAGATACCGGCAACTCAATAGACAGATATCAAAATCTCTGAAACGCGACTTTCGTCGCTTTAATACCGAGAAGATTAAAGAGGCGATTGAGCAGAACAAGGGCTCTAAAGTTTTCTCACGAGATTTGTCTATTGGACAAAGCCAGCTAACAAAACTGAAGACCGACGATGGCAGAGTCATTTCCGCCAAATCGGAGCTTTTGGGAGAGATCGAGGCCTTTTATGGACAGTTATACACGTCTATCACTAAACCCGCTGCAAATCTAGCAAACGACCCAAGAGCTAGATTGACTCGACACTATACCGAAGATATCCCGGACGTCAGCCTGTATGAGATTAGTATGGCCCTGAAGCAGCTGAAAAACAACAAGGCGTCGGGTGAGGACGGAATTACGGCCGAACTCCTGAAGGCGGGTGGAAAACCGGTCCTAAAGGCCCTTCAGAAGCTATTTAATTCCGTCATACTCGAGGGAAAAACGCCACAGGCATGGAGCAGAGGCGTGGTGGTACTTTTCTTTAAGAAGGGCGATAATGCCTTCGCTTCTGAGCCATGTCTACAAATGTATTAGTACTCTCACGTTTTAAAACCAATAAGCCAAAATCCGTGACATATATTTATTCTAAACAAACAGCAAGTCGTAGCGGAGTAAATTTCTTAGTCTGTGCGCCAATTTAGGAATCCATAGCGCTTGAATGTAATATTAATTGCCCCTCCTGCCTGAGGCTAAGACGTTCTAATTAACTGAGCCAGTAGGTCAATGAGAGTCCTCTCACAGATTTGCCTCAATAACGCCAGAAATAGTGGAACTTGCTGGTTATTAAGAATCAATATCTAGGCTCATTTGAAAAAGGGTACCTTTCGATTAGTGAATATCTACACTTACAATATAACAAAGAGGTAAAGTTTTTTTTATTTTTTGTTTGTAGGAGGTAATCTCTGGAAGTACTGGCCCGATTGCTAACATTTTTAGACCGATAGAAAGCTGCTTTATTCCTGAGTGACATAGGCTATATTTTATGTATGCGGCCGAAGCTGCGGACAAAAGCTAGTCTATTACACAGGGTTATGTGTAAAACACTAGTAACCCCTCACAACTCTGGTACCAATATCATAAACAAAAACTTTTGTTCTATGACTTTTTTTAAAATGTATCATATTTTAGTTCATCAGAATTTCATAAAAAAATATTTTAATTGAACTTTTTGAATATCACGAAGTCTATGGGAAGCAAGCGATAGTACAATAGCGGAAGGGAGTGGGGATCGGGCGGCGGGAATGCTTGATGCACTTGCTGTCGCATCATACAGACGTCGGCGTCGGTAGGTATAGCAAAATACAGAGTTGATCTAGTTTAAATAGAACAACGAATTCTTGAAGGTTTGTTTTTGGTAAATGTATTATGTTTTGTAAAAAGTCATAAATTAAAAGTGGTTTTTTATGATGTTAGTAATACAGTCCTGCATATTTGTTAGTATTTTACAAATAATCCTGAAACAAAAATAGTCTGAACAGTTTCGAGAAAAGGATGGTACACCCGTGCCACTTTTTTGTTCGCCTTGGAGGCCCCTTCGTGCCCCAAGATCTAGTGTTAGAGAATTTTTTGTTTCGAACTCTTTTTTTTTTTTTATTAATGATAGGCTTGCGTTTGACCACTATCTCACCTGATGGTAAGCGATGATGTGGTCGACGATGAAGCACGCTTGCCTAGAAGAAACCTATTCACTCTCGACTTAAAGACTCCTACGAAATGGCTTGGTAGACAGGTGTTTCTGACCCTCTTACCCCTGCCCTCATTTTTTTTCTTTGGTAATAATCAATGTAATTATATGTATATAAATCTCAAAAAAGTCTGCTTATGTACGTTATAAACTTTACAGTCGTGCAACGATTGGATGTGCTCCAGACCGATATTTATTAGAAAAGCAATAATCTGAAAGCGGTTCTATACCATTAAAACAGTGCAAATCCTTTAAATCCAAAGAATAAACCAAACGTCATTCTTTTCAAGAACCGCTAGTAAAAAGTAATTAAAAAACCACCTTCAGTTAATACCTGAAAACAAAAACGAAAATAACAGTACCATGAAACCGCTCAGTCAGTTTAAAAAAAAACCTCCGTAAAACACAATAAATAAATCTCAATTTTTCAAAAATATCACGAAAAAAAGAATCATTACGTCATCTTTCATTTTGGGTTAATCTCCGAAATGTTACCGTGTAAGCGTAATTCTGCGAAAACAGTCTCGAACGGCGGCCATATTGTTTACGATGACGTCACCTCTCCCTGGGAGACAAGGGGGCCGATTGAAAAACAATACAGCGGTGGGGACGGCCATGTAAATAGCGAGAATGATGGTTCTGTACAATGTTTTATTATGTTTGTTACCTAGTGAAAAGTATGGCAATGCTCTCTTTGTTGGTACCGTATTTGTGGGTTAGAGGCTTAAGAATTTAGAACCATGTCATAGCGCGATAAGTTAGTAGTTTTTTTTTTTTAATGGTGGAAAAATCATCTAATGATAATAGTGTCAGACTCTTACTGACTAAAAACCCACCCCGTACCTTCGTGCCTGCATACCGGGGCTTTTCTGGTGTTCTTTCGAAACTATTCCTGTGCCCAGTAGACTTCGACCCAGCTGGGCCCCCTGCCGTTGCAAACAACTCCTTGAGGCGCGCGGGAATAATGCGCGCCGTCGACGATTTGGGTTCGGTTCAGAAAGTTACCGGACAGTTCGACAGCAAGCTACTCATTGTTCGACGTCCGCAAGCCCGCGTCTACGGTGGCCGAAAATTGGGATCGGAATCCCGGTGACGGCAAGAGCGCCGTTGCCTGATGTGGTCGGCCTCCTCCTTTGCTAGCATTACTGATTCGCAGAAGGAGGTGACCGCCTGCCACTCCTCCTCGCTCCGGACCATGGCCTGAACCAAGGCACGGCGCAAGAGGTCTCCGTAGTAGTTGCTGCTTTTCTATAGGGTTGATTTGTTTGTTATAAATGTTATCATCGTTGTACAGGGTGCAAAAGTCCTGAGGCTGTATCACGAGCTCTTAAAGCAATCCATTTTACGACCTAAACTGAACAGTCAAAGGGATGGCGCTTTATAGGGTTTACAGCTGCAATCTGCTTTCTCGCTCGCACGCTTGACATTTTAATATGTCATGGTAAAGCCCCAGCTATGTTTTGACGCGAGTATTATGACATTTTTAAAAAAATATGCCGACATGATTGTATTTTGATCTTAAATTACTAACGTGTGCTACTACGCTAAAAAAGAAACACATCTTGTGGATGTTGGACAAAAAAGGAAATATTATTTTTATAATGCATTATTTTCTTCTTCTTAGCGTATCAATGGCAAAACTAGTTAAATTCCCTGCCTGGCCCAGAATTCGGCCACGACCATGCCGTCCGCTGATGCTGTCATTAGGTCCTTACGCGAGCAGGCAACAGGGCACGTGACGCAGGACGGAAGGCAGGACATGGTCTGCAGAGAGACGCCGCACAATTACTAAAGATCGAAACCATCTGAGAACTCCCACTTGTGGAGATTGTCTTTGCTGTGCTGTTGCTCAACCTGGATGCTGATGAGTTTTCCAGGTTGGCCATGCATTATTTTAGGGATATAGGATCTATGGAGATGGTTATCTTCGCATTATGAATCTATGACATATCTGATGTAACTAGTTTGGGGCATGAAATTTTTCATTGGACGATTTCAAAGTCTGTCATAAGTAGAAAAAATTTTACTTTATACAGATTTAGGTTACCAGCCTCTAAAAAGCTCTGGGATTTCCGTATTTATTAGTAAAATAAATTATAATTTTATACTTATTTATATAATAACTTAACTGTTTTAAGTCACTGAAGTGGCATATGCTGTATAGAAATGCCCAGTAAATAAATTAAGATAAAAAAAAATCCTCATTAAACATCACAACCCATAAAATTTCCATTACCACTTACACAAACAAATTTTAATAGATCCCTTTTAACTAATAGCAAAGCACAAATTACTGAAGGCCCGCAGGAAATTTAATTAGTCATCCACTAGTACTGTCGGTTCTATTAGATTTAATACTCTTTGGTAGTTAAGGGTGCTCCCAAACTATGACCTCTACAAATGAACTTGATTAGTTCGAAAGTCTAACAGTGATTATATCCAGGCCGTATGATTGGTCCGTCTAAATATTAGTGCCAAAATGATTGGAAAAGTTTTTCGAGTCTTCATTGTGTTATTGAAAACATGCTGTGTATTTAGAATTTAATTTGTCTGTGAAATAAAGGCCTAAATTAAACAATAGCTACAATTGAAAATACCGTAATGAGTTTACTTTTAATTAACATTTATACGGCATTATTTGTTGCTACCGTTGGTACAATGGTTGAGCAATTCTGTTGCGCTGTGTGTCGCAGGTTTTTCCGCATAGAACAAATACTTGTATCGCCTAAAAATAGTTAAAGTTTTTTTTAGGCTATTCATTCCCAATCCTAGGCAAAAGTCTTTCAGTTCTAACGTAATCTATCGAATTCGACCCGCCATCTTCTTTCTGGCCTGCCGTGACCCCGACTCACAGTCTCAGTGCATCAATTTCTTGTTACTTTAGCCTGCAGTTTGTCGGGCATGGTCCTTGGTCTTCTTCTTTTTCTTCCTCTTGCTGCCCTTTTTCCATATTACTTGGGGTCGGCGCAACACGCTTTTTTATTCCATCCTATCCTGTCACTCGTTTCACTATCACTAACTCCCTTTTCATCATGTATCACTCCTGCCGAATCCATTCATCTCTTCTTTGGCCTCTCTCTCTCTCGCCATTCATCTACATGTATACCCAGAACTCTTTTAGTAACATACGTTGCTCTTCACATGACCATACCAAGGAAAACTGTTTGCGTTCAACATTTCAGTCACGGGCGCCACTTTCAGACATCCTCTAATATACTCATTTCTCACTTTATCCATTCTCGTCACATCACACATCCATCTCAACATTCTCACTATTTGCAATATTTTTCATCCATCTTTTTCACAGCCCAACATTCTGACCCATACAGTATGACTGGTCCTCGATACATTAGTTAAAAAAAAAAACAAACAATTCCACTGATTAATCTCCCCCAAGTTAATATTGCATATTTTTTGTACATTTGTTTTAATTACGAAGCCAAGACCAGTATCAATCTCACCTACACCACGCAAAAAAAATACAAAAACGTGGACTCGCCAAAAGCACACACACGAAACTCTTGAACGCTATTTGTCTCTTTCTTTTTTGTACGAATCGCCGAAAAAGGAGCGAGATGGAACGTTGGCAGGGATAATAAACCATTTTCGCGTGTCTTTCATAATTTATTCGGAACAAGTGGTCGACGGGAACACCGTAATGAGATGAATTCAAATTAATGCTCCTCCTTATCTTTAACAAGACGGGGATTATGCTTTGCTTAGAAATGAAATTTATTCAAAGGGAAATCTTCTGCGTCATTTTGTATATTTGTTAGTTACGGTCTCGAGAACTAAGCTTAATTCATTAAACCCCAAGCGAACGCCGGCGTTCGCGCACCTATTGTCTTTCAATTGTGTCTGTCATTATCACGATTGACAGGTTAATTGTAAAAAATAAATTTAGATTTTAATGAGGTTGGACTAAATTTTGAACCGGTCTGGGATTTAATAAGGATAAATTGATAAGAATTTGAGCTTTCTTCTTGTAAATGAGTGGCTGCGACGGCTTAACTGTATAATTTTAACTCTTTATTAATTAATTTATGAACTGTTTTATTGTAGACAAAGGCTCAATGATTAACAAAATTGTTTTTTGATAATTTAATTAAATTTTCAACTCAATTATTTTATTAAATGGACTGCAAGCGAATAGGTAGTCTTATTAAAGCATTGAATGACAACTAAATATGTCGTAGATTATTTATTCTTAAATGTAACATAGCATAGCTTAAAGCATAATCAGTTTTTAATTTTCCCACTGCTGGGACTCCGGCCTCCTCTCTAAGAGAGGGAATAGGCCGTAATCGACGACGCGGGCCCTGTGCGGGTTGGTGAATGTCACATGTCTTCGATTTTTTTATTCTAGGACATGCCGGTTTCCTAACGATGTTTAACTTCACCGTTTTGTTTCAAATTTAAAATACGAGTATAAATATAAATATCGTATGTTACATTTGACATTTTTTGCATCTAAAAAAATCTCCTATTAATTTCTTTTTTTGTCACAAAGAAATACACAACAGCAACGGAGAAAAATACTCATTTTTTTCTTAATTTCTAGTTATTTTTCACAATTAAATATCAACGTTTTGCTGTAAAAAAGAACTGTATTATAACCGGCTTCACGGCACTTTTACTCGTATATATTATTTCCGCAACTTGACAGAGTGGCCTTCTAAGGGGGAGTAAATACCCCACCCCACTCCACTGTACTGTTTTAGAGTATGAATTATCCTGTATCCTTTCGGGACGTTGGTACAATCAAGACGAAATTGTTTATTGTTTTCATTAAATTTAGGACTAAAGTAAAGCAGTAATAGTATTAATTTATATATAGGTTTATAAAGCTGAAGAAATTGTTTGTTTGAACGCGTTAAAATCGAGAGATAACGGTTCAAAATTAAAAAGAAAAATATTTAATGTTTGAATGACCCATTTAACGAAGAAATTGTAATACATTTTAGTTAGAGGTATGTGGTAATTGACAGCAGTGGTGACCGAGTGATATTGGCTCCGACTTACGAATTGTAGGTCACGGATTCAAACCCTGCCAGGCACATTACTTTGTGTAATTCATTTCATTACCACTGCTCTTAAAACGATGAAGGAAAACATCGTGAGTAAACTGGCATGTCCAAGAACAAGAAAAAAAATCGACATGTGACATTCACCAACCCGCACTGGGCCCGCGTGGTGGATTACATCCCATTCCCTCTCTTAGAGAGGAGGCCTGAATCCCAGCAGTGGGAACTTTAAAAAGCCTGATAATGATGATCATGTGGTACAGAGTGTAAAGTCCCACATACCTCCTTTGAAAAGGAAAGATGCCCTGACCAGAGGGTGTTAATCTAAAACAACACGAGGCCAACGCACACGAGTAACACGCCTGATTTGTGCAAGAACGACGTTGCATGGCATGCATGGCGAGGATCTAGTGTAGCTCTACAATTCTAGTTTCCATATAAAATGTATGAATGCATACGTGTGCGCAATGTAGTTCTACATTTATATCTGATACGTGGTCACCTGCCCGATAGATCTCGGATCGGATCTTCGGATTGTTCTATATATATTCAAATCGCGCGAAAAACTCTAATTGTGTAATGCAGGATTTCAAATTATATAATCACATTTTATTTTCATAAACTAATTTATTAATAGGTATCATTACGAGTTATAAAATTGACATAATAAAAGTATGAAAGTGGCGCCGGTGACTGAAGAACCAGTGAAGAATCGTTTTTCTGGGTGTGGTCAAGTGAAGATGAGAAATATGAAACACATATTACTACAAGAGTTATAAATATATCCAAGAATACCGTATAGTTCTGTAAGGGTATTATACAACATAATTTTTAGAAACCCAAATATAGTTTCTTCAGAATTACTAACTGAATGGAATCCAATAGTTTTTACACAATGTTATATTTTTCCCCAAAAATGTTTAAAAAAGTCTCAAGTTGGAGACCACTGACACTAAGCAAAACCCAGGTCACGGCACAGTATAGTGGACATTAGGCACCAGCAAACAGCTGGGTTCAAGTGCAAAACAACCCCTCAGTCACCTGGATGACCCGGTGACTATGTATTTTTTCTGACGTAACAAGCTTAGAACTTTGTGATTTTTCATGATACAGTTATGAAATTTTTAACTTAGATTCTTTACATAAAATACTAAAAGTAATTTTGTTCAATCACCATGTTAATGTAAAACTCCCATAGATAAAAAAAAAAAATTATAATCAAAAGCATACAATGGATTTATTATCCGCTGTATAAAAAAATCCCTACGACTCTACTTTCAGTATTCCATATTTTATTTGTGGCAACATTCAATATTTTTCCACTGCACTTTGTAGTTGTCAACGCTATAATTGAACGAATGAGTGAATGAATTAAATGAACATGTGGACAAGAGGCTTTAGGGTAGGATCCAAATTATGTGGTGGAGCGATAATCATCTGAGTTGATACAAAGTTATTGAATTATCTTTTTTTAGTATTTTATATGAATGATGATGATGTATAAGTGTTCTTTGAACTCGTCTCCTAGTAATTAAATAATTTATTAAATCATTAGAAAATAAAAGTGTGACTGTGAGTTTGACTTGCCACCGTAGGCGCGGGCTTGCAGACAGTGAGCAATGGGTAGCTCGCTGTCCGGCCGTCCGGTAACTGTCCGGACCAAGCCCAAGTCGTCGACGGCGCGCGCTGTTCCCGCGCGCCTCAAGGAGTTGTCAGCAACAGCATGGGCCCAGCCGGGTCGAAGCCTACTGGGGCCAGGGTTATACGAAAGGGTGCTCGAGCCCCGGTATGAACGGGATGGGTTTTTTAGGCAGTAAGAGTCTGACACTATCTCCCGCTCTGCCCAAGAGCGGGGGTTGTCATTGGATGAGTTTTCCCATAAAAAAAAGCAGTCACCATGATCTCTTTAAAAAAAATCGCTTGAATCCTGAGGCAAACCTTTAGAAGTTTTCGTTTCGAGTGCAAGCAAAAACGAACATAGTAGTCAGGCAGAAGTGTCTTTGATGGTACCAGGGCCGCGAAAACCATTTTAATTCATTAAACCCCAAGCGAACCGGGCGTTCGCTCTCTCATTGTCTTTTTATTGTGTCTCTAATTACGATATTCGAAAGGTTAAACCATCCTACAGGCATGGCAGGCACTGTATGAACTAACCCGCTCATCGCTCCGCTTACCACCAACACCTCAGCCTTTCGTAATAAATCATTTTATTTACTACACATTAATGATTGAAACGTTATTTCCCATTCGCTACGCTCTGACGTCATTACTCAAAATGAGTAATTGTTTTTCAATTTATGACGTCAGCGGATTATAATAAATAAGATATTTCAAGTTTTCGTGACGCTACGGAAATGGGATTGCGGAATGCAAGCTCGCTTTTCCGATTTTTAATTTCGCATTTCGTGAAAGACGTCATATGTCGGTATACGAGCGAGTGAAATGTGAATTTGTACCCAACGCGTTAGGTTACGTGGAAGGCAGTAGCACCACGTAAAAAACTAGTTTTCAATTGCATCTGGTAGAAATGAAAGTAGATTCCAAGTTAGTAGAGAACCGTAGGAGCCCAGCAGGGTCAAAGCGTACTGGGGCTAAGGGTCTACTTCTAAAAGGATGACTCAGCCTTGTTTTGAAAGGCAACGAAGGAACAGGAGTGGATTTTTAGTCAGTAAAAGTCTGGCACGCCCTCCCGCTGCGCCCAAGAGCGAGGGTTGGCATTGGATGATTTTTCCACCTATAAGAGACATCGCTGACATTCCGTACCTCGGAAAGCACATAAAGCCGCTGGTCCTAGTTGTCATATTTAGAGATTACAGATGCACTGGAATTACACAATATAATTCGTTCACGTTCACGTACAAATAAAAAAATACGTGCCCCATATTTTTAAATAATCTGAAAGACGGACTAATTAATTTTTTAGGGCAACTAGCCTATTACATTCAGTATTAAAAATAATAGTAATTTATCACAAAATGCCACCCGGTAACCAAAAAGTTATAAAACCAAAAGATTGATTCGCGATAACTTTATTAACATGCTACGTACTTATTACAATAATAAATTTACAAAACAATAAATCGTGATAATTAAATTCAAAACCAATAAAAAATAATTGCGCACTCATAACACAACATTGACTCGATACATCGATACGATGCGATTCGTAATAAGAATCGATTAACATAAATTTCGAGTCGATTCGGAATTTGAACAGGACGTATTTCACGTCGGAGTAATTAAGTTACAAAATGTGATATAACAGGATCGTATGAAATTGCTCATTAAAATGGGCGAGGAATCGATTTGACCGGTGTGGTGTATAATTATGTTAAGTAGGGAAATTGTAAAAATGTTCTGCTTATTTTAATTTGGCAGGAGTATTTATGTTTTTCGGTCTCTTTTATGTAGTTATTATATATATAGCTTTTGCCTGCGACTTCGTCTGCGAACATAAAATATACCCTATATTAGTCAGGAATAAAGCAGCTTTCTAACGGTGAAAAAGTTTTAGCAATCAGACCAGTACTTCTAGATATTACCTCCTACAAACAAAAAGAACATAAAAACAAACTTTACCTCCTTATTATATTAGTGTAGGCTAGCTTTTGCCATTGGCTTCGCCCACGTGATAGTAGGTTTGTCCATACAAACTTCCAAACCTCGTTTTAACCCTTTAAAGATAGATTTTCGTAAAATCCGTTCATATAGGATGGTTACGAATATGGAACCTACCTGCCAAATTTTAAGTTTGTAGGTGTTAAGGTCATAGCTCACTTACACGACTCGCTCCCACCCGGCAAAAAGAATATCATTTAAATATGGACTTTAAGTGTCTATTGCTCTTTTATTTTACATTGACATCATAAATTAGCAGACAGCTCGCTGTCAGCGAGCTTACCGCCGTCAGACTGCTCAGTAGTTGACGCCTCGCTGGCCGCACGTTGTAGATGAGCGGTCGGCGCGGTGTCCGCGCGTTCACTGCTAGCAGTCGCCATGCCATCGCTACTCATTCAGTCAGTATCTACACAAAAGCGAAAGCGGTTGGCGGGTGGACAGCTGGCCGTCTGCTAGCTGTCGCCGCGTGGACTGCTGGGTACCTGCTAGCTGACGCCACGTGGACTGCGAGCAGTCGTCTTAGTTTAGGGCGGTGTTGGAGCAGAATCATTTAAGTGTGCTTTGACCTTTATAGTTTCTGAGATTTCGTGATTTATCAGTGAATGGTATTTCGCTTTTATACAAATAGATATTTTATTGGCCTATAACTGGTTTACGAATACGTGAAACCCTGACTCCTAAGCTTGGTTAGATTCCTGTATTACAGGCGTATACCAAGCGTGTAATGACGAATAAGCGTCTAAAAAACTACGCGTCCGTGAACAGTAAGCCTAAAGCATAAAAAAACAATACTTTTTTTACAACAGTGATTAAAGTAGCAATTCATAAAAATAATGATCGAAAACAATGACTCTTGTTTTAATAAACGACGTATTTTTCGCTACCGACTAGAAAAACACTCTTATTAAACGTTAAAAGCACCAACAATCCATTCCACGGAATCGGTTCTTAAAACTCGCCACCACGGGGATTAGCATAAAACAATTTATAAAAATGTCGAAAACCGGAACTCCCATTGATCTGCCAAAAATACCCGACTTGGACCCCATAATTCACCCCAAACAACCCCTCGAACTACCCCTTAAATGTAAATGTGTCCATTAATATCATTTTGCGCTTTTACGACAATAAAATCGCGCGATTCGATCGCACGACACCGATGCTATCTATTTTTATCGATGAATATTTGCATAATTGCCATAATGGTCTATATTTTTTTTGGATATGACGTTTTAAAACGTACTTGTAATGTATGAATATAAAATTTGGGGTTTTTATTCCAGTTACAAATTTTTATTAGTGTGGAGTAGCAAGTATGCTATAACTCGGAAGATACTTTAGAGTAACGTACCAACATACGTGCATGCGTTTAATATAATAGCTAGATAATATTATTTCATATCTATGCATAATCTAGTATATTAAATAGTTTATATAGTAAAATTTAATACTGCTAGCAGTACATTGCCTCCTTTTTGTTTTAAGTTCTTATAATTCATCCTAAGATTGTCTGTATCGCTGTCAGCGACAAGACCGCCATTGTAGCCATAGATGAGGTTTGTGTAAAAATGTTGTTACTATTCTGGTGTACAATAAAGTTTATGTTATTATATTATTTTCTATGTGAATAGGTATGGGTATACCCTATTAGAAATAGGATAAAGAATATACATATTTTTTTTAATTATATTCCATGTTTTTTAAAGTTATTACGGACGCGAAATCGAAATTGAAGCCAGATTAAAAGTAGCCTATGTCCTTCCTTGGGGTTTAAGCTTACTCCGTATTTAATCTCATCAAAATTAGTTTAGTAGCTTTACCGTAAAAGCATAACAGACAGGGGTACTTTCAAACTTATAATATTAGTAATAGCTTTTTTACTATTGTAAATATTGGGACTGTGTGTAATCTACATTGTGCTCACATAATAGAAGCAATATGAATATGTAACCTAGATTATATGTAACTCATAATCTGATTTAAGGGCCAAGCGCCCGAAAAGTGCCATAAAATAGTGATTTTCTGAGGCCTACTCCTCCGTAACGGCTAGGTCAATTGGTTTGAAAAAAATGCATGTTTATTATAGATTCATGAACAATAATATCAACATTTGATTTTATCGTGCAATTAATACTTTTGTCAAAAAAAAATATTTAGCAATTTCGCAACTTTTCGCAACTTTTCCCTACTCCTTCGAAACGGCTTGGACCTTTAGAAATATTTTTACACATAAAAATTGGTGGTTAAATATTGTTCAAAGTGAACATTGCATATGTAAATCAATCAATATCTCACAGAGAAAATGGAATTGAAGCGCTTTCCGTGCGCTGCTGGCCGCAAATAAATGCACAGATTTGCGTACTGCCGTCTAGGCGAGTGCGAAACTTGCGTTCACATAATTTCGGCCAGATGGTTCAAGGGACTATACGCCTTAAAAGAATGTCCATGGAGTTTCTTGCACGTTTTTCTCCATAGAGACCTACGTATTGGAACGTGCAATTCAGCTTCCTTTTTCTTGGACTGACCGACATTTGACTATTCAAAAGTGCCTGCAAATGATCTATTTGAAATAAATATTTTTGATTTTGATTTGGTCTTCTTAGGGTTCCGTATCTCAAAAGGAAAAAAACGGAACCCTTATAGGATCACTTTGTTGTCCATCCGTCTGTCTGTCTGTCAAGATCCTTTATAAAGAATTATTTCAGAGTTTGTTTGTTAAAGTGATGTTTGAAAATTATAATTTATGATCTCATCTTCCTGGCTTTTTCCCATCTAGCTTGGAGCCGGCTTCGACTCTAACTAGATGCGGCTGAATACCTGTGGTGTTTTAAATGAAGCGACTGCCTGTTAGACCTCCACAACCCCGTTACTGGGCAACAAGATGCTTTTTGGATAGACTTGCGAGGTTACCATGACGTTCAAAGTAAGATTGTTTTATTATTGTTTCAGTGTGGGTGAGAGATGGCGCTAGACAATCTGTATAGCTCTGTCTCTTACTCACACTAAAACAAGATTAAAACAATCTTACTTCAAACAGTCTAGGTCTTGGTCATACTTTCTGGTGTCTGACTACCTGTAACGACTCAAAGATCTAAATATTACGACGCATGAAGTGTCAGTAATGTCTTAGATAAACATAGAAAAATACGTCGTATAATTTCAGCCGAAAGACCTTAGGTCTCCCCTAAGTGTCGCTATAACGATTGGTGCTGTGCGGCTCGTATCCATCAGACTCCCGCGATCCTCCCCAGGGCAGCGACCCGCCTTATGGAAGGCCTTCCATCGCTGCATCTTCTGGTACGTGGTCGCCACTCCAGAACCTTTCGTCCCCATCGACCATCACCCGAAATACATATGAATTGAAAAAATCACATTGGTGTCAATTGCGAATCCGTAACCTCATGCATGAGAGGCAGGCACCTTAACCAATATCACGAAAACAACCCTGTGTTAATATATCATATTCCCGAATTAATACAGTTAACTTTCCGCCACCGCAAATAACAGAAAAGCGTTACAATAACCAGTTGCGAATTCAGTAATTTCGCATACAAATGGCTTGGCAACTGACACCAACAAATATAACGTAAAGCAATATTATATGGCATTTCGAATAAAATTTCAAGAGGCAATTAAAACTTTTCATCAACTTCTCTCGCTGACGGGGGAGAGAGATGACACGTATGTGCTTTTCTATAAGAGTGAGGGAGATAGGTGTATGTGGTTTTCTCGTTCAGGTCAATGTGTTGAAGTTCTAATGGCAATAACGTAGAAAATTGAATTAATAAGTTGTTTATAGCCATGGTGCGGCTCAAGCACGTGTTGAGATGTTGTACGGTTTGCGGATCGTTTACGTGACTTAACGATATAACTGTTTGTTATACAACATGTAGGATAATAAAGAAAGAAAGAAAAAACGTTTATTCGTGCCTAAATAATCAAATAAACTAAATAATACTATATACTATACTGACGACACTTCTTTGATTTTTAAGATAAATAGAAAAATTAACAATCTTGACAACGAAAATAGCGCCCTATTGCAGGTTCAAAACTGGTTCACTGCTAATAATCTGGTTCTAAATGGGAAAAAAACTAAATGCATAAGATTTTCCTTACCGAATGTCAAAAGTAGTGATTGTGACATTGTATTGAATAATGAAAAACTAGAATTTGTTGATAAAACGATTTTCCTGGGGATTACGCTTGATTCAAGGCTACAATGGGGTCCTCACTTAACTTCTCTTGCAGGTCGGCTTAGCTCAGCTGCATATGCTGTTAGAAAAATCCGCCAATTTACGGATGTTGATACCGCTAGACTAGTCTATTTTAGTTATTTTCATAGTGTCATGTCGTACGGTATCTTACTATGGGGACGGGCTGCTGACATCGAGTCAATCTTTATATTACAGAAAAGAGCCATCAGAGCGATTTACAATCTCCGCCGGTGCGATTCTTTAAGGGAACTGTTTAAAGATATTAACATAATGACAGTACCTTGTCAATATATCTATGAAAACATAATGTATGTTAGAAAAAATCTTCATCTTTTTAGCAAAAGAGGCGATAGACATAATTATGTTACAAGAAATAGGGATCAATTAGTTCAACCAGGTTTCAGACTGGCTAAAGTGGCCTCTTCTTTCATGGGGTACTGTTTGAAATGTTATAATAAAATACCTCCCCACATATTAGAACTCAATGAAACGAAATTTAAATCTTGTATTAAACGCACACTATGCAGACAAGCATATTATAAGTTGGAGGATTATATTCAAGATAAAAATGCTTGGCTCAATGCTGGTCCAGCTCCACTACCACTAGGGAGTACTAATTAGTTGATTAGTTGGAAACTAATATTATTATTTTTTAATTTGAAAGACACAATTGCATTGTATAATGTAGAAGCACTTTTTCCAAGTTTGTGAATGTGAAGCACCATGGAGCATTTTTATTAGGTTACAACTTTTTTTTTTTTTTGACATTACGAGCATGGCAGTTGAGAGTTTGTCATGCTCACTCAAATGTCTCGCTGTTGGTGGCACGTGTTATTGGGTCGTTCAGTTCCCTTCAAAATGGTTGAGCTGAGTGGGGCTGATGCACGCGTCATGCTCGTGAACGGGTGCCGTCAGATGGGACTGGTCATCTCTTAGCTGCCAGTGGCTTAATTCAGTTTCTATCTTTTAATTATTTTACATTTTTATTTCACTATCGACATTGTGCTCACATGATAGAAGCAACAAGTAATATGTAACCAAGCATTATATGTAACACATATATGATTTAAAAGAGTGTCCATGGAGTTTCTTGCACGTTCTTCTCCATAGAGACCTACTCTTTGGAACGTGCAATTTAGCTTCACTTTTCTTGGACTGACCGACATTTGACTATTCAAAAGTGCCTGTAAATGGTCTATTTGAAATAAATGCTTTGAATTTTGAATTTTGAATTTTGAATTTTGAATACACAACGAAAAAAAAAAAAAATAATCACACATTTTGTAAATAGCATAGTTCAGAAGCGGCCTATAAATCGATAACAACTATTTTGAAAATAGGTGTCTTTATTATTCCAAAAAATAAAAAAACCGTTAAAAACTTACTATTTTGATAAATTTTGATTTTGCTTCAATATTGTGTTTGTGTGCGTGTGCGTGAATATACTACGAATCTAGTGCGTTGATGCTTTTGCTATTTATCTGAAGAATTTAAGATTTTCAGTGCATAAATAAAGTATGATTCTTTCTTTTTCTTATAAGAAAACGTTTCGTTCGTTTCGATTCGTTTCGCTTCGTTTCGTTTTATTTCGTCTCGTTTCAGTATCGTGGGTGAGTTCACAAACATGTAAACTCATATACAAAAGACATCCAGACCCCGAATACCTATCTCTAGGCCATACAAATATAGATTCCGTGTGAAAATCGCACCCATGTAGTCGCGCCAGTGTAGCAGTCAATCTCAACTCAAGCTCAACTACCGTGCCAATCGTGCCGTCCAGTATGTTGTGTAGAGAACTGCCCAATCAGGTTCTAAGTTAACGAATAAAAAAGATACGGCCGTTTAAGACGCAAAAACCGTATATTTTGGCACTCTCAAAGTTTGAAATTCATAGAGTACTTCCCGTAGAATCATGAAATTTGGCAAAAAGCAAGGTCATAGGTGAAGGTGAAGCATAGATATAGAAAAAAAATCTGAAAACAGTAAATTTGTTGTTACATACGTCACAAAAAAAAACTTTGCAATTCGGAAAAATCTTCGAGACTCCATTCGGGAATTGTAGTTTGCACGGAACCCTCAGTACGCGAGTCCGACTCGCACTTGCCCAGTTTTTTTTACAATAGGTTTGATAAGTCCTAAAAAGAACAATATTTTTTTTTTAATTAATTTTGTTGAAAAAAAAGAACTTTAAGTATCCCTTTCTACTGAAACCGGAAGGTAACTAATTTTCTTCTCCAGCGAGTCTCAAAAAACTTTAAAACGTCTACAAAGAAGCCGTAAACATAAAAACAAGGCGTAAAGTTGCTAATCAATGTTGTAGCGATTGAAACTGCGGAGAGCGATCGATACGCGCCGAATCGCGTCGAAGGCACGAATCATGACTGTGTGGACCCAGGAACAGGCTTTTGCGTGGTAATTGATGGGTTATCACTCTAATAGTGAAAGGAGAAAATTCGTAAGTGTGTGTTTGATTTTGAGCGTGAAGAAGTAACCCAGACCAGACCCAGGCCAGACCCAGACCAGACCAAAGTGTGAAAAAGAACACTTAGGTCTAGGGCCCCAAGTCTGCTATTACAATAGTCTCAGAATGGCCTGTCATTGATTTCATAATTGTTGATTTTCTGACGTCATATTGACTTTATAATGATCAATCACTGACACTCCATTAGAAGAAGTGGGATAGAGTGGTAATCTCGTACATATTTACAAATGAATGTCTTACGTATGCGGTAATCTGCAAAAATTTTGACAGTTCCTTTGATCAGTGACCTATCATTAGAACGTCATTGTGCAGTCATTGCTTTTAAAAAGCTCGATATTTTCAGTTTACCACAACTCTATTACGAGACCATTGACCGATCAATGAGCGATCATTATGAATTAGCAGATTATGAACTTTTAGCAAAATGACAATGGGATCGTGTTGGCATGACGGATTTATAAAAATAGCAGACTTAGGCCCTTGGTATGAAGGCGAATAAGGAACGTAGAAGTGGGTTTTAGTAAAAGTCATTCACGCCCTTCCAACTGCTCTGAGCGAAAGAAAAAAATAATCAGACAGACAAACTTCCGCCTTTGTAATATCATTTGATTAGAATTAGTGTATTAGTATGATCGTTACATAATATGAAACTCAGTCCCCAACCTGGTTATCTGTCGGTATGAACGCGTTAAACACAAAAACTGCAGAAAGGATTTTGACAAAATCATAAAAACACTTCCTCCAATCTACACTGGGCTGTGTGGTGGAATACGGCCCATTCCCTCTCTTAGAGAGTTCAGCCTTAGTTCCAGCAATGATAAAATTATAAAACTGATTAAAATCTTATCTCAAAGTAACAAATATTTAAAAAAGAAATCATTATAAAGCTCCTCAAAAATAATGACATCACAAATGTCATAGCCCGCTATCTCTCACACCTAACACCACTAACCATTACAAAATTAAATCCCGAGGTCGGATCCGATTTGTGGGCCATCGGGACGCACCTGTTCCACTTCACATCGCCGGCAGAGGGCGCTGTGCGGTCGGGCCTCTTTTGATTGTGACCGAGGGCTTGGAAGCAACCGGCGTTAACCTCGCATCACAATTAAGTTTTAAACTTGACATTGTGTTGATTCAATATTTTTTTTTAAATTGATATAAACTAGTGCTTGACTGTGATCCCACCTGGTGGTCAGCAGTGATGAGTGAGTTTTGCTGTGAAGATTATTCGTTTTATTGGATTATTTCAAACTTCAAAAATTCAAAATTATTCATTTCACACAGGCCCATGTAGGCCTACATGGGCACTACTAGTGCACGGTTCAAAATTAGTCGTTTGCTGTGGAGAAGAACCAGCAAGAAAATACATAGTTACTCTTTTAAAAAATGATTGGTTTTACAATATTAATAGGTACCAACAAAGACACTTTCGTCTGACCAACGCTAAGTACATTTTTGCTTACACTCGAAACGGAGTTTGGTTTGCGACCGCGTAACAGAATTCAAGATGGTACATACTAATATGGAGGAAGACGGTGTAGATCAGTCATTATTGTACCCAGAAGTACAATAAAAAAGTAGGTCAAAATAGAATTAGTGATTAAAACGAGAGTGTAGGGTTAAGAAAATATGTGCGCCAGCAGATATACATCTAAAAGAGACAAAAAAAATAATAATAAACATAATCAGCTTTGTGAAGTTATTTGTCGCAGTCATGAGAAACATTTTTGTTGTGTTTATTTTATTATTTTTTTAAAGGTTTCGTTTCTGTTTTACATGTTTGTTCAAAGTGTACCAAACAAACATGTTTTCTTTCTTTTTTCTTCGAGAGACTCCTCCTCTTTAGGAAAGGAAATGGGTAAGGCATAAGTAACTACATAATGGGCCTAGCTGCGGGTTGATGGATGTCACATGTTTTTGAATTTTTGGTCCTAAGACAGGCTGGTATCCTCACGGTATTTTCCTTCACCGTTTAAAAAGCAGTGGTAATTAAATAAATTGCACAAAGTAGTGCGACTGGCTGGGTTTGGACCCGTGACTTACAACTCGTAAATCAGGATTGTTACCACTGGACCACCACTGGTCTCGGGCTTCTCATCATCATCATCACCATTTCAACCAAAACTCTTCTACAGTTGAACATAAGCTTCAACCCAATGGTCCTGTGCTTTTTGCATCGATTGGATTCCGCCGACCATCAGAGAGTGTTAGAGGTTTTCCAATGCTACATCTTTCGGTGCGATGCTGCCAGAACCTTTTGGCCCCATCGACTAGCTGTTCTGCTAGCAATATGCCCTGCCCACTGCCACTTAAATTTGGCGATTCTTTGGCTTTTTTTCTGTAGGTGGAAATATCATCTGATAAAATCTCCCACCCTTGTAGGAGAGGTAGGGTAAGTCAGACTTTTACTGACTAAAAGCCCACTCCAGATCCTTCGTTGCCTTTCATACCCCCAGTAGGCTTCGGACCTGTTGAGCCTCTACGGTTTATTGACATCTCCTTGAGATGCGCGTGGAACAGTACGCGCTGCCGACGACTTGGGCTTGGTCAGGACGGTTAATGGACAGCCGAACGACGAGCTACCCATTGCTTGCCGTCCACAAGTCCGCGGCTACGGTTGCCGATTCTTCGGGCTATGTCATTAACCTTGGTACTTGAGCGAATACTAGCTAGCTTCTTCTTCTTCTTCCTGCCCTTATCCCATATTACTTGGGGTCGGCGCAACACATTTTTTTTCTACGATTCTGTCCTTTTACCTGTCACACTCATAAACTCCATTTTCTTTCATATCTAACTAGCTAACTTATAAAAATACAGTAGGAAAACACAGACGCATAAACAGCAGTAGTACACCTAAATTTAGATTTTCATTAAAGCGCGCACATTGGGCCTCACGGCGTGGATAAGCCACACAAATTAGATTCGATCCCGCGGTCTCCAACACAAACGGAACGCTCTGCAAATGTTATTGCCTACTATTATTGCCGTAATACCGGTTTCTTTTTTTTAATACTAAGTCCATGCTGTGGACTCGAAAGTGCTTTTGTTTAGCTCGAAGGAAAGATAAATAAAAACGGTTTGGTAACATATGGAACAGGGTTTAAAGTTCCGCAAACGTCCTTTCAAAAGTAATAATAATAAAATAATAGCATAATCAGTCTTTTAATGTCCCCACTGCTGGGACTCGGGCCTCCTCTCTAGGAGAGCGAATGGGCAGTAATACAAAACGCAAGTTCAGTGTGGGTTGGACATCCCGGTATCCTCACGATGTGTGTTCCTTGACCGTTTTGAGAGCAGTGCTGATGAAATAAATTACAGGAAGTAATGCTCCTGAATAAATATATATTACCAGTCGGCCATCACTGGTCTATACCTATCTCTACAATATTAAAATTTATTCAAAATTCTTTACAGGATAAATCTTAAGTTACAGACGAGAAATAATTTAAAATTTACATAATAATCAAAAGTATTTTAAAGTACAATACAAAGTAAAAAATCTGTAAAGTGAGGATGCCCGATAATAGATTTCGGACTATTGTATTAATGTTTTAATCACACAGATACCACGATGCAGGATTTTAAATTTTAGTTCCTTTGTCACTTTTTGCCTCGGAACTAAAAAAAATATTCGAGTTATTTTTGGCCCTCGACGTAGATACTTCAAAATAGAAACTTTTTCCTCGAAATCTCAATATAATGAAGTTTGTAATGAATAAACAAGATCATAACAGATTGTTAGTGCTATCATAAAAACTACGTTAAAAGGATAACGCTGTTCCTATTAATAGCCATCTTTAATCTTGATTAAGTTTGGATTGTAAACAAGGTAAGTGCTTTGGAGTTCAGTATCTTTGTTTTTGAAGAGCTTTTTACCTTTACCTCATCTGATGGTAAGCGGTAATGCGTCTTAAATAATTATTAGGTCAGAAAGTGAATGAACGTATTCATTTTTAGTACCACTTGTATATTATGTATTTATTTATAAAAGCTTTATGCACAAAAAACTGTACAAAGGCGGACTTAATGCCTTAGGCATTATCTGCCAGTCGACCTTAGGGTGGTGCAGAAACATAACATGGCAGGTGCAACTTAATAAATAGATAAACAGAAGAAAAATGAATACAAAACAACACAAAACTTTCTTTTATTGATATAGACTAGTTGTTTTCGATCTCATCTGATGGTAAGCAGTGATGCAACTGTTGATGGTGAGGTGCACTAGTTTATTAAGAGTCTATTTTCTCTGGAGTTGACGACAACTATAATCGAAAGGGAAAACTGCAGCAGGCAATTTTCTTTCAGTCCTTTACGGTCTGCCAAGTATAGGTACCGGCACAAATCTTGAGCGCTCGGCGTCATACTGGGGATCGTTTTGCGCATTCCATACATTGGCGAGCCTATCATCGTCGTTGTTAGATACATGCAGCAAGCGCAGGGAACGAATCACTTGTAACGTCTATGACACGATGGCGCGGCAAGCCAAACGCTGACACTCCCCGCCCGGCGACTCATGTCATACTACCAAAGAGACCCGATATTTGACTTCTGCGCAACTTGAAGCCAGCGCTCAAGATCCTTGTCGGTTGCTTTCGCAAAAATGAATTCGCGCGGTCTTGAGATTTTTTTAAAGATACCACTAGCACTATCGTATAACGTCGGGTGTAAAGGGGTATGTGTAATTTGCAAAAAACAACTACGCAAAGTCCCCCTTCCATCCTTAGTAAGCAGGAATTGACTCACCCAAATCATGCAATTATCTCCTCCGTAGTCTGCCACGGCCCCTTGTTTCTATGTCAGGGCACCATTCCTGTCTTCAACGGGCCTGCAAGTGGCAATGGGCAGGGCACATTGCTCGCAAAACAGATGGCCGTTGGGGCCGAAAGATTCTGGAATGGCAACCGCGTACCGGAAGACGAAGCGTTGGAAGGCCTCCTACAAGGTGGACCGATGACCTGGTGAGGGTTCCGGGAATCCGATGGATGCGAGACGCTCAGGACCGTTCCTTGTGGTGACACTTGGGGGAGGTCTATGTCTAACAGTAGACGTCTTTCGGCTGAAATATAATTAATGATGACGGCAGACATGTCCTGCTCAGCCCAATTTAAGTTGGGCAGAACTCCACCCGCATCAACGATAATTTCACAAAAGTTATCTTATATACTTAAAAGTCCAAATATAATCAACAAAATAAGTTCTCTCGAAGAAATTTGCGTTCTCATGGACGATATCATTTTTCAAACGTAACTTTTGTATTCGGCAAAAGTAAGTTTGTATCAAATTGATGTTCAATCTACTTTGACCCGATTTTTGGCGAATTTATTGTGATTGATAAATCTTAGGAGGAAGTATTGGGGAGGGTGATGATTATTATTTTTTTTTGCCTTAAAACCTGTAATAAAAGAAAAAAGAAAGAAAATATTTTATTTGACACGCAAGGATACACACACCAAGCAAAAACAAAATTTTAGAAAACTGAAGATAAAAAAAAACACTGACACAGTGTCTCACGGCTACGCCAAATAGGTCCCGTTCAGCAAAAATGCCAGGCCACTACATAGTAGTCAGTGGTAGTTGCCTGACGCTGGTTTTCAACTGAACCTTACTGGGAGTGAACGGTATTGTGATTGATAAAGGTTTTCATTCATCATCTGTTTGGCCTTCTCTCGTTTCCCTCGCTAGTATCAAAGTTGCAGGCTCGCCTGCTGAGCATGGAGTCCTAGGTTCGTTTCTCAAGTCACACAAAAACTGTTATTGGGTTTTTCCATTAAGAACAACTTTAACTATAAGGAGTTTGAACGTTGGTGAGATACTCCAAACACACTATTTGGGTTCGGTGATAAATACTTAATATAAATTCGTAAAGATATTACATAGCCACAAAGACATGTTCGCTTTCTCGGCGCGGAGCTGGTGGCCACTGAGGTACCGAACTAACTGTTCTGCGTTACGTTAAGCAAAACTTCAAAATACAAGCAAATGCCTACTTACCTCTCTGAAAAAACTGTACCCCTAGCTAAGTTGCTAATCTGCAATCGTTAACGCTAGTAGAAAGCTTCAAATGTACGGGAATGACGTCATCTCAGAGCTCAGTCGCGTGGTCAGAACAAAAAATTGGGCGCGTGGCCAACTCGAAACGTTCGACGCAAGTACAACGGTTGTAATTTGGCTAGGGGAGCTGGTAGCTTAAAAAACGATAATTTACCAATAAATGTTGAATTTAAACAAACGTCCGCTAAACAGTTATAACTTTTTTTGATGCTCCTTTATTACCCAAAAAAGTTTACAGACGCGTGTCTCAAACGGATGGCACTCGCGTTTGCACTGGTTCCAAGTTTCCAACTGGGCTGAGATATCGTGTCCGTGAGCGGTGTCTGTGTGTGCGTTGCCCGAGCGCGCTTTGTATGTAGATTGACTTCTGTACGTATCTATTTTGTGGCTCTCAACTACCCTTTCGAGTATTACAAACGCGTGTTCCCAAAGATTGACACGTCTTAGGATCCCCTTCCATCAGTGGCGTAGCCTGGACTATTTTGACGTGGGTGATGTCGCATCAGCGAGGCCTCCTTCTTTCATAATTATATTCGAATATGAAATAGCAACTGTCGCAGCCTAGTCTTTGACCACATCGTTGCTTACCATCACGTGAGATAGTGGTCAAACGTGACTCTATAAATTATAAAATGAAATCCTCTGTGTGTATTGTGTATCCTGCCCATACTAATCTACTGTGTTCAGACATGGTCGCTCACCGAGTCACAAAACGTTCGCCTTGGGGTTTGCCAACGAGCAATGGAGCGCAGTATTCTGGGTGTCAAAAGAGCCGACAGAATAAGGAACACCACATTGCGCCAAAAGACTAGAATCATGGATGTAGGAAAAAAGGCTGCCAGGCTAAAATGGTATAGGGCAGGTCATATCAGTCATATGCACACTAACTGTTGGGCAAGAATCTTCACAAAGTGGGGTACCTTTGATAGCGTTACCTGTGAAGAGGTGGCGGAATGACCTAGTCACCTATCGCAAGAGCTGGTTCGAGGTGGCCCAGTAGAATATATGGAAGGATTTGGGGAGGCTTTTGCCCAGCAGTGGGAAAGTAGAGGCTTATAAAAAAAAACCTCGTTGTTATTGAACCTTTGCACACACGAGGCCCCACGAGGCCTTTGGGTGTTAGGCCATGGATGACGGCCCACATTGCTCACGCCTACCTACGCTACTGCCTCCCATCTCACAAAGCTCAAAGGAGTTCTAAACCAAGCGGGTACATTGTAACGTTGGATTGACACCGTTCATAATTTATATTCTTCGAAGATTTACCCCCCGGGCGCCATTTTTTCGATTTTACACCACCCAGGTTTATCGGCTTTTGAAATAAGCCACGATTACGGTTTGAACGGTTTTTTCTTGTTTATATTTTGGGTGTTATCTTCGGAAATGACATGAGGTTATGATGATTGAAGTTTTGAATAATCATTGACTTATGTTCTGTTCTTGATAAAGTTAACTAGTTTGATTTACATATTTTACTCTGACGACCAGTGGTGGCCGTGCGGTAATGCCTCCGACTTATATATTGTAGGTCGCGGGTTCAAACTCAAGCTGGGTTTGAACAAAGTAATGCAGCTGGATAGGTGCATTTTTACACCGTAAGCACAGGCTTACGAACGACGCGCAACGGATAGCTCACCGTCGATCGTTCGAGATGGACCAAGCCCATATTGGCGATGCGATAACTTTTACCCATGGATAAAAAAGAAAGTCTGTAAAACTGGAGGAGCACAATAATATTAAGAAATAAACAAACAGTCCATTTTACATAATACACATTTAAAATATAACAACCAAAAAAAAAAAACATCTTTTTCCCAAATTGAGTTTCTACGTCCCCAATGCTTCTGATTCCTTCTTATCCGAAAAACCATACTGCTTAAACACAATCTGATATGTCCCCCCTCCCTTCTACCCCCATGAGATAGCGGCGAACTCAGATAAACCCTTTGAGACAAATTGAATCGACTTGCCTTACAGGTATTCCGTACTCAATGCTCGAACCTCTTATATCGTGTTCTGAAAAAGGTTTTTTAAAAGAAAGCCGTGCCGTTTGTAGTCTTTGCTGGCACAGCGTTTATTTTTTATAGAGGATTTTGATGGTCTTGACGGACAAAGTAGGGCGATATCAAAGATTTATTTATGATTATTTAAGCTTGTTTTTCAAATTGTTTCATGGATTTCTGCTGGATTTAGTAGCTATGACCACGAAAAGGAGAAATTGACTGACTGATATATCAAAGCACAGCAAAACTACAGGGCCTATACACAAGGTTTCCTTTTAAGAGTAGTAAAAGATAATTTTTCAAAATTCATCCCCTAAAGATGTCCCCCTAGAGAACAGGAGTCTTAAATTAGTATGGGAAAACTTACTCTCACGTGGACGAAGTGGTTGGCAGAATCTAGTCTTTGTTTTAATATGAAAAATCATGGAATTGCTTCTCCTGCTCTGGGACGTGAGGTTGTGTAAGACTTTACTGAGGAAATAAAATCTACCAGTGTTCCCATCTACTGCCGTTTGCATACTTTTAGCGTTTTAGCACGAAAATCCAGCTTTTTTTAAAGTTGACCCGATTTTTTTAGGCCAGCATAAATTTGTCGAAGCTTGTGCCTATATTTAATTTAACATTTTCTTAACAAATTATATAGATAGACTAGATAGATAAACGATATTATTTTTTTCTTCAATCCCTTAAACATTTAGGTACCCAAAACTAAACTAGTAGTCACCAATAAATTTTCCATATGGCAAAGTCTCCAAACTAGGCTAAAATGCCAGAATTCTGTTGCGCTGTCATCACTCGCTTCACCGATGCGCACAAGCTTTCAGCTCGCTTGTCAAACGTTCGTACAATAATCCGAGCAGGATTCTGGCCAGAACAGATTTTGGGTGGCAACACACTACACTGCATAGGATGTACAGGATTTATTTATTTAATCGTACGAGAACCAACAGCTATATAATAAATGGATAACAATGGTATATGAGACAAGATAAAAACAAAAGCAAGTGCGAGTCGGTCCCACCCACCGAGGTTTCCGTACACACTTACCTATGAAAACGGTTCAATTCCCAAATTGAGTTACGATGATTTTTTTTTTTGTGACGTAACTACAATTTTTTTTTTCCTATACTTGGGCTATGAGACCTTGTTTGCTTGCCCAAGATTCTAGGACAACGGGATATGAATTTCGATACCCTTGAGAGTGTTAAACTATACGTTTTTTGCAACATAAATGGCTATATCTTTCGGCTTTCTTTTTTTTTCGGCTTTTCTTTTTTTTCCGTTAACTCAGTAGTTTTTTTTTTTTCTTAAAGGGACAGCAGATCTAAGTATGGTTTTAATTTCAACTAAATACCTCCACGCGTTCCTGAGACAAAGGCTCTTGACAGACAGACAGACGGACAACCAAGTGAGTGAGTGAGTGTTCAGTTTTTTCCTTATACGGAACTTTAAAACTAGTAGAAAAGTTAGGATCACTAACAAGCACGATAAAAAAAGAATATACTTCATCACTTAAATACAATTAGCACTATGCACTTTTAAAAAGTCACCATTTGGAATACATGCAGAATAGTTTATAGTGGTAAAAGAACCACATGACTTTTCATTTCATCATTTATTTATGTATCCTTTATTGTACACCAAGAACACATTTGAGCCTTATATATAGAACATACAATTGGCGGCCTTATCGCATTCCGCGATCTTTTCCATGCAACCTGGTATGGAAAGAGATTGACTGGACATAAAATGGGGTTGCACATGGTGCATTACAAAACAAGTTAAACAATTATTGATAAAGAAAAAAAAACAAACTATTATACTTAACACTGAAATACATACATACTAAATAATAATTATATAGGCAAGAAAACAAGTGACAACTACAATTAATAAAGCTAAAAACGAAACAAGCTGCATGCAAGCAGCATTACTTGTCCTTGTAGTACAAGTAATATTCCTTCACAAGTGATCATCTTTTACTAAGAATAGTCTTGTTTATTAACTAAGAATATTCTTGTTTCTTTACAAAGAATAGTCAAGTTTCTTACTCAATTTTTATCAGACTTGATTTTTATTTCTATCTAAGTTATTTTATATCAAGTAACCAGGTTTCCCTCTATTTAAAGCTGGCAACAACTAATATAAAACCGTAACATAATATTCAGCAACCCTCACTGTAATAAACTGTAGATAAGCGAATATCTTATACAGATACTTTTCTTTAGAAACATACCATCTCACTTACATTAAGAAACTTCGGTTTGATATCTAGAATGATCGATGAAGATGTAACTAAACTTCCAACTTTACTTTGAGCGTGAGATGTCTGATCATATATATCTCTGAAACTGCTGAATTACAAACGTAGTACCTTCAGAAACTTATGTTATTAAGATATTAATATGAAACGAATATTAATATTAGTAACAGTGTATATTACATCACACGACATGTAACAGTAGTAGCTATATTTGTTTTTGGAGACAGAAAACAATTTAAGTTTCTTCAACAGTGAATAGGCTCTTCAGGTATCAACACACGCTCCATGACAGGTTTGCCTGTACAGTTAAGTTGTATAGGTAAACTGGAGTGTGTATATTGAACAATTGTGCAGGTTTCCACACAAACTTATCTGACAGGTATAACTACATGCATACCTGTCAGGGACGCCCAACGTGTATGGTTACCTTTAAAGCCCCTTGCTCCCTTTTAATGCCATGTAACAGTGACTTTCTGAAGATGAGTTAATAGCGCGGGCTTGCGTACAGTGAGCAATGGGTAGCTCGCTGTCCAACCGTCCGGTTACTGTCCGGACCAAGCCCAAGTCGTCGACGGCGCGCACTGTTCCCGCGCGTCTCAAGGAGTTGTCAGCAACAGCAGGGGCCCAGCCGGGTCGAAGCCTACTGGGGCCAGGGTTATCCGAAAAGGAACTCGAGCCCCGGTGAAGGCTTGAAGGAACGGGGTGGGTTTTTTAGTCAGTAAGAGTCTGACACTATCTCCCGCTCCGCCCAAGAGCGGGGGTTGTCATTGGATGATTTTCCCCACCAAACAAATAAAAACGTGAGTTAATAGATTTAAAAATAAATATATAAATTCATACATAACATTATCAACATATGATTTTTTCGTATAAATAATACTTTTGCCAAAGAAAAATCAACGACGGAATATTTTTTTCGCTTGTTTTCTCTACTCCTTTCAAACGGCTTTGATCTTTAGAAATATGTTTACACAAAAAAAATACTGGTTAAGTATTCTTCAGAATGTATGTAGCATAATGTAAATCAATCAATATTTCGTAAAGAAAATGGTTTAAAAGGCCAGCGGGCCTCTATGATGGCGCAGGCGATAGTACGAGAATGCGCGCCTTATTTTTATTGGATTTCGGAAAGAAAGGGCCACCTTCAGGAGCTCGTTGTTTGCTCTCTAGAGCTGGGAGAGGATCTGAAAAACACAGAGTCACCACATCACTACTAAAAAGAACAGAACAAAAAGAAAAGCCACAGTCACACGTTACAGGTATCAACCGAAACACTTTAAAAATACGTAACCTATGTTCAGCGGACGATTAAGACGGTTCTAACGATACCTCATACCTCGAGTTCTGATAAGTAGATTAGGAGCTATTAGTGCATAGATGAACATACTCACATATATACATAGCCTGTCAAAATCATACCCCTCTTTTGAATTTGCCGTAGACAGGTAAAAAGAATTCTTCCCCTAATTTAGATTGGACGAGATGGGATATTCTTCTTGAATATTTAAACCTCTAACCTTTGTGTCGATAATTTTAGATTCAAATGTTGGACCAAAATGTTTAGTTATAATATTTTTGGTTGCCAAATTTTTCTGTAATTGTAATACATATTTCGTAAATTCAATTTTATTAAATAATCTAGATTTATTTAATAGCAGAGATAGAAATTTAATATCTCAGATTCTTACCAGTATAATATTGTAAAGATAACAAATACCTTCAGAATTAAACAGTTTCTCGTTATAAATAGATAACTTAATGATAATACTTGACATTCTGGAAAATTACAAAGCAATAGAAATTACTTCAACTTATTTAATGAATTTTCTTACCGACATGACAATATACAAAGTATAGAATTATCCCAAATATATTCACGATCTAGAAAGAAAGGAAAAAAAAGGAAGAAAGAAAGAAAACACATTTATTGGGCACACACACACAACAAAAATAACAATTATAGAAATATAACAACTTAAATTTATCAACATTGTGCGTCTCACGGCTGCACCAAATAGCATATAGACTTTCGAAGCTATATTAAATGAGCTATTCTAAAAAATGTTCTATCCGTATTTCAGGTATCATCCAAACCCATACAGCCGTTTGGGAGTGCAGGAACAACGAACGAACACACATACGAACTTTCGTCTTTATAATATTACTAGCTGTTTCCAGCGGCTTCGTCAGCGTGATCATGGAAAATTAGTCTCAGACGGTGATCAATGGGTAGCTGGCCGTCCGATCGTCTGGTAACAGTCCGGACCGAGCCAAAGTCGTCAATGGCGCGTAGTGTTCCACACGTGCCTCCTGAAGATGTTAGCAAAACCGTAGGGGCCCAGCAGGGTCGAAGCCTACTGGGGCCATGGCTTGTGCGAAAGAGAACCTCATCTCGAGAAGGCTCTGAAATGAAGGCAAAGCAGGAACAGGAGTGAGTTTCAGTCAGTAAAAGTCTGACACTCCTTAGCACTCCAGCAAGAGCGAGAGATGTCATTGAATTATTTCCCACCAAAAAAATATTATGTTCATACTGCCGAGATAAACAGGGTTATAATTATGTTAAGCACTGGCAACCTGTCAAGACTATGTTATTAACATCATAAATAGTAACTTTTTAAATATTCGTCGTATTTTAGTGCATCAGATTTTCATACAAAATAAAAATACTTAAATCGAACTCTCTAAATATTACGAAGTCTATGTGAAGCAAGCGATAGTACAATAGCGGAGGGGAGCGAGGATTGTTAGGCGGGGTGCTTGATGCACTTGCTTCGCTTCATACAGACGTAGGTAGATATAGGTAACAAAATACAGAGTCGAAATCTTGAAGGTTTTTGATAAATGAATTTTGTTTTGTAAAAAGTCATAGAACAAAAGTTGTTGTTTATGATGTTAGTAATAAAGTCCTGCAAGGTTGTTAGTGTTTTACAAATAACCCAGTATAGTAGTCTTATATGATATTCTAAATAACGTTCTACCCGAGTACCAAGTTTCATGGACATCCGTTTAGCCGTTCGAGCATGACGAAGTAACAAACATACACAGTCACACACTTTCACCGGTATAAGATTTTTTTTTTGGTGGGGAACATCATTCAATGACAACCCCCGTTCTTGGGCGGAGCGGGAGAAAGTGTCAGACTCACAGACAGACAGAGAAGTGTGGACCTTACTGGGGCCAGGGTTATCCGGAGCTCGAGCCCCGGTATAAAGGCTAGAAGGAACGGGGTGGGTCTTTTAGTCAGTAAGAGTCTTACACTATCTCCCGCTCCGCCCAAGGGCGGGGGATGTCAATGCATGATTTTTCCTACCATAAAAAAAAGGCTTCCACCCCCTGTAGGCCCCTGCTGTTGCTGACAGCTCCTTGAGGCGCGCGGGAACAGTGCGCGCCGTTGACGACTTGGGCTCGGTCCGGACAGTTACCCGACGGTCGGACACTGGCATAAGATTAGTTTTGTGAAATCTGATCAGAGTCAGTGTTTCCTGATAGCTACAACCTGGGAATCTTTACTCTTTAATCTTTACAAACAATAAAGAGAAGAAATGATTTTAGTGTGATGTGATTTAATATTGGATTAGACGGCTTAATATACACAATCAATCGCCTTACCTACCATATTTTAATACCTATGTATAGTATGTATTAATCGTTATCATAGACAATTTGAAAGCCAATCACGCAGCCAACTTTGAGGAACCGAATTTCAGCATAAACAGTTTTAAACTAAAGACGTGTTCAGACGCGATTAGTGAACGAGGTAAATGAGTTTACTTGCCTGTGCAGGTACTATCATAAATAGTTAGTAGATTGGGATTATAGGAGATTAGCTGCCAGCGGCTTCGAACGCGTGATAGTAGAAATCTGTCTTAAGAGAAAATACTCGCAGGATAAAATGTATTCCATGAGCTATTTTAGATCTATCCTTGTGCTTGAAAAATGATTATAATGCACACACACTCAAACAAACATTTGCCTTTATAATATTAATTGTATTAAAATGTATTAAGATTATTTATATTATTAGATAGGAACAGCTGTATTAAAAATATAAATTTAACTAAAATAATTAAGTAGCCCAGAGTGCTAAACATAAAGTGGTCACGCGTGACGTGATAAAACCAAGAATGTTTATATCAATCTGAGTGCCTAGATGTCTGTAATAAAAAGCTTCGAAACTTATTCACGTACATATTTATATCCCGGTGGTAACCAATGCATGGTTAGGAAGCTTAGAATACTGGAAATGATGGCTTTTTTTTGAGGTGGGAAATCTTCAAATATGATGTCCCATTTTGGGTGAAGGTGGAGGGAGTGTCAAATTTTTACTAAGTAAAATCTGACTGTGTTCTTTTGGTCAACCTTTGCGTTCTCGTTGCTCTTTGCCCTAGCAATGGCATAGATGTTTTTAGAGACTTTGAAGCATTGTAATTTTTCTTCAAATCTAACGGTAATTTTTCTGTAAATATTAATCATTGCACCATAATTTTTTATCTCTCCCATTTCAATCGCGAATGTAGCTCCAACCTTATGACTCTACTCTCACCTCCAAAACCCAACTATCAAAATATCAAACAGCAGTCTAAAGGCAAGTAAACACAACACAAAGCCAGTACTCTCCTTAGCTGTACCCGCCCTTACCTCAAACTAAAATAATTAGCCAAGTTGACAAGTCGATGTCACAAGGTACTGTAACAAGTTAATTTGCGCTGAGACTGTGCAAACGAAGCACCTTGTTTGAACGCGTATTTATCATGGAAGGTACATGCCGAACAAATGTTTTGTGTGACTTGCTTGGAATGTCTTATTAATGGTTGCTCTGAGATGGAGGTCTCAGATTGGATAAGTTTTTGAGATATGGAATAAGTTAAAGTTAGTACTTAAAAATGGTGGTTAAGATGTGGCAATTAGTTTTTTTTATAACATTTCTCGCTCTGGATAAGGTGAGATCCCAAAAATAGACTTTTACTAACGAAAATCGTGCGCCTTCAGTTGCTATTTACATTTCAGAGCTCCTTAGCCACAATACATCATGTATAAACCTAACTACAAAAAAACTAGAATAGGCCCAAGTCTGCTATTTTAATAAATTCATCATTCCAACACGATCACATTGTCATTTTGCTAAAAGTTCGTAATCTGCTAATTCATAATGATCGATCATTGATCGGTCAGTGGTATCGTAATAGAGTTGTGGTAGAATGATAATATCGAGCATATTAAGACCAATAACTGCACAATAACGTTATAATGGTAGAACACTGATCAAATAAACTGTCAAAGTTTTAGCAGATTACCGCATACGTCAAATATTCATTTGTCAATATGTACGAGATAACTATTCTATGCCCTTTCTTTCAATGGAGTATCAGTAGTTGACCATTGGAAAGTCATAATGACGCCATTATTAGACTACCAAACTTGTCAAAATGGATAATTATGACACCAATGATAGACCTTTCTGATAGTATTGTTATAGTAGACTTGAGGCCCAGGTGAGATATCGGTCAAACGCGAGCCTATCAATAATTTAATATTAAATTTTTCTGACAAAGAAATATCGCTGTTTTCTCTCACTGTTTCCTCATACATACGTATCTACTTATATACACACTGACACTTACACACTTCCTGGCTCTTATGAAATAAAATTGTTAGCATTAAATCAAAGGGAAGGACGTGTTGAGGGCACATTTATCATGTGCTATGGGACAGCCTTACTTGATTGTTTTGTAGGTTTTTATTACTTTTGGAATAGAAGGCACCAGATCCTTGTCGCACTGTACGTATAGTGCGATAAGGATATTTTGGCGCCTGAATAAAAATACGCATTTTTTATTACAAACTTATTCAATTATAAGGAGAGGATTGACGTTCACTGTTGGACATATAGCCCTCCCCCCAAGTGTCGCCACAATTAACGATCCTGCGCGTCCCGCATCCATCGGATTCCCACAACCTTCACCAGGTCACATCCAGTCCACCTTGTGGGAGGCCTTCCAAGTCCAACGCTGCGTCTTCCGGTACGCGATCGCCTTTCCAGAACCTTTCGGCCCCAAAGGCCATCTGTTCTGCAAGCAATGTGCCCTGCTCATTGCCACTTAACCTTGATTCTTCTGCGGATATCTTCATGACCGATAGCGTTGTGTGAAAGATAAAAAATGCGTCAATAAGTTACGTCACAATAAATCCAATATGACGTAAAATATTTATGAAGCTTTTGATTTTTACAATAACATAACGTATTTTTTTTGCAAAATTTTATTTTTAGCAAAAGTAAGAAGTATTTTTCATATTATATGAAAGAATAAAAAAAAAATATCTTCATTGACTTCGACGAAGTTCTGAAGCGTCAACGCTGATAATTGAGCCTGACATCAAAATCCACCATTTCCATATAGCCGCTATAAAAAAAATCGCAATTTTGCCAGAGAGAAAGATATTTGTTTAAAATTTTTGACAAATATTGCTTTTCGACGGTTTTTTTTTTTAAACTAAATAAAAAATGCCTTTTCAATCAACACCTGCACTTTTTATTTGTACCTGAATACAACTGCATTTTACAATATTTCCCACAGCGTTATAACCTCATATTCTAAGTGTGACGTCACAAGTCGCGAGACGTGTGATTACTCTGGCTCTGAAGTTTTATGAATAAAACAAGACTTGCATGTTCCTTACCACATATTCTGACTTCCTCATTTCATACTCTTGCTTACATCCGGTTTGTATTTAAGCAGGAATACTTGAGAACTTACACAAGCTCCTCAAGGTTATCAAATATTTAAGTATTGAAAAGAGCGCCTAACTTTTCTATTATGGTTTTTGTGAATCTTTAATGCTTTGATTTCTTTACCTTATAATATAATTTTCTTTACCTTCAAATAACCTGAGTACTCGGCCTTCTTAAAAAAAAAATACATCATCACACTCGTAGATAAAACGATATTGTCATCATCATACTCGTAGTAGTGTGCTACGGCTTATCAATATTCTCATCATCACACTCGTAGCAGTCTGCTACGGCGTAGCAATATTCTCAACATCACACTAGTAGCAGTCTGCTACGGCGTAACAATATTCTCATCAACACACTCGTAGCAGTGTGCTACATCGTAACAGTATTATCATCATCACACTCGTAGCAATGACGGTGTAGCAATTTGACTACGACGTGGCATGAACTGTGCTACGAATAACTTAGATCCCAAACGTTACATAAGTCATATTTGTGCGTTTTACTTACTATTAAGCTGTACCTTAAGTAAAATATAATTTGAAAGAATACTTACGGATTTATAACGAAATTGAATACCGTGCATAAGTAGGTTTAAATTATTTATAAAACAAATATATCGTTACCCAGCAATCCATTTAAATGTCTCCATAGCGGTCTATCTAAAATAAATCTATTATTTGGGCGTCACTATTTATTTATCTGCACTCGAGCGTATCAGACGGAGATTAATCTCTTAACAGGACCAAAGGAGATATGTACACGTTTTGTATTTCAAAGGTCAAGAAGGAACAAAACATTAGTATATTTGAAATATTTCATGAAGCAGAATAGGCACTGAAAATATTATTATTATAAAATACTCTTAATACAGATTAATCTGGGGTTTTTTTATGGTGGGAAAATCATCTAATGACAAACCCCGCTCTTGGGTGGAGTGAGAGATAGTGACAGACTCTTAGTGACTAAAAACCCACCCCGTTCCTTCAAACCTGTTTACCGGGGCTCGAGCTATCATTCGAAACTAACCCTGGCCCCAGTAGGCTTCGACCCAGCTAGGCCCCTGCTGTTGCTAACATCTCCTTAAGAAGCGTGGGAACAGTGCGCGCCATTCACGACTTGGTCTTGGTCCGGACAGTTACTGGACGGTCGGACAGCGAGCTACTCATAGCTCGCCGTCCGCAAGCCCGCGTCTGCGGTGGCCGGAAATCGGGATTGGAAACCCGGCGGCGGCGCGAGCGCCGTGGCCTGACGTGGTCGGCCTCCTCCTTTGCTAGCATTACTGCTTCGCAGGAGACGGCCGCCTGCCATTCTCCTCGCTCTGGACCATGGCCAGAACCAAGGCCCGGATTAATCTGGGATCCTAGGGTCTTTAAGCCTGTAGAAAGTTCTGCTGGGACCACATGGGCCCAGAACAGATTGGTCGATGTCTCATATCTTCGAATTTTTGGTTCTCAGTTTTCCTTCTCCGTTTTGAAACCAGTGATGATGCAATAAATTACATAAAGTAATGCACCTGGTTCAGTTTGGACCCGTGACCTACAACTAGTAAATCAGGCCCGTTACCTTTGGGTCACCACTGCTCTTCAAGAGTCTCTAAGAGAAGAGTGAATAGGTTCTCGGCAAGCGTGCTCTACCGTCGACCACCCACTTTTAGTAAGCTCGTTCTGAATTTTATTATTGATCAATTTTTGTGGCTAATTTAGTTCATTTATCGCTTACTCAAATTCATACCGTTTAAGTTATTAAAACAATATTTCATCATCAGTCGCAAAGTTTTTTTTATTCGCTCATTTAAAATTCCACATTTAAAAAAAGATATAACGAGCTAAGTAACTGTAATTATAACCACACAAGAGCACACTGGCAAATATTCTAGGCATTCCTCCCTAGAATAATCGCCAGTGTGCACACAATTCTTTCCCCACATACTCTCGATAAGAACAAAGGCTCTATAAACGGAGTACCTTCAAACATTCGTTTGAACTCGGACAAATTAAAAATAGATTAAAAGCGCTAACTGGTAAACTGCACCGCTTTACTCTCACTTATTTGCAAATTCTAAATCCAGAGGTAGCTCTGTTTTAAACGGCATTCTCGTTTTGCTTCATAACTTAGGGTTGCAGCATTTTTTATTAGACTAAAGTAGGTAGGTAAATAAACTCAGAAAAACCGACCGTACGAGTTGAAAACTCACCTATGCTTTATTGGGCCCACCATAATCATGGTGGTAAGTTCCTCTTTGATGAGTGGCTGAAGAGATGTCATGGTGTTTACACCTTCCACATGACGCAGGTACTTATTATTAACGTGATAAACCTAAGAGATTCCTGCACTTGATTCGTGCGGTAGAAGCGCCCAAGTGTCATTACGCTGACCGCCTGGCGGATTCGGTGGAGGTGTGCATCGCTTAGGCGGAGCACAACCGTGTTTTCGTGGGGGTGATCGGTGGCAGCGAACTCTCGCTTAGGGCGCTGGTTCATGTCACGATCCAGAGCGAAGAGGATTAGCAGGTGATCGCTTCCTTCCACGAAGCAGTAATGCTAACGAAGGAGGGTTCCTTCAGTTAACCGTTGCATTCAGGTTGCTTCAGGTACCTACTAACAATTAGGTTCTTTATCGTGACCCTAGTAATATATCATACAGCATAATGCAGCAAATTTCCAGCGTAAAGCTGAACAACTTATAGTTTACCTGCAGGAAAAAATGATTGTTCCAAAACATTTGATTGTCAGCCGGTTCCCCGAACTCCGAAATACCTCACACACGAACAGTTAGACGACCAGCAATTTTGATACTCGCATAACAATTGAATAACGTGCGCATAGGGAAATATTCCGGTGTGTTGTCCTTCAAATGAGATTAGTTTTTAACTTTGCGAGCATAAAATTTTATATAAAACCTGGTTTCTCCAACTATGTTGAATCCAGTTTTCATTAAACCCTATTGTGTCTCAAATTGACGGTATCTGAAAGGTTAATGATATGAATTTATGATTATATATAATAATAAATTATAATTTATTTAATAAATTATAATCAATAAATTAATTAATTAAAAAAAAATAAATAATAATATATAATTAATATTTAATTATAATAAATTATAATTTATTTATTATATTTTTATTTTATTATATATAATTTATGTATATCATGATGATAATGATGAGTAGGTACTGTCATGTAAAATTTTGGTATACAGTTGCTATGACAGTACCTACTGTATATCTTTTTTTTAATTATATAAACCAGCGCTTGACTTTGATCCCAACAGATGGTAAGCAGTGATACAACCGTTGATGTTAAAATTATTTATTATTATTTACATCTAGCCTATACTGTCCCACTGTTGGGCAAAGGCCTCCCTCCATTCCTTCCATTTTCCCCGACTTTGAGCCACTCCTTGCCAATTCCCAAGGAAGGCATCTAAGTTGTCCCGCCATCTCCTTCTTGATACTTCAGGGCACCAAACTTGCGTTTTACTGGCCCACTGCTTGATCGGCATGCGGGGCGAGGGTTAATTCGAAAGATAGCTCAGCCCCGGTACGAAACGCAACGAAGGAACAAGAGTGGGTTTTTAGTCAGTAAAAGTCTGACACTATCTCCCGCTCCGCCCAAGAGCAGGGAATGTCATTAGATGATTTTCCCAACGTGAAAAAAGCCCAGTCACACTTAAAATTCATTAGTTTATTAAGACTCACTCCAGTTAAGACACCTAAATTATAAATAAAAGGTAAAACCGCAGCAGGTAAAATTGTTTCAATCCTTCGATGTACGAGGTTTAAGCGACGAGGCGAAACACTTAGTTCGGACCGTAGAGGTGTCAACAACGTAAGGGTGGACCATCGCTGTACTAACCTTCACAATTAGGTGACTGGGTAGACGTGGTGTTACGAATATTTTATAATTCCCCACTAAAAAATAAAAACCATAGCACCATTTGTTCATATACAGCATTAAATACTTCATTATTAAGTATTTAGGTCATATGAAGGTTATTGGGATCGCACTACCATAATTACAACGAATTCGCAATATACCACTCGCCAGCCCTGTGGACCACTTGTTAGTTTCGCCTCAGTTGGGTCACGGAATAAGAAAATACAGAATGCCCACTGGGTTTATTAAAAACTGAATTCGAAGCCGGTCAAAACGTTTCGGAGGAGTTTGGTAGCAAACAACAATGTAACACGAGATTTTTGTTTATTACTAGCTTTTGCTCGCAGCTTCGCCCGCGTACATAAAATATAGCCTACGTCATTCACAGATAAAGCTGCTTTCTATGGGTGAAAAAAATTTAGCAATCGGACTAGTACTTTCAGACATTGACTCCTACAAACAAAAAAAACTTTACCCATTTATAATATTACTATAGCGTAAAAGTGTAGATTTTAATTTGACGTTGACGTTGATGCCTAACTATAATGTCACAAACCTAAACGTTTTGACAGGTATCTGGACTTTATCAGTGCTGCCACCTAAACGTGTGTGGTGAACGTCATTTTAGAAAACCCTCATCAACCACATTGCTGAAAGTGATCCTTCTGTCTCACTCCTACGTCCGTGCAGTAAACATTATTAAAAACGGACTGCGGTATTCGCGGGTTCCTGCTCTAAGCTCCGAGTACCGCACCTAGCGGTATTACGTACCGGTATTATGTATGAAGCGGTATGATGACGTACAAGGCTGTGATTGCGATTTCAAATGTTAGCTTGACTTGTGTTGTGAGGTCTGAGTATTCTCTTTTACATTTCTTTTGGGGTGTGGTTCTTCTTTTCTTTGATTAGTAGAATATGAACTGCTTTTTCTTCTTGTCGGACCGATAGTTTTCTCTATCCTCAAAGTTTTTAGACCCAGTGTGATGTCATGCTTAAAGCGGCGTCAGTAGCGTTTTTAAGTGATCCAAAGTACAGATGTTGAAACACTTTGAGCATCCTAATAAGTGGCCACTCGTGTCTTCATGTTTTCTTTCATTGTTTTTTTCTTTGACCAGGAGCACCGCACTCGTACTGTATTGCACTCGCACATGTACAGCTAAAACATCTTTTTAGCAGTACCATCGTACTGGTACTAAATGACAATGAACCAGATGTTCATTTGGAGAGCCTGGAGATAGTCACGGTAGACTAGACTTTTGCGGACCCAATTTCAGAGTAGCAGAAAGTTTAGAACGTACGAGATGTAGCCCATTCCATTATTGGAGCAATAAATATCTCCGGTACATGGTGGACATCCCACCCATACTTACAAAACCGTTTTAAGAGTCTTTAAGTCAAGGATGAATGTTAAAACGTTACTTCACTACTTAAAATGATGAAACGTTACTTCGAGGCGAGCGCGCTCCATCGCTGACTACATCATCGTTTACCATTAGGCGGGATAGTGGTCAAACGAGAGTCTTTACATAATAAAAAAGAGGCAGCTGGCCTGCCTCTCTTTCTAGAGCCTTCTAGACTGGCCAATATTTTTTGTGGTTATTTATTTTTCTAATAAAATCATCGTCATCATTTCAGCCAATGGACATCCACTATTTGACATAGCCTCCCCAAGAGTCGCTGCAATTAACGGTGGTGTACGTCATTCATCAGATTCCCGCAACCTTTACCAAGTGGCCTTTACATATACATAAAATACACATAGGTACCTACAATTTGTAAATAAACTATAAATATTCAAATAAATAATTTACAGATTTGATTCCCCCTTTAAACAGTATCGGACAAAAAAACATGCATTTTTTAAAGATATTAACGCAATAATGTAGCCCATATTCAATTAAGAGCACCCTTCATACAATTACGCGTACAAGTAATGCATACGTCACGGTGGCTCGTTATTGGCGCAGCCTCGCATTCGATGTACTCGTGCGGGCTGACGTCATAGAGCCGTGATGACGTGGCTCGCAACCGCACCGCACTCTACTTGCTACGGTACAAGGGATAAGAGAAAGAGGGTTCGCGAAAAAAAAAATGGCGTCTGTCATTTTTGGTCAATATTTTTCTTTCTTTCTTTCTTTCTTTCTTTCTTTCTTTCTTTCTTTCTTTCTTTCTTCCTTTCTTTCTTTCTTTCTTTCTTTCTAGGTTAGGTTGTTTCTACTGATGTTACCGTTAAGAACACTGGTTAATTAATGTTTAAATGATTGTTAAACGATTTTTCAAAGTCAGCAAATTGCACGCAGCACAGATGGTTGATGAGGTTGAAAGGTTCTGCAGTTGTAATACGTATCAGAAGACGGACCGATGACCTCGTGAGGCTTGTGGGAAACCGATGGATGCATGCACAAAATCGGTTATAGTGGTGACAGTTGAGTAGGCCTATGTCTAGCAGTGAATGTCTTTCGGCTGAATTCTTCGGAACAATTTCGCACCTTAGAAAATCCGCACTACCAGCACTTATGTGCGTTACTTAGCGTTCACATATAAACTGTATTACTGAAATGGTTCCTTTATTTTTCTATTAGAAAATACTCATCCGATGAATAATCAATCACTGGCAAAACATTTGGGAATTAATTCATTAAACCCTAAGCGAACGCCGGTGTTTGCTCTCACATTTTCTTTCTATTGAGTCTCTAATTATGGTATTTGACAGGTTAAAAGGTACTTTTTACCCTAGACAACGACTACCTTTCGTCCGTTTCGTTTAGGATAAGCAAAAATAGCTGCAAGAATAATCTAGTCTTTTATAAAAGCGTTTGATTGGCTATACTCCCATGCACTCTCACACATATCTCAACGATTCTAATGTAGGCGTGAGCTCTGACGTCAGCGGTGATGACGGTGCGCCCGCAACTACACCGCACTCAGCGTCAGTGGTGCGGTACAAGGCAAAAGCTGAAGCGATCTTCATGTTATGCACCTATTTATTATAGACTAGCTTTTGCCGCCCGCAGCTTCGCCCGCGTACATAAAATATGAAATTTTTTGAAGTTGAACTAAAAGTTTTATGTATTAAAAATTAAGAGGTAAAGTTTGTACTTTTTTTTTTGTTTGCAATGAGGAGGTAATTTCTGGTTGGTGAAAATTTGTGGTTTTGCTAAATTTTTTTCATCGATTGAAAGCTGCTTTATTCTTGAGTATTTATATATATGCTATATTTTATGTACGCGAGCGACGCCGCGGTCAAAAGCTAGTGTTTATATATTTAACTAATGGTTAAACAGCTAATGCACTTAACTAGCGAAATTGTTTTACTCGTAGTATGTTCCACTTTAAAACTATTAAACCTATAGTTTCAGCAAATGAGCTTAATTATTGGAGGAAGTTCCCAGGAATGCTAGTATTGTGGGACCCACTTATATAGGGAACTGGAAGGCTTATACAAATAGTTGAACTACCCACTAGTTGTAATCCGGCTTTTAACGTAAGTATCTACATTGTTCTCATTTATTTTATGTATAAATTCTATCATTCTAACTAAAATTATGTAACTAATTATTAATTGACTGGCCTGTTGGTCTCGTGGTTAGTGACCCTGACTGCTATGCCGGAGGTTGTGAGTTCGATTCCCAACAAATACAAATGTTTGTGTGATGAGCATGATCATTTGTCTGGGTGTGATTTAGAAATATATAAGTATGTTTATCAGATTTCTAGTACTCATAACATAAGCTCTGCTTAGCTTGGGACTAGCTGGCGTTGTGTGATAATACGTGGAATACTTTTATTATCTAATTTAGTATCCGTGAAGTTTCTTCACGTTCTTCTCCATATAGATATATGCTTTGAAATTGGCAGTCTTCTCCAGATCGAAATTGCTACAGATTTTTGACAAACGGCCTGACTTCTTGTCTATTAAATAGTGCAAATAACTTAATTCAGAATAATAATAAATGTCAATAGAGCTATGATATTCAATTGAGTTCATCAATATTTTAAAAAAATATATATATTTGTAAGGGCTATATTTCACCGGGACACCGCTACCAACAAAATGTATACAGCTCTATCGAGAGTTACTCACCTGGTGTCCGTTTGGTTGTTCAACCAATTTGGTGGTGCGACCAGCTCGGACGTGTGGCGACTCTGCTGTATTTCACTGGGATACCATGGCGGCTCAACTGGTCGCGCCGCCATGCTGTTTCGGTGAAATATAGCTGTAAGAGTATGCTCTCTGGAGTACCTACTAGCAAAACAATCATTTATCCGACTGGCCTCAAAGTCAAAGTCAAAGTCAAAGTCAAAAGTTTTTTATTTCACATAGGCCTACATGGGCACTTATAAAACGACCTGTTGGGCTAGTGTTTAGTGGCCCAGACTGCTAAGCTGGCGTCGTAGGTTCGATTCCCACTCAGGATAACGTTTGTGTGATGAGCACGATCATTTTTTCTGTGTTTGGGTGTAATTTTTCTATAATATGTATGAAATACAATATATAAATATGTTAATAATACAACTCTGCTTAGTTTGGGACTAGACGGTGCTGTGTGATAGTTGTGGAATATTATTATTATATTTTATTCAGAAAAAAAGAATAGTTATTATTAATTTCAGTTATTTGCGGAATCGAAGGCTCATAATAAAGCAATTATTGAAAAACTGGGTATTTGTGTTGTTTGTTTGTTTTCATTCTATTAATTAGTAAAAGGATGTCATGCAATTAAAACACTCGTTCAACCGTCAAATAAGGGAAAAGTAAATATGACTTGTTTGAAACAATGAAACACTGTATAAGTAAATATGAGTACATTTACATTTTTAAACAATATCAATAAAAGAGGAGGTTATGATTTTCAAGCTAGCTTATGGTAGCGGTTTCACCCGCGTGATAGTAGGAAATTATACAAATGAAACATACTCCCAGGGTAAAAATTATCCTATAGATAAGGTATTCCAGGATATGGTTTCCCCGTGTACCAAGTTTCATCAAAATTCATTCAGGCGTTCGGACAGCATACCAAAGCGTGCTACCAGTTATAAAGTGCTAGGAAGGCTTACTTGCTACGCCACTGTTCGTTGGGGTCGATTTTTAGTCTATTTTGGTTTGGCTTGCGGACAGCGAGCAATGGGTGGCTCGCCGTCAGACCGTCCGGTAATCGTCCGGACTGAGCTCAAGTCATCAACAGTGTAATGTTCCACGCGCGTCTTAAGGAGACGTCGGCGATTCGTAATGGCCCAGCAGGGTCGAAGCCTAATGGAGCGAGGTGCATTATGTACATAAGTGAGACCCAGGGCCCTGGGACAAAGGCAAAGAAGAAACCGGGGTGGGTTTTTTGCCAGTAAAAGTCTGACACGCCCTCCCGCTCCGCCCAAGAGTCATTAAATGGTTTTTCCATCTACAAAAAAAAATCCATTTAGATGCAACTAAAAATTAGTATTTTCAGTAGCAATGACTGGTAATTGAGAGAATAAACACTATTTCATTTGATGATATGTGGGTGAAGAAAAAGCACGTTTGCCTAGACCTATTCACTCTTGACTTAAATACCCCCAGTAGCCTGATTCGCGTAAAATCAAACAAGCCAAATATCGTTGAAGTTTTATAGTCGTACGATCGAAGTCCTATCCAAAAGCGGTATTCACGATCTATCAACTTATTTCCAGTTACATTAATAAGTATTCTACCAGGATAATGTAATACAGAATTTTTTTTTAAATCGACGAATTTCAAACAACTTTAGAATCCGTCTCGTTCAAACTCGTTTAATGGATGTGAATACGGAAATAGTCTAAACGACTAAATCGCTACGATATCGTTACGGTTTTCATTACGTGAATCGGGCTACAGGTTGTATTTATCAGGAAATATATACTCGTACATACCAATGCTTAGAGCTATATACTTTTCGTTTTATTTACGAAACTGAATACCGAAGTAAGAGTCCTATATTTATCACAATGGTCTCATTCTATTTCAGTTACGAACACAATGAATTAACTCTACCATGCGGCTACTGCTTATAATCCAACCGTTCGCCAAAATTTCTATTCGATTCAAAACATATAATCTCGAAGACGGGTACACCTCGGGCCATGTTATCCTCAGTCCGTTGGGCTCGAAAGAGGACAGTTGCTATGGAAACGGACTTTGATATCAAACCATGTGAGAGGAAGAACACTATTGAATTAGTTGTAAAAGTGTATTGAATTCAGTCGGGTAGTAGGGCTGTCCTACAATGTTTACGCTACGCTAGGCGAGGTTGTGCTATGATCTTTTATAGTTTCTTTATCATCGTCGTTTCAACCGAAAGACATCTACTGTTGGACATAAGCCTCCCCAAGTGTCGCCACAATGAACGGTCCTGTACGTCTCGCATCCATCGGATTCTCGAAACCTTTTTTTTTATATACGCCTACCGTTTTATTGTCTCTGCACCACTGCATGAAGATTAAATAAATTATATTATTTAAACTTTTACCAGGGCATCGATCCACCTTGTAGAAGGCCTTCCAACGCTGCTTTCCAGTACTAGGCCGGTTTTTGAACTAGCTACGACATATTTTAAAGTTGCTTTATGGCAAAGCAGGTCATAGGACACTTGTCAAAGCGAGGTGACGAAAAGTAGAGACCCTACTATACTTTTCGTCACCTCGCTGTGGTGCTAGTGGTGTTCAAGGATCGGAAGTAGAAATGTTCATATTTCGTCAAGCCATAGGAACAGTTGTGAAATTTTGTTTATAGATTCTTTACATAAAAATATTAGACACGTGTCTCAGATTTCGCATATACTAAAACCAATGTACCACAATCATGTTCACGTACCGGCATACGCAGCGTTGGAAGGCCTCCAACAAGGTGGACCGATGACCTGGTCAGGGTCGCGGGAATGTCTATGTCCAACATTAGTCGTCTTTTGACTGATATGATGATGATAATAAAAACTAATCTACACTAATATAATCAAGAGGTAATGTTGTTTTTTTTTGTTTTTATGTTTTTTTGTTTGTAGGAGGTAATCTCTTGAAGTACTGGTCCGATTGCTAAAATTATTTCACCGATAGAAAGCTGCTTTATTTTTGAGTGACAGTGGCGTAACTATATCATCTGAGGCCCGTGGCAAATTCATTAGATGGGGCCCTCCGATAAATCACGTTACAGTAAAACGGGGTGAATAGAGACAAAACTTTAAAGGGCATTTTCTCGATATTTGAATATTTTTTGCAGCATTTAACTATATCAATTTATTAATGAATTGTTATTCTAAAAAAACGATTCATTATTAGATGCCGATATTATGGTATCAAAGTGAAAAACCAAACCAAAGTTTTGTCTCTATTCACCCCTAAGTCTCTATTCACCCCGTTTTACAGTACGTTGTGATTTCATTTTAATATTTTTTTATATATATTTTGGATTACTTCTTCTGAGCTCGCGGCCTCTAAGACCGGGGGCCCACCAGACCAGGGACCCGTGGCATTTTGCCAACCTTGCCACCCTATAGTCACGCCACTGGTGACATAGGCTATATTTTATTCACGCGGACAAAGGCGCGGGCAAAAGCTAGTATTGTATAAGTAGCTTTACATTTTCACTATTCTTTTCATGAAATTCTGAGTTAAGTAAGCAGTTTGTGTGTAGCGATATCCTTGCACGTGTCAATAAGTTTCTATCGACTACTAAGAAGGGTTATGTTTTTCACAGATAGGCTTTATTTAGTTTTCGCGTGAATTGAGTTATCTCGATACAAAGTGTTTTTGGTTTGACAATACGTTAAAAGGTCAGTGTATTTATAGTTTTGGCTTAGCTCAACTTTATGTGTGTTTTTACACTATTTTTGTAAAAGCTCTGTAGCCCGATTCACGTAATGAAAACCGTAACGATATCGTAGCGATTTAGTCGTTTAGACCATTAATCGAGTTTGAAAGACACCGATTTAAAAAGTCGTTTGAAATTCGTCGATTTAAAAAAAAACTGTGTTACATTATCCTGGTAGAATACTTATTAATGTAACTGGAAATAAGTCGATAGATCGTGAATACCGCTTTTGGATATTCCTATCCAAATCCAATTCGATCGAACGACTATAAAACTTCAACGATATTTGGCTTGTTTAATTTTACGTGAATCAGGCTACTGGTTATCTGAAATCTATTTTAGTTTAGCGTTTTTAATAAGTAGTCACCTAACACAAGGACATTTTTACTTAAAAACTGATCTCGCAATCTTGTTTGCAAGAGTAATAAGTAAATGAAATTATAACAAAAATTTTGAATAAACAGAAGATAGAACCTTTTTCTATCTAAAAATAAATAATCAAGACACAAGATTCTATATCTACGTAAACTACAAAACAGCCTGACTGTAAGATCTTCCGAAAATAGACTCGTTTCAGAAAAGACGTTAATTGAATAAAGTCTAAAATAAAGAACACAAAAGCAAACGCCTTCGGATAACTAAAAAACTTTTTGTCACTGAAAATTTCCCGACAATTGTCACCTAACTAAGTATTTACTTAACTGATTACCTCGCCAAGTCTCGCCAAGTACCGCCAAGTTACGTCAAGTCGCCCCAAGAAGCGGCAAGTTTCTCCCATACACATTTAAAGGTGTTTTCGAACCAAGTTTTTTTACAAAAGTTTTTTTTTCTACTTCCTCGGTGCCTAAGGAAAAGTTTCCAGTTGATCTGATTGGACCTCCACTTGGGAATTTCGGTCATGATTTTTTCACACCGTCATCTTTTAAGAAAACTTGGTTACGGAATAAGTATTTCTTTTTCCTTCTTTTGATTTGTTTCTTTGAGTAATTCTTGCTTTGTGAGCAAAGGGCGTGCGAGACAGGTACCTTTGAGTATGAGCACTTTTATCATCTTTTGTTAAAGAAGTTGCAAGGCGACTGTTTTGGAGATGTTGACAAAAAAGGCAGTAAAAGAGCAGAAAAACAATTAACTCATCGAATGCCGTAATTAAAGAAACAATAGAAAGACAATTGCTTATGTCGAACTGTGTAATTTATGATATTCAAAAGGCTAAACTACCTACGTAATACTGTGTCGTACGTATTTTTTTTTTATATAGCCAATATCTAGAAATGTATATTTGTTTAAAAAAAAATATGTATTAAGTTGCAAATTCATAGTATTTATTTAGATTTTTTGTGAAATTAATATTTATAACTCATCATATTTATAAATTAAAACGTTTGTTATTTTATGCATGCATTTGTAATAATCTTATGAATTCCTTCTTCTTTTTTAAGTTTTTCTTTATGGAAATAAAGAGGCTATATTATTATTAATACTGTGTTATGCCATTTTTGTTCACTCTGTCAATAGTTAAAAAAAAATTGAACACAACACAACATAACATAAAATACACCAACACATGTTGTTAGTAACAACATATAACTCGTAAATCACATGTAAAATTATCAACATGCTAAAAAAATATACTGCATTATATTTTTTTCATTTGTTTTCCCTACTTCTTTCAAACGGCTTTGATCTTTAGAGCGATATTATGTTAACGCAAAAAAAATGCTGGTTAAATGTTATTCAGAATGTACATAACATTTTTAAAGCTATCAATATTTCTCCTAGAATATGGGCTCTATGCAGCAGTACGAGTATGTATGCATTTCGGCCGGCCAGATGTTCACACGACTATAAATACACACCTTAAATAGAGCCATTACCTTTCATCATTTACATAGGTATATTGTACGTCCCTTTGACAATACAGGCCGGCTGTTTACCGACCTGCTCTGTGGTCGACTGCGGACGCAGTGATGCGTATTATACTGTCGTACTCCAAACTGTCGTACCAGTGAATTTGAGAAACCAAACCTTTGAATAACATGCACCCTGTACCGTAGTGAAACGAACTACGAACTGCGTTCCAACGCGTTTTGATATGTATGTGCCAATTTAGTCATACATATTGTTTCATTCCTTGATTTCATTAACCATAATATTAAAATAGTCCAAACATAGTTCCACTGTCCATAATTCCGTATTCTCTTATCATTATTCAAAAGACGGCGAGTGCTGAGGCCGGCATAAATCTTTGGTAGTCACGGACGAAAGAACCTCTCATCAACGATATATGGCAGATAGCGCTGTCATCTTCATATATGGCACATTCGCACTCTCATTTGCTGACACAAGGCGACTGGCAGGTGGATGATCAAAGAGTTTGACTCGTAAACGATTTTTACAAGCATTGATTTAGTTTCACCTGTCCCGACGTTTGAATCAAATCTTGCTCATTAAATTTGATCCACTTTTTGGTTACCGATTGAGCTGAAATTTTCCATGCATGTGTAAAACAGATGACAATATAAAATTATTATAACATGGAGCTGATCTAATGATAGAACTGGAAGGTGGCTATAGGAACTTGGTAGTTAAACGGCACAATCCCATCGAGTTTGGGCTCGTATGATTTGTCTTGACGAGTGTTAATTATATAGGTATACCGAGCTATAAAAGCTTGCTATGAAAAAAAATATTTTCATTAAAAGCTTGTTTAATTTGTGACTGTGTTATAGTCTGTCTAAAAAGTCGAACGACTTGGGAATTTTGTATGATATTTATTTTAATCATTTAAAAAAAATTACTTACTACTTAAAATTACTTAACTTACATTTGATAATTTTTGTAAAGTTCTTCTATTAGTAAATAATGATCTTCTAATCAACCTTGACTATTGAACCAGCGTTAACTACATCTGATTTCATTTTACTCTAACAATTACCCAACTCGTTTGACTTTTTTAGTCAGACTACTAGTTAGTTTAGCCCGGTACTCTAAAGATCGAAGATAACAAAAAGGCCTTGGTCGTGTATTAGTGATTTATTATTATAAAATTACTCTTTTAACTTATTTATAATAATGATAAATCACTCGCGTCTTTCGATATGACAGCCACCTTAATAAATTAAAATTATTTCCTAAAGCTAATAGCTAAGCTATAGGTAGCTAATAGCCAGTGTGACCAAGCATGACGCGCGCGCTCTGCACCCGCGCCTGTTCCCCGCACCGCACTGCCAGTGTGGCCAGCACACGAGCCACAAAAAGAAGCCACCACAAAATAAAGCTTTCTAACTTCATCTACAAAAAGAAGCGGCCACAAAAAGCTGATGCGGACCCCAAAAAAGGCCGCCTCAAAATGAAGCTTGAAGCGGGCGACACTTATTGTCCCCGCACACGGGCCTCAAAAAACCGCCACCACAAAAAAAACGCTAGAAGCGGTCGCAAAAAACAGCTGAAGCGCGCGACACCTCTTGTGTCCGTTGAAGCTTGAAGCGGCGTTTTTTTGAAGCCCATGTGCGATGACAGTTATATACAAAACTATGAAACGTCGAGGAAGCCGACACGATGGTATACGATAATGACGAATAGGCGCCTTAGCGTCTATGAAGCTACGCGTCCGTGGCCAGTAGACTTCAGTTTACCGATTTTTCTAGCTATGTCCGTAACCTTGGTTCTCCTGCGGATATCTTGACTCCTGAACAGCTTTATTATTGCCAAAATGAACAGCTTAAAATTATCATAACTTCCTTTCCCTCCTTTAAATTCCCTCCTCACTGAAACAAGCTGAGTACTAAGTTCTTTCAGCTGTGATCCTACTTAGTCGTGAGTCACGGTACCGCCACGCCTCCTCGCTTTCTCATTAAATGCCGTGTATTAGAACTGGTAATGTCTTGATTATCATATTAAGTGGCGCCCTCTGCACTGAATTAACATGAATTCTTGGACAGGTAGCGTCTTCTTCCATAGTCGTTTTATACCGGTCTTGAAGAGGGAATAATCATGTCTTGTATTAAAAAATAGTCTAGGAATATGTGGTGATATATTCTGAAACTAATAAGTTTAATGCATTTATTCACATACTTACAACAGAAAAATGTGACAAACACATCCTTACAAGTTTTTAACTAGATATACTTTACTTAAAAACAACTTATCTAATAAAAGCAAGCAAGTGTATTGAAAAAGTTATTAGATAGATTTTTATCACAATTATAAAGTCCCAAAATCTCACAAAACCCAGAAATTAGTCACAACCAATCGCTAAAAACATATTAGACTAGCTTTTACCCGCGGCTTCGCCCGCGTACATAAAATATATTCTATGTCACTCAGAAATAAAGCAGTACTTTCAGAGATTACCTCCTACAAACAAAAAAACAAACTACCTCTATTTTATTAGTGTAGAAGTGTAGATGGCTAATCGATTACCAGCTCCACTTAACCTCACAAACAAAGCTAACTCACGCGGCTACCTCGCCTGGAACTCCCTCAAACTCACAGATTTATTCTTAACTAAAGACACATAAGTCTTCATTAGAAGCACTCTTTATGATTTTCTTTATTGGCTCGTAGGTGTAATTTATAGAGCATGGAATACCGCACCGGGCAGAAACTTTCGTCATCACTAGCACTAGGATAAAAGTGTTAAAAATAAATTTACACAATGATGTAGTTCATATTTGCATCATATTCCGCACTCGTGGCCGCGTAATTGCATTTCCGCTATCATAACCATAATCTTTGTCATAGTCATAGGCTTTGTCACGAATCGTCAATTTTTATAAGTATACAATGATTCTTATCATCTAGGTAATAACTTTTTACTCTCTAAAATGAAGCAAGAGGGCATGCCAGATGTTTACTAAATAAATCTTAACTGTGTCTATTAGTTGCTCTTTGCGTTCTAAGGCAGTCGACATTAAGGCTTATAGTTCCTTGAACTATCTGGCCAGAATTATGTAGACGCACCTTTCGCACCCGCCTATGTGGCAGTACGCAAATCTGTGCATTTATTTGCGGCCAACAGCGCCCGGAAAGCGCGCGGCTGACCCTGGCTTCTTTACGAAATATTGATTGATATACATATGCAATACTCACTTTGAAGAATATGTAACCACCCATTTTTATGTGTAAAAACGTTTCTAAAGATCCAAGCCGTTTCGAAGGAGTAGGGAAAAGTTGCGAAATTTCTTAGTATTAATAGCACGAAAAAATCAAATGGATAATGTTGTTCATGAATCTATAATAAACATATATTTTTTCCAAACCTATTAACACGGCCGTTACCGCCTTAACACGCTAGTGTGTACATCTACACTAATATAATAAAGAGGTAAAGTTAGTTTTTTGTTTTTTTTTTTTGTTTTAGAGATAATCTCTGTAAGCACTGGTCCAATTGCTAAAATTTTTTCACCAATAGAAAGCTGCTTCATTCCTGAGTGACATAGGATATATTTTATGTGAGCGGGTGAAGTCGCTGGCAGGTGCTAGTATTTAATAATACCATCTTTAGCTTTGCCGTGTCTAAACAATTCAATGCTCTGTGGTGTAGAGAAAATGCAACGAGTATTTTTCCTATCCTGACATAAACAGCATTATATTTTATAAAGGAAGTCGGACTAAATTCAGATGTGTGTTAAGACTAGTGCATCAGCTTGAGTGCTTGCTTTAAGTTGATTTATCTATGTAAGTGCTTGATGTATGCAAATTGTTTTTTCAAAGAGCAGGAAGAATTGTTGATATACTGAAAGAAAAGCAAGAAGGTTTAGGTTCGAATGAAATGAAGTAAAAGGTATATCTAAAGATTAGCTGACTCGGCGAACTTCGTGCCGTCTAACAGTCAATGAATGTAGTATATATTTCGATATAGTCAACCGATTGCGATGAGACAAAGCCTTAGTAATATATCAAGTTACGCTCAATTTTAATGTATAAAAGCTATCTACAACGATTTCGTAAAGTTTACGTGATGCACGCACAACTAAAAACTTCTACAGATTTATTATATGTATAGATGCAAACAGCATAAGGAATACGTGACAATATTTTTGCCTTGCTCCCATAGCAACCTACTGCTACAAGCCTTCTCAATTAGCAGAATAAAATTAAAGCAGAACTGCTAGACAGCATTGCATTAAGAAACCCTTATCTTCAAGGTTGGATAACATCAAAAAACTTCTCCTCTAAGTGGAGCTAGTCCTCGGACGTGCAGTGTGGTGCGTTGCACGGGTCACGGCGCGTATTGACAAAAATGTCAACTATGTTTTGTTGCCCGTCACGCCAGCTTCTATTCCATTAACACAACCAAAAGAGATGTTTTAACTAGTAGTGGTGGCCCAGCATTGGTGATGGCCTCACCGCTTGTGGGCGGCCATTATTGGGTAGCTCGCCCTCTGGACATCTGGTAACCGTCTGGACCGGGTCCGAGTCATCGATAACACGTAGTTACTAACCTTAGGGGCCCAGGAGGGTCAAAGTTTATTGGGGCCACATGGGTCCCTCCTGGACCGCAAGACGAAGATACTAGATAGACTTAGAGTGGGTTTTAGCCCGTCAAAGCCAGACACTCTCTGTCAAATTTTTATTGGCTAAACCCCACCGTATTCCTTCTTTTGCCTCTTTCTAGTAATCCCGTTATCCTGGCAGGTTTCGACTCAAGCGGGTCCTTTGACCGAGGCCCGCTTATTTCTTTAACTTATGCCCAAAGTTCGAGTCATACTTCAAAACATATGATTCATCTCACTATCCAATAAATCTAATCATGCGATAACAATCAAATCTACCAGATAGAAACTACGTTACGAACAAAATGGTCGTTCCCCGAACACAAATCGAAGACTAACGTGCGGAAATGGCGTCATAACTTTAAAAAAATCGCCAGAAACCATTTACATTGGGCATCAATTTAGCGATTTCCGTACCTTATGCATCCCTCCGGCGACGAGGGAGGAATACGTGAAATATGTATGACAAGCCAGATGGTGCAAGGTATAAGCGGTAGCGAGAAGAATATTGAGTCACGCTGATCGTTTGGTACACAAACAATGCCTTCTCTTTCTGTAACTTTCGTATAGGTAATCTTTAATGAAATTTAAAACCAACCCGGGTTTTAAAAATCAACTGCAATTAATACAAAATTAAAAACAAATGAAATTATAATTGTTTAACCTCAATAACATTTAACCTCTGAAGTCGTGAACGCTGTATAAATGTAGACCTACTCTGCGCACACGTGTGCCGCGTACGTCGTCTGGGCGCATCAGTCTCCATACATTTTATATGGAAACTAGACAAGCTACACTAGATCCACGCCACGTGACGCCACGCGACGTTGTTTTAAGCACAAATCAAGCGTGTTACACGTGTACCTACATCGGTTTAATATAGTTCTAGTTTTATCAACGGATTCTCTCTATCTCTCCTAAATTGCACCACAACATCCGATCCACCTACATTTTGTTATACACGAAAAATATGTTGTCGAAAATTGTTTACGGCGTCGCGTCGCGTCGTGTCGCGTCGCGTCGGCCGCGTCGCTCGCATGTGTTGTAAAGCGTGCTTTATTACTTTCTTGTTTTTGCCCTGATTTGTGTGTCAAGTTGCTTCGCGCCCGGTTAATGGGCCAAAATTATGGGATGTTAAAATGAGGGTGTAATAAGCTGTGAGGAGTATAATAAATTTTGTATGTACGTACAAGTTGCGCGCAGAGTGATGGATTATAAGTTTGGAAAGTTGCTCTATGGTGTTCGCTGTTTTGAAGTGCTTGTCACGGTTTAATTTCAGGGCGTAGATATTTACAACTTTCCCGCAACGCTATCTAGACCCAAACTAAGTGCGCACCATCGTTGGCTACATCATCACTTAGTATCAGGTGAGATAGGGGTCAAACGCGTGGTTATCAATAATAAAAAAAAGCTTATGCTTCTTCTAGAGTGGCGATGGCAAAACTAGTTAAATTCCTTGCCTGGCCAGTGGGCTAGCCGAGTACTGATTCGGCCAAGACAATGGCGTCCACTGATGCTGTCATTAGTTGCCATGTCCTTCAGTTGCTTCATTGCTAGGGCTGCGGTTTCTCTTTCAGAAGTTTCCGCTGGAAAAACAAAGCAGAGTTAGATTTAAATATTCCCAAGAGTCGAAAAATTAGAATCGCTAGTGATTGCAATTTGTTGCCTTTAAACCTATAGAAGAACACTAATTATCTTCCTAACGCAAAGTTATGGTCGCCTTAGTAAGATGTAGTTCTAGATAAATGAAAATAATGATCCCAAGTCTGTCTTAGCACCGGTCTTAGTTACTCTTAGTTCGTGAGCTTTTTGGCGCTCATCCAACTAGGCAACGGTAGAAAGAGACAGTATCGCCTCTTTGGACTGAGGAGTTATTTCAAAGAGTTACCATGCACCTGGAAGGCAAAGGGTCACTAAACTTTGCTTTTCGAGGTAGAAAATCATCCAATTACTTCTCCTGCTCTAGATGCAGGTCTAGCATATCAGATTTGTACTGACTAAACACACTACTATATTCCCCCTTTGGCTTGCGTTCCAGGACCCCGGGGTTTCTTTTTGGGCAACCTTCGGCCCTGTTGGGCCCTTACGGTTTTGCTGAGATCTCTTTGAGGCGCGCGTGGAACACTGCGATGGTAACCGGACCGCCGGGCGATGAGCTACCCATTGCTCGTCGTTGCTGGCGGCACCGTGGCCTCGCAAGCTCACTGCACTGGCTGTAAATCGGAATCGGGGTCACGCGTGCAGCCGCCTCCTTCACTTGCTTCGCAGTAGGAGACGACCGCCTGTCATTCCTCCTCGCTCCAGGCCATGGCCTGAACCAGGGCCCGACGTGAGAGGGCGTTGCTGCTGATCGCCTTCATGAGGACACTTCGGTGCTCCGCCCAAGCGGGGCACTCCTCGAAACTTAATAGCGGTGATGTCACCTTTCATTATTTGCGTCCTTATGCTGTTATTTTGTCAATTTCTGTTTCCACCAGATTTATAAGATTTTTGACTTGATTAATTTTTTTTAATAGAAACAATAAAAAAGAATTGAGTCAAGCACCCAATTCTGTCAACAGTCCTGGACACCACAATTCACAGCTCGATAAGAGTTTATCATCCGCAAACAATTAGTACACAGGTAAACAGTAGGTACCTTGCCACAGACTAACACAGAACGGTCCAATGCGCGCAATACTACCATAGAGCTTCGTACGGGTGCATGCACCGAATGATGCACTGTGGTTTGACATGTACGACATAGTTATGTGACGTCACTATATGAAGGACAATGACCTCGACTAAATTGGGCATACATTGTATCCTGCCGTTTTCATTGTCTGATGTAAAATTTCATAGTGCTTTATAGCCATTGATATTTGGGCGATACCATCGTGATTGTACAGTGTATTCAATCAAAATGATAATGCCTATGGGTTTTCTGTGAAACAGTTATATTGGATTCTGATTATTACAATGAGAAAGATTTGGCAATAAATATAAAATTCAAAAGCTTCCGATTGAACTTTTACACAGTTTTCACCAATATAGACAAAGTGATGACGAAGGTCCTATTTCCTTCCATGTAATTTTAATAGAGTCATGATGCTTTGTCATACTAGCACATAAAATAAAAAGTTACGTAGTTAGTTAGTTAGTTTGTTGGTTGGTAAAGTTAGTTAAGTTGAACTTTGCTATCCACTTTTTTTTTTTTTTTGTTATAAGTAGTGTATACAATGAAGAATTATATATAATAATAAATAATAATGCACAAGTACAAAGCTTGATTTCTGACACATACAAAATGTAACTAGCAGGGATCATTGACACAGAGGTGGTGTTTGTCCTCGGACGTGCAGCGGGGCGCGTGACACGGATCACGGCGCGTATTGACAGTCACGTCTGTTTTGCTACGTATTCCGTTCAGCTTTGTTTAGTACACGAGATATGATACATGATTTTATTTCTATAATAGTTACTTTTATAAGTTTATTTGACTAACAAGACGACAGTGTAGGGTAGACAGAATAGTCAGCTAGGAAAAACCAGTCTCAAATAATTTTAATTGAAGAAATAATTGATTTCCCGCCCCGACTTCGCATGTGTGCAATTTGTTTTTATCTTTGGTTTTCTTGAAGTTTCTTTCTTGCAAACATTTTCTTAACAACTATGAACTTAAAAAAAAAGAATTTGCTTAATACGTACATTCAGCAATAGATTTTTGGTTAGGCAGATTTGCATAATATACCTACTTATATTTAAACTTGATGTACATATGTGACAAAATATGGAGAAAATTTAAGACTGTCAAAAACACATGAAAGCGCTATTATTCTTTCATATTATTAGGGTAAGTAAGGTCCGGCCGTCCGGTAACCGTCCGGACCAAGCCCAAGTCGTCGACGGCGCGCGCTGTTCCCGCGCGCCTCAAGGAGTTGTCAGCAACAGCAGGGGCCCAGCCGGGTCGAAGCCTACTGGAGCCAGGGTTATCCGAAAGGGCGCTCGAGCCCCGGTATGAAGGCTTGAAGGAACGGGATGGGTTTTTTAGTCAGTAAGAGTCTGACACTATCTCCCGCTCCGCCCAAGAGCGGGGGTTGTCATAAGATGATTTTTCCCATCGAAAAAAAAAAAAAAAAAAAAGGTAAGGGTTATTAGGTACAGATGGATGGAAAGGGAGAGGGTGGCCAAATAAAAGATGAATGATTGAAAGAAAAAGGGATCGGTGATAGCGTGACGGTTGACATTGGAGGATGGAAGAAAAAAAAAACAGGTTGCGCCGATCCCAAGTGATGTGGGATAAGAGCAGGAAGATGGTGATGTAATCGCGCCTCAAGGAGTTGTCAGCAACAGCAGAGACCCAGCCGGGTCAAAGCCTACTAGGGCCAGGGCTATCCGAAAGGAAACTCTAGCCCCGGTATGAAGGTCTGAAGGAACGGGGTGGGTTTTTTAGTCAGTAAGAGTCTGACACTATCTCCCGCTCCACACAAGAGCGGGGGTTGTCATCGGATGATTTGACCCCACCAAAAAAAAAGCCCAAAATTATATTTGCACTAGAACTTGCTTTATTAACAAAATATAGCTAAGCTTTCTCTTTAGCTTACCCTGAGAAAAAAAAAATCAGCTAGTAAATCTGGAGAAACAGTTTTCTCGGAGACTCGTACATATTTTAATGTACATACAGAAGATATAAAACAAAAAAACTTTTTAATATCCCCACGTCGTCACGTCATACATTTTATAAATATTAACTCCAACCAAAAGCTGTTTACATGTACGAACTTTTTATTTATGTTTTTGACGGATAAATTAAAATCCACAGTGACTTTGTTCTTTAGACCAAAGTTTTTCGCTTGCGCGGCGCGTGTATATTCAAAGTTGATTATTATTACTCCTAGGCACTGTTTCAGCGGAAATTACAGTTTTTAATTATGCTGTTGAGATTTCTGCGGTGTTTAAAATTTTTAAATGGTTCTTGCTTCTCGCTTGAAAGGTTGTGGCGAGAATTTTGCAAATCGATTTGTAACATTACATAACATTATATCTATCTAGCCTATACCGTCCCACTGCTGGGCAATTAATTGGAAGGCCTTTAATTGTTCCTACTTTTCGCCAATTCATAAGGAAGACATCTAAGTCACTCCGCCATCATAATATTAGACTTATGTATAATATACATAATTATACACCGTTAAATTTTAATCGTGTCAATCCCGTGGAGGGTCGATCCGGTACATGAAACACTATCGATTTGTAAACTAAAAATAAAAATAAAATACCTTTTTTTCAAAACTCGTATTAATTTACGCATGTACGAAATTAATTTCTTTAAGAAAACGTCAGCTGAGCGAGTTCAATGACCTGTAGTTAATTGTCGACGTTGCGTACAAACTACCTACAGGTCATTGGTTAAAATTTACCGGTGTATACTGGACATAGTTATGTAGGTTTATATTGTACACTGGATCCTACCGTCGAATATGTTCTCTCTCTATAACGCAAAGGTTTGCTGGGAGAAAACTCATTGCTGAGTTAAGTTCACCTTTGTACGTGAACTATCTGTATCTCCAGTTATGTTATGTTTTTGTGTACAAAAAGAATTAAGAATATCCTTCTTGGTCTGCCACGACCCCATCTTGCGATTTCGAGGCACCAAGCATTCGATCGATTTCAGTCAACTTATGTTAGACTAGCCTTTGCCTGCGACTTCACCTACATACATAATATAATATAGTCTATGTCACTCAGTAATAAAGCAGCTTTCTATTGGTGAAAAAATTTTAGCAACCAGACCAGTACTTTCAGAGGTTACATCCTACAAACAAAAGCTGGCTACCTTGAGAACCGAAACAAACTCAAGAATAAGAATAAGAATAAGAATGATTCATTTGTAAACATAGGTGTGTGCGGTGTTACAGGTAGCTAGATCCTCAGACATGCATACAGTTCTTTTCAGTAAGCTCTAACAAAAAGAGTTCCCAACAACCAAAAAAAAATATCCCATTCATGGTAACTTTAACAATTTTCATGATAAATTAATATTAATTTCAAGTATTACATCACAATCACAACTTAATGCTGTGAAAGTCTTCGCCGTATTTTGCTGAAAACCATTAATGGGCTGAAAAACGAGATTATTACTCTTTTAAGTGAATAAAATGTATAATGAGACTTAAGTAGCTTACAAGTACGCCCTCATTATTGTTTACGAATTAAAATTAAACTGAAATTCGAGGTATTTTTAACCGACTTCTTGACAATATATAATGGGGTATGTTAATATTTTGTTCAATGGCCCATTCATGAAGGTATTAAGGTATATAAAGAATACTTGCTTCTCCCAGCGTTTTCACTTGGATGAAAGTAGAAATTAACTATATATGATACTAACTTTTGTCTGCGCTTCGCCCCCGTACATAAAATATAGCCTATATCACTCAGGAATAAAGCAACTTTCTATCGGTGAAAAAAATATCGCCATTAGGCCAGTACTTTCGGAGATTACCTCCTACAAACAAAAAAAAAACTGGGCAAGTGCGAGTCGGGCTCGCGCACTGAGGGTTCCGTGCAAACTACAATTCCCGAATACAAGTATCGAAGATTTTTCCGAATTGCATTTTTTTGTCACGTAACATCTGTACTGTTTTCAGATTTATTCCTAAAGCTGTGCTATACGACTTTGCTTTGTGTCAACGGGATACCCTATGAATTTCGATTTTTGAGAGTATCAAAATTTTCATTTTTTTTTTGCGTCATAAACGGCCGTATCTTTTTTATTCGTTATTTTAGAAGAATGATTTTTTTTCACAGCTTGAAAAAACCGCAGATTTGAGTATATGGTTTTAATTTCAACTTGATACCTACACGCGTTTTCGAGATAAAGGGTCTTGATAAACTGACAGACAGATAGACGGACGGATAACAAAGTGATCCTATAAGGGTTTCGTTTTTTCCTTTTGAGGTACAGACCCCTAAAAATAAATAATATTATATTCAATGCCAATAAAAAAAAAGAATCTTGTAAATTTTGTTTGCTTATCAGTCTGTTTGTTTCAGCTAGGCTAGTCCAATGTTAACTGGACTTTCACTTGTAGATGGCTGATGTTATTAGGAGTAACTTAGGCTTACTTTTATTTTAGAAAAATAATAATTAGGGTTCCGCGCAAAAAATTGTGATTGTGACCACAGGCATTGCTGTTTTATGAGTCTGATGATACGAAGGAAGTCGCCGGCAGCTATTTATGTTTTCGATATGTTCATAACTTCAGGCGATATGTTCATAACCCGAGCAAGTTTCCGACATTAACTATCTAGCTTATCCAGTGATAATATAGAGGAACAATGTAACACCATTCCGGTAATCTCGTCACAATACCTCCACGCGTCGTGTTGACTATTGATAGTCTAAACTACACGGCGCTTCACAAATAGGATCGCAAAACACCGCCATCGCATCGCAGGGCGCGCGGTTTGCATAGACTACAGACCGTCTAAATCCAACATGGCCGCCATACACAATCACAGCTGATCGAGGCACGGAGCGAAAACAAAGGCGCTAAATAATCACATTTAAACTGAAACGCTTCGGACTTCATTAATAGCTGTATTCAATGAGGATTTTGAAATGTGTAGCTGTTATAGCTGAACTGAGTTACATTTTGTATTTTGTAAAGTAGAATTCTATTAATGAGAGCACTTTTACTGAAGTGATTTTAAATTATATTTGACTGGTCGATTAATTGACACTGACAGTTGACACGAGATCGCGTTAGGCTGACATCAGATGGACTGCTTCGAAGCGACCACGCGCTGTCGATATATTTAACTGCATACAGTATACATACGTTCGATTTCGTGCAGTCATATCAACTGCACGCGGTAGGCTGCAGTCGAGTGAAGGAAGTATCAACTGCATGCAGTCGTTTAGTGTCGAAGCACGCTGTCCATCGCTAACCGCATACAGTCAGTGTGCAGTTAATTACAAAGGGTAAACGTACATTGACATTGTCAATTTTATTTTGAGGCACTTAAGCGAGCGAGAAGAGCTTAGTGTACACTAAGCTCGTGGGCTAGATGCGTGGCGCCAACTGCGCAAAGTCAGATCAAAGTGCATGCATTTGAATATATGGACTGCGTGCAGTTGCTGCGATGCAGTCCGTCTGATAGCAGCCTTACAATAAATTATTATGATTTATAAATTGTTGTATTATGTAATATAGCTACTTGGCCCGTATTCGTAGTGATTGAAATCTTTTTTCTTTTCTCTACTACTTTAATAATAACTACTAGTATATTTTTTTAATTTTCGTCATTAATCACTCTATATATTGGTAAAAACCACATGAGAATCTATTGTGCACTAGTTTTTATGTTTATGTGGATCTGTTTATTTGCAATTGCAATAGACAGGCAGATGCGATGGCAGACTTTTTTTTAATAAAAGTACAATAAAGGATAAACTTTATTATGGCCCACTCGAGAGGATGGTGTCGCAGCAGCTGGAACTTTATAGTTTGACTAACTGCAGCCAGCAGCACACTCCCGAGAAAAAAGCTATAGCAGAACATGGTATATCCGTCTACCCAGTTTCATCCAAATGCGATTTGCCGTTCGCTCATGAAGAAGTAACAAACACACACGAAATTCCACCTTCACAATATTGCTGTGATTATTTTGACTTACTGGCATAGTCATACAAATTTCTTAATACCCAGTCAAATTGTCTCGTTATTTTATCCTGTTTAATACTAAAGGGTATAATAAACACTTACGTCACAAAGCCCTCCATAGCCCTAGCGATCTATATTGACCTCAAAAATTTAAACAATATGCCGAGTAGTTAGGAGCACTTGTAAGCCGACGCCGAAAACCGAAAAGTTTGGCGTCGGCAAATTATAACAAAAAGTGTTTCCCTACAAATTAAAGTAATCAGCTAACCGACTGTGCGGAGGGAAGGTTTTGCTGTGTGGTTTAAATAAAACGTTCTTCGTGTTTGCCAGTTAAATGTTATACATTTGTTGTACATTTTTTTGTATAAGAAAAACCAGAAATACGTGTCTAGTATTTTTATGTAAAGAATTAAGAAAAATCACAAGGTTATAAGCTTGTTATGCTATCTGGTTTTCCGCACAAATACATGGTTACCTGGCCATCCGTCCAACTGAGGGGTGGTTTTGCTTGCTTGCCTCGCTGCTGCCGAGGTGTGCGCTGGCGTCTAATGCTCATTATGACCTGCCGTGACCTGTGTTGTACTTAGTGACGGTGGTGTCCAACTTGTGAGATTATAAATATTTTTGGAAAAAAATCTAACATGGTGTAAAAATTATTGGAGGCGATTCAGTAGTACTGATTCTGAACATATTTTATTAAGGTTTCGCATATACTAAATATTGTTGTATAACTAAATCTAGTTCAAATTCTTTTTTGTAATTAGTATTGCATTAATGGAGCAGTGGTGGCCGAGTGGTAATGGCTCCGACCTACGAGATATAAGTCGCGGGTTCAAACCCTGTCAGGCGCATTACTTTGTGTAATTTACTTCATTACTACTACTCTCTAAACGGTGAAAGAAATCATCGTGAAGAAACCGGCATGTCCTCGAACCAAAAATTCGAACCCGCACTGGGCCCGCGTGGTGGATTACGGCACATTCCCTCTCCTAGAGAGGAGGCCTGAGTCCCAGCAGTGGGAACATTAAAAAGACAAAGGTATATTAATGTTTATTTTTCTTTTGTTACAGGCAACTGCTAGCGCCAAATCTAAAACAAACACAATACTTAGCAAATGGTGCCGAGAGCGACATCAGGACTGTAAGTACCTTTAGATATACCTTATTATTAATTACAACAAGAATATTGACACTAAAAACTATGTGCGGAACGCCTGGAGGACACGGTGGAGCACACAGTGGAGGTGTGCCCCGCTTGGCAGAGCATCGCCGTGCCCTCGTGGGGGTGATCGGCGGCACTAAAAACTATTTGTAATCAAACTAACTTATTGGCCCCATACTTACTTAGGTATAGGGCCATTCATGTTTTAAAGCTTGTTTAAGTGTGTTTTAGCATACTGACACAGTTATAAACCATTTTATACCATATTTATTTCATCTATAATAAATTAATTAAATTAAATTTATGAGCCTAGTTACTTAACTAGGCCCATGGAAATTTTACACATTCTACGCATACAACGAAATTCACGATAAATGTCAAAAATTAAAAATACAATAAGTTATAAAAACTACAAAGACACAAGAATTAATTTTATTCATGTCTCTTCACATTTGACGTTTATTCAATGAAATGAGTAATAAATGCGAAAAATTTAAAATACTGTATATTAAAGTCGAGTAAGTGTATTAAAAAAGTATTATCATGAACATCGGACTCTAAGACGGACTTGTATAAAGTTCAAAGCGACGCCATTCTTAGTTATCTACAACATAAAATAATATATGTTACAGTTAATTGACATAAAATATTTTTTATTAGCCTATTGTGTGTCCCACTGCTGGGCAAAGGCCCCTTTCTAAGCTTCTCTGTTTAGGGTGATCTCTGACCGTGTTTGCCCCGTACATGATCCTTCGCAAAAAAACCATAAAATCTACAGTTCATACATAAGATCTTACAGTTAAATTACTTAACGCCTCGATCTTGAGCATTTAAATAGGTATAAATACGGAAAAATGGAAAGGTTGCTTATTTTCGAAACTTACAGACTACTTTATGAAGAATTTCTTATTTACATTCTTAGCTATATAACCAATAAATAAAATGCTGGGGTTTGAGGGGTTAATGGTCTATTAGGCTAGATTGTAATTAAATAAAGAAAGTTGTTACTGACAAATACAAAAAAAAATATCCATATTTTTCATTTGAACACATTCAATATTGGAGCACAGTTATTTTTAACTACAAATATTTGACTGGATTCCAATTCTAGTTCAATTCAAATGGAAACGAAAAACAAGATGGCTGTGCTAACATAGTGGGAAATGGAGCATGTCAATAACCCCGGTATGAAGGCTTGAAGGAACGAGGTGGGTTTTTAGTCAGTAAGAGTCTGACACTATCTCCCACTCCGCCCAAAAGGTTTATATTCTGTGCTGAAATTACATCTATAGATTTTGTTCAGTATTTTAGTAACAAATCTTAATGATCAAATATTTAGTAAGCATCAAAATGGGCTTGTGCGTAGTATACACGCTGTTTGATCTGGGAGAGCGACAAATGACTTCTTCTCTTCAATCGCTTGGCTACATCGAGAGATATAGGTATTTTACATTTATTGACTGTTAGGATCAGCTAGTTAAAAGTAATAAAAAAAATCTGGAATGACATCGGTACCTTCGTTATGGAAAAGAAACTAAAAAAAAACACATAGACACACTCTTAACCAATCGTAGCAAAAATCTAGCACACACACACACACTCACATTCATTTCTCACGAACCAAAAAAATCTAGCTTCAAAAGCCAGCATTTCACAGCCAAAACTAGAAACAAAGTTTCGTGACCGAATAGGAATGTGGAACGAAAAAGTATAAAACAAAAAAATGCCAGATTTCAATGCTGGGTGTCGACACCGTGAATGCTGCCAATCTCTTCTCAACCGGTGACAGTGAAGCACGCCTATTTTTGATAGAGCAAGCCAATTTTTGGTCACAACTGTTGTTAGGGATGTGAAAAACGTTGACATTAAAATATCCGAGGATTGTTTTGGATTGGGTTCTAAATTGCGGATCCCTATGGCAGTAATTATATTTTATTATGAACTGGCTTTTGCCTGCGGCTTCGCCCGCACACATAAAATATAGCCTATGTCATTTAAGAATAAAGCTGTTTACTATCAATGAAAGAATTTTTGCAATCGAACCAGTACTTTCAAAGATACCTTCTTCAAACAAGAAAACAAACTTTACCTCTTTATGATATTACTAATTTAGATTACAGTAATTAAATTTTATAATTAACTCTTTGAATGCCGTAATTAGAGACACAATAGAAAGACAATTGCTTATGTCGAACTGTGTAACATAAGACATTCAAAAGGTTAAACAGCTGTTGAAATCATTTTCATGACATAATCAAAATTTTAAGGCATACCACAGGCGAACTGAACTTACCGTTTTGATCCTCTCGATTGTAAATTCTTAGGGATAAGCACACTACGTACGACACTATGTAAATCTTGTATACAATAACATCCTTTCTTAATTGCATTTTCATTCCATCCTCAGTATATATTGTCCCATATAATATCCCGAAAAGTAATACTTCCACTTTCGAATGTCCAACAATGCCACAAGTCTTCACATCACTACCGGATCCACCAGATCCGCCACGGCGCCATCTCTCGGATTTATATCAAAACTTTTTAAACAGTGCTGGCGATTCGCAGACAGTTTAAACTTTAAGATTAAGTGGGCAGCGAATGAATTGTTTCCCCTAGTAAAGTTGCAAGAAAACTGCACTTTAGATAAAATACTACAGTTTTCTGTAATTGCAAACTTAGTACGTTGAAACCGAGTCGGATACAAAGTTGTAAGTGGGCGCTCAATCAAACTAGGCTTCTCCGAACACCCTGTATGTTTTAGTTTTCTGGAATTTGTAACTCTTGAGATTAACGCTAAATTTATATTTCCCTTAACATAAATATAACAGATAATATAATATAATCTGATCTATCTGGCAGATGGTAATCTACACTAATATTATATAAAGGTAAAGTTTGTTCTTTTGTTTGTAGGAGGTAATCTTTGAAAGCACTGGTCCGATTGCCTGAGTGACATAGCCTATATTTTATGTACGCGGGTGAAGCCGCGGGAAAAAGCTAGTACCAAATATAGCTTAGCTTAGCTTAAAGCTTAGCTTAGCTTAAAGCTAGTATAAAATATTATAGATTCAGTTGTAATATCTTGTAATTGTAAATATTAGAGATTTTGTAATTATATCATACTTACTACGTAGAAACCGCGTTGGATAAAAAGTTGTAAGTGGGCGCTTAATCAAACTAGGCTTCTTGGAACACCCTGTATGCTACAGTTTCGTGGAATTTTTGGCATAAAGTGATATTTGTCTACTCCTAAACGAGAGTCGAGTGTTGCAGATAACATTTGAGATTGAATTTATGCCTTGTCTAATTTATACCTTAACATAAATACAATCTGCAATAATATAATAAAGTGGTAATTTTTTCTTGCAGTAGTTAATCTCTGGAAGGACTGGTACGATCGCAAATTTTTTTTTTGCCCGTTGAGAAGTGCTTTATTCCTGAGTGACATATTATTTGTATGCGGGCGAAGCCGCGGGAAAAAGCTAGTACAATACGACCTACAACTCGTAGTTTGGAGCCGTTACCACAGGCCACTATTAAAAATATGAATAGTGTTATTTCAACTATCAAAGGACTAATAAAAGAAATACTTAGTGAATAGGTGGTACTTTTAAAACTCGGTCACTGTAGACACAGGCTTGCAGATGACAAGCAATAGATAACTCGCCGTCCGGCTGTCTGATGAGGATCAAGCCCGTAGTGTTCCAGGCGCGCTTCAAAGAGATATCAGCAAAACTAAAGAGGCCCCGTAGGGCCCCTGCTAAACTTGCTGGATTGTTCAAAAGATTTAAAGCCGTGGAACACAAAAGGCGACTGAAGGAACACATGTGGGTTTCTAGCTAGTTAAAGTCTCCTTAGGGGCCAAGCAGAGTCGCAGCCTACCGAGCCATGGGTTCGCTTCTGAAAGGAAAACCCGGCCCTGGAAAGAAAGTCAACGAAGGAACTGGAACAAGAGTGGGTTTTAGTCAGTGATGAGGTAGACGATGGAGCAAGCTGGCCTAGAAGTAACCTATTTACTCTTGACTTAAAGACCCTTAAGATGTAGCTACCAGGAAACATCGTTTCCGGCAGGGAATTCCACTCCTTGGCTGTACATAAAATTGTAATCGTATTTAACGATTTCCCATCTCATGTGGTAATTAGAAAGTGGCTGAGAGTGAGAGAGTGAGATGTACCCACATGAAATTGGTACCTCATACCTTTCACTCTTCAATCGATCCATAAAACGCCATTGTTCCTTGGCTACCCAAAATTTCATACTTAAACTACACAAAAGACGAAATACAAATAAATTTCAACACAAGGATACCATACAACAGAAGAACACAAGAATAAAATAAACATGTAAGCGAAAATTATACTATTTATTTTACAGCGATATAAAAACAGCGACACACAAAAGATAGGAATATATCGGAGAAATTCAACAAGATTTGTGCCACAGAAATGCTTGGCTGAATATTTTGCTCTTTCTAACAAAATGTACGAGAAAACGGAATTGAGAACTTTGCGAACGATAACAAAATCTTCGGAATTTGTACCTACACTTGCTTTCTACTCGCGACTTTGTCTGTACAAAAGGGAGCTTTTTGCTTTATCTTTTTGCTCGATTTCTCTTATTTAGTGAACAGAAAGTGTTTCATTGTTCGGTGTCAGTTTTTGAAACTTATAGATATCTTATATACATCTATACATATAAATAAAATTGGAGTGTCTGTTTGTAATATTGAATTATGCATATGAATATATATACGGTACATACACCAAAATATTTTTTTTATTATTTTTGTCTGTCTGTTTGTCCGGGCTAATCTCTGAAATGGCTGGACCGATTTTGACGGGACTTTTTTGGCAGGTAGCTGATGTAAAAAGGAGTAACATAAGCTACTTTTATTTTAGAAAAAATAAATTCAAAATCCTGTAGTCCACGCGAACGAAGTCGCGGGCACAGCAAGTATTATATAATATCCTGTGGATTTCATCACGCCTGCGGGATTGCCGGATGCAAAAATGTCAAAATGCAAAAAAACATGTCTCGCGTGTGTACTCCACGCTTTACACTAAATACTTGTATGAAAAGGACGTTTGCGGAGGTTATGCGTACGGAGCCATCCCGCATGCGTAATCAAAACCGCGATATATTAAAAACACCCTTATAGATGCCTAAAGCGGGGAGAGTCATTGAATGATAACCAACATCAAAAAAAGGCTAATATTTCTTCCATTTCAAGTACCTAAATCTTTAAAAACATCATATCTTACTGTAATAAGACTCTCCTCACCCGGGACGGCTAGTTATATCAAAATTCTTGCGCTGGTTCCTCCAGCGTATCATCAATCATTTTCAGAAGTACTCAGGGTCCTTGTTTTTCTTTTAACACAATATCGCGGGTAGATGTAAAAAATATTCCTTTGGAGCAATTGCTAAAGTGGCTAGTCATTGTATGAAGCTGCGTATAAATTATATTGGCTGAATTTGAGTTGCGTAACGTTTGATAACCCTTTAAAGCCGTGGTTGTCGTAAAAGAATTTAGGGATTTTATGAGATTATACTGTGGACAGTATAGTAGAGTTTTTATGTCAATATAAAGGTACAAATACCGGCACGGATCTTGAGCGCTGACTTGAACTTGAAATCGCGCAGATTTTAATGAAAAGTGAAATATTGGGTCTCTTTAGTGGTATGAAGTAAGACGCGGGAGCTGGGAGTACATCTTTGTAGTTACAGTGATTGTCTTGACGATGTGTACGATGCGCAAATTGATCCCGACTCTTTCGACGACCGCTCAAGATTCGTGCCGGTATTTGTTTTGTAGATGGTAAATATTATGTTTAGTGGTGGTCCTCTATATGCTTTAAACTCAGAACTATAAATTATGTTTTTCTATTTGAGGAAACAGACAATTGTACATTACCATTATGTTTGCGTAATCGAGGTCGATCCTGTCAGTTTTCTATCGTTTACATTTCAGAGAGTGTGCATTGGAACGGCCCTTTTTAATTTCGTCAAGTCCATTCCATCATCAGACCACTATACGTAAGCCGTTGCGACACCGGTAGGCACATGGTGGACAACATAACAATTTGTACTAAGCTTTTTGGGAACACATTTATTGTGCGTACATCTAAGAAGTGGAATTTTCAGCTGGACTTTGTATTTCCAGATAGCTACAACCGAGAGGTCTTAAATTCAAAAGTGAATATGCTTCTAAGCAAACGTGGTCCACCGCCGGCCACATCATCAGCTGAGATAGTGGTCAAACACGAGCCTATCACTAATAAAAAAAGGATAGTCCATCTATAGACCGGTGAAACTAGATACTTTCGTTGGCAGAAGCTGGACTATCCTTTTAAAGAAGCCTTTATTTATACAAACTTAAGACCCCGTTTTATCAAGCTGGAACCAATCTCTGGAGCGGAGGAGTGGCATTCTCTCTCTTAAATTAGTATATCAGGGAGTTGTACCAAACAGTCGATTTAACAACATAATTTCATCATCATCATCATCATCATTTCAGCCGATACACGTCCACTGTTGGACATAGGCCTCCTCCAAGCGTCGTCGCATCGAACGTCCCTGTGCGTCCCGCATCCATCGGTTTCCCGCTACCTGTACCAGGTCATCGGTCTACGCTTCGTAAAAATTGACAGTAAAACCATTATTTCGAAGCATAAAAAGAAGTAGTACCTCTACAACATAATCATTATTCATTAGGGTACTACAGGACAAAGCCCTCATCTCATACAAAGATGACACGAACGGTAATCTCCACACTACCTCTAGGCGGGTTGGCATTTTCAGATTTATATTAGTTATATGTTCAGAAACTCTAGATCAGGGCTGGTCTATCGGGCCGTCAAGTTAGCCACCCTTTCTCTAAGGGTGAGTTGCACCATTTAACTATAACCATAACAAAAGCCGTTGACAGTTGTCAAATCGTCGAATTGACCAATAGGCAGCCGTTTCACGGCTGGTTATCGTTATAGTTAAATGATGCAACTCACCCTAAGAAAAGTGATATTCAATAGAAAGAATGCATTAAAAACAAATGACTATCTAACCAGTAATGCCAGTAACCATTATGTCAATAAATACACATAAAAATAGAATATTAACAGTGAAAACAATATAAAAATCGGTAGAAAGTCAGACGAGATACAAAACTTTCAACTAAATATATCTGTCTCTCTCATTAAAACGTTTTTCATGGTGGCCGTATGGGTGAGATGAACTTTGACGTCAAAGTTCACGTAGAATAGAATAGAAATACTTCTATTCGGTACAGACAGCGCAACGGTTAGAAACACAAAGTAAACAAGTACAAGAATTCAAAGTACGCCGACTGGGCCCGCACCGAAAAGGACCACAGCATTTACTGGGTGTTAGACACCCAGCGCTTTCAGCATCCCGCAATAAAAGCATGATAACTTTATTGTTGATGAATATATTTTAAACATTATTTCATATTTATTTATTTAAGCTAATTTTGTTTATGCTGTTAGTTAAGAAGCAATTGCCAAGAGTTTGAAATTGTAATTATGACTTGCACTACCAAATTGTCACGTGACCTGACATTCTGAATTTAATTTTAATGAGTGGGATTCCCTGCCGGAGTCAGTGTTACCTGATAGCTACTCTTGTAGTTACTCTTTTTTATGGTGGGAAAATCATCTAATAACAAAACTCGCTCTTGATCGGAGCGGGAGATAGTGTCAGACTCTTACTGACTGAAAACCCACTCCGTTCCTTCATGCCATCATACCAGGGCTGAGCTAGTGTTTCGAAACTAACCCTAGGCCCAGTAGGCTTTGACCCAGCTGGGCCCCTGCTGTTGCTGACAATTACTTGAGGCGCGCGGGAACAGTGCGCGCCGTCGACGACTTGGGCTCGGTCCGGACAGTTACCAAACGGTCGGACAGCGAGCTACCCGGTGCTCGCCGTCCGCAAGCCTGTACCTACGGTGGCTTTGTAGTTGCTCTTCAGTAATAGGTTACCTACTTCTAGGCAAGCGTACTTCATCATCGACCACATCTTCAGAGAGATAGTGGCCAAGTACGAGCCTATCAACTATGAAAAAAAAAAACATTATGTCAAATATTATATCGCTTTTACAGATGTCTCTGGTGTCTAATATAAAAACAATAGTATGATTACATCAGAATACTATAACGACAAAAAAGTGATACCTAATGCACGTTCTCTAACCACTTATCAAAAAGAATTTCACGCTGTGACAGTGTTACTAGTTGAGAAAACATTTTGCGACGCGACCATCGCCATTTTTCATCTTGTAAGTACTGTGGTATAATTATCACACTCCATCCCTCCCCTCCCCTAGCTGTTCGTTATGGGGGAGATGGGGGGAGGCTGGTGATATTCGTTGGACAGTGTATGTTACATTTTTCATTCAGTAGTGATGAGGTGCGTTGTTTTTTGAGTTTGACGATTGTTCGACATAATTTATCATCATAGTTTTGTTATTGTGGTTTCGACTCATACATTGGGGCTAAAACTCAACTGGCTGACAAAATATTAGGGAACTTGGCAAAGGTGAGACGGTACTTGACCCTGGAACAGCTGGGCTTGCGGACAGTGAACAATGGGTAGCTCGCTGTCAGACCGTCCGGTAACTCTCCGGGCCAAGCTCAAGTCGTCGATGGCGCTCACTGTTCCCGCACGCCTCAAGGAGTTGTCGGTAACAGTAGGGGCCCAGACCGATCGAAGCCTACTAAGGCCAGGATTTTCCGAAAGCGAACTCGAGCCCCGGTATGAAGGCTTGAAGGAACGGGGTGGGTTTTTTAGTCAGTATCTTAAAATTTAAAATAAATAAAAATATTTCTGCATCCAGAATTAAGAGTATCCAAAACCTTGTCACGTTGTATGGCAATCAATGCTTAATCTATAGCCGAAGTAATAAAAGCCAAACTCTGAGTCACAGAAACTGTGAACAGCAGGTGTTCAGATGAGTTACTTGTATCTATTAGGTTTTAAACCATCATGTGTACAATTAATTCATTAAACCCCAAGCGAACGCCGGCGTTCAATTGTGTCTGTAATTATCACAATTGAAAGGTTAAGACATATTTGCACCTATTCGATTATATCCTTACAAAAAAAAACAATGTTTTTTTATAGAAATATGTTCACTGAATATTTCCACGTACCTTTTATAACTTTTAATATTTTCTTCACGCCATCAAAATTTGATTACAAAAGAAAACACTCCAACAATATCTCCCAAGATTACCTTCATCATCAATTGGGCTGACAATTACAAGAAAAAAAAAAACGAAAAAAATCTCGCTTGAGACAGCGGGTATCTTACTAATACTAAATTAAACAAGGTGTTGGCAAGATTCAATCTAATCTAAAGTTCCTTCAATCCAATTTGAATTTCCTCACCTTTCTTCCCGCACCCCCTCACACGGCTTCCCTCCTCGCTCCCTCCCTGAATGGTTCTCTCCTTGCTATTTATCCTAGTCCTTGATGTCAATTCGCACATTCACTTTAGGAAGCCTAATAATGTTGGATCCCATAGTCAGTTAGGTTTAGACAGCATCCTGAGGAAATAGTTGAAACGGTACGCGACTATTTTTTTTTTTTTAAATGTTTGGATTGGATTGGATTTGAAAATGTTTTAAAAAGTATTATGTACGGAAACAGATGATGATACAATCAATTCAAAATATGCTTGCTAGCTTGTTGGATTTCTATCTTTTCGCATTCAGGCGGAAGAAGCGCCCGCGTGTCACTAATGGGTGAACCGCTGGGAGGACATGGCAGACCTTACGGGGGAGGTGTGCCCCGCTGTGTCCTTGTGGAGGTGATCGTTGACGGAGACCCCTTGCGCCAAGCCCTGGTTCAGGCCATGGTCTGGAATTCGACTCCTTGTGTGAAGCAGTAATGCTACCAAAGAAGACGGCAACACAAAATTCAAAATTTTCAAAATATTTTTATTTCACATAGGCCTACATGGGCACTTATAAAGCGTCAGAAGCTAGTGCACGGTTCCAAATTCGTCGTTTCCTATGGAGAAGAACCGGCAAGAAACTCCATGAGAACCGGCAAGAAACTCCACACGTGTTGTGCTTCAGCCTCATATCCTCACGCTCCAGCCTCCACGACCTTGACTACCAGCAATGGATAGCTCGTCGTCAGGTCGTCCGGTAAACGTCAACGCGCTCTTCAAAGAGATGTCAGCAAACAGCAATAAAGGATTTTCTGATATCGCAACTTGTGGCCCTAAAACGCAAAGGGCAACTGAATGACACAGGTGTGGTTTTAGTCAGTACAAGTCTGACACACCCTCCCAATCTACCTTAAGCTGGAGAAGTCATTGGATAATTTCCACCTTACAAAAAACGCCTTAAATTTTGGAAAAAGACTAGAGTGACTAAATAAACACCAATCTACACGTAAAAGTCATCCTTTCTAGTCCAATAACAAAATACCATTTTAAAAATAGTCCACGTACACCACATACCAATGCTTCAAATATTCCTGTTTACTCAACTGCAGTACATTAACTGAACATAATAGTGCAAGAGAACGTAACACGAAACACGTACACAGACGAATGAGCGTATCTATTCGCTGTGGGATCACGTATCTGAATTATAATGAAGATACGACGGAACGTAGATACGACAGTGTGCAGATACGACAGTGTGCGGTCGACGGTCGCGTTGTTTTGTCTTACAAAGGTGTCAATTCGTATTGTTGTAGTGGAATTGTGACTAAGGTGTGGATATTGTGTTTTGTATGTGATGTTCTTACAGGTGTAAGTTTACTAGCTTTTTATGCGGCTTCGCCTTCATTGTCAATCCAAATTTTTTTTGGGATAATGGCTAGCATAGTAATAGTAGAGAGCAGTGGTGGCCGAATAGTAACGGCCCCGACTTACGGGTTGTAGGTCGCGGGTTCAAACCCAGCCAGGCGCATTACTTTCTGTACCTAATTTATTTACCTCTGTCAATTAATAAATTCAATATTATACTATTACTATAGCATTGCATAGTCGGCCTTATAATGTTCCCACTGTTGAGACTCAGGCCTTCTATCTAGGAGAGGGAATGGATCGTAATCACCACGCGGGCCCAGTGCGGCTTGATGAATGTCACATGTCTTCGAATTTTTGGTTCTAGGCCACCAATGCTCTACCCAGAAGATACAACTGGACAGAAAAACTAGAACATGTATATGTATATCTTTGTCCCAACATTCCTGTTTTTAGTCTCAAAGAAATGCAATATAAACAATATTATGATTCTCCGACAAGCACGTATTAGCTGTTTGTTACAACACAACGGTCGACGCACCGTCTTTGACGCCGCTTATAAAACCTAGATGACGAGTCTCGAGTACTTTGCTGCGCACAATATTTTGTTGAGCTGTATTTTGTTCAGCTATATTTTGTTGAGCTGTATTTTGTTGAGCTATATCTCTAGTAATGCTGTCTAGGTACCGTGCAATAATGTGTGGAGTTTATTCGCTTTTCGTAGATATTCTCTAGGGGCATCATGAGGTGTAATAAATAATTTAATTTTGCTGGATAGAAATGTTTTGGTGTTATAGTGTATGTTTACAATTTCAAAGTATATGTTATATTTTCTAGGAACGAAAACTTAAGTAAAATAGTTTGCTTATTATTTAATTTATTTAAAACTAGCATGACTTTGCCTGCGTCATAGTAGAAAATTATTCTAAGGAACTCTAGAGATAAAAACAGGGCCAATTTAAGGGGGGACGAGCCGGGCATTTGTCCAGAGCGGCAAAAACTGAGGGGTGGCAAAATTGACTTATTCCTATCTTCCAGCCCAACCATCCACAACACCCAAGTTGGTAGGTTGAGAATTTTATGTGCCACCTTCCAACCTACTTTTCTACTCAAGGTTGGATAGTAGAAATATTTAAGACTCAAAACTTAAATGGTTTTGTGTATGTAAAGGGACCAGGGTTTACGTACCGGAAGACGTAGCGTTAGAAGGCCTCCTACAAGGTGGACCGATGACCTGGTAAGGATTGCGGGTATCCGATGGATGCGGGACGCACAGGAGCGTTCATTATGGCGACACTTGGGGGAGGCCTATGTCCAACAGTGAACGTCTTTCGGCTGAAATGATGATCATGGTATAAAGGGCGGCGAAAATTATCTTTGTCCGGAACGGCTAAATAGCTATCACACGATGTGTCGGTCGCGTCTCCGATCACTCGTCGAACAATTCCGGCTCAAACGCTCATTAGTGTGCGTCCGCCGAGCGTAGGTATAAATACTGTTTACAGTACTGATTGTTTTGATCCCAAGATTCTCTAAACCCAGCAATGCCGGCAAAGTGTGGTGGATGCGGCAAGTTTGTGTCGGCAAGCGACTCCACAAAGTGCACGAAATGTGCCAGTGTTTATCACCGTACGTGTGTCGGCCTTCCTGCGAAAGGTCCCGCAGCCACCATAGGGCAGTGCCCTGAGTGCAGGAAAAATGTCCGCCGGGACAATAAGGCCGAGACACCAGTTCGAGGGTTGGTAGCTGAGCTGCACAGTGAGGAGTCGGCGGATGTACATGTGTCAACGCCACAACCGATACCAACGTCGAACCCGGTGACTCCTGTGGGTACAACGCAACTTGGTCATCCGGTGTCGCCTCCGTCAGCGGCAGCGTCGTTTCAGGAGTTCCCGCAGGATGTGAGCTCTGCTTTGAAATTGGTGGTGGAGGAGCTACGCACCTTGAGGGTGGAGGTCTTGGAGCTTCGTAGAGATGTGGCTGACTTGAAGGCCTCCAATGACTCGTGCCACATTCGAATGGACGGGATCGAGTCCAGGTTGGAGCTCCTCGAGAGCCGGCAGTCTGAAGGTTGCATTCCATCAGCAGATTCAGGAGTGGTGGAGGGCATCGTGGAGCAGCTGAAGCGAGACCTAAATGACAGAGATCAGGAGCTTATGGCTAATGACGTAGTCATCGCGAACGTGCCGGAGGCTCAAGTAGAAAATCCCACCCATCTCCTCCAGCTTATTGCCACGAAACTGGGAGTCACTTTGGAGGATCGAGACATTGTGTGTGCAGAGCGAGCAGGTAGCCGACACATCAAAGCGACCAGCCCTTCAGCGTCAACGGAGCCCCGTCCTCGACCTATCATAGTGCGCCTGGCTCGCCGTGACCAACGTGACGCCCTATTAAATGCAGCTCGCGTACGACGAGGCGCCACAACGGAGAATCTCGGTCTCACGGGAAAGCCGGTTCGCTTCTACGTGAACGAGCGGCTGACCAAGCTGAACCAACATTTATTTCGGCAAACAAGGGCTGCTGCAGGAGTGTACGGCTGGCGCTTTGTTTGGTCGAAGCGTGGTCGCATCTTGGCTCGTAGCAAGCCCGGTGACCCCACTCACAGGATTGCGTCTGAAGATGACATCACAAAGTTTATTGGACCGTTCTCAGTCCTCAATAAATAATCGGTTTTTTAGTACTGTTCACTTTGTTTTAGTATTTTATTTTGGCTCTATTAGTTTAAGTTTCCGGTTTTATGAGTTTGTGCGTCGTATCTGTTATGATATGGGGAAGAATATGAAAGTGAGTATTTGGCTAAAACAAAAAAAAATATACACATATTTATATAAATTTACACACATGGAGAATATATACAGGACATATTTATATAAATTTACACACATGGAGAATATATACAGGACATATATTTTATATAAATTTAAAACATGCATATTATTGGGATTTAAACAATATAATTACATTTATTTACTATACATGCATTATAATATTTTTGAACAATTATTAAGATGACTAAGTCAAAATTATTGAAGTTAGGTTTGTTTAATGCTGGCTCACTGGCAACTAATCAGGATGAGTTTCTCATTACCATGTCACAATACTCAGTAGATGTCATGGCTATAAACGAATCATGGCTGAAACCTGGGCAAGAAGGCCGCGCGCCTAAGGTCCCGGGATATAGGCTGAAACATGTGCCACGCCCTAAGTCTATACGCGGGGGCCGAGGGGGGGGTGTAGCTTTTTATATTAAAACGGGAGTAAGGGCTCGCGTACGTCCGCACCCTGAAAATTCTGATGTGGAACAGATGTGGTTAAGCCTAACTATTAATGGTAAAAAGTTATTGATAGGGACAGCATATAGGCCACCATGGTTTGAACTATCTAGATTTTTGGATGGGATAACTGACAGTATTAACGCTTTGGCACCATACGATAACTTAGTAGTGTTGGGGGATTTCAATGTTAACCTATTGGACACAAGTAGTGGGAAAACTAAGCAGGTTATGGAATTCCTTAATTACTCCAGTTTAAATCAGGTGGTTCAGTCGCCAACCCACTTTGTAGGAGATAGTAGTACCCTGATAGATGTCATCTGTACTGATATAGGAGTACGTAATGTACAGGTCAACCATATCAGCGAGCTTGGCCATCACTCGTTTATTGTGTGCGATACTGTGGTGAAGAAACTAAAGAGCAAGCCTAGGCTGGTAACATATCGCCCTTTAAAGGATATTTTAGAAAACTACTTCGCAGCAGATTTGGAATCTATACCATGGAGGGATATAAGCTCCCTGCCAGATGTGGATAGCATGGTAGATTTTCTCAACTACCATCTAAACCAATTATTTAATTTACATGCACCCATAAAAAGTAAAATAGTACGAGATCGTCCCACACCTTGGATAACGGAAAATATTAAATTAATGATTAAATTAAGAAATGACGCAAAACATAAATATAAAAAGAACAAACTTGACTCTTCCAAACAATATTATTTGGACTTGAAAAAACAAGCCTGTGCTGCACTAAAGCAGGAAAAGAAGGTGTACTTTGACGGGCACATTAATAACCAATTGAAAAATCCAAAAAAACTTTGGAAAAATCTTAAGTCTGATGTGCTCGCAGATCATAGTGATGGCATGCTGCCCGAACAATTTAACGACCCAGATGAATTAAACAGAGCATTTCTCGACGTACCTGGTCAGAACATATTATCACCTTCACAAATATCATATTTTGACTCAAACCGGTATGGGGACACTCAGTTTAAGCTGAAAAATGTTAAAGAGGCGGAAATTTTTAAAATTATAAAGAGTTTGGGGTCAAATGCCAAGGGAATAGATGGATTGAGTCTCGACATGATAATGCTCACATTACCAACCACCCTCCATGCCATCACAACAATAGTAAATAAGTCTATTGAAACAAACTCTTTCCCTGACTCATGGAAATGTGCTATAGTGCGTCCTTTACCTAAAACCAGCAACCCAGGTACTGTTAAAGACCTGCGCCCAGTGAGCATTCTCCCATGTTTATCCAAAGTTTTGGAGAGGGTAGTCTACAACCAAATGCTGCAGTACTTAGAAACTAACAACATGCTACCTGACCTGCAGTCTGGTTTTAGGAAAGGTCGTGGCACGGCCACAGCCCTTTCAGATGTAGTTGGTAATATCTTGGAAGCACGTGACCAGGGGGAGGGAACCATACTTGCTCTACTAGATTTTTCACGTGCCTTCGATGCAATTAACACCTCTCTATTACTTTCCAAGTTAGCATACTATGGTTTTACTACGGAAACAATAGAGTGGTTCAGAAGCTACCTACAGAACAGGTCACAGCTTGTGGAGGTACAGACGGAGGATGGATCAACCAGCTCATCCCCTCCTCGGTACATGTCACGTGGTGTGCCCCAGGGATCAATTTTGGGGCCCCTTTTGTATATTCTCTACAGTGCAGATATTGTGAATTCATTCCAGCATTGCAGGTATCATATGTATGCCGATGACATACAGTTATATACTTCTTTTAAGCCAGTGGATTTAAAAGAAGCAGTTGACAAAATTAACGCAGATCTCAATAGAGTGGTAGAATGGTCGGATGCTAACTCGCTGGTTTTAAATCCACTGAAGTCCAAGTTCATGGTTTTGGGAAGTAGGAAAATGATCAGTGCAATACTGTCAGCCAATCCAGAACTTTTTATCAAGGGGAATAGAATAGACAGGGTAGAATTAGCATGCAATCTGGGTTTGACTATAGACCCTGAACTAAGATTTGAAAAGCACATCAGTAATGCCATGCGAAACTGTTTTTATAGGTTAAAACTTCTTTATAAAATTAGAGACCATTTGAGTGTTGATCTTCGCAAACAACTGGTAGATAGCCTGATTTTATCGCGACTGAACTATTGTGACACGGTGTATGGACCATGCCTGTTAGCCAGAACAGAAAAGCTAATTCAACGTATTCAGAATGCATGTGTCAGGTTTTGTGTAAATGTACCATATAGGAGTCATGTGACTCCCTACATCAATGACAATAATATCATGAAAATGGCAGCAAGGAGAAGGTTGCATTTAGCTGGCTTACTGTTTGGAATTTTTACAACACAGAGACCGAAATATCTATTCGATAAACTAAGTTGGAGACACAGCAAATATGAACCTCGTTCCTCTACGTTCCCTCTTTGTACCCCACATCACAGAACCGCAGCATTCAGGGGTAGTTTCAGATATATGGCCAGTCACTGTTGGAACAACATTCCTCCGCCAGTTAGAGTCCTGAAGACAAAGAAAAATTTCATTGACATTTTAAAAAAATACTACATGCAAATACAAAAATCGACATAATTTGAGTCATTACAATGTTTTAACTATGTTAATATGTTTAGCTTTTACCTCTTCGGTTATGGACTTCAGGCAATGGTTACGATGTTCCATAGTGGTGATGGTCACCATTCTGAATCTGCCCTCTTGGGTTGCGGTCACGGTCTTCTTGGCGATATACGTGTTTTAGCGGTGATGACACACTAGACACACTGGACACACTGAATGCATCTTTTGGACTCATTATTTCAAGCATCTCACAGCCCTTTCGGCCTTTCGGCATAGCTTCGATGCAAATATTGTACACCTACACACCTCTCATATTGTGAACGCATTGTCTTCCTAATTTATTAACACTTCTTAAGTTATTTCACTGTATGAAGATATTTCTTGTGTTCAGGAGAGATTTGCTGTTGGCAGGTCGCCATTATGTGAGGCAGCATGTCACTTTCCCTATGATTCAATTCACGATTTGTTATCTTCCATCAATACAAAAATGATAGCTGTAAGGTTAAGAATTGTGTTTCGTGTTAATATATTTATGTGATGAAAAATTGAATTACTAATTACTTAAAAGGTATTTGTATGTGTACTAACCTGTTTAGTGTTTGCTCTCGGAGAGGACGCCAAAATTGTCACTCGAACGGTGGTTGCTGAAAACCAGCACCGTAGATGTCTGGATTAGCCCAGAGTCACGGAATATGCTGAGCAACGGCCCATTCCTGCTTAGATGCGACGCACAACTTATAATTTTAGATTGTATTAGTATATAATTATGATTTTCTTTTAGTTTAGTTACTCTTAGGTTAATTTTGTTTATGTTTGTCCCTGTTATGGCCGGCGTCAAAATGAAACAGATAATATAGACAACTCCGTTGTCTATGGTACTGGGTACAAGAAATATTGTTAAGCTTGTTACACACGTGGCCTAACAAGGGACTGGCTTTTTATATTTTGTACTTTTTTTTTTTATATTTTTGTATTTTGTTATTTGTGCGTCTATTTAAAGGCGGAATAAACATATTTTCTTTCTTTCTTCTTTCTTACTGAAGTACATACATGAGATTGTCTTCTGTACCTATCTACTATTTTGGCTTGGATACTAAGTTTTTTAAGCCATCATTCTTGTTGAAAATGTGGTGTAATGTTGCAACTCTATACGTTTGTAGAAAATCGTACTTCTTATATGTGATTGTATATTTCCATTTGTTATTTTATCTGTCTTAAATTTATTTATTTTATTTAAATCTATTGGCACACCACAGTCCACACCGTTGCCGACTCCTTTAGTCGATATTGTTACCGGCCCACGCTGAAAACCAGCGCTGTGGACTCGTTGCATTTTTGCGTATGAACACAGCATTATGCTGAGCTTACGGCCGTTTTGCTCGAACGTGGCGCATATATTCTTATTACTATTATTTTCTCTTATATTTTTTTGTTTTAATTATTTTATTTCTTTTTTTTTTAATATAAATATGTTTTATGTTAGTATTTTGTGTTGCTTCTTTCGGGCAAATAAAATGTTTTTCTTTCTTTCTAAGTCATGATTTTACAACTCAAAAAAAAAAATCTTAGATTAGGTACAATATTTCTATCAGCATTGCATGTTATAGACGAATATAAAGTAACACCTTTCCCCATACTCAATACCTTTTACAAGGTTATTTCTTTCATCAGCAACAATAGTTTTCTTATCCGCACCACTAGCTCATGTGTGCCCATTTTACTACGGCATTTCAATTCCCACGGGCAAACCCCGTGATTTATCAGTAACGTCACTTTACGTGGTCATAAATTATATAGACGTTCAACGCATACCGGGTTCCGTATTGTGAAAAGTGGCGACTTTAGTGGTGGTCTGTCAAAATAATTTATTGAACTGTAATCTCGGGAAAGCAATTTAAGTTTTACGATTTTTATAGTTTCTTTTACTGGAATATTTTTATGGACGTTATTTATGGTTTGCTTGATATTGTGATTTTAAAACAAATGCGTTTGTATTTCTGGTATAACATAACTTGGTATAGGAAAACTGTTGAAGGCATCGATAGATCGTGACTTCAAACCCAATCAGGAACATTTGTCTAATTTATTTCATGACCTTTACTTTCAAAACGGTAAAGGAAAACATTGTGAGGAAACCGGCATGTCCTAGAACTAAAAATTCAATCACATGTCACATCTAGGGACCCACACTCAGCCCGCGTGGTGCTTTACGGCCCATTCCCTCTCCTAGAGAAGAGGCCTGAGTCCCAGTAGTAGAAACCCTATAAGCCTATTATGCTTATGCTACAACTTTGTACAGTACCTTTAACTAAATATAAAGGGCAACAGGAGCACAAGTAGGTTACATTATCATTTTCATTTCAGCTGAAAGACGTCCACTGTTGGTCATAGGCCTCCTCTAAGTGTCGTCACAACAACCGGTCCTGTGAATCTCGCATCCATCAGATTCCCAGAACCCTAACTAGGTAGGTAGATAGGTTTAATTCAGTTAAAGTCTGACATCTCTCGCTCCATCAAGAACGAGAGGAATTATTTAAAGATTTGCTACCTCAAAAAGGTACAGAATCGTTTTGAGGATAAAATTGTACGTAACTGTATACGGTTCGGTACCCAAAACAATAAAAACAGATAACTTAATCCAGTTTCTTAACCTTGAACAAGTTTTTGCCTGTCTAGACATTGAAAAGAGGTAACATAAAATGTTATAGGTATTCTTAACATAGTTGGTGCTTGAGACTGCAAAAGGTTGTATAAAAATGCTCTCCAATCTGCAATGGTCATGCTGGCTGCTTGGCAGAAGAAAATTGTATAATATTTACATTAAAACTATTTTGTTGTAACCTTTTACAAAGTACGAGGAAAGCAGTAGTAGCCGAGTGATAGCGGCCTCGAATACGAGTTGTAGGTCACGCGCTCAAACCCAGCCAGACGTATTACTTTGTGTAATTTATTTCATTACCACTGCTCTCAAAAAGGTGAAGGAAAACATCGTGAGGAAACCAGCACGTCCTAGAACCAAAAATTCGAAGACATGTGACATCCACCAACCCGCACTGGGCTCGCATGGTGGATTACTGCCCATTCCTTCTCCTAGAGAGGAGGCCTGTTACCCAACAATGAAAACATTATAAGGCCGACTATGCTACGCTATGCTACAAAGTACGGATTAAATTCAGAGTCAAGAACTAGCCTACTGGCCATCCGGTACCCTCAGCCCTATAGGACTGAAGCCTACTGGGGCCATGGGTAGTCCGAAAGGGAATCCAAGGGTCCTGGAACGCAAGGTATAATTACCGGCACGGATCTTGAGCGCTGGCTTCAAGTTGCGCAAAAGTCAAATATTTGGTCTTTTTAGTGGTGCGAAGTGAGACGCGGGGGCGGGGAGTGTCAATGATTGGCTCGCCGCGCCATCGTAACATAGACGTCACTCGTGATTCGTTCCCTGCGCTTGCTGCATGTATCATAGCCAATTTATGGAATGCGCATAGCGATCCCCACTCCGACGCCGAGCGCTCAAGATCCATGCCGGTAATTGTAAAGAAGCTGTGAAGCATTTCGCCAGCTGTGCCCGGATAGAGCCCCGCTGACCTTTAAATCCATTTTGTTTGCGAAATATTCATTGATTTACATACATACATTCTGAAAAACGCTTAACAAACCAGCAATTTTTTTGTGTAAACATATCTATAAAGATCAAAGCCGTAAGGAGTAGGGACAACAAGCGAAAAAATATCACGTTGTTATTTTTTTTTTTTTTGCCTAAAGTATTTGTCTTACGCAAAAAATCATACGTTGATAATATTGTACATGAAACGTGAACGTTTTGGAACGTGACCCAGTGTTTTATTTTTAATTTTTTTTTAATTGATATAAATCAGTGCTTGACTGCCATCCCATCTGATGGTAAGCAGTGATATAATCGTTGATGGTAAAGCGCACTACATTGCTAAAAGCTTATAGCTACAATATTTGTTTGAGCCTACTGTTTATTGATTTAATTTCATGTTTGTTAACTGTATTGTTTAAGTTTTGTAACGCTTTTGAAATTCGTAAATCAAAAATGGTATTATTTTCATAAAATGGATTCTATTTAGATGGCCATTTGTATAAGGTCCCGGTTATATTTTTAGTCAAATTTCACATTGAATTAAAAACAACCAAGTCTACATAACAACCACAATAAAAGCCATATTTGTTCGTACGATGCTCTATTAACACTGCCAAAGACTCCACCACAGACATACGATAACTTCCAACCGATAGAGCCCGCCTAGCCAGCGATACATTTTTACGACAACCTTATCTACCCACGTTTGCATAGAAAAGTAAGAGTTTCTGAGCCGTTTCCCTCGGCAGATGTAGGGTTAGTAGTCTCAGATGCTCTCCCGATCGATAACTGTGAATAGAGATTTTTAAGATTCGTATATTCAGTGTGTACAAAAACGTTTGAGATTTGTTGAGCTGCGCGCGATCGAGGGTTGGAGTGATGTCTTCAAGTGCAGATTAGAGGGTTATGATACGTTATTGCGAATGATTTCATTGCTTCGGGATTCTGAGATTATTGAAAGTGTGTCAGCTTTTTTTGAGGAAATGTTTTCAGTAAAAGAAATATATTAGGTATTAGCTTTTGTAGGCCAGTTAAAATCGACATCAGATATCACAAATGCTTCCCAAAGGTATTTTTTTTTCTGAATCTGTCCGGACCGAACCCAAGTCGTCGACGGCGTGCACTGATCCCGCGCGCCTCAAGGAGTTGTCAGCAACAGCAGGGGCCCAGCCGGGTCGAAGCCTACTGGGGCGAGGGTTAGCTCCGAAAGGTAGCTCAGTCCCGGTACGAAAAGCAAAGAAGGAACAGGAGTGGGTTTTTATTCAGTAAAAGTCAGACACTATCTCCTGCTCCGCCCAAGAGTGGGGGATGTCATTAGATGATTTTCCGAACGTAAAAAAAATAAGTGCCAAAATTTCGCAGATTTTAGCACCATGGGGTACCATAGGGTTTGCAGGGTTGCAAACTTGGGTATTAGCTACTCTCAAGGAACCTAAAAACATACACAAAAATGTAGATATAGAACGTTTGCCATGTTTGTCCTTGTTTTGTTTTGATATTGACTGGCCTACTGTCTTATGTAAAAGTGTCTGTCTTATGAAGTATCTATGTGCTATTTCAGGATATCGTCCAACCCACGTGAAGGGGTAACAAACATACAAACGCACTCACATACAAACTTTCGCTTTTATAATACTAGCTGCTGCCAGCCGCTTTGCCCGTGAGAAAGTAGTAAAGGATTCCAAGGAAACATACTCTCGAGATAAAAAAGAATTCTATGTACTATTCCAGACTATGGTTTACCTGTCTACTAAATTACATTCGAATCCGTTCAGCCATTCGCGCGTGAAGAAGTAACAAACATTCACACATACTTTTGCCTTTATAATATTGGTGTAGGTACCAATTGATAGACAATCACTTAGCATAATCAGCCTTTTAATGTTCCCACTGCTGGAATTCAGGCCTCCTTTCTAGGCGAGGGAATGGGCTGTAATTCACCACGCGGGCCCAGTGCGGGTTGGTGAATGTCACATGTCTTCGAATTTTTTGTTCTAGGACACGCCGGTTTCTTTCACTGTTCCGAGAGCAGTGGTGATGACATAAATTACACAAAGTAATGCGCCTGGCTGGGTTTGAACCAGCGACATATAACTCGTAAGTCAGGGCCATTACCACACGGCCACCGCAGCTCAGACAAACACATATTAAGTATGAACTACAACACAAAGAAAACGACTGAGATTTTACTCGACTTCCTGAGAAAAAGACTAATGTTTCCAACGACCATCTCCAGCTATCTTGATTGGAAATAGCACAACGATTCAATCCCATTAATTCCTAGAAACACGAAACAAAAACAAGAAAAAGCTTGAATCCAATCCTCGTTTAAATTGAGAAGTCTAAGATAATCTTTTTTGCAAAAGCGCTGATTAGTCAGAAACATTATCATCTACCTTTTGAAAAACTGCTAAGTGAGCGTCTCAGCTCATCCGCCATGCTCCCGTTATGCGATCGATTTGTCCTCACGGCTATTTACCCGGGACTGAGGCGCGGGTCCCGGGCCCCGGGATCCCGGCTTGTCCCGGGTTTAATTAAAGTCCGTAGTAAGTCGATGCGATAGCATTGCCTACGTTTAATTGCAACACCGGATTGCGCTCTGTTTTTTTAAGCGATTTGATATTAGCGTTGCGTTTTGTTTTTGCTTTGTTGTTTGTTGTTCATTGTGGACAAAGTTGGGTGTTTTGGTCATAGCGTAAGCATAGCATAATTAGTCTTTTTTTAATGTGACTGCTAGGATTCAGGCCTCTTTACTAGGAAAGAGAATGGGCCGTAATCCACCACGCGGTCCCAGTGCGGGTTTTGGTCATACAAAACATTAAACTAAGACCCAAGATTTTTGGAATCAGAAGTCACAGGACAATTCTCAGCCACCTTATGCGCGGATTTGAGGAAGACGAGCAATGGGTTGTTCGCCGTCCGGCGATCCAGTAAGAATCTGGTCCGAGTGGACGGCACGTTGACGCCTCAATGAGATATCAACCAAATTAAAGGATCTCAGAAGGGTCCTCCTAGGGCTGTGGAAAAGTTTCAAAGAGTGATCGTGGTCCTAGAAAGCGTAGAGTTGCTCTCAAGTGAGTTTTACTCAGGTAGACAGGCAGGCAGAGCGGGAAAAGTCATTGGATTATTTTGCACCTCAAAAAATAACTCAAGTCATCTACGGCACGTACTGTTCCGCGCGCCTCAAAGAGTTGTCAGCAACCGTAAGGGCAACAGGGCAACAGCAGGGTCGAAGCTTATTGGGAACAAGGTATTTCTGAAAGGAAGACTTGGCCCCGGTATGAAAGGCAAAAGGGTGGGTTTTTAGCCAGTAAAAGTCTGCCACTATTTCCCTCTCCTCCCAAGGGCGTGACTTTCACACACCGAAAAAAAAAACACCTCAAAAAATGGACTGCAGAAATGTTCAATAGGGTTACCTGGCTCTGGAATACAAAGGGCATCTGAAGGGCACATATGGATTTTAGTCAGTAAGTCTGACACGGCATCTCAATCCACTCAGACCGGTTGAAGTGATTTTTGCACCCACGATCCTCAATCAAACCCACGACCTCCGGCATAACAATCAGATCCACTAACCAGTAGACCAACAGGCCAGTCAAAGACAGATAGATACTTCAACATAAAACTCTTAATTAAAATTATCCTTAAGCAGCAAAATAACTATAGCTATCCATCTTATCAATTTAGTCTAGTTTCAATCCTTGATAGACATCTACCTGTCTAGATGTTCCAACTTGGCCCATTCATCAGTAATACAATTAAAATATTGGAGAATCGCTTTTAATTGAGTTTTCAAGAAAATTTAAGACTCACTGCGGATTGTTATTAGACTGGAAACGATTGTTTTTCGATAATATTTCAAAGTGTTCATTATTCGTTCGTTCTGTTCGAGATTTTATTATTTTCAGTTTGATTAACTGCCTATAATTGATACTAAGGCGGTATATTTTGAAACTGTTTCACGCCATCATCTTCTTCCTACTCTCGTCCAGTATTACTTTGCGTAACACGTTTTTTTTTTTCATTCCTTCGTGTCACACTTCACGCTATCACTAACTCCCTTTTCTTTCACATAATCCACCCATCTTTTGCATTAGCTGCTCTCTCCCTTTTTATCTGCAATACTTACAACTCTTTTAGTAACATGCATTTCGTCCCTCCTCTTCACACGGTCATACCAAGACAAACGATTCCTTTTCAACTTTTTAGTCACTTTCGAACTTCCTCTGCTATACTAATTTCTCACTTTATCTTTTCTCGTCACACCACACATCTATCTCAATATTTTTATCTCACCTACAAGCAATCTTTATTCATTCTCTCAACTCCATTTCTAACCATACAACATTCCATCATTCTATATTTCCATTTACCGAAACTAACATAAAAATAAAAAGCATAAAACTGAAAACTAGCAACACAAACAAAAATATTCCAAGAGAAAATAACCAAACAGGAACATGATAATTAAAAATTTTCACATCGACACTTAAGCTTTTAAAAGGCGGAGCAATTGAAATTAAACAGTCACTGTTTCAAGTTAGAATCGTTAAACAAAGACATTGTTACAACTTGCTACTTGGATATAACTTGGCACTTAACTCGTCGGGGGTAAAGCGCCGGTCGTACAACCGGCGGGTCAGAGGCAATCGAATACTAACTTGCTAGAAAACGATAAAATTTTAAAGAAGATTTATGTGGGTGTCTTGGGTCTGAACTGAGAATGGGATACTTAGGACTAGATTTTGATGTTTTCTATATGCCCATATTAGGCCTATGTCAAATATTTGCCTTTTTTTATTTGCCTGCTGCGGTCTGTCCGATTATAATTTGGGTGTCTTCAAGGCTAGAGTGAATAGGCTCTTAATAAACTAGAGCGCCTCACCATCAACGATTGCGTCACTGTTACCATCAGGTGGGATCGCAGTCAAGCACTAGTTTATATCAGACTAGCTGTTGCCCACGGCTTCGCCCGCGGTCATAAAATATAGGTTGTCACTCAGGAATAAAGCAGTTTTCTTTCGGTGAAAAAGTTTTTACAATCGGACCAGTACTTTCAGAGATTACCTCTTACAAACAAAAAAATCTACAAACAAACTTTACCTCTGTATATGAGTAAGAATAGATAAAAAAAATATATAATATTTTAGTTTTAATTAATCCACATTCGGCCAAAATCCGTTCCCTTTTTGAATTTATCTGTAAGCATGGAGCTTCAGTAAGAATTTGACGTTATAAAGTAGCCTTTAAGCCAGTAAATACACAGAGCTAAGTTGAGAAATCTAACGAGCATCCGAATTCAATACATATGAGACTTGATCACATTTCCATCACACGGTCAACGAAATGGAAGTAGCAAATCCTAGTCAAGTACTTGCTAAATCCATGCATTTGTGGTCTTTTTGACAGTCGTCATTGCTGGTAAAATGTCTTTTTATTTGAAGCCTCTGAAATGGACAATTTGCAAATGAAAATTTCGGGGTAAAATTGTCCAGGGTCATAAATATTCTTTGATTCTTTTTTCGCTACTAGTAGCTAGCCTAAGTATCTACTAACTAAACGTATCTAAGGTCACGTTGTCAAGGAAATCGGACGAAGGGCGGTTCCTTCGTCTGATTACCTTGGCAACGTGAAGGCCTTCGACACTTGGGAAGTGCTCGGAATAAATATAAGGTAACTGGAAGGAAAGACATCGAGGACGATAAATATGCATCTTACGTTATACAAAATTATTTTTAGTAAATGCAAAATGAATTTAGTTTGTTCAGAATTAGTAACTGAATCGATTCTAACATTTTTAATACCATGTAATAATATTTTGTCCCAAAAATATATTTTTTTTTTTATGGTGGGAAAAATCATGTATTGACATCCCCCGCCCTTGGGTGGAGCGGGAGATAGTGTCAGACTCTTACCGACTAAAAGACCCACCCTGTTCCTTCTAGCCTACGTACCGGGGCTCGAGCGCCCTTTCGGATAACCCTGGCCCCAGTAGGCATCGACTCGGCTGGGTCCCTGCTGTTGCTGACAACTCCTTGAGGCGCGCGGGAACAGTGCGCGCCGTCGACGACTTGGGCTTGGTCCGGACAGTTACCGGACGGCCGGACAGTGAGCTACCCATTGCTCACCGTCCGCAAGCCCGCGCCTACGTTGGCCGGAAATCGGGATCAGAATCCCGGCGGCGGCTGCGGCGATAGCGCCGTTGCTTGATGCGTTCGGCCTCGTCCTTTGCCAGCATTACTGCTTCGCAGAAGTCGACGACCGCCTGCCACTCCTCCTCTGCGGACCATGGCCTCAACCAAGGCCTGGCGCGAGAGGTCTCTACCGCCGATCGCCCCCACGAGGGCACTGCGACCCAAAAATATTTGGTTGGCCATAAGTTGGATACCGTCGACATTAAGTACAACACTAGTCATACTAGTACTACTACTACTACGTATAACACGGATCATAGCGGATACTAGGCGCCAGCTGGGTACGAGAGCAAAACAACCACTTAGTCACCCGGATGGCCCGATGACCATGTGTTTGTGCGGACAACTAGTTAATATAACAAGCTTATAACTTTATGACTATGATACAGTTATGAAATGTTGTACAAAGACTTTTTACATAAAAATACTGTCTAGTATTTGTTCGCTTAAACGAAAACTAATCTATACATATAAATAAAATCGGAGTGTCTGTTTGTAATATTGAAATAACTGCTTTTTACTACATACATATGAATTACGGTACATACATCAATATAAGGTTTTTTTCAATTTTTGTCTGCCTGTCTGTTTGCCCGGGCTAAACTCTGAGATGACTGGACCGAATTTGACGGGACTTTTTTGGTAGGTAGCTGATGTAATAAGCAGTAACATAGGCTACTTTTATTTTAGAAAAAAAATAAATTCAAAATCCTGTAGGCCACGCGAACGATGTCGCGGGCACAGCTATTATTGTATATATACTACTATAACACTATCCGGAAATATCAGCTGTGCGAAATTTTAGCAATGTTTTAGAGTGCCCGTTGACATTTTAGTTTTAAAGCCAAACTGCAAAGCAATTACTTGGGAAGTGATGGGAGTCGGTAACGCGATATAGGTCAAAACTTAGTTGCAAAACCTATCGATACTTTAAACTTAGTAATATTCAAAGCGATGTCAAAAACCTCAAAATATATTGGTTTGACAATCGCTATGGAAACGAAACGTAGATTTTTTTTTTGTTTACCATCCAACTACATCACCCACTATAGTGGAGCGGGAGAGAGTGTCAGACTTTTAGTAGTTAACTAAAACTCTACATCACCGCTTACCATCAGGTGAGATGGTGGTCAAACGCAAGCCTATAATTAATAATAAAAACCCAGTCCTGTTCCTTCGTCGCCCTTGGTACCAGGGCCCAGGATTCCTTTCAGAAACAAACCCTTGGCCCCATTAGGCTTCGACCCTGCTGGGCCCCTATGAAACGTAATGTGGATAACTCCAATTTTATTAGGTTTATTGTTACTCTTATTATCGTAATCTATTTATTATATTACAAAGTTGGAGAGTTTCTCCTCTCCGGAACTTATAACACTACACTACTACTATACTACATACACACTGCACTACACACGCACATACTACACTAACTACTTCTACTACTACTATATATACTATATTTTTGTAATAGACAGCCAAAAAATCTTTAAACTTGTCCAAAGTTCATCAAGTTCAAACTCATTTGACAGGCCTGTTGGTCTAGTGGTTAGTGACCCTGACTGCTATGCCGGAGGTCGTGGGTTCGATTCCCACCCTGGACAAATGTTTGTGTGATGAGCACGATCATTTGTTCTGTGTCTGGGTATAATTTATCTATAATATGTAGGTATTTAGAAATATCTAAGTATTTTTATCAATTGTCTGGTACCCATAACACAAGCTCTGCTTAGCTTGGGACTAGACGACGCTGTGTGATAGTTGTGGAATATTATTATTATTATTTATCGAGAAAGGTTATAAGGCTATACAATATCACGCTAAAACTGATAGGACAATAGTAACCAAAGACGTATGTGAACCCGCAGGGAACAGCTATTCTTTCACATAATTTTATTTTATCTAGAGCCTAAAATTTCGCCTACGTAATCATTATCAACGAAAATTTTGCTATTATACAAGTCAGTGAACTTCATTTGAGAACTTTTATCACTATTAAGTCAAACTTAGGCTTTTAGTCAAGACAGATCAGATAGCTCGTCATCGCGCTTAGAACTATCTTGTTTTTAGGATTTAGATATTTATGTGATAAAGCAATGTTGCCCCTGTAGTAACGGCCTCGAAATATAAAAATGATAGACGGAGAATCGTTGATTATACACTTCATTCAATATATTGAAGGAAAACTATTTCTATGATTAAAAGGTTTTGCAAACAATATATTAATTACAAACAATATAATAATGGTTTAACCTATCAATCGTGGAAATTACAGACACAATAGAAAAACAATAGGTGCGCGAACGCCGGCGTTCGTTTGGGGTTTAATGAATAAAGAGCAGTGATGACCGACTGGTAACGGCTCCTACGATCGCGGGTTAAACTAGCCGGGCGCATTACATTATTTCCTTAGCACTGCTCACAAAACGGTGACGGAAAACATCAGAAGGAAACCAGCATTTTCTAGAACCAAAAATTCGAAGATATGTGTCATCTGTCACCCCGCACTGGATCCGCGTAGTAGATTATGGCCTATTCCCTCTTCTAGGGCGGTCCGAGTCCAAACAAGTGGGTACATTAATAGGCTGATTATGCTACGCTATGCTATGATAGGACAGTGCTGCCCTTTTGGTAACGGCCTCGACTTATGAGTTAGGTAGGTCGCGAGTTAAACCCAGCCAGACGCATTACTTTGTGTAATTAATTTTATTACCACTGCTCTCAAAACGGTAAAGGAAAACTTCGTGAGTTAACTGCCTAGAACCAAAACCTTCGAAGACATGTGATATTTGCAACTCGCACTGGATCCGCGTACTTGATTATGGCCCATTCCTTCTCCTAGAGAATAGCTCCGAGTCCCAGCAGTGGGAAAATTATAAGACTGATTATGCTATTATTATTGTGTAAGTACTAGTGCTCTAAATTTCCACACAAGAAACGCTTGATACATGAACCTCTTAGTTCTAACCCGCAACCTATAAAGTTAGTATATTAAGCTCGCTCTATTACGTGCATCGGAATTTGGATTTATGAGTCACTAATGCCTTTATGTCATTTTGGAGTTGCGCTGCAACTTCCACGACTGAATTATGTACCTTGCGGATCCGCCGGCTCATGGTTACATTGTGTTCAATGAATTTTGAATTTATTACACATTACCTGCAACTTGTAGGTACAATGATTTACTGTTTTGTTATCCTTCTATGTAATATCTATATATCGACAGTCTGCTTCTTCTTCCTGCCCTTGTCCCGTTTTATTTGGGGTCGGCGCAACATGTTTTTTTCTTCCATTCTGTCCTGTCACTCGTCACGCTATCACTAACTCCATCTTCTTTCATATCACTTCTCACACAATCCATCCATCTTTTCTTTGGCCTCGGGATCTCCTTCCCCATCCATCCACATGTAAACTCATAACTCTTTTAGCAACATGCTTTTCATCTCTCCTCTTTACATGACCATACCAAAGACAAACGATTTCCTTTCAACCTTTCAGTCACTGGCGCCACTTTCAAACCTCCGCTAATATACTATATATCGACATAGTGATAAAGTAAAATGTTCACATAAAATGAATTATAAAACTTATTTTCGACCAAAGTGGTGGTTAAGCGATTTTATTTTTCTACAGTCGAAATATTATATAAAAACCGGCCAAGTGCGAGTCGGACTCGCCCATGAAGGGTTCCATAGCAGCATATCCATAGATACCCCACACGCATGGGTTTGTAGAAAAAAAAATTTTGGAGTTTCAGTTCTATGTATGGGGACCCCCAAAATTTATTGCTTTTTTTCTATTTTTGTGTGAAAATCTTAATGCGGTTCACAGAATACATCTACTTACAAAGTTTCAACAGTATAGCTCGTATAGTTTCGGAAAAAAGTGGCTGTGACATACGGACGGACAGACAGACAGACAGACAGACAGACATGACGAATCTATAAGGGTTCCGTTTTTTGCCATTTGGCTACGGAACCCTAAAAAGGACATATCGACAGATTGACATATTAATTCACAGCCGAAATTACTGAACCTAGGAGCGTGAAATTTGTGCAAAAGGTTCTTTTTATAATGTAGTCGAGCAGTAATTTAGACTGGCCTGTTGGTCTAGTAGTTAGTGACCCTGACTGCTATGCCAGAGGTCGTGGGTTCAATTTCCAGCCAGGACAAATGTTTGTGTGATGAGCATAATCATTTGTTCTGTGTCCGAGTGTAATTTATCTATAATATGTATTGTATTTAGAAATATATGTTTATCAGTTGTCTAGTACTCATAACACAACCTCTGCTTAGCTTGAGACTAGACGGCGTTGTGTGATAGTTGTGGAATATTATTATTATTATAATAAGGGAAGATTATCTAAAATTCGTCCCCCTAAAGTGACGAATCGGGGGTTCAAAGTCTGTATAAGGAAACATGTAACCAAGATGTTGACATAACATGACTGAAAAGAGTGTCCATGGAGTTTCTTGCACATTCTTCTCCATAGAGATCTACGCCTTGAAATGTGTAATTAGCACCATTTTTCTGACTGGCTGACTTCTTGACCATTCAGAAACGCCTGTTAATAGTTTAATCTTTATTTTTTTAATCTTTTTTAATCTTTGAATCTTTTTTTTTAATCTTTGAATCTTTTTTTAATCTTTGAATCTTTTTTTAATCTTTTTTTAATCTTTGAATCTTTTTTTAATCTTTGAATCTTTTTTTTAATCTTTGAACCTTTTTTATCTTTAAATTAAAATTAGGATTGACGCGGGCAAAGCCGCTGCCTATAGGCTAGCTTCTTAGCCTATAATAAGTATGCCGTCAAAACAACCAATCTCATCAAGTATGAGGCATCATTTGTGGTTAGATATTTGGCAATCCCTTTTGTTCGCCATCGTAACAATTTGGCATCACAGTCTCATTTCATAACTCGTGGCTTGACAGCTTTACCGAAAACATACTAAAACCGTCTCCATTAACCGAATAAAATTCAATTGACCAACAAAAACTCTGTCTTATTATTTTGCTGTCGCTACGCTTTTTCCTGGGCTGTGTCCTCGGCGCCTTGGCCCCACTAGTGCTGCTACAGTTCCAAATCCGTTACGATTTGATGGGCCTCGGCATTGTAAGCAACATTTATTTTTGTTAAAATTCTATTTAGGAATATTCACTTGGGTGATATAACTTCTGGCCGTTTTGTGTTGAAATGGAGTCAGTTTAGTTTTAGATTTTTGGAGTTATTTTTTTTGTAATTGGTATTATTTAAAACGTGATTTTTCCTTTCTGTTTTTATATTTATTGTTAAATTATGATTCTCCACGATTACGGTTGTACAATTTGATGTTCTGTTTTCGTCTTTTTTATTCGGTACTGTTTTGATTTTTATTTTATTTTTTTTTATCTGTGGTTTAAAGGCGTATAAAATAATACATGTATAAGTGCTCTTCTTTAAGTGTTGGACCACGTAAGACTTAAGATCGAATTGTTTCCCTATACGTACATTATAATAGTACACTATTCCAAAATAGTGTACTCATTTTTGAAGAGCCAAATAAAATAGATAATTTTTTATCTATTTATTTTTTTTTTAGGTTAAGATTTCTATGTAATTTAAATAGATAGAAAAAAAAATTGCTAAACCTTTTTATTAAAAAAAAAAGTTGTAGATAGGACTGAACATTGTGACACTCTATTAATTTTAAGTTCCTATAGTAATTTTACTATTGGTGAACTATAAAGAGTATATTTATTTATCAGAACGGAGAGCAATAGACAAACATCCTATAAATATCAATTCTATAACCGAACCAATACTCTAACATTAGACCTCTTACAGCAAAAAAAAAACGGAGATTACATTCCAAAAATATTCGTTCCTTTGCAAATATATCGCGAAATTCTAATTTCACGCATTTCCTTTGGGGGTGGGGATTGATCCCACAATAAGAAAGTTGTATAAAGTAGGGGGAAGATTCTGTAATATTTTTCCGGGACTTTTGAATAGGATGCAAGGATTTGTCAGCTTGGGCCACCTCTATAGACGGCTTTGCTTGGATATTATAACGGAATACTATCGGCTCGACCGTGGAGTCGGTAAAGCATTCTTGGTTAGCTTTTTGAATCTGATTATGAAGAGAGGCAATAGCTGTGAAAGTTTTATTTTATTTTTCAAAAGGTTTAAAGTGTTTTATAATGCTAATTTTATTCAAACTGTGTCTAACAAAAAGATACTCCACAAACATTACAATTTGGACTGATGACCCGGGGATAGTCTTGGAAATACGTTAAATACGAGACGCATAGGACTGGTTAGTTTGGAGAAGACTTACATATATCCAAGACTGGTCATCTTTTAACTGAAATGATGATTTATTTATGATGCGGAGAACGCAGCGTTGGAAGGCTTCTCACAAGGTGGACTTTTTTTGTGGTGGGAAAAATCATCCAATGCTCTTGGGTGGAGCGGGAGATAGTGTCAGACTCTTACTGACTAAAAGACCCACCTTGTTCCTTCTAGCCTTCATACCGGGGCTCGAGTTTCCTTTCAGACAAACCTGGCCCCAGTAGGCTTCGACCCGGCTGGGTCTCTGTTGTTTCTGCTCTCTTGAGGCGCGCGGGGACAGTGCGCGCCGTCAACGACTTGGGCTTGGTCTGAACAGTTACCAAACGGCCGGACAGCGAGCTACCCATAGCTCACTGTCCGCAAGCCCGCGCCTACGGTAGCCGGAAATCGGGATCAAAATCCCGGCGGCGGCGCCGAGAACGTCGTTGCCTGATGCGGTCGGCCTCCTCCTTTGCGAGCATTACTGCTTCACAGAAGTCGGTGACCGCCTGCCACTCCTCGTCGCTTTGGACCATGACCTGGATACAGTTCTGGGTCTAGATGTCTTGTGTGTTCATGTTTTTGTACGCACCCATTATACAGGAGTAATTGCTAGTGCAGGGAAATGTTTTTTTTTAAGAAAGAAAGAAAGAAAAAACGAGGCGTCCTGTACTTTTTGCCTTCTCAACTTGTAAAGAACATGACTTTACTTTGATGTACGAGTATGGAAGTAAGTATCGATATGTCTCGGAAGATTGTGGGTTCAATTGTAGGCCTAGAAAGGAACTACTGATCTCTTTTTGTACGTGTTTTTACCAGTAACTGGGGGATTAGATCTACTGCCGGGAAAAGGTCACGGTCTTTATCAAGAAAATGTTATATTGAAAGTAAACAAGGCCGCCTAAATAGTTTGTTTAGGTTCAAATGTTTACTGAGAAGTATTGTCTGTTATGATAGCTTTAGGCAAATACTATAATGGATACAGTAGGTTTTTAGCGTTCCGTAACCAAATGGCAAAAAACGGAACCTTTATAGATTCGTCATGTCTGTCTGTCTGTCTGTCCGCCTGTCTGTCCGTCCGTTTGTCACAGCCGCTTTTTCCGAAACTATAAAAGCTATATTGATGAAACTTATTGAGCAGATGTTTTCTGTAAACCGCATTAAGATTTTTAATAGAAAAAAAAAAAAACAATAAATTTTGGAGGTATATACATAGAACTGAAACCCAAATTTTTTTTTTCATGAAACCCATACGTGTGGAATATCTATGGATAGGTCTTCAGAAATGATATTGAGGTTTCTAATATCATTTTTTTTTAAACTGAATAATTTGCGTGAGAGACACTTCCAAAGTGGTAAAATGTGTCCCCCCCTGTAACTTCTAAAATAAAAGAATGATAAAACTAAAAAAATATATGATGTACATTACCATGCAAACCGCCAACGAAAATTGGTTTAAACGAGATCTAGTAAGTAGTTTTTTTTAATACGTCATAAATCTAAAAAAAAATACACTATTATTAAAACATCGATCAAAGTTACAACGAACTACAAGAACTTTTATATTATGTTACTTGCTGCTACGGAACCTTTCGTGGGCGAGTCCGACTCGCACTTAGCCGGGTTTTTTTAAATATTATTGACTTTAGAACTGAAACGATTTGATGAGGTCTGTCCATCAGGTAATTACAGATGATATGTGTAAACATTTTAAAGATTCGCAGTTGCATAATCGATGAAAGTCTTTGTTTGATGCGAAGCTCTTTCAGAATGGAAACGTTAATGCAGGTAAATATCAGAAAAGTAAAATAAATAATCTACACTAATATTACATTTTAATCTAGTGATTAGTGGTCCTAACTGCTATGCCTCCGGGTCGTGGATTCGATTCCCACTCAGGATAAATGTTTGTGTAATGAGCGTGATCATTTGTTCTGTGTCTGGGTGTAATTTATATATGTATGTATTCAGGAAATATATAAGTATGTTTACTAGTTGTCTAGTAATCATGACACAAGCTCTGCTTAGCTTTGGACTAGACGGCGTTGAGTGATAGTTGTGGAATATTATTTTTATTCCTTTATTATCTATTTTAACATATTAATTACATTTTTAAATATTCCTTAAACAAAAAAAATATTTAAAAAAAAACATTTAAAAATATAAAAAATAGTGTCCCAGCGGTATCGGGAATAGGGTCCAAGCTACCGGCGGTCAGGGCTCCAGAGATAGCCTCCTAACTATACGGGCCGTGTCCAGAAGTACCGCTTTCTGAATCAAGCCCTTGCTCCAGTCGCCTAACGAGAGCCTCCTAAGGTGTTGGTCGAGGCTCTTGGCAATTAAGCCATTGGCTGAAACGACTATCGGTATAATAATCGCTGAATCCACTTCCCACATGTCGACAACCTCGCGAGCCAAGTCAATATACTTGATTTGTTTATCTTTCTCGGCTTTCGCGAGGTTCTCGTCATGCGGAACGGATATGTCAACAATCATTGCACGCCTCTCGCTTCGGTCCACCACCACTATATCAGGCTTATTGGCTACAATAGTCCTGTCAGTGATGATGGACCGATCCCAGTACAACGTGATATCGCCACTATCGAGAACTGGGTCGGGCACACACCTGTAGTATGGCACCTCCGATTCCACAAGAGAGTACTTCAGAGCAAGTTGCTGATGGCTAATCCTGGCTACAAGGTTGTGTCTATGCAAGTATTCTCCGTTAGCTAGACGAGAACAACCAGAGATAATGTGGCGGATTGATTCACCCGGTCGGTGACATGCCCGACATATGTCAACCGTGCCGACCTTCACAATAAATCTCCGGTAGTTATTCGTCATGATAACTTTGTCCATAATTGCACATACAAAACCTTCGGTTTCCCCAAAGAGGTCACCGACGCGCAGCCAGGCTACGGACGCTAGTTATTTTTATTATTATTATACTTTAAAATAAACGCAATTAATCACAGATAAGATAAATAAAATACACGAAAGAAAATGTCAAAACAACGTCACTCGAAGTGTACCATTCACATTGAATGAATGAAAACCTTTCCGATTTCTTGTGAGCATGCGGTCCGGTCTTTCATTCGTTCCATTCGCCGCTGAACGAAAAAAAGAACGCGGTCTAATTGCGAGTGAGGCTTTTATGTGATGGCCGTAAAATTAGCGGGACAGTAGGTATAGCAAAAGGTTTTAAAGTTTTTTTAGATAATTTGAAATAACTTTTTCAATATTATTCGAAAACCTCTTATCCCACCGCTTTTAGGCACGCAAAAGATGGTTTTCGGCACTAGTGTAGAAAAGTAACTCTCTCCGGTCACAATGCTATTACATTTATCGTGTCAGACTGGACGCGCGTCGACCCCCGTTTATTCATTTCTTCGTAGATGTATTGAAAAAAGTAATTTGAGACTCGTGCTTGTCGGCACAGTCTTCGGTTCCATAACACACTTGCTTACTGCTCGTGCGAATTCCGCCTCGGTCACAATGACAAACTTTCTGTGCTTGAATCAAAATGTACTTTTCCCGCTCTTGGTCGAGGAGTGTTAGATTATTTTGCCTTGAATCGACCAGTGTTCCTTCGGTTGCCCCATGCGTTCCAGGACTACAGTTATTTTTTCGAACAATCACGCTGCAGTTTTAGGATGCAGTGATTTAACATTCTGCTACTTTCAATCCATTTGACTCGTTGTCATAACCGTGAAATATTTGAAAATACCTCAAAACATTTTTCAAGCTTAATTAATGTCATACATCATTCGAATTGTCTTATTTTTTTTTATGATATAAACTAGTGCTGGACTGCGATCACACCTTATAGTGAGCATTGATGCAATTGTTGATGGTGAATCGCACTAGTTTATTAAGAGCCTTTTCACTCTAGCCTTAAAGACACCTAAATTATAATCGAACGGGAAGACCGCAGCAAGCAAATTGCTCCAATCCTTCGATGTACGCGGTGTACTTAAATGACAAGGTAAAATGGTGAATAGAAGAAAGAAAGAAAGAAAAACATTTATTCGTGCCTCACACAACAATATAAACTAAAAATACACAATGAAAAGAAAAAAGAAAGATATAATCAGTGCGAGGCCAAAATAACAGTGGTGTAAATAACTTGATCATTTAATGTCGTGTTGTCCAATGTTAGAAAGGTGATCGTGAATTTAAGTCACTGAATCCCTGCGCACACTCTCCAAATGCATCCTGCAAAATACTGAAAGGCTTTTTTTAGGTGGGAAAATCATCTAATGACATCTCCCGCTCTTGGGCGGACCGGGAGAGTGCGTTAGAATTTTACTGACTAAAAACTCACTTCTTTCCTTCGTTTCCTTTCATACCAGGGCCGAGTATTCTTTTCAGAAGCAGCCCCTTGGCCCCGATAGGCTTCAACCCTGCTGGGTCCATACGGTTTGCTGACATTTTCTTGAGGCGCGATACTGAATGGCTGGCTAGCCTAAATTGTTTAATAGATTCTGTAGCCTATCCTGGACCGTATCTTGGACGTACTATTTTCTATGCGTATATTATAGTACAGTTACATACGATAAACAGCACTAGTTTCAATAATCACCAAGCCACTAAACGTCCCAACTTAAAATCATTTTCCTTTTCAAATACCCGTCATAATCGCTGGTTTCCCGGCCCACACACTTACATAGCATCTTTTTCCCTTCTGTTAAAGGACGATACTTCTGAATGACAAATTAGGAGATCCCTCAGCGCACGAAATTGCGCCACAAGAATATTTTATTGAATTCCTACACTTTTTTATATTATTGCGACCATATCCGATGCTATATTTAGAACGCTTTTTAAAAAAAGCCCGGCTTTTGTATACTGATTTGCAATTAAATTTCTGGAATGCAATTGAGGATATGGTTTCACTTTACTAGTATAAATATACGGTACCAAAATAAATTCTTTGAGAGAGATTTTACACAAAAAAGAGTTCGTTAACATTCTAAGAAAAAAAAATGATGGTTTCTTAATTTTAATAACGTTTATAATTTTTAAAATAATGTTTTTGATTTGGATACTAAGTCTTTTAAGTTACGTTTTCGTATATAGATGTAACACATTCTAATGTTTTCGTAGTATTTGGCAGCATATGAAAATTTTTGGATGATTTTTCACCTCAGTAAAAACCTAGAATGAGTAGGTAGTAGTAATTCTGATTTAAGTTAATTCATAGAAAAAACACTACCTATTTTTACGCAATAACTAAAATAAGTGGATTTTTGACGTCAAAAAAACACTTTAAGCGAAATAGAGGATATATATATCTATATGTTACTGACGAAAATTTCTGTCGAACATACAGCATATCTTCATTATCATCATCAGCCTTTTTAATGTTCCCACTGCTGATACTCAAGTCTCCTCTATAGGAGAGGGAATGAGCCGTAACCCACCACGCGGGCTCAATCAGTGGTAATGAAATAAATTACACAAAGTAATGTGCCTGGCAGGGTTTGAACCCGCGACCTACAACTTGTAAGACGGAGCCATTATCACTCGGCTACTTTTGACACTGTATTAAATGTTTGCCATCTCCTTGTCCCCAGGAAATCGAACACTGCTACTATCACGGCACGGTAAAGGACTACCCGGGGGCATCAGCCGCATTCCACACCTGCAATGGAGTATCAGGCGTCATCCACATTGGCAACGAGACGTTCGTCATCCACCCCTTCTACGGGGGTGATCTGTCGGTCAGTGGCGCTTGCTTTTTTACCCCCATTTATTTATTTTTTGTGATGTTTTCAGGTTGGGTTATAGGAATATTTCAATAGCTTCAAACAAAAAGTAGAAATAAATTTCTGGTTTTAAAATATTAACTGTAACTTAATAATTGCAAAAAGTGCAAGTTTTTAAATGTTAATTTAAATGTTAATTCAATAACAATAAATCATATAAAAACACGATAGTTTATAAACTGTCCATGTCTTACCGACAAATTGTGACAACAAATATCTATATTAAATACCTATTTAAAATAATGATAAAACTAAAATGCTTTTCGTCTGTGCGAATCTTTTTGTTTGGAGCTAATGGTTTTAACATTTCGTCAAAAACTGTTAAATAGACACGTCAAATTGTATCGTAATAACCACATTTTTTTTTAATTAAATAGAACGACCGAAGCCAATTACACTATTTAAACTTATACCTAATATATGAACTATATGTGTTTTGTAATAAATTATTATTCTTTATTCCTTATTGAAATAGTGACAGTTTTACGCGTTATAAACCAATGTATAGGTATAACATTGGTATATTGTATTTACTTATTTCCCGATTCCCAAGAAAAGTTGGTAATAGGTATCTACCAACTTTTGTCAATAAATAAAATATTTTGTCCACCTCCAGCAAAAGTTCCTTTGCAGATTCTTATTATCATTTTTTTATGATAATTGATTTCAATTCTCTTGCATAGAACGCCTCGAGTTGACCACGCCTTCAATTTCTTTGTTCTGGTCACGTGATTGAGCATTGAGATGACGTCAAACAAAGGAATTGGATGTGTGACCAACTCGAGACGTTCGACGCAAGAGAATCGAAACGAAACGGTCGTATCTTGACTAGGCCTGCTGTTCTTTAAAAAACAATAAGTTATTCGTCGTATAGTTTATTTTCAGCACAATAGGGTAGTTTCCAGGGTCAAAATAATATTTTTTTTTTTTCTTTTTGGTTTGTAAAAAAAATTGGACACGTATTTTTTCTTTTTTCGATTAAGCAAAAAATAACAAAGATATAGCCCATTAAATTACATGTGACGTCACCCTGTGCGAAAAAATGCAGCACAGCGTGACGTTACACGTAACTTTAATGAGCTACATCTTTGTCATTTTTGGTTTCGTGTCCCTTATTTTGAATAATCTAATTTTTTACGGCCACTAGCCTATTACGGAGCGATTCTTTAGAAACATGACATACCTACTATTTTCGTATCTTGTGGCAAAGTTTATTTATTTATTACAATCTCACTAATGATCACTTTGTTTTTACACGGATCAGATTATCTGAAATAGTGGAAAGAAAAGTTATTTAAGGATATTATTACCCTTCATAGAATGAGTGGGTAGTACTAATTCAGATTTTTTATATTTTCTTAGATAAAATCACTACCTATTTTTATTCAAAATGAAATGAATCGTTTCTGTGAAATCATCCAATGTACACTCATCGTATTTTGTAGGTAGAATTTTCTTCGTCAATTAAATTTTTCACAAATTAGTTATAGTTTCATTCAGTAAAAGGTTATTTAAGGATAGTTTAACCTTGTAGAGTATAATTCGTAGAATGAATAGGTAGTACTAATTCAGATTTCAGACATTTTCTTAGATAAAATTACTACCTATTTTTATACAAAACTAAAATGAATGGTTTCTGTGAAATCATCCAATGTAAACTAACCGTATTTTTTGTGCCGAATTTTCTCCGCTATTTAATTTTTCATGGACCAGAATTTTATGCAATGAAATTGTCCCGAAATTGATTAATTATTTACTTAAACCTCAAGTATACTGATTACAGTTTTAATCATCTCTTTCAATATTCTTATTGCTTAACCAATTCATTTATAATGAATGCAAGTTTGGTTGAACCCAAGTTATAATTAAGTTTCGAAACGTAAAATATTTTATGGTAGGTAAAACAGTTAAAAACTTATTATGATCGGTATCATTTTTTATGGCGATCTGAATACAAATGGGTAAAGTTTATTCAAAATGTATTGTTTAGAGAGATTTTGTTCTTAGTTTTATTTTTAGCGAGTCCTATGACTTGTTGGTAGTAGTCGACGTCGCGTACAAATATCTACAGGTCATTCGACTCTCTCAGCTGACGTTTTCTTAAAGAAAATAATTTCGTACATGCGTAAATTAATAGATACGAGTTTTGAAAAAAAAGGTACTATATTTTTTAATTTCATCTTTACAAATCGATAGTGTTTCATGTACCGGATCGACCCTCCACGGGATTAAAACGATCAAAATTTAGCGGTGTATAAACTAGATTACTTAAATATGCAATAGTTTTATTTGAAACAATATAACAAAACTTTAATCTACACTTTAGTATAATAAAGAGGTAAAGTTTGTTTTATTGTTTGTAATCTCTGGAAGTACTGCCCCCCTAGCCAAGTTACAACCAGTTTGTGTCGAATTCCGTTCTCTAATCGGTAACGCCTCGGTGACAGCAATTGTAGAAAACGATCGCATCGAACGCGCCTGAGTCGGCCGCCCGTTCTACAATGTAGCGTTTGTTATACAAAGAATGTAGCGTTAAACATTGTAGAAACGATTTTCAACGATGTGAACTTGGCTACGAATTGCTATTCGTTTGTTCTGACAACGCGACTTTACGTTGCGATGACGTCATTCTCATACGTTTCATCACTTTTCGACAGCGTTAACGATTGCAGAATAACAACTTGGCTAACCGTGCTGGTCCGATTGCGATGGCTATATTTTTTAAAGCTAAAGCCAGTGCTATAATTTAAATTGAAAGCTTTAAAAAATTAATGTTAACAACATTTACCCTTAAATAATTAAACCCTTTGAACCAATTTAAAAACAATCAAGTTTTAGTCAAAAAAATCTTCCAAGAAAAAAAAAAATATTTCCTTCTAAACGCAACAGCTACTGCGATTAAGTCATTACACCCTATTTACAGCTTTGATTAAAATCGGGCTCGAACTTGGCCTGGCCTGGAGCTGGCATCAAATAAGCATAATTACGCCCCCACTTAGACGGGCGAAATTAAAAAATACTTTTTATTTGTAATCTCCTTCAGTAATAGTCCATATAAACTGTAATAGATTAACTTTCTATTTAACGAGCATTTTAATTGAAAAGTTCAAAGTTAAAGAGAGTCGGGCTAGATTTTTTTTTTCAATATGGCTGCTTCGTCGGTCTGTCGCAAGCGAGATTGCAATTCTAGATTACTGGCTAAGTGAGACGCTTTAAGAAATTCTCAGTAGTTCTTTGAAAACTAGATTTATACTTGAAATAATTATGGCAATTATTGTGCGTACAGATAAGAACTAAAATTCCCTGCTGGAGTCTCTTTTTATGTAGAAAAATCATCCAGTGACATCTAACCCTCTTCGCCGGAGTGGGAGGGTATGTAAGACTTCTACTAACTAAAACCAACAGTGCCCCTTAGTAGGCCCTTGAATTTCAGGATTACGATACCACTGTGATACCACCTAGGTACAGCTGTGGGGACTTTTTTGAACTAATAAGTTTTGACCAGTATCCATTAACTCATTAACAAAAAGTCTATTTTGCCCAATACATAAAGACTCACAACTTTAGTAGCAAATACAACATTTGGTTCAACTTCCAAGTTCCTCTCAATACCACACAAAGCTCAAAAGAAACCTCTAGACGAAGTTTCTTTTAAGGCGAAACAAAATAAGATAAGAAGATAAGATAAAAATAAGATAAGATAAGATTGATCACTCTCCGAGGCGACCGACTAAGGAGCGACTGGATATACGCATCTCCCTGATTGATGTAAACGGGTACATCGTACAGTCTAGACCGATTTTTTATAAAGTATGCCTCTTTATATGGATCAGGGTACACGCTCATTTAGTAAGATAATTTTCTTGCAAAGTTTTAATTCATTAAACCTTAAGCAAAGCCAGCGTTCGCGCTGTCATGGTCTCTTATTGACGGTATTTGAAAGGTTAGTAAAAGAAAAGTGTAAAATAGCATACAAATCTGATATCCGTGGGTGAACCGAGGTCGCTGACATTGCCCGGAGAATCGCAAGCTAAAGTGGCAATGGGCAGGCACATTGCTCGTATAACGGATGGGCGATGGGGTTGAAAGGTTCTAGAGTGGCGACCACGCACCGGGAGGCGTAGTTAGAAGGCCTCTCACAAGGGGGACTGTCCTTTCTTCATCCTAGAGCGGGAGAAGTGTTGGTTAGTTGCCATTTGCGGTTCATGGTCACAGTAACTCTTTCGAACAAGCCCGCAACTAATACCACTATCTTAAAGGACATATTAATATCTAAAACTATATTAATTTGCTTCTACGCGAACTTCAGAAAAATTGGGAAAAGACTACGCGGATGCGTTCTTTACCCGATATAAATTATTAGAATAATCCGGCCTGTCGACGACTTCCATAACAAAATACGTTGGCAAAATATTCAGCAATACACGGAGTACCTACATGAGTAAGTAAAAACGCGTCAAAAAGAGCTATTTATGTTATTCACGACCATTTTCTTTAACGACACGAATTCTTTTCATGTGTCTACTTTCGATAAAAAAATGGTTTACATTTGTAAGCTTCCAAGATTGTTTGGTACAACTCATAAGAGGAGGCGGGAGCGGGAATCTGAATTTATGTGTATTACAACGATATTCAGCGCGAAATCCAGCGCGATATCCTTATCCTTACATGCATCTTTCTATAAATTATTATAATTACACATATGTATTAAAAAAAAAAAACTAGTCAAAGTATTTACGAAAGTCCCTCACCGCGTCCATCTGTTCACGATTAACACAAAAAGTACTGAACGGATGTTTTCATAAATTACTTAATTTGTTTATAAAGTGATTTATGGGTTTTATAGCAAAGAAAAGCCAAGAATTTCAAAGGCAGAAAGAAAACCCACGCGAAGCTTGAACGCATCGCTAGTAAAATTATAATACCTCATCATAATTTATTTTGCAAAGTATTACTGTTTTTTTTTTACCAACATTAGAGCATTAAATTAATGTTAAAAATAAAAAGAAACAAAAATCATTGACAAATCTTTGCGTGATAAGCTTTATTTACTTCTAAAATGGCGTGACCAAAAACCCTTTGTCAATTGGTATAAAACTACTTTCCTCCACCACGCGCTCCTCTTATGACTTAACCCAAAATGAAATTTATTAAGGGCGCGCACAAATTTGTCGGTGACAAGTATAACACATTCACGCTCCACGGCGCACTGATTGCAGGGTAACGTATAAACATCTAGAGGGTACAGAGGTTTAAGGATTCAAGCATCCAGGGCTGAAGGTATAGAAAAATCGTTGCGGCAAAAAAACCATGATTTTTGCCTTAAAATGTAAGAGAATTTGCCTTTGAATATGGTTTTTTTTCTTTACATCCTGTTCTTAGCGTTGTCAATTTCCCTTAAAATAAATAATATATAATAATGATGTATTTTTTTCGTTAGTTAATTAATTAATTTAGTTAAATTTGCCTTAGATACATTGAGGGACAAAGTGACCCCCAACATTCAATTCTATAAAGTTCACTAAAATCTTATTTTACATCTATTGTACTTTCCTATTCAACGCGATATGTATGTGGATGTATATGTGGAAGCTGTTCATTAGAGATTTTCCCTAAATATGTAAAAAATAATATACAAGCTGTAAGGGATAGCCCTCCACAAGCTTTAAGGGTTTGCTCAGTAGACGAAACTGAACCACTTTCCACAACACTTTTTTTCAGGAAAGCAAAAAAAAATCCACCTCGCCATACAAAATTATAAATTTGATTAGACAGTTAAGCAGAGCTGGTTTTATGAGTTCTAACAATACTTCAATATTTCTAAATACTTGCATATATATAGATTACTTACACCCAGACACAGAACAAAATAATGATCAAGTTCATCACACAAACGTTTGTGCTGGGTGGGAATCGAACCCACGACCTCAGACTTAGCAGTCAGGGCCACTAACCACTAGACCAATAGGCCAGTTAATATAATAAGTTACACTAATTGTTAAATAATAACATAAATCATTCGATTTTATTCAGATTACTAAGATACCTATAAATTATGTACATAGTCTCCTCCTGTTGAAAAAAAAAATGGCTATAATCCACCACTCAGTTCAATTACGAATTAGTGGACAGCCTTGCTGAATATTAAAATATGAATATAATATAATAACTTATAAAGATTTACAATTTTACATCACGATATTCCATTTTCATCATATTAAATATGAGAGCAATATCGTAATACATAGATAGACACAATTAAACATAATTGATGCTTAATTACGAGAGCGGCCTGCTGCGTCGTACATAATTTTATTTTAATTAAATTACTGAGCTGTTATTAATTGTGTTATAATTACTGACGTATTTTATTATACATATATATAAAATTATACGAGTAATAGGGAAGACTCAGAGATTCATGATAGCCAGCTAAGAAACACTGGCGTTATCTAGTTTAAACAGGCAAAAAAAAAAATTACGTGTAAAATTGTTTTTTTTTTTAATTATTTGCAATATAAATGTCGTTTATCATTTAATAGTTTGAGTGTGATTGTTTATATAGATAATCAATGTCTGAGTACTGAAAAAAAAATGTAAATGTGACGTTTTTAACAACTATAATTATGTTATCATCAAATTTAATGACTATGAATATGAACTGAATTATGAATGACTAACTTTTGCCCGCGGCTTCGCCCGCGTGGCATTAGGTACTTAGGTAATCGGGATAAAAGGTAGCATATGTTCTTTTCCATGTCAAAGGCTATATGCATGCCAAAATTCATCCAAATTCGTTCAGTCGTTTTTGCGTGATTAAGTAACAAACATCCAAACATCCACACTTTCACATTTATAATATTAGTTATGATAATGCGGTGCAAAACATTTATGTTACCGCCTAACAGTCAATGAATATAGTATATATTTTGATAAAGTCAACCGATATAGTTACACACAATTTTAGTGTATAAAAGTTATCTACGAGTACATCAATTTCGTACATTTTACATGATGTGTGCACAACTTAAAACTTTGACAGATTTATTATAAAAGATTTATTAATATATATAAATAAATAGATATATATTATTTATTTATATATACTTCATGCACATAAAAGTACAGAGGTGGACTATCTATGTCGTCTTTTTCACATTACGCAGTCGAAATCACGAATAAAAATGTAAATTAATTAAAAGATAGAAACTGAATTAAGCCACTGGCAGCTAAGAGATGACCAGTCTCATCTGACGGAACCCGTTCACGACGTTCTTCTTCTGCTCTAGGACGAAAGGGTGTATAAGACTTTTATTTACTAAAACCACACCTATGTCCTTCAGTTACCCTTTGCATTCTAAGCCCACGGGTTTCCTTATAAGAAATATCTAAATATGTTGAGTTCCAGGAATATAAACTTAACACAAAAACCCAATTCGTATTCCAAAGCCCATGAGAGACCAACACAGGCTCTCCTAAACAAATTTCCCATCCAAATTCTATCCCAAAAATAATGTTATACTGATACAAAATTCAGCTTGGTATTCAACATCAAAGCTGGCCGGGCAGGTGATCATAAGGCCCGGGATACAATGACGGCGATCTATTAATCTTGCCCCTCTAGCGCTTTTGTTTAGCGGGTCATGGGAGATAAGGGCGCCTATTGTCTGTGCCAAGCCTTATAGCTATGGCTGTCAATGCGTGTATCCAAAGCTTTGTTTGTGTGAGTACTGGATGGATTGGAACTGCGTTTGAAGTTACTGTTTAGGGTACGTCTGTATTTTGTGAGGCCCATAAGGTTGGTTTCTCGCTCGCATTGTTTTTTTTTCGTTTGTTGACACTTAGTTGCGAAATAAAAGTGGTTTTGTATTTTCTTATGGTGATTTTTTTTTTTAATGAAGTTGACAAAACAACGTGCGAGACTTAACGGTTGTGTTTTTTGTCTTATTATAACTAAGAAAAATTCTAAAAATACCACAAATAAACTGTGTTTTAGAATAAAAATTGGGCGTTTGCGATAAAAAATTCCAAAAACTACATCTATTTAGATTCAGTTTGATATAAAAAAACGCGTATCACAAATAGCAATAGGTATAAACGTGACCATTCTTCTACCATCTGCGTTATTTTAGCCATCTTTAATACATCTTCACGTCTTGTATTATTTATTTATTAAAACTTTATGCAACACAAAATTACAAAAATGGACTTAATGTCTTAGGCATAACGTTTTTTACAAAAAATTAAGGGATTATTATTATAAAGCTGAAGCGTTTGTTTCATTGAACGTGCTTATCCCAGGAACTACTGGTTTGAATTTTAAGTTTAAATAAACTAGTGCACTTTACCATCAACAATTGCATCAGTGCATACCATTAATTGGTACAGCAGACAATCACTGGTATAAACCATTAAAAACTAAAAATTCAGAGATCAGTCACAATGACAGCTATGTCCGCTCTTTCTCCCGCTATTTGGCGCCTGTGTGTTTGGAGGTCATTCATTTTGACAGCTCCTTGTATCGTTGTACGGTGGTTTGTTTGTTTATGTGAATTATGGTAGAAAAATACGGATCTTGGATTGCTTGTGAATTAAAATTGCATTGCTTGTTGGTGTATATTTATCTCTTCATAAAGCTATAATCCACTTTTTTCTCAGATCTTTGGGAAACCTTTGTCTCGATGTTCTCGATGAGCATAAAGGCACACCACAACACTGGGGCATTTTATTTTTACAAAAAACGATGGTTATTTACTTGAAAACACAATATTTCCTTGAAAATTAATTGAGTTTGACAGATGACTTCCAAATTCATTGGCGCCATCTACTTTGAGCTTCTCAGATTACACGCCTTACAGAGAAATAGATAGATATATTCTTTATTTTACGCTATAAATACAAATTAAACTAGGAAATTAAAGTTAGTAGCGTGTCTCAATGGGCGGTGGATTTTGGGTTTTACATAGCCATAGCCATTTTATAACCTGTCCGGACCAAGCCCAAGTCGTCGACGGCGCGCACTGTTCCCGCGCGCCTCAAGGAGTTGTCAGCAACAGCAGGGGCCCAGCCGGGTCGAAGCCTACTGGGGCCACGGTTATCCGAAAGGGTGCTCGAGCCCCGGTATGAAGGCTAGAAGGAACGGGGTGGGTTTTTTAGTCAGTAAGAGTCTGACACTATCTCCCGCTCCGCCCAAGAGCGGGGGATGTCATTGGATGATTTTTTCCCACCATGAAAAAGCCCATTTTATAACACCACGCTTTGAGATACCGCAGGAGACATTTGATGTATTTAAGTACTTTTCACATCGCTAATAATACACGGAAATATTAATTTTAATGGCTAAATATTTTTTCATAAAAGAATTTCAAACTTTTTTATCTAAAACACTTTCCATGATGGTCGATGAAGGACAATTTACGAACCAAAATAAAAAGGAAGCCCAAAAAATACCACAAAAAAATCACCGTCCTTCGCCACTTCACACACAGGACACATACACGAAGATCCACTGATTTATACCATCGTTTGAACAGCAGCGTTTACTCTCTGTCACTTCAGCCCTTAATAAGTACACATCAAATAAGTAGGTACTAAGTTAGGCTGTCCGTCCCGCCGTGCCGCCGTCCCGCAGACCCGCTTGTCACGCAGGACGTGCAAGGGACGTGATAATCCGAACCCTTATCGTGCCGGTGCCATAAATTTGGCACGTTTCGGGACGCCTGTGGACTGTGACACTTGGCTTGGGAGTGTAATATTTTTTTTAATAAGAGCTGTAATTCCTGAGGATTTTGTCTGGAGTAAGTTTTTCTTAAGTGGCATAAGGTTTTTATTACTAATTTGTTTCCGTTCTGCCATTTTTATTTTAATGCGACAATGATGTATAATTATTAGTAGCTTTTGCCCGCGACTTCGCCGGCGTACATTGAATATAGCCTATGTCACTCAGGAATAAAGCAACTTTCTATCGGTGAAAAAAATTTAGCAATCGGACCAGTACTTCCAGAGATTACCTATAAACCAAAAAATTCAAACTCTTTATAATATAATGTACATGTAGATATAGATAGATAATGTCTCTTCATAAATAGATAGATAGATAGATGTGTCTTCATAAATATGATAATGTTATATATGTACACACACACGAACGCTTCACTATATTATATGAAACTTTTTTTTTGTAATATTGGTAAGCTCGCACTTGGCCATCTTACCTGATGTTGCGACAATGTGGTTGACGATGGATCACGATGCCGCTAGCCCAGAAGTAACCTATCACTCTTGGCTTGAAGACCCCTAGGTAGCTACTAGGAAATACAGACTATATCAACATAACACCAACACCCAAAATACTGAAAAAACAAATGACGATCACATGAACACTCACTTACAGAGATTTACAATATGATATTTTTTTCTATCTGTTCAGTTAAAAAGGTGTTGCGAAGTTCATGTTAATGCATTATAACAATAACAATATCTACCGAAGAACGTGGTGTATTGACACTATAACATTATATTTATTAAACAGACTAAAGTTTATTTGTGTGTGTGCATTGTGTGTTACATGTTGCCACTTCTTCACACACAAATGAATGCACGAATTTAAATAAACTTTGGATTTAAATTAGACAGCAGCCAGTATAAACTAAGGCTGCAAAATAGCATTGCATTCACAAACAAAAAGTATTCATTAAACTCTTTTTATGAATAGACAAGAATATACTCGTACTCATGTGAGCCTATTCACTCAAGGCTAGAGTGAATAGGCTCTTAATAAACTAGTGCGATTCACCATCAGCGATTGCATCACTGCTTATGATCAGGTAGGATCGCAATCAAATACATCATTAAAAAAAATGGATATAATTTATACAATCACATAAAAAGTGTATATATTTAGTCTGGATGTTGCAATAATCACTTTAGGGTACCAATCAGTTGCCCCAGAATACAAAAGGTAACCGAAGAAACACAGGTAGGATTTAGTCTGAAGAAGTCTATAAAATAGGGTACCAATCACCGTAATCGACACTTAACACGTCACGCTTTTGTCACGGCTACATACGAATATTATTACCAATCACAGTCGTACCAACGTAGGAAATGCTTGTCCTTTATAGACGTCAATAACTCTGAAAAATCAAATATTTGACGGGTACAGCAATAATTTTAGAGTGGCGTGACATGACGGCATGACGTCATCAGCACTTGACCCGTCTACCCGTCACGACGTTTGTCACGCTCGCTCGCTGTAATCCGCGATGTAATTGCCGTCACGCTCTCGGCGTTCGCCGTAATATTCTAACAAATTGTTGGGATCAACCGTTTATTATTTATGACATACTGTCAACCTCGCTAGAAGGATTATGGAGGATTTTTTTTATTATTTTAGAGTTTTTCGAAGTATGTCCTTTATTGATGGGGTACATTACTAATAGTTTTACATGTTTCAACCTTAGTTTCAGCGTTGGTACATAAGTCTTAGTAAATATGACTTAGGCCGCTTTCCCACTATGTCGTAACGGTTTATTTATCGTCAGCCAACTATCGTCTGTAGTTGTTCAAATTAGTTGCTTTTTGGTTGCGACGACCGATTGACGCAACAACGACACATGAACCGCGGTTTCATCATCATCATCATATCAGCCAAAAGAGGTCCACTGTTGAACATAGGCCTCCCCCAAACGTCGCCACAACGACCGGTTCTGTGCGTCATGCATCCATCAGATTCCCTCGACCCTGACCAGATCATCGGTCAGATACCACAGTTTAGTCTTGATTATTTTTTATCGTTTTACGATTATCGTGCTACCCTTACCCGCTATTATGACAATTTGGTGTCAAAAAAAGTCGTAGACGACAGTTGATCGTGTCGTCCCATAATTAAACACCTCCATTTAAATATATATATATAAGCCACGACACTAAATGTACACGATTATCTGTCGTCACGACAAAGTGTGAACGCGGCCTCACAGTTCAAACCATCTTCATCTTCTTTGTCTTCTGCTTATCTATCTATATAGTATATATATATCACTTCACACCACTAAAGAGACCGAATATTTGACTTCTGCGCAAGTGTTCAAGATTCATGATTGCTACTGTATATTTTTATACAATAGAATTATTGATGTAGCTTTATATTACAGGTACACTGAATCCTATCTTCTAATGTGATCTCTTAGAGGTTTGCTAGGACTAAACTCATTGTTGAATTCTTTCTGCTCACCTATTTACATGAATTCAAAATCACTGCGTACTATGTTAAGTTTTATGTACAATTAAGAATGAAAAAGATTGATAAACGCATGTTAGTGGAACCATGTATCTCTTTAATATTCTCATTAAGCGGGTGCCATGAAAACATAATCTTTGGGCGCCATTACTTCACAGTTACCCACAGGATCGTTATTGTCTATTTATTTAGCAGTTTAAAACTCGTAAATTTTAGTAAAGCTGCCTCGCGAATTACAGTTAATTACTGAATGTGCCCAATTGTAATTTAGTCTGTGTTGGGGATCTTTTTGTATTTTTTTTTGTTTATTGCTGCTTTTGGATTTGGTTGATGAGGAAATTATAGGGATTTGTGTATTTTGTTTTTTATTGAGGGAGTTAATTCTTTCACAGACTCTCATTGCATTCATTGCATCTTTACACGACTGTCCCAAAAAGGTGTGTTATTACACGACTGCCCTAAAAAAGGAGTGTTATATTTTCAGGGTTCATGTATGTATGTATGTCAGTTTCTTTATTCCACCATAACTTCTAAATGACTAAACTGATTTACTTGTCTGGGTATGGTTGGAATCCTTGCATCGCTTCGAGTAACATAGACTACAGAAAAAATTTAGTAATGCTATGTAGTATAAATAAATAAATCCCCACCCAATATATATATATATTTTAATCTGTTTGTAGTTCCCATGTTATTTGCAATGTAGATATCTAATATGAACACAGTCGTCCAAAGTCTTGTATTTTATCTTATTTCTGTTGTGCTATGTAATCAATTCAAAAATTCGTATTTTTTAAGACTGTTTTAGAAATATTGAACAATAAAAAATATTGCAATGTTGTATATTACTTTCTAGAAGTTTATGATTTTTGTTAGGTAAAGTTTTTCAATTTATTTTTTTAAATAAGCAATAATTATTAATTCAATATACTTTCTGTCTGCATAGGCCCTACGTGATTAATAGTATTAGATAGTATTTTGACGCGAGTGGCTAAAATTGTAGATTATTAAAAAAAAAAATGTTTATTTTTTAATGGATATCAAACAGTGCTTGACTGCGATCCCACCTGACGGTAAGCAGTGATACAATCGTTGATGGTGGGACGCTTTAGTTTATTAAGAGCCTATTCACTCTATCCATGAAGGCACCTAAATTATAGTTGGATGGGAAGCCCGCAGCAGGCAAATGTCCCAGTCACTATGGTCAATTCACATGGAAAATAAGTGACGCTATTACAAAGGATGTCTACGTCTTTACACCAGCACCTATTGTCCCAAAACGATAAAAAGACTCATTTAAAAATAAAAGGTACAACGATAATCACGTTCCTCCTGAAAGCAAGAACCTCCTCACATTATCGTTGACCTCCGAAGCGTACGTGCGTGTATAATTGTCGAGATTACTCCTCATTAGGACGGAGCACAAAATATTTAAGTGTCAGCCCCTATTGTGAAAAGTATTTATCTTCATGATCGTGGCAAATTGTACTTGTCACTATTCATAGAGGGGGATTTGTTAGTGCCTAAGAACGTTTACATAAATTCTTAAAAAAATACCTACAAAGATGCTTTTCAATTTATGCTTATTGACATAAATAAATTAATGTCGTCATCATCATCATATCAGCCGAAAGAGGTCCACTGTTGGACATAGGCCTCCCCCAAGCGTCGCACGATACAACGACGACATCGACCGGACCTGTGCCTCACACATCCATCGGATTCCCGTGAACCTGAGGGCGTATTCAGATGACACGCGCCGATTTCGCACGTGTTGTGCCCGCCTGAAACCCGCACACGCGCTGCATCCGCCTCGCACACGCCTCGCGCCTACTTATACTACTAGTGACTGGACTACTTCGTTCACTAGGCATTTAGCCATAGCGCGGGAGCAAGGCCCTGCGTACGCAGGACAGGGCGAGCGCAGGATTGGTGCAAGGCGGGCGCGGGGCGTGTAGACCTCGTTAAATGCAATTTGAGATCTATTGACGGATAATAAAGCTTAAATTCTTATTTAACAAATTTCAATGCGAGTTGGACGTGGGTGGCGTGCGCTGAGCGTGCGCGTGTCGTGTGAACGCGCCCTAACCAGGTCATCGATCCACCTTGTGGGAGGCCTTTCGAGTCTGCGTCTTCCGGTGGTCGCCACTCCAGAACCTTACGTCCTCATCGACCATCTGTTCTGCGAGCAATGTGCCCTGCCCACTGCCACTTTCAATTTGGCGATTCTTTGAGCTATGTCTGTAACCTTGGTTCTCCTGCGGATATCTTCATTTCTGATGTCATCACGCAAGAAAACACCAAGCGTAGCCCTCCTACATCATTCTCCTGTTCGCCAGAAAAAATCGATTTGCACACACGAACGATTTATTTTGTGAATATTCGAATATTTGTTACGGGTGGTTCCCGCCCTGTGATTAGCTTAACGTACAGAAAAGTAATTACAGCCAACTGAAAACCGGGACTATTGATGTATTTTCGACAAAAAGTTTCACAGTTAAATGTTTTTACATTTATCGGTGAAAGGAATAGGAAATTCCAATTTATGTGTTTAATCTAAAACGACAACTGTGATTATGGAACGTAATTGGAAAACGTTTTTGTGAAATATTAAGTATTTATATGAAAAGAATTGAAATTACGGTAAATAATTTAATTATTTAATGCAGAACAACAATAATAATACAACAAACAAACACAATATTATTGTTGAATAACAATATTCACAATAACAATATTTCACAACTATCACACAACAAAAATTTAAGAACTGCCTAACTTAAGTGGCAATGGCCAGGCCACATTGCTCGCAGAGCAAATGGCCATTGGGGCCAAAAGGATCTGGAGTGGCGACCGCGTACCGGAAGACTCAGCGTTGGAAGGCCTCCTACAAGGTGTACCGATGACCTGGTGGAGGTTGTGGGAAACTGATAGATGCGAGACGCACAGGAACGTTCGTTGTGGCCACACTTGGGGGAGGCCTATGTCCAACAGTGGATGTATATCGGCTGAAATAATGATGATCACACAACGCCGTTTATTCCCAAGTTAAGCAGAGCTTGCGTTATGAATACTAGACAACTGATAAACATAGGTACTTATATATTTCTAAAAACACACATAATTACAAATAAATTTCACCCATCAACAGAACAGATGATCATGCTTATAACCCAAACATTTGTCCTGGGTCTGAATCGAACCCACGGCCTCCGGCATAGCAGTCAGGGCCTCTAATTACTAGACCAATAGGCCAGTCAAATAGAAAAGAATAGAATAGAATAAACTTTATTATAAACAAAAAAACTAAAAGATATTAGATTATGATTATTACGTGTTTAGTAGACGTGGGCTTGTGGACGATAAGCAATAGGTAACTCGCCGTCCTGCCAATGCCTTGATCACACGTACCGAGTAAAACGGCGAGACAGTAAAATGTTGCTCGTCCGAGACAGTGACGAAAGTGGGTTGTAGAGATAAATGATAGGCCGAGCACTCGGCGCTGTGTTTACACGTACCGAGTACACGGCCGAGAGTACTGTCTCACCAGTTTACTCGGTACATGTGATCAACGCGTAATCGATCGGACCAAGCCCAAGTCGTTCCTCAAAAAGATGTCAGCAAACCGTAGAGGCGCAGCAGGGTCGATCCCCGCTAGGATCTCGGGGAGTTTCTGAAAAGGAAACCCGTAGTCTTAGAACGCAAAAAGCCACTGAAAGACACAGGTGTGGTTTTATTTATGTATTAAAGCGTTATGGACATATTACTGTATAAAGGCGGACTTAATGCCATATGCATTATAATCTGTTTAAAAAGTCAAACAACTTTGGGATTTTGTATAATAGTTAATCATTTAAAAAATACTTATATTCACTATTAAGGTTCTTCTATTAGTAAACAATGATCAAGATCTCTTAATCAACCTTGATTATTGAACCAGCGTTGACTACATCAGATTTCATTTTACCCTACTTATTACCCAAGTTTGACTTATTATAGACAGACTATCTACCAGTCGACCCTTTTTTTTATGGTGGGAAAAAATCATGCATTGACATCCCCCGCTCTTGGGCGGAGCGGAAGATAGTGTCAGACTCTTACTGACTAAAAGACCCATCCCGTTCCTTCTAGCCTTCATACCGGGGCTCGAGCGCCCTTTCGGATAAACCTGGCCCCAGACCAGTCGACCCTAGGGTGATACAGAATAATAACAAAAAAAACTAGTAGCAATAGTTTTAGTCCATATAAATCTGACACACCCTCCCGCGAAATGTCATCAGAGGATTTCCCATCTTTAATAAAAACGTATTTGGTAACAAAGTCTCGGCAGCGTGATAAACCTCGTAACACGTCAAGCGATCACGTCAAACGGCACTCAAATTATAGCCACCATCGTCATTTTACTACCCATCGGAATGATTCTGTGTTTTATCGACAGCGTGACAGTTATATGCCGCGTGACAAACGACGTGTTGACATAATATGCTGTTATTAAACTATTGTTTTCGTCGTATTTAGTTTTGAAATGGTTTACAGACTAGTTATGTTTAAATCGTGATGAACTGTAATCTTTTAATTTAAATATTAAGTTTTTGTGTGTTTTTACTAAAGCCAATTCTTGTTTGTTTATTTATGTTTGTTATGTAAAAAATATACAGAGTAGGTCAATGCACAATCCAAAACATTTCTACAGATTAACAATTTAAAAATAATAATAAAGCGCGCGATAGAAGAATGTCTGGAAGGACTTGGGGGAGGCCTTTGCCCAGCAGTGGGACGGTAAAGGCTATTAAAAAAAAAAAGTAATGTCTTTGATGTCCACAACGTAATTCGCACATTTGTTAGTTTTTGTATACGATAGTACAGTGAAGACACAAAATTAAATTTGAAAAAAAAAGGCAAAAAGGACAGATATATAATGATAGATGTCACTTAAACTAAAAACCTAAATGAACACTACACCGTTATTTAATATAACAAAGAGCATACAGCAAAAGATATGGAGACAAGATGATAAATAATACCAAACAGTTGAAAAAAAGAACACAGAAAATGATAACACATCCGAGAAAATTACCGGCCATTAACACCACAAGACTTCAATCTACGGTAGTTAGCACCAACCAAACTAAACTAGGTACAGCCAACCACATCCAACACGACCCAATAATTAACATTATTCCTTAGCTACAGAATAGAACCGTCGGAACATTAATCACTAAAGAAACTGACGCCTTCAGTGACTAGCATTTTACCAACTTTTAGATGAGTCCTCGCCTCCCAAAGCTTACTATTTGAGTACTTCGTGACTCGACGGATTGCCCCCAAGTATCTGTACTTGTTATTTCGTAGGCAGTTTCGCTAAAAATGTTCACTAATATCACATTTTGAGGTTTATTTAGACAGAAGCGTGCCTGGATTTTGGCCTTGGTTTTCTGTGTTATACAAAGAATTGTGTAATTCAACCACGTTTTGTATAAAGGCCCGATTAGATGTGTACTTAAAGGATTTAGTTTCGCTAAATAGGACGAAAGAAATCGGTTAGTAACAAGACTTTGTATCAATTATGTTCATTAATTCGTAAGGAGAATGTCATCTAGACAACGTATCACAGCTATGATGTATTGTATTTTTTCCTTCATTATTAAGAACAGATTTCTTAATGATTGATTACAATCTAGCCTATGATATATTGTGAGGGCACGGTGGAACATACTGGAACATACGATAGTGGTGTGCCCCGCTTGGGCCGAAAACCGCCGTGTCCTTGTAGGAGCAATTGGCAACAACGACCTAAAAGTAAGAACTGGAGAGTGAGTTTTAGACAGTAAAAGTCTGACATACTCTCTCGCTCCAGCCAAGAGCGAAAGAAGTCATGGGATGATTTCCCATTTTCAAAATAATAAAAAAGCAATGATATATTGTCCAACTCATGGAGGTATTTATTTTTATGAAAAGATTATCAATTTTCTTTTTGTGGCAACTTCATTGATTGGTATTTAGTTCAAATACTGTTTTTTTTTAATGACTAGATTCAGTCATCACCTTTCTACTATAAGGCAAAGCCATGTACTGCAAGTGTCAACCCTTACATTGTTAACACTTCTAATGTCCGGACTAAGCTTTTCGCCTCACCGTGTATACCATAGATTATACACTTATACTGGTGTATACAGTATACAAACGCTTAGTCCAGACAGTCCGCTTATTACATCGAAAGACTGGAACAATTTGCCTGCTGCAGTCTTCCGGTCCGTTTGTAATATAAGAGTCTTCAAGGCTAGAGTGAATAAGCTCTTAATAAACTAGTGCACTTTAACATCAACGATTGCATCACTGCTTACCGTCAGGTGGGATTGCAGTCAAGTTCTAGTTTAAACCATTGAAAAAAAAAAGAACTTTGTTACGGGTCTCGCGCTGGAATTACTAGGTTCCATAAACCTCTCTTTTCTTGCGCACGAATTTAATAATGTCATCTATCCTTTTACCTTCTTTTACAAAAAACTGATCGTAAAATCCACTTCCTACTTTAGAAATCCGCTGACAGCACTTCCAAGTCGTTTCCCCGTTAGAATAATTACCTCCAAGCACCAACTATTTTAAACTCGGACTTAACTTGGTTCATACTTATGCCACATGCTTAGAAGCGGCATTCAGATGTTCTAGATAAAGTTAGGACGTCTAGCCAAGTTCCTACAACTTGTACGACACCCACCATATTAGGCGTTAACTCGATAATAGAGCAGCTTTTGTCAGAGCAAGCAGTTTGAGATGTGGAGTGGGTTTCAAGAGTCGAAAGTGTGAGTGTTGTTTGTGAATGTCGGGACTTGGGTTTTTGATAAAAAAATAATAATGAAAGACAGAGAGACAAGTGAAAAGAACAAAACACGTTACGTTACGTTATTTGACACGTAAGTAAGTACATACAATTAATTAACAATATTATACAAACTTAAGTACTTAATCTTAAAATACATCAACATTGTGTGTCTCACAGCTGCACCAAATAGGTCCAGTTCAGCATAATGCCAGGCCACTATGTAGCAGTTGCCTGACGTTGGTTTTCAACTGAACCTTACTATGAGTCTACGGATGCTAATCATTTATTTAGGTTTGAAGTGTAGGAAGTTAGTCGTTGCGACCGAGCCCCGGTATGAAGGCTAGAAGGAACGGGTTGGGTCTTTTAGTCTGTAAGAGTCTGACACTATCTCCCGCTCCGCCCAAGGGCGGGGATGTCAATGCATGATATTTTCACACCATAAAAAAAAAAAAACGTTTTTCTAAACACTTACAAAATAAATAGAGGTAGACGCGTGACTCGTGGAGATCGCTTAGCGCCCAGCCTGATACGATAAATGTAATAAATGGTTGTGCGAGTAATGGCTAACACTTTTCTGCACTAATGCGGAAAACAATAAATTGCGAGTAATTGCATAGAAAGATATATTATGATTTTATAGAGATTTCCTTTTAAAAAAAAAAGTATGATTTCAAAAAAGAGCATCCAAGTTTATACTAACGAGTTTATCATTATAATATTATAAAGGCGAACAGCTGAACGGTTTTGGATGAAATTTTATTTTGGCCCCCGGGTATACCATATCCCGGAATTGTACATAGGATACTATTTATCCCGATAGTAAGTTCTCTTGGTACAATTTTCTACTTTTCCGCGAACGAAGCCGATGGCAGAAGCTAGTTATTTTATAACACACAGGTTTAGGCGTCTTCAAGGCAAAAGTGAATAGGCTCTTAATAAACTAGTGCGCCTCACCATCAATGATTGCATCACTGCTTACCATCAGGTGGGATCGCAATTAAGCATTAGTTATTATCAATTAAAAAAAATACATAGGCAACGCCAACAAAACATCGGCACTAATGTTATAAAGAGGTAAAGGATGTTTTTTTGATTGTAGGAGGTAATCTCTGAAAGTAATCGTCCATTTACTATTTTTTTTTACTGTTATAAAGCTGCTTTATTCCTGAGACATAGTCTTTATTTTATGTGCGCGGGCGAAGCCGCGGGCAAAAGCTAGTTTAAGTGTCCCCGCACACGGGCCACAAAAAAAGCTAGAAGCGGCCACAAAAAAGCTAGAAATGGCCACAAAAAAAAGCTGAAGCGCACCACAAAAAATGGCCGCCTAAAAAAGAAGCTTGAAGCAGCTTTTTTTTGTAGCCCGTGTACACTAAGTATAATTTACTTTCAAGTAGGCAGTAACAGCAAACTAAGACGAATAACATAGATCAAGAGTCGATAACACAAGTATACATATAACAATTAAGGTAAACTATACAAGGCACTTGGTAAACAGCCTTAGGCAACCCAAAACAACCGTCGACTTTAACATCAACTATATATCTAAGCCCTCTCTATTTACCTCTCACAAACACACACAGCTATCAATCGGAATTCCTCCAAACATAATCAAAATCCTTGAGAACCCACTCACAAAAGGAAAGCAATTGACAATACGGAAATACAGAGTAAAACTAATTTCACAAATAATATTCTGGGTCTGTCGTCCTGTTCTATGATCCTCTTACAGTAATCTCCTTGAGAACATTCCAATTGTGTGCGGAACCATATCGTATTAGTACTCTACTCTATACGGATTTAGGGAACCCTGGTCCTCTTAATGACTGCCATTTTTTAAGTCCTTCACAGATCCCAATTGAGTTTTTGAAAAAACAATTCTATTGTTTTCGAGGTAGAGTCTGTTTTCGTTTTTTTGTAGCTTTTGTTTGGAATGGAATTGGAAAAGGCAAGTGTGTTTCATGTAACAATTGTGCCTCTGATTTGGGTGGAGAGAACAGATAGGTATCAAACGGTTGGTGTCTGTTGTTGTTGTCAACTAAGTTTGGCGACATTTTAGTTGTGTAACTTCTCGATATCAAAGTTGCTTTTTCCGGTAGACATTCTTTTTGTTCTCTTACTATGATTTTATTTACGGAAAATATCGTAGGATTGTATGTTATAATAATAATGTACTAAATAATAAGATCGGTCGTTGTGGCGACGCTTGGGGGAGGTCTATGTCCAATAGTAGACGTCTTTCGGCTGAAATTATGGTGATACTAAATGTTGGCAAATATTTATTATTTTCACCTTAAGTAACTTGTACTTCATTGTACATCTCATAATATGTGCAGGATAAATAATCACAAATTAAGTGTATAATGGGCAGTCTTATCGCTCAGGGTAAACACTTACACTTATCTTGTAATGGACTGAACGAAAGAAGATAGATTTGGGACGGTCAGTATATAAAAAACATAAATAATATCAATTACACAGGTTCTGCATACTAATATATCAGAATTCATCAAAATCATAACTTCTTTATTTTGGGCGTAGGTTCTTAAATTATATAAAGCAGTGCTGGATTAGCCTTAATAGCAATAGTAACAAATGCTATAGGTCCCATGGATCCCAGCTCAGATCCCAGTGGGACCCAGTTTGCTCGTACAAAAAGAAGTCAGGGTACCTATACTATAGGTAACAAAATCATATCGAAATCGAATTCAAAATCAATTAGATTTCATATGGTATAGGTCCTATACCATATGAAATCTAATTGATTTTGAATTACCCATAAAGACAATGTAATCAACTGCTTATAGAGCTATCGCTACTTAAGATCCCTGCGGCTGCAAAAATAATTTGAAAGAGTTTTAATTCATTTTCATTTTACAAACATTAGGTGAGCCATCTAATGGAGGAACTGGCCCGCAATGGCCAAAGTCAGATGTGTGTGGAAAAGGGAGAAGTAGGCCTTCGCACAGCAGTGGGATATAAATGGGCTATCTAAGGGTCCCTGCACACAGGCCTCAAAAAAACGCCACCACCAAAAAACGCTAGGAGCGCCCACAAAAAAAGCTAGAAGTGGCCTCAAGAAACAGCTGAAGCGCGTGACACCTTGTGCCCAGAGAAGCTTGACGCCGCTTCAAGCGTTTTTTTGTAGCGGTACCGCTGCATACGAGCCACAAAAAAGGCCGCCTCAAAAAGAAGCTTCAAGCGGCGTTTTTTTGTGGGCCGTGTGTGGAAACAGTAAGTGGGCTACAGGCCCAGCGCTGGCTTAATCCGGCACTGATGTTAAGATTTAAACTAAGTTCGACTATAAACATGTTTTAAACCTTCATAGAAATCTCTATCAACTCTGTCTCGATTCGTAAAGGTATGCATTTGACAGCCCACACGTGAACATAAACTGTCAACTACATTCCCTCATCCAATGCCTCCCCGTAGGTAAACATCGTTCTAAAATCCCCAGGCATAAAATTAAGCGTCAATCACTCTAAAGAAAATAATAACCCAAAACTGCTACAGCATCACACGGTGCCGTTAACCCTAAAACTGCTCGCGTAATAACGGCGTGACGTATTGTATAACACGTGTTCTTGTCACGCTGGGGCCACATTTGTCACGCCAGCGATAATCTGCCCCGCACAGCCCAACTCTGTTTTGCCCAACACATGTATCACAAAATTATGTGGTCACGCTATCTATAATTTTCTCTGTACCTTTTGTGTTTGAAATGAGATTTTTATCACGCTGAAATGTCTCTTTGTATGTAAATTTTTAGTTTTTTTTTTTCGATAAAATTTTATTGGGACGCGGTTTTTGGTGTTGACTATATTTTGCAACGTGTTTGTTTATTGGCGGTCGTTAATAATGAATATTTATTTTTTTGTGACCAAAATTCAACATCCTATATTCCCTTAGGCGGCCGGGGTCATACATATTGTAATGTCACATGAATGGTGAAAAGCTTCGTGGGACCGCATGTTGACATAATTTATGTACACCTACCAAAAAAGATAATCTACGGATCACGTGAGTATAAATATTTGATAAATAACATGCTTTTTTGTTATGGTGTCCAACAAAAAATATATCTATCATTATAAGTATTTGTGGTAGTAGTCATAAAACTGTCAAAGTAATCTTTTCGTAATCGATTACCGACATTAAGCAGAACCTAATCAGTGAATGACCTGTAAAATAACAATAATATACGTACAACTTTCGGGTCATAATTATACAAACGTGACTTGAATGAATGCACAGTCTATGTGAAAAAGCGTGAAAGTGCGAATCACGCTGTACAGAGCTCCCCTTATTCTTGTGATTAATATCAACGAAGCAACTCTGTCTTTGAGTGTACCGTATTTTTCAAGCCAAAGCATTTATGGTCGTGGAGTGCTTTCTGTGCGCGTGTGTACTTTTGTGAGTGTGTAGGTAGTCGTTATGGTTTTTCTTGTGTATTCGAGTAATACTGAGAAAAACTTTGTGTTGCTGAGAAAAGTGAATTAATTGTTTTCCTTAAAGTGAATCACTGGCATAGAAAAGCTAAATTTCACTTTTTCACACAGTATAATAAATACATAAATGTACATCATATGTTTATCTTTTCAGTATATTAACGGATTTGAGTATTTGGCACATATGTAGACTACGACTTGATACTTTTATTTATTTATTTTATTTTTTATGCACAAAAGAGTACAAAGGCGTACTTTTATGCTAGTAATACGATCTTTCTGTTTTTTTTTAAGCATAAGAATAATCTGCCTTATAATGTTCCAACTGCTGGGGCCAGAGCCTCGTCTCCAAAGTAGATACTGAGCCGTAATCCACCACGTTGGCTCAGTGATTCCTATGTTCTGTGCTTAGTGCATATTGGTAAAAGCCACATGTCTTTGAATTTTTGATTGTTGATTTTTCCTTCACCGTTTTGAGACCAGTGCTGATGAAATAAATTACACAAAGTATTGCGCCTGGCTAGGTTTGACATGTAACCTACAATTCGTAATTTGGGGCAGTTACTAAAAGCCACCACATTTCTCCAGTCTTAATTTTAGTATCTTAATATAATTAGTACCTGATACATGAACATCGGTTACCCACAAATCAAGTAAGCTACTAATTATCTCTGACATAGTCCCGCCAATGACATGTCACGTCACCTAGAATAATCCAAGATGGCTGACTGCGTGACACCGTGACGTAAGCGCCGCGGGCGGCTAACTGATGCACTAAACAGGACAGATAGTACCGTTTGTAATGCAAACATTGATATTTGGTAACTGTGTTCATTAGCCTCGCCTATTACTAGGTGGTATTGATTTTCAGAAATGTAGTTATAATCTTACATGTTCGTAAACAGTTATGTACGTATGTTTGGTTAAATGAACATTATAGATCAATATTTAGTTACTAAACTATCCTCCACGTAACTCGTACCGGAAGACGCATCGTTGGAAGGCCTCCTACAAAGTGGACCGATGACCTGGTAAAGGTTGCGGGGCACCGATGGATGCGAGACGCACAGGGACGTTCGTTGTGGCGACGCTTGGGGGAGGCCTATGTCAAACAGTGGACGTATATCGGCTGAAAATGATGTTTTTTTTTTTTTATTAATGATAGGCTTGCGTTTGACCACTATCTCACCTGATGGTAAGCGATGATGTGGTCGACGATGAAGCACGCTTGCCTAGAAGAAACCTATTCACTCTCGACTTAAAGACTCCTAAGTTGTAGCTATCAGGAAACACAGATTCCGGCAGGGAATTCCACTCCTTGGCTGTGATGATGATGATGATGATCTGTCTTTCTCGCCAAGACGTCGTTTTCCCATACGGGCGTGATGAAGTTTGACGTCACAGTCCATATACTTCTCTTACTTATTAGCTAAGATGATGAAACTATCCTCTAAATTAGATAGGTGTGTTATGAAAAATAAACAATGTTTACCAGTATAGCCACTCAAAAATTAAATTTCATCATCATTGCAGCCGAAAGGTGTCCACTGCTGGACATAGGCCTCCCTTAAGTGTCACCACAACGAACGGTCCCTTGCGTCACGTCAGTTCTTCGATTCACCTTATTTGAGACCTTCCGACGCTGCGTCTTCCGGGCGCGGTCTCCACTCCAAAACCTTTTGGTCTATGACCAATATGCCTTGACAGTATCTGTACTATAAAAATACTTCATCGTCTTCCTATTGTGGTCGCACTTTACTTAGAATTAGCACTACATCTTTTTTCATATTTGACCATTACATATTTACTGTATGGACCTTATAAGTGACTTTGACCCCTGAGTTTGTTTCGGCGTTTCTTGTCACGGTAGTCAGCTAGGAAACACCGGCCTCATCTAGTTTAAACTGTTGAAATTTACGTATAAAAGTGTTTTTTGAACCTATTTGCAAAAATAAATATCATAATTTATCATAATTTATCATAATTTATCATAATTTATCATAATTTATCATAATTTATCATAATTTATCATAATTTATCATAATTTATCATAATTTATCATAATTTATCATAATTTATCATAATTTATCATAATTTATCATAATTTATTATCATTTATCTTCATTTATCATCATTTATCATCATTTTATCCTGTCTGCCATCACTCTATCTCTGACTCCCTTTTCTTTTACATCGCTCCTCACACGTTCCACATATACTTTCTTTGGCCTCCCTGTTTTTCTCCATACTATGTATACTCATAACTCTTTTAGTAACTTGCGTTTCATCCCTCCTCCTCACATGATCATAACAAGAAGAAACGATCAATATACAAACTAAATAAATTTGATTTTAATATTGTATATTATTTAAATTTATATACATAATAATATACATTTTTTTGAGAAATGGCAATTTCGAAATATGTTACCTTACAATTTTTGCTGTAAAAGATTGAGCAAAAAGTAACTACAACTGAGAAGACAAAATCGTTCAAAAAACTAACATATTATACCTAATTTAAAACGATGTTTCACACTACTGAAAAATAACCAAAACATCTTCACAAAGTATACTATTCCTCCAATCGCCAATGACGTCACACAGACATGAATTCCAATTCTGAACAAAGAAATAGAACCTTCACTGATTTCCGAGCACCGTCGATTGGTCTCGATTGAGGCACCCCATTCATTACGTAGCCTCGTAGAGGGTACGGCGCTACGAAAGTGCTACGCCGCTACGAAACGCTACGAGAGTGCTACGAATACAGATGATACTATTGCATAGATTGATTCCTCTGGATAGATGTAAAATTTATTGTACGATTTCGTTTCTAAGGAAATATTTTTTGAATATTTTTGCTTCGATTGGTTTTCTTTTGTTTTGGTATTGAATAAAAAAAGGGGTTTGTTACTGTGCGAACATTTAATATTGTATTTCAAAAGCACTATTATTGTTACTGTTACAGTAATTAGGTTAGCCTCACCATCAATAGAAATTTAATTTGCATCTCATTTTCACTTCGTCAAGGTAACTCGTCTTAATAATCCTACCCTTTCATCGCATTCGCAGCACGATTCAATAATGTAATCACATTGAAAATGTAATTATTTTCTGAAAATGTTTCTCGATTTTAGAATGACTTCTTCTAATTTCAACAGGAAATATACATAAAAAAAAAATATATAGTCAATTTTTTAATAAATATTTAAAATTAAAATAGTAACTGTGAAAAACCTAGCAAAATTGTAATAAAGGGAAAGAGATATAACAATTTTAAACAAATATATCTGTCTAAAGTAAAGGCCATTAGAGCAGTGGTGGCCGAGTGGTAAAGGCTCCGACTAAGCGTTCCCACAACAGGCCTGAAAAAAACGCCACCACAAAAAAAAAAACGCTAGAAACAGCTACAAAAAAAAGCTAGAAGCGCCCGCAAAAAACAGCTGAAGCGCGTGACACCTTGTGTCCAGTGAAGCTTGACGCCGCAGACGAGCCACAAAAAAGGCCGCCTCAAAAGGAAGCTTAAAGCGGCGTTTTTTTGTGGCCCAAATGCGGGGACAGTAACAAGTTGTAGGCCGCGGGTTCAAACCCAGACAGACGCATTACTTTATGTAATTTATTTCATCAACACTGCTCTCAAAACGGTGAAGGAAAACATCGTCACACAATTTTTTTTTAAACATGACTAGATTCCTAACAAGAAAAATACACTCCGCAACAATCAAATTCTAAAACGTTTTCTTTAAATCGAGTAAGCAACTATCCACGATGCTGAATCTAGTTGTTTGCTTAGCAAACCGCATTACCCGGCTCTGCCCGCATCCCGATGTCATTAGGATTCTCCCGCACAACTGCATCATCTGCTATTATTGCCTCAAACATCTCCGGTCGCGAATCTGTGAGACGTAAACGTTGATTACCCTGGACTGCTGCTTGGAAATTGTCGATGGTTAAGTAAATTAAGTGACTTTGAAATGTACAAAGTGATATTATAGGGTTATTTATAAAAAAGAAAGAATATTATATGAGTGACTCGCATAGGACACACAACAGTTAAAATATTAACTAGGCATAATAATAAAGAAAATAGGTTGTCGACATGTGGAATGTGGACTCTGCGATCATTGTACCAATAGTCATGTCATCTAATGGCTTAATCAACGCCTCAGAAGACTTTCATTAGGCTACTGGATCAAAGGCCTTTTTTTTCGATGGGAAAACTCATCCAATGATAACCCCCCGCTCTTGGGCGAAGCGGGAGATAGTGTCAGAGTCTTACTGTCTAAAAAACCCATCCCGTATCTTCAAGCCTTCATACCGGGGCTCGAGCGCCCTTTCGGATAACCCTGATTCAGAGGGCGGTGTTTCTGCTGCTTCCTAGTAATTTGGACCCTAGTGCCCAATACTGATGAGATATTATTTTCTTTCTACGAGTATAATTTTAAATGTTTAAGTATATGTATTGAAATATAAAGATGTTTTAACGAGCTAGACTAATCAATAAAAGAAAAAGAATAACATTAAAAAGACGTGGCAAAAAGGCTCTCCATCTTAGCAAAATAATGCGGGGATATTAAAAAGAATTACGCAGCTCGTGTATTCTAGTATCTTGATATGTAGGTATGTGCCGTCAATTATGATTCATTAGGGAACGGTTGCTATAGAAATTTTGAAAATGGTCTATGGGGAGGTAAAATGGGTGGGCTGTTTATTTTATGAGAGTGGATAAAAAAACAATATTAGTCTGTGTACTACATTGCGGTAGTATACCCATAATTTTTACGTGATAAATACATCTAAGTGGGTTATAAAAATAAAAAAAGCTTGATCGTATTATTACGCAGGTACCAATTACTAGCACGAAACTCATATTAATGTTTAATATTATTTTGCGGTTCAAAATGAAATATTTTGAGGTTGGGAAAATTTCAGGAGCACGTTTTGAAACCACATTTAAAATAAAATCGAACAGATTGAACTAATTAAAATATTTTTTTGAAATAAATCGGAACGAAATACATTTACTTTCATATACTCTTGAACCTTTTTATAACGAAGTTGGTCGCTATAAAATGGTTCAAGAGTATATGACAGAGACGTAGCGTAGATTAATTTACGCGTGGGCGAAGGGACATTAACGAGGCCATCTTTCTTTTATAAATTCGAAAACGAGACAGCGACTGTCGCTTATCATTAATTGAAATAGTAGTCAAATTGTTTAAAAAATCTTCATTCTTAAGGAGCCCTCACTTGTGCGAGGCCCTTTAGGTGTAAGTCCGTGAGTGAGGGTCCACTTTGCCCACGCGTATCTACGCTACTAGACCAATTTTAACTCAATATCACATCGCCATCGCATAAACTGGAGGAATTACAATAACAGACACCAATTAAAAACTTCTGCCATAAATCACACAGCAAAAAACACTGTTTAATCTATTCTCACGCAAACGCAGCTCGTCCAGCCTCCCGAGATCTTTATCTATCAATTATCTAGATCTAGCAATAGCACCTAGCGCCCAGCTATCAAGATCCCTCACCCTCTTCTTATTTGAAGCAAAACAGGCGATAGAGGGGGTGTAGTAATCAAGTTAGAAAGACCAAGATACTCTGGTGATACCGTATCCTTTCTTGAGCAATGAGTAGAGTTTCTTTGTGAAGATGGACTATTGTGCTGGCTCTTTGTTTCTTGCTCATGATTTGTGGAATTTGATAAACCTCTCACTGACAGTGTGTTCACAATTGTCAGATAGAATTGATTTTAATTAGGATGATTTAAGTGTGGGCTTCATTTGGAACTCTTTGGGTTCGTTTGAAAGGATTTATTATGAGAGGAATTTAGTGCAGGTTTAATGAAGTGGAAACTGTTAAATGCGACTGTTGGGGTTTATGATTGAGAACAGTTTGTAGAATTGGCTGTTAATGAATGTCCTGTTACATTTTCATACACTATATTATTCTATCCAAATCCGTTTCATGCTAGAGACCTCGACATCGCAAAGGTGACATCGAACTTCGAAGTGAATTCGACACGGAGCAAATGCCACTTGTCTAGGACTCCAGAGTTTGTGGAGCCCTACATCGCTGATAATTATAATCATCATCATCAGCCTTTTTAATGTTCCCACTGCTGGGACTTAGCCCTTCTCTCTAGAAGAGCGAACATCGCTGATATATATTTTTTTTTATTATAAGCTCGCGTTTGATCACCATCTCTAATCGTGGTGACCTCGTATTAAACAATTATGTGATTTCTCTAAGTGGTAGAAGATAAATGTAGTTGTAGAAGGATAATATGGCGAAATATACAACAAAGTTGTTGGTCAAAGTCGTTACACTTAGCATTGAGGACGACGTAATGAAGAGGAGGATTATTCAATCACCAGGTTCTAATTTATTCTGTGAAAGTGAAACGTGATGATTTAGGAGAGGTTAGCCTAATCCTACTAATTTTATCTATTCTTTTATCTAGCCCCGTCCATCTTTTCTGACATCAGGCTTAGAGCTCACTGGACTGCCGCACAGCGAGCTAATCAAATCGACCCTCAAATATCGATTGACGATGATTACACGGTTGAGAGCCATCCAGAATTCATATTCGAATTTCCATTGCATTATTAACGTAGATTTACTCCTATTACAAGTATGTTTAACCTAATTGGATTGGTGAACAGAAATGGTCTGTATTAATAGAAGCTAGTGGAACATTATCTATAGTCACTAGTTGCAAGAGCACTTGGTAATTAGACTCGGTTCTAAATTATCAGTGAAGTGAAATGTTTAACTCAAATTATTGATAAGCCACGTCTCAATTGGATCAAATAATGGAGGTGGGTAGTGGACTATTAGCATAGCATGGCCAGCCTTTTTAATGTTTCCACTGCTGGGACTCAGGCCTCCTCTCTAATAATATATAGTAATTTATTTATAAATAGTAATTTACTACGTGGGCCAAATTTTTGTTTCTAGGACATGCCAGTTTCCTCATTAGGAGCAGTGGTAACCGAGTGATAACGGCCCCGACTTACAAATTGTAGTTAAAAAAAAGGCAAAAGCATCTTCCTCTCGATCCACCTTGAACGATATAATTTCAATTCTCACCTTCAATAAAAAAGCAAATCTCTACAAAGAAAATACCTGTTATTCCATAGTGATACAAAAATAACAGCTTATTATGTCTCAACAGCCTCAAAGCTGACAAGTTATATTGTTACATTCGGCCATTTTGTTCTCCAAAAGTACCTGAAACTCAGATCTTGATACAAATGCTTACGCACACAATAATACAGCCTAAATATCAAGGATTTATACCATTACAGTACTCCTACACGGTGACCTTTGACATAACTTTATTTGATTTATCTCTCTGATTTCATTTTTATTTATAGCCTTTTTCGAGAAGAGTTGATCAATTTGTGCGATAAAGTTAGGTATTTAGTACTGCCGCTGCCGGGATTCTGATCCCGATTTCCGGCCACCGTAGGCGCGGGCTTGCGGACAGTGAGCAATGGGTAGCTCGCTGTCCGGCCGTACGGTAACTGTGCGGACCAAGCCCATGTCGTCGACGGTGCGCACTGTTCCCGGGCGCCTCAAGGAGTTGTCAGCAACAGCAAGGACCAGGCCGAGTCGAAGCCTACTGAGGCCAGGGTTATCCGAAAGGGAGCTCGAGCCCCGGTATGAAGGCTAGAAGGAGCGGGGTGGGCTTTTAGTCAGTAACACACTATCACACAAATACTATCTCCCGCTTCACCCAAGAGCGGGGGTTATCATTGGTGTGAGTATTTAGTACTGATCAATGGTTTTGAAAAGTTTAGGCAAAAAGTCTAGTCTCAGCTTCAGTCTAAGGAATGGAATTTCCTGCCGAAGTCTGTGTTTCCTGATAGCTACAACCTAGGGGTATTGAAGTCAGAAGTGATTTACTTCTAGACAAGCGTGCTCCATCGCCCGCCATGTAATCGCTTATCATCAAGTGAGATGGTGGTCAAACACGAATCTACCAGTAATAAAAAAGAGTTTCGGTTTTAGTTGAATCTTCGGCCGTACTGAAATTGCGTTCATGAATTATTGGTCGTTCGGTCGACTTCGGGTGAGTTCGTGGTTTTTATGTCAGCGGCCAACGTCAGCTGATATTGCTAACCAGTGTTTCATGTCGGTCGGTAAAGTATTCAAGTAACAAGGCTTTTCCTTTGTAATGTTATATGCTCAAAACCTCACGACAGAAGTAAAAACTTAATTAATACAAAATCGTAATCGTTCTTGGAAGTCCGGCGGACTCAAGCCGACCACACCCGAGCGAACGTTACATAGCCGAGCGTGACGACTTGGTTTTATTGACTACCCGCAAAATAAATAGCTCAGTGCGACTAAGATTTTCACTTTAAAAATAGTTGATTTCAAGTATCCTATACTAATAACATAATGGGGAAAAATTTGTTTCTTTTTTGTAATTAATAAACTCAAAAACTACTGAAACGCTACTTTATCACTGCGTGATATAGGCATCCAATTGCACGCCGCACTTTATAACGCTAAGAACCGTCACAGATGGAGAGACACCATCAATAAGAAGCTAATCCAGCGGGAATTTCACGACCCTCAGTAATGAGGAGTACGACTCGAGGAGGAAGAAGAGGATATAGGCATATATTTTCTACGTTGATGTGGGTGACGCCGCTGACAAAAGCTAGTATATCTTATCTGGAAAGTAGATTTTTTTGGCCACAACCAAAGTCAGTCACGTGGCAAAATAACACGAGTTCCGTATTTCCAGCCACCTTTGCCCAGATACGTCCATTAAGCATCGGAGCTCCCTTCCCTGATAAATTGGAAATGTAATGCGATTCCCCGAATATAATTCAATTTTTTTCCCCAAAGTCACCGACGGCTGATGTAATGAGCGATACGGCTAGCATCTTCAGAAAAACGAGGATTATCAACGGCCCACTGAAGACGTAATTGTTTCAAATGGATAATCTTTCCCACGAATTGAAATTCGTTCTTTTGCTTCCCATTTTGTGTAGGCGATGGCGTTTGTGGCTGCTTTGTCTGGGCTCGAAGTTTAAGAGAGGAGACAATTCTTTGCAGATAACACAAGTCTAGGTAAAATAGATTACATATATAGACATCTCCATAGATTAGTTCTACTAATATTATAAATATTAAAGCTTGTAAATATGGATCTTTGTTATGTCAAAGAGTTATAAAAACATCTGAAAGGATTTCGATGAAACTTGTTACACGAGTAGGCCATTTATTTATTTAATTAATTACAACGGTTAAACAACCAATTACAGTGACTAAACAAAGAGTAAAAGTATAAATATTTAAACAACAGTCCTAGAATATCATATAGGATACTTTTTATCCCGAGTGTATGTTTTCTTGGGATAGTAATTTTTAATTTCACGCGGGCGAAACTGGTGGCAGAAGCTAGTATTAAATAATCAGCAATTTTAAATCCTAAAATTTTTAATACTCGTACGTCTTTTATTTTGAAAAATTGTTTCGACAACAAAATTCTTAAAAAAAATAATGTTTCACTTAAATAAGTAAGTGCACATGCAACTTTAATGTACACACGGTCGCAATTCCGCGGATGTACGGTACATTCGTTTCCCCGGGTCCCGTAGCAATTTTTGCAAATTCACTCAGTTGACTTTTCATTTTCGAAGTTGCCATTTTTTTCGTAATATCTTTTTTTTACGCGAAGCACCAGTATTCCGAAGGGGCTTCGCTTAACGAACGACGTGATGGCCTGATGGGTTTTTTATTTCGCGTTCGCCGTACGAATTAATTTTGACAATATTGTTGGTTGACTCTCGGTGTTTTCGCGGCTTTTTCGCAGCGAATTTTGCGGCGTTGACGTGAGTAATTACTGTATCATTGTTTTATTCATATTCATAGTAAACTGTTTAATGCCATTATGTATTAGGTACAGGTTTGCGTGGGAGCGTCTTGATCAAGTTCAAATTAGATATTCTAGCCTGAATGAAAAATAAAAACAGAACATTAAAATTAAGCACCCTGACTATATCCATCATCTTTTCCATGCAAAAAAGTTTTTCATTATTTTACTCAAATCTATTAGCAGAAAGAAGAAGAAGAAGAAAACCGTTCCCACGTCTTTGTGTCGACGTCATCACCGCTGTCCACGCTGAAAACCAGCGCAATGGACTCGTCGCACTATGCGTGTAATCACTTTATTATGGACGCTTTTGGACGTTTTGCGCGGACGTGACGCACATTTTCATAAGTTTATAATTTTTATGCTAAATTACGTCAATTACCGCAAATAAAATTTATTTCTTTCTTTCACTTCAACAACCGATCACAAAAATATTCAATAATCTCTAAGCTTACCAACGAAAACATATAAAAACATGCTACTTTTTTTCTCACAAAATTTAATTAATTACAAGTCACCTGATCAAAGGATCAATTACCATCTACATCGGATCTTACCATAATCCTGGAGCCAGAAATCCAGTTCAGCATGGATTCCTCGGGAACTGCCAGTAGGAGCATTAAACAAATTGATTTGGTATCAAAAAATGGCGAGCCGTGTCCCGTAAGCCAGCACTTTCTGTAATGAAACGTTGACAGGGGTACGGCGCTCGCAATGGATACTCTTACATTTTTATGTAGCTTTAAAGTGGGGGTTTATTTTTCTGAACTTATGACTTGATTTGGAAAATTGATAAAGATTTTTTTTTATTTATAAACTGCTATTAATTAAGAGAAGTATAAGGACTGTGACGTCAAACTTCATCACGGCTGTATGGTTACCAAAGAAAACGACGTCTTGGCGAGAGAGACAGATTATCATCATTATCATCATTTCAGCGGATATACGTCCACTGTTGGACATAGGCCTCCCCCAAGTGTCGCCACAACGAACGTTCCCCTATCGGTTTCCCGCAACCTTCACCAAGTCAGCGGTCCACCTTGTGGAGGCTTTCCATCATACAGACATGTTAGATAAACAACGTAATCTTGAAGGTTTATTTTGTAAAAAGTCAAAGAACAAAAGTAGTTGTTTATGATGTTAGTACCTACTGCAAGGTTGTTTTTTTTTTTCTTTTTTTTGTGGCAGGAGTAGGAAATCCATCATGGACACCCAGACTGCCTTACAGGAAGGCAGGTCTGGGTAGTGCCGGACTCCTACCGGCTACAAACCCCTCCTGCCATGCGAAAGGTCCCCCCGGCCACGAAAGTATGAAAGGTCATTATTTGTTTTTTTTTTTTAATTTTGGCTATTGTCGAAGAATTTGCATAAAGTAATAAATATAACTGCAAGGTCGTCAGTGTTTTACAAATAATCCTGAAAAGCTATAGTCAATAGTATAATCATATAATCAATTGTTTGTTGTGATTACACTTGGGGAAGGCATTTTTGTCCAAAAATAGATGTCATTCATCTGAAATGATGATAGTGAAAAGGAAATTTTGCTTTATGACACACAAGCTTTTGCCAGCGACTTCGCCTGCGTACATAAATAGCCTATGTCACTCAGGAATAAAGCAGCTTTATAACGGTGAAAAAATTTTAGCAATCGGACCAATACTTCTAGAGATTACCTCCTACAAACAGAAAAACAAAAAACTTTACCTCTTTATTATATTAGTATAGATATGCCATTGTCTATGGGTATGTCATAGTGGGAATACTTTGGGAGGCATATATCCCGTAGATAATGATATAAATAGGGACCTTAGCGGGGCCCTAACTTGTCAAAAGTGAAAATAGAAAAGGTTATTTACCTCATTAAAAACTCAATCAGACTTTCAGGGAACGGGGGTTAGTTAGTAGATTCAAACTATACTTATTTCATCCTCGTCATCAAACGACAAACACGTCCTATTTACATAGTAGGGTAACCGCACCAAATGTTTGCCATAACGTTAATCCAATCCAGCGAATCGCGATGCTATTTAATTCGAGTGGGAAATTAGATTCGGATCCATGCGGCATGTTTGATTTGAATTACTTGCGAGAGACGTGAACGACACGGCTCCAATTTGTGGTGTCGGTACGGTTTGATGTTGTGTTTGTTTGCTTGACTGTGTGTTTCTGCGTCAGTGAGTAGTGCATGTGTGTGGGTTTTGTTACTGGTGTTTTGACTAGGCTGGGTCTTCAATAAGTTTAAGATTAACTAGAAACGTTGGGCTGTTGTCATCATCATCATCATTTCAGCCAAAAGAAGTCCACTGTTGGACATAGGCCTCCCCCAAGTGCTTTATATTTCTACTTTACCGCGAGCGAAGTTGCTGGCACAAGCTGATGACTTAGATGTCTTTGTTGACATCTCTAAAAAAAATACTTCTGGAAAAATGCAAAAAAGACACGGTATCCAATAAATTAAGTAGGTAATAAAAATTCAAAGCTTCGCTAACACCATGTAAATTAATTTCCAAGCCCATAGATATTCCATTAATACAAACCACAACATAATACATTTTCCGGCAATTTATTTATGACACGCTGGTACAGCTTTAACAATTAATTTGCTATCAAGTCAGAGCTTAAAAACGGGCAATGTGCGAGTCGAACTCGCGCACGAGACGTTCCGTACTGTCCATAGCAAAAAAGGGGCAAAAAAAAATATTTTTGCGCCCCCTTAAATATTTATTTTATTCTGTTTTTTAGTATTAGGCAATAGAAATACATCATCTGTTTAACTGACAGTTCTGAGCAGTAGTATCTCATAAGATACAACCTAGTGACAGACGGATAGACGGACAGACATTTGGGGGTATGCGAAACAGAGAGAAAAGTCCCACATACCTCCTTTGAAAAAGGAGGATCCTTCGACCAGCCAGGTGTTATGTCTGGTGGGCAATTGCCCAATAGATGATTTCGAGCTGTCGTATATATTCAAATCGCGCGGAGAACTTTGATTGCGCGATGCAGGACTAGTTCTTATGTAACGCCATAGATGTCGCTACAGACAGATAGACAGACAGACACACGGATGGACAGCGGAGTCTTAGTAATAGGGTTTTTTGGGGGTTTTACCCTTTAAGTACGGAATCCTAAAAACAATATTGTCGCGGGACCAAGCCGGGAGTAAAAATGTTTTCGGCTCGTTACCCACTCACGTCCACGCGGACAACTTTTGGGCACTTCACCCTACGCTAAACGTTCGCTAATCACGAGTTTGTGGGGTGAGTACGCCAACTTTCGGCCAGTGTTAAGACGTGATCGCGTGCCAGGTGGCGAATTAACATTTTGATTTAAATAATTTTACAGTTCGTTTTGTTTGATTTAGAATTTTGATTTTGTAATTTAGGGTGGGAATAGGCTGAGGATTGTTCGCGGTTTCTGTTTGAGTTTGGAAGTCTGGAATTAACAGTTTTAAGAACATAAATAGGTTCTTTTAAGCTACTGTAGACTGATAAAGAAAGAAACAAAGAGAAATATTTTATTTATCACACATACCTATATAGATACACACAGTGAAGAAAAAGCATGTTGAATCTTAAGATAACAGAAAAAGTAACATCGCGTGTCTCACGTTTGTGCCAAAAGGTTCAGTTCAGCAAAAAAAAAAAAAACAAAAATATTGCGTACGGGTAATCGAATCAGAAAATGAGGTTATACCGAAATTGTTTTTTTTTTTTCTCAACAGTTTTGATATAGCGGTGAAATAATTCTGTCAAAGAATCATATTCAAGTGGCATAGTTTAATTTTGCAAGACGTTTTTTTTTTTTACTTTGCTTAATGCAAAGTATTATCTTAAGTTAGTTATTACTAGGAATGACTCCTGTATCATAGGAGCGTTCACAAACATTTAAATTCACATACATAACACGCCCAGACCGAAACACCTATCTGTAGGCTGTACAAATATTTGTTTCGTGTGGAATTAAAACCCGCAACACAGAACGAGACAGTCAATCGCCCAACTACTGCGACAAACATACCGTTAAAAGAAATGCTGACAAAGCTGTACTCATAAATAGAGTTTAACACATTAAATTTGTGAATCTACAAAACTTAAACCCTAAATTGCTGAACCCGAACGCGAATTCTAAACGTAATACATGACACGTAATCAGCAGTCTGCCACGTCTGTGTGAACTCTATCAAGAAACATGGATTTCCACTCCTTAGCTGTGCGCAACACACGGTGGACCGAAGACTTGGTGAAAGTCACGGGAATGCGGTGAATGTGAGACACACAGGATAGGTCGTTGTGGTGACGCTTGAGGGAGGCCTATGTCCAACAGTGGACGTCTTGCGGCTGAAATGATGAAAAAATGAAGATAACTGTGTGCAAAATGAATCTTATAACACAAAAACTCATCCTTCTCTTCAAACCGTATGAATGTACCCTTACACCCATATTCAATTGTATACCAGAACATAACGCTACCACATCCGTACTCTAAAACTTATATTCAGTGATAAAAGTTGAGATATGGCAACATTAGGCCCCGATAGGGCCCCGTGTACCACTGAGCTCCATTAAGGGCTCCATATCAATGCTCATTGGGGCCCACTTTATCCCATTTGGGCAATAATTTAGGGATAACGAGTAATTGCTCAATGGTATTCGGTTATTTTCCAATTTTCAGGCCGTTACGGGTTTAGACGGGGTAGTACAAGGGTTATATGGCGTGGCGATGGAAAAGAAATTGCGGTCGTAAAATTTACACTGGATGCAGAAAAAAAAACAGCCACGGTTTGGTACTTTTTAGGGTTCAATACTCAAGGGATAAAAATGGAGCCCTATTGCTATCAGTGGTGGAGGAGCAGTGGTGACCGAGTGGTAATGGCCCCGACTTACGAGTTGTAGAACGCGGGTTCGAACCCAGCCAGGCACATTACTTTGTGTAATTTATTTCATCACTACTGCTCTCAAAACGGTAAAGGAAAACATCGTTAGGAAACAGGCCTACATGTCCTAGAACCAAAAATTCGAAGATATGTGACATTCACCAACCCGCACTGGGCCCGCATGGTGGATTACGGCCCATTCCCTCTCCTAGAGAGGAGGCCTGAGTCCCAGCAGTGGGAACATTAAAAAGGCTGATGATGATGATGATTGATATCACTCCGCTACCAGCCAGTTGATACCCAACAAGTATCTGGTGAATCATGATAGCTGAACAGTTGAAAATTTCACTGATGATATATTTTTGTTGCAGCTATTACAACATATACTAAAACCAGAATAAAATAAATATTTAATTAAAGCTCTCGTACAACAAACGTGTTTTTTTGCCATTTTTGCTACAGACAGTAGTGAACACTTCGATCGTGAGTCTGACTCGCTCGTGGCCAGTTTTTCGCTGAAAGTATTTCAGAGGGAAAACGAGGCAAAACATTCAACTAAGAAAAAGACGTGTGTAGTAAATTCACACCTTTTTCTCATGGTACAAACTTTAAAACAAAACCTGCTACGATCCAAACTTACCCGAAGAATATCTACCACTCTTTTATTTTTGTGAATGTGGGGCTATGTAGATTATTTTTCCAAAGATAGATTTATATTGTATATTGTACACCAAAAATAAAATTACAATAAGAATTTAAAATTAATAGGGTGCCATAATTGGCGGCTTTTCATTTCAGTAGTTTTAACTTTTTTGGCAGTTGGAGTACTATATGCAGTCTACCCAAATGTCCTTTCTTTAGTATTTTTCGTCAAATCATTGAGAAACTTAGTAGTCCTGAGTAGATATATTTTTATACTGACAACTCTATATGAATACTGACAAATGCTTGCACTGGCTGGACTGGTCCACTCAAATCTGTGGAGTACATTTTTGAAAAGACCATCTCAAACACTAACCTACATATGATTTGATCATTACATGTTTGCTATATGGATTTTCAAAGAGGCTAACCTCTGAAGTCAGTTATGAAACACCGGCCTTGTCTAATTAAAACTGTACAAATTAAATTATCGAGTAAAAGTGTTTTTTTAAACCTCTTTGCAAAATAAATATTTGTCGCAAACAAGCTAACATTAAAAAAAGTTTTATACAAAAAAGTAAGTTATCAATTATCAAGTCTCAGCAGTTCATTTTTAGTATAATGTTAAACCAATGAAAATTGTCACTTAAGTTTTACGAGAGATGGCGTCATCAGCGAGCTGAGTAAGCTACTTAGCGCTTGATTCCCAGTTTTAAGCTTCCGTTTGACGTCTACTTGGACTGCTTAACCGACACTTATTCGACAACTTGTCGTAAAAATGTAGATTTGGATATTGAATAGATCGTTGAGGAAGCTAGTTTAAATAATTTAATTGAGTACGCACTTATTTATTTAAACTTCATGTACAATTGTGGTACATAGGTGGACTTAATGCCTCAAAGCATTCTCTACCAGTCAACCTTTGGGTAAGAAAGACAACACTGTGGTAGGTTTGCACAATAAACAAATACATAACAAATAGTTCAAATGGAAAAATATAAAATAAGTTATCTAAAATAATAATAATAATAAAATACATGTATATGCTAAAATAATAAACTAATAAATACTATGAGTAATATCAAGTCACTATGAGAACTTAATAACAATTCTGAACGAAGACCGAACTAAGGTTGAGAGAACTTCAAGTAGTAGTTCCGAATTTTACGTTTGAAGGATAATTTACTTTCAGCTTTTTGATGTCAAGGGAAAGCACATTCCAGAGTTTTATCACACTTGTCTTTGTTTGCGAGGTATATTTAATTTGCGTAAAAGATTAGTAGAGATTAATTGAGGAAGCGATTGGATGACTTTAAAGAGCTAAGTTCGCAGTTTCCTTGCTTCATCCCATCACGAATGAAGTTATCTGCAGGCATCGATATATATATATAATGTACTACGCACAAGATTACGCGTGCCAAACACTCACTTCAATCGACTCAAGTGTAATGTAGTCCGTATACCTTGAACAATAGGTATACTATGTTTACGAAACGCTTAAGTGCAATGAAATTCATGGCGCTTAAGATAAATTTTGATCGCAAAAAAAGTATACCAAAGTTATCGACATAGACAGAAGAATCAGCAAACTTAAGTAGCAGATGGCAGGGCACATTGCTCGAAGGACAGATGGTTGTTAGGACAAAGGTTATGGAGTGACAACCACGCACCGAATAACGCAGCGTCGGTAAGCCAAAGCTGTCCAGGTAACTCTTTCGTTGGTTTTGTTCAAACTACGTATTTGGTTCCTTGGTGATTGATTTACCTGTATGTCTCTAATACCTGCCCTTTCTTACATACTTAAATGTAATGCAGAATATCTTAAATTTTTGTAAAAATCAATTGTTTTTTAAACAACTTCTTAAGGGCCAGGCGCCCGAAAAGTGCCATAAAACAGTGATTTTCTGAGGCCTACTCCTCCGTAACGTCTAAGTCAATTGGTTTAAAAATAATATATGTTTAATAGAAATTCATGAACAATAATATCAAAATTTGATTTTTTCGTGCAATTAATACTTTTGTCAAAAAAAAATATCAAGCAATTTCGCAACTTTTCGCAACTTTCCCTACTCTATCGAAACGGCTTGGACCTTTAGAAACATTTTTACACATAAAAATTGGTGGTTAAATATTCTTCAAAGTGAACATTGTATATGTAAATCAATCAATATCTCGCAGAGAAAATGGATTTAAAGCGCTTTCCGGGCGCTGCTGGCCGCAAATAAATGCACAGATTTGCGTGCTGCCGTCTAGGCGAGTACGAGAGTTGCGTTCACATAATTTCGGCCAGATGGTTCACGGGACTATACGCCTTAAAAATACTAATAATAATCCACAAGTATTACACAACGCCGTCTAGTCCCAAGCTAAGCAGATCCTGTTATGAGTACTAGACAACAGATAAACATACTTATATATTTCTAAATACATACATATTATAGATAAAATACACCCAGACACAGAACAAATGATCGTGCCAACCACTACTACCCACTACCTCCGGCATGGCAGTCAGGGTCACTAACCAATGAGCAACAGGCCAGTCAAGTAATTTGAAACAAAACACATATTCGTATATTTTTCAAAGATGCAGAACTGAAAGCCTACAGCATATAGCCAGCGACATATACAAACAGTATGTCGACAGACAATAACGAATGGCCGCCTCGTGTTGTTCGATTGAAAAAGTTTAAGGGGAAAGTGTTGGGACACGATAGTTAATGATTGAAGTTGATATCGATGACCCACATATGGAACGAAGATGGGAGAAATGTATTTTTTGTAATGTCTTTGTAGTTTGGTGGCAAGTTTGCTGAAGAGTTGGTGATTAATGTTAGTTTGGAGATATCATGAGCGGACCAGAGCTCTGAACATGCTTTTTTTTTTTAAGGCACACCAACAATTTATTTACAATATTTTCCTGTTGAACATGCATAAGATTGTACAGTGCAAACAAACCAATTACAGGCGTGCACAACATTCACAATTGCGTACCTAAATTCTTAGTATTTTTTAATTTAAAAATTAGATGTAATTAAAATTTAATTACAGAACAATAATAAAGAAATAATATCAATTTAAATATGAGATTACCATTCACAATAAAAAAATAAATAGAATTATTTATAAATACAGACAATTTACATTTTATACTGAACAATACAACTAAGAATTAAAAACAAATAAATTAATAATGTCACAATAAAAAAGCAATTGGATTACAATTAGATTACATGCTTGGGTAACGCATAAACTTTTATAGTTACCGTTTGTGTTTATATCAAAGACAGCACTATTATGGAAACGGTTGATGTTGTAGATAAACAATAAAATACAAATACAACATTGATTTTAGTACATATGAAATCCGAAACATCACTACACGAGTCCGAGTATTTTAATGTAAAGAATCTATGTACAAAAATCTACAAAACATAACTGTATCTTGAAAATCACAAAGCTATAAGCTTTGATAAATCAGCAAAAATAGTAAGACATAGTCACCCTTATTTTTTATGGTGGGAAAAAATAATGCATTGACATCCCCCGCTCTTGGGCGGAGCGGGAGATAGTGTCAGACTCATACTGACTAAAAGACCCACCCCGTTCCTTCCAGCCTTCATTCTGGGGCTCGAGCGCCCTTTCGGATAACCCTGGCCCCAGTAGGCTTCGACCCGGCTGGGTCCCTGCTGTTGCTGACAACTCCTTGCGGCGCCCGGGAACAGTGCGCGTCGTAGACAACTTGGGCTTGGTCCGGACAGTTACCGGACAGCCGGACAGCGAGCTACCCATTGCTCACTGTCCGCAAGCCCGATACATAGTCACCCTGGATGGCCCAATGTGACTGGAGGGGTTGTTTTGCACTTGCACCCAGCTCTTTGCTGACGCCTAATACCCGCTACGAGTTACAGTGACCTGTGTTGTACTTAGTGTCGGTGGTGTCGAACTTGACCTTTTTATTTTGGGAAAATATAATATGGTGTAAAAACTATTGGAATCCATTCAGTTACTGATTCTGAACAAACTATATTCAGGTTTTGTATAAACTAAAAATAATGTTTTATATGAATTTATAAATTTCAAAAATAATTTAATAAGTAAACATAATTTTAGCAGTTGTTGAACAATTTTTTATTCTGATTTAACACGAGTACATTACAGATGATGCAAATAATACACATACTAGCTTCTAGCCTGCTGCTTTGCCCACGTGAAACTAAGTTTCTTCATACAAACTTTCAACCCCCGCCTCGTTTCAACCCCTTCCACCCCGGATATTGAAAATTACCTACTGATGAGATGATAAATGGCAAAGTCCTGACTTTGCTTTTTATGTATACTGGAGATTAGAGTTTTACCGTACATCATGCTATTTTAGATTAGCTGCTGCGGTTCGATTCCCGCACGGAACATATATTTGTATGAAATAGATACACACGCCTGTTATTCCGCAGCCCACATCTTGGCTCACCCACAGACATGATGGAAGAGGTAAGAAAGGAAATACTAACCAATTTGTACTGCAACGAGTGTCGCCGCTTGTCTCCCACCCTTTAACTCCACTACAGGCAATAAACCAATACGAGCGCGCATTACGCAATTAACAGACCACGCACAATTAAATCGCAAGTTTGCTATTGGTTATAAATTTTGAACATGATCATATTTAGAGGCATGCCTGCCCTGCCTGCAAGACTATTCTAACTTCTTTCATCTTTGCCGTGGGCTCACCCACAACGTAGGAGTAATTCCTAACGTTCATACGTTCTTTAAACAAAAAAAGACGTGTGGCACTCGGGGACTGCCGCGGTAAAGCTATTGCATAACATTTTTATCAACTTATGCAATTATAATTATTTACCTATTTATTTTATTTATGCAGTATTTTTTTCAATTGTTTTTTGTTTCTTTGATATTAATTTAAGTTACACTTTCACACATTGAATTGAATTTTGATTGATTGTTCACTCATTTGTTTTCTTATCGGTCACCACGCTCAAAAAACAAATGAGTGGGGGGGTGTTAGGTTATATTCGTTACGGAATTTCAGGATTCGGTCTCCACGCTCAAGGCCCGCGATAGAAGCTATGCAATAGCTTAAAAATATAGATGCCTGTCTCATGATTATTCAAACTTGACGGATTTACATTTTTGACTCAACAGAAAGTGCCATAGCCAATCCTATTTACCGCTCAGCAATTTCAAACAATACCCAAATCCGCGAAACTAGGAGTCCAGATGGACTGCATCCAACTCTCAACATACCATTATTCCATGTACAAGTATTGTTAACAACTGTTGGAGGAACAAAACTAATTTACATTAACTCTGCTGCCCGTTCCCTCTGCACGGTCGGTCAGCGCATAACTTAAGGCGCGTTTACATGATTCGTGCGTACGTAAAGCAAACGCTGCGTGGTGGTTGCGTAGATGACGCGTATACGCCGCGTGGATGATGACGTGCAATTTAGATCCATATTAATTACAATTATCACGCCTTTCTACTTTCGCACAACCCGACGTACAGCGATTGTCCACCTTAACATTGTTGACGCCTCTACGTGTACAATCCAGACTAAGCGCTTCGCCTCATCTTTTACACCACGTACATCGAAAAATTTGAACAATTTGCTTGCGACAGTCTTCCCGTCCGATTATAATTTAGGTGTTTTCGAGCCAATAGACTCTCAATAAACTAGTGTGATTCAACATCAACGATTGTATCACTGTTTATCGTCAGGTGGGATCGCAGTCAAGTAATAGTTCAAAACGAACATGCAGTCACTACACGGCCACAAGTCGTCAGCGGCGCGTTTTGTTCCATGCGCGCCTCAAGGAGATGTCGGCAAACCGTAGGCCCAGCAGGTTCGAAGCCTACTGGGGCCATGAGTTGTGCGAAAGAGAATTCCGGGGCCCTGGAATGAAAGCAAAGAAGGAACAGGCGTGGGTTTTAGTCTGTAAAAATTTGATACGAAAAGGGCGAGAGCTGTCATTAGATGATTTCCCACCTCAAAAAAAGCCACCACGCAGCCACCACGCGGCCACCACACGGCGACCACAGAAAAGTTTTCGGCTCGTCTAAACGCGCCCTTATTATATAATATAGGAGTGACGTAATTGCTGTTGACGTGTAGTTCCCTGGTTAGGCTCGAGTCTCGTTAACGATCAGTTTCGTTGAGCTAAACTTTGTGCCAATAAAATTGGGTGCGTCTAATTTTGATGACTTTTATTTATTGAAAGTTGTACGCATATAAATGGGTCGCGGACTTAATTATGGACGTTATGTACTAGTCTACCTATGTGTTATGCAGAGAGGAATAGTTGTGGGTCTGATTTATATATAGAGGAGGTTTACAGTATGATGTATGTTTTTTTTTTTTTTGTTAGGGAAGTCTTCCAATGACTTCTTACGCTCCAAAGTTGAGTGGGAAGGTGAATCAAACTTTTGCTGACTAAAATCACACCTATTTTTTTCAGTTAAGTACCTACTCTTTGCGCAAACACTAATAAAAATATTGCGTCACTAAATCAGAAAATAATCTATTCCCAATAGTTTCCTTCTTACAAAGCCTTATTTAAAACCGAGTCTGGTTCACAAATAAACTACCCTCACCTAGATTCAAAACTATGGTTACCCCATTACATGAGGGGGGTGAATAACCCCACAGAATCTGAGACAAACAGCCCAAACTTTGAGTTTAGCCTTAAAAAGAGTAAAGTTTTGCAGTAAAATTTTATCCAAGTTCGTTCCAGTGAAGAACAATTTGTGAGGCTGTCGTAAATACGCCATTGCTCGTAAATAATGTTTAATTTTGACGTGTTTTTTCGCGGTCTCAGCTTTTTGGATAATACGAATCAGATTAAAGAAAAAAAAAACAGTTTGAATGTGTCCAATGCCCAAAAATTTATTGCTTTTTTTAATCTTTGTAAATAAAACCAAACCAAGTTAGTTACACCATTTGTAATACAATAACAACTGGAGCAATTTTGATATATATATCTGATTTGTTGTAATTACTAACTATTTAAAATATCAGAAAAAATCACTTAAAAAAGGACCACTACATTAATTTACTTTTAGGCGGTACGAAGTTGGCCAAGTCAGCTAGTAAAGCTGCTCTTTCCACATAAGCTACAATAATTCACCTCCAGGTGGCAAATGATCCTGGGATTTCACGAAGTCAAATGGAAGTTTCTTCCCTCAGGTTGATTTTTTATTTAGGTGGTCGGAATCGGATGACTTGTGTGCAAAAAACTCTTTAACTGAGAACAGATCACTCTCAAAACGGTGAAGAAAATCATCGTGAGGAAAGCGGCATGTCCAAAAACGAAAAATTTTAATATATGTGACTCTACCAACCGGCATTGGGCCTGCGTGCCTGCGTGGCAGTTTACGGCTTGTTCTCTTTTCAAAAAGGGAGGCTGAGTCCCAGGATACGACAGGCAATTCAGGGAATATTAAAAAATTGATTATTCTATGCTACTCTTTTACTGGTGGCCGAGTGGAAACGGCCCCGACGAGTTGTAGGTCGCGGGTTCAAACCCAGCCAGGCGCATTACTTTGTGTAATTTATTTCATCACCACTGCTCTCAAAACAGTGAAGGAAAACATTGCGAGGAAACCGGCATGTCCTAGAACCAAACATTCGAAGACATGTGACATTCACCAACACGCACTGGGCCCACGTGGCCACGTGGCAATTACGGCCTATTCCCTCTCCTAGAGAGGAGGCCTGAGTCCCAGCAGTATAAGCATTATAAGGCCAACTATGCTTTGCTAAACTCTTTTGCTATTGATCCAATATACCCTACGCGCTGCCTTTAAAATTCTTAATCGCATACAATAAATAAAAAGTACGCCATCTACAATGTACAGGGACCATTATGTCCATAAATAAAGAAGTCTAAGTAATTAAAAGCGGCCGGTGGACTCAGTATCAGTTCGGCCGATCACATATTTTTTGCTCCGGCCTAGATAACGCAAACCGTCCCTTATTCCTGTGTTTATTTCCTACAATCGGTCTGGGTTATCTTTTTGTAAATTATTACCTTTTTTTCATTGGTTTAGTATCTAAATTATTTTGTTTTATGGCTGGAATATTGGATAACCTATTATAAAGTACTTTTTTTTTCATGATCGAGATCCCTTAAGTATCAAGCAATTTTTTCAAGGAGTGTATATATCCATGGACGCGTAGCTTCATAAAAAAATTGCTGCATCGACATGATGACACAACTTCACACAACATTGCCGCTTCGTTGACAGAGTTTCATAATTTATGTAAGCTGTGAGCAGGCGTACACCAAGCGGATAGTGTCCGGCCGTCTGGTAACTGTCCGGACCAAGCCCAAGTCGTCGACGGCGCGCACTGTTCCCGCGCGCCTCAAGGAGTTGTCAGCAACAGCAGGGGCCCAGCCGGGTCGAAGCCTACTGGAGCCAGGGTTATCCGAAACGGAGCTCGAGCCCCGGTATGAAGGCTAGAAGGAACGGGGTGGGTCTTTTAGTCAGTAAGAGTCTGACACTAGCTCCCGCTCCGCCCAAGAGCGGGGGTTGCCATTGGATGATTTTTCCCCACCATAAAAAAAGCGTATAGTGACGAATACGCATCTATGAAGCTACGCGTCCGTGCCCTTAAAAAATCGCAATATGCAAATATCCTTTGTATTAACTTTCGATCATAATGGACAAAACAAAAAAAAAATCAAATACTTTTCCAAATTAAAAAATAAATCCGAAAAAAATAATGTACACTGCTAGCCACAAAATTTCACTCGGCAAAAAGAAAACTCAATTATTGTCATCGTATTTTCGACGATACCCCTAAATGTACATAAGGTAAACTTCACTCCAATATCGATGTATCATCTGACCTAAAAATGATCTTTAGCGGGGGCCCCTACATTAATTTAACCCGTTCACTGCTCTACCGGGAATTTATTGAGGAAATGAGTTCCGCGGGCTTCCCGCACCAGACGTTGTACGTACGAAAATATGAACTTATGTTGTAAATAAATAACCGAGTATTTTTCGGAAAAAATACGCCGAGGTTGAATTTATGGTGGTCGGTCCATGTCGGTGTTCGTGATTTGTATTGCGTAGCATGAAAAAGTTGTTAGCCTTTTTTTTTCCTTTCTAACATTTTCTTGGGTAAAAAAATAAATCGTTAGCGAGGAAGAACTTGGAAAGTTAAGAACCTTGTTATGCTCAAACTACTTTAATGATAACTCTCAGATAGTAGTTATATAAATGCTGACTCTTCTCTGAATATTTTTATAATACAAGCAATCTTTGTCGATGCTTTTCATTGTACAAACATCGATAAATACGTGTCATTAGATAGTTGTAAATTTTAATAAGTCTGGCGAGATGTTAAAATTCTCAACACATTATGAATGAATAATTTAAAATGCAATTAATAAATGACATCAATTTCATGCACATTTATGAATTCATAACGTGTCCGAGTTTTAAATACACTTTTATACTAAAGTTATAAAGAGGTAAAGTTGGTTTTGTTGTTTGTAGGAGGTAATCTCTGAAAGTACTGGTCCGATTGCTAAATTTTTTTTCAACGATAGAAAACTGCTTTATTCCTGAGGTTACATTTTATCTACGCGGGCGAAGTTGCTGGCAAAGGCTAGTTGAAAATAAATTTCCAATTGAAGTCACACTGTTGGACTATCAACGGTGTTTGCAATCATCCGATCACAGATACAAGTCAGGAAGTTTTTTTGATAAAAAAACAAAATACAAGTATACAAGTCTCCACACCTGAAATATTATTTTTAAATATAAAAACACTCGGAAACCATTTACTTTCTTACTCAAATACAAAAATTCATCATCATAAACCTCCAAACGTTAGCTTGTTACCATTAACTAAACTAAACAAGTCGCAAGTGGACCGCAATCTCGAAAAAATATATAAAAATAAAACAAAAGGCAACGCGGCGAGAAAAATAAACGAAACTCAATTTGGAGTGGGACATTAACTCGGAAATATAATAGGGACATAATGTAACATGAAACATAAAGTAAATATAAAATGTAACAAGGCCATCCAATCATAGCTCGATAAATAACTAGATGGCGCCACGTGTGACTTATAGCTCACGGCCGACCGGTCCGGTTCGGTCCGCGGCCGCATGTCTCGGTTTTTTGCTCGTGGTCCGGCGAAATATTGCCGTGTTTGCGCCCATTTATGAAGTGGGCTATAACTCGGGTATCGATAGCATCCACGGGTTAGCGGACAACTAAATGGGATTTTTTCGTTTGTGTAAAAGGACATGTTTGTTGATTGCGATGATTTGCTATTGCTTTGTGAGCAACTGGTATTTGATTCGACTGTCTCGTGGGTTAACTAGGACACAGTGAATCCCTTTTTCTTGCATTTTACGCTTTTATGCTTTTAGTTCAATTTAATCTCCAAGTTAGATTGTTAGTCCTTCTTGGCTTTATATTAAAAAATATTGTTGTGTTCATGTTACATTATTTTCTTAAATCAAGACAAGTTAATCGACCGACACATCACAAACGCTCTAAAGACCATGTTCGTTCACTGGTGCCTTTTTTTAATGTTGGGAAAAATCATCCAATAACAACCCCCGCTCTTGGGCGGAGCAGGAGATAGTGTCAGACTCTCACTGACTAAAAGCCCACCCCGTTCCTTCTAGCCTTCATACCGGCTCTAGTTCCCTTTCGGATGACCATGGCCCCAGTAGGCGTGCACTGGTGCCTGGTGGATATTCCACCCATACACACTAAACGCACAGCTAAAGGTTGCCATACACGCTAGCGTATACCTGACAGGTTTGCCTGTACAGTAGAGTTTTACAGGTAAACCGGAGCGCGTATTTTGCACAACTGTGCAAGTTACCACACAAATTTACCGGACAGGTATATTGACTACATTTAAGGAATGGAATCTGTACCGGGACCTGTGTTTTCTGACAGCTAGGGTCTTTAAGTTAAAAGTGAATAGGTTACTTCTAGGCAAGCGTGCTCCATCGTCGACCGCATCAACGCTTATTTATTTATTTTTATCAGTTATAAACTAGTACTTGACTGCGATCCCGCCTGATGGTAAGCAGTGATGTAATCGTTGATGGTGAGGCGCTCTAGTTTATTAAGAGCCTATTCACTCTAGCCTTGAAGACACCTAAATTATAAATTGTTCCAGTCCTTCGTCCTCGTCATTTATAACGCGTACATGCGGTATAAATGACGAGGCGAAACGTCGTCAACGTTATTATCTGGTGGGATAGTAGTCTAGCGAGAGCCTTTCAGTAAAGAAAAAAAAAACGCAGCGATCATGATAATACATATCCAATTTACGAAGCAATAATATAGAACTCTACTCATAGAATAATTACTGACCTACATGTACAATTTCAACCAACAGTAATTGCACTACAGTTGGTCGGCTGACGTCGAATGCCAATAAAGAGAATTAATTCCAAATGGCATTAGTTTGATTGGCCGCCAGTGTAATGTAGATTTGTTTGAACCAAATAGAAATAGGTCAGCGTTTTGATAATTTAATTTCTAAAACTTTCTAATGTGTGCGTTCTATTTCTACTGTTTTGATCACTTTGACATTTTAACACAAGTTTTTTTATTTTTTTTCTTTACTGTATATAAAAATATAACATAGTAGGCGGAGATTTGCCAGTTCATGTAGAAAGGTGAGCTTAACTCAACAGTGCGTTTTGCTCGCAAACCCTTGAGTTACAGAGAGAAAAAGTACATTTTCAGTACACTTGCTCAGAAAGTGACTCTTATTGCACTGCACTTCGGTACATAATGGCCCTTGTTACCAAACTGTAACATTTTGATTACGATTACGCACTAGTGCTATAATGTACCTAGATAAAACCTTATTGTTGAACCTCTCCCCCGACATAATTATATTACATCTATCGTATCAAGATTGGCGCAGGTCGTCTTTCGGCTGATATAATGATGATGATGAGTTTGGGACTTAGCGTTGTATGAAAGTTGTGCAACAAAAATAGATTTGTAAAATAACACTAGTGCGAATCAAACAAACAGTCTTCCAAACGCTATTCACTTGTTTCAGCCATTACCGACAACTCCCCACAATGTATTCCAAACCCGAGAACACACCATTGTAAAAGTCCGTGCACATTTATAAATAGAATAAACAATTCCGGTTGCCACTAAGGGCGCCGCTAAGAGCCCCATTCACTTGAAGTATTCGCCAATAAATAGTGGATGCTCGGAGCCAGCGGTTCGCATTTTTCAAGCAGCCAGTGAGCCCCAGTCTTTATATTTTAGCTCGAGATAAAGATGCTCATGAGATGAACAGCACGTGTTACTTGTAAAATATTTGTTGTTGGTACATGTTGTGTTGATAGCAACGTTGTTGGGGCGAATTGTTACATGTTATAGGGTTATCTAGTGTGAGGAAAAATTGGTGGTTAGGATTTGCTAACCACCAATTTTTCCTCACACTAGATTGCATAGCTTCTATCGCGGGCCTTGAGCGTGGAGACGGAATCCAGAAATGCCGTAACGAAAATAACCTAACACCCCCCACTCATTTGTTTTTTGAGCGTGGTGACCGATAAGAAAACAAATGAGTGAACCATCAATCAAAATTCAATTCAATGTGTGAAAGTGTAACTTCAATTAATATCAAAGAAAAAAAAAACAGGAAAAAAAATACTGCATAAATAAAATAACTAAATAATTATAATTGCATAAGTTGATAAAAATGCTATGCAATAGCTTTACCGCGGCAGTCCCCGAGTGCCACACGTCTTTTTTTGTCATTTACGTATTTACGTAAATGTCACAAAAGAGGTCGGTTATGGTTCAGGAACATAAAACGTGGTTTTGATAGGATCGTGCTTGACCAGTATCACACCTGAGGGTAAGCGATAATGTAGTGTATAGTGGAGCGCGCTTGCCTATAAGAAACGTATTCCCTCTTGACTCAAAGACTTAGTTGTAGCTATCAAGAAACACAGACTGGCAGGGAATTCCTCTCCTTAACTATACGCATAGAGTTACTGAAGGAACATAAGTGTGGCTAACACGCCCTTTCGCTCTACCCTAGTCCCGCTCTAGGGTAGAGTGGAAAGGCGTGTCAGACAAGAAGATGATTGATGAATGTTTCTTATGTATTATCTTTTTCTATTATTTTTGTGTGTACATAAATAGTTAAATAAATAAATAAATAAATGATTTCCCACCTCAAATAAAGACTATACGCATAATGAACTTCTTCCCAAGAGGTTTGTGCTTATGGGTGAGATTTCCACCGTGTATAGGTGGCGCATCGCTATACGACTAGTAATCCAATGATGGAACGAACATGAAAAATGAAATGTACCAACAAAGAAATTCCGACGTGTCTAACCGACTTCCCATAAAAAGAGGTAAATTATTTTTCTCTACCAAATTAGAAAACAGGACACAATATCACCCACATTATAATTCCAAACACTTCCCCAAGCGCAATCATAATCAGAGAATATCGAATAACATTATTCGATTATATCCGAACCCCGAATACGAACTCGATTGAGCATTGAATTGTTAAGCTGTATCCAAACCGCATTCGACATTGGAATACTATCGGACGATGGAGACGTCAAAGTGACATCGTGACAATGACAATATTTCAAGCTGTCTACGTTAGCTGCATACGATGCCACAGATGAAATATCTTAAACTGACGTTGTTTAATTTTGTAGCGTGTTTCAAATCTGTCAGGCGCATGTGCATTCCTTCACGTCTAGGAATATTAAAACGGGCTGTGGTAGTGGAAATGTTGCTTAAATGGGTGTAATATTTAAGATGGCGGTTACAGTGCAGTCTTCGAAGAATGTGGGTTTGTTTTCTTTGTCGTGTTCAGCATTGGAGATGGAAATATTATATGAGAATTCTCGTATGCGTTGAAGTTCTTGGAGATGCAAAAGAGTTATATTTATAAGAATTATTTAAAATTGTAAAACACCATAAACATCGTCTATAAAGACTAGATAAACCTGTGAGATATTCTTCAAATAATTTAAATGTACCTAGTTGTCTACGTATTCTATTTATATACAACATGTAATTTAACAAACGTTCGTCCTGAAAGTAGTATGTTAAGAACCAGCCAATGGATCAATTTCAGCTATTTTTAAAATTGGTATTATTTTTTAAATATCTACCTATTTTGATAAATCATGATTAAGTCACTAGTATTTATGATGGCCATATTATTTGCCTACAATTAGGATAACTAATTTATTAAAAAACACTGCCTAAGTGCATTTGTAGCGCTTGAATTATAATTGTAACTTAATTTTGCAATTGTTACTAAGTATAATAATTATTATCTCATTGTGTGTACTTATGTGCCAAATAAACGTATTTTCTTTCTTTCTTTCTTTCTTTCAATTGAAGTTTACAAAGGTGGGCATTATTCCTGTTACATGTTGTGTAATAGTTTTTTCTAATATATATATATATATTTTGTCACAGTGTTTGATAATGAACGTCTCCGAAAAAAATCATAAAAGTCTTTATGTAGGTCTAAGAATATATCGTAGGCTATTACCTTCCTACTCCTACCCCCACCCATTTTTTACTTTGCTAATATAAATGGCAGAACACCGTTTGCCAGGTCAACTAATAGCTTAATAACCATCAAAAAGATTTTTCCAAAAAAAGAAGGATGAAATCTGTCAAAATCACGTTTCGAAGCCGGTAATCTGGCTACTGATCCTCAACACCAATCAGTAGACACTCAAATTAACACAGACTTAGTACACCAATCACTTGGGCCGCCATCCGTCTTGCCGCATCACATGTCAGCCGATCGGCCGGCGCCTATAACTCTCCTGAGTCACTCTTCCGAGTCACTCGCCTTGACTTTGACGACGCGTTTGAACCACTTGCCAAGCCAGTGACGCACTCCAACAGTCTACGAACGATTGAACAGGTTTGACGTGTAATGGAGTTTAGTATTTGCTTGGCGTTTTGTTATTTGGTTTTTGATCACTCTTCAAGAAAGTTTCAAAGGGATTAAAGAAAGATTTTAAATAAGAGAGTATTTTATTTCTAAGTAGCTGCTGTCAACGGTTTCGCCCGTGTACTAGTAGAAAATTATCCCAAGGAAAAATACTCCTTAGATAAAAAATATAATGTGTGCTTTTCATGGACATGGTCTACTCGTGAGCCAAATTTCATTTAAATCCGTTAACTCATACTCCGAACACACATACATACAAATAGACTGTTTACACATTATAAATATTTAATGTTTGCACATTTACACAAAAAATCCGCCTTACCATACAAAATTATTAAGTTGATTAGACAGTTTGTATGGAGAGGCTGAATTTTTTTTTCGTTTCCTGAAAAAATGTTTTATGTTGGGTTGTTCAGTTTCGTCTACTGAGCAAGCCCTTAAAGTTTATGGAGGGCTGTCCCTTACACCTTGTATAAAGTTTTGAACAAAGATGTACCTATTTGCCGCGTCACACAGTCTAAAATCCTTAAAATCTAAAGTAAGATCACAAAAACAAGAAAACACAACGAAACCTATAAAGCGTACCCGGAAGATGAAACTCGAAGCAAATGTTTGTGTAAATTTTCATCGGGATTAGGAGTAGCATCGTTTGTCATAACTTCCCCCATCTCCCCCAAGTCCGGGTAAGACCTAGCTTCAGCCGTATTGTAGAGTTTGTTCCCGGATCGACGCGATTTATGCACGACAAATTGTTGTTTATAAATGTTTAAAACTGGATCTTATAGTGCAGTATACAATTACAGTTTAAAATAAAAAAAAGTTAAGAATTTAAAAAAAGGAAAACGCAAACGCAATTGCGCAAATGTCCATGACACGGTGTCATCATCATTAGTTCAGCCGAAATATTCCGCTGTTGAACTTAGGCTTCCCCTAAGTGTCGCCACAACCGACTGGTCCTTTGATTCTCGCCTCCATTATTTATTTATATATTTATATATGTACTTATTACACCAATGGAGTACGATTAGTTCAGAATCAGCTACTTTTTAACATCATGTGTGGAGTGGATTGGAGATCCATTGGATTCCCGAAAGAGAAATAAGAACTTAAAACCATTTCAACTTTAATACTATCTATATATCTATTGGTTTCCGCATTTAATTCTTGCTGAACCATTCGACTGAGAAATGCAAAAGGCACGCACCAACGTCTTTCGGCTCTTGTCCCATATTACTTGTTTTTTTTCCCATTCTATCCCATCAGCCGTTATCACTGTCTATCTTTTCCTTCATCTCACTCCTCACACAATCTGCTCACCTTTTCTTTAGCCTCCTTCTCCCTGTCCATCCATCCATATGAATACATATAACTCTTTTAAAGTAGAACTACATTGCACACACGTGGACTACATACGCCGATATGGGCGCGTCGGTCTCCATACCTTTTATATGGCAACTAGACTAGACTAGACTAGAGATACGCGGCGCGACTCTACGTAGAAATCAGGCGGGGCCCCGCTTTAGTGCTTACTAGCTTTTGCCAGCGGCTTCGCCCACGTACATAAAATATAGCCACTCAGGAATAAAGCAGCTTTCTAACGGTGAAAAAACAGAGATTACCTCCTACAAACAAAAAATAAAAAAAGAACAAACTTCTTTTACCTCTTCATTATATTAGTATAGATTACGTTTTATCCCTCCTCTTCACATGACAATACCTCATCATCATCACATCAGCCGAAAGACGCCCATTGTTGGACATAGGCCTCCCATAAACGTCACCATGACAACCGGTCCTGTGCGTCACGCATCCATCGCAAGACAATACCAGACAATAAATTAAATATAACCCAAAAAATACCGTTCAATAACAGAAACCTCATTAGTAAGCTTCGTTCTGTAAAGCCATTGGAGCAACTTTGTCCCCGTCAATCGAGCGCTGAAGGGTTAATCCCCCGGCACACGAGACATATTAAGGCGCATTCATACGTCCCACGCAAATCTTTGACTATAAATCAAGTGTTATACAAATGTATACATAGCCTTAAATATTTGTGGGAAGCGGTCCATTGTGGTGGGGTAGCAGTCGATGGATCGTTGTTTGATGTAGTAGAAAGGTCTTGAGTAATTATGTGTTTATGTCTATATGAAGTTGAGAAATAAGACTTCTTTTTTAATTGATATAAATTAGTGCTTAACTGCAATCCCACCTGATGGTAAGCAGTGATGCAATCTCTGATGGTGAAGCGCACTAGTTTATGAGCTTATTCACGCTTGCCTGGAAGACACTCAAATTTTAATCGGACGGGAAGACCGCAGCAGGCAAATTGTACCAGTCCTTTGACGTACGCAGTATAAACGACGAGACAAAATGCTTAGTCCGGGGTATGGACGGATATTCACCTTACGTCGGTTTTCCGATGATAGAATTGAGATGGCGGAATCAAGTCATGCAATTCCTGTGTACACTCTCCAAAATGCATCCTGTAATACACTGAAAGGCTGGCTACCCAACACCTGTGCTCGTGGCTTTGAAGATTGGACTTAACCAAATTTAGATCATCAATTCATCAGAAAATTTAAATATATCGTAATTAAAATAGTTAGCATAACTTATATATTTAATCCTTTGTCGAAGGACAAGCTAAACCGGTTGCCGATAAATAAATAATATATTTATATAATTATATAAACATATTAGTTAAATAAGGTAAAATGGAAGGAAATAATACTTTCTATTATAAACTACTTTTAAGGCATGTAAATAATTATTAATTTTATTAAGAAAAGAAAAGCAATAAAGGCTATTTTTATTTTTATTTTATTTATTTATTTTATTTTTTATTTTATATATTTAATCCAATGGTATTCTAGTTTCAAATGACGCGGCAAACCTATAACAATGTGAACAGCATAATATTTAATCTGATTTTTAGACATCAAGAAAATACCTTCTTTTGGGGAATTAACACCTCAACATTTATATATCTACATCTCACCTCTCAACAGCCATATGAAGTTGATCAAAACAAAAAACTTTTTTTTCACAAAAAAAATACCCATACATTATAGCAAAACCTTTTTCGCCTCGACCATTATCAATCACGTTGTCAGCACTCTATCAACAGCGTGACATGCGCCGTGTGTCCTCAATGACGTGACTGCGGTGCACATATAAACGAAACACGCTAATTTAGCCTTTGCTGAAATATATTTAGATGTCACGAGATTGCAGGCATTTTAATCAAATGGGCGGTGATCGCTGGCCGGGTACTGACGCGTTTTAGGGTTGAAATTGATGGAAGTGTAAAATTTTACTGTTTTATTTTTCATACTAGCTGACCCGGCGGACTTCGTAACGCGTAACAGTCAATAAATGTAGTATATCTTTCAATATAATCATCCGATTGCGATGAAACAAAATTTAAGTAAAATATCAAGCTACACACAATTTTAGTTTATAAAAGTTAATCTTAATCAGTTTCGTACATTTTACGTGATGCGCGCACAACTAAGTGGGTTTAATATTTAATTTTGTCAAATTCGTGATATTTGCTGTGAAAAAAAAAATAGAGCATTCATCGAAGAACTGGAAAAATTTGCTTGCTGCAGTCTTCCCGTCCGATTGTTATTTACGTGTCTTCAAGACTAGAGTGAATAATAATAATAAAATAATAATAATAATATTTCACAACTATCACACAGCGCCGTCTAGTCCCAAGCTAAGCAGAGCTTGTGTTATGAGTACTAGAAAACTGATAAACATACTTATATATTTCTAAATACATACATATTATAGATAAATTACACCCAGACACAGAACAAATGATTATGCTAATCACACAAACATTTGTCCTGGGTGGGAATCGAACCCACGACCTTCGGCATAGCAGTCAAGGTCACTGATCACTACACCAACAGGCCAGTCTAGGCTCTTAATAAACTAGTGCGCTTCACCATCAACGCTTGCATCACTATTTACCATCAGGTGGGATTGCATTCAACCACTAGTTTATATTAATTAAAATAAAAAGATGCTAACTAGATAGAACCTATTATTTTTTAACAAATACTTATATAGAAAGAAAGAAAGAAAAACATTTTATTTGCCCGAAAAGACGCAAACTTAAGACTAATATAATACAATGTTATTTTTTTTTTTAATTAACTTACACATTCTTAAACAAAAATGTAATAAAAACAAATAAGATACACACCATTGATTATAAAAAAAAACTTTCAATACGATAGAACACACAGAATTTCATTTCATTACCTAACAATAACTACGTATAACAAAAGCATGAAATAGACACAATATTCAGTTAATTGTAAATAGTAAGTAATAACCTAATGCGAAATATTGAAAATATATGTAGGTATTTAATTTATTTAACATTAAATACAATTTCAATAGAATGTCATAGTTATCAACAATGAAATGCCACTAAATAGTTTTAGCGGAAACAGTTAATAATTCCAGGAATCAGAGCTGACATTTGTGATATTACTGAAACTGATAATAAGCTTACAAAAGTAACGCATCGAATCATAATAACACTTTTTTTAGTTTTTAAGCTATTGCATAGCTTCTATCGCGGGCCTTGAGCGTGGAGACCGAATCCAGAAATTCCGTAACGACATTAACCTAACACCCCCCACTCATTTGTTTTCTTATCGGTCACCACGCTCAAAAAGTGTAACTTCATAGAAGACACCTGCATAGAAGACAGGTCACGACAGGTCATAGCGGTCATTAGGAGCCAGCAGACAGCTGGGGAAGCAAAACAACCACTCAGTCGCCCGGGTGGCCCCGTGACCATGTATTTATGTCGCCAACTAGGTACCTATGCTAATAACTTTGTAATTTTTCAAAATACAGTTTTGAAATTTTTTACATATTTTTTTACATAAAAATAATAGACTGTGTTTCAGGATTCGCTTTACAAAAAATAAGGTCGAATAAATGTACTTATTTAAGTGAGCAATTTAGATACGTTGTCAGATGCATTTAAGTTATATTTTTCAAGTTATTATCATAAAAACATCAAATACTACTTGCAAGCTTTTCATTAAGACATTTGCGATTTTTACGAGGTTTTCAAGAACCGTCATTGATGGCGTTACAAGTTACTGAATTTTTTTTTCTGAAATTAGTGCGTAAGTCAAGACCAGACCGAACCTCGAGAGGTTTTATTTCTAAATATGTGATAGAATAAAAATTACCAAAATGATGTTCCCGACCTTTTTTATAAATATTTTTTCTTTTACGAGGGGAATCAACAATGCGAAAAGTCTCAGACTTTTATTAACTAAAATCTCTCAATGTTTCTTCAATTACCTACCTTTTGCATTCCAGGGCTTGCACTCCTTTGAACAATCTCGTAGTTAGGGCTAGTCATCGACAATTACATCACCAGCCTTTTTTTAATGTTCCCACTGTTGGGACTCAAGCCTCCTCTCTAGGAGAGGGAATGGGCCGTAATCCACCACGCAGGCCCAGTGCGTGTTGGTGAATGTCACATGTCTTCGAATTTTTGGTTCTAGGACATGCCGGTTTCCTCACAATGTTTCCTTCACTGTTTTGAGAGCAGTGGTGATGAAATAAAGTAACAAAAGTAATGTGCCTGGCTGGGTTCGAACCTGCGACCTACAACTCGTAAGTCGGGGCTGTTACCACTCGGCCACCACTGTTCTTATTATTATTATTAATTAAGCTGTCATCTTTTCCCACTGCTATCCATATCAACAAACGACAAATCCAGACTCTGGACTGACTAAGAAATTTCTAATGGAAAAACTGTTTTGCTGCCTTGGCATTGAATTTAAAAAGTACTTTACTAGTTTTCCACACTAATATACGAGGTAAACTTTGTTTATGTTTTTTTCTTTGTAGGAGGTAATCTCTGAAAGTACTGGTCCGATTGCTAAAATTTTTTCACTGATAGAAAGTTATTTTATTCCTGAGTGACAACTAAGGCTATATTTTATGTACGCGGACGAAGCTGCGGGCATAAGCTAGTTTATTACAAAATCACGCAATTTTTTGAAAGAAAAATCGCATGCACAGGCGTGCTAAGAAGAAGTTACTTGCGTTATTGACTTAAAACAACGCACCTACGTTGTAGCTATTAGGCAACACAGCCTCTGACAGGGAATTCCTACATAGATATTTATAATGCCGAAGTGCAGGGTGCAATAAAAGGGCTGCGGGAATATTCTTGAAAGACCGTAGCCTTGAAACACTAAGGGTAACTAAAGGACACTGGAGGGTTCTGGTCAGCAAAAGTCTGATACGCCCTCACAGTTCACCATAAAGTAAAAGAATTCTTTTGACGATCTCTAACCTCAAAAAAAAAGTTTTTATTATACCAAAATTACTTACTCAACTTTTAAACCATTAAATAATAAAGAGAACACTACAAACACAAGTGAACTCTACAAATCCATTCCATCAATCGAATTGAGCGAACATTTCCATTCCTTCGCGAATGAACGTTTCTACAACATTCGTTCATTCCTTTTGTCGATTCTCACGTGCTGCCAACAGAATTGAAGTGGGAACTATTGAGTTGTTCGAATAGTTTGGTAGTTGTTAGTGCTGATAGGCGGTGGTGGTATTTATATAGACTGCTTTGTGATTGTTTTGATACTAGAGATGTGCTGTGGCCGGCAATAAAGTGAAGTGGGAATATTGCCGGAAATTTTGCTCATCATCATCATCATTTCAGCCGATACACGTCCACTGTTGGACACAGGCCTCCCCCAAGCGTCGCCACATCTTACGTTCCTGTGCGTCCCGCATCCATCGGTTTCCCGCTACCTTCACCAGGTCATCGGTCCAACTTGTAGGAGGCCTTCCTTTTGCGTCTTCCGGTACGCGGTCGCCACTCCAGAACCTTTCGGCCCCAACGGCCATCTGTTCTGCGAGCAATGTGCCCTGCCCATTGCCACTTAAGTTTGGCAATTCTTTGTGCTATATCGGCAACCTTAGTTTTCCTGCGGATATCTTCATTTTTTATTCGATCACACAAGGAAACGCCGAGCATAGCCCTTTCCATTGCTCTTTGGGTGACTTTAAGCCTTCTGATGAGGCCCATTGTGAGCGACCAAGTTTCGGAGCCATATATCATCACTGGCAACATGCACTGGTTAAAGACTTTTAAAGACTCGTCTTGAGACACAATGAATATTGCACAAAGCATGAATATTTGTGACACCATTACCAGCAATATTCCCATGGTTGCCCTTGGATGCACCTGCATAGCGCGTACAGGGATAGTCACCGGTTGGTACCACGATCCATTCAAAGTGTCTAAACTCCTCTGCGAGTTGGTTTCTATTCCTTGCCTTACAAAGATCCAGGACCTCAGGATCCTGAGATAAACAATTGTATAAAAATAACAATAATTTAATACAATGTAGTAGTAAAGTACTACAACATTGAAAATAAAACTACTTTTTAGCAATAAACTCAATAAGATTTTAACAACTACGAATAAAGTAAGCATCGTTGGCTACTTTTCCGAAATAAAAGCGGAACTTACAGTATCTCGCGTTCAGTTAACAAAACGCTGTGCCGGCTATTTAGTTACTCAAATAGTTCTTGCATGCACTGCAGATTAGCCGAGCTCACTTAGTGGGACACAGACTAACGAATCGCAGTAGGTCTACTGGATAATGAAAAACACTAGTGCAAAATAAAGAACTGTTTGCTTTTCAAATGAAACAAATTGCATTCCAAATTTTAAACATTTTTCTCTTTCTTTTTGTTTCTGCTTACGTTATTTATGCGACATTTCGAAAAGACAACACTTATTTATTTTCAATACACTTAAGTACTCGAAATCCCGCTTATCTCACTGCTTTGAGACACGCAATAGACAATTTTCCGCACTAGTGCAGAAAAATGCGCGTACTCTTCCCGCCACAATTTTATTACAGTTATCGTATCAGGCTGAGTGCACGTCGACCTCCACGAGTTGCCAGTCAACCCGCGTGTATTAATTTCTTCGTAAGTGTGTTGAAAAAAATCGTTTGATACACTTGCATTGCTCGCAGAACAGATGGCCGTTGGGGCCGAAAGGTTCTGGAGTGGCGACCGCGTACCGGAAAACGCAGCGTTGGAAGGCCTCCTACAAGGTGGACTGACGACCTGGTGAAGGTAGCGGGAATCCGATGGATGCGGGACGCACATGATCGTTCGTTGTGGCGACGCTTGGGGGAGGCCTATGTCCAGCAGTGGACGTCTGTCGGCTATGATGAGGATGACACTTGCACTTGTCACTGCAGCCCTCAGCTCCATAACACCCGCTTACGGCTCGTGCAAAGTCCACCTCGGTCGCAACGACAAACTATCTGCACTTGTAGCAAAATGCACTATTATTAGATAATAAATAGGTTTATAAATATATATATATATATATATATATATATAGATGAGAAATCAACAACTAACTTCTGTTAACTAAAACCCGCCGTGTTCCTCCAGTTGCCTTTTGCGTTTTAGGGCCTGCGGCGACTCTGTCTCATAGGTTTGGTGGGTGTCACATGTTTTCAAATTAAAAACTCTAGGACATGACGATTTCCTCAAACTGTTATCCTTAATTCATTAAACCCCAAGCGAACGCCGGCGTTCGCGCACCTATTGTCTTTCTATTGTGTCTGTAATTTCCACGATTGAAAGGAGTTCTTAATTGAGAGCAGTGGTATTAAAATATATTACACAAAGTAATGCGTCTAGCTGGATTTGAACCTACGACCTACAACTTTTAAATCAGAACAATTACCTTTACACCACCACTGCTCCTCAACTTAAATAAACTGTACTTAATTTAAATACAATATATAAACACCAATTATATTTTTTAATGATTTTTGGTCAGGATACTTTTTTCTTTAAGCCCAAAACTATTCTTAAACCACGGACAATCCACGTCTGTAATCTTGCATGACCTCCCTGCTCTGTGGTCGGCTAGTGCTGCACCCTGGCGTTGATTACCGCGGCGGTTCACCCGACGAACTAAACTAATTTACGTGAACTGCCGGACACTGGCAGAATAAGTTCTGGACTGACGCTTATTCAGATTACAATTGAATGCCGTGGTTTATGCTGGCACTAGCGGTGCGCTGCGGAGGGTGCAGGTTTTGTAATCCAGATTTAGGTTGGTAGGATTGGTTTTGAAGTGTGGGGAAGTTGGTGTCATTGAGACCCTTCGTATTTGCAGTACAGTTTGTGTTTTTGATTGCGGAACGCACTTATGATTTCAATAGCCTGCGATTTGTAACGGGCTCTCTAAATTGATTTATTTATTTCATAAACAATTTTTACGTTGTATCGAAAATTTATGATAATAATACTTATGTGAATTTAATGTACATAAATCTTATACCTACTACAAAGGAAAACAAACATAAAAATAACAAAATATAGAAATTGTAAGTTTGGAGATTTTACGCAATTACATAGGTATGAAGATGTTGATGATGATTGTTGATTTGACGCACAGGATTGATCATTGTGGCGACACTTGGGGGAGGCCTATGTCCAACAGTGGACATCTATCGGCTGAAATGATGATGATGAAGATGTTATAATAGACTCGTTGTCTACTGTAGTTTCACCCGCGTCTATTGTTACTGATGTGCTCTCGTTGATTGCAGCGTGATATTATATAGCCTTCCTTGATTGAAATGGGCTATCCAACACTAAAATAATGTTTCAATTCGAACCAGTACCAACTACGAGTAAACCAGAAACCTTAAAGAACAAACTCTTCAGCTTTATAATATTAGTTTGGATTTTATTATCGGTCCTTGGATTGTTCGTTTACAAATATGGCATTAGGTGATGATTAAACAATGGTTTATGTCTTTGTAATTTACCGATATTGTTCCATAATGGTCTATGGAAATAGATGTTTTTTTCTTTTTGAGATGGTAAACCATCCAATGACTTTTCCCGCTCTAGAAAGGAGCAAGAGGTTGTGTCAGACTTCTTTACTACCTAACTTAGACTACAACTACCTGCACGAATATTGAGCGCTCGGCATCAGAGTGGGGATCGCTTTGCGCTTTCCATACATTGGCGAGCCAATCGTCGTCATATTTAGATACATGCAACAAACGTAGGGAATGAATCACGAGTGACGTGTATGATACGATGACGCGGCGAGCCAATCACTGACACTCCCCGCCCCCGCGTCTATCTTCGCACCACTAAAGAGACCGAATATTTGGTTTCTGCGCAACTTGAAGCCAGCGCTCGAGATCCGTTCCGGTAATTGTACACAGTTCTTCAGTTGCCCTTTACATTCTAGGGCGTTCCTAGAATGTAAAGGGTTCCCTTTTCAGAAATACCCCATGCTAGAGCCAAAAGGAAATGGGCGTACCTACGACAAGAAATGAAAGATATAACGTGTCTAAAGTTCTAAATGCATTATCTGTTAACTTGTAGGAACTGCGGTCGTCGTTTAATTTATCCGCAATAGTTTACCGATTCCGGATATGTTCCGAACTTATCTGCCCGCCCATCCATACACGTCGTTCAGTCCAGCCCAGCCGAAGTTAAGTTAACAACAGCCAAGTATCGGAGTATGGCCAAGATTTATGGCCTGGAGAGGAGTTACTTGGTGAAGCCATAAGTTTGGTATACCTACGTATAGTATGACAGGTGCACTTATATATATATATATACTATTGATTGGTATTGGAAGATTTCTTCACCGAAAACTACATGTACCATCTTTGTGCCACGTTGTTTTGGATATTAAATAGTACATTTTGATACAAATGTAGAAAGTTTGCGACTGAGACTGAATCCGCACGAGCCATAGTGTATTTAGGAGCCGATGGCTGCAGTGTTAAATTTGCACGAGTTTCAAACGACACCCTTACTAATATTATAAAAGCGAAAGTGAGTTTGTTTGTTTGTTACGTCTTCACGCCTAAATGGCAAAACCGATTTTGATGAATTTTGGACATAGGCTAATTTTTTCACGCGGGCGAAGCCGCAGGTAAAAGCTAGTTTTTCAATACATTCACTGAAATGAATAAACGGGGGTTGACCAGCGACTCGTGGAGGACGACGCGCGCCCATCCTGATACAATAAATATATCTAATAACATAATGGTGGGGGAGAGCACGCGCACATTTTTAGACTTGTACGGGAAATAGCCTTTAGGCGGTGGGATAAGAGCGGGTTTTCGAGTGAGTGTATTGAAAATGTGTTTGCTTAAAGTTGAGTATAGTGTTGTGTTTTAGAAGCACTATTTAAAATCAAATTGCTAAGATAATAAAGATGAAGAATTTGGACCATAAAGAAATTGCATTAGAATCAACATAACATCAATTCAAAATTACTTAATAGCATTAGCATAATCAGTTTTATAATATTCGCACTGCTGGGACTTAAACCTTCTTCTAAGAAAAGGGAATGAGTAAAAGATAATCCAGCACGCGTGTCCCGGGCGAGTAGTCAGATTAATATTTCTTCGAAGTTTTTGATTCTAGGGTATGATGGTTTCTTTACGATGTTTTCCGTCACCGTTTTGAGCCCAACGGTGATGATATACACCGCTAAATTTTGATCGTTTTAATCCGGTGAAGGGTCGATTCGGTATATGAAACACTATCAATTTGTAAAGATAAAATCAAAAAATAAAGTACCGTTTTTCAAAACCCCTACTAATTTACGCAAGTACGAAATTAATTTCTTTAAGAAAATGTCAGCTGAGCGAGTCCAATGACCTGTAGGTAGTTTGTACGCAACGCTGACTACTACCTACAAGTCATTGGACTAGCTCAGTTGACGGTGTATAGTAGCCTGCCTCTGAAAGAAAATTCATGTCATCGAAATCCGTTCAGCCGTTCGAGCAAAAAGAAGTAACAAACATACACGCTACACAGATACGTCATATACTCGTACAAGTACATTTATACAAAATTTTCACCACTGTAACATTAGTATGATTTTGTCGATTAACTATTTTTAAAACTGGCTATTGGCTATTATATCTGCGTACATGAACACATTAGAAAACATAACATAAGTGTATCCTTGTATGTATATACAAGGCATGACATCGCTGTTTCCCTTTATAAAAAAGAAAGGGTTACATAGCAAAGTTTTTATTCTTTTTTACAATTTCTGTGGTCGTTCCGCAATAAATTTTATTATAGGGTAATGATACAATCTGGACAAGTCGAGCATCGCTTAAATTATTAAGCCCTTTAAACTCGCGATAAAAGTCTCGTAAATCTTCGGCCAGACTCGGCTATCTTCGGTGATAAAGCGGAATACTTGGAGCATGGACAGAACCACGACTTCATTTGGGTTCCTTATGCTGGTGAAACGTGCTGGTGAAGATAGTTTTTTTTTTTTTGTATTTAGTGTGTTTTAAGTATTTGCAAGCGTTTCTTGCTATAAAATTGTTTTTTAAACGCTAATGTCGCTCTTAAAATTCTCTCATCCATACGAACTCTTTCAGAAACTCATTCATTGTCCGTATAGCTAAGGAGTAGAATTCTCTGCCAGTCTGTGCTTTCTGATAGCGACATTCTGAGGGTCTTTAAGTTATCTCGCTATCCGGCCGTCCGGTAACTGTCCGGACCAAGCCCAAGTCGTCGACGGCGCGCACTGTTCCCGCGCGCCTCAAGGAGTTGTCAGCAACAGCAGGGACCCAGCCGGGTCGAAGCCTACTGGGGCCAGGGTTATCCGAAAGGGCGCTCGAGCCCCGGTATGAAGGCTAGAAGGAACGGGGTGGGTCTTTTAGTCAGTAAGAGTCTGACACTATCTCCTGCTCCGCCCAAGGGCGGGGGATGTCAATGCATGATTTTTCCCACCATAAAAAAAGGGTCTTTAAGTCAAGAGTGAATAGGTTACTTCTAGGCAAACCTGCTCCATCGTCGATCACATCGCTTGTCATTAGGTTAGGGTCTTTAAGTCAAGAGTGAATAGGTTATTTCCAAGCAAGCGTGCTCCATCGTCGACCACATTGTCGCTTACCATCAGGCGAGCCTATATAATTAATGAATATCGATATAACTGTTTAAAAGTTAAGGGGGCGATAGGGCGTGATTCATCATCATCATCATTATCGAAAGACATCCATTGTTGGACTTAGGCATCTCAAGAGTCACCACAATGAAAGGTCCTAAGCGTCTCGCGTCCATCACATACCCGTGACTCTCACCAAAGGCCTTAGACAACTTGATAATCTACAATCATTAACGATAGTAGAAAACTTTAAATGTATGAGAATGACGTGATCAGAACAAAGGAATCGGAGACATTACCGACTGTAGAAAGAGATTCGAAATGAAACGGTCGTACTTGACTAGGCTTGCAGGTCATCGTTCCATTTTGTGGGAGGCCTTCCAACGTTGCGTCTGCGGCATGCGGTCGCCACTCCAGAACCTTTCAGCCCCATTAGCTATCTGTTCTGCTAGCAATGTGCCCTACCCACTTAAGTTTGGCGATTCTTCGGAATTCGTACTTCATACAAAAATAAAAAAATGTGGCGTGGTTTTTTTTTTAATTTTAATTTTTATATCTTAGCAAACAGATCGGTAATAGGGTAGTTTCCAGGGTCAAAATAATTACATTTTATTTAGTTCGTATTTTAGATTATAAAAAAATATTAAACACGTATTTTTTTCTTTTTTCGATTAATCAAAAAAAAACAAAAATATAGCCCAATAAAGTTACGTGTGACGTCACCCCGTGCGAAAAAATGCAGCATGGCGTGACCACGTAACTTTAATGGGCTATATCTTTGTAATTTTTAGCTTAATTTACAAATAAAAAAATACGTGTCCCTTATTTTTTAATAATCTAAAAGACGGACTAATTACATTTTTAAGACAACTAGCCTACTGTATTAAGAGCTGGCTATATCCGTACAAAAGGGCACTATTTTCTTATGAACAAACAGCTTACAACAAAAGTTAGCATCTACAAAACTATCGACTACTTCCCTCCGATAGCGATGACCCTAACTTGTTAAAATAACTTAACTCTAAGTTAACGTTAACCGATAGTTTGTTGCGAGTTAACGGCCACCGTTATTCTAGCTCAGAACCGAAGCTCTGTAACCACATAGTGTTATCTTACTTTACATAAACGGTTTGAAGTCGCCTTTAAGTATTATGAATGTTCAGTGTTCTACGCTGCTGCATTGCGTGTCGCAAGTTTGATTCCGGCACGGACAAATATTTTGCAATACACTTACTCAAAAGCCCAATCTTTTACTGTCCTCACAAGAGCCTCAAAAAAACGCTGCCACAAAAAAACGCTAGAAGCGGCCACAAAAACAGTCAGAAGCCTGAAGCGGTGTTCTTTTGAAGCCCGTGTGTGGCGACAGTTAGGCATGCAATTTACTAGTTTTCGCATTCATGCGGAAAAGTGTGCAATTTTGTTACATCTATCGTATTTGGCTGTACGCTAAATGGTCCTCACGAATCGCGCGTCAAAAACCATCGTTTGATACACGTGGAGATTTGTGACGCTAACCCTCGGCTCCATAACTTATATATAGTCGCCTCGTTCGCAATGACAAACTTTTTCTACTTCTATCAAAATGAATAGTAAATTTTGATAGAAGTATAATCTGAAAATAGGACCTTGTTCCGGGAATACTTGTCTTTTTTATGTTAGTTTGTATATTTGTGTGCACTCACAATACAAGATTTTTGTCTCAACTATGGGAACGATTTAGTAAGTAAGTAATCATTTACTGCGCAACAAATTATACCTAAGCCATAACATCAGTGATGAAACATTAAAATGAGAATGGCTATTTCACATAAATAAAATCACTGTCCTTCAAACTAGAAGACAATCCTGTGTCTTGAAGAACAGTACATCTACCAATACGTTTGATACAGTTACTTATACTACAATAAAGTGAATGCAGACAAGTAATAACATGTCATCCCGCACAATAGCAATTTTGAGAAAACGCGTTTCAAAATTTACTATTGTCCTTTATAAGTAAATAAATAAATTGCTCCTTATCAATTTGTTAACTCGTCAGTCTTAGTAGGAGTAAATCTAAGGCCACTCGCCCACGGTGACTTTCTGTAACGATGATGTAACGCGTTCGCATCGATACAGTCGCGATGCTGTAGCGCGTTGACTTTTTTCTATAGCGCTTGCAAATTCAACTAACGCGCGTTATTAGCGATACCGTCGCGCGCTTGCGAAACGCGTGACAGCATCGCTACAAAATTCACCGTGGTCGAAAGCCCGAAGTGTCTAAATGTGCATTGTAATCCGTACTCTAACCATTAAACCCCTAAAGCACACCCTCAATTTTCTCATCTCCAAGACGTGAAAGCCAAGCCCATATGCTTTTCGCACCAGACTCAAAAGTACACCAATAAACTTTAAACTTAGTTCACTTTACACAGATCATGATATATCTGTTCCCCGCACGTTTCGCCATAATTTTAATTCCCAATTTACATGACAAGCAAGCTTGCGCCCGGGTGGGCTCGGAAGCATTCGGACAACTTCGGAAGCGAAGCGAAGCTAATTTGCATTTGCACAATCCACACCGTTGACCTGGGATTGTGCCCCACTTAGACGAGTTAAAAGGGATGTACCAAGAAGACTGAAATTCAAATTGTTTTATTTATTTTTAAATAATATAAACTCGTGCTTGACTGAGATCTCAGCTGATTGTGAGCAGTGATGCAATCGTTGATGGTGAAGCGCACTAGTTTATTAGGAGCCTATTCACTCTAGCTTTGATGAAACCTAAATTATAATTATAAATGCCAATGCATTTAAGTACTTTCCTGGATAAGTAATTTACTGTTCAGGCCGCTCGTCTATTGAATGCATTGCCTGTGGAAATAAAACGTGAGCAAACACTGCCTGTGTTTAAAAGGCTTGTGAAGGAAAGGGTTTTGCTTGACACTGTGACTGTGGTTGTGTGTGTGTGTGTGTGTGTGTCTTCGTTTCTTCACTTACTCTCTTGCTTATATATATTTTGTATGTATGTATGTATGTGTACGTGTATGTAATTTATCAAGTTTTATTGACGTGACAACGTCTTATAAATTGGTTTGCCGGGTGACACTTCAAGAAACTGCGTTACGCTCCGCTCACGTTATGCGCTCACAATGAGAGCGAGTGAGAGGCACGCGTCCCTTCCACTCGGGCATGGTTAGCCCGCCTAAGAGCGAGAGAGACAGACATAAAAAGTCATTGTCACGTAAAACTTTCGCCCGTATACCGACTTTACAGGCAACCAATTTTTTTTTTTTTATTTTATATTTGCACCAAGTGCAATCCTATTTTGTGTCCAGGCAACATCTGTCCATTCCAGGTTGCCTAGAAGAAATCGCCTAGTGCGATAAGGCCGCCAATTGTGTGTTTTTATTACATGGTTTTCTTTTGCAAAATAATCTTAGAATGCAATAAAGTAGGTATATATAAATAATTATAATGAATGGGAAGTCCGCAGCAGGCAAATGTTTAGTGTAGTATGCAGATTAAGTGTCAGGTCAACTAACCAATTGCACATCCCAAAGCGTAGATCTCTCATATCTTGTATCTTAAAGAGAACCAGCTTTTGCCCGCGACGTCTTCCACGCACATAATATATAGCCTATGTCACTTAGAAAGCTAATCTTTATTCTTGTTCTGTGAAATTGTTACTATTTTTGATGTACAATTAAGTTTCATCATCATTATCAGCCTTTTTTCCACCAGGGTTTGAACCCGCGAACTACAATTCGTAAATCGGAGCCACTACCACTCGGCCGCCACTGTTTTCAATACAATTTATTCTATTATATTCTTAGGAATAAAGCAACTTTCTATCGGTGAAAAGATTTTACCAATCGGACCTGTATTTTCAGAGATTAGGATTACTAAAAACAAAAAAAAAACTTTACCTCTTTATTATATTAGTGAAGATAATCTGCAAGAAACTCATTATAAGGTTGTCTGGTAATATCGCTGTCAGCGATTAGACCGCCATTGCACCCATAGATTTAAGTTTCTGTAATATTGATACATATAAGTATAAGTTATTTTTTTCTTTATCTGTTTAAAATATTTATTGCTAGGAAATAATAAACAAATTAAACAACTACTTAAATAATTAAAAATAATATATACACTGAATGCCTAGCTAAATATGACGTCATAAAACTCCTCCGCATCGCTGTCGACTGGAAGTGTGCCCAATAGGCTGGCGGCGTTGTATGGCAATTGTTATTCTCTGACCGAGGTAGAAGCCAGCCCTTGGGTCACGCGAAGCGTCAATCAAGCGTGTCGCCAATTCTTTAAAAAGCATATGAGCACTCGGACCCCACGGCCCGAGAGTTTCAACCCCAAACGGCTCAAAAATATAACTGCCGACGAGGCTGTTATATATATAAGTTTATTTTATTCTATTTCGCTAACAATCTTCTCGCACCCCTTTAACGTACTGCAGTTTGTTAAAGGTATACCTATACCTTTAAATCTTTACCTGAATTGTTTACTCGTACATCTTCAGTCTGCTTCCAGTTTTAAAAGCATCTCGAGCCGATGCAGTTTGCTCAGTACTTCGCTTTCTTATAATTAAGTGAACTCCAATAAGAGTTTCTTTGGCAATCGAATCGTTTTATATGCTACAATATTCGATAAAATGATTTATTTATTTATTTAGTTGATGAAAATGGTATATGGCCCGATATTGCCCACTAACATTAAATTGTGAAAACATAAAAGATAACATATCTACACATCTACACTATTATAATAATGAGGTAAAGTTTGTTTATTTTTTTGTTTGTAGGAGGTAATCTCTGGAAGTACTGGTCCGATTGCTAAAATCTTTTCACCGATAGAAAGCTGATTTATTCCTGAGTAACATAGGCTATACTTTATGAACGCGGGAGAAGCCGCGGGCAAAATCTAGTTATACATAATGTTTTCAATTTTCTGGAATACGGAGAGTCACGAAGATCGGTATGTAAATAACGATCTTCTAGCCACAGGAACTCAGCAACCATTGCTTAACATTCGTGTCATTGTCAAAATTATCAACCTTTCAACTGAAAGATTGACTGTTGGAAATAGACCTCCCCCAAATAACTGACTGGCCTGTTGGTCTAGTGGTTAGTGGCCCTGACTGCTATGCCGGAAATCATGGGTTTGATTCTCACCCAGGACAAATGTTTGTGTAATGAGCACGACTCTTCTTCTTCTGTATCTGGGTGTAATTTAGCCGTCCGGTAACTGTCCGGACCAAGCCCAAGTAGTCGATGGCGGGCACTGTTCCTGCGCGCCTCAAGGAGTTGTCAGCAGGGTTATCTGAAAGGGAACTCGAGTCCCGGTATGAAGGCTAGAAGGAACGGGGTGGGCTTTTAGTCAGTAAGAGTCTGAAACTATCTCTCGCTCCGCCCAAGAGCGGGGGTTGTCATTGGATGAATTTTCCCACCATAAAAAAAAATCCATTTCAGCCGAAAGATGTTCATTGTTGGGCATAACCCTCCCCCAAGTCCCTCTAGCATCTAATTGATTTTTTTTAGTTCCCAGTAAAAAAAAAAATTGCTTAGTCAATAGGATCTTTAATATTACTTATTAGAATCAGCGTTAACCTTAACCAATCCACACCACCTGACGTCATAAACCCAAATCAATGGATAATCGGCCTTATTCGAGTCGTATATCATTACTAAATCATATAAATTCCAACTCTACACCCACCCTAATAAAGTCCAAATTCCTTCGCCTAACACCTTTAGTGAGGTGACAATAACGAGTAAAATTCGGTTCCTAAGACGATAAATCGAGTGAATATCTCAAACTATTCAGAATCAGTTCTCATCGTCTCAGAAATGGGGGGTAATAAATCTTAGCGAATCGCATAGAAATTATTAGCTTTCGGACCCGATTTTGTTCGATAAATTTTGTTTTAATGGTATGTAGCTCTTGAGATAACTCTACAAGATATATGGTTAAATTAACGCCCTATCAAAATATTTAAAAAACTTTTCAATCTTGATTTGAATTCCAAACTACAAAATATAAGCATGTGCAGCACCCATCGATTGATTTGCTTTCATTTCTTGCGAATTCTACGTAAAAGCATAAGCTCTTATTTTTCTCTATGATAATACAATCCCTCATAGACGCAAATCGACTATGTAAATCGTTTCTAATCTCGCAAAACTACAAGGGTCGTCTAATACAAATAGCAAAAAAAAAAAAAACAAGTCTAGTGTAACAGGCACCACATAAATAACATCGCCCTTCCCCCATTAATCGTACTTTTCCTTTTACCAACACATAACCGAACCACTTATTTGCCGATACCTACAAAATACCTCTACCCAAAGTACCTCCTATCCTAAAGTACCTTAAAATCTAGGCGTTCCCTGTCCTAACAAATGAGGCTAATTCATCATTCTGACAATGATAAAAACGGGACACGGGGATCGAAGGGCCCTCATTGGCCGAACGCACACACGCAAACGTGTAAGGTATACTCATGATAAGTAGCATGCATGGTTTTGTGTATATTTGGGGTTGTGGTGATGTGATTAGCTTGTCGGGTTTTAATGTCGATGTTATTATGACTCATCTTTTTTTATAGATAAAGTACTTCGAGAAATATATGGGTATAATAGACATGATAAGTAGAATGCATGGTTTTGTGTATGTTTGGGGTTTTAGTGATGTGATTAGCATGTCGAATTTTAATGTCGATGTTTTTTTGACTGATCTTTTTATAAATACAGTACTTCGAGGAATATATGGGTGTTTACTGTTTGAAAATTCTTATTACGTTGACAGAAATACACACATACGCTCACATTCATTGTGCATATAGATTAGGAGTCGAATTTTTTGCCGGAATCTGTGTTTCCTGATGTTCTCATCAACCTATCGCTTACCTATAAGTAACCTATTCACTCAGAAGAGTACTTCTAGGGAAGCAAGCTCCATTGTCAACCGCATCGTCGCTTTCCATCGGGATAGATAGGGGGTCAAGCGCGAACCTAACAACAATAAAAAAATAGAAAGTAATAATACTCTAATTACATCATTATAATCATAATTAATCTATCTTTAGCACTATTTTAAAATTAATTTTACAATCTACTGAGTTTTTTTTTAAACTCATTGAATTGTATCCAATGCCTTTGTTCATCCTTGCTTTTACCAGTCCTGTTAAGATCCCAAGTACTATTTTCTCTCAAAGCTAAAGACTTAACGTAAAAATAATTAACGTTAATAAGGTTTTAACTAAACGGCTTAAAACAAAAACGATTTGACTTGCTTAACTAGTTTAACATTTTCTAATTTACATTAAACTGAAATTAACTTTTGTTGTACTTAATTACATCGTGTAATATTAGAGATGTTAAACCTACACAAGCATAATTACTTTTCTAAGCGACCATTTATTTCTGATACGTCAAAAAAAAAATGCGATTAATTAATAAAATTTACATTTTTGTGTGATACAACTTTATGAAGCAAAAATTAACAGATTAACTTAAAAATATGCTAATAAGTAAAACTGGCAACAGCAGAGCAAAAGAGAAGACTACTTTCAAACTTAACAAATAAAAAACAATTGTTTAAAGATAAAGTCGACAAATGCCGTTTTCAAATCGTATCGAGTTGAGCACATCACTAGGAAGATTTTAACATAATCCTTGGTGTTGTAGGAGGCTCGCCAAATAGACGCCTTTGTCTCGGTATCGGTAGCTCTCGCACTTTGCATAATTGTCTCCAGAGGTCCCTGGGTAGCGTAGCCTTTAGTGTATGGTACAAGGAAAAATATTTAACAATACACTTACTCGAAAATCCGCTCTTACTGCTTTTCGCACGCAGTTTGCTGTTTTCCTCACTAGTGCAAAATAGAGCGCAATAAGCTCATTCTTGCCACACTTTATTAGATTTATCTTATCAGGCGAAGAGCGAAGTTTGGCTAAGAATCGCTAATCTTCTTGCGGCAGTGGGCAGGGCACACTGCTTATAAAACAGGTGATCGATGGGACGAAAGGTTTTGGAGTGGCGACCAAGAACAGGAAGAGGCAGTGATAGAAGGCCTCCTACAAGATGGACCGATTACATGGTGTGGGTCGCGGGAACCCGATGGATGCGTGACGCACAGGACCGGTTATTAAGGCGAGACTTGGGAGAAGCCTACATCCAACAGTGACGTCTTTCGGTTAATCGTATCAGGCTGGTCGCTAAGCAACCCCCACGAATCGCGCCACTGCCAATCGCGCTCCAGGTAACCCCCGTTTAATTGTATTTTTGTAAGTGTACAGCTTTTGCCCGCGGCTTCACCCGCGTTCATAAAAGACCTTCCCTTTTTCTCCCCCTTTTCTCACTTTTTGTATAAAAAATAAGCCTATGTCCGTCTCCAAGGTCCCAACTATCTCTGTACCAAAATTCATCAAAATCGGTTTTGCCATTTAGGCGTGAAGACGTAACAAACAAATAAACAAACAAAATCACTTTCGCTTTTATAATATTAGTAAGGATTGAAAAACGTCGTTTAATACTAAAGTCGTTATGTGATTCATCAGCAGGCCTCAGATCTATCAAGAGACAAAATGTCCCCCAATACGACACGCAACGCTCAATCTAGGTGACGCTGCAATGTTGCCCAGTGTCCCGCAACTTGCCCTCCAATATTTTACATTGCATTCTCGTGACGCGTGGCATGTTGTTGGACGATTTTAACAGCGTTCCGCGGCATATCGGGGGTCATTCAGTCCCTTAGTGCACCTGATGCTTTAAACATCGTGAAATTCAAGTCGCAATGTCATCTTAGCAACAATCAATGCCAATAACTTGTCAAAAATGTTAGGAAATCAGAGATTTCTTTAACAGATAAGAATGCGACAGATGATTCTTAAAAAAACGGAAATTGCCCTTCTGATTGATTTGTCTTCATCAAACGTCTCCGTGAGGCATTCAAAATGTTATATTATCTTATTTATAAAATCTCGTGTCATCGAATTCCTCCGAAACGTTTAGACCGATTTTCATGATTTTTGTTTTGAATATTTAGTAGGTATAAAAATAGGTTGTAGGCCATTTTTTACCCTTCTACAACGTTTGTGTAGTTAGCTAGTATAAATAACCAATACTTATAGGTTAAACATAGGTAAATAATCGGTCTTAAAATAGGTAATAAGCTCGTTCTGTTATGCCCGAGAGCGTACAAATGAACGTAGATATTATATTCATAACTTTAATTATAGTCAAAAATATTTTAAAATAATAGAATTAATTGTAGGATGTCGAGTGTATGTCAAGAGATTAATATGTCAACAATTACTTTAAATAAAAAAAAAATAAAAAAATAAGTAATAGAATATCAATACAATCACAAAAATAAGAATTAAACGAGAAATTGAGAAGTAATGAAGTCAAAGATATATTGTTTATGCCAGTTAGTAGATATTATTTAAGAATTTGATTCATAAGCCGACTTGTCAACCTACAGACTCCGTGTTCTCTTTATTTAATAACGCTCCGTTATTGTGCCATGCCAATTCCTACAGTACAATAAAATTGTCTTGGAGTAAATTAACTTACAGGAACAAGTTGTATCTTACCATTTTTCTAAGAGTAACAAATATACAATTCGCTTCGGATAGAGTGCTCGATCTAGAAGAAGCATCTCGATTTATGTACCCCCAATATGTTACCGAGAAAAACTAGAAGAGACAATACCCTGAGAATCTGTTTCGATACCAGGGCCGAAGTAGGACGGGATTATGGGTGCAAGTTGGTACCGAATATTCAAACACATTTGTTACTGTTTTGATCTTGACTTTTGTCTGGTTCAATAAAGTGTTGCGTTAAAAAACTTGGTTAATGCAACGGAATACCGCATTTTAGTTCATTAATCACAACTACTCTCATTCATCAATACATTCAAAATGAATGCATTTCATAGGTTATCTGCTACAGATTACATGTGTGATAAGGTACACTTTATGTAAGTACAGATCATTGCCATTCACATGTTTCATGTTACAGTGGTACACAATAGAGCATTATTTGCATAGTAATGTTATCCGCCATCAGTGCACTAATCTCAGGGTAGCTTAAAACGAATATCAATTTATGCGTTATAGTGTTCACATTAATTAAAGATTAAAAACGAATGCTTTTAAAATCAACTTTGTTTAATACAAAACTGAATTTACAAACACTTAATATTAAAAGCTTTATAAAATCAAACAGTGATTAAATTTTAATAAAACTTATAAATTCGATATTGTGAGATGAAAAACAGCTTGTTCAAAATAGAACGCTATTTATATTCAACACAGTTGCTGAATTTACATTACCTGACACCATACGATGTTTACGTCTATCTTAAAATAAGCATCATCTCAATACCTACTATTTGATTGCTTTCTTCTTGTCTATTGGTTTATAACATAGCAGTTAAAAAAAAAACTGCACATGGATAAATGTAAATGCCACTGAGATATTAATTAACAATTACAATATGAATTTATTTCAGCCATACTAACAAGCTATACTTCGACACCGTAAGTATGTTATCATTAACAATGGCACTGAATATTAAGCATTGATAATACATACACAATAATTTAAACAATTTTGCATCTTGTTGCGCCCTTACTACCATCCCAATCCGACCCTGTTCCAACAACAGATGTAATTTAAAAAGGAGCAGTGGATTTAAGTGGTGCATTTGCTTCGACCCCACCTGTGACTTATTTATAGTCGTAGATACGGCCATATAGCTGAATAATGCAATCTCTAGCAAATATTCTCTGAAACTTGTAACCAAAAAGATTCTATTCATGCATACGTAAGTGTGCAATGTGATTTTTTTATTATTGTAGCTTAAAGGGGTAGTAAACGTTTGACGACTGGTTTTGAACGCATTTATATGACTGTGTGTCGCATAGATGTGCTAAAATAAATGTATAATTATGCATAAACAAATTGAGAGGATGTTTGAAGAATTCTCTGTCAGAATTTCATAGAATTTCAGAGCCATAAAATGATTCATATAAAGTATTGTTTTACGCTGAATTATTGAAAAAAACGATAAGATTGTTTGTAGTCACATTACAACGTAAATACGTACGTACGTATATACAGTTGAGTAAAAACATTGTTAACACTTATACTAACAAAATCGTCCTTATTGCTGCGACACATAGGCACTGACAATATTATTTCAAAGGCATTACTATCACAAATGTGCGGTTGACTATACTCAGTTTTCATAATCTCCAAGTTCGTCTTATTTGAGAAACAAACTCTAAGATAACTTACCACTCAAACATACGTACTCGCATATTCAACATTATATATTCAAACTTGTCTCAAACTTACACCGTATGCAAATACTCCATTAGTTTTACAGCATTCACGAATTTTAAGACCCCAACACACGCGTCGTAATCGCCTAATGCTACTAAATCACACTTTTAGTGTGAGTAACCATAAAATTAGCATAGTTATGCAAAACTTTTGGTTAAATTAACTTTCTATTATTCAAACAGCAGTAGTGTCCGACCAAAGTTGCGGTTTCGGCTTCGGCTTAGTTTCGCCGAAAAAATAAATTTTGGCTTAAGTTCAGTTACAACTGCCATCCAACGAAATCTACGACCTAAGTCAAAACTTAATCCGAAAGGTTTTGGGCTTAAAAAGTAGGTTTTTGTTTTGTACCTGAAATATCAGACACTGGATGCTTAATCTCACTACTAGGGTATATGTTTGTTACTTCTTCAGGCTGGAAAGGCTGAACAGATTTGCATAGGGTACACGGGTAGACCATATATGTACACTTAAAGTCGAAAAGAATAAATACAGATAGAAGTGTACAAAAGCCACCAAGTACCATGGAATAACATACTTATATTTTCTAGGGGCCAGATGTGTCGAAGCCTACCGAGGCTAGGCTTAGTTTCGAAAGACAGTTCGAGCTCCGGTATGAAGGCTCGAAGGAACGGGGTGGGTTTTTAGTCAGTAAGAGTCTGACACTATTTCCTGCTCCGTCCAGGAGCGGGGGTTGTCATTGATATTTTTACCACCATAAAAAAAAATTCCTTGGGATAATTTTTTACTTTCACGCGGTCGAACCTGCTGGTAGAAGATAGTGTGATTTAAAAATAAAATGGCAAACATTTACTATTTTTTCCCCTAAAAAAACGACCTTACAAGAAAAATTTCGGTTCCGGTTTCGGATTCGGCCGAAAGCCGGAGGTTTCGGGGTGAAAACTAGTTTCGGTCGAACACTAAACATCAGTTAGGTTGGAAGTGCGCTTTGATTCAGCGCCATGTTGTGTGGTGCTCCAAGTTAAAATGACGTCACGGGTCGGTAGAGGCGTTAAATGCAGTGAGTTAGTACTGTAGTATTCTGAGCTAAAATACTGCGGATTGGTTTAGTGTGATTTCAAACTGTGATTTAAACTACAAAGCATGTTTTTTTAAGTGGGATATCATCAGGAAAATTAATACACGGAGGCTGACGAGCTACTAGTGTATATTTAACGACTAGTCTGATACGAAAAATACAGTAAATTGAGGCGGGTTGAACTCGCTCTCTTTTCCACACGAGGGCAGAATACAGTAAATTTCGTGTTTAAACGCGGTATGGATAGTAGCGGGATTTCAAGCAAGTATATTGAACGGCGCACAATGTTCCCGCGCGCCTCAAGGAGTTGTCAGCAACAGCAGACTTGTCAGGACCCAGGCGGGTCGAAGCCTACTGGGGCCAGGGTTATCCGAAAGGGCGCTCGAGCCCCGATATGAAGGCTAGAAGGAACGGGGTGGGTCTTTTAGTCAGTAAGAGTCTGACACTATCTCCCGCACCGCCCAAGAGCGGGGGATGTCAATGCACGATTTTTTCCCACCATAAAAAAAAAGTTAAAAAAATAAGCAAGTATATTGAAAAGTCAGTTATGATTTGAATATACAAAGAAAGAAAGAAAGAAAACTATTTTATTTGGCATACACACTCGTAGATACACACAATGTAGTAACAACATGTAGACACTAATAAATTATTATAATTTAAAAAAAAAACACAACTAGCAATGTGTGTATCACGGCGGCATATACAATATACATAAAAGTATCTCCAAACTCTTACCACCCAAGACCTTTATGGCCATTTTAGATTGTTATCACCTAGTAATAATAATATATATAGCCAAGAAAACAGATTGATACAGAGATTTTAAGCTGTAGGTTTATATTAACACATTCACACATTCAGAGTTTGAGATGCAATCCGTCCAAGAAAGGTTCCTCTACCTCTTAAACTAGGAGTTACCTGTATCTTAAGGGTTAGTGTTCGGCTAGGGTAACAATAACTAAAGGACAACAAAAACAGAGTCTGACAAATGGACTGAGCGGGCTCGCCGTTTGGCTTACAAACGTGTAAAAACAAGGAATATAGAAAAAAATAAATAAAAGGAAAAAGGAACTTAATTAAATAAAATAAAATAGAAAGAAGTGTAATGTATCCACCACCACAAGTGTAAGGTGGAGCCACCATCAATGGTACACACAGCCACTCCAACAAAGGTCAAAACATATTAGGTTCTACGTATTCCAGAGTCCTTTAAAAAATAATTCCGCAGTTCAAAGCGAAGTGGAGAGCTTTATTTTTATTTTAAACTTTTTCGTTGTTAACAGGCGAATGGGAATTCAGTAAAAAAAGGTTTTCAGTCGACTGGAAGGTTTGTAAATTGAATACTATTTTTTTCAGTCCAGTTATTAGCAATTGCTTTGATTCTCGTTTGCGAAGTTATTTTATTTGTGTTATCAACTCGTTTCTGCTCGCGGCTTCGCCCGAGTGGTAGTAGAAAATTATCACAAGGGAACATACTCACTGGTCCTTACTGGACAGTGAGCTACCTATTGCTCGCCATCCACAACCTCGCCCATTATACATAGATATGAAAGGCTATTTTCCAGGGCATACCTAGTCTAATCTCTTTGTCTAAATCTTTCCTGAAACAATTTTATATCCATTGTTTTATTTGGTCTTACTACACATAATTTATCTAATCGACAATGTCCGGTTGCAATCATGATTTGAATTATTTAATTATATACCTATTTGTGGTTCATAAATCTATATTAATTTCTTGTTTTAAGTATATTGCATGTATTACTACTTAGTACGCCCTAAAGGCAAAACATATCGCCCCCAATGTATTAAATAAAATAATAATAATATAATGTACCTACCCTATGATTTACAATTAATAAATGAATCTTGAATAAAATGTATCTAGGTGACCCCAAATGTCGTTAGGCTAGTGCACGGAACAATTTAAAACTCAGAAAACAATTTATCAAATTTGTTTCGATATCGAAGCGATAAATCGTGCAGTGTACGGCCGGTCTTAAAGCCGCGTCCAATATTTTAAACCTAAAGCAAAATATTTTAAAGACACCGCGCAAGCTCCGACACCTTGCGACGATTTATGAAGAAATATCATTCGCTTTAATATTGTATTCCCCCATAAAATGCCCTGCTAAACAAATATTCAATGCACCTTCAACCAACCTTAAAACCTAGACTTAAAGTCCACATTCGCCTATGACACATGAAAATGATATTTGCAATGTTTTCCGGCGATACAAATTCGACATGCGGTCGTGTTAGATCTTATACCGTTGATATAAGGCTGGTTTTGGTCGTTTTGTCTGAATATATGGGGTCATATTTTGCCGACCTGGTAGAAATTTGTGAGTTCTGCGAGGGTGTGATTTATTCCAATCCATATTGCTAAGATTTGATTGAAGTGCTATCTACCGGCATTTAATATTAAATGGTGGCCATATATTTTGGCTACCATCAACTTTATATGCATAATTACAAGTATATATGGTTGGAAGTCGTTTTACCAGCTTTTATTTAGTTTCACCTTTCCCGATGTTTGCTTGTCTGTAATCAAATCTTGGTTCCACTTCCCTGTAACCGATTGAGCTGAAATTTTACATGCATGTGTATCAGATGACAATGCAAAATTATTATGACAAGGAGGAGGATAAAAGAAATTCGGTAGTTAAACGACACAACCCCATCGAGTTTGGGCTCGTATGATTCGTTTTGACGAGTACTTGGGTGCTAAATAGTAACCAAAGTCTGATGATGGAGCTGTAAGAGAGCCATAGGAACTCGGTACTAAGCGCATTAAAATAATCAGTGTTTGAACTTTTTGGAATAGTTTTAATAAGTAATAAGGAAAAACCGCGGTATAGAAGCTTGCTATGAAAAAAATATTTTAAAAGTATAAGCCTTAGCTAAATAGGATAGTTTCTTTATTATTGAATTTCATTTACAGCAGGGACCCTGCTAGGTCGAAGCCTACTGGGGCCAGGGTTATCCGAAAGGGAACTCGAGCCCCGGAATGAAGGCTAGAAGGAACAAGGTGGGTCTTTTAGTCAGTAAGAGTCTGACACTATCTCCCGCTCCGCCCAAGAGTTGTCATTGGATGATTTTTCCCACCATAAAAAAGTGTCTATATTTTTCTTGAAAGCAACAAAATATAAGCATCATTATTCAACAAATATTACTAGAGCTATTTGGGACAAGTCAATATTGAAAACAAATATTTGTGTATTAGCTTACGTATTTGCTGACTCGCAACAAAATATTATGTAATAGCGTGTATCTACTGACTATTAATTTGTACGTAGGTATAGGTATATTTGCGAATAGGTCCGTATTTTGCCTCAAATAATAATAATAATATTCCACAACTATCACACAACGCCGTTTAGTCCCAAGCTAAGCAGAGCTTGTGTTATGAGTACTAGACAACTGATAAACATACTTATATATTTCTAAATACATACATATTATAGATAAATTACACCCAGACACAGAACAAATGATCATGCTCATCACGCAAAGATTTGTCCTGGGTGGGAATCGAACCCACGACCACCGGCATAGCAGTCAGGGCCACTAACCACTAGACCAACAGGCCTGTCAAATATATGTATGATTATTGTATAAATATGTGTATGATTATTACCTAGACTTTACGATTGATAAATAGGGTTTTATAGTCTGTCTAAAAAGTCAAACGCTTGGGTAATTATTAGAGTAAAATAAAATCTGATGTAGTCAACACTGGTTCAATAATCAAGGTTGATTAAGAGATCATATTCATTGGTTACCTACTAATAGAAGAAAGTTATGAAAAGTATCAAATATAAGTATTATTTAAATGATTAAATATTATACAAAATTCCATTTTAACGATTTTCGCGTTCTAGTGTGGAGCGTGAGGGTGTGACAAACTTTTACCAACAAAACCACACCTATGTTCTTTTTTGCCCTTTGCGTTCCAGGGTTTTCCTTTCATTGAGTTTTACTGACATCTCTTTGAGGCGAGGGAGGCGGTCTGGAAAGTAACCAGACGGCCGGACGGCGAGCTGCCTATTGCTCACCGTCCGCAGGCCCACGCTTACGGTGGCTGGAAATCGGGTCGAGATCCCGGCGGCTAGGTACGTGAGGAAGGCCGTTCCGTCACGCGTGCGGTCGCCTCTTTCGCTAGCATTACTGCTTCGCAGAAGGAGGCAACCGCTTGTTACTCCTCGCTCCATACCATGACTTATATCAATACCCGGTAAGAGAGGTCGTTGCCACCAACCATCCCCATGAGGATACACCTCCAACATATAAAGCGGTAAGAATAAGAATTGGTTCGCGAGTAAGTGTATTGAAAACAATATTTCATTCCAATTCTCATAACTTAAACAGTAAAAAAAAAGTTAAAACCAGTCATAAAAGAAAAAAACTCATTAAAAAATCCAAACTGGCTGAATAGAGTCACGTCGAAAAAAAAAAGAAATAACATGTTCTGGTGTCATTGGTGGAAGTTTTCTCGTTATCAGAAGTTTGACGAGTATTACTTGTGTAATTGCATCAAACACCTAACTCTTAGTTAAGGCAATACACTGGAATGAGTATTGGAGGCGATGCTGTATGAAAATTTTTCTATTTCTGTTACATGGGCGCTTTACATTGAGTTAAAATATGATATTGACATGAGTATTGTTAGTTCGGGCGAATATGTTAATTCGTAGATTATCCCTTTCAAACAGCCAAAATACCTACACCTGCTTGTCCAATATAACGATTACACGTTCCGGGTATTTTATGCCTTCTGCGTACTTACACATAAATACTGGGTACTTATCCAGTATACATGCATATACTTATATATCCATGATTGCATTTTATAGTTATAGACTCTATTGAACAACCTGCGTGTCCAACATAACAACACGTTCCGGGTATAATTATGCTTCCTACGTACTTTCGCATATATACTGGGTACTTACCCAGGGTATATAAGTATATGCATGATACCTATGATTACATAGTATAGTTATAGACTATATTCAGTTAGCTCAAAACTGAGCTAAGATTTCTACACATCAATAATTCCTTCTTTAATTTCTTTAGCATGCAAGCTACCTATTTAAAAAAACTTAAGATATTAAAAGAACATAAGATGTTAATCTAAAAACGAAGATAATTTATTACAGGTAGATTAAAGTCATTTGTCATAATTCGGAACTTATCTCCGAAGACCTAAATATTCCATCTTTAAATAAATTATTCCTTTACTTATCAACAGATCGCTGTTACAAGCATTGTGTCAAATATCAAAAGCATAATGAGTCCACTGCTGGGACTCAGACCTCCTCTCCAAGAGAGGGAATGAGTCATAATCCATCACGTCGACCCAGTGCAGGTTTACTGATGCCACATGTCTTTGAAATTTTATTTCTAGGACATGCCGGTTTCCACAAGTTTTTCTTTGCTATAGCGATGGAATAAATTACACAAAGTAAAGTACCGCCCTGGGTTTGAACCCACGACACAACTCGAAAGACCAGGCCATTACCAGCGCGCACCACTGTTTCTTCGAATAATTCCTGAATAAAGCACAAACCTTACTTTTAAGGTTTCCCAAATTACGTGCCATTTACAAGACCCTGTAGACTTCGAAGCATAAAAAGAAGTCTACTAGGTACTCATATTTTGTGCCTTACATGGCAATATTTCATTTTCTCATGATGGATATTTATGGGGCTTCCAGTACGCAAAAACACATTCAAGAAATAAATTACACACTTTTGCGAGTACAAAAAATACTGGGCTTCAATGTTGAAAGTAAAAGACAACAGAACGTGGAATAAGAATGCGTACCAGGACTCGTACCGAGTTTATGTTTCAGATTTAATTTTTATTGAAACACATGCTGACCCCGACAGATGTTGTTCTGTCACAAAAGTTTATATAGTAAAAAATAAAAATAAATATCATAAAAAGTTCTTTCTCAGACTAACAAATATTAAAAAAAAAATCGTGCGAACTAGTTCGGTCATTATCGTATTTTGCTCTTGACTTACTTGGCTTAAGATCTTATGTACCCTAGCTGGGGCTGAGGGCGTTGACAGTAGTCACCCATCGCGACCGGTCGGTCTTGAGATTTACGTTTCACCTCGCTCCATGTCAGTCCGGTGGCTTCTGCCAACACAGTGCGTCGCCAGGTTTGCCGAGGACGGCCATGCTTTCTTTCCCTTAAGGATTCCAGTCCAACGCCCGTTTAGGTATGTGATCGGAATCCCCCCAAAACGTGTGGGTAACCAATCCACCTCCACTTACGACGTTTGATCTGATGGTTATTTTGCTCTTAGCAACACATTTAGGTAGAGGACAATGAAGCGTTATTATCGAATTATCGATGTTAAATATTGAGACACTAATTTTCAAATCAGCCTACAAATATTTCATTAACAGTAACCTGATCGAACCAATATTCGTGGGAATAATTACTTCGACATTGGAATTTATCCCCACATATCCAAATTAAACAAAACCATAAATTAGTAGATAGATGACTACACGTATAAACCTGAAATTCCAACAGAATCCAATAAACCACGAATATATTGAACAAAAACAGAGCTATTCAGCGTTGAATACTTCGAAAAACCCTTTCTCCCAAACTGATCGGAGAGCATTTCCCTGTATTCCACTTTCTAATAATTATATTGGACTGATAAATTCCCATCGCTCGGTAATAAATAAAACGTATTATACCGCCAAGTACAATAGGTAACGAGAAAGCCCCAGGTGTACATAAATTGGGACTCTTCCATTCAGCCGGGTTGGCAGGTGTGAAACGAATTAAGCATCCAATCACGTTCGGTGTGCGTTTGGTTTTAGAATTAGACAAAATAAATGTTGGATGATAAAGTTTGTGAATAAAACTTGATATTTAAATTGTTAACGTTTTGTATGTATTTTATATTGTTGAGTAATTTATTTTGTAATCTATATATACATACCTATAAAAGCGAAATAGCAGTCACTGATTAATCACGAAATCTCTATAACTGTAACACCTACAAGCTTAAAATTTGGCAGGTAGGTTCCTAATAGGGTGTAGACATCCACAGACGGATTTTCCGAAATTCACCCCCTAAGGGGATGAAACGGGGGTCTAAACTTTGTATCGAGAAACCGACTTTGACGATAATCCGGAGACAAACATCCTATGTGCTATACTAGAATATGGTCTACCCAAGTACCAAGTTTCATCGAAATCTGTTCAGCCGTTTGAGAGTGAAGAAGTAACAAACACACTCAAAGCCTTCATAATATTATTGCGAATTCTTTGTCTAAACAAACACTAACACTATCGAGGCCTAGATTTAAAAAAAAAAATCACAAAAGTATTAAAAAATAGGTACCTACTTTAATTCAATAACTCACAAGTGACCACGTTCGCTCTCTCATTGTCTTTCTATTGTGTCTAATTACTGTTTTCGAATGGTTAAAGATAATTCTTATACAGTTAAAAATTGCCTACCTCTAAAGAAACTACCATAATTTTCAACAAAAAATAAAACACTATTATTGTTTGTTTAATATTTGAGTAGGAGCAGCCATCTCACACAGCACAACAACATGGCGACCAGTCTAAATGAAAAATGGCGTCAATTTACAGGGCAAACGCGGCTAAATTGGATATTTCTCACGGCTGAACCTCTTGCTACTAAGACTTCGCTGTTTTTATACTCGGAAAAGGAAAAACCAAATGATCTTTTAGGTAACAAACGTAAGAATAATGTTAGAAAAGTTTCAAGTTATTATTGTTAAAGTTGGGACTTGCTGTCGGGTTGTATGCAGATCAGTGGAAAGTTTTGGGACAGCGCAGGATGAGGTAGCTGTAAAAAGATTGAAGTTTTAATGACAAGCCAAAAATATTTATGGCATTTTATGTTGTTCGTTGGAAGACCTCCAACAAGGTGGTCCGATGACCTGGTCAGGGTCGCGGGAATCCGATGGATGCGTGATGCACAGGACCCGTCGTTGTGGCGACGCTTGGGAGAGGCCTATGTCCAACAGTGGACATCTTTCAGTTAATATAATGATGATTAAGATGTTTTTCGTGGCTGTAAAACACTCAAACACACATTATAAACCATGACCTGCCAGCGCATCTGTCTCAAAAACTGCTAAACGGATTATCATACAGTTTTCATCAAGAGTCATGAATGATTACTGTCTTTATGGCAATTAATTCATGCATAATTACAGTTAAGGTAACCTGTATGGTTAAGGGTGTATCTGACATTTCCGGCCAACATAGACGCGGGCTTGCGGACAGTGAGCAATGGGTAGCTCGCCGTTCGGTAACTGTCCAGACCAAGCCCAAGTCGTCGACGGCGCGCACTGTTCCCGCGCGCCTCAAGGAGTTGTCAGCAACAGCAGGGACCCAGCCGGGTCGAAGCCTACTGGGGCCAGGGTTATCCGAAAGGGCGCTCGAGCCCCGGTATGAAGGCTAGAAGGAACGGGGTGGGCCTTTTAGTCAGTAAAAGTCTGACACTATCTCCCGCTCCGCCCAAAGGCGGGGGATGTCAATGCATGATTTTTCCCACCATAAAAAGGGTGTATCTGACAGTTTTGCCTGCACAGTTATACCTGTCAGCTAAGTAAGCTAAGTTCAGCTAAAACTGCACCAGGCCCACGTACATATGTGTAATACGCTGATTTTAAACCCTATTGTACACACGTCTGTACAACATGGATGTCCTTGAAAAATACTTAATTTTCGAGTTTTGCCCAAGTTTGTATAAAAGTTATTTGGCCGAAAGTTTTGGTTTCTATACATATTCTTCTGTATATATCACATTATTTTTTATTACTAGAAAAATCAAAAAAAATGTTATTTTTTTATTTTTTTGAATTTTTTTTGGTCATTTACGTAAACATTGCAATTTTCCGGGTCAATGAACCCCTGGCCCTCGAGGGGGTACGTAGAACGACGTTATGTGGCGTTGCGTGGCGTGAATCAAGTGTAGCTTTACAAATCTAGTTTCCATATAAAATGCATGGAGACTAAAGCACACAGATCAACGTGTGTGGCACACGTGTGCGCAGTGTAGTTCTACCTTCAGTCTTAAAAACCCATCAATTAACAGCTATATTTTAATATCTACAAAACAAATTTAATTTGTAAAAATAAATAAGTACAATAAGGTCATGATAAACCGATTTCCCCGCGACCCTCCATCAATATCAACTGACCGGCTACATCGATCAACTCTGTTCCGCGTCAAACTATGACTGTGTGAAACATAGACCTAGGGAGCTAGAAGAGACCGATAATTTATAGTGAACAATCCACACAACACAGGAATCATATCTACATTCTTCTGTTCTGTGGAACAATCAGTATACAACGTTTGTATTTGTATTTGCGGAACCCGAAACACGTGTCCAATATATTTATGTAAAGTAATTGTATTTTTACTTCACTAAAACCATCCAGGTAAAACACATGGAACCCTTTCGCTTTTATAATATTAATTCTTTAATTCTTTAATTCTTTAATTCTTTATTGTACACAAAAAAATTACAAACAAAAATATAAAACAGGACATTTGATGTAAGTACATAGGCGAGCTTAACCCATAACTGGGTTTTCTTCCAGCAAACCATGTGATTTAAAATATTATTATTATTTGTGATATTAGTTTTATTACTAAACCTACTAACTACCCGTTTGCTACGAAGTAGTCACTGCTACGCAAGTTACAAAAGCGTAGCTGATGTGCTACGCGAGGGCGTGGCTTATGTTTAAGGCTTATAGTCTCTTGAACCATCTGGCCAAAAATATGTGGACGCACCCCTCGCACCCGCCTAGGTGGCAGTACGCAAATCTGTGCATTTATTTGTGGCCAACAGCGCCCGGAAAGCACGTAGCTGATCTTTAAATCCATTTTCTTTGCGAAATATTGATTGATTTAGGTACATGTACAATGTTCACTTTGAAGAATATTTAACCACCAATTTTTATGCGTAAAAATGTTTCTAAAGATCCAAGCCGTTTCGAAGGAGTAGGAAAAAGTTGCGGAAAGTTGCGAAATTGCTAATTTTTTTTTTTTTGACAAAAGTATTAATAGCACGAAAAAATCAAATATTGATAATGTTGTTCATGAATATAGTATAAACATATATTTTTTTCAAACCTATTAACCTGGCCATTACCGAGGAGTAGGCTTCAGAAAGTTACTGTTTTATGGCACTTTTCGGGCGCTTGGACCTTAAAACAATGCAAGGGATCTCTGTAATAACAATGAGTTCCATTCTACCAATATCCTCAAGTAGGTGATTGAACGTGAATGCGGTTCAAAAGCGATTCGATGCGGGGTCACGCGAATCCAACGCGACGCAGCACGCGCGCTCTATCCTACGAGTACATAAAATTACCGTTTCAGCCGCCATTCATATAAAACTCGTCCCCGCACCTAATTTCGGTTGGTCACTAAGCAATTGCAATTAACTATCTATTTATTATTTATTTTCATCGCACCGCATCGCTTCGCATTCGCATCAATTATAAAGTGTCTTTCAACAAAACCTAATCGCCCAATTCAATTTTTTCACCACTTCAGACCCCAACCCCCACGATTTAAATTAACCACTCTGCTTGCCAAGTTGGGCCAAGTGTCAGCCAAGTCGTGTCTCTCTATATCCGCGGAACGCTTGGCTCTCACCTCACGTAGCGTGGACCAGTCGTATTTTATTAGATCATTAAGCTTGGCAACGTGTCTTGGCGCGCTTGGCCGGTCCGTCACTACGGCATTCAATAGTCCTTGGTAAGGCATTGACGGCGAAATTAGATTACAGTCCGTGGTGAAGCCTTACGTGTGTTTTGGTTAGTACTGAATGGCGGTAAAGTGCTGTTGGAAAAAGTATTTCTTAATGGGTTAGCGGATTTTTTTTTTAACAGTTTTTGAGGAAATTAGCGCAGCGTTTTTATTTTTATTTTATTTTTTCAATATCGCAGCAGTCGCTGAGAGCCTTTTTATATTAATATTTTATTTGAGTAAGTTTTTGAATACCAAACCTGTAGATAACAAATCTGTAGAAGTTTTTATTTATGCGCGCATCACATAAAATGTACGAAATCGATGTAGATAACTTTTATACAATAAAATTGTGTGTAATTAGCTATATTACTTATGCTTTATTTCTTCGTAATCGGTTGACTATATCGAAAGATATACTACATTCATTGACTGTTAGGCGGTACGAAGTCCGCCGGATCAGCTAGTAGGTAATAAATAATATTGCCCGTTTTCACTCGATGTTTTCCTTCGTCGTTTTTAAAAAAAGAAAAAGAACGAAATATTTCTATTTCGCACTAGCGGCCCGTCCCGGCTTCGCACGGGCAATAAATATAGCCTATTTTACTGAGGGCGAATGTAGCTTTCCAATAATGAAAGAATTTTTGAAATCGGACAGAAGTTTTTTTAGTTTATTTATTACAAACACACACACACACACACAAAAATACAAATTCTCCCTCTTTATAATATTAGTGAAGATAGGTCTATAAAACGTCAGAAACTAATGAACGATTTGAAAGCTGTGATAATAAAATATATTACTCAAAGTAGAGCGTTTTTCTGACTTTGAACCCACGACCTACAACTCGTAAGTCGAGGCCGTTACCAATGAGCCACCACTGTTCTTTGTTATCAAATATAAAAACCAAATGTCACTTTAAGATTGACATATTCCATGTGATAATTTCGGACCCAAAAAAAGGATTGATAGGTACTTGTATAATTGGTTTATTTAGTAAAAATCATCAATTTTAATCAAAGCAGGTCTATCGGCACACAAACCATTCAATATAATAATCAATTATCCCGATCCGTCGTCAAAATTCTGTCCTTTGTCACTTTATAAAACTTGAAAGCTCTCAAGGCCGTCGTCTATCAAATTAATTCAACATTATTCTCAGATTCTAATTACTAGGTTTTCGCTGCCTCCAAAAATATGATTACAGCAACTTAGACAATCCCTTCAAAACCTAAGTACTAGAAATAAATACCAAGGGCGTCTAGGGCTCCCAAGGTTGGTCTGAGTCTAGACCGAGAGCAATAAACTTTAAATTCCCACCTCATAGCGTCTTCAGCAGCACAAATATTTTTGTTAAAAGACTTCTTGTTGACTAATTTTGTGTTTCATAAATATGTACGTAAAGTTGGTTTTGTACTGAAAGAAATTGGCTGTAACTTTAGTTGTATTACTTGTTATTGCTTCAAATAATTTTAGAACTAAAACGATGTTTGACCTAAACATTTAATATTCGCACAATTTAGAAAATACCTGTTATGACAAGTTGATTCTTCACTAAGATAATGCAAACAGTTAACTAACAACACCAATAACAATACTAGCATTCGTGAGTTCGTGACAGACGATGTCCTACCCGAAAACTGGATTTTAGGCAAAAAAGAAATTGAAAATCCGATTGCAGCAATATCGCTCCGATATCGAATCCAATTTTATTTTTAATCCGTTCCAAACCATTCAAATACACCCACAAAGCATCATGCACCGGTCAAGCCGTTTAGGAGGAGATACGTGACACACGCGTACAATAGTATTAATTTATAAAAGGAGAAGCTGATTGACTGACATATCAACTTATAACCGAAACTACTCATACTAAGACTAGGAGCGTGTTTTGCATAAACAAAAGAAAGAAGAAAGAAAGAAAAATAATTTATTTTGTACATCACATTGGCTAAACACAATACTATACAATAAACACCAATAAACACGTCAAAAATAAAAGAAGCAAAAAAAATATAAAATAAAAATATCATTGATGTCTGCCTCATGGTTGCACCAAAATAGGTCCAGTTCAGCATGAATGCTAGACAACTAGTGCCTGAAACTTTCATTTTATGACATAAGCGAGCGTTAGAAGAGGATGAAGATGAGGTTTCACTATGGATTTGGCCTTTCATGCGGTTGAAGCCGCTGGAATATAATAATATATAGATTGACAACATACGCGTCTTTATGTCCTGCGAGATTGTTCGAAAAAGTTACCGCGACTACGCACAAACACGATAGTAAAGCTACTGCCATCAGCTTGCGAGTGAAGCAAGCTACTGTCACTAACTTCCACTTACACTTGACTCTTAATTACATTCACTCACACTTTTCACTATTGTGTTTTTGTTTCAAAATAAAAAGTGGCATTCCTGTTATTTTTACTGGCCTGTTAGTCAAGTGGTCAGTGACCCTAACTGCTATGCTGGAAGTCGTAGGTTCAATTCCCACCCAGGACAAATGATTGTGTGATGGATGAAATATCTATAATATGTACGTATTATAAGTATGTCTATCAGTTGTCTAGTACTTAAACCACAAGATCTGCTTAGTTTGGGACTATATGTGGAATAATATTATTCCAAAACCTTCCTTAAAAAAATCCATCACCAGCATCATTGGCAGTTCACACGTCACAGAAGTGAGAACGCTTGACTCCTGGCTGATTAGTTCAGATTAGCGTGACCCCCTTTTTTATCTGACAGGACCTTTTATCAATAGTACCCGTCAGGACGCCATTGTTCCTTTTACTCGTAAACGAAGTTAATCCCGTCTAAAGCTGATTGCTCCAAATTGTCAATATCAACTGATGAATCCCCTAGTTCATTTTACATTGAATTCTGTCCATTCCGTTCTAGTAAGTGAAGTAATTGCTAAAAGGATCGCCTCGAGATTAGTAGTTCTATTGTAGTTCGGAATTTCGGTAGTTTTCGTGATCTGGTTCCGCCATTTTGTGTTCCGATTCTGACTGAGCTTGTCATTCAATTATTTGAAATTTTAATCTGTCTATAGATATTAAAATGACAAAGGTCAATCTATACTAAAATATCTTTACATATTGTAAAACTAGCTTTTGCTCGCAGTTTCGCCCGCGAACATAAAATAATATATAACCTATGTCACTCAGAAATTAAGCAGCTTTCTATTGGTGTAAAAATCTTAGTAATCGGACCAGTAGTTCCAGAGATTACCTCCTACAAACAAAAAAATAAAAAATAAAATAAAAAAAAACTTTGCCTCTTTATAATATTAGTCTCTAACCGCGTTTGTACAGACAAACATCTCTTTTTTACAATTATTTATTGTTAATACAGATACATGCGATCAACTCAAAAACTACGTAATAATATGAATACATTTTGATACAGTATTTACCAATCAACAGTGTGATTCATGATCAAGGTTATACAATATACATGCATATTCATCATCATCATCATTTCACACGAAAACGTCCGCTGTTAAACATAGGCCTCCCCCATGCGTTGCCACAACGACCGATCCTGTTCTTCTCGCATTCACCGCATTCCCATGTAGAAATTATAGTAGAAAACGACCTAGAATTTCAAAAATTGTAACACCTATGCGAAGCAGGTTGAGTAAACTAACAAAAACTGGACCGATTTTGAAAATTCTTACACCAGTTATATAGGCTATGTATTTTCTACTTTCAAGTGGGCGTTAAAAATGTTCAGTGTTAATAAACTCAAAAAAATATATCTCTTCCGTACATATTTCTTACTCATAATTCGGGCTCTTTTACACTAATGAGTTTCGGAGTATGTTTTTAAAGGTCAATTTATAGCAAAATCAGCATTCACAAGAGTTTTTAAGTTTGGTTAGTACGTTTCTAAAGACGTGATTTGTAATCGTCTCATAAAGTTAAGTGAAACCCAATAATAATAACTTTATACATAAAAAATATTTAAATAAATCGTTTGTAATATTGGATTTATTGTGATGTGTTTTTTTTCATTTTTTTTCCAATATTCCCCCTTAATCAATACTTAGGTATATTATGGGAACGCATAATAAACCATATAAATGTATTGTCATCCCAACTAAACACATTTGCAAAAATTCATCTTAAACACATGATTAATTTCAATGTTTAAAAATCTTTTTTTTAATATTGACAGGCTCACGTTAGACCACCATCTCACCTGATGTTGAGCAATGATGCGGTCAACGATGGAGCACGCTTGCCTAGAAGAAACCTATTCGATATTCACAGACCCCTAAGTTGTAGCTATTACGAAACACAAGCACCGTCAGGGAATTCAACTCCTTGGCTGTACACACAATAAATGACTGTTCACAAAACCATTTGCTAGATTTGACCTTAGCAAATCTACAATGCAAGTAAAGCTTGTAAATATAAGGTTAACTATTTTTATATGACATTTGGGCACGACGTAGCTTCTGCCTTATCATATTCCAGAACATTCGCAGATGTGAAACACCTTATATTATGATAGGCGCAACTTTTCCCTCTATCAAATTTTACGACTCGGGGATTCTTAACGTGAAGCGACATGATGTTGGCGATCCCTAAAGTCCCCATACTTTCACAGAATGGCCCATATTAACTGATATTATCAGCTTTTTTGGAGAAATGACTCGCATCACAAGAAACTCAGGAATAGTGACTGTAATTTTAACAGAAATAACCTATTTTTAACCGACTTCGAAAGGACGTTCTATTTCCGGCTGAATGTATGTTTTTTTTTTATATGTATGTTCACCGATATCTCGGTCAATTGTGTACTTCTAGGCAATCGTGCTCCATCCTGGAGCCAATTTGCTAATCTGCTTTAGTTAACGCTTGTAGAAAGCTTCAAATATACGGAAATGACATCGCCTCGACGCTCAGTCACGTGGTCAGAACAAAAGAATTGGCGGCAAGGTCAACTCGAAGCGTTCGACGCAAGCGAAACGGTTCTAACTTGGCTAGGAGGGCAGGATTAGGATACTTCATATTCCCATATACTTAAAATAAGTTTGTATACTTAATAAAAACTATTCCTTATATCTACCTACTACTCTTACTTATCCACGGGTGTCATAAAAGGGGCACTAGCTACTAAAGCTAGTGGATAAGCTCGTGCATCTATTTTTCTACTGTCAAGTTGATACCAAGAAGGTCGAGTGTCCCTAAGGATCCATATCACTTAGAAGAATTTCATGTATAAGTTGTGTTATCTTACCAGCCGGGTTGATCTCGGATACGTGTGTTAAGTATATTATTTTTTGAAACGAAAAATTATTTAGGTACAGTGAGCAATTTATTTAGTGAGTAGGTAATGAATAAGACTAAGCCGTGACGCTCGACTATGTAACGCACGTTCGGTTATGATCGCCTCAAGTCGGCCGACCTCTTTCGAACGATCACGATTTTGTATAATTATCCGGTGTATGTTCCAGGGTAGTTAGTAAAGTTCAAATTTTCGTTTTTTCTACTAGTGTAATTAAATCGGACTATAGGGTGTTTTAATATTGTGCGATTTTGATCTCGCATACGGCATTGTTCCGCACGTGTTACCTGCGCAAATGATCATTTCATACAAGTATCTATTGTAATGCTGGGAGAACGCTTGTGGAATGGATTTCATTTTTCATTTTGAAATTTTCTGCACGCGGAGCACACCCGCATGCGTGACGAAATTCGCACGATGTTAAAAACACCCTGAGAATGACATCGAATGCACCTGTGTTAGCTCACATACTGCTGCACTATAATAATAAGACGCTTATTTCGACCATCGTACGATCATATAGCACACATATAATAAAATAACAACAAAAATATATACAATTACAATTACAAAGGTTACATACACTGAAAATTCAGACACGTAATTTGTATTTACAGATTCTAAGTGTTCAGTAAGTGAACCATACAGCAATGGTTCAGGTACTGACAATCGAACCTCTGCGCGAATGCCCTCAAGATGCCATTGCAGCTACCCCGAACCCTGCATACTAGGGATGTGCACCGTTTCGCATAGTATAATAGAAACAGTCGACTCGCGACTCGGCGAACATGCCCGATGCCTTACAGAATCGGGGCAGCCCCATCAGCACCCTGAATGCATTATTATATTGTATGCGTAGGGCGTTGTTCTGTCTGCGCGTGTATGAGACCAACAGGTTGCTCGTGTAGAATATACAGAATATATACTATAATACCACCTGTGTACTTGGCTAATATCTGTTAAAATTCACCACCATGATCGAAATTCGGTCGAGAGGATTATTTTTTAGTGTAATTAGTGAGACCGATTCCTCTAACCAATAAAACGTCAGCAATCGAAATCCAAAGTTTTTTTCACTTTATACATGAATCAACTGTAATTCCTTTTAAATTAGTAAAGCGTTGAACCGACGGACATCTAAAATGTGATTAATGAAACTAATTTTAGCAGGAAAAATGTCTCGAAATTTTGTTACGTAAGCCGGCAGTTTCCGTGCCGCTGGGCGGGAAAACGTAATGCTTATGAGCTAGATATTACTGCTACTTATCTTTAAAGAGATTACGTTTCTTTCACTTCTTTTCCGGTGGGTTTTCCTGGAATTTTAAGACTTTTTTCCTGGTTGGAAGGTGATAGTTGCTACATAGCTGTATGTATAAGCAGTGATCCATCACTACTTTTATATCAAGCTTCACCATCAACCTTTTCATCGTTTATGTTGGAAATAATATGACGTGTCTATTAAAACTGTTTTAATTTTAAAGATTATGACGATTCGTTCTGTGTTTATATCTATAATTATCTTTATTACCTACTGACTAATTTTCTGTGTGTTTTTATGCATCTAGATCACAATTTATTAGACTCATTAAAAAATTAAAGACCTGTTTTGACATTTGAGAAAACCTTAGAATGTAACTTGGGATGAAACTGAAAGAACAATACAATAATAAGTAGGGGTTCGGTGTAGTAGTGACTGTTTTAATGGTAGCTACACTACACCTGTAGCCCGATTCACGTAATGAAAACCGTAAAGATATCGTAGCGATTTAGTCGTTTAGACCATTTCCGTATTCACATCCATGAATCGAGTTTGAACGACACCGATTTAAAAGTTGTTAGAAATTAGTCGATTGAAAAAAAAATCTGTATTGCATTATCCTGGTAGAATACTTATTAATGTAACTGGAAATAAGTCAAAAGATAGTGAATATCGCTTTTGGATAGGACTTCGATCGAACGACTATAAAACTTCAACGATATTTGGCTTGTTTGATTTTACGTGAATCAGGCTGAAGACAAGCGGCTAAGTAGTCAAATTACAAATATTAAAACGGGCCATTATTTTTTTGATATTTTTAATATGTTCAAGGACTCTCCTAATCAGATCCCGTTTTACCGATTCGTTTCAGCAGAAGCACCCACATGTGATCTTTGAGGCGCGTACAAAGGCCAACAAGGGGTGCGCCAACAAGCTGGAGTTCAGGCCCAAGAGTCGCCGCACCAAGCACGTGCCTTACGTCGAGGAACCACTCGCTGATGACCCTGGCAACGCGTGAGTACCTACTTCATTTTACTGAGAAAGAAAGAATGAAAGAATTGATGTATTTGGCACAACAGAAGGCACACAAGCATTAGGGATATTTACACTTAGGTACACAAAATAATGAGGAGGAGCGTTCATTGTGGCGACACTTGGGGGAGGCCTATGTCCAACCGTGGACTTTTTCGGCTGAAATGATGATGACACAAAACAAAAAAGAAGCAAAAAAATTAACAGTCTGCCTCACAGTTGTGCCAAAATAGGTCCAGTTCAGCATACATCACAACACAACGACAACACACACAACAACAACACAACAACCACACAACACAACAACACAAACACAACAACAACACAACAACTACACAACACAACTAGAGCCTGATGCTGTTTTTCAACTGGACCTGACGTTGTAACACAACGAATATGCTATTGATAAGTTCACCTTTAACCATACAAACTAGACTGCGATCCCACCTGATGGTAAGCGGTGATGCAATCTCTGATGGTGAGGCACACTGGCTTATGAGCCTATTCACTCTTGCCTTGAAGTCACTCAAATTATAATCGGACGGGAAGACCGCAGCAGGCAGATTGTTCTAGTCTTTCGACGTACGCAGTATAAAATACAAGGCAAAACGCTTAGTCCAGACCGTAGAGGTTTCAACAACGTATGGGTGGATACTTGTCGTACGTCGGGTGGTCTGATGGTAGAAATGAGATGACGGAATTAAGTCATGCAATTCCTGCACACACTCTCCAAAATGCGTCCTGTAAAACACCAAAAGGCTGGCTAGCTTACGCATGTGCTCAATGCTTTGAAGATTGAACTTAACCAAATCTGGATCACCAATTAGATCCTTCGCATGCCTTTCCGTCGAGTCCAAAGCTAGGTCGCATTTTGCAGCACCAACCCATATCTGCCAATAGTACACGAACAAACCTTTGTACACTATTTCACGACTTGTGCCGACCACATGTCGACCTAGCCTCGCCCTTGTTATAAATGTCGTTGTCCTTTGAACTTTAGACCCATGGTGACTCTTCCTAATAATTCTGCAGCCTAACACACTCGTCGGAGCGTCTTGCAAAGACTGCATATTATCTCTCTAAGACACCAATTTCATAGTATCAGACTAGTATTGACTTCAAACCCACCTGTTTTCCTTCAGTGGCCCTTTGTTGTTGGGGCCACGGTGACTTCCAAAAAATTCTACTGCCTGACGGACTTGTCAGAGCATCTTACGAAGGCTGCATTATCTCTCTAAGACACCAATTTCAAAATCCTTTCCCAGCAATTTAAGCAGCGAATCTTAAGTGAAAAGTGCGAAGAATTAACTTGTAACAAGTACTTACCGAATCGATTTATTACCGAGAGGGAGAGGATTACACGCGGCTACTGCCTGCGCCTAATTTGGGGGCTTTAATTATTGAACAAGTTATCAAAATCAATGTTTGAAGCTAACTTTATCGGGCTGGGGAAAAGATAATGTTGTTCTTACTTTGATTACTGCTTACGAGTGGAGCTGTATACTAGTTTATGTTAATACTAGCTTTTGCCCGTGGCTTCACCCGCATGCGTAAAATATAGCCTAAGTCATTCAGGAATAAAGCATTCTTCTATCAAAAAAATTTAGCAATTGGACCAGAACTTTCAGACATTAACTCCTACAAAAAAAACGAACTACCTCTTTGTAGGAAGTGACGCCCGGGTATTGAAAGTGACACCCGAGTGTCGCCACTGTGTTGAACCCCCGGAATACACGGTGGAGCACACAGTGGAGGTGTGCCCCACTTGGGCGGAGCATCGCCGTGCCCTCGTGGGGGCGATCGGCGGCGGAAATCTCTCGCGCCGGGCCTTGGTACAGGCCATGGTCCGGAGTGAGGAGCAGTGGCAGGCAGACGCCTCTTGCTGCGAAGCATTAATGCTGGCAAAGGAGGAGGCCGCTGGGATTCCGATTCCGATTTCCGGCCACCGTAGGCGTGGGCTTGCGGACGGCGAGCAATGGTTAGCTCGCTGTCCGACCGTCGGGTAACTGTCTGGACCGAGCCCAAGTCGTCGACGGCGCGCATTGTTCTCGGGCGCCTCAAGGAGTTGTCAGCAACAGCAGGAGCCCAGCTGGGTCGAACCTACCAGGGCCAGGGTTAGTTTCTAAAGGTAGCTCAGCCCCAGTATGAAGGCACGAAGGAATGAGGGGGTGGGTTTTTAGTCAGTAAGAGTCTGGGAAATCATCAAATGACTTTCCCACTCCACGGGAGTGAGTGTCAGAATTTTACTGATCAAAACATAGTATTCCTTCAGTTGCTCTTTTTGCGAGGGCTACAGTAACTGCTTCGAAGAATCCGCAACCCTGACAGGCGTGGGCCCTAACTGGCCTGCCAATTTTGCTGATATCTCTTTGAGGTGCTCGTGACCTGGGCTTGATCTTTACTGGACGAGTGGACAGCGAGGAATCACGCACCTACGGTGGCCGGAAACCGTCCTACATTACTGCATTGCTTGTAGAATAGAAAAAATAGAATAGAAATACCATCGGTACAGACACAGCACAACGGTTATACACAAAGTAAACAAGAATAAAAGTACAAGGAACGCCGAGCGTGCCCGCACCGAAAGGGTGACCACCTCAGCATTTGCACCTTGTCTATAACTTACGTTTTCTATCACCTCCTTTGCTAACGTCACTACTTTTCAGAAATAGAAGGACTGCCTGCCATTCTCTCTCCCTTCGTACTGTGGCCAAAACCCAGCCCTGGTACGAGAAGTCCCACCAAGAGAGACCTTGTGATATAATCAGCCTTTTATTCAATCTATACCATGGCGAACGCCTCTTTTTTATTATTGGTAGGCTCGCGTTTAACCACCATCTCACCTGATGGTAAGCGATGATGTGGCCTAACCTTATAAGCGTCTTCTTAAAGCACGGAAAGGAACCAGAGAATAGCATATTTTGTTTAAAAAAAATACTGTTTTTAAGACCTGTATATTCTAGGCTAGCTACTGCCAACGGCTTAGTCCGAGTGTATGTCTAAAATTATCCTAATGGAACATATTTCCTGAATAATAAAAAGTCACCTATGTCCTAATCCAGGACATGTTCCAGACTTGCGTCCAATTTCTTTGAAATCCGTTCTGTTATTTAACAGAACAAATAAACCCGTCCACAGCTACACACACACATACACGCATCCATATCTAGACACACAGAATTTCGCGTTTAGTTTTGACTGTGATTTACACGCTGTAACTATACCGGTTGAGTCAACATGCTTAGGCCCAGATGGTCCTAATTGGTGACCATATTTAAGTGTCGTATATAGGACACTCAAACATGGGCCCACGTTCTGCTAGTGCTCTGTAAACTTTTTGCCAAGATATTTATTTGCAGAAATTTATTTATAACTTCATGTACAGTAGTGGTACATAGACGGACTTAATGCAACAAGGCATTCTCTACCAGTCAAGCAACAAAAACAGAACACACAACATTTGCAATTTATAATAAATCGACAAAAAAAAAAACACATAAAACCCGTCTTTATTTCTCGCTCTCTCAAAACACTTGCGAAAATAATATCCACATTATTGAAAATCTTGTACAAAATATTGACACAATAATTGGATGATTATATAATTGAGTCAGTCGAGTGTTAAGATCCATCTTGAACCCTCGGGGGGTCAGGATAGAGGGGGGTCAAGTCCCTGAATTATTGAAGCATCAACGGGGATACCTTCTTAAGCCAGTCATTTGTTTATGAAGCATTCCTGAATTTGTGACGACCCAGTGGGATCTATCAAGTACAATATACATTCGTAGAGGCTGTTTTTGATATCTGGAACTCGTTTTACACAAAGGAATAGGCTTATAACTATGTCTAGTATGAAGTCTAAGTAGTCAATGACAAGTATATAACACACCTAATTGCTTCTGCCAGTGGCTTCAGTTAGGTGAAAGTAGAAAATTCTCCCGAGGAACCGTATTCCCAATTCTTCTTCTTTTCGTGTCGAAACGCTCAAACTATTTTTTCTGACTAATATTTGGCAACCTGTATAGCTATATTGTTGGCCTCGTATAGATCCTGAAGACTGCAGGCTATGCGGGCAGCATGGCAGGTGACGCATGTCCTGTGTAGAGGCTCCACACGTATTCCCAATACTAGGTCTAATTCTGAAGCATCTACCCATTTGCCAAATTTCATGAGCGTACATGAATTACAACAAAAAATAACAACATAGTGTATGTTGGATGTATGTCTACACACACAGCTATATGAACTGATTGACAATTAATTTAAATGGCTTCAGTTTTGGATTTGCTCGATGAGAATACTAATATGAAGAAAATAAAAGTATATTGTCATCTTTTTCTAGTATTAATATCACATACTCACCTTCCATCATGCATCTTACGGTAATTCCGTCTAAGGAGTGGAATTCCCTGCCGGAGTCCGTGTTTCCTAATAGCTATAACCTGGGGGTCTTTAAATGAAGACTGAATAGTTTCTTCTAGGCAAGCGTGCTCTATCGTCGGCCACATAATCGTTTACCGTAAGGTGAGGTAGTGGTCAAACGCGCCTACCCATAAAAATTATAACTTCTATTAGTTATATTTTACAACTGGTAAATGTTTGCGTTGAATTCACTCACACATGAATGCATACACGCAGTACTGTGCACGCGAATAAGATCATTGTCGTCCTGTGCATACAAATTTTCGCGTTTATCATTAATAGTGTGAAGAGAAAAAGCATGTTTCAGCAGTCCTACAAACGAAAACAATTCGCCATCTTATTTTCATAAAAAAAAATCTTACGAATTTAGCATGAAAATCTTGATAATGAATTTATGCTTCCGGACAATCCCTCTAAATAGTCCCGTGGGTGTCGTTAAGTCAGCTAAGCGATTATATTCAGAGGTTAGCAGCTATAAATTCTTCTAACAATGGTGTAGGGTTTTTAATCCGTTCGCTTAGCGTGGTTTAAAGTCTTAGAGTAATTAGCATCTCATTATCAATCCTTATTTATTTAAACTTCATGTACAGTAGTGGTACATAGGCGGACTTAATGCAACAAGGCATGCTCTCCCAGTCAACCTTTGGGTTCAAAAAGACATCACTGTGTGTGTCATCCTTTTAGTTCTACTAAATGTGTTAGGATGTTGTTAAACTACATTTCTTCTAAGACTGCCATACCGTTCTTCTGGACTGAAATGGTGTTATATTTCGACACTATTCGGTAAACGGGTAGATCAAGCATAAAATAGATTTTTTTAAATCTATTATAAACTAGCGCTTGACTGAATAAACTTTATTATACACTAAAATAGTAACATATCATTTTTCCTTTTTTTTAAGCTATTGCATAGCTTCTATCGCGGGTCTTGAGCGTGGAGACCGAATCCAGAAATTCCGTAACGAAAATAACCTAACACCCCCCACTCATTTGTTTTTTGAGCGTGGTGACCGATAAGAAAACAAATGAGTGAACAATCAATATCAATTCAATTAATTCATTAAACCCCAAGCGAACGCCGGCGTTCGCGCACCTGTTGTCTTTCAATTGTGTCTGTAATTATCACAATTGAAAGGTTAATATCAAAGAAAAAAAAAAAACAAAGGAAAAAAATACTGCATAAATAAAATAAATAAATAATTATAATTGCATAAGTTGATAAAAATGCTATGCAATAGCTTTACCGCGGCAGTCCCCAAGTGCCACACGTCTTTTTTTATCTTATTTTTTCTCTGCTTTTCTTGTGTCCTGAATGGATACTTTATATTCCCAAAGTCGTAAGTTTTCCCAAAGTGATATCACAATGGATATCTTAGGTCCTAATCAACGTTGTGGTCTTTTATTATGAGCCTCTTGTTTCTTCCTGCAGGGCAAAGACCTGCCTTGTATTCTTTTACTCTTCTCTATCCTTAGCTACTTCTTCTATCCTTTAGTTTAGAGTCCAACTCCTCACGCTATCTCGTTCTGAGCCTACCACGTCACTGGTTCCTGTTGTTTGGGATCCAGCCAGTAGTTGCCTTCTCTCAGTTTTTTTGCGACATGCAGTAGGCATGGTCTGTCTAACTCCATTTTAGTTTAGCAACAGAGTTGCTTACGTCTACGATTCCACGAAACTACAGACATACATTTATAAAATCAGAAGATCATCATTATAATTTCAGCCGAAAGGCGTTCGCTGTTGAACATAGGCCTCCCCCAAATGTTGCCGTATCGACCGATCTTGTGCATCTAGCATCCATCAGATTCTTATGACCCTCACTAGGCTCATGTTGTTCGATAGACCATAACATCAGAAGATAAAATTAATCTTCGCTCAATAGATGTCTCACAACAAAAATCCAATGTAGCAGTTTATTACGACCTCTTCTCTTTTAAAGCACTTATAATAATCATGAAGCCAAGCGTCGCCAAAAACATTCCACTCGAATTATAACGAAGAACTGACTGGTAGGAGAGGAAACTTCAACTGCGAACAGAAAAACTTTAAACTATTAATCATAGGTTTGTCTGGAAGCCAAGGCCAAGTGAAAAGTGAATAATGCAGCGTGCCAAGTTGGCAAGGGACTTTTTCCCCGGGGAACTACACACCAGTTTCCTCTGTGAATTCTATTTGAATTTGTTTGAGAAATAATTTAAACTTCGACAAAGGGAAATACTTTGTTATGCAGCTCTCTATGTTTTTCGTGGAATATTATTTTTGATTTGTTTAAATGTGAGTCTCATGTTAGCAAGATGTTTTAGTGACAGGAATTATTCTAAGAATCTGAACAGATTTTTTAATGGGTAGAGATAAAATTCTCGAAGATGAGTGTGAAGTACAGGAAAGGCAGTTGTTATGATTGTTAATCTTTAATCAGCATCTACAGGAGGTGACATTTGGAGGTATTCGGAACAGTCCCGCAAAACTCCGTTCAAAACGGAGAATCCTCGGACCAGACGGATATTACGTTTGGTATGGCCAACTGACCGTTTGTTGATTTAAAGAAAGAAAGAAAAAGATAGAAAGAAGACACGTTTATTTAGCACACAGACACACACGCTCACACACACGCACGCTGTTGTGTTGTTGTTGTTGTTGTACTCGCGCAGAAAACTTTTTACTTCCTACTGGATAAACCGTTGGAAACATAGATAGACAGATAAAAATCTCATGATGCGCACCTAAATATTGTATTGGACACTATATTTAGATTAAAGATTATACGATTTAAAGTACATTGGACAGTTACGTTGCATAACTACAATCTAACGCTTACCCACGCTTACTAAAGACAAAACCATTTCTTGCGCAACTTATCTCACCTTCATTATTGTTTAAAAACCAATAAAACAGAACCCAGCATCCCATTAACAATCAACAAACACCTGTAACCACACACCGCAACTTTCGCCCCATTTAATTTACCATGACCGATTGTTGACAGTCACAAAATCCAAAATGCCGGCGCCCTCATACTCGCCGAACATGTGCACGTTATTGTCACCGCAGCGACTGGTTCGTTAATTTGAATTAATTATTGACACCTACGCTGCGCATAGTGATGACAGCACTTTCAGAACTGACTATAGAGGTATTGATATAGTCGTAAAACCTAATGTTTAGTATATTCAAAACCTGAAATACTTATTTTTATGTAACGAATCTATGTGCAAAATGTCATAACTGTATTATGAAAAATCACAAAGTTATAAGCCAGTTATGGTACCTTGTTTGCGACATAAATACTTGGTCACCGGGACACAAGGACTACTGAGGGGTTGTTTTGCTTCCGCACCTAGCTGTGCGCTGGCACCTAATGCCCGTTATGACCTGCCGTGACCTGTTTTGTACTTAGTGTTGGTGATGTCCAACTTGTGACCTTTTTTAAATATTTTCGGGAAAAAAATATAACATGGTGTAAAAGTTATTGGAATCGATTCAATTATGTACTGATTCTGAACAAACTATATTCAGGTTTCGCATTATGTACTAAAAATAATGTTGTAGGGGTAGATGGACTGTGGGACCAGCTTTTCGATGAAAAGCGCTATTGCTTTTTTAAGGCAGCATTTCAAAATCTCAACCAGTAATAGTAGATTATGTGACTAAATAAAGCAGTGTCTTTAAGTCGCGGGCGGCATGTTAAATTCGAACGCAGAGAGCTACACATAGCAGCACAGCTTATCCCCGTGTTGGATACTCTACTTTTTACACCGTCTGAGAGATAATTAAAAGGCAATTTGGTCGACCAAATCATTTATTAGAAAAATATAAATATTATATTTACAAGTTCATCAAACAAACAAAATTCACTACTCCAAGATTCTATTTTTCAATTTTTTATAACGCTCCCGTCAGTAAGCACGTTTTATTCTATATTCTTTTTTTTTGTTAGTGGCCAGTTTGAATTTCGAGTCAACTTGTTCGATGCACGTACTTTTTAGTTGACGATTTTTGATGTTCTAAATTCAAATCTCATTATTTACTAGGGATCGGCCATATTTGCTGCATTATCTCTCTAGGGATATGTGTGACGTATAAAACGACATTATCGAGCAGGTGGCGTAAAAAAGCTCTCCCTAACATAGAACATTTTGCGACTGAGAGGGAATTTAACCATGTGTATCAAGCGACGTTTTTAAATAAATTCATGAAGAAATAGATTAACGGGTTTGTCGTGCGGCTGGTGGGGGTCACTTAGCACCTAGCCCGATACGATGAATACAATAATCTGTGACGGGGGCGAGCTCGCACACTTTTCTTCACTAGTGCGGAAAACAGTGAATTGCGTACCTAAGAGCGGGTTTTCGAGTAAGTGTGTTGAAAATAATATCACAGGACATATTTTTTATTTCTTAAAGAACAGTAAAAATAACCACCAGTTTTTGGTATATAATGTACGTAATTCATATCCCGTAAGACGTCGTGTGTTAGGAGCCTTTCACCAGTCTCTGCAAATTGGGTCCTCGTGAATCATTGATGGCGTATAAGTGCCGGTCTGCACAATACAGGTCCTCTTATGAGTCGTAACTTGTAAATAACAGATTTCGAATATGAGATTTTTTTGTCATAATATGGATGTTTGTAAGCTAGATTGGATCGGCCTTAATCCCCATTTGTACTTTTGTATTGCATAAAGATTTAAGAAATAAATAAAACCGGGATAAGAGCGCCTATTTCTTAGGTTGTGGAAAGAAACCTTTTTCTCTACTGTCTCTTAAAGAGCGTCCAGATGGATGTAAACTAGTACAAACCAAACATATAAACCAAGGTGGCTTAAGTTGTTTAAAGATCTATCGAAACGTCTAGTTGACACTTCGCGTGACCCAAGGGCTGGCTTTTACCTCGGACAGAGGATAAGCATTGCCATACAGCGTGGCAATGCCGCCAGCCTTTTGGGCACATTACCAGTCGACAGCGATGTGGAAGAGTTTTTTGACGCCATATTTTAGTTTGATTTTAGTTAGTTGTAATTAGCGTTGGGTTTTATTATTATTACTTTTTAATTTACTGTAATTATAGTTTTTAGTTGTGTATGTTATAAGTTAAATAGATTTTTTTTCCAAATTTCTTATTTTTCATTGTAATTTTTTTTTTGCCGTACAGCGAAAACCTCTCAGGGTTTATCTGTGTAATGGCAACCTAAGAAATATGCGCTCTTATCCCGAATTAATTAATTTATTAAATTTCATACAACACATAAGTACAAATGGGGATTAAAGGCCTTTGGTATTCTCCACTAAGGGTGGTGAAGAGAGAAATGAAAATAATTCATCTAAAACTACTCCTGTACCGGGCCTGAATAACCCTGAGGCCGGACGATCCGTCGTACGGTGAATATCCACCCATACGTTGTTGAAACTTCTACGGTCCGGAGTAAGCGTTTCGTACAATGAAAGACTGAAACAATTTACCTGCTACGGTCTTCCCATTCGATTATAACTTAGAGGTATTCATGGCAAGAGTGAATAGGCTCTTAATAAACTAGTGCGCCTAACCAGCAATGATTGCTTCACTGCTATGAATTAAAAATGGAAATGGAAATTTCAATAAAAAACAACTAGCTTTTTTATTGAAATTCCTATTTTCATTGTTTTACTTTTCACCTCTAGGTAGATCCAAATACCATAATATACTCGTATAGATGGCCAATGAATTTTTTTTTTCGTTATTAAAAAAGACCTTTTGAATTTGATATTAGAGGCTGACATTATAATAATCATTCTGATATAATGATGTTTTACCTTCAAAGAAGTTAACAAAGTAGCTTATCGACAAAGTACCTAAACTCCTATATAGATGACAAAACCAATTTCCACAAAGGCTCTCCCCACCACTCCCATTCATTCGTTCACTCACTTTGAAGTCTCAGCAATATTTTAATGATAGCATTGACATCCAAAAAGTGTCGCTTACCGAATGATTTGATTTCAGAAAGATAATGAACGAACGCAATGAACGAACGTTTTGAAGTTTTAATTAATTATGTGAAGGTTTTGTGTTCGATTTGAAGAATCAAGAATTTGTTACACTGAGCGTCTCCTTTAGAACAGAGTTTCAATTTCTATAGAAAAAAGTTTCTCCGACGCTGGTTTTACTGAAAAGAAAATTTGTAGAATGTAAAATTTAATATTATCATTATTATCTTGACTGCTATTAGAGATGGGAAACGCCGAAACGGAGATTCATAATTTTCAAGATTGGATGACGATACATATATATATATATACGTAACTTTTATAAATAGTGCAGGCATTAGAGTAACATTTTGATGTAATCCCTTAGTTGCCCTTTACGACATTCACGATTAGGGTAGGGATACTCAATTTTTTGCTGGGTTCCATATGTGACAAATCCCCTTGGTTAATATCCCTCTCTTCATCCCTCATCTACCCTCGAACTCATCCACCGTGAAAGCAATCCAAAAAGGAATTAATCTTGAACATAAAATTGTCTGTAACATATTTTAATTGAATTTGTTTCGGTTTCCGGTTTTACAAGAGTTGAGGTAATTTTTGGTTTTCTGTTTAGCAAGAATTGCGAGCTAATTTTTCCCAGACAATTGTGTTGTTTTTTTTTAGATAATTTATAGAATAATGATTGTACATTTTTGATACTTTTATGACGTTGATAAAAGTATCGAAAAGTGAAGATAAAACAAAAGTCTTCCGGTTATTTTTATCGTACGAAAAAAATCTCTTTTTGTTAACCACAGTAACAAGCGTTTTTTTACTAAATGTAAAAAAAATATATAACCCAATCTTTTGTTTCAAAAAGTTATTACTTTCATCAAAAATAAAACCAATGTCCATTCTGAAAAAACGACCAGAAAATAAACTACATCGAAACATAATAAAGACCCTATTCAGACAAACCCAATAAAAAAACATCCGTCCAAATATATTTTTCAGCTACATATACGTCATATCACACATTGATCCAACATACAGCCAAGAAAAACATTTTCTATTTACAATACTCCAATCGAAGACCCGGAAGCAATCTACCCGAGCGGGTTCGGGAAATTTCCCTAGTTCCCAATAATGGGGGCGTGAAGGGACTGATAAACTTGATTAAGCACCCCCCCTTCCCCTCCATCCGAACGGGGGAGAACCTCCCCCAACCAATGGCCTTAAAACCGATTTTTAAGGATACGCACTTTATATCATCTGTGGTTTGTTATTATCTGTGGTCGATCATAGAGTATGTTTGAGCAAGTGTTTTTGGCGGGATTTCTTCGAGTGAAGGTCTTAATTATTTGCAAATTGATTCCTAGTGAATCTGGTGATGTAAAATTGGTGTAGAACTGGACAATATGTGGAATCATTGAATCAGGCGCGATCTCTACGGGGTGCCAGCTGAAAATCAGCGCTGGGTGTTTGACGCCCAGCAATTTCTGATTTGGTGACACTTTCGGTTCAGGCACAGTCATTGCAACTGTTTTGTATGTCTGTACTCTTTTTTATTATTATTTTATGTTGTTGTATATTGTGTTGCTTACGCCGAATAAATGCTATTCTATTCTATTCTCTATAAAATGGAGCTGAATTTTTTTTATAGCGTTGACTACCTCAGCAAAGTTTGCCAAGGAGGCTGACTCAATACATTTGATGCCAAATGCTACAAAAAGCATTAAAATATGTTGCATCCGTATTCTAGTGCTAAACAAAATATCTGTTTTCATACAGAGTCATTGCTTAAAGGACCTAGTATCCAAGCTAAAAACATCATAAAAAAAGGTTTTTGAGTGTTAAACACTAAAAACTTTTTTTTTTTTAAACGTGCCGTGTAAAAACATACGTTCAGCCGAACATAGAACCTCCTCTTTTTCAAAGTCAGTTAAAAGTTTAATGTAGGATTTAATATTGCTGTATTTTTATGTCCATAAATAAACACAAGTGCTCTGTTGTTGTCCAAAATTGGAGAAAATTTACGCAGTAACAGTTTATGCGTGCTTCATGTATAATGCAGGTACATAATTAAAATGTAAATATTTTCACAAACGTGGGAAGTTTGTTCGATAACACATAAGAATATGGAAATTCTCCTCAAATTAATATTCCTTGAGGTAACAAATCTTTAAACCTTTTACTTTCCTTAACGAAAATGTTTAAAAGTTTACCTGGTTTATTTATACACACATTTATTATTTACTAGCGGTACCCGCGACTTCGTTCGCATGGACTACAGGATTTTGAATTTATTTTTTCTTAAATAAACGTAGCTTTTGTTACTCCTCATTACATCAGCTACCTACTAATAAAAGTCCCGTCAAAATGGGTCCAGCCATTTCAGAGATTAGCCCGGACAAACAGACAGATAAAAATTGAAAAAAAAATGTTATTTTGGTGTATGTACCGTATATGTTATATTCATTTGCATGTAGTAAAAAGAAGTTATTCCAATATTATAAACAGACATTCCAATTTTATTTATATACAGTATAGATGTATAGATTTGGTCTACCAACAATTGATAACATTATTAACTAACAACAAAAATAATGTCTATAAAACTTTAAGATAGTGCAATAATTAGTTAAAGTAAACACCACATGAACTAAAATAAATTACGTTAGTGTAAGCTTAGGTACACGTTAAGCTGACATACAAACTTAAAACTATTGAAAGAACATTGTACTTTTCAGTACTAACTTAGATAATTATTAGACATTTATTATCTACACTAATATTAAAGAGGTCTTTTTTTTATTTTATGTTCTTTTTTGTTTGTAAGATGGTAATCTCTGGAAATCCTGGTCCAATTGCCAAAATTTTTTCACCGATAGAAAGCTGCTTTACTCCTGAGTGACAGACTGTATTTTATGTACGCGGGCGAAGTCGCGGGCAACAGCTAGATAAATAAACAAACTGTAAACATAGTTCTCACTGTCATCTTTCTTCCAGGGACACAACAACAAGAACAAAAGAAGAGCGGGCATGGCGCTGGTGGCAGGACGCGGGGCTGCGCGCCCTTAACCGGCGCAGGCGCGATGTGCGCGAGACCACCAAGTACATCGAGACCGCCCTGGTCATAGACAAGGCCATGTTCGACAGGAGGAACGGCAGCACCCGCTCCGAGGTCGTCCATGATGCTATACAAGTGGCTAATATTGCTGACCTGGTGAGTAGAGCAAATACGAAATATGCATCTTCTTCTTCTTCTTCTTCGGTTACTGTATTACTCGGTTTTTTTTTCTGTCCAGTACAATCATATTCATAAAAACACGATTGAATTATTAATATTACTAAAGTCTAGCTACTACAGTCCAAAGATGATTTTTAATATCGCCAAAATAAAGTAAAATAAATAAGTTTGACACATCAAACTTAGAATTTATTCATTTACCTTTGGATATTATTATCTCATTCTTTTTACATATCAAAAAGATATATACAAGTAATAATTGATATAAACTAAAGCTTGACTGCGAGCCCATCTGATGTAGTGCGAGTAGTGATGTAATCGTTGATTTATCCAGTACCTATTCACTCTAACCTTGAAGACACCTAAATTACACTTTACTTACTCGTAAAGTAACTAAATAACAAATAACTTATAATATGAAGGGTAGGGTAATAAATAAAGCTGATACTAACAAATATTCGACCCAAACGTCCAACCAGAATTAATGCTTACTTCAAAAAAAACTAACCAAGTTTTTACGAGGCACAAGTAATCAAGCCTGCGTCCTAAGTTTAGTACTAAACCCGAAATGACCGCCCAGACACGGTCTTTGGTAGTTAAGGCGAGGTTGCACTAATTTTGAACTTTTTTGAAACTGGAAATCCGCAAATATCCCAGAAAACCCAGTTATGGGTTAAGCTCGCCTATGTACTTACATCAAATGTCCTGTTTTATATTTTTGTTTGTAATTTTTTTTTTGTGTACAATAAAGAATTAAAGAATTAAAGAGAACGCCATGAAAAAATATTTTATTAAAATTAACCATATGACCAACCTCTGGGTGAAAAATAAAACATGATATAAATTAGTAAGCATGATAAAAAAAATCACGAATCTGACCCTAACTTAACATGACAATTTCAAACATCTACGAGATTACGTCACGAGTATATTTGAAAGTTACATAAAATAACTTGTTTTTTAAATTGTCTGGCAAAAACAAAAATCTTGAGTAGATACTATGTTTATGGTGGGATCGCAGTCAAGCACTAAAATATAACAAATAAAAAAGTTCTTTTTTTTTAAATAAAATTGCTGTTACGGAGCCGTAAAGTCGACATAACCCGGGTCAGCACTCACAAAATACTCTATGACTACAACTGGCTCTTAAAAAAGAAGCTTCACAATGTCCTGACAAATAAAGTTTTGGAGCTACGGAACCTAATTACAGTATGAACAATAAAAAGCGCGGGTCCCGACACATGTCACGACGGATACTACGCGTGACATATGTCACAGAAGGGTAAAACAAATTATGATGAGCGCTGCTCTAGCCTTCTGGAGATGGACTTGACAGCTAACACTTCAGAATTAGATCCCTTTTTTTGGATAAACTGTACTTTTTTTGATGAAGATGTAGTGTTGTTTTAGATAGTCTGTTTTGGACCAATTTTTCTTGTTGAAGAGTTTATTATGGTGGTCCGGTATCCGGTTTTCGTTTTTTACAACACTAGCTTCTGTCAGCAGCTTCGCCCGCAATAAATTAGGTTTTTCTAAAGAAACTTTGGACCCCCGTTTTATCTTCTTATGGGGTGAATTTTGAAAATTTTAAACATAATAAACGCACATGCTGAAAATGTAGTATGTTCAGAATTGGCCACTGAATTCTATTCTAAAATAGATTAATTTATCCTAAAGTAATAAAAAAAATTTTAGGTTAAAAAAATCTCTATTTTGATAAATTCTAAATAAATCTTGTTTCTTTGCCTACAATTAGAATATAAAAACACTACTTAAGTTCATTTTAATAAAATTGCAATGCTTAAATTACGATTGTAAATTAATTGTCTAATTAGGCTGTTTATGGGTGTGCATTATTCTAGTTACATGTTGTAAATAGTTTTTATTAAAAACTAGCTTTTGCCCGCAGCTTCGCCCGCGTAGGTACATAAAAAGCCTTGTCACTCAGAAATAAAGCAGCTTTCTGTCGGTGACAAAATTTTAGCAATCGGACCAGTACTTCCTGAAATTACCTCCTACAAACAAAAAAACATTTACCTCTTTATAATATTAGTGTAGACAAGTGACTGATCTATTTGTCTAGTGGTTAGTAGCTGTAACTGCTATGCCAGAATCCCTGGGTTTGAATCCCACCCAAGAGAAATGTTTGTGTGATGAACACGAATTCACGATCATTTATTTTGTGTGTGGGTGTAATTTATCTACTAATACTCTATCTTTATTCATCAACTACCTGAGTATCTTTTTCTCCTTCTCTGTCAAATCCATCCAAAGGTTGTCTGTAAAAGATCGCTTTTAGCGATAAGACCGCCCTTTGTGACACCCTATAAATTTTAAGTTTCTCATGTAATTTTTATTTTTGGTGTACAATAAAGAATCAATCGATCTATCTATCTAATACTTTAAGTATGTTTATCACTTGTCTTCTATAATTTATTAATGAAAATTTGTTTCTCCCTTGCATAAAAATAATAGCCGTTCCGTTTCAAGCACCAAAATAACCCTTTCAATCTTCAACTTCTTAGAAATGATGGCAACCCCTGATACAGCAAGTTCCTTTTATGTCTTCATTTAAATTAAATGCAAATGACACAAGTGCTTGGAGAATTTACTCTATCTATCTATTAACAAACCGACAAAAAGACTCGTTTCCACTAAGCGTTGCCTCCAGTAATCTTCTTCATCAATCAAATCAACAGATCCCATTTATTTTGAAACAACCAACTGAAATTTAATTTAAAATTGAATTTGAAATGGATAAACCTCTATATTGTTTGTTAATTATTCTTTAGAAGGCGGTGTTTCGTATATTTTATTCAATGATACTTTTCGACTGTAAATTGTAAGTATTAAATGGTTTGATTTTACTTTTTTACGGTTGAATTTACCAATGAGAGAGATTAGCTAATACAACTGGAATAAAATGTATTAACGAGTCTGTATTGGTAAATCGATTTATGACGAGGTACAACAATATATTGAAAACTTTTAAATAATTTGCTTATCTACACTAATATTATAAAGAAGGAAAAGTTGTATTTTTGCATGTATGTTTGTAATGAACAAACTCAAAAACTACAGTGCTGATTTCAAAAATTCTCCATTGGAAATGTACATTCACCCGGAGTGACATAGGCTATATTTATTGCCCGTGCAAAGCCGGGACGGGCCGCTAGTTTGAAATAAAAGAGGCACTAAACTAATCGTCTTTTTTTTAAATCACATCATTAATTCACGAAAGCCGGCGTTCGCTCTCTCATTTTCTTTCTATTATGTCTCTAATTACGGTTATTAATAATATTTTATTAAAATCACTTGAAATACAAACATCAGTGTCGCCCTGGCTCTTGGGCTAGGATATCCTGTATCACAAGAGCCACACCTCGCACTATACAGGGATATAATACAGTAGAGATCATTATCAAACTAATATAATAAAAGCGAAAGTTTATAAATGTTGTGTGTATGTTTGTTACTTTTTTATATGCGAGTGTGAATGAAAAATGAAAAAAGAAAACAATAATTAATCATCATCATCGTTTTTAATGTTCCCATCGCTGGGACTCAGGCCGCCTCTCTACGAGAGGGAATGGGCCGTAGTCCACCACGCGGGCCCAGTGCAGATTAACAATAATGAATACCTAATCATAAGTAGCACAAACCCGAGCCACAAAAAGCGACCTTGACGCAAACTTTGATAACTCTGTAAAAAGAATTATATTCACACTGTAAAACTGGGAAGATAATAATATCCGAAAAACGTTGCGTAAAACTCGAAAAGTTTCAATCATATTCAGCGGTTCCTAAACTAATCTCATTAAAACTTCTCTGCCTTCAAAATAAGTAATGCTCGTCCAAAATTGAATTTTTGAGTTAATCAAAACCGTTTTGCTAGGTTATAATAGCGTGTTCCGGTTTTAAAACAGAGGCCGAACAAGCAATTTTGTGAACTTAACGAAGTTGTCGTACACATGAGAGCTGGGCGTGCTAGTTTCGAAAGAGGATCGTATGGACCATTTGGACGAAAAATTTTGTTCAATAAATTTTGGGTTTGGTTTGGGTTTTTGGTTGGTAAATTAGTGAAGTTTAATGTAGAGGCAATGCGATGTGGGGGCCAAGTGGCCTCGACTTACAAGTTAGGTCGTGAGTTCAAACCTAGGTAGGCGATTTACTTTATGTTATTTATTTCATCACCACTGCCTTCAAAAGGATGAAAGAAAACATCGTGAGAAAACCGGCCATGTCTTAGAAAAAAAAAACCATTTTATCTCCTAGAGAGAAGGCCCAGCAGTGGGAACATGCTAGAAGGAAAGGGGTGGGTCTTTTAGTCAGTAAGAGTCTGACACTGTCTCCCGCCCCACCCAAGGTCGGGGAATGTCAATGCATGATTTTTTCCCACCATAAAAAAAAGCAATGAGTGGGAACATTATAAGGCTAATTATAATTATGCCTATGCGTATACATAATGCAGAGCCTGTTGCTAGTTAACAAAGATATATTATGTATAACTAATCTCGATTTTGCGCTGTTGCAAATTATACTTTGAAAAAAATCTTGCTGATTGCTCTTTCTATTAGTGAAAACTGACCACAGTTTTTATGCCTATATAAAAAGGGGTAATAAAGTATGTATCCTATGTGCTATCCCAAGACATGATTTACCAAAAATCAAAATCGGTTCAACAGTTTAAGCATAAAAGCGTAACAGACCGACATAGTTATTTTCAAATTTACAATATTAGTATGGATTATAAAATATGGACAAGAAGACAGGTTTGGCCTACCAAAACTCCCTTGTATGAATAGGAAAAAATATCACAAATGCGCGAACCTGAAAAGTCATCAACATTCACCTGAAAAGTATTGAAAAGAAAAACCATTAAAGGCCAAAGAAATATCAAGATTGGTAATTTACATCTAACAGCGAAATGTTGTTCGAGATTTACAATCTTGATACTTAGTGCATCATCACAAATAATAATCTGAAATCCGAACTTCTGTCAAACAGTCTTGTCATGGGTACCGTTCTACCCAGTTTACAGTAGTTGAAAATTTAAACACACAGCATTTATATTCTGTACGAAGATATTCTATACGAGGATAAAAGGCAAAGTCTTAACTCACTCTAGTGAGTGAGTGTTGGGCGTTGATGAGTTAGTACTTATCAACGTCCAGCTCAAACTCTTAGACTTAGAACGTTGAAATTTTGCACAGTGGTTCTTTTTATGATGTTACAAAGAGATAAGGATTTTCTGAAATACACCTTTTATGGGGATAAAACGAGGATCTGAAAGTATGAAGAAAAATATATTCACGCGGGCTAAGCCGCTGGCAGGAGCTAGTTCCATATAAAATGCTGTTATTCTATTCAACTGTAAGCCCACCCAAACGTGATTGGAAAAGACAGTTTTTTTTTTTAATTTCACCTCTGGTTCACCAGTTTGGAGGTATGTGGAACAGAGATTAAAGTCCGACATACCTCCGATGAGAGAGAGGATCCTTCGACCAGACAGGTGTTATGTCTGGTGGGCATCTGCCTGACAGATGATTTCGGGCTGTTGTATTTTTCCAATCGTGCGATTGTGAGAACTTTAATTGCGTGATGCAGGATTTCGTATTTCTGTAGTTCTTATGTGGCGCCATAGATGTCGCTACATGTTCTGGTAATCAAACGCCCAGCAATTTCTAAGCTTCCAATCCATAACCTGAACTTTTCTTTCCAGTACTTCCGCACCCTGAACACGCGTGTATCCCTGGTGTACATTGAGTCTTGGCAGAGCGCCGACCAGGCAGACATAGACAGGAAGCAGGACATCACGCGAGCCATCCACAAGTTCAGCGACTACACCGCCAGGAAACTCTTCAAGATTGAGAAGGATACAACGCAATTGCTCACGTAAGTCTTATTAAACTATTTTATAGTATAAAGGGCTGTAATTCGCAACTCCACGACTAAAGCGCGTATTTTGTGTACGGGTGGGACGAATTTATCATTCGATCCACCTCAGATTCTGGATCAGATCAAGGAAGGCCAGCAGCGCCTTGATGCTACTGACCATTTCACGATGGGTGCCTGGGTTTCCAAAGTACTTTGGGTTCTTTCATTCTTATTGAAGTAATGATATCACTAAGATCTTAAGTTAGCCATACACGCTAGGGTATACCTGACAGGTTTGCCTATACAGTTATACCTATCAGGTAAGCTAGTATGAAAACCTGCACAGTTGTGCAATATACATGATCCGGTTTACCTGCACAACTCGCCTGTACAGGCAAACCTGTCAGGTTTACCCTAGCGTGGCTACCTTTATTTGACTTAAGTCAGAATTCAAATTGATGATACGGTTGTCATATGGTTCAGCGGTTGGTTACTGCACTGCACAAACAAATATGTGTAGCCTACAGGTAATAGGATAGTTTCCAGAGTCAAAATAATTACATTTTATTTAGTCCGTATTTTAGATTATAAAAAAAATATTGGACACGTATTTTTTCTTTTTTCGATTAAACAAAAAATAACAAAGATATAGCCCATCAAAGTTACGTTTGACGTCACCCCGTGCGAAAAAATGCAGCATGGCGCGCGGCGTGACGTTACATGTAACTTTAATGGGCTATAATTATCTTTGTCATTTTCGGTTTAATTTACAAATAAAAAATACGTGTCCCTTATTTTTGAATAATCTATAAAAGACGGACCAATTACATTTTTTACGGCACTAGCTGCCGTAAAAAATGTTAGGCTAGGCTAGTTGCCGTAAAAATGTCCGGATCTAGGTGTCTAGTGTATGTGAATTTAGATGTTTGTAAACGAATCCATGATAGAGGAGTGATTCCTAGTATGCTTCGTTAAGATTATGAGGAAAAAGGTTTTCTTTAAAAAAAAACTCACAATATTCAAATCCAAATCATCTCATCTAAATGTCTTGATCAAACGCAAGCCTATCAATAATAATAAAAAAAAATATAGAAATACTCCTCAAATATCTTTTTTTATACGTGGAATTAAAATGAATGGCAATTTATTATACTCTGTATAAGAGTAAGACTGGATGTAAAAGTTTGGCTGTCATCGACCTAAAGTAATTGTGAGTATTGATTTCAATTGTGTCTGAGTAGGGTGCAATCAATTGGCGATTATTTAAGTATTATATCGACAAATATCTTCGAGAACCTTTTACAAACCCACAAATTATTCTCGCTCTTTAAAAACAACGCTTATTTTGTAAGAGATAGTTCTGCAAAACAGTTTAAATCCACCAGCTTTCAAAAATAATCCCAATACCCGCGGGATCTTGTTTGAAAATTTTAAAACAACCGGCTCTACACAGAACGATAACACTCCTTACATTGCATTTTATGAAAGCGTCCTTCCCAGTTTGCATTTTGTAAAATAATACAAATATTTCGCCGGAGACGTTTCAGCCGGCGGGCGGGCGGAGCTCACAAATCTGCTTACAAAACCCTTTTCGCTTTGAACGAACGAAATTGCTAGATAGACAGTTGCCAGTGCGCTAAACAGCTCGAAAATTAATCTCGAAAGCGAACCGAGGTCGAGAATTAATTCGAGCGATAAACGAATCTGACGAAAAGCGTTACACCAAATCCTATTTCGCACTTTGAACTTTAATAACCTAGTTTTTAGGATTACATTCGCGTGTGCTTGTAACCGCGAAATATCATCCGCTATTATCGCTCTAATTTTACAAATTACTACGAATTCGCGGTAATGTTTCCGACAGGCGGTATCCTGTCATAATTTAGGATGTCAGCTGCAGATATACGCCGATATCCTCGGAGCTACTGTGTCTCCGTTTCTCTTCGAGGGTGTATTCCTGGGCATGTCGTGTGAATGATTGATGTCTATCAAATATTTACGATAGCTGTAGCCTGAAATGGCTGGGTTCCTTCGGGAAAGAATGCCGCCAACGGATTGACAGTCGAACAATGCGGTCTTGGCATTTATTGGCCGTTTTTTTTGGGATATCGCTGAATCTACATATTCATTTTGTGTCGATGTGAGCGTTCAGGAATCTAGCCAAGTAGATCGATGACGTGGCATGACGTAACACAACTATGAGCGTTTGCCTTGCTATTTTTGTAATACTTTTTTATTTCTTTGTTTGCCATGGAAATATATTTATGATCTGGTATTACTTAAGTGATATTGTTAGGATAGTCATTATTTAATTCCCCTTGCCCATTGTTATTATAAGATGTTGGCGCGTAGTGTCCCACGCGCCTTGCTTAGACGTATAGAGAAGTTAGTCTCCACTACGAGACGAAATCCGCAGGTGACGGGTCAACACTAGTCTCGGGTAGCAGAAAGAATACTGCACCCGCAGCCCACGAACACCTTAGTGGTTTGAGTCAGCACGAGGCTGGCCAACGCCTCTGTCTGTACTCTAAGGTAGAAAACATCCAAAGAATTTCCACCCTTGAAAAAATAATCTTTGCATATCTCCGTAGAAAGACATAAGAAAACTTCTAGAAAATAATATTACTGGATGAAGTTGTTTGGTTTCGTCTATAATTAAATTTTATGATTATTCAAGAGATTCCATAATTCGCTTACCAAATAAGCCTGACACATTGGATTATGAAACTCAATCACGCAAATCAAATCAATGTCATTAATTTATGTATTTCCCGGGTCCAACTCAAACAGGACTAACGCAATAACAGTTTGTAGCAAAATTAAATAGTCTGACCACCGAGCCTTTCGCCCCGGGGCATAGACAAACAGGAATTTTATCTAATTTCCAACGTCTCTTTATGTACGAACTCGTATGTTTCTATGTAAACTAATTGGATTCTCTATGCTTCTAAATGAGATGTGTTCGAAAGAGATCTCGTTCGTTGAGTACTTTATGGTTGTATATGTTGTTTATGGTTGCACACATCAGACTAGTATAAATTAATTGCACCTCGACGACTGTCTGCCGAAATTATCATTACTGCCAGTTTGCTCAAGGGCCTGATACAGAAGGCAGTACTCCTCTATATCTCTGAAGTAGATTCCTATCTCTGGAGCCCTAACCAACGGTAGCTAGAACCTTGTTTCCAACACTGGTGGACTACTATCTATACTAATATAATAAAGAGGTAAAGTTTCTTTGTTTGTAGGAGGTAATCTCTGGAAGTACTGGTCCGATTGCTAAAATTTTTTCACCGATAGAAAGCTGCTTTATTCTCAAGTAACATAGGTTATAATTTATGTACGCGGGCGAAACTGCGGGCAAGAGCTAGTTTTCAATATTTTTTAAATTAATGTGTTTAATGCACTTTTATTTAAAAAAAAAAAACAACTGAGTAAATCAACCATACGTGCTTCAGTAGGTAACTTGCCCTGTTAGCCAAATTAAGACTTGTATCAGTTACAGTGACAGATTACATTGCCGTCATACTCATAACCTAACCAGATCGGCTCAAATAAGTAACAAAATTTTAAAGTCTTGTCTTAGTTATGCAAATGGAGACCATTACCGACTGGAGCATACATTGCTTATTAACTAAGCAATGTATGCTCCAGTCGGTAAAATCCATATTTAAAATTTAAAATATATTGTGTACTTAAAGTAAAGAGATAATAAAGATATATTTATTTAATCACACATCCTATAGGTTCTTTATAAGAACACACACACAGAACTCACATTCGACACACGCCTTATTTAACTAGAAGAAAAGCTGAAATTCATCTATCTTTCTGCTGCCTGAAAAAACAAATTTTGTAGGGCTAACACAGACATGCTACTTACCACTTTTTAAGACCTTATACAACGACCTAACAAGATATATAAATCCCTCTTTTTAAGACCTTCTTACCTAATTTCCTGAGCTCAAAAGACCTAGTTCAGCAGCTTTATTACTAATGCACACCACATAACTAGGCTAAAAAAATCTAAGTGATTGGTTTCCAAAGCTCACTTTTTCAACGTGCTTCGAATGCCAGGCACAATTGCCTGAATTTTATGAGTGGCACCCGGCAACTGGGCTGGCGGATATGGCACCCTCACAGGTTGATTAGGTCGATATAAAAAGTAGGCCGTTTTATGCCTGTGCGGTAGGCTGGACTTTATAGCTATGTCTACCAAAGTTGGGTGAAGCTTTAGTATCGTATTATGAGTGTATTTCTTTAATTAGTACTTGGCATTGTCGTTTCTTTTTTTAGAGTTCTGTTAATGATGATTCTGGCTGGTTTACGATCTCTTACCAATTGTTATAGGGGTATCGAGGGTGTCTTGTGTTACGCTGAATTCGACCTACTATTTCTGAGTCACTAGAGCTGAAAATCGCTTGCCGTATTTCTATGGTATGAATATGAGTAAAATAAATGATGTATGTAAGGGTTGTTGCAGATGGTGTTCTGTAAATTCTACCGCCATAGAAAAGGTGGGAATTTATGTATATAATAATATTCTTCTTTGCGTCTCAATGTACTGTTACAATTTTTTTTCTGACCAGTATTTGGCACTGGGGCCAGGATTATCCCTAAAGGGAACTCGAGCCCCGGTATGAAAGGCTTAAAGAAAAGGGGTGGATTTTTTAGTTAGTAAGAGTCTGACACTATCTCCTGTTCCGCCCAAGAGCGGGGGTTGTCATTGGATGTTTTTCCTCACCATAAAAAATAACAGTATTAGGGAACTTCTACGGCTCTGTTATTGGGCTCGTATATGTAGATCCTGAATAGTGCAGGAGGTTGTGCAGGACGGACAACAATAATACTAAAAACAGCTTCATAATGTTCCACAGCAGGGACTCAAAATTCCTCTCTATACAGAGATGATTTTTTTCAAAGGGAGATATTGGTGATATAAATATACTTCTTTAAACACAATACCTTAAGATTCTCACGCATTATCGTGACTAGTATGAGGATGAGAATATTTATCCTCCTTGTAACAACACGCTAGCGTGGTCTCATGAATGTGCTTGGTTGGAACCAAGGGGTCCGTTTAAAAATTCCCGATTTCCGGCCACCGGAGGCGCGGGCTTACGGACGGCGAGCAATGAGTAGCTCGCTGTCCGACCGTCCGATAACTGTCCGGACAGAGCTCAAGTCGTCGACAGCGTGCACTGTTCTCGCGCGCTTCAGGAAGAGTTGTCAGCAACAGCAGGAGCCCAGCTTGGTTGAAGCTTACTGGAGCCAAAGGTCTGCTTCTGAAAGGAAGACTCGGCCCAGGTATAAAAGGCAAGAAGGAACAGGGTGGGTTTTTTAGTCAGTAAGAGTCTGACACTATCCCCCGCCCCGCCCAAAGGCCGGGGATGTCATTTGGATGATTTTTACCTACAAAAAAAAACCCTATATGAAGTTCACAGATCATAAAGCCACCATTACAAACCTAATCAAACCAAAACCTTCCAATTTCAAAATCAATCAGATCAATCGACAAACAGAGCTCTTTTTTCTAATTATCTCTTAACGTTTGTTACAAAAGAATCCAAGATGGCGGTCGTGACGTCAGCGCTATCGCCTGTTGGCGAAGTAATTCAACTATAATTTCCGATATCCGAGTCGAATCGGTTCTCGGGGAAGCGTGGCTCTTTGAGCATCGAGTGTACCTTTGAAAGTTGCGTCGCGAAGTACCTACTCTACAGGATGGAAACATACAGAGGGAACGGCATGGCGTGCTCGACTGAATTCGTCCAACTAGTGTTGCACATTTTTCATTTATCGTGTCCCCTCCAACTTTGTATCTAGTGTGCGATGTGTTGAGGTAGTTTGTAATAGGAATGCTGGGTCAGTCCTTCAGCTTTGAACTGCACTTTTTGGAGGGTACTTCCTCTTCTTCAACCGGATCATAAGCCATGACAATAGAAATAACTGTCAGTGTCATTGTTTTGAGTGGGAATAAATGCTTAGAACATAGGCTTAATTCAAGAGATAATTTTGGCCATTGAATTTCGTGTTTACTCGTCTTTCACTACGTAAATGCATTGAAATTTAAAAAAAAAGTTGTAAGTTACTGTCGTATGTCTGTCTGGCCAGATCTTAGAAATTGGTCACTTCATGGTTTGGCCAAGTAAAACTGGCCAGATCATTTCAAACGTTAAAGTTTAATAATATTTTTCTCTCGTTTGGCATATTTTCTTTAGACCTGTTATTATCATAGAAATCCTACATTAATGATATGGCCAAACGAGGATTGACATATAATTAAATGTAAACGTTTATACACTCTGGCCCGTCTTAGTCGGCAATATCTTGAAGTGATCAATTCTAAAATCTGGCCACGAACATATACACAAAATGAAATAATAATATATACGTACGGGTAGAACGAGAACTCATGAAGTCAATCTTGAACATACTAACAAACTATATTATTTCTGGAACGCTTATGTTCTAGATCAGTATGTTCCAAATAGTAATATTTCTACAAGTTGAGACGTTATCGCATCTCGTTACAAAGTTTGTCAAATTCGCGTTCGATGTTCGATCACAAACTTGATAGACGATTACGAATACTTTCAAATGATAGCTTCTGTCGACTTGTCTCAGGAATTTCATTAGAGATCGATGAATTGATGATGACGGCACGGTTGGCGCAGTAGTTGAGTGGCTGGCTGCAGTGAATGTAGCGCTGCGTGTCGCGGGTTTGTTTCCATACGGAAAAAAATGTTTGCATTATATACAGATAGGAGTTCCGGGTCTGGGTGTTTGTGAGTTTATTAATTAGTGAACGCACCCACAACACAGCTTATTAATAGAGTTGCGTCAGTTTTAATTTAATTGATTAAGCCCCAAGTAAACGCTGGTGTTTGCTCTCTCATTATCTTTCTATTGTGTCTCTAATTAAGGTATTCGTAAGGTTAATAAAAAAGAAAATTAAATATTTCTGTTACAAATCACACGATTCTGATCAAAATATAAACCTATGTAGCGAGACGGAACTAAATTTCAAAATCCTGCATCGCGGTATTAGATTTCTCCGGGTAATTAGAACGTGTACAACAGTCTATCAGACAGTACCCCGGCCCAGACTGAACACTCGTCGAGTTTGCAGACGGCGAACAATGGGTAGCTCACCGTAACCGTCCGGACCGAGCCCAAGTCGTCAACAGCGCGTAGTGTTCTACGCGCGCCCGAAGGAATTGTCAGCAACCGCAGGGGCCCAGCAGGGTCGAAGCCTACTGGGGCCATGGGCGACGCGAAAGAGATCCCGGGGCCCTAAAACAATGGCAAAGAAGGAACAGGAGTGGGTTGCCAGTTAAAGTCTGACACTATCTCCCGCTCCGCCCAAGACCAGGGCATGTTGTTGGATGAAAGACTGAATACCCGTCTGGTCGGAGGATCCTCCCTTTTCAATTGAGGGATGTGGGACTCTAAAACCCTCTTACAAATAACATAGTTTCTCTACTTAAAGTCCAACAAAATGTTTTGTTTTAATTGTCTTTTTCAAACTCTGAGCTCTTGTTACGCAAGGTAAATAAAAGTTCACGTACTAGTTTAAATTTACATACTTTTATCTAGAAACTACATGAAACGTCTGTGTTGCAAAGTAACTAGGAATATTATAATGTGAGGAAAGACCTACAAACGGTACTATAAGGTTGTATATTCAGCACATACTTATTACCTACATACCTATACCTAGGGTTGCCAACCTTATTTGATAATAGCGAATCTTACTTTACTTTCCGTAAATATTCTTTAAACGTTTACATAAAAATAATATACATAGAAATACTGTATTTTCAAGAGTTGTTGGCAACAGCAGGGGCCCAGCCGGGTCGAAGCCTACTGGGACCAGGGTTATCCGAAAGGGCGTTCGAGCCCCGGTATGAAGGCTTGAAGGAACGGGATGGGTTTTTTAGTCAGTAAGAGTCTGACACTATCTCTCGCTCCGCCCAAGAGCGGAGGTTGTCATTGGATGATTTGTCCCATCGAAAAAAAAAGCGTAAAATAAAAATAATTACTGAAATATATCGGTGCTTCCGCTTTACTAATGAATACTGTTGGTGTGCTAGAAGCACATTATATTTTTTACCAATTTGCCTGCCGCGGTCTTCCCATCCGATTATAATTGTATGTCTTCAAGTGTAAATAGGCTCTTAATAATCTAGTGTGCCTCACACCACCAACGATTCCATCTTGAAGGAACGGGTTGGTTTTTTTTAGTCAGTTATAATCTGTCACTATATAGATTTTTCTCATCGAAAAGAAAAAAAAAAGAAAGTCAAGTACAGTAATCTACAATTGAGTATGCATGTAGATGGATGGAGAGGGAGAGCAAGGTGGAAGAAAAGATAGATATTTTTATAATTGTATGAATGATAAGGGAGTTAGTGGTAGTTTGATGGGTGACACGCCGACCCCAAGTAATATGGGATAGGGGCAGGAAAAAAACAAAAAAAACTGTGATACGGTATGTTTTACTTCTAAAACAGATGGTAACCCTAATTACATACGTCCATATACGTCGGATGCTGCAAGTTTGTGTGCATGAATCTCAACTGAAATAGATCTTTGTATGAATAGTTGCACACACATCTTTATGCTGCACTCCAAGTTCTTTGCATGGAACCTGTTTAATTTTATGTTCAAACTTGTTTGAGTTACATTTTGTGTATTCATAAGATATTTTGTAGGTTCTGACGACTGAGAGTTTGTGTACTAGGTCAAGTAGCAACAATCGTGTGGAAAGTGATCACCAAATTGATTTTGGTTGAAACAAAGAAGTAATAAAAAAAAATTGACAACTACCCTACGTGGGTTTTAGGTAAAATTCTGACACGCCCTCCCGCTCCACCCTACAGCAGGAGAAGTCTTCAGTCAGTCAGTCACAGGTCCATTCAAATCTGTGTGGTTCTTTCCACAAAAGACCATCTCAAACACTAATCTGCATTGTCCTCATATGATTTGACCATTACATACCCGCTGTATGGACTTGAAAAGAGATTTTGACCCCTGAGTTTTGTATGGTTTGTTACCATACGTCTTTTGCTGATTGATATTGATTGATAGGTATGCTGAATGCTATAAGTAAAACTATGTAATTCACTTGATACGTGTATTGAGTCCACGACCTTAACTAATGATAAATGAGGTGTTGCTAACTGTGAACTGAAGTTGATGTAAAATGTGTGTTAATTAATTACAACTCAATTATGATGAGAGAGCATTTACGCAATGTGCGGTTGCATCGTACAAGTTTGTTTCGCTGTTCTTCTCAGTATAGTAAGCTAGGAAACACCGACTTCATCTAGTTTAAACTAACAAAAAAATCGACGAGTTTTTAGAAAACCTATTTGTTAAATAAATATAATTTATCATTTATAAAAATTAAACGCCATTTCGCATACAAAGGGATTATTGCCGAACTGGGGCCTCTAAAACAATTAGCTAGGTCTGTTGGGCCATAAAAATTATAATAATCATGCGTTTCAGGCCATTATCCCGTTAGAAGGCGGATTAAGGCCATATGTGCGGTATATTGGCCTTTTTAGTTCATAAATTATGAGGCAACGAGGTTGAGAACGAGTTGAGATGTTTTATTAATTGGCGGGTACTTATAAACTGAATGGGCTGATAATATAATTAAAGGCAATAAAACCAATGGGAATGTAGGGAGCAGTCTGTATGGATGAAGGAGTCGCAGATTTTTTTTATGCTCAAGGACGTTCTTTCATTATGATTTATTATGAGAATAATTTGCTTTTACAATTCTAATTATCAATATAACTTGGATACTTAAATTTATAAAACGAATAGCCCCACCGCGTCTGTCTGTTTGTATGAACGTGATAAACTCAAAAACAGCCAAATAGATTTTCATGCGGTTTTCATTAGTAGGCAGAGTGATTCTATAAGAAAGTTTAAATGAATACATGTATATTATGATAGAGAAAAGCCGAAAATTTAAAAGACTTGTGCGATGCTGGGCTCTACTCTAGTGTTGTGGGTGCATTCACAAATATGTAAACTCACATACACAAAATACCCAGATTCGGAACACCTATCTGTAAGCAGTGGCATGCCTGATACCTTTACAGGGGGCAAGCCAAGGTACCCTGACCTAGATTTACTACTTACCAATATTCCAAATTAAAAAAAAAAAAAATCTCATGCCATCACGTGTCATCAGTGCAAATTATAGTGCTGTAAAAGCTTCACCACAACAACTTCATCATCATATCTATAATCTGTGCCGTAAATATTATAAGAGCCATCTATGACTGCAAGCCATACAAATATTTGCTCCATGTGAGAATTGAACCTGCGACACGCAGCACAACAGCCTATCGCTCCACCACTGAGTCAACTGTCCCGGTTCCGGTTTACAAACAACAGCTTAATTTAAACTTTATAAAATGGCGGACAATAAAAAGCGAACCAAACGCATCTGGATTTCAATATTCATATTACAGGACCAATCTGTTTTACATTTAAACGCACCATGTCGCACACCTCAAAAAAAAACCTTATCAGCAGCCATGTTAATTCGTGACGTCACTTCCAGAGGGCTGACGTTCCCCGGAGGCGAATCAGGGATATCTGTCCCGGACACGCTGTGCACGCCGAAGTCCGTGGGCATATCCGTGGACACCAACACTTACGAGCCGCATCTACTCGCTGGGACCATGGCGCATATGATTGGACATAATATAGGTGAGTTTTGACTTAAATCTCTCTAAATTTAAAAAATAGAAATAAATACCAAGCTGTCTTGATTCAACATCTATCGTAATCCTTTACTGAAAAACGTTTTCATCAGGTACTTATACAGAGATACCTATTAGGAAAAGGTCGGTCAGACTGTCCGACCGACCGGATCGAGCCCAGTAGCCCGATTCACGTAAAATCAAACAAACCAAATACCGTTGAAGTTTTATAGTCGTTCGATCGAAGTCCTATCCTAAATCAGTATTCACGTGTTGCTTAATCGGGATTGGATAGAACGACAACTCAACTGGCTCGAAACTAAACGATCTATCGACGACTTATTTCCAGTTATATTAATAAGTATTCTACCAGGATAATGAAATACAGATATTTAAATGTTTTTTAAATCGACTCTTCGACCAAACGACTTTAAAATCGGCGTCGTTCAAACTCGATTGATGGATGTGAATGAAAAAAACGAAATGGCCTAAACGACTAAATCGCTACGATATCGTTACGGTTTTCATTACGTGAATCGGGCTACTGGTCATCGACGGCGTGTTGTGACGCAACACAGTGTGTGCCACACGCGCCTTGAGGATATGTCAGGAAACCATAGGGGCCTAACAGGGTCGAAGCCTACTGGGGCACTGGAACGAAGGCAAAGAAAGAACAGGAGTGGGTTTTAGTCAGTAAAAGTCACGCCCACCCGTTCCATCCAAAGGCGGGATGATCGTTAGATGATTTCTCACTTAAAAAAAAAAGATGATAATGCTAAAAATGGTTTTCCTTGTTCAATGTACTGTCCGTGTAAACCGATCTATATCATCAGAAGGTTGGCGGAAAAAACTACTTTCTTCGAATCATAATTTCCCGGTATACCTAATTATATTGTAACTGAAACCAATATTTTTGTCCGTTTGTTTTTCCTTAAGAATAAGGTTTTTATACGACATTTAGGTACTGTAGTTTAGCATTGTATTCTTTTTATCATAATAATTATCTCGTTATATCTATTACACAGTAACTGATACCGATATTTATGGGCCTTTGTTTTTCTTTGAGAATAAGGTATTAATGCGACATTTATTCGTGTTTGTTGAAACATGAGACAGGTAACAGAGACCTAATTAACTCATTGTCAAAAATGTTATTAGGAAACAATAACAAAAAACATTGTTATGGACAGTGTGGTCTATTAAGTACATTAAGTCCGCCTATAATAATAATAATAAATAATAATAAACTAAACTGGCAACTCTAGATGTCAAAAGTGCTGTGTCGTTCATGCAAATTTTAATACGGTAGAGTCTGTCTAATAAGTTAAACGACTTGGGTAATTATTAGGATTTAATGAAATCTGATGTAGTCAACACGGGTTCAATAATTAAGGTTAATTAAGAGATAGAGATCATTGTTTACCAACAGAAGAACCTTATGAAAAGTATCGAATATAAGTATTTTTTAAATGATTAAATATTACACAAAATTCCCAAGTCGGTTGACTTATTAGACAGACTATAATTAAATTTTCGGTACCGCAAGTCTACAAATTTTTATTCCAGAAGTCTACAAAATAAGCAATAAACCAAATATAAACTCCTCTTCCACCAATAAAGCACAAAACATGAAAAGAAAACAAAACTTAAAACCAGACAGATGACATTTTATGTCACACATTGTAAACTGATGCGATAAAAACGACAACAATGCTAAAACAATAATGTTGACAAGAGCTGCCGCACGACGTGCACGCCCACCACCTCCGGCCTCGTCGCTCAGCTCCGCCTCGCCGCCGCCGGAACCCAGCCTCACTGTGAGAGCTGTGACACCGGCCGTGGCAGCTGCGTCGAGCTCGAGCGACGAGTACTACTCGCCGCCGACGACACCACCACCTGCGCGTCGTCGGGGAGGACGCCGGCCGCCAGCGTGCTTAGGACCTCGAGGCCCACCGGTCTCTGATAGGGTCCCAGCTGCCGGCGGAAGTGTGCCGCGCATGCGATGGACGCAATCGACCAATGAAAACGTCATGCGCGCATACTATGGGGCTACAGAGGGAGGAAACAATCTGACCGCGTACCGTGTTCGGATGCTCTCTTTGTTTCAGGTGCTTGAGCCAGCCGTCAACGTTTCGGCACAACGACTATCGGATCAGGTGCGGGTCATCCAACGTAATCATATGTTGGACGATACTGTACTTGATCGCCTCCGAACGGAAATGAGTGACCGTGTCATTACCCCTTCGTCGCAACCTGTGGTACCAGTTGTGGTGCCACAGTCCAGCCACATGTCCCTTAACACTGACGAGGTGAGTACTGATACGGTCACTAACGTAAGTACCCAGTGCAATAATGAACTGAGGAGTGCTTTGGAGTGTGCTATTCGGGAGTACCGCAACATGCCGTTTGAGCTTAGGCCGCGTTTACCTCGTTTGCCCATGCATAATAAGAATAAGGCGCTGGTGGCTGCTCTGGATTCGCAGTTGTCAAACTATTTTGATGACTGCGAAGATCTCGCCGATACACACTCGATCATGTACTGCGCGGCCGTAGCGGCATGTCGTGTAGCTCACGTCAAATTTCCAAACAGTGACGTAGCTACACGACCAAAACCAGCTGTGCCGGCCTGGCAGTGTAGGATCGAGCGTCGTATTGGTGGGGCCAGAGTACTCATTGGCAAACTAATCTGCTTCAGGGAGGGTAACACTCGCCCACGAGTGATGCGCTTTGTGAGACGGGCGTTTTCGGGGATTGACATCAGCCCCCGAGACTATATGTCCCGTGTCACAGAGCGCATCGACTTCCTGAAGCAGAAGGTGTATGCATGGGCAAACCGTATACGAAGGTATAAGCGGCGGGTTGAACGGTACATCCAGAATAGCACATTCCGGAGCAATGAAAGGTGGGTATACAGGGCTTGGGAGCGACCGGACCAAGTTGTGACTGACACGCGCCTTCCGGATGATGACGCCATGTGTTCGTTCTGGCGCAACATCTGGTCGGTGCCTGTCAGTCATACTGAAGGTAGTTGGACTCGAGAGGTCGAACGAGCGTGCGAATCGATACCAGAAATGGGGGCAATCACTATCAGCCCCCAAGATGTGGCCCGTGCAGTCCGTCCGTTGCCTAATTGGAAATTCCCCAGGGCCGGACGGACTGCACAACTTTTGGATAAAATGGTTACAAAGGTCGCACGCTCGTTTGGCATCTCAGTATCAGACCGCCTTAGAGTCTGGCTCGCTACCCGAGTTTCTTACAACAGGAGTTACCCACCTGCTCCACAAATCCGGTAGCACCGCGGAACCCAAAAACTATCGGCCGATTACGTGTCTGCCGACAGTTTATAAGGTTCTTACATCCATTTTGAGAGCAAAGATTAACTACCATGTTGATAATAACGCTATCATGTCTGCCTCTCAAAATGGATGTAGGAATGGGTCCCGCGGTACGAAGGAGCTACTCCTCATCGATATGGCCATTAGCCAACAGGTTCGGCGTTCCCGAAAGGATCTGTCGACATGTTGGATAGACTATAAGAAGGCCTATGACTCAGTTCCTCATACATGGCTCATGAGGGTGCTGGAGTTGTATAAAGTCGATGCAACTCTTCGCACCTTCCTGATGTCATGTATGAGGCAATGGAGGACGGTCCTTCGCTATCCAGGATGTCGAAATATCCAGAGGAACAGCGAACCGGTAAGGATCGAGCGAGGTATATTCCAGGGTGACAGTTTGAGTCCGCTTTGGTTCTGCCTAGCCTTGAATCCTCTGAGTACATTGCTGGAGAATTCAGGCCTGGGCTATCGGTTGAAGAGAGGTGGTCAGGTTATATCTCACCTTCTTTATATGGATGACTTGAAGCTCTTTGCCCCCAACAATCTGCAACTGATGGAGCTACTGAAGGTAACGGAAACCTTCAGTAGTGCCATCAGGATGGAGTTTGGTGTGGACAAATGTGCGGTCATGCATATAAAGCGAGGGGAGATTGTGGAATCCGTGGGTATCCAACTCTCGGATTCCATAAACCTGAGATCCCTCTCTCCAACCGAAACCTACAAGTATTTGGGTATGTCGGAAGCGTTAGGCATCAATGCCACTAACATGAAGCAATCGTTGAAGGAGCGCTTCTTTGGCCGCCTGAAGAAGGTACTTAACAGCCTCCTGTCAGGTGGAAACAAGGTGCGCGCCTTCAACGGTTGGGTCATGCCAGTATTGATGTACGCTTTCGGTGTACTCAAATGGACTCAAACGGAACTTGACGCCCTGGATAGGAAGGTTCGTACACTGCTGACTGCATATCGAATGCATCACCCTCGGTCGTCGGTAATGAGACTGTATGTCCCGCGGAAGTGTGGGGGTCGAGGCTTTTTAAATGCTAAGACCCTACACAATCGCGAGATATGCAGTCTCAGGGAATACTTCCTTGCCGCCGACGGGGGTATGCATCGTGATGTAGTAGCAGTGGACAAGGGACTCACCCCGCTCTCCTTGGCTAACGAGAACTGGCGTAAACCTGTAGTGCTTGACACTAACGTACGCAGGGAAGTATGGCAGAGTAAGGAACTTCACGGACGCTTTTTCCGGGCCCTTCATGGGCCCGATGTAGACCAACTGGCGTCCGTAGCCTGGTTGCGTGTCGGTGACCTCTTTGGGGAAACCGAAGGTTTTGTATGTGCAATTATGGACGAAGTTATCATGACGAATAACTATCGGAGATTTATTGTGAAGGACGGCACGGTTGACATCTGTCGGGCATGTCACCGACCGGGTGAATCAATCCGCCACATTATCTCTGGTTGTTCTCGTCTAGCTAACGGAGAATACTTGCATAGACACAACCTTGTAGCCAGGATTATCCATCAGCAACTTGCTCTGAAGTACTCTCTTGTGGAATCGGAGGTGCCATACTACAGGTATGTGCCCGACCCAGTTCTCGATAATGGCGATATCACGTTGTACTGGGATCGGTCCATCATCACTGACAGGACTATTGTAGCCAATAAACCTGATATAGTGGTGGTGGACCGAAGCGAGAGGCGTGCAATGATTGTTGACATATCCGTTCCGCATGACGAGAACCTCGTGAAAGCCGAGAAAGATAAACAAATCAAGTATATTGACTTGGCTCGCGAGGTTGTCGACATGTGGGAAGTGGACTCAGCGATCATTGTACCGATAGTTGTGTCAGCCAATGGCTTAATAGCCAAGAGCCTCGACCAACACCTTAGGAGGCTCTCGTTAGGCGGCTGGATCAAGGGCTTGATTCAGAAAGCAGTTCTTCTGGACACGGCTCGTATCGTTAGGAGGTTCCTTTCTTTGGAGCCCTAACCGCCGGTAGCTTGGACCCTGTTCCCGGTACCGGTGGAATACTGTTTTTTATATTTTTAAATGTTTTTTTTAATAGTTTTTTAAGAAATATTTAAAAATATATTGTTACATGTTAAGAAATGAATAAAGGAAATAATAATAATATTTGTTCAGAGTTAAAGTTTGGTAAATTAGTAACATAAAATCTTAGGAATAATTTATAAAGGTATGACTATGTTATATGCCTGTACTAGGATAAACCTGCATCACAGGCGTAGAAGTTCTTACGTTATGTACCACTACTGTACATAAAGTTTAAATCTGAACTAGATTTTTCTTTTCGTGTCGATGGACTTAAATTATTTTTACTCCGACCAGTATTTGGCAACTTGTACTGTTCTGATATTGGCCTCGTATGAATCCTGAAAACTGCAGGTGGTTGTGCAGGATAGGCAGCCTTTTTTTCCACATATATTTTGAAATGACTGCACTAAACAGTGTGTATCCAATCGGACACACTGTCCGATTATACAGGACTATAAACAAACCACTAAAAACTATGCAGAACTATACTAGCAACATCACAAATAACAACTTATTTTCTATGACTTTTTACAAAACATGATTCATTAATCAAAAACAAACCTTCAAGATTTCGTTCTAACTAAAAAATTACAACTCTGTCTTTTGCTATACGTACGAATATCGGTACGACGCGACGCAATCGCATCAAACACACCCGCCGCCCTATCCCCGCTCCCCTCCGCTATTGTACTATCGCTTGCTTCGCATAGACTTCGTAATATTTAGAACGTTCAATTTAAATATTTTTATTTTTGTATGAAAATCTGATGAACTATGAAAACATAAAATGTGATAAATTTTTAAAAGTCATAGACCGAAGTTGTTGTTTACGATGTTAGTAACATAGTCTTGAGAAGTTTCCAGTGTTTTACTAATAACCCTGTATTGTGTCCAAATCGTAATCATAATAATCATAATCATATAATCGTCAGATACTTATATAATTACTTTAGTTACTGCAAAATGAAATCAGCACCATTCTCAATTTTACTCACCAAAACCTTTCTCCGTAGGCATGGGCCACGACGACGGGCGCGAGCAGTGCTTCTGCCGCGACTGGCACGGCTGCATCATGGCGCAATCCATCGTGGGCTCGGACAACGTGCAGCCCTACAAGTTCTCCGACTGCTCCAAGAACGACTACATCAACGAGTTGAGGGTTGGCCAGGGGCTGTGCTTGCTCAATAAACCTAATGAGGTAAGTTGATCTTGTACTTAAGGCGTATAGTCCCTTGAACCATCGGACCAAAATTATGTGAACGCAACTCTCGCACTCGCCTAGGCGGTAGTACGCAAATCTGTGCATTTATTTGCGGCCAGCAGCGCCCGGAAAGCGCTTTAACTCCATTTTCTCAGTGAGATATTGATTGATTTACATATGCAATGTTCACTTTGAAGAATATTTAACCACCAATTTTTATGTGTAAAAATGTTTCTAAAGGTCCAAGCCATTTCGAAGGAGTAGGGAAAAGTTGCGAAATTGCTAAATATATTTTTTTGACAAATGTATTAATTGCACATAAAAATCAAATTTTGATCAAATTTAAAAATCACTTTTCGGGCGCTTGGCCCTTAAATGTCTGAATAAAAAGGGCAAGGTAAGGTGGTCCTAAAGCCACCAATGCTGCAGTTAACGCAGCACTTACTGGGTTCGATTCAGTTCTTAAAGATTTACCTTGGAGTATCCTACAGGATAATTCGAAAGCTAACTACGAACACAAGTGGGTGTTCTACGCGTGCCTCAAGAAGGTGTCAGCAAAACCGCAGGTACCCAGCAGGGTCGGTGCCCGATGTATCCGCAGTAACTTTCTGATAAGGAAACTCATAGTCCTAGAACGCAAAGGTCAACTGAAGGACACAGATGTAGTTTTACACAGGTAAAGTTTTACTCTACAAACAGTAAAAGTTTGACACTGTCTATCACTCCATCTACAGAAGACTAAATACTTTCCTATCCCAAAAAGCAACTAAGGGTCTTGTCTAAAAACCTTTGGGAGATGGTTTTACTCTACAAACTTAATGGAGGAGTCTTCGAGTAAAGATGACAATTTAAAGACTCTTAGCATAATCAGCCTGCCTAAGGTTCCCGCTGCTAAGACGCTGGCTTCCTCCCCATAAGACCCGAGTGAGCTCTGCCTAAACATCCGTACCGTCACTGTATAATTTATACATAGATTTTGTGTGCTCAACAAACTTATTATGTTGAGTCATAACTTCAGAATTAAACAGCTCTATCTGTATTCTGACGGCTATAAAGGTTTTTTTTTTTGTGGTGGGATATCATGATGTAACTCTTCCTGCTCTAGGTGGAATAAGAGGTCAGACTTTTGACTGACTTACGCGATGTCCATAACTATTATACTACTTAGTCTTATTATACTACTTACACCCTGAACTACTTGCTGTAAGGAATAATAAAAGCTTTTTTTTATAACGCTATGTCCTATGTTGGCGAATGCAATAACGAAACAGTCCAATGTGGTTTATGCTAATTCAACGCGATGCGGTAGCTTTTTCCTATGTGTGCGTGAAGTCTCCGCTTCAGCCACAATTATTATTTAAAACAAACCACCGGAGGACCAACCACCAAGAGTTCGTGCGAAAATGTCAAACCAACTAATCGCGTCCCCTTCGCTTCGCTCGACGCCGCACCGCACCCACGTGCAGTAAGACATCATTATAGGAAACCGCGTAGATTCCACCTGTTCCTTCAGTTGTCTTTTGCGTTCCAAGGCCTAGATATTTTTTTCCAAACAATCCTACAGCCCGACGCTATAAACATAAACTTGTAAGTTTAATTTGATGTGCAGCTGAACAAACCGAACAGGCTTATTCGATTCATAATTTTTGACATAATGATTACATACAACCCTCGCAAACACAGATATTCAATTTATTTATACTTCAACAATATTTCATGAACTACGTCAGATATACACACATGTCAGGATTGAAAATATTTTACCCAACCAACTGAAATATTTTACCCTGAAATTATATTTATTTATCAATGACCGCAGCAACAGCTGCTGTGGCGGCTTTACTGGCATAAATATAATAGAATTTTACACGTTTAACCTGAAATCAATTGAACCCCTCGTTACAAAAAGGACGTAAGTCCATTAAGCGGGAGAAGTCATTGGATTTTCCTAACAAAAAAGAAAAATAAAATTTCCATTAAAAAAACATAGGACTGACAAAAACATTTCGTATCTGCGTACCACTTTCGTTTCGACTCCATTTTTTATTGCTGTGTTGGTTTATGATAGGTACTGAAAATGTATTTCACAGAGAATACCTAAGAACCTTCAATTAATAAAATAGCACCAAAACGTGATATTTGAATTAAGTGGGACTTGTGACATTTTCGAAATGATGAGTTTAATTATTCTATTTGGTAAATAGCTACATTCCAATTACATATCAAACCAAGTATTTTCTAAACCTTCACTAACATAATACCATTTAATCTGATTAAAAACTCATTTCACAATTCCATTTTAAATTAATCAGATTTAAGTCCTCAAACTTACCTATTTAAACTTTAATTAACTCAGAATCGTAAAATCAAATCCAATCCAGTGAGATCTTCGAGTGAAATCACTCTAATTCTCGATTAAAAACGATGGGTTTCATTGAACGCGAAGTCGATGACGCAATGTCTGCTTGAAGGAACGACAAAGCTTTTATAATTTGATAATTTGAACATGGAAGCAAACACGCCAGTGAATTGTAGACGAAACCACAAAATAGATAGGTACATAAGTCAATATCATGTATGTACTTTACTTTTCATACCTACGCTCAGCCATCCCGCTAGGGTCGACGCCACTCTGTCCGAGCGCGTTCGGGCGCGGCGATAAGCGCCTAATAGGTATAAATTGTAAAAAAAAATATATCTGTTATAAACATCATCATCATTTGTTAACAAGTAATTTAAAAATTCTGTATTGACTTGTAAGAATCCCTTACCAATAAACTACTATGACTACTATGACTATGACTATGACTAGTACTTGACTGCGATCCCGCCTGATAGCCTCTCTAGCCTTGAAGACACCAAATGTGGCTACAAAGTCATGTAAATATCTACCTACCTAACTCTTCTGCGTTACTTAAAAACAAACTATCAAAGTACAAGCCAATACCTATCTAATTACGTCTTAGAACTGGTAGCTTAGAAAACGATAATTCAGCATTTAATGTTGAATTTAAAAAAACCATAAACTAAATAGTTATAACTTATTTTGCTCCATTATTTCACAAAAAAGTTCACATACGCGTGTCTCAAGCGTGCTTTGTAGATTCTGTACCTATTTATTTGGTGTCAAAACTTTCGTGTGGATTCGTCAACACCACTTGCACGCAAGAATTCATTCGAATTCAAAACAGATTTTCACGTAGAAAATTAATCAGAGGTTGTCGTATTGTTTGTCGTCAGCCGCGCTAAGGCCCACTCCTTTAATAAAAGTTATGGTAATACAGGCTGCCCTCGCGCTCTGAATCATCTCTTCGTTTGCGAATATATAATAACAGGAACGAACGCCAGCCAAGGTTTATTGGAATAAATTTGCATAGTCAGGAATGATAATGCCGAGCCCTGCTTCTCCCCTTCGATTTCTCACGTTTACATATTTATCGAGGGATGATTGTGAGTGAATGCCTTTATTTCCCTGTTGCAGATCACGGTTGCTCATAGTAATGTGTGATTTGCTGGCGATTGATATCAGGAGTGGGGTCTTATGTTGATGCTGTTTCTTATCAGTTTAGGAATTTAATCACACTAATGTTATAAAGGTTGAGAGATTATGTGGCAGTTTGTTGCTTTTTCATTCTTGAACGGCTACACGGTTTTCAATCTGGTATACGGCTAGACTATAGCCTGAGTAGCCTAATCTGTTTTTGAATAGAAGTAGGCTGGTCGGAATAAACCCACCAAAAGTTGCCCACCATTTCCTACTTACATTGGTCCATATAGGACTAAGTGTGGAAATCAGATTCTGATAGGTAAATAGATGGGTAGACTATGTTTTTTTTTTAAATGATATTAACTAGTGCTTGACTTTGATCCTACCTGATAATAAGCAGTGATGCAATGTTCTGGAATAGGACACGTTTTATCCCAAAAGTATGTTACCTTGTAATAATTTTCTACTATCCCGCGTGTGCTAATGTTGGCTAATCATTTTATTTTTTACTGTGTGTTAGTTCGACTTCTGCTTAAGATCTCGAGGTTCTAGATGTCAAGCTTGTTTTTTTCTTCTGCTCTCGGTTGAACAAGGAGGAGCATTGAGACTTTACAGTCAAAAACCTACCCGTACTAGTATATACGCAGCCTACTTTCTTTTACAAATTACTTAGGTCCCTCGAGCTTTGCTATCTTCGATATTTAGATGATTTTCTTGTAAGACATTCAATCTACGTTTCTGTATGATGGATACTTGTACTACCTCTACCCATGTATACAGTACGTCGGAATCTCGCTTCCCGATGTAAATTCAATATATGTGTGTGTTCACCATACCCTTTGGGCATTCTGAGATGTTTCTCTTGTACGACTAATGCTTTTCTGACTGAGTTTGACATGACGATCGTTTGTCGACATTTTTGTTGATTCTTTTTCTATTTTGAGGTTTTCTTAACATAGGTACTTAAATACGTTTTGTTTTTGTTTAGGGATAAAGATAGTATTTGTTTATTTTGGCTTCGTTTGTCAAAGTAGCTAGACCTGTTAATTCAGGTAAATGCGTCAGAGTAAAAAAAATAGTATATCTGACTAAAAAATATCTCACTATGCAATATTGAACAGCAAATGGCAAAAACTTACGAAAATTCGAATTAGTAGGCTACCCTAGAGCTACCACCTTAACATTAACCCTTGGCCTTTTCAGAACCAGCCGCAATAGATCTAACTATAAATGTTGAAAGTACCTGGTGAAGGTAGCGGGAATCCGATGGATGCGGGACGCACATGATCGTTCGTTGTGGCGACGCTTGGGGGAGGCCTATGTCCAGCAGTGGACGTCTATCGGCTGAAATGATGATGATGATGATGATAAATTTTGACGCCAGTAATATGGGCAAATCAGATTTTAACAAAATACGTTTAACAAACTATGAATACTTACGTATACGTAGGTAGCAAACCCGATTGCATCTACCCAAAGAGTTTATGTACACCCTTAAATTTTGATCGTTTTAATCCCGTGGAGGGTCGATCCGGTACATGAAACACTATCATTTGTAAAGATAAAATTAAAAAATAAGGTATGTTTTTTTCAAAACACGTATGACGTTTTCTTAAAGAAATTAATTTTGTATATGCGTAAATTAATACGAGTTTTGAAAAAAAGGTACTTTATTTTTTAATTTTATCTTTACAAATCAATAGTGTCAAAATTTAGCGGTGTATAGGATAGGGTAAAATGGGGTGAATAGAGACAAAAGTTAGGGTATTTTCTCTATATTTGAATATTTTTTGCAGCATTTAACTATATCAATTTATTAATGAATTGTTATCCTAAAAATCGATGCTTTGTTAGAGGCCGATATTATGATATCAAAGTGAAAAACCAAACCAAAGTTTTGTCTCTATTCACCCCTAAGTCTTTATTCACCCCCTATTACCGTATATATTTTTTTTTAACTATCACACAACGCCGTCTAGTTCCAAACTAAACAGAGCTTGTGTTATATGTACTAGACAACCGATACACATACTTATATATTTCTAAATACATTATATTATAGATAAATTAAACCCAGGCACAGAACAAATTATCATGCTCATCACCTAAACATTTGTCCTGGGTGGGAATCGATGCCACGACCTGCGGCATAGCAATCAGGGCCACTAACCACTAGACCAACGGGCCAGTCAAATATATAAAATCTTTGCATATACCCCATGGCTTCTTCTATCGTGATTAAAGTAAATATAAAAGGCTCATTTTGACAATTATTTTGACTACCCTGTGGCTTGTTCGATGTAGCTACAACTAAAATAGCTAGAGTCTGTCTAATAAGTTAAACGACTTGGGTAATTATTAGGGTTTGATGAAATCTAATGTAGTCTTCATCGGACTACCAGACGTACGGCTATGCGCCACCGGTATATGGTGGATATCCCACCAACACGCACAAAACGTTTTGGGAACACATTCATTGTGCGCGCGGCTAGGGAGTGGAATTCCTTGCCGGAGTCTGTGTTTCCTGATGGCTACAACCCGGGAATCTTTAAGTCGAGAGTGAATAGGTTTCTTTTAGGTAAGCGCGTTCCATCGTCGACCGCATCGTTGCTTTCCATCAGGTGTGATAGCGGTCAAGTGCGAGCCTATCAACAATAAAAAAAAAAAAAAAAAGTCAACACGGGTTCAATAATCAAGATTGATTGAGAGATGGAAATCATTGTTTACTAACAGAAGAACCTAATGAAAAGTATCGAATATAAGTATTTTTTAAATGATTAAATATTATACACAATTCCCAAGTCGGTTGACTTATTAGACAGACTGTACCACTACACCAGACTCCTAATTATTATTTCAGTGTTTCTTTCAGTTTCGTTCCAAATTACACTTTAGAGTTTGTCTCAAATGTCAAAACGGGCATTTTGTTTTTTAACGAGTTTAAAACTTTTTCTTTATCTTAAGCTTTGTGTTTCTTAAACTAATTCAAATTATATTCCCACAGTTGATAATCCACCACCAGTGCGGCAACGGTCGCTTGGACGAAGGCGAGGAGTGCGACTGCGGCACCATCACTGAGTGTCAAAACACTAATCCTTGCTGCGACCCCTTCACGTGTCGCCTCACCAAGGAGTCCCAGTGTGCGTCCGGAGAGTGTTGCGAGAGGTGTCAGGTAAGGACGAAAGTTTAACAATATCATCCCAGAGTGTCATAACATCTACCCTTGTGGGACCTCTATACATGTTGACTCACTAAGGAGTAGTAGTACGCGTCCAGAGGGTGCTGTGAAAGATGTCAGGTAAGGAGAAAGATCTAACAGTAGCAGTCACAGAGGGTCTGACCACCAATCCTCGAAAGATCCCTTCACATGTCAACTCTCCAAGGAGTCTCAGTGCGCGTCCGGAGAGTGCTGCGAGAGGTGTCAGGTAAGGACAAAGATCTAGCAGTAGCTATAGACACAGAGTGTCAGAACTTCAACTCTTGTGGGAGCCCTACACATGTTGACTCATCAAGGAACTCTTGTAGGACCCTTTCACATTTCGACAGGCTAAGAAGTAGTGATGCGCGTCTAGAGAGTGCTGTGAGAGGAGTCAGGTAAAAATGAAAATCGAACAGTGTCGTCACAAAGTGTCAGAACATCAACCCTTATACGCGCATTTAGAGAGTGCTGTAAAAGGAATCAGGTAAAGATAAAGATCTAACAGTAGATATAATCACAAAATGTCTGAAAACCAAACCTTGAAGGGTCTCTTCATATGTCGACCTACCAAAAAGTAACAGAGCGCGTCCGGAAATGCCATGAGAAATTTCTAAAAAGCACAAAAATTTAAAAATATCATCACAGAGTTTCAGAATACCACAATACCCTTGCCAAACCTCTTCACGAGTTAACACGTTCACGCACCAAGACGTTTCGGTGCGCGTCCACAAATGTGGAGAAAAGTATCATGTAAGGACAAAAGATTGACAAAATAATCACAAAGTGACATATGATCAACCCTTGTGGGACCCCTTTACATATCGAATCACCAAGAAGTAGCAATTTGCATCCAGAGAGTGCTGTAAGAGATGGCCGATTCGTCCTTGACTGATCTATAAACCGCTGACTACAAATTAGTTTTAAAAATAGGTTAGGTTTGACGGATAATAAAGATTATACAAGTGTCTCAAAATTGCTCCCTAGAATACAATTTCAAGAAGAGCTGTCAAGATGAAACCTTGTAAATTACATTTCAAGATAAGATACGCATATTTCAGAAATTGTGGTTTACGAGAAGGATAGATTTAGACGTAATAATTTTAGATTTGGTTCAGCTCATACGAAGTTACTTGTAATTAATGAAGATATGTACCCATTCATTTCTCTTAAAATAGGCAGTGCTAAGGAAAACAATGCTGTTAGGTATTGATTTACGATTTACATGAAGTACTTAGTAGATATATTCTCATTTCTATTTATGCATTCAACAAAGCATTGAGTCCTATTGTATATTGATAAGGCTCGCTTCACTGATAAGTCATGCTTTAATTAGCTTCCTTCAAAGGTACCTACATATTTCATCGCTTTGATTTCAACGTACACTAAATTCTAGGTCTTAAACTAGGTACGTATCTACAGCTCGAAAGTCTCAAAACAACGGGCACTTAGCGCATTTAAATACTAGTCTTACAGTCGAAACATATTTGCATTTTGTTCAGACAAATGTATTCTGACTAATTTACAATGCTGCGTCTGAATTTCATCAGTTTTCAAACTGAATAATGCCCCTCTGTGTGTCATAATGTTGAATAATACAAAGTTAATGCCACATAAAGTTTCGGACAACTATGCAAATGCGAAGCTGGCTGCCGCAAAAAGAGTGATTTAGTTGGAAATTAGGGATGAAGCATTATCATGTGTATGTATGTTTCTGAAATGGTTGAGCGTGGGATGGGAAATTTGAAAAGGTTTATCACTTAATAGATCATAGTGTCAAGTCGACACACAGGCCCAACCATCCACGGTGATATATAAGTTGTGGGAGGAACATAACACCACCGCAAGACTTCATTCAACTTCAAAGAACACCTGTACTCGGACGCGATCAGTAGTGGCCCATATGGAAATCAATAGAGATTGGGTGCGCACTAAGTAGGCTATTGCAAACACAACATGGCAAAATGAGGGATTATAAGACCCCTCCGATACAATGCGAGTGCGGAACTTATGACCAAGTGTTGGTCCACTTATTTGAGTGTCCAAAGTGTACCTACATCTGCTCTTTGGAGGAATTTAAAAATCGCCACTGACATGCTATAAGCGTGGCCATCTACTGGAAGCAAATATTTTGAGAAAAAACAACCATGGATTTCACAAGAAGAAGTATATTTACCTACTAATTATGTAAGTACCTACTGGAGTATAGTTTAGATTCTTGGGTGTAAACCACATCGACTTCATCAGGCGTTATTGCAATTGTTTTGATATTTTTTACACTTTCTTAGAAATTCGCCAAGCCCCGTGACAGTATCAAAACGAAATAGTTTACAAAAGTTAGGCGCAGTGTTTCATAGTTTTCTATGTAAGGTTTACGTAGGCGTATATCAAGTGTATATTGATGAATATCCACGGAAGCTTCATAGACGATGAAGCTTCCGTGGACAGCAGACCTTACAACTAGTCAACATAACATAAATTCTAACCTTCTACGTCCACAGCTAAAGCCCCGCGGCGTGACCTGCCGGGATGCCACCAACGAATGCGACCTGGAGGAGACGTGCACGGGCATGTCGGGCGCCTGCCCTCCGGACGCGCACCGCAAAAACGGGGAGCCGTGTGAGGATGGCAAGGGCTACTGCTTCGCGGGACAGTGCCCCACGCTGTCCCTGCAGTGCGACAGCATCTGGGGGCAGGGCACTGTGGGCGCTGACAAGGAGTGCTTCGAACAGTTCAACTCAAAAGGCGCCGTCACAGGCCACTGCGGGAAGGATAGCAATGGACATTTTATTAAGTGTGAGACTGAGTGAGTATTGTTATGATGTTAATGTCTTTCATTATATTTATCAACGTGATCATGTGGTTTAAAAACCAAAATAATTGTTATAACTGCATTATTGAGCTGTCTAATGGAAAAGTATATTCAGCAGAGGAGCTCCACAACTTTATGCTTTATTAAAATACCAAAATCAATAAGAGAGTTGGATAGGATTTGGACGAATTTGAAAATAAAAAGGCTTTATGTGCAGGTAAAGTTTAAGCGACAGTTTTACTTTTTTATATTGCACTAGCTTTTGCCCGTGACTTCGCCCGCGTACATACAATATAGCGTATGTCACTCAGGAATAAAGCAGCTTTCTATTGGTGAATAAATTTTAGCAATCGGAGCAGTACCTACTTTCAGAGATAACTCCTACAAATAGAAAGTCAAACTTTACCTCTTTATAATATTTGTGTAGATTATTTTGAATAATCTGCCCAAAAAGAAAAATTGTTATAGATGTGTATGTTTAGTTTACAGCTAAATAAATGAATTAATTAATTACTGCAATACAAATGGGCATTGAACTATACGAATAAATATACAAATAGCAGACTGTGTACAAGCCCCTTTTTAGAGACTATACCTACTTACATAAACGAGGTCTTCAACAAATCTATAATATAAAAATGAATCGCTAAATGTGTTGCTAAACGCAAATCTCGAGAACAGCTGAACCGATTTCGCTAATTCTTTTTTTGTTGTGTTTGATATTGTAAGGAGAAGGTTCTTATAAAAAAAAATGAAAATTAGGGTGGTGTAGGGTAGAGTAAGGTACAGTAGGGTGGAGTACGGTAGAGCAGAAGCGAAGCCGCGGGCAAAAGCTAGTACAAAATATAACCATGTGATCTTCTGCAGGAACGTCCGCTGCGGGTCCCTGCAGTGCCAGCAAGGGAACCGCTACCCCATCGTGACCGGCATGGATGAGTACTACACCAGGACCGTCATCAGCATCAAAGGCAACGAGTATGAATGCAAGTAAGTACAGCTCTGAAGACGCAGCGTTGGAAGGCTTCCCACTAGGTGGACTGGTGACCTCGTGAGGGTCGCGAGAATGCGGTAGATGCGAGACAAACTGTATCGGTTGTTGTAGTGACAAGCACGGGGAGCCCTATGTCCAATATTGGACGTCTGTCCGCCGAAAAGAAAATGATGATAGCTCCAATATTTAGTGTGTTTATCCATGGTTTATCCAGTAATAAACTAAGATCACAGCTGTTACGCCGGACAACTGCTATTTTTGAGTACCTGTCTGCCGCATATTATAAGATAAGCTGTGAAGTAAAAGAGCGGCATATCACGGCAGACCGAGGTGAAGGTGGAGAGATGAGCTTGAATGTTACTAGATCCCTTGAAACGCAAAGGGCAATTGAAGGAACATGAGTGTGCTATAAACAGTAAAAGCTTTTAATGACATAAAAAAAGGGTAATGGAAACAGAGAAAGGACGTCTTACAGCGTAGCTCGGGCTACGCTGCGTCGTAATTCACTGCAGCCTTTGTAAGATCACATTTAGAAAACGTTGAGTACTTAAGTCTTTGTCAAATTAAACTCGTTACTTGACAACGTTTTACTATAAAAGTTATTTGTTTCTTACTGGATTTTTTTTCTACGGACTGAGCTTACAAATTAAAAAAAAAAGTTCTTCGAAGCGTTTCCTTTTATTTATTTAGTCTTCTTGCAACACAAAGGTACAAAGCCGGACTTAATGCCTTATCCTTCATCACCACTACCCTCAAAACGGTGAAGGAAAACATCGTGAGGAAATCGGCATGTCCTAGAACCAATAATTCGAAGAACTGTGTCAACCACACATTGGATCCGTGTAACCATTATACTTGAGAGTAGGCCTAAATCTCAGCCGTGGGGACATTATAAGGCTAATTGATTATTCTATGCCATTATTTGATTATAAAAAAAAAACATTACCCGTGTTCTATCTAACACTTAGAGCTTCCCAAATCTTTAAGGCGATTAACAAACTGCTACGCACCACGCAGTTTAGCGCGTGAATGCGCGTTTTAACGTTGCTTGTAAGTATCTCCGTTTGTATAGAAAACACGCACAGTCCAACACAGAAAATGCTTCCACGTGCGTTTATGCAGATCGAAAAATGCGAGCACGCGTGTGGGAGCGGGGCGGGATAAGAGGTGTGGCTGACACGAGTAGTGCCGTGCGGGATTATGGATGAAATGAATATCCCGCACGATGATGCAGATCTGCACTCAAATTAAATATCATCAAGTCTAATTTCTAACCTTCTCACAATTCCAGAGCCACAACAGGGCTACCGAAGCACTCGGAGATCGCCCCGCTGGGGCTGGTACGCGACGGAACGCCCTGCGGAGACAACCTGGTGTGCGTGAACCAGACCTGCACGTCCATCTTCCCCTACATAGACCACACCAAGTGCCCCACCGACCACAACAACAACGAATGCTCTGGGAAAGGGGTGAGTCATTCTCTATTGCTTTATATTTACTTACTAGCTTTTTCCCGCGTACATTTTTAAAATAATTATAGCCTATGTCACTCAGGGATAAAGCAGCTTTCTGTTAGTGGAAGAATTTTAGCAATCGGACCAGTATTTCCAGAGATTACCTCATACAAACAAAAAAACAAACATTACCTCTATATCATATTAGTGTAAACACGTAGATACAATATAAAAAATATAATACATAAATAAATTACCAAATAATAAATTCGGAATTGTACGTTACGGCAGCACGACGGAAAATTCCATGATGCCTGGTGCATCGTCGCAGATTTTTACAACGTGACGTCGTCGCAACGCAGTGTCTCGTCCTAAGACTGTACATTTTCGAACTGAGTAACAGTATAACAACGTATCCCAGACTTTCCTCATACTTCCATAAAATCCTACATACATTCGTAAACGCGCACATATCATAACTAAACGTATAAACTCTAACAGCGCCACGGCAAAGCAAAAATTGAATAACACCCACCCGAGGCACCACTCAAACTATTAAAAAGTAACTCCGCGAGACCCACGTTCATATAAAAATGTTTTACACAACTTTACGATATGTAGGTGTAACTGGTACACGCGTGTGTGTGGACTAGGTCCTTCTAGAGGTACACATACATCTGTTACACACGTTACCTTCGATTTTCTAAACTAATACGAGATCCGTAAAACAAATCTTTTCCAAGCAAATTTTTTATCATTCTTTGCAAATGACAACAACATCGACACCGCACTGACCACACACACACACTACACTGGTAGCGGACGCATGCACATACAAACACTCTAGTAAAGCAATGAAAATTTATGAAGAATTTTATCTCAGAATTTCAATTTTTTATCTTAAAATATTTCTTCATTATTTAGAATAAAATTACATATTTTAAAAGTATCTTAAATTAATCTGTAGCCGATTCTAAACATGTTACTTTTAAGGCGTGCGTTTATTGAGTACATGAAACTCAATTAACATCTAGGTATAGTTTCACATCGTCCACGCTAGACTCGGGATCGCAAGTTCGACTGATGAGCGTGAAATCTCGGTTACGATTCTCAGGACAAAAAAAAAGTTATTTTGGAAAACGTTACAAAATAAAGTAGGTTTACCAAAGTAAAAAATATATAAAATGAAAATAACATTATTACGAAATAAGTAACATGTTTTCGTTAAAATTCTCATTTTCACGAGTACTTAACTTAATTACTGCCACGGGTTCCCAGAACATTTCATTATTATAAATAAATGTAATATTAAGTCGGAACATACCTCAAAATGTAGGAATATTATTCCGAGTGGGATTAATAAGTTCCATTCTGGGTTTTAATTCAATATCATTTAATTGGCGCTCGCACTATAGTTTGGACGCCGTTAATTATAAGTTGGACTATGTGCGGCTCCCATAAGTGTGTGCCAATTTATAAGAGGAAGCGAGAAAATTAAGTAATACAAAATAATTTGATGGCGATATTTTTATTCAAGTATGGCTTGATAAATTTATTTAATTTATTAAATTTCATTTTTATTTTTTTTTGTTTTCGCTTTGATTTATGAAGAACACCGTCCATACTGAACATTCTAATAGGATCGCCGCAAACATGTTTAACAAACAGTGTTTGATGTTCGTTAGTGATACACACGTGCAAACCAAGTTGTTGCGTATCATGCAACGCTATAAAGTTCGGACTTGCGTTCTTTAGGCTTTAGGTTGAACACTCGCCGTACGTCGGGTTGACATTAGTTTTTTACTTTATTCATTACTAGCTTTTGCCCGCGACTTTGCCCGCGTGAAATAAATAGCCTATGTCACTCTGGAATAAAGCAGCTTTCTATCGGTGAAAAAATTTTAGCTGTCGGTCCAGTACTTCTAGAGATTACCTCCTACAAACAAAAAATAACAAACTTTACCTCTTTATAATATTAGTGTAAACAAACAAAAATACACCCAAATTTTCCATTCTTTAAAAAAAAAAATCTCTCATGCCTTGTCCCACGCTAAGGTCGCTTCAGACGCTTTGATAATTAGCAGGACCCAGTGAATTCGTAAAATTGTAATTAACGGCCGGAGCGACGTCCAAGTTGCTGGCCTTGTTTAAAAACACATGAACTAAGGGTCTCGTGGTCTAGACCTTCGCATGTGGCAGAGGCGTAGCGTGGTCAAATTTAGTCGTGGGCGAACACGCATCAGTGGGGCCATTCGATAACGAACACAATGGCTGACGCAACCCAGTGTTCGACTACATCGTCGCTTACCATCAGGTGAAATAGTGGTCCTCCTGCCGGAGGCTCTACGCGGGGATCGTTCGGTCCATGGCCCTCTACGGGGCGCCGGTGTGGGCGCCGTCGCTGAAAAAGCAACCGGCGGCCATACTGAACGCCTGTCAGAGGGTCATGGCGATAAGGATGGTGCGGGGATACTGCACGGTCTCCCGCGAAGCGGCGAGCCTTCTGGCTGGCCTACCACCGTGGGATCTGGAGGCAACAGTCCTTGCACACATGCACGATATGCGCGTGGAGATGCAACGCCGGGGTGAAAGTCCACTGCCGCGACAGGTCACGGCATGGCGGACAGAGCTCCGGCGGGATCTCATGGTGAAATGGCGTCAACGACTATCGCAACCCAGTGCTGGGCACGCCACAATCATGGCGGTAAGTCCCCTCTTTGAGGCGTGGCTGGAAAGGCCTCACGGCGTCCTTACCTTCCGCATGACGCAGGTCCTCACCGGACATGGTTCGTTCGGGAGTTTCCTGCACCGGATTCATGCGGAAGTGACGCCCGGGTGTCGCCACTGTGCGGAACGCCCGGAGGACACGGTGGAGCACACAGTCGAGGTGTGCCCTGCTTGGGCGGAGCATCGCCGTGCCCTCGTGGGGGCGATCGGCGGCGGAGACCTCTCGCGCCGGGCCTTGGTTGAGGCCATGGTCCGGAGCGAGGAGGAGTGGCAGGCGGTCGCCGACTTCTGCGAAGCAGTAATGCTTGCAAAGGAGGAGGCCGAACGCATCAGGCAACGGCGTTATCGCCGCCGCCGCCGTCGCCGGGATTCTGATCCCGATTTCCGGCCAACGTAGACGCGGGCTTGCGGACAGTGAGCAATGGGTAGCTCGCTGTCCGGCCGTCCGGTAACTGTCCGGACCAAGCCCAAGTCGTCGACGGCGCGCACTGTTCCCGCGCGCCTCAAGGAGTTGTCAGCAACAGCAGGGACCCAGCCGGGTCGAAGCCTACTGGGGCCAGGGTTATCCGAAAGGGCGCTCGAGCCCCGGTATGAAGGCTAGAAGGAACGGGGTGGGTCTTTTAGTCAGTAAGAGTCTGACACTATCTCCCGCTCCGCCCAAGGGCGGGGGATGTCAATGCATGATTTTTCCCACGATAAAAAAAAAAAAAAAAAAAAAAAAGGTGAAATAGTGGTCAAACGCTAGCCTATAAAATATAAAAAAAAAACTCGTTCTTATAGCCCTCGGATATCTATAAAATAATAAAAATGAATCCCTATTTCCTAGGTAACGCCATCACGCGTGAAAATGTTCTTATAGAAAAAAAAATGAAAATTAGGGTAATATAGGGTAGAGTATAATTGGGTAGTGTAGGGTAGGGTAGAGTAGTGTAGAGTAGGTTAGGTTAGGGTAGAGTAGGGTTTAGTAAAGTGAAATAGGGAAGAGCAGGAGCGAAGCCGCGCGGGCAAAAGCCAGTTATAGATAAATTACACCCAGACACAGAACACATGATCGTGCTTATCACACAAACATTTGTCCTGGGTGGGAATCGATCCCACGACCTCCGGCATAGCAATGAGGGCCACTAACCATTCATTCAATAAGCCAGTCACGTTTCCTAAAAGAGTTATAAATAAACATGTAGATGGAAGAAGAGAGACAGGGCAGCCAAGTAAATGATACGATGGATTGTGTGAGGAGTGACATGAAAGAAAAGAGAATGAAAAAGAAAATGAATAAAATCAATGATAGCGTGACTGCTGACAGAATAGAATGGAAGAAAAAAACTTACATTCAGCTGAACATAGACCCTCCTCCTTTTCGAAGTCGGTTAAAAAATACGGGTTGCGGCGACCACAACTAATTTGGGAGAAAGGCAGGAAGATGATAGTGGAACCCATTCAAGATGCCTAGCATTGTAATATCAATCATAATCGAACTGTCAGATTCTCTAATATCCGAAGACAAATTGAAATCGGATGCATCGCATATCCGTGCCAGATCTCAAGACTGTGCTTGGTTTAATATAATAGCGCTGTTTGTCTGTGAGTCCTGGCGTATTTGGACAATGCAAACTTTCTCGTTAGCTAGGTTGTTGGAAGAAGTTCTACTTACATTTAAACTGAATCTATACCACTAACGGATTAATCCACCCGGCAACCAGGCAAACCTGTAATATGGAGAATTGTTAGTTATGTATCTAACTGGGATACAAGCCCATAATTTACGATATTATAGTTAATGTATGTATATAGAAGTATTGTCACAAATTGTCAATATCATATTTAGCAAACGTCACTGAAATCCACATATCATTATTTTTTCGGTCTCCTTAACAGATTTAGTGTAAGGTTCCAATAGAGTTATTAGAACCTTACACTACACTGCACAAAAAAACAAAGTTAATCCATACTTCTATACAATACAACTCTGTCTGTCTGTTTCGCTTTCTCGGTTAAACTGCGGCTACGATTTTGATGAAATTCGGTACGGATGACTCCAAGGATGGACATAGACTACTACTTTTTAACCGTCTTCGACTTCAACTTCATTTCCTCTGGCAGAAGCTAGTTAGAATATAAATCATAATCAGGACTGCCGTTGTCAACCTTTAACGTCACCTAGGAACCGGCACTACTGTGCACTAATCTTATAGTGGACTTTAAATGTTATTCAAAACGTCATATTCCCCGAACGTCATCCAGCAAAGCGAATTTCGACACAAAAATGTTGTAGCAAACCTATGGAAATTCCACCGTACCACCACCTTAACGAAATCTCGGTGTGACGGGTGGCCGGCCCCCGAGAAAATCGGATTGCTCGCACGAGCCGTGCCCCGAATTATGCCTCGACCCCGAATAGTTGGGCCCAGTTGGCCCGACTGGCCGAGTTAGCACGTAAATAGTTTAAATAGCAACTCTGTACGGTTTTAGTTAAATATGTAGCTTCGTGGAAGAGATCGGACCTGGATTTGTTTGTTGTTGCGAATGTGTTTGCTTTGACTGTTCAAAGACATGTTGGCGAATAAAACGTTGATGTTTTGAAGGAAATTAGGTTTGCTTTAAAGTGAAAACTTTATTCATCACAAAGCTCCACGAAAAGATTCAACCACTTATTGACTCATGAAATAAAAAGCTAAAGTTTCCAACTAGCAGAGCAGCGCTCACCGCGTCGTTCAAGTCCGCCTTCAATTCCAAATCGGTTTGAAATCTGAAATTATAAAAGGAACAAAGTACTTAATAGGACTTTTTACCATGAATAATTTTCGTATAAAGTTTAATAATTGTCCTCCAATCGTTCTTCACCTCCGATTTCCGTTCGGAGTGGAGAGGAGAGGTGCGGAGGCGGGAGAACCCAACATGATTCCGTACTGGCTGACGACGATTTGTGCCTAAACTCAATCCGGACGGAATCGAGTTACTGACGCAACTCGCTTCAAAGACGCTTTTAATTCGTTCATTTGCATCCTTTAGAACTTACTAAAGTGATTTATTTATTGATGTTTTCAGAGATAATTCGGCAAATACAGATTTTAATTTATCGCGTGCTTTTTGAGTAGCAATTGAGTATAAAGTTATGACTAGTTTTTTAGCGTTAATGTGAATTATATTTAGAGAAACATTAACGAGCAGTATGAAAAATGCATTGTGAAAGTATACAAAGCATAAAGAAAGTAAACACCAAGAGAATTAGCAACATAGTTTAATAAAGACGCAATAAGGATGATCAAAAGAATATCGGTAATATAATATTTTGTTTTAACGAAATACGCGTAAGACGTATTTTGTTACCGTCAAACTAGGTAACTCCTGAATCTTGGGACTAGAAGTTACTGAAGAAGATACTGTTGTTAACGATGTAACAAGACTCAATAATAAAGATAAACTTTTTACAGAAAAAATAGAACCAGCCTTTTGGAATCTACCCATGAATAGGCATAAAATAATAAACCAGTTTAAATTAGTATGTTTACTGGTGTGAGTGGTACCTCAGATATGGAGGCGATGTATCAGACGCTGAATGAATGTATGTTCGTGATGGTGTTTGTATTATTGTATATTTCGTATTATTTGTCTCAGTTTCGTCACATCGTCGCCCTCCTTGCTAATAGTCGTATCTCACAAACTGGCGTATCTGCACTGATTTTACCAACGTGTTCATACAATTATTTCGATTAAGTTCTCTCTAATCGTCGTATCTGTGTCGTTTACCGTTTAGAAGTTATCTTCAACGTGATTATTCACGTTTTTTGTTTTGCGTAAGTGCAAAAAATATGGAAAAAATACCCTTACTACCTTCGTACCTTAGGGTTTTAGGGCCACTACTAACTTATAAAATAAGCCAAGAGCAATATAAAACACTTATTGATTCATTAATAAAGCTACAGCTAACGCAACTACATGATTGTAACGCCCGAAAAAAAAACGGTTGCCCCGGGAAAATATCAATTGCTAGTTAGGTCAGTTAGCCGGGAGGGTGACGACATCAGAAAGTGACCAGAAGTTTTTTGGATCATTTTCTTACATAAACCATGGTTGAGCCTTTTGATATCACTGATGATAATGATGAGATATAAAAGTGAGCATATTCGCAAGATGTTGGTAGAATCATCACCGAGCTAATTGGTTGGATTTGTTTTCTCACAACAGCATTGTTTTTGTTATATGTATGTATCTAAGTATGTATTTACTATTGTATATATTTGTTTCTCTTCTGTTTTGTCTGTTTATTAAGTTGCACCTGCCATGTTTTGTTTCTGCACCACCCTAAGTCCGCCTTTGTACAGTTTTTTGTGCATAAAGCTTTAAATAAATAAATAAATAAAAGTATATTACAACTAATACCCACCGAAAGTTATAAGCGGAAGCATTAGTTAACCATCACTTCACATACCAAGGAGTTACCGATAGTACACACCACGGACTCCAATTTGTGGCAGTTAGGTAATACGAATCGATTCCACAGCGAAATTAATTCCCCTAATATCATTGAAACTTGTTCTAAGTCTAGAATTGATTCGATGGTACTAAGTTGGATTGTAACAGAGCATGTTTGGAAGCCAAATGGGATAAGTTTGGGTTCGTTTTATTTAATCGCTTTTGAAATTGATGTGTAAGGCTTATGTGGAGAGTTTTAAAACTCATTTGTTACTGCAATGAGTATTGTGAAATTTACATAGATATTAGGACTTAGGGATGCGGGACGCACAGGATCGTGCATTGTGGCGACGCTTGGGGGAGGCCTATGTCCAACAGTGGACATCTGTCGGTTGAGATGATGATTAGAACTTAGAGATGTTGTATCACTACGCTACTTAAACTAGTCATTTCGTAATATTTTACCTGGAATTTAGAGGGACTTTTGGATTTTACAGCTTAGTAGGTATATTAGAAAATATTGACCAAAATCAGTGTTTTGTTTTCACTTTCAAAAACAAAGAGTTACAACATTTAAAATTATGGTTTAAATTTTGGTCTTATATGAATAACTAGCTTTTGCCCGCGGCTTCGCTCCCGCTCTTCCCTACTTCAGCCTACTATAGCCTACTCTACCCTACTCTACCCTACTCTACCCTACCCTACTCTACTCTACTCTACCCTACCCTACTCTATCCTACTCTACCCTACTCTACCCTACTCTACCCTACTCTACGCTACTCTACCCTACTCTACCCTACTCTACCCAACCACACTCTACTCTACTCTACCCTACTCTACCCTACTCTACTCTACCCTACTCTACCCTACCCTACCCTACTCTACCCTACTCTACCCTACCCTACTCTACTCTACTCTACCCTAAAAAAAAAAAGTATCCTATATCCGTCTCCTGGTTTTAAGCTACCTCCCCACCAATTTTCAGCCAAATCGGTTCAGCCGTTCTTGAGTTATAAGTGGTGTAACTAACACGACTTTCTTTTATATATATAGACTATATAAGACCAAAATTTAAACCATATAATAATAATCTTGGTTATTATTATTTTATTCTTTATTCGTATACTTATCTACCAGAACAACAGTCACAGATAATTTAATCTAAATATAACCTATGCGGACCAAGACTAGTGCAACCGCAGTATATTGCCGCGTCTGAGGTAAAGAAATGTATGAAACGAATACCTTCATTTATATGGATATAAAAATAGCTTAATAAAGGATTCTATTAAAATATTCTTCGTCACACAAATTGTACGCCTGAAAAAAAATTTTTCTGCATCACCATTTAGAGCAGTGGTGGCTGAATGGTAATAGCCCCGACTTACGAGCTATAGGTCGCGGTAAGCACTTCTCTCAAAACGGTGAAGGAAAACATCGTAAGGAAACCGGCATGTCCTAGAACCATAAATTCGAAGACATGTGACATTCACCAAGCCGCACTGGGCTCGCGTGGTGAATTACAGCCCATTCCTTCTCCTAGAGAGGAGGCCTAAGTCCCAGCAGTGGGAACATTAAAAAGGCTGAAGATGATGATGCATCACCATTTTAATTACCATTTTCTCTTTAATTCCAGGCTTGTTCGAACATGAACAAGTGCGTGTGCAACCGTGGCTGGACAGGCCCCGACTGTTCACACCACGACGCTCTGCCCCCCTCCCCCACCCCCTACGTCCCCGACAACAGCACCAAGGCTGCCTACAACATGACCAAGAAGGAAACACCGTATGGTGAGTCGACCCCAGTTATATACGCCTAGGTTAAGATTAATTTAAGAATATTTATAGAAGAAATTTTAAAAAAATATATTGGCAACTTTTTCAGTTGAAAAAGTTAGATTTAATCATAATCAGTCATTTACATAAAAAATAACATTATGACTTGCCATAGTCTTAGAATTTAGATTAAGTTCTTAGTTATAAGAAAATTTAAATTTTTGTTTAATTTGGCCCTTCTTTATTTATATTCTTCTATTGTTATTTATTATACACCTACTTCTCTATTTCAGTATAATCTATCTTAACTATCCTAACTTAAATATATATTGAAAACTTTTACCACAATCACATTGAATGCTGATTTAAACATTTTTTATGATCAAATCAAAAACAAACTCGATATGTACCCGAATCAATTTAATATCCTTGGGTATATTACTTATATACACAAATAGTAGTTTATGTGACTAGGGGATAAAGCAGTGTCTTTAAGTCGCGGGCGGCATGTTGAATTCCGAACGAAACGAAGGTTGCTGATTTTAATTCCGAACGATAGTGAGGGATATAAAGAAACCTGAGTGAAGTAGAAGGAATTTAAGCCGCCCAAGACAAAGACAGCATTATCCCCGTGTTGCATACTCTACTTTTTACACCATCTGTGAGATAATTAAAAGACAATTTGGTCGACCAAATCATATATCAGAGAAATATAAGTATTATATTTACAAGTTCATCAAACAAACAAAATTCACTACTCCAAGATTCTATAGTTTCAGTTTTCTATAGTGCTACCGTGTCGTCAGTAAAACTTTTTTTTGTTGGCCAGTAACAAAAAAAAAGAAAATAGAATAAAACGTGCTTACTGATGGGAGAATTATAGATAATTGAAACCATAGAATCTTGGTGTAGTAATTTTGTTTGTTTGATGAACTTGTAAATATAATACATTTCTCTAATATTATTATATGATTTGGTCGACCAAATTGTCTTTTAATTATCTCGCAGATGGTGTAATATATTTTGGAAACCAGCCTTTGCTGGTGTAGAGAAAAGCAAATAAATCAGCTGAGAAAACGGTCAAACGTGAACCTTTACAATACAAACCGAAGTCGGTGAAAGAGACCCTAATAGCGTTAACGCGTATGAAAATTTACTTACCATAATGCTACAAAATATGACAAAAATATATAAAATAACTTCTTCAGCTATTTTCCCTTTCTCTCCTCAACTATTACTACTTCTAACACTTATTTAATTTTACTATAATTCATGTTTATGTTTTCAGGTGTTTTGTACTGTATTCTATTAATATTCCCCCTACTTTAAACTAAATCAATTGGCCATAACATCCGAGCACTGCTTTTCAAAATTACGCTTAAACCAAGCGTGGTATCGGATCGAGTCGTGAATTGTTACTTTTTGGAAATTACGAAGTTCATCAATAGTAAATATAGTTTACCAAGTCTCATGTAAGCTGATGATGAAAGGTAGATTTCAGTTAAATATTTGTGTAGATAGAACCCTTCTTGGAGTAATTTATAAACTCAGTTTTGGGGTTATATGTGAACCCATTTCATAGTCATTTTGAAACCCATTTTGGGGTTATTTGCAAACCCATTTAGGGGTCATCTACAAACCCATTATGGGGTTATTAACAAACCATTTTGAGTCAATTTGTTTTGTAAGTATTGTGTCTTCATCAATTTACGTAAGACTAGTGGTACCCGCGTCGTCGTTGCACGGCACAGTGTAGTGCACAACAGCATTGCTCGGAAGCGCGACGCGGCGGGCGGCGCCGGCGCACTAACGCGCGGGACCCCTCTCTTGCAGGTGAGCACGAGGGGAATAAGATGAGCACCATGAACATGGTGATATTGTTGCTCGCGGTCGTGCTGTCTGTGTTCGTGGGGTTCGCCTGGATGGCGTACTGCTTCAGGTAACGGCCGGTAACTGGGTGTTGTCGCACTGTGTGTGTCGCTCGTGCCTGTGTCGTGTTGTGTAGCGCCGACCGCGAGCTCCCGCGGCGCCGGCGCCGGCCGCCGGCTCGCTGACGTCACGCCCCGTGACGTCACCGACCGCGCCGGCCGTGACTCACTTTCGTTCTGTTTGGGCGCAGAGAACTACCACGGCTCGAACACGGTTTTCCTCGTGGCGGTGCTCATGTCTGTGGTAGGGGGGGTATTCATAGTATTTGCCCTGAGCGCTCTCTGCTACAGGTCAGTCGTAGTACACAAAAACTTCTCCCTGTGCCTAAGGTTAGTGAGCAGAAAACAGACCAAAGGTAGTCTTTAAGAAGAAATTTAAATCGTCACCTTCGTATACTTGTATGTTTATTTTAGACGTTAGCGTTGGTGTTTCTGTTCGTTTTTACGTCGGCGATTGGTTTTGATTTACTTTATTATTTTCCTTTTGGACATACGTTCTTTATGTCGTTTACTTTGTGGTCGTAGAGCTAGAGTTGGCGGGTGGCGCGCCGGGCCGCTGGCGCGCCACAACTGCATTTGATCTGTGGTTCTGTGTCCGCGAGCGGCCGGCCGGAGGCGCTCCGCCCGGCCGCCTCGCTGCATGCCGACAAGGCTTTCCTCGTTGTACTCGAGACACCTCGACTCAAACCCTTAAGATTCTGGGCTCTTGGATGTATGCATTGGCTTATGTGAACTGTGACTCGTTTTCGTTTCCTTTCTTGGTCGGCCCCGCGCCGCCGGGCTCCCCGGGCCCGACGGCGCGCCGCGTCTATATCTTCCGATGTTCTCTCATACGTTTGCGCGCGAGTTGCAGGTCAGAGACCGCTGCACACGGTACGTGGTGTTGTGCCACGCCGAGGTATGTACAGTTACTTACTATGAAACCGGAGAAGATATAGATCGCTCGACTCGTCACCAATCACTTACCACTACCACTAAATTCTATTAACTTTTGCACGAGAAGCGAATGTGCGATGCACGGATTCTTCTTTCAAGCAGCTGTCTATCTAGTTAGCAACGCCTAATGTTACATTTAAGACTTAAGGATCTTTCCAGCAAACAATGCTAACCTTTGCTAACCCAAGCAGAAATAAACATTTTGCTTCTGGAAGTAAACATACCCTGATGTCCCCCGCTTTTATTTTACTGGAAGGAGCCTACAATCACTAAGCTAAGATCGATCTCTTGATAATAATTTCCATTTAACATCATTTCCCAAGAGGAATGAAACGAAAAGTTGATTCTAAAGTCCAATTCAAAAATTTATAAAGAGAACTTTGTTTTGTAATATCCAAAAGCACCAGTCTTTGCTGTCAAATCAATTATTATTGAGGAATAGAAGGTGACCGTCAAATTTAAAACTTTTGCTAAACCCATTTTACGCCTTCATGTAAAATCATCATCATCTTCATCATCATCATAGTTTTTGTCATCATTTTTGTGGAATCCATTAACTTGGGCACCTATAAACTATTATCATCTTCTATTCCTCGCCTTTGGTCCTCGGTGACGACAGCTTCTGTTGTACGTCACCGTTCTCCATTTTCGTAAACTTTATCGATTGATCTGAGTGTGCGTTCCCCACGCCACGCCTGCCTCAGGAAAAAGAGTACTTCACGGAAATACGACCCGCCTTACGTCAAGAAGCCGATAGCGAAGAGTTTCGCTGCTGGCTCTACGACCTCTAACAACTCGCAGGAAGACATTTCCTTGGACGGAGGAAAGATGCACTCCTTCAATAATACGTTTAGGTAGGTCTGAATGGTTGAAGACGTTTGGAAAGAACTTAATGCTGCCATCTTTGAATCTGCATGGAAAGATCATGTTGAAAAAAAAACTAGTTCCTTTTTAAATTTGAATGATACTGATGGCATTGTTAAGTTTAAATTCAAACGTCTATATTTATGTTCAGTTCCTTTTATAAATGTCTTGGTGTCTATAAACAAAATGTTTTAAATTACTTGAACGATATTAATAAAATCCTACTCTTTTATTTTCCATATAAACTGAACAGCTAACTTTGTTTTTTGTAAATTTATAAGCCCCTTTTATTTTTCCGTCTACGTAGTCACCCATTTTACAAATATTTTAAGAACTTACTGGTTTAGCCAAATTAAGTTTTTATTCATTAGAAGTTGTTTCTCATAAAAAAGATAAATAATGGGTAACTACGCGATATTTGTCCTCAAATTAAAATTTTCTTTCCTCTTTTTAACGGAACTCGTCTACTCAAAGAAATCTTTTAAGGTATGTCGAAAGCTTCGCGTGGATTGGACTGCGCACCGCTGTTTATTTCCGCTCACACGATTTTCGCTTTTATTACACTGAGCTTAAGTCCCAAACGCTTTGGACTAGAGCAGATCTTTGAGCAAACTTTGCAATTTTTATTTGTGTGTTCACAACATGAGAGAGCACTCACACTAAACACGCTTTTTCCTTATCCATTTTGGTTGATAGAAAAAGAAGATTAGTACATATTTAGTCACACTTTGCACCTCAAATTCTTTTTATACATAAGCATACAGATTTCCAAACAATAGAATACAATCATGTGAATAATTTGCTAAACTACATACCACATTGCAGTCTCAATTAGAAAGGCATAATCACATGACGAAGTACATGCTTTTTGGGTCACTCAAACTATTTTATGGTGTTTTGGCGTTGATATCATAACATAACTTGACATCTGACGGCATCATAATACCAGTAATCATAACATAAGGCAAAAGAATATATTCTAAAAGCAATTTGTATGTACAGTCGTGGAGACTCGACGCGTGTGATCTTCAGGCATGGCAACCACATGTCAGGCTCTGGCAGTAGCAGTAGATATCCGTAAGTGCAATTTGGATATATCCATCGAAAAAATTAACAGTACCTTCTTAGATTTCCAGGCAATCCACGATCTAGTAGACGTGTAAGTCAGTGTAATAAAAGCGTGAAATTGCATGGAAACCTCTGAAAGACCAACCAATTACTTATATTTTTTTTGTTTTATAATTAAAATGATCCTATCCACTTGTAAGCTTGGGTAGAATCCCAAAGTCATTACGTTTTTTTCATTATTTCAGAGATCACAAGCAAATGAAACGAGTTCATTCCGGCAGCGAAGATGAACCTACTCATTCAGGTGGGCGTATTTCTTTTGAGTTACAATCTTTTCCAAAAATATAATTTTAGTTTTCCCTTATGCTAACGATGCTCCTTCATCCATATGTTAAGAATTTTTAATATATCCCTTAACAATATTCTTCTGTCTAACCTCCATCAGGAGGCTAATATCAATTTGGTAAGCCTTATGTGGTTGGCTTTGTATACAAATTGTTATCATTCCGCTTAAGACTTTTAAGTACATTATTGACAATAACATATTTTAAACCTTGATTTTCAGGCGAAGAAGATATAGCATTCATCGACGTGGCCGCCAACTCTATGGCGAAGCTCCCAGAGAAGGGGATCCTCAAGAAGCATGGCTACGGTGCCGTTGATGGCAAGGACAAGTGGGGTGACGACTCGCAGTCAGAGCAGCTGGAGGCAGGCTCGCAGTCCGATGGACAGGAACCTGCTGGAGCCGTCGCTGATATGGAGTATAAGTTTAAGGTGAGATTAAAAGAAAAACAGTTGGTAGAATGATGAACACCAAAAGATTTAGAAAATAAATAATATCTGAACACAGGGAAACTATGCATTTTATCTGCACTTATCGGTCAATACTCTGTATATTCCTGGGAAAAAAAGATTCTGTCCTAATAAAGATAAACACGGGTGAAGACTTAGTACACGTAGTAGAAAGTTCGGATAAATTCGCACAACAGGAGCAAACACATAAGAAATAACAAAATCATGACAATGTCACATCATCAGCCGAAAATATACAGAAATATATACCTGTTGAAAATGTATCTTCAATAGTAGTCTTGAATTTGAATCGTAAACAGGGTGTTTTTAGTCCCATGATTACGAAATCTTTTGAAAGATAGGTTTTAGTCAGTAAAAGTTTGTAACTTCCTCTCACTTCACCTAGAACTAGAGGAAAGGGGAGAAGGAGGTTTTGGTTGAATCGTTAGATATTTTCATTTTAACGAGCGCAGCACTTGTATACTAAATTACTTAACACAAAACTAACTTCCTGCTCTTAAAATTCCAGGACCTGAACGGCTACCACGAAAACATAATCGTAGCACTAAAGACTGCAGCAGCTCAACGTGCCAGCGCTGGAGCAGCCGGCGGTTCCGGGGACCTGCGGGCACTACAAGAGTATGAGTACAAGAGAGAGCGAGCACCTTCTGCCGAGAAGATTCACGAGGCCGAGCTCCGGCGACAGAGAGCCGGGGACGACGAAGAAGATGAACAGCCCCAGTGCGGGCCCATCAGGATCAGGAACCTAGAGGACCTGATACGCCAGCTAGAGCACCACTCCAGCAGGCACATGAGCCCCTCCGGCTCCGAAGACATCAGAATGTCGGAGTCAGAGGCCGATAGACATTATAGAATTGAACCTGGAGATATGGCATCTTCGTAAGTTTTAATTATTTGAGTTTCATTCCCAAATTAGTAAAACTAGACTTAGCAATAGAATCAATTAGACTGCTCCATTGATCGAAGAAAACTCAGAATATACACACATGATAAAAGTTTGCGTTCACTTAACTTAAAATAATCTATGGTTTTTATAAAATACAAGTTTCTACTAGCGGCTTCGCCCACGTGAAGGTACAAAGTATATAGCCTAGTTTACTCATCGATAGAATAGTATTGGATAATGAATTTTTAAAATCGGTCCAGTTGTTTTATTTACAAACAAAAATTCAAACATTTCCTCTTTGTAATATTAGATACAAAGCTTGACAAAGTTGTTTATTAGTGATAAAGCTTTTTAGTAAAATTCGTTGAGTCGAAACGTTGACGGCTGCCTCAAGTACCTGAAGCAAAGAGAGGATCCGAACAAGGTACGCGGTCAGGTTGTTTCCTTTTTCCGTATCTCCATAGTATGTGCGTAAGACGTTCTCGTTGATGAATTGCGTCAATTGTAAGCGTTGCACACTTCCGCCAGTAGCGGGGACCTCCGTTGAAAGGGAGGATCGTCCGACCAGACGGGTGTTATGACTGGTGGGCAATTGTTCTATATGTTCAAATCACACGAAGAACTTCAATTGCGCGTTACAAAATTAGATCTTATGTAAAGCCATAGATGTCGCCACAAACCCGATTGGATTAGGTTTGGTCGGCTCTGATTAGAGACCGTTAGACCTCGAGGTCCTAAGTCACTCGGTGGCCGGCGTCCACCACGCGACGCGGAGCAACCAATAACATCAACAGAGAATAGCACTCGTCGCTACTGTCACGTCCGGCGTCACAACACTCACGGTGAGGCTGGATTTTCTTTAATACATACCTTTTGCGATACAAAATAAATTTGATAATAATAAATTGTAATTAAGTCAAATAATAGTAAATGAAATAATGATAAACAGAAATCCTTTTGAGTATGTTGAATAAACACCAAGTTGACTAGGATCTTCTTGGATTGCTTGGCTTCTCTGATCTCTGATATAGCCTGCAGTAGTTGGCAATTCCAAACATCTTGCTTAACCTTTTGAATGTCTTATGTTACACAGTTCGACATAAGCCTTTCTATTGTGTCTTTAATTACGGCATTCAAAGAGTTAAGACAGTATTCGATTCATGATGATGGTCAGACTTTATGGTGTCTTACTACCTATACCGATTGTCAGATCTACGAATGACAACCGGGACCAACTGCTTTCCGGATTTCGGGGTCCTCGATGGTCTAGTGTAAGTAGATCCGAATGATTTGAGGGACCCACTTGCCATATTGAGGCGATTTGCAACTTTAATAAAATTTTAACGACGTTGACTAAAAGTCGTATAAGGCTTCTGAATAGCAGTAAGAACACTTCGGCGGCCACCACAATGTCGATTAGTTACCTGTGGTCTAGTACCTGCAATGTGGATGCGACGCATGATTGAGCGGCAGAGACCATGCGCGTTTCTTTAGTAATATACCTTAGTTTTATTCTTGCTCGCAAAAACATTATTTCGTCTTAACAACCTCCTGGCGTTTTGAAATGGATAACAAAAACATTGTTTTAGCTTCATACACCGCTGCATACTGGAATAAAAGCTAAAAACTATTAACATACTTTTTTTTATGAAAATGCAGGAAAAGTTATACGATTTTATTTTATTTTAAGGACATATTTCTGAATAAAAAATAAATGTAACGAAAACAAATTCAAAAATGTTTTACATTAAAAAAAAGTCTACGTTTTACCAAGTGAGCGCACACTTTTTAAAATATCCATGGATGTCTAGAATCTAGTCGATCTGGCTGTGAATACATCGAAGGTAACTGTGATAAGTCCGATAATACACTGGACAGCAAATAAACCAAGCCACCCGCTACCTAGGCACTCTAATTCGATTTTCTCAAAAACTAAAAAACCTACAATTATTAAAGTTGTACCTACAGAAAGTGCGTTTCATGGTGATTAAAATGAAAGGAAATTCATTGGGTTTAATCAATATTTCAGTGTTTATTAAGGATTTTACAAAGAAGAGTCGTTTTCCAGTCGTGACAATCGTTAGTAATGATAAAGTGAAAAAAAAATTAAAGCCAAAAACAATGACGAAATCAAAAAAAAAGTTTTTGATCAATATTCCGTACTCCCTCCCCTTGCTCGGATAACTGCCAGCATCCTTGTATTCATCGACCTGACGATAAAATCTTTAGGAATTGTATTCCACTCCTCTTCAATTGCGATTCGCAGCTCTGGAAGCCTTGTTGAAGCAGGTACCCGGGCTCGAACCTGACGTTTCAGCTTATCCCATAAGTGTTCTATTGGATTCAAGTCCGGGCTTCGAGCTGGCCAGTCCATGGTACGAATGCTGACGTCGCGTAGATACTGGGTCACTATATGAGCAACATGAGGCCATGCATTATCATGCATCAATTGCATATCCTGTCCGATATATCCTGCGTAAGGTACCACATGGTCTGCGAGGATGTAATGTAGCGATGAGAAGTCAGTCCACGTGTACGGCCCGTCGGTTCGATGAGAACTAACGCTGTATGTGCTGTTAACGAGATGATGCCCCAGACCATTACAGATCCTCCTCCATAAGCAACAGTTTCCTCGATGCAACACTGAGAATAACGTTCTCCAGGGCGACGATATACTCTCTGACGTCGATCACTTCCATGTAGACTCACCCTGGTCTCATCAGTGAAGAGTACATTACTCCACTGCTCTAATGTCCAATCCCTATGCTCTCGAGCAAATTCAAGTCGTGCTCGACGGTGTGCTACCGTTAATGCTGGGCCTGTTGCAGCTCTTTTTGGGGTCAGGTTCCGTTCAGCAAGTCTCCTTCTGACGGTATCTGAACTTATGACCACTTGGCGTTCGTCACGCAGACTTTGTTGGACTTGAACTGCGTTGAGGTGGCGATTTCGCAGAACAGTAAGGTGGATATAACGATTATTTGCTGCTGATGTAGCCCTAGGTCTGCCCGTACCTGGACGGCGATCGAAGTAGTCATTTTAATCACCATGAAACGCACTTTTTGTAGGTATAACTTTGATAGTTGTAAGTTTTATACTTTTTGAGAAAATCGAATCAGAGTTCCTAGGTAGCGGGTGGCTCGGTTTATTTGCTGACCAGTGTATATTGAGTTGCCTTTATCTGTTCCCAGTCGCTGCCGCGGTCGCATCGGCGGCGGCGAGGAGGAGTCACGGTTCGGGTACCCGCGCTTCCGCGGCTCGGGGCGCCACCACGGGCCGCTGTTCGCGGGCGCCGCGCCGCCGCCCGCCGCGCCGCTGCCGCCGCACGCGCCCCACGCGCCGCACGCGCCGCTGGCGCCGCACGCGCCCCACGCGCCGCACGTGGTGCATGCCGCACACTCCCCGCACGCGGCGCATGCGCGCGCGCCGCCCGACGACGACGCACTCTACGAGACTGCTGACGCCGAACGTCTCCGCGACGCGCCCGACAGTGAGAGGTGAGCGTCGCACGTCATTTATACCAGCCTTTTGCTGAACTCTCACGACCAATTGGCTATTCGACCGATAAATGACCTTAGGTTATTTTTCCAAATTCTGTTAGGCTACTCACTGCACAAATATAACTAGACGTGGAAATGATTCGTAATAAAGTAAGAATGGTCTTATGATTGACCCTTGACATTGGTACACCAATCTTTACAGATCATCTCAAAAAAATAAAATAATATACAGTATAAATAAAATTATATTCCAATAATAGTAATAATTCAAACTATAAAAGTTTTTTGAACTTGCACATTTTTTTAATGATCAGCTAACTGCAGTTAACACTGTCAAAAGCTTTCTACAGATCACAAAAAAACGCTAACCATTAATAAGATTTTAAAGTAAAAATTGGTTTGGCGGTTTTATTCTGGTCAAAATCATTTCCACGTCGACACCACTTTGTAAGTACACTGACACAATGGCCGGCTCGCGCGGGCTCGGGGCGCCCGGGGCCCTTGGCCGCTCGTGCGGGCTCGGGGCGCCGGGGCCCCTGGCCGCTAGGGGCGCCCGGAACGCTCGGGGCCCGGCTGGCCGCGCCGCGCCTCGACTCTCCGTTCCTCTTCTCTATCATTTTCTAGTGATGAATTTATTCAAGCTCAACAACAGTTAGCCCGGTGGGCGAGTGAGGAGGCGGTAGCGCGCGGCTACCTGCCGTCGCCGGCCAGCTCGGCGTCGCCGGCGCCGCCCGCGCCCGGCAGCTTTCCCGAGTACACGCACTGACGGCGTCGGCTGTCCAGGACTAGGACTCCTAGGCTACTAGATATGATGTACCCGGCTCTGTCTGCACTGTTAGGTTAAGCACTTTTATAGTTTAACCGTTAGTAAGAAACACGATAATTCTCTTCACGCGTAGTTAATCTAATAAAGGAATAGTGATCGGACGTAGGGCCGGCGTCGGCCCCGGCCGGCGCGCCGCCGCTTGTGAATACGTAGTTATCGTTAGCGAATCAGTGACTTGTAAATATTATTGACCTATGAAGTACATATTAATTGCACATTGACTGAACTTGTATTGTACTCATAAACGATTTAGAGTAACGGTCGAATGTAAGTCTCGATTGGAAGTGTTTTGCCTGCCGTGCCGCCGGAGGGTGACCTCTATTACGTTGATTCATATTATATTCGTTCATTCAATCAATACGCTTTATAACTCACACACCCTGTCGGTGGTGCGGCAGATTGTATGTCTAAAGTAAGTTTAAGTACATTGGTGTATGAACGTAGCGTTAAGTGAAACTGTACGGTGCCGAGGTCCTCCGACACGTCGAGCTCGAGCTTCGTTTCACTTCCGACAGACGAAGCTCAAGTAGCTTGCAAATTAGATAGGCGATTAACAAATTGAGCTAATTCTTAAGCGAAGCTTTAATGTAACACAATGTTAGCGGGAGAGGCGAGGGCTGAGCTCGACGTAGCGTCGGCGTCGCGTCTCGACGTCACGTCGTCCTACACTCTACACGGTAGAGTATCGTCGGCGTCACGTCACGACGTCACGTCGTCCTACTCTCTATACGCGAGAGTATCGTCGGCGTTGCGTCTCGATGTGACGTCGTCCTACACTCTACTCGCTAGAGTATCGCTGGTTGTAGTTAAGTTGTCTGAGTTCGTCTCATCACGTCAGGAGGTGGGCGACATGCAACCGTCCCCGGAGAGTCAACAACTATCGCTTTCATACTGTTATCACCTCTCCGAATATACGCCCAACTTCGTGTTCCATTTGTTACGATAGCGATCTTGACACGACAATGAACACCAATGAGGTCATCACTGCATCCTTGTGTTAGAGTTACAATGTGTTGTCTGTTGTGTTCACGTCCGTGCGTCAGGGAGTCCCTGGAGACAGTTCAGCGATCTCGTATCACCGTGCACAACATTATGATCTAATTTAATTAGCCCTTAACGTACACATATTCTAAAACTTTAATGTGAAAAGTTATTTCGATTTTATCAGAATATCTATTATTATTGTATTGACTTAAAACGAATTTATGCCGATACCATTAGAAGAGGATGTATGTTATTAAAAAATATGTTATAGTTTTCAAGTTTATTTTATTGTGACAATTTAGGACGTTATCGTTTGATTCGCGTTTACGCTAGGCTAGGTGGCCCGGCCACATATAACTCATTATGTAGTTGACTTACAGTTAAATATTGAATAATAAAGTAAAGTGGAGCGGCCGCGTATGGTTGCGTCACACTGGTACGATGTTCACTGGCGCTGTGAGGCTGCGCGCCCTGTTTTCGTAATTATTCTCCTAGATAATCGTTAAACCTTAAGTAAGTCTAAATAGGAACTATGAACACGTACAGGGTAGATGTTTAATGCAATACTCTGTGACTGGGCGCGGCACTCTCTGGGCGCAGCGCGGGCGGCAGTGGCACCTCACCTGCGCCCGCGAGTGCGGTGCGCCAGTAGGCGTCCGTGTGGCCCGGGCGACGGGCCGCGGGCGCCCGTAGGCGTCCATGTGGCCCGGGCGGCGGGCTGCGGGCGCTCGTAGGCGTCCGTGTGGCCCGTGCGGTGGGCCGCAGGCGCCCGTAGGCGTCTGTGTGGCCCGGGCGGCGGGCCGCGGACCGCCCGCAAGCCGCACGCGCCCACGCGCCCCGCCCGTGGGCCGCGTGTGCCGCACGCGTCCCGCCGGCACGCCACGGCCTAACACGTCAATTGCGACCGGCGACCGACGCCGCCATTGCTCACGGTAGTGCTCTGTTCTTTATACGAATTCTCGTAACTAATGTATCGGAGTTAGTTGACCGTGCTGTGCTATGACGTCACGCCTGCGACCTCACAAGCAGCGCTGTGAAATGCTCAACTGTAGAACACTTGGCTTTCCACAGAGCTGTTCTGTGAACTACGACGTAAGGATTTAACTTGCAGATCAGGATAATACATAATTAGATCTAGATACTGATTGTTCATATTCGTTAACGTGCATAGCATAGTCACGGGTAACAGCAGTAAGCATTGTATGTATCGAACAGTAATTAATCATGTACACTGAATATTGAATGTTTTGTACTTATAATAAAGCGGCGCACAAGCAAAGAGGAATGGCTCAATAAAAATGAAGTATCGTATCCTCAATCGCGAAGTTGCGACGATTCGTAGGAACCGTTCACCACTACCGAACTACTGATATAGAATGTTAAAATTAAGTGATATTATATAATATAAAAATACGAATTTTAAACGAAAAAAAAAAACGTTAAGACGTTGTAATTTTTCCGTTTGATTTTGTCCTTGTAAATATATTTGCTATATGATTTACTAAATGAATGTAACATATTATTAATGAAAAAATAGATGACACATTTTGAGTGTTTGTTTTTTTTTTTGCTTTCTCCTTCACCCTTTAGATATGTTCCAACATAGTTTTTAAGGTAAACCTTTATGTGATAAAAAAATGACTTATTGTCGTTAATTGGCATTCAAAAAATGCTATACAAACCCGTATTTTTTTATTGACCTCTAAAAAAAAGTCAAATGACTTGGGAATTTTGTATAATATTTCAACACACACATTTCAAAAATACTTATACCAATCCGATATTTTTAATAAGGTCCTTCTATTAGTAAACAATGATCAAGATCTTTTAATCAACCTTGATTATTGAACCAGCGATGACTACATCAGATTTTATTTTACTCTAATAAATACTCAAGTCGTTTAACTTTTTAGACAGACTTTATAAATACTTGCGGCAAACTGCAAAGAACGTGGACAGAAACACTCTGAAAGAAAATAATACCTATATAAAACATGTTTACTTGGCACACAATAAATAGGTCCAGTATGTAGTAACTGCTACGAAACCAGACGTTAGTTTTTAACTGAACCTTTATACACATAAAAGTGTACCTTTTTCTATGGAAAATCATGAAAAAACTTATGAGGGTGTATCAGGCTTTTACTGACTACTCCACAGTTTTCTGTCAGCCTACCTTATACCCATTGCGAGGACTACGGTAACTCCTTCCAACTATGTGCAGCCATGGTAGGCGTCAGCCCCAACTAACCCAAACGAAAGTGTACCTAACTAGGAGAAGCCATACAATTTGGAATTGTGCTCATTCGTTTTCTGTTTGGAATGAGGCCTTTGTCCTGCATCGATGTAACAATTACAAAATGGATCCAACCATCTTTATAATATTGACTGAGACAAATCATATTTTCCTTCCTAGATCTATATTTCACCGGGACACCATGGCGGCGCGACCAGTCACCGTTACCAACAAAATATATACAGCTCTCTAGAGACGCACCTGGTGTCCGTTTGGTTGTGCAACCAATTTGGTAGCGCCACCAGCTCGGACGTGTGGCGACTCTGGTGTCTGTATGCTGTCGAATTTGGTGGCTTACAGTGAGGACTGTTGAGCTAGAAAAAAAAGCATTACTTTTTGTTAGGTGCGACGTCAACTAATATCAAGTGTCGGCATGGTTGGCGCAATGGTTGAGCTATAGGCTACTGCGCTACTGGTCTGACACTCGTTAGTCAATAAAAGGTCTTCCAGCTACAATCATTAAGCATTGAAAGTAAAACAGCGATTCTATTAGCACTTTTATTAGTATCAGATACATTAAATAAGACTAGATATTATCTGCTACTACTAACTAACAAAACAAACATGTTTCTGAATAAACATCACTGGTGGAAGAGAACATATATCTTTGAAATCATTTCAATGAAACATAAGATGTAACGAAAATGTGTTGTTATATTATAGCTACCATCATCTGAACAGAATGAGGGAGGTACTATTTTTTTTATTCTGAGCTAGCTGCTGAAATTATTCCAAGAAGACATACTCCTGGTATAAAGAGTCCTATACGCCGGGTAGACCATATCCTGGAATACCAGTACATGGTCTACATGTGAACCAAGTTTCATAGAGACCCGTTTAGGTGTTTGAGCGTAAAGTAACAAACTTTTAGTTTTTTTTTCATGGCGGAAAAATCTAATGACATCCCCCGCTCTTGGGCGGAGCGGTAGATAGTGTCAGACATTTACTTAAACTTTAAGCTTGAAATTTTTGGTTTTATAATACCTAATAATGTGATTGTCTTAGGGTAACGTTTTTTTGGATACTTGAGGGAGGCCTTTGTCCAACAGGGGACGTTGTTTGGCTAAAATGATGATAATAGACTTTGGCTTTTTTGAAGGAAGTTGTTCATTTCTATGAGCAGAAACAGTATTTCAATACGACCACCCAGTTCCGTTACAACCACTAAGGAAAAATCTAAAACGAAATATTCGTATCAGTACTCTCACTCCTTCGCTTAATCAAAAACCTGGCGAAGTCATCTTTCTCAGCATCGAACGTGGCGATCCTTTCGCACTGGGCCGCTGTGGCCGCCTGCTGGATCTGTTCACCGTATGCCTTCACATCATCTCTCTTCTGTTCCACCAAGTACTTCCTCGACTCCATGAGAACTACTGCGTCATCACGCGCCATCGACCACACACTCGGCTTCACACGAGGCAACATGTTATGACCTACAAACACTCCATGGAAGAGACCCTGAAACTGCGGCTTATGAGGATAATGTTCCAATGCTGACAGAGACAGGAAATGCACCTTTCCATAATCGACATTTATATAAGTATCACGATCTTCACGTAGGAGTAGAGGAGCTTCAGGTCCGCTCTCAGATATCTTAGCGTCGATCTGAGCTAACACAACCATACCTAAATTCTTTTCTGTTTCCAAGTTGAATGCGGCAGCATCAAATTCCTGACGATTTTCAATTTCATAAAGCATCCTCATGACATTTCTTTCCGCGACATCCGTTGCACGTTTATAGTTGACACCGTGGGACGATTTCAACATATCAGTATCTTCACAGTTAAGACCATATCCTATGTATGGTGACGTCACTATGTCTCCTAGATAGCCCCTGTGGAGGTATCTATCTCCGCACTTATAAACACCAGCCGCAAGGCTCACATTTGGTCGACACACCTCTGTTTCGAGCCACGTGAAAGCAACACCGTGCTCTCGAAAATGTTTATATTCTGGGTAGCAAATCTGGCTTGCAATTTCCTTCAGCCTCATATGGTAATCCCAGTCGTACACACCCATTCTAGAGTCATACCTTACGCCAAGACTATGTCTGACACGGTGCTCCCAAAGCTCACAAGCATTGAACTGGTTAGTGTTACCGGTAGTCCAGAAACAAACGAGGTTTTCCATATAATCCCGTTCGCGATACTTCATCTGCTCAATGGAGACACATGGTAGAAGACAGTTCATGTAATCAGGGTTAGTAACCATTCCAACTAGTTGACGAGCTTTGGCGATCAAGTACCTTGACGTGGCAGGTCGCAAAAGCATGTTCGAGTACACTTCCAGGTAGCGTCGAGTTTTCTCCAAGAGTCCACATCGTGTTGTCTTCTCCAGCGCCAGCGACGTGAGGAGGAGTTGTCTCGCCACCAGCTCCGGACATCCATCGACAACAAACAAGTTCATGTAGCGCCTTGTGTGTCGGTAAGCTTGCGCCAGCGTTTTGAGAAGATGCCTCCCATCGCAGCCTCCAATGACGAGGAAGTTGAGCTCGTAGGCATTTTTGTCGCCGTATTTTAAGTACTCTTCTTGCAAATCGATAGCAGGACTGATGCCCCAGAACATTTTGTGTGGTCACCTCGGCTGACAAGTATAGAATGAAAGTCATTGTCATGGCGACGTTCAATGGAGCGTGTTTATTTAGCGAAGGGGGCGTTGTTATGGTTACGATCTATTTATGCACGTCATAGCCTCCGGGTTGATTGGCGCGCGAACGGCCTGCCACCGTAAAGGATGCATATATCAGATTATATCGCTAATTAATAAAAGGTCCTAGATAGTCGCTCGAGTGGCAATAAGTGGAGTATTGATTTATATAGGAATGGCAGGTTGCTTGGAACGTGGGTAGATAGTCTATTTTTAATACGAAGGTGAGAATTCTGTTCGTAATCAATAAAGAATGAAAGCTCAGAGCCCTTAAACGTACATCATTTTAGCAGTTTCAATATTTATTATGAACTGTACATAATTTTTTTAGCTATCATTTTAAATGAATTATCACTAATATACTTAGTGGGCAGGGCACATTGCTCGCAGAACAGATGGTGAATGAAGACGAAAAGTTCTGGAGTGGCGACCACGTACCGGAAGACGCAGCGTTGGAAGGCCTCTCACAAAATGGACTGATGACCTAGTGATATTTGTAGGAATCGGATGGTTGTGAGACGCACAGGATCAGTCGTTATGGCGACACTTAGGGAAGGCCTATGTCCAACAGTGGACGTCTTTTAGCTAAATTGATGATGTTGATGATGATCCTGGGCAATGGTCTCCCTCTTCTCTTTCCACCTTGTATTAGGAAGTATGACATTCACTGCTAGGCATAGATCACCCCCTTTCTTACAGGGGTGATCTATGCCTATGAGTAGATGACTCCGGACTGGAATATAATTATGATGATCGTAACCTAATCGCAAAAGTGTTCTTACGTTCTACTTATTTACCTACGCGTATGTACAATACATAGCCGCACACCCTCTCCTCCAAAGGTAAACTTGTCAATTTGTTTGCGCTCATGCTTTAATATTATAAGTTGGAACGAAATAAAACACTATTCGACCACTTTTCGACTTGCGACTATTTGACGACTGTGTATAATTGTGAATGTATAATTATGACTATAATTATGTATAATTATGCTGTGACTGTTGTGTTATCTAAATAACCAGGGACAGAGATAAATGCAAAAATGGAATGGAGGCCTTAGCCCTGCTGTGGGACGCAACAAAAACATAATCTATACATATAAATAAAATTGGAGTGTCTGTTTGTATTATTGAAATAATTGCTTTTACTGCAGGTGTTCTAATTACATAAACTAGTACTTGACTGCGTTTCCACCTGATGGTAAATAGTAATTTATTTGAGTGTATGCTGACAGACACGCAGCAAAGTTCCTAATCAGAATCTGGTTATCATAGCACGATATTATTGGTACTTACTGCAGGTTTTTTTAATGACATAAACTAGTACTTGACTGCGATTCCACCTGATGGTAAGCAGTGCTGCAATTGTTGATGGTAGGTGAAGTGTACTAGTTTATTAGGAGCCTATTCACTCTAGCCTTGAAAAGTCCTAAATTATAATCGGACGGGAAGACGCAGCAGATAAATTGTTCCAGACCTTCGATGTACGCGCTATAAACGACGTGGCGAAACGCTTTGTCTGGACCGTAGAGGTGTCAACTATATAAAAGTGGACGCATGCAGATGATACAAGATGGACCGATGACCTGATGAAGGTTGCGGGAATCCGATGGATGTGGGACGCACAGGATCGATTATTGTGACGACACTTGGGGGAGGCCTATGTCCAACAGTGGATGTCTATCGGCTGAAATGATGATGATGATGCAGACGATAACACTAATAAAACACATACGATTTCTTAAGATAGTTTTTATTAAATAATTTCATAGTATAGTAAATGCCTCTGTGATTATAAATATTAAACTATCAAAAATATTACAATATGCCTGACCAGACAGACAGTGCTGTATTCGAGCATTCAATATTTTAAAAAGCATTACATAAAGAAAGAAAAATTGTATATGACGTGTAAGGGACAGCCCTCCACAAACTTTAAAGGCTTGCTCAGTAGACGAAACTGAACCACTTCCATAGTATTTTTTTTTCAGGAAACGAAAAAAAAAAATTCGGCCTCGCCATACAAATTGTCCAATCAAGTTTATTATTTTGTATGGTGAGGCTGATTTTATTTTCGTTTCCTAAAAAGAATTTTGTTGAAGGTTGTTCAGTTTCGTCTACTGAGCAAGCCCTTAAAGTTTGTGGAGGGCTGTTCCTTACACCTTTTATTTTGATATTGGGATATTATACTCGGTATACAGGATGTAAAGGACAGCCCTCCACAAACTTTAAGGGCTTGCTCATAGACGAAACTGAACAACCTTCCAAAACATTTTTTTCAGGAAACCAAAAAAAAAACAGCCTCACCATACAAAATTAAAAACTCGATTGGACAGTTTGTAAGAAGAGACCGATTTTTTTTCGTTTCCTACAAACAAATCTTTTGAAAGGTTGCTCACTTTTGTCTGACTGAGCAAGCCCCTAACACACTCGTTACTGCTCTAATATGTACAACTGATTAGTCACTAAGCATTGCTGTTATTAAACTATAGCAGTTACATGTGGGTTAAAGTTTGTCGAAGGCTGTTCCTTTCACACTGTGTATTCAAAGATATTTTTCACCGACTGAACACTTTGCGTAACCAGAGGGCTGGCTCGTTACTTGCCAAAAGAATTAGAATTGGCATTCAGTGTGGCAATGCTACCAGTCTCCTGGGTACGTCACCGGCGTGCCTAGATGTACGTATTTAGGTTCTAAAAATTCGTAGTAAGTTAATAATTGAGTCATATATTTTGTAAAAAGCCAAATATATAGGTATATCTTCTCTAAAACAAATAAAAAATAATTATATTGGATAATCTAATACATAACAATATTATACCTATTCTCATACACAAAGTCGGTAACTCCACTTGGCTCAGTCATAACTCAATGAAATTGTCAATTGACGTACTCGACTTGAGATTTTTTTCAATACACTTACTCGAAAACTCGCTCTTATCCCACCGCTTTTAGGCACGTAAGTGACCGATTTCCGCATTTGTGCAGAAAAGTGCGCGTACTCTCACCCGCCACAATTTTATTACATTTATCAAGCTGGGCGCGCGTCAAACCCCACGAGTCGTAACTGTATTGAAAACCGTCGTTTGATACACATGCAAAATTTGTCACTGCAGCCCTCGGCTCCATGACACACTCGCCTACGACTCGTGCTTATTCCACCTCAATCACAATGACAAATTTTCTGTACTAGTATCAAAATGTATTATTCCACCGTGGTGACTGAGTCGAGTGGAATGGAGGTTTTTGTTTTTACAAAATGACTTAAAATGTGGCTCATCAGATTTTTTATTTAACAAATAGTCTTCTGGTCTTTTCACTTAATTAGATATTTTGTTCGTTATATACACTCTACTATCTACTACTAAATATTTACAGTTTTACAATACAGTATAACATTCTAACTAAAGGCTTCTGCCCACTGAAGTGTATAAGGTCGAGACCACTCGAGCGTCAAAGTCTATGTTTAAAAAAAGGGAACTAGCTGTGTTCAACGCCCGTGGCATCTAAGCTTTTTATATTAAAAAGAAAACTCTATACACCTCAATGGACAGCCGTCATATTTTTTATATTAATATATTAAAATTATTCGTAGCATCGTTGTTCTCAACACCAATAATTTTATTTTTATATTTGGTATCAACTAGGTACTAAAGTAATACAATTTTAGGATTCAAATACTGAGTAAAGTGGGGTTGATTTGACCCTGGGGATAACTTTGGCACAAGCTTATTAACCAATACTCGAGAAACTATGTTTACTGTGTTTCTATTGGCTATTGAGCTTGGGTCAAAGTTTTCCTCAGGGCTAAAGTAACCCCACTTTACGGTATAATAACACAGTTTTAAATATATTTTGAAGTATATTTTTTTAGACTGCCACAGATATGCGAGACAAAATAATGTAACAAAGATCCGACGGCCATCTTTGAATTTAATAAATTCTATGAAAAATGGTCGTTGCGATTCATCTTTGAAAGCCTTTAGGCCTCTCTTCTACGGCTACTTTTTGTAGCGATGCTGTAACGCGTTTGCATCGATACAGTCGCGATGCTGTAGTGCGTTGGCATTATTTTATAGCGCTTGCCAATGCGACTAACGCGCGTTAATAGCGATGATGTCGCGCGCTTATGAAACGCGCGACAGCATCACTACAAAAAGTCGTCATGGACGAGGGGCCTTAGTCGTCCTGTAGATCCACCAAATAAGGATATTTCAATGTATTGTGGAATTTAATAAATCAACGTTTATAAACTACTTTTACATAGCAAAATCAATATCATCCAGTACAATAAAATCACTTTAGCCCAAGACTATTAACCAATAAAATTGGAACACAGAACATCGTGTTCACTGTTTTACTATTGGTAAACAACTTTACTATGCTCACTTCAGTACTAGATACATATAACTCTAATACAAATAGCTCTTTTACTCAAAATAACAAACTAACATTTATGGATCTAGTTATAAATTAATTATTTGGTAACTATCTTTGATGCTTACCTTTGCGTTCCGTTACAAGCTACTCACAAGGAAATCAGATGACTGTTTTTTTTTGCAGTAAGCGTGAATCGGAACGCATTTTTAGAAACAGACTAGAAAGTGAATTTCATGAAGCGTGCCTTTACACATAATACTGATATCGTCAAATCTGTCAAATATAGGAAATATAGAAAAAATTAAAAATTCTAGTGTTTATAATCTGACGATACATTAGAAACTGTTTAGATGTAGATACCACATCCATAGCCACATTGCAGCGATAAAAATGTGCCTCGACATGTTCACACGAAGGAGCATTTGTTTGTTGAGAAGTTATGTTCAACGAAATTTGCCAATTTAGAACAGAGAAAGAACTAAAAAGAACAAAGTGCTCGATGTTGTGGCACATCTAAACAGACCTGTAGTGCATGGCAAGCTTCTGATTGAAACATATTTTAACATAATACACATTAGTAGCTTTGGCTAACATACTCTAGATGACGAATGAAATAATGAGTAACTGGGGTACAACTGTGGACCACGCTTTGATCCAACCATACAATGATACATGAAAATTGGTGAAAAATTAATGTTTCAGATATCTACAAATCTTTACAATGAGAATACAATTTAAGAAGGAATACATTCTACTACAAAATACAATAAATTACTCAAATAGTAAACAGTATTTAATCATCTTCAAGAAGGTAACAGAAGTTAGTCAACTTAAAGTATAAATAAATAAAAACAAGCAAATGAAATCTTTGTTTTATAGTCTCAGTAAGTTTAGAAATAATAGGCTGCTGCATTGCGTTCAAGGATAAAATAACAATTTAACTATTGTAAACCCGTATGTAAGCAGAAATGTTAACAAGCAAATCAAAAACTATGGAACTATGTTGGCATAGGATTTGAAGACCTACCTGAAATGGTGGCGTGTAGTATTCCACGCGCGCTTCTTTTAGACATATAGAAGAGGTATTCTCCAATACGGGACGAAGCCCACGCGTAACGGATCAACACTAGTCCAGGGTTGTGGAAGTTAAACTGCACCCTCAGTCCCCGCCATAGGTATCCAAGAGAACACCCAGGTGGTTTTAGTCAGTAAGAGTCTAACGGATTCCTCAAACAACCCTAGGCTAAAGGACATTCGTAAGGATTTCCATACAGAAGGAAAAAATAATTTGAATACCTCCACAATAATAAGCATAACTCCTGGAATGTAAATTCAATAATATTCTCAAGTTAGTTAGTTAAAAGCAATAATATGTTGTGCTGAACTAGAAAATCTTTTAAGAAATCACTACTTAATACATTGGGAAGAAATGTCACTAGACCTTTTTCTCAGCCGGTCCGTCCTGAAGGACCTTTCTGGTTTTTGTCAAGAAAATCTCGAATCATCAGGAGTTGATAATGACCTGGGCTTCGAAACCTTCGCCTCCACTGAGTTCTGAGGTGCGCCTCGGAAGCCAGGACCCGTACTCCTGTTAGTATAAGTAGAAGAGGTGACAGGAATCTTGCGAGTCTGCTTGATCTTCAACTTATTCAGCCAAAGATCTCGCGTCTTTTTGTTCCCAACGACGAAGAATATGAACAAGACAAACCCTTGGAAGGTGGCCGTCAAAGCGAACAGGTAAGCTAAGACGAGGTTGTAAGCAAACAAACCAAATATCCACGGCAGACCGAACAAGAACACAAGTAAACAGCTGACGGAGGCGCAGCGGACGGCTTCGTTAGTGTCGCCGTGCCTCGTGATCCCTCTGTTAGTAGCAAACACGGAGCGCACTATCAGAACGAATAGCGTCCAGTTTGCGAGCAGCATGACGGCGATGGGCGCGTACACGCCCAGCCACAGCCCGAGCCCGGAAGGATAGCAGAAAGCTCCCGTCGGGGTCTTCTCTTCGAAGCGTCCCGCGTAAGAGTGCGGGGCGACTGAAAGGAGGATACCGACTATAGCACAGGGAACTCCCCAAGAAAACGCTGAAGCCCGTAACAGTTTGTGCGACGCGTCGCGACTGAATACCAGCACCAGTCTCCTGTATGACAGCACAGCAGCTACCAGCATCCAGCAGAAGGAAGCTAGCACAGAGTAGTGTAACAGCACTCCCACCAACATGCAGGGTACACCGTAGTGTTCAAACTTGGCAAAAACGATGACTATAAAACATATCATGAGTAGAAGTATAGAGATGCAGAGTTGTAGCCAGATTTTATTGCTGAAGTCTCTTCGCCAGGATCTGAAGAGGGCGGCAGTGATGCCTATGACGATGAGGCCGAACATGGAAAAGCAGCAGCCTATGATGGAGAGTATTTCGAGGGCTCGTTCGTTTTCTTCGGAGAAGACGGCGCGTGGGACGAGGATCTCAGCGAAGTGCGTGAGGTGGGTGCAGCGGCACGTGTCGAGCATACCTGGGCGCGTGGCGCGGATGAACGTGCAGCCCTCCTGCGACCAGTAGCCCTGGCCGCTTTCCAAGAAGTGCCAGTAGGCGCACGCACGACTTTGGTTCCGTTCTGGACCCGCGCCTATCGAGCTGAAGTGGATGTCCACAGTCTGTAAAGTAGAAATAAATATTAATTACATGTGGGCCGATTCTAAAGGTCACTTAGTATAGAAACTTTATCTGAGCTCAGTATTAATTTTATCGAACTACGATGCAACCAAATTAATAATAAAAACTGAGTAAGTCATTTCGTCGGTAATTCCGGCCGTATTCCGACTCATTGTACGCAAGGGTACCTTACGTTATTGACACCTCTACGGTCGGGACTAAGTGTTTCACCTCGTCATTTATACCACGTACACCGAAGGACTGGAACAATTTACCTGCAACGGTCTTTTCATCCGATTATAATTTAAGTGTCTATATGGCTAAATTGAATAAGCTCTTAATTAATATACTAGTGCACTTTACATCAATGATTGCATCACTGCTTACTATGAGGTGGGTTCGCAGCCACTGAGTCGGGCAGCTTCACTACCGCTTCACTGTTGTCTCACTCACCTCTCCCCTATCAAACTCGGTGACATTCTCCACGTTGACGCTGAGCACGCGACTGTTGACGTAGTAGTCGTCGGGGCGCTTGGTGTGGAAGGCGCGGTCGTTGCGGAACACCACGAAGCTGATGCGGCGCGACGACGTGGCCACTGAGTCGGGCAGCTTCACTACCGCTTCACTGTTTTCTAGTTGTAAGTTCGCCGAGTCGAATTCGTCTGTGGATTAATGGGTTTGATTTGTTAGAAGCGTCTTGTTAGAAAGGTTTTTGACAAGGTGGACCGATGATCTGGTGGGGATCTCGGTAAGTAGTTCCACCAACAATTTGTTTCGGTTTCCAACCAAGACAATTATTCGTGTGATGATCATTCGTTACATGCCTGGGTGTGATTATGCATAATATGTATGTATAAGAATGTTTATCGGTTGTCTAGTACCTACTCATAGCACAAGCTCTACTTAGTTTGAGACTATATGGCATTGTGTAGAAGTTATGGAATAATATTACTATATTTCTCAACTAAAAAAGTTCTGAATCAAGCATTCAGTGAATTTTATTTTATTAGTGTTTCCTTACAGTGTATCGTTCCCACGTCCATAACATTATACAGCCAATTACCTTACACATGTTACTACTGATTCAAATTAGTTCGGCGTCGCGTTCGATGCCGTGCGTCATGAAACGTGAACAAACGCTCATTCAAAACGTTGGGAATTTTGCAGAAAATAACAGATTTTTTACTAGTGTAGACTAGCCGGAAGACTGTTAACCTGACAGTCAGAGAACTTGAACTCTTCATTAATGGTATTTGTGGAAGAGACAACACATTTCACACGTCAAACACTGAAGAATATTTAGCGAGTGACAAAATAGACATATGTAATATGCACAACAGAAACTGAGAGAGAAAAAAGAAACGATTACAACTTCATTTTATGAATTTCAATGAATTTGCATAGTAGAACGAGTAAACACAAAAAAAGAAGACATTGAGTAAGGTTGGACGAGGGATATGAGGAGGAATAATTTCGTGATCAAGTCAAAGAAAATGTAATTTCCTTTTAACAAGTAATGCAAAATAAAAATGATTATAAAAACTTTAGCATAAATCTACTCTTACTGAAAAGGTAAAGTTTGTTTTATTTTTTTGTTTTTTGTTTGTAGGAGGTAATGAGGCTCTCAAAATTTTGGTGCGATTGCGATAATTTTTTATCGGTAGAAATTTAAACTGCTTTATTCCTGAGTGACATAGGCTACATTTTGAATATGAACGAGGCAGCGGGCAAAAGCTAGTATCACATAAATTTAAAAAATATACTTGGAAAGTATAGCATTATGTATGTTTCTCTTTTTCTATTATTTAGGAAAATGGGATCAAATCACTCTTTAGAATTACAACAAGTACATACCTCTAAGGATCTCAAAAGCCCCTTCAGCAAAAATATCCTGCTCCCTCGCAGCAATCCTGAGGCCCTTCACCGGTTGGTTGGGGTCAGCGTTCGTCACCAACAACGCGATATTGCTTCTGATGGTCGTCGCGTTCTCAGAGCCGCCCAGATCGAGTCTAGATCCGATCCCGTCTAGGAGGTGAAGCAGTTCACCTGGAATCGACAGGTCCACGTTTTCTTCTAGGAATCCATCTACCTGGAAATTGCAAGAGTTTTCTTTTAGTATGTGTAGTGTGTGACTTAACAAGGCGCCGCAGTATAGAGAATCGTTGAAAAGTTTTCGAAGAAACAAACTTCGAAAATACGGCTTTCGCACTGACGTAGGTATTCCGTGTTAAACTCGGTTGTCAGAATGGGAGAAAGATAACTAATCATCATTTTCGGGAATTTTAAAACACTAAAGCAATTCTCAATTATAATAAATATAATAAATAATTTGATATCTCTAGTCAAAAAAAGATTTAAGGTAATCAATGGATTTTTTTCCTAGATCGACATCACTAGAGTCGACATGAAAAAGATATTTTTTATAGTTTGCAAGGTTAAATATTGGTTACTACTATGAACAAGAATGTACAGTCAGCATTTAATTTCATGTTTACCTACGAAGCAGCGGCACGGCGAGGTTATAGAGTGTTTGCATGTCAAGATAAACTCGACTGTGAGAGTTGTGCAGTAGGAGTCTTGCCATAACACTTAATTTAAGTCGTTTGTTGTTTGCCGACTCATCACTTGGTTTGAAAACTTTACTCAAAGGTGAATTTTGGAGTTTGGATCGTATCGACAATTTCGTGGAAGGTTTGTAGACTTCGCAGCGAAACACGACGCTGTCACTTCGTGTGCAATAAGTTTATAGTATAGTTGTACCGGGGGGTTGTTGTTGGTTGTTGTTGTTGTGTTGTACTTTTAATATAAAGGGTAAAACACTGGTAGCCTCTCAGGACTGTTACTAACATCATAAACAACAAATTTAATCTATGACTTTTAAAAATTTATCATATAAAAGTTCATTAGATTTACAAACAAAAATAAAAATATTTAAATTGAACGTTTTGAATATTAGGAACTCTATGCGGAGCAAGCGATAATACAATAGTGGCGAGGAGCGGGGATCGGGCGGCGGGGTTCCTTGATACGCTTGCGTCATTTCATGCGTACGTAGGTAGGTATAGTATAATACAGAGTTGAAATGTGATAGATAAAACAACGAAATCTTAAAGGTTTGTTTTTGTTAAATTAATTATGTTTTGTAAAAAGTCATAGAACAAAAGTTGTTGTTTGTGATATTATTAGTAATATAGTCCTACAAGATTGTTAGTCAAATAACCCTGTGTAATAAAGTAGTTCAATATTTTATTAGATTTTTTGTGTATTTTGTTTATAGGTCTTAGTGACCAGACCTTAAAGAACTATGAGCAGTTGTTTTCCATCACTCACAATCGTTAGATTAAAATTATGGCTGGCCTGTTGGTCTAGTGGTTGCTATGCCGGAGGTGGTGGGTTCGATTCCCACCTAGGACAAATGTTTGTGTGATGAGCACAATCATTTGTTCTGTGTCTTTGTGTAATTTATCTAAAATATGTATGTATTTAGAAATTTAAAAGTATGTTTATCAGTTGTCTAGTATCCATAACACAAGCTCTGCTTAGCTTGGGACTAGACGGCGTTGTGTGATAGTTGTGGAATATTATTATTATTATATTATTATTAAAACGCAATTAAATAACTACCTGATCGAACGCTGTTTTAATATCCTCGACCAACAAAGGCACAGTCTCGTTATCAAGCAGGCTCTGCAGCTCATCCATCACTTGCTGCAGTTGTTCGGAAGGCTGGAAACATTCACTCATAAATATGTACATTTTTAAATATACATTACTATAGAAGGCGTCAAATAGCCGTGGAAAAAAGTACATTGACCTTTTCCTAATATCTCTGCGTAGGTACCCGAAAAACAAACAATGAATTGCCTTTCATTACTAGATCATCGTCGAACGTAGGTTCAATTGAGGTAAGGGACAAAATACGATTTTTCAGGAGAGGCCGACAAAGTTTTTTTTTCGGACTAAATCGCCTATAACATTTTTTCTTATTAACCTTTTTCGGGTCTGATTTCACACATAATCTTGTATTTTAGTGCTTTATCTACACGTGTAACATTTAAATAAATTAGCTATTTTAGAAAATAGATGTCCCTTACAACAACGTATTTTGTTAGTAATGTCCCTTACATTAAATTGACCTCTGCGTTGGATTCAATTTTTTTTTTAATTCGTTGATTGGGAAGACCCTTACCTTATTTCAAGTGGATTGGCGGCAATTATTACATCATTTCAAGTTCCTATATTGAATAGTTTTTCAGATACATTGTTATTATGGGGCTGATTCGAAATTTGGATCCAAAAATCATTAGGGTAAGGGACATTTTTCTTAAGCTAGATTTTTTCATATACACCATTCGATAGAGCGAAAAATTCTGAACAAAACTGTATACTTAACTCATTTTGGGTATTTTGTCCCTTACCTCAATTGAACCTACAGTCGACGAATTGTAAAGGATCACGATACAAATGTCAAGACGGCTTTATGTCTTTATTTATTTATTACTTTATTGCACACCTTAGCTTATTATAGGACATTTTCAAAAAATAATAAGTGTATACGAGTAATTAGCGGTCTTATTGCACAGGGCAATTTCTACCAGACAACCTTTGGATGAACTTTATTTCCGTTTTTGAAATTAAGAATGTCGGAGGGTCGATGACCTTTATTCCACGTTTCTCTGGCACGTACCTTAGACTAACACCTGTTAAATATATGTGATTCATGCAGAAGCGGTATATGCAAACGATTCATGCAATGTTATGGTTAAAAGTAAAGGTAAATAAAAATATACCTACTTTCAAATTTTTGATACACACTGTTTTTTTCGAGAGATCATCAAACAACACCTTCGGCTCAAGGAGGAGTGAGAGCGTAGAAGAATTTTATTGACTAGAACCCACCTGTTTCTTCTTTACCCTTTCTGTTTCAACACACCTCTACTTCATATGACCTGTTGCCTTACATCAATAAAATCGTAGATATACGTTTCTTTCATATTCCGTACATCGAAGACACATTGCTCAGGTTGGAGCCAGAGGAAGTGTCAGATTTTTACTATCTAGAACCCACCCGTGTTCCTTCAGTTGCCTTTGCATTCCAACACTTCCCTTCTTCATATTTTGAAGACTTGAGGCCTTACCATGACGTATTATAATGGAAGGCGAGCGAGCGAGAAACAGATGGAGCTATACTCGTACATCTCCTATAGCTCCATCCCTTTAACATTTCACTTTAGGTCGTCAAATGGATCGCTTTAAGAGCTCGTGGTAGGATCTCTGAATCCTAACAGCAATAGAATCGTTTCTTTCAAATTCTGTACATCGAAAACACCACACCACATCTATCAAATTTACAACGACTAGTATGGGACCATCTCACGAGCGAGAGAATCGCGGCGATGCGGCGAATGGCTGAGTGCGAGTGAAACGCCGCCCTATTGCCGCGCGTCTGTTGCTACTGACGCGTTGTCAAACACAGGTCATTTCTGCTTTGCCTGTCTGCCAAGTAACGTATTGCATAACGCCTCGTCGCGGAGACTCGGCTATTCCGTAACGAGTCGCGACGATACAATGGCGGAATAATCGCTCGTTTGTGGAAACTACCCGACGATATGAGTACGGAATCGTCGCGAGTCTATCGCTCGTTGAGATGGTCCCTCAGATGACATCCACAAACGTAGATATATTAGGACTTACTGGTGGTGGAGTAGGTGGAGGTGTCCACGCAGGAGTCGAACTGGTAGTGACCAATGGAGGAGTAATTATAATAGGTATTTCAGTTTTCGGCGTCTCTCGCGTGGTCGTAGTTCCATCGACTATAGTCACCGACTCAGAAGTGGTTTCCGTAACAGTTTCAGCAGAAGTTTCAGAAGAAGTTGTAGTGTCAGTAGAAGTTGTAGTGTCAGTAATTGTTGTAGTTTCAGGAGAGGGAACAGCAGTAACAATATTCGTCGTTATTATTGTAGTATTGCTTGCCTCATCTGGCTCAGTACTGTTAGTTGTTGTCGTAAAATTTCCATCTTCTGAGTTTACTGTGGATCCTGATATTACCGTCGTAGGATTCGGTGTAGAAGTCGGCGTAGAAGTCGGAATAGAAGTCGGTCCCTCTTCAGAATTACTGTCCGAAGTGTCCATTTGAAGTTTGTCGATCTAAAATTGTTAGTTTGTTAGTCATTGCTGAGCTGGATGAGTTCAGTGCGGTGATTAGATTTTCATTACACATTAGCTAGAGTCTGTCTAATAAGTCTACCGACTTGGGTAATTATTAGAGTAAAATGAAATCTAATGTAGTCTTTACTTGTTCAATAATCAAGGTTGGAAATCTTGATCATTGTTTACTAATAGAAGAACCATAAAAAAAGTATCGAGTGTAAATATTTTTTTAATGATATATATTATACAAACTTCCCAAGGCGGTTGACTTATTAGATAAACTATATCAGGCCATTCGGAAAGTTTTGCGAAAGAAAGATTTTATGTAAAGGTACTGGCCACTTGTAATTATTTTAAAAATAAAAATACCATTTTTTGAATTTTGAATTTCCCTCCACATTTTTTCGAGAGCCAAATCAAATTATCGTGTCTCATTTAAAAATTAATCTGCATCAAACACATTTTCGTGCGATGATTTTCTACGATTTTAAATGTGGCCTAAAACTTGATGAGTCATTTGATCGACTTCCATAGAAGTTAGTTTCTCAACACTTTCTGAGTGTCCTACGTATTGTCAGCGACTTCGCCCGCTTGAAGGTAGTAAATTATTTCAAGGGAACGTTGTCTTCATCAGATTTGGCCACCCTGATAAACAGGGTGGTGTGGTCAGCGAGATATAAGATAAGCCAGTTTTTCAATTAACAGTAATTATACAAATTGGTCATCAAACGCATACGTGCGTTTGATGTTATACCTATTAAAAATAATATTTGTGTAGTTAGTTACAATATATTGATTTAGCTTATTACTATGGCATGCGCGTTAGTCAAAAATAGCGAATAGGAAAATGTTCAAACCTTAGAGTTAGTCAAACGTACTTTTGACCAATTGAAACTACTCTAAATTATTATTAACTTTTTTTTACTCAAGAACCTGTTAGATTGGTAAGTTTTTTTTGTCACAATTTCAAAAATGTTAGCTGTCGACCTATATCTTTAATCATAAAGAAATAATTGGATATTGTTACTAAAACAATAATTAAAGTGATCCCAAACCATTTTCAGCCCATTTACTCATTATTGCCGGGGCATACCCGTGCAAAATTGAGTACAAAAAAATGGACTATTAAACCTTCTAGCAACATCCAGAATCATAATCTGAATGCTTTTTCAAGTCCAAAACTATTCAGAGAGAGTCCAAGACGGTTCACATATTTTGCACCCTCAATTTCCCTTGGCCCCTACACTACGAGTATAACTCAAACACTCGGTATTTGAATGAGGGTATTCTAAAATTATGTTCACCAGGTGGCAGGTGGAGGCACCTGTCAAAGCGCTTATATTAGACGTCAATGTCATGTATACCTTTTCAAAGGAAAAGACCTTGACGGCTAGATGGCGCCAACTGGGGGTGTGAATTTTCCTGAACACCCTCATCGATGACTCTCAACACCAGTCTTTATTCAAAAACCGAAAGTGTATCGCGAATCACATACAGTCACACTTACAACGCTGCCTGGTTTCCGGCCACCATGAGGCGTCCTCCCCTGGTAGTAAGCAGTCGGGACATCAGTGGACATGGAGCAGTTCTCGTCGATCGTCGTCACCACCTGCACGCCGTCGTTGAAGTTCCCCACGCAGGTGTGGATCTGGCACTGCACTGTTATTGATTCCACTGGAAAACATACATATATAACTTCAGGCTTGGTTGTATTTCTCGAAAGCACAAGTGGGAGTATAAGCACCGGGCTGCTACAGTAAACTCGCTTATAGAAAAAGTAATTAGACTTACTACCTGGCGTGCTATTCTCTAAGAAAACCGCCTTGAGCGCAGCGCTGGCCGCAGCGATATACAAATTAGGCATGACTCACATTTGCGTCGATCTTTTTTATCGAGGTTGGGAAATCTTAGAATAACTTCTCCCAAACTGGCTGAAGCTAGAGAGAGTGCCAGACTTTCACTGACTGTAACCCAATCATGTTCTTTCAGTAGCTTGTTGCGCCAAGAACGCGGTGACTCAAATCACACTAACCTTTTAACATGCCTAGTAGTGTATATGAAATACAAGTCATTTTGTGACACACATAATAAAATCAGAAGACACTCTGTCTCAATCACTCATCAATATTATAAATAACCTAATGAATCCTCAACAGATACCTTTCAATTATGCCAAGTTTTATCACGAGCACTTAAACAAGACAATGCGGACGAAAAGAATTTTAATTTACAAGAGCGGCCGTCAACAATGAATGATATTAACTTAATTGATGATTTAATTCCTTCCGCAGCGACATTGAGACCAAGATAAGATGATATATAGGTACAGTCAGCATCAGGAGTAGCAAGCAGGTGTCTGCACAGTACCACAGATTCGAAGTGAACATAAAAATGTACCTACGCAATGAACGTTTTCAGATTGTTGTGAGCACCCAGAACTTAATTCAGTTTAATAACAATATAATAATAGTAAAAGGCCACAAGGTGGCCATTTACCCTGGTTAGGGTCGTGAAAATCCGATGAGTGCTTCGGTTGCGAGAGTACAGCGGATGCGAGAGCACAGTACCGGTCATTTTGGCGACACTTGGGTGTGATGATGATGATGAAGAGGTGTATGAAGCAGATTGGAAAAATCATTTTGAAAATTTGTTCAGATGAAACTTTGTTTAGGTAGAAGCTGGTAAAGAATTTTTTGAAAGCATTATAAAAAGATACTATACAACATATTTTTTAGTTTTACAATTTTTCCGAGTGTCTTACTTATATTTCTGCTATTGACTGTACGAGGTAAAAAGTATTAGACCTGGCTGATTTATATCCATTTCCTATAACTAACCACTTCTTCTTCTTCGTCGCCCGTCAAACTAACTCCCTTTTCTTTCATATCACTCCTCACACAATCCATCCATCTTTTCTTCGGCCTTCCTCTCCCTCTCCATCCACCTAACTAACCACTAACCAGCCACAATTGTTTAAAACTAAGCTTTAAATACAAAAAAAGTGACATCTATGGTATATATACGTAACAAAAAATATCATCATCATCATCTTCCTGCCCATGTCTCATTTTATTTGGGGTCGGCGCAACAAGTCTTTTTCTTCCATTCTGTCCTGTCTTTCGTCACGCTATCACTAATTCCCTTTTTTTTCATGACGTCTCGCACAATCCATCAATTTTTTTTCTTTGACCTCCCCTCTATCTACCTATTTATAATTGAAGATTCCTATTATTACAAACGCAACGACTCACTGTCAGACTATTATTGACCTCTGCACTTGGATATAATGAGACTAATTAGGACACATATAAACGTAGTTAAGTCAGATATTACACTCAACAAGTTTTCTCATAAAGAAACCCGACGATTTGATAAGATTCATAAAAAAGTCAAAGGTTATCCAGAAGAAAAACAGGACTCAAGGAAAGAAAATAAAATTTAACCACACAAGAATGACCGATGACCTGGTGAAGGTTGCGGAAATTCGATGGACGGAAGACGCACAGGACAAATCGTTATGGTGACCTATGGCCAACAGTGGATGTCTTTTGAAATGATGATGATGATGACAATGATAACACAAGCATGAGACAGAAACTGCCTCGTTTTCCTCCTCTCCACTTGATAAAGAAGTTCTCATGAGAACGGAAAAAAACGTCTATTAATGTTAATAAATTACTAGCTATTCAATTGTAAAAATTACCTCGAATACATAGTAGAGAAGTAAATGGAAAAAAATCTACTTACCAAACTCATGGTTATTAGTCATACAGTAATATACTGGTTTCATATAAGTAATCTCAATGTCCTCCCAAGTTCCAGGCTGCACAGGTTTCATACGAGGGTTCAGGTTCAAATGTAACACCACAGTCTTTCCATCCAGAAATATTTTTTTCACCTTCAACCCATATAGTATATCTTTCTCTTTCGGATTTAAATCAGGGTGCGCCGATTTGAAATTCTTCAAGATACCTTCAAAGGCTTTCGGGTCTTGAATCTGTTCTAACCCTCCATTGATTTTGTAATAATTTGTTGAGTAGAAAATATATTCTCTTAACTTCTTCTCCCATACTTTCTTCAGTCTTTCCACGCTGTCAAACCTATATTCTTTCTTAAGAGTAAGTTTCACTGCAAAGTTATATCGGAGGGATTGTTCTTCTCTGATCCAGAGAGCTTTGTTAGATTCTGAGACAAGAAACCTTTTGGAATCTATATGAACACACCAATAGTAACCATCAGCTATGGGTTTAAGGACGTAGGATAAAATTTTGTTGTGAATATCGTCGAAGCTAATCTTAACGGGTGTTGGGGAAAAAGTCTCGGAGTCAGTAAAGCAGTAGATATTGTCTTCATTGACGTTATCTCCTACAGTCAATATCAGCTTGTTTTGTCTGTGGACATAGACGTTACAACGTTAAGATAGTATCATTACTAATCTTTGCTTTGTATTATTATTCATGAACCTGTCTTATCAATGATACACAAATGACTAGACACATTCAAATTGAATAAAAAGTATGACATCATAAAAGATACTTACTCATCAGCACTAACTACCATTTCAACTTTTCTTAATTCCACATTTTTCTCACAAATAACATCATAAAATATGTAGGAACTGTTCACCAATTCCCATAAATCGTTACGAATTGCTCCATAGGACGTTTCGTTACCACTGACCATTTCAATAGTGTCTTCTAGTCCCCATTCCGCTGGTGGCGTCTACAAGTTAATTGTGTATATTAGTAATTTGATAAGCACTTAAAATTTTAATCAAGCACTACATATACGGGCATTCTGGAAATTGTTAGGAGCTCAATTTTTTATTTGCACAGGAGACAAGCAGGTTACATTTCATCATTTTTAATTGGAGAAATTCATATTTCCAATTCCTTGGCGTTCTGATGTATTTCGTCCAAAACATTATTAGTTCTGCACTTGCAGATAATTTTTCACAAACCAGTGCTCCAAAAACTGGGTTTCAAAAACTAAACAAGCTCACAAACGAAGCCTATATTCTATTCTATATGAATACAAATGTTAGAAGCTAAGCAATGTATTTTTAAACTTATAATGCTATTCCAAATTTCATTCATGCAGAATCATTAGTGACATTGATTATATGTACGAAAGAAAATTTGAAAAAGTTCGCACCAACACCCACACATCCCGGAATACGGGTTGCGAGACCCTTCGAGGCGGCAAGCTGCGACTGCATGACCCTGGCGATCCAATATCATACCTACAACAGCCCCATGTTTCGAGCTCAAAAGGCCTTTGTGTGATCGAAGAAGATACTAATGGAAACCAGCCACCACAGTCCAATAGCTATTAAAAACAAAACATTCTAAAACAACAAAAGCAGTGTTTGGGTTGTCACTAACATTAATATTATTAAAACTTGACAACATTTTTGAGACTAACAGACACTATATAGATATAGAAATATGACATGATTATACAGAGTGAATTTTCCAAGTAGGCGTGGATGGCCAAGTCCGAAAATACACACGGTACCTCACATTACCGTTGAATTTTTATAGTATTTAAAAACGTAAAGATTTTTTTCTAAATATAACCATATGTTCTAAAAAATCCCGTAAAAATTTACACGAGTATGTATAGAGAGGTTCGAATCAACGCTATTCTGAACTAACGAGAAGCCACTTTATGAGGAATAACCGACTGGCTGAAAGGAGTCTCTGACGCGTTAAGATAAAAATTATAACTGCAGAGTTATTGAAAAATAAATATTCCTTGCCAAAAATTCATTACAAAGAATTCAATTTTGGGAATAAACATTTATCAAACTATGAGAATACCAGACAGTGCATATTTTTTGACAAAATAAAACTTCTTTTTCTTTACCGTGAATTGATATTATAATAAGAAATTAAATTAGATCATATTACTGTGAAGTTAACTCTACTACATGTGAGTTAAAAATATAAAATTGATCATATTCAGTATCAATTCGGACAAGAGAGGGTAAACAAGGTATGAATCAATGATATTACTTTGAAACAAGAAATTACTTCCTAGAATGTGACCTTTATTAGACACTATTGAATGGTGTAACAACAATAGCCTGTTGTGTTTTTCATCAAAATCAGGCTCGAGACTCCTTTGAACATTTTCCGCTATTCCTCATAGTTTTAGATTACATACATCCACGCAAAATTCACCTTGTATACTAAGGAAAACTATATTCTACACTTCACAGAAATGAAACACGTGAATAGTACACATACACATGGAAAACTATTTCTGGTTCAAAATTATTCTTGGGAATACTTAGGAATGCTTTTAAAGACGTTTTCACGATCAAAGACAAAGTAACATTGATAGACATGAACTAAACAACACTGAAACAAAATGTAACTCACCGTAGCGTCTTCATTCACAATGTGACTGTGACGTTGAGGATCGTACGTAATGCCCAGGGGATAAACAGGAAGCGACCCTGAGATATGTAACAGTGGATTGTTTGAATATCTCCACCCATTGTAGAGGACTGTGCCTCCTTTTTTCTCACATATTTCCTTTGATTGGAACCAAGTAGCTCTAACTGCACCACCTCCAACAGCAGTGGCTGGTGATAAGCACGTTGCTTTGGGAGACCAAAACCTCCAAGACCCTTTAAAGTCATCACATCCCTCTTTAGACATAGAATCTTCATCAACATAAGGCTCTACAAGACAGTATCTATAGAACTCGTCATCGCATCTCGTTGCAGTAAAATTACTCACAGGATCTACCACTACACATAGTTCTTCTTCAATACTCTTTTGAGGGTTATCTACTTCAAAAGTAGTTTCTAAAAGAGACCCTGTTGATTTCGTAAATGAGTAATCAATGAAGGGTCCTCCACGGTACAATGATTTGTACTCTGTCCATAATACTAACTCGGACTTGGTCATATTTAAACTGTTATACAGTTTGTACGTGTACAGGTTACCGGTACACCCGACATATTTGTCTGTGAGTCTCTCTGGGCCTTTTAGTCTGTAACATAGCGGTTCTCCATCGATATTGGAGTATGTTACTTGGAATCCTATTGGACATATTACTTTTTTTTTAGATTTCTTTGCTTCTAGCGTAGGTTGTAGTAACAGCAGTAGTATTAGTGTGGCTACGGTGGGTATTCGATGAGGTGGGACCATCTGAAAAAGAAAAAAATAAGAATTAAATTAAATCGTTTATAATTGTACACTTACTACTCTATACATATAAAAGGAAACTGAATGACGGACATATCAACGTATAGCCGAAACTACTGAGTCTAGGAGTATAAAATTTTGCACTGGGTATAAAAAAAAACCTTGTGCAATATTGCGTAGGTCGTAGGCGAGCAAGAGGATTTTCCAAAGTTCTCCCCCTATAGGAATGAAATGGGGTCCAAGGTTTTCATATATCTACTTTCACGCAGTTGAAGTCACTAGCAAAAGTTAGTCAATAATATTGTTTTGTTAAAAACATGGGTACATTGAACTCTTCCCATATATAAGATGGATATAATCAGATATTCTAGCATTGGTTTTATTTATCAAAAAGTTGACACATTAAAATATTTTTTTCGAAGAAAAGTAGTTTAGAAGAAACGTTATTTAGTATTTAATTTTTCCTGTATACAATCATGATTTAGGATTTGAACATGGAACAGTTATTTGATATCAAAGTAATCTCGTTGTGAACCTATCTGGAGATAATTCTGACAACGTAGCACTCAGCATTGTTACCGATATACACGGACATTATCACAGCTGATTGCGTGAAATTCTTTACTAAACATGATATTTCTCTCATAAACTCTCTGATAACCCTATTATTGTTACATCAGCCTGATTATTTTGCTGTACAAAATAAAACCACTTTTCGTGGGAACCTTTTTCATCTCCTGCGCTCTCTTACAACACTCAGTTTAGTTCCTGTTTTAGTTTTTCTTGTTTTAATTTGGTGAGTTAATCGATTACCGCCTGTAAAAACGTAATCAATGAACCGTTTCAGCGAGCGACTAAAATCGGTCACTTTCAGTCAAGCGCCTCGGAGCGGTAAAGATTTAAATCGGCGACGTGCGTCGATTGAAGATACAATATCATCCTTGTGCTCTCATATTATAAGTCTTCCAACGCGTCGTTCTGTCAGTAACAGTATGAACATGATAAACTTAAAAACTACCGAACGGATTTTCATGCAGGTTTCACTGATAGATGATTCATTATAAAAAAACTTCTAATGAAGTAATTATTGTGATTTTTTAATATATCTTTAAAAAAATTACTAACAAAATCACGCGATTTATGAAAGAGAAATCTATTAAGTACCTAACTCTGAAACGTGTTGTCACCATCATTATAGTACCTACTTGTGTACAAGATGTTCCCCCCACGCCGGACTCTTCCTCATACCATTTTTTGAAATACTATCTGCTGTTTCATTTAATAAACAATTGCAATGCTGTTTTCAGGAAAAGATTTCTTATTAATTCTGTTTTGGTTTCATCATTTCAGCCGAAAGACGTCCACTGTTGGACATGGGCCTCCCCTATTATGTTTAGTAATAAAATATAGGACAAAAGTTACCAAAGTATAAGACCTAACTATTTTTCGGCGACCGCCTACCACTCCTCCTCGCTCCGGACCATGGCCTCGACCAAGGCCCGGCGCGAGAGGTCTCCGCCGCCGATCACCCCCACGAGGGCACGGCGATGCTCCGCCCAAGCAGGGCACACCGCGATTGTGTGCTCCACCGTGTCCTCCGGGATCTTTCTGCCCTTGGTCAATCTTATTTGGGGTCGGCGCAACACGTTTTTTTCTTCCATTCTGCCCTGTCACTCGTCACGCTTTCACTAACATCATTTTCTTGAATATCACTCTTCTCAAAGTAAAAAAAATATCGTAGGTATCAAATGTTGATCTACTGATCAAAATTCGTACTGCTAAGTTTATCAATTAACTTGATTTCAGCGATCAATGGCCTGGGACTGTTAATTAAACAACCAGTTTTCATTAGTTTCAAAAATCAGCTTTTCTACGGACTTAGATATTACATATTTTCATGCAGTCTAATAACCAGCTTCAAGTTATTATTTTTATTCTGATTATTCAATGAAAACCTTATCATTGTTATCAAGACATGTTTGATTGTACATACTAACGAGGTTGATTTACTTGCTCATTATAACATTGTAAGGCTACTTATTATAATAATATGTATGTAGTTTCACGTTGAACTCTTGATAGTCTTGAGTTGAGCTACATATATGAATACTGACAAATGCTTGCTCTGACTGGGCAGGTCCATTCTTTACTCAAAAGACCATCTCGAACACTAATCGGCATAGTTCTCATATGATTTGACCATTACATGTTTGCTATATGGACATTAAAAGAGACTTCGACCCTTGAGTTTGTTTCGGTGTTTCTTCTCAGGGTAGTCAGCTAAGAAACACCGGCCTCATCTAGTTTAAACTGACGAAAAAATTTACGTCTACAACTAAGATCCGCCTGCGCCACTTTTTATAATAACTACCTGACATAAGGTTAAATAAAAAAGGAAACAAAAAGAACCTGATTGTAAGGATCTTTAAGTCAAGAGTGAATAGGTTACTTCCAGGCAAGCGTGCTCCATCGTCAACCACATTGTTGCTTTCCATCAGGTGAGATAAAAAACAGGGTAAGTGCGAGTCGGACTCGCACACTCAGAGTTCCGTACAAAACGAAAACAGTTGAATTCCCAAATTGAGTTACGAAGATTTTCCGAATCGTTTTCAGATTTTTTCCTATACTTGTGTTATGAGACCATGGTTCATGTTCTAGTTCAATAGTAAGTACCTTATGAATTTTGAATTCCTTGATAGTGTCGAAACATACATTTTTTGCGACCGTATCTTGTTTTTTTTTAAATTGATATAAACTAGTGCAATCTGTGATGGAAAGGCGCACTAGTTTATTAAGAGCCCATTCACTCTCTAGACTTGAAGACACCCAAATTATAATCAGACGGGAAGACCGCAGCAGGTAAACTGTTCCAGTCCTTCGACGTACGCGGTATAAACGACGAGGCGAAACGCTTAGTCCGGACCGTAGAGGTTTCAACAACGTAAAGGGTGATTAGGCGCCGTACGTCGGGTTGCTCAATGGTAGAATTGCGATGGCGGAATCAAGTCATGCAATTCCTGCACACACTCTCCAAAATACATCTTGTAGAACACCGAAAGGCTGACTAACCTAGTTAATAATAACCCTGGTTTGCTTATCACCGCATTGAGATATTTAATTGGTATCGCATGGTTATCAAGTAATTGAATAAAAAATTCCATGAATTGAATTTATCAATTTGCAATTCATTCATGAAGTGTCATTATCGAATTTCGTCGATACATAATATATTTTTTTATCTATATGTAGAGAGAAAACTCTGCTTTTTGAAGATTCCCGTGTGATCCGTTTTAGTAATGATACCTACTTTTGAGTTTAAAGCTAGCTGACTGGTCAAAAATTTTAATACAATAGCAGGAGTTAGTGATAACCTTGGACTGTGGGATTGTTCGAAAGTGACCGCAGCCCTAGAACGCAAAGGGCAATCTGTAAAATTAGTAAAGACTGACAATCCCTCTCGCTCCCATCCAGAGCGGCAGGAGTTATTTGATGATGTCCCACCTCTAAATAAAAAGCAATAACATACTACAGGAACCTTATGTGTAATGGACTATCTGATTTGCGGTTTCATTACGCTGTACTAATTACTGATTTCATGGCACTTGAAAATCCTAAATGTCACCATTCTTACTTTGTTAATGAAAGAATCAATGCTTCTAGTAGTTGAAGGCACACGACAATACGACAACGATACGACGACTAGTTTTAATAGTAGTTTGTCTGAGTCAACTTTATCAATAGAAGTGTACCTAACAGTTGTCTGTAATTCAAATTTATTAATAACAAAAAACATACAACAGTACCCCTAGCCAAGTTGCTAATCTGCAATAGTTAACGCTTGTAGAAAGCTTCAAATGTATGGGAACGACGTCGTCTTAACGCTCAGTAACGTGGTCAGAACAAAAGAATTGGCGGCAAGGTCAACTCGAAGCGTTCGGCGCAAGCGAAACGGTTGTAACTTGGCTAAGGGGGCTGGTAACATAATGATACAATGTGTGACTGATGACTTGACAACATGTGGAAATATTGTTAAGAGTAACTGAAGGAATCTATTGCCTAAAACCTCTAGCAACACAGGTGATTTCGTTAACAAAGTAAGACGAAGATATTGTCGACTTTCTAGCGCCTTACAAGCAGTAAATAGTACCAAATCGCGAATCAGATAGACTATCTTGTAAAGACGTTGAATGATTAATAAAAACAGATTGATAACACTATTCTCGTGTCCGCTATCATAACTCCTGATTAAGTTGCTATTGATTGATCGCGGCGGAACTCATGTCTCGCTAATAAGTGATTATCTTCATGCACTCATTACCATTTATCACTAACTTATAAATAAACGTGTCCTAATTTGCTTAGCGGGTGTAATGTTTATTCAATGTTTTTGGCAATACGCAATTCTTCTTCTTCTTCTTTTCAGTCGTATACTCCTGTCGGAGTGGTCGTGGTAATGGATCGTCTGGGAGTTTGGTTGCAGCTTTTACTAGACTTCTCCATCTCTCTCTATTCATTACATTGCGTGTGCATTCAATGAGGAAACACTTTGAAAATGATTTGACGAGGTCTGTCCATCTGGTCGACCGCGAGAACATTGGCCCTCTTCTCTATATCTAGCCAAGTTACCACCGTTTCTCTTGCGTTTAACACCACGAGTTGGCCACGCCCCCGATTCTTTTGTTCTAACCACGTGACTGAGCGTTGAGATGATGTCATTCCAATACATTTGAAGTTTTCTACTAGCGTTAACGATTACAGATTATCAACTTGGCTAGGGGTACCACTAACCGTTCCAAAGACCTTTCATTGCGGATGAATGTCCAAAAATTTAAAGATTCGTAGTCGCAAAATCAATGAAAGTCTTTGTTTGATGCGGAGCTCTTTCAGAATGGAAACGTTAGTGCGATGAGCAATCCATTTTATCCTCAGTAGACGCACATGATAATAGAATCACGTAATCAGAGTCGTAGCTGAATACGCCTGTTATTCTTTTCTCTATTGATTTTGGTCTTTTGTTTATCACATTCTTACTTATAGACTAAGACCAAAGTTCGTGTTTGGCTCGGTCATCATACCTGGGCATTACCATTTCACAGTTATTCCTATTTATCTGAAGTGGGAAATGAGGCTGCTACAGTTAGGGACCTTTACGATCCGGAGATCGAATCAGGACGTGAGTACTAGAAGATGAGCAAGGCAGTCTAATGCTTTTTTTAACGTCTGCAAGGCATCTGCGAGTCACTGACCAAGTATAAATAGTGTTTACTACATTTAATTTAATTTAATGTATTATAGTTGAATTATTGTTGTTATTAGAATCCCAATTTTATCATTAACGTTATTATTACTAGGTAACCTATCCTATCGGAGTTATCGATTTTTACGGAAATAAAAATGGCTTTTTACAGAATGAAATTTTACGGACACAGTTGGCACTCAGCATCTGGCTTTTTTTCCTAATTCCACAAATAATATCAATCGATTTTATTTATATCTATTATATAATCAAACAATCGATTTTATTTCTATCTATATACTTTACTGTACACCTACATTATTATGAGTATCATTTAAGCTATTGCCAATTTAATTAGTTTTGTGTTTCTTAAATAATAGGGTTAGCCCCCAAAATAGTAATTTTTCACCAAAATGTAGTCACCAAACAATATAAAATCAATTCGACAATAAATCTAACTTTGTAATTATGTCAATACATAATTTTAAATAGTATCAAAAAAAAATTAAGGTTGTCGTCATCATCGTTTCAACCAAAAGAGTCTACTACTTAACTGGACATATGCCTCCCCCAAGGATCTTAATTTCCACAGGTAGTATAAATATAATTACATAAAATTTCTAGATAATAAAAACAGTTAATTAAAGTCGAAATAAATAATCAATATTCATTGATACAAATAATAATCACTAAAAAATCAGCGCTGATTTGGCTTTTGAAGGGAGCCCCCTTTTTTACTGGCTGATTAGCACATTTTTTGCTTCTGGTCGGGGGCTGGCCAGCTTTAAGCGAATGTCTAATCTGATAATAGGTTTGCACACATAATTTTTGTAAAACGTAGGGCAGTTGCACTTCCCATGCATCCAATCGCGGTGGATCCACTCCCCATTTGCTGAACCATTGGACTTATAGTCATCAAAATCAGTCCATGCATTTTCAAAGTTTTGTCTTTGGTGTGCCCTACCAGCTGGTACCTCGTAGTGTTTAAAAGCATCGTCACTATACGTCAGTATTACTTCTTTAGGCAACTTCGCCCATTGGTAGGCCTCTGTCCAGTCGTTCAGAGTCATATCATGATCGTACCTAGTTACCTACGACCTATCGTTGAGGCCGAAAAACGCGCCAAATTGTCTGCGCCTGTTTGAACATATTTTCATTAAAATTAAAAATTGATGAATTAAATAGGTAACGAAGACTATTATTTTAATAACTGAACAAAATAAAATGTACTACTGTATTAGTGACAAAATAACAAATAAAAAGGTGTCGCAGTCAGGGATCGATAAATATGATCGATTTATTTGGTGACAGATCTATCATTCTGAGCACAAAGCTATTATTTAAGTAATAAAACTATTATTATAAGAACGAAGTTTATATTCATCTAATGAACTACAATTTTATTGGTAATCCATCTCTTATTTTACACCATACGAGTATGTTATATTAACATTAATTTGATAATTCATACCTGGGAACACTTTTTGTTTATCTGAGAACGAAAATATTCCGTGGCGATAGATTTATTTAGTAAGTGATACAACTTGATGACAAATATAAATTTTGGTGACAAAAAATAAGTCCCTGATTATAATCTACAAAACAAAAAACAAACAATTGGCGGCCAAATTGCATTCTGCGATTTCTTCTAGGCAACCTGCGAATTTTACCTCTACTTTGATATTAGCTTTAATAAAATCATGAAAACATGTAAGTTAAAATGATTTTAAACCAGTGGCAATCGGCCATTACTGTGAACGTTACAAACAATCCATTAGGCATTAACTAAGAGAGGGAATTAAATTCTCAGCGAAACAAAAAGTGCCGACGTAATTGTGACTTAATTCGAATGGCCTTAATCGTGAAAGCGAGGTCCATCTTATTTACTATTGTATTGTACCGTTTGTTTGTTTATTTAGTTATCTGCTGAAGTATATTTTAATATAAGTAGTCAAACGTTGTCATAGCAACCGAGGTGGAATATACGCCCAAGCTGACGGCGACGTCGTTATGGAGGCGAGGCACTTGTACCAGATGACGTTTTTCAACACACTTGTCAGACCAATGTGCGAACTACCCGGCAACCAAACCGATGTATTAATATTATGTATGTGGGGCCGGAGCGTTTTTCAACCCTAGTGCGAATACTACTTCATTGCCTGCTAACCATGAGGTAGAAGCTAATTTTCGGATAAGTGCGTTGAAACAAGATTTTTTGTGTATGGATTTCGGCTTTGATTCTAATTAATTCTATTTTAAGACTTTCGAAGAATTGAACTCTACCTACACGTGTTGGAATTAACGTTATGTTTGCCAAAATTGCTTAAACGATTTAAGTGTTTTTTAATGGAATTCGCCTTCGCGTAACGTAAGAATAAACACAATAGTCTTCTATATCAATTGTACCTATTTTGTTTTCGGATGGAAATCTCCAAACACAATACCTGTATCTGTGTTTAGCTTAAAGGACAAAAGTAGAACTACACTGCTCACACGTGTGCCACACACGCCGATCAGGGTGTGTCAATCTCCATACATTTTATATGGAAACTAGAGTTGTAGAACACACGATCCTCGCTCTACAAATCAGACATGTTGCACGTGTCCGTCGGTATGATGTTGTTCTAGGTTTAGTCCTGGTCGATGATGTGAAAAAGCACCTTAGTAATCACCATCAGGACATAGAACGTTACCTCTTAAAAGGCCAGTCCGAAACCTCTTCTGTGCTTGCACTGTTAGGCATATTGCTATTCCTAAAGAGACTCTGTGGTCTCCCCAATAGTCTTTACATGCCACCCTAACGACCACACAAAAAAGTGAAAGATAATATATTTATTTAACCTTTGAATCGTGCAATAGAAAGACAATAGGTGCGCGAACACCGGCGTTCGCTTGGAGTTTAGTGAATTAAAAGAACGAAGGTCCTCACGCCCCAGCCGCCGAATTTCCGACCCCGACTACCAGCCACAGTAGACGCGGGATTGCGGACGTCGACCAATGGGCCGCCGTCTGGCCATCCGGTATTTAGCCGGACCAAACACAGTAGTCAACAGCGCGTAGTGATCCACGCGCTCCTCAAAGAGATTTTAGCAAACAGTAGGGGTCCAGCAAGGCAAGCTAGGACTGCAGAGAATATCTGAAAAGGAAACCCGTAGTCCTAGAACCCGTTTTTCGGCCAAAGTTGGATATGCAAGCCACATGAGGGCACACACCAGAGCAGCACACCTGAGCTCATCACCACCATGAGGAGCTAAGGAATGCGGTCGCTGTGGCCGAAATTAGCTAGATGGTATATCATAACAAATATCTCCTAAAAACCTCCTCCATTTATCCTGTATTTTCCAAACTGTTTTTCCCCAAAAACATTCAAATTATTAGACTTTTCTAAAACAAACGTTAATCAAATTGGTTCAGCAGTTATCAAGGAATTCAGTTACTCTCAAGCAGAATTTCATTTCTTTTACCTACAGTAATGTTGGTTACCTACTTTGGTTCTGGGCGTGGACCAAGCTTACTAGTGGTGACCTAGTGGTAACGGCTCCGACTTACGAGTTGTAGGTCACCTAATCAGCCTTTTAATGTTCCCATTCTAAAAGTATACCGTGAAGTCAAGTTACTTTCGCCCTAACTTTGGTCCAAGCTTGTTAACTAATAGAAACACAGGTTCCCGTATGCCGATTAGTTAATAAGATACTGCTGAGACTCCAGCAGAAGAAACATGATAAGACTGACTATGTATATGTGTTTCTATTAATTAACGAGCTTGGATCAAAGTTAGATCCAGAGTAACCCAACTGCACGGTATACTTAGACATAGATCTATCAATTTCATAAGTTTATTTATTTTGGTGTAATGTCAAAAAATCATGTCAAATTGTGTAGCAGTCCTTCGGTAAGGTGGCGGGCAGATTGTAACACACGGTCAGACGGTCTAAACACCTGTAGTCTGATTCACGTAAAATAAAACAAGCCAAATATCGTTGAAGTTTTATAGTCGTTCGATCGAAGGCCTATTCAAAAGCTGTATTCACGATGTATCGACTTATTTCCAATTACATTAATAAGTATTCTACCAGGATAATGTAATACAGACTTTTTTTTTAAATCGACGAATTTAAAACGACTTTAAAATCGGTGTGGTTCAAACTCGATTGATGGATGTGAATACGGAAATGGTCTAAACGACTAAATCGCTACGATATCGTTACGGTTTTCATTACGTGAATCGGGCTACTGTTATCATGGCACCATTTTGATTGAATTTCTCGATTGATTAGTCGCCGATAGTACATACCTAATCAAAATATAATAACATTTTCCTTAAAAGATACCTACTGTAATTATCTGCGTAAGTGCAGGCACGGACAATCAGTAGTTTTAAATAAATTAACAAAAAATGTTCTCTCACCTTCATTGCTTTAAGTGATTTGAGCGTGAATGACGAACAGTCCTTTGTGCCAGCTCATCTTACAGTCCCATTTACGACTTTATTCTTTAGGTTCTGAGGTTCAATCTTGGTTGTGTTTGTTCACCGTAGTTGTACTGGATTGTTCCGCGGTTTCGTCTGGAAAGATTAAAGGGTGTCATTAATGCGAATGTTTAACATTTGACCTTGTTGAGTGGCGTGTCAGATGTCAAGGGATCATGATTTAATTGGGGCCTTAACTTTTGTGCCCGTAAGTCAGCGCTGGGTGGCATTTGATTCTGAATTCTGATTAAGACAAAAAAACAGCCTTTCTGTATATCCGGATTTTTTGCTCAAATAGAGAAGTGGTGGATTGCTGATTTGTGGTCACGGTCGAAGCTTCGATCAGTGCCTAAAGAGCACCTCTTGGCTCTAGATTTTGAATGTGTGTTGATTTTGATCATCTCTCACAGAAATGGTCGTCCTACAAAATGTTACGACCTTATTTTTAGTACATAATTATGTGAAACCTGAAACATCTGTCTAGTATTTTTATGTAAAGAATCTATGTACAAAATTTCAAAACTGTATTATGAAAAATCACTAAGTTATAAGCCAGTTTGGTACTTGGTAGGCGACATAAATACATGGACACCGGGCCACCCGGACAACTGAGGTTGTTTAGCTTCCGCACCCAGCTGTGCGCACCTAATGCCCACTATGACCTGCCGTGACCTCGTTTGAACTTAGTGTCGGTGTTGTCCTGACCGTTTTTAAATATTTGTGTGAAAAAATATGACATGGTGTAAAAATTATTGGAATCGTTTCAGTTACTGATTCTAAGCAAACTATATTCAAATTTCGTTTATATACTAAAAATAATGTTTTTTATGTATTCTGATATCAATAACTTGGACTGAAATGACAGCAATGGACAATGCCCAGCTGTTGATGAACAGTTCCCTATTGACATTAAACCATTGTTATAGCTGTCATTTTAATCCATCTAATTTATTATTTATTAAAAAACACACACTATCTTCACAGGCTGAATCCAATACAACTGCGGCTTAAATATAATTGGAAAAAAGAAAAAAAATCATCTCATGGCTAACGCTTATTTATAGTAGGCACAACGGATCTTGAGCGGTTGCGCAGAAGTCAAATATTCGGTCTCTTTATTGGTGCGAAGTAAGACGCGGGGGCGGGGAGTGTCAATGATTGGCTCGCCACGTCATCGCGTCATAGACGTCACTCCTCATTCGTTCCTTGCGTTGCTGCATGTATCTAACAACGAAGACAATTGGCTCGCCAATGTATGGAATGCGCAAAGCGATCCCCACTCTGGCGCTGAGCGCTCAAGATCCGTTGTGCCTACTGTACTTACTTATCTAAAGCCTAAAACAACATTAAACTCCGTTACAACATATACTACTATATACACACATCTTCTACTAATTAAAAATGTTGGTAGATAAAGCTACCAGAAAAGAAATTCACTCATTAAACTACTGCATTTAAAAATAAATCATTTTATACATAATTAAAAACATGAATAAAAATATAGGCATAGTAATATCAACTTGAATCCAACGCTTTAAATTTAAAAAATCAGTGTTCAGGCGAGACTGTCGGCTTAGCAACTAGTTACTAATTTTAGTGGCGTGATAAGCATCAATTAATTGGAAGAAATGATCGGAATACGTCATCGGTTTCCATTAGGTTGATCGTTTGAGAAAAGAAATATTATAACAAAGGTCAGGATTACCGTATTATGATCTAATGAAACCTAATCTGTGTCAGGGGCGATTTTTTGTGGGAAATTCGCGTTTGATAGTGACTTTTTGTACTATATTAGATCTTTTGATTAATTCGTTTGCTTTGTTATTTTTTTTTTGCGTTAAATAAATAACAATGTAAATAAATAGAAAATCAGTAATAACCGCCAGAAATTGAGAGACACATGCCAGCCACAGCCAGAGACAAACGACAGAGGCGGCGGCGGGCGCAACGCAGCCCAGTCTATCAACAACAGCCACGTACCACCATTCTAACAAGAGTGCATGACTGCATAACATAGCAAACCATAATCAGCCTTTTGATTTAATTCCCATGGCTGGGACTCAAGCCTCCTCTAAGAGAGGCCGTTATCCATCACGCAGGGCTTGTGCGGGTTGGTGGATGTCACTTGTCTTCGAATTTTTTGTTCTAGAAAATGCCGCTTTTCTCACGATATTTTTCTTTACCGTTTTGAGAGCAGTGGTGATGAAATAAATTACATAAGGTAATGCGCCTGGCTGGGTCTGGCCTGGGGCCTGCGACCTACAACTCGTAAGTCGGGGCCGTTACTCGGCCACCACTATTCGTGTCCAACTAAGAAGAAGAAAAAAACAATACTGACAGTTTTGTTCAGATAACGTTTCTGATTTCAAGATGGACGTATGAAGGACAGAGTTAGTTATCATGAAATCTTGAAAGTCCTTTTTCTTTCTACGGTTTCTATTAAAGATAGATTATTCAACCTTTGAGGACTTTTTCAAAAGACCACTAAATAAAAAATAACTTTGTTTCGGAAGAAGATCCATCCTGTATTTGGCCATCGCCAATCCATAAGCATTGCTGTTTCCAGGGTTATTTTTCAGGGGGAGCCTGGCTTCTGACATGCATGATTTTTGTGTGAAATAGTACATTTGTATATATTTAGGCGATTATTGTGATGAAGGATATCATGGACATAGAATTTCGAATCGGTAGCCCCACATTCTAGGCTGGGCACGATCCACTTAGGTAGGGTAGGATAAAGACGCCTATGACAAGTTAATCTTTTGGATTAAATTTTAAATGATAATATTAGCAATGGATTGCCATTATACCCATAGATTTAAAATTGAATATTTTTTTTTTTGTAAAAATATATGTCACTTTGTTCTATAGATACACGTATCACTACAAAGCCAAAGAGTTGGAGTCTACAGTACCTACTTGATCAAACAGTTCACAATTTATATTATGGAGGCCGATACATACCAAGATGCATGAGAAAAAACACACGTCTCTTCAACTAAACCAACAAGATAGAAAAACACGTCTGTTAGCAACGTGCAAATGATAACACAATCATATCTTACTTTATCTACATCTCCTAGCTATGACTCATTTTGCCCTGAGAAACATTTGTACAAGATATGACGACAACGACATATCTCATCACCGCTATTTGTGATGAAAGTATTTACTGCTACCTTCCAGAATCTGTCATAATGTTTACCCTGAGATACAGTGAAAATGAATAGTTAAGTTATTATTGGACTTTTCCCTTTGATCGTAGCCCTGAGGTAACTGGTTGCTATTTCCAATAGACTAAAATTGCGCATACGCACACGTGTATCAAAAATCTGAATATACTTACGTAATTACTGATTTGGCGATGTGCCATCTAATTAGTTACTTTGCTGACTAGGTATGAAATTGAGTGCTTGCCACCTCCTACGAACCAAGATGAAGATATCAAATTTTTTTTTCAAATAAAGAAATCTTGTACTCGACAGGTGAGGAGTGATATAAAAGTAAAGGGAGTAAGTATGATGTCGTGACGGGTGATAGGATAGAATGGTAGAAAAAGACATGTTGAACTGACCCCAAGTAACATGGAGAAAGAGCAAGAAGATCAAAGAAGATGATGACAAATGTAGTAGTTCGTAATTCGTGGGTTTTTTGGTAACGTTACGACGTTCTCTTGAATCATCTTCTACCGGAGATGAACAATCTAGGAAGACTATAACCTTCCTTAAAAAAGGCCTTTTATATGAGATCATAAATTATAAAATATCTTCTCCCGCTAAGAGTGAAACGACAGGAAATGTCAGACTTTTACCGACTAAAATCGTCCTTTGCCCTTTGGATTCTAGTGTTGCCGTAACTCTTTTTAATAATCCCGTACTGTTAAAGTCCTCTCATATACACAAATTAAGGAAACACATTCATTATGTACAGCTAAAGGGTGGAATTCCCTCCCGTAGTCTGATTCCTGATAGCTACCACCTACGGGTATTTATGTCACGAGTGAATAGGTTACTTCTAGGAAGCGTGCTCCAACGGCGACCACATCATCGCTTACCATCAGGTGAGATGGCGGTCAAGCGTGAGCCTATCAAAATAAAAAGAGGGCCTAATGTTAATTTTATGCAACATTATTTGGGTACCATTACCCAAGTTTAATAATTTTGACATTGAGTAGGATTATCGAGTTTCGTTTCAAGGGTCAGGACCAACTGACAGTCAGACATAGTATTTGATACAATGTCTGACTGTCTGTCAGCTGATCCTGACCTCTATTAATGTTAATTAAGATCATTAACAGTGAGTGTTAATTTATATGCATATCCCCACAATGAAGTCAATTAATTAATGCAATTTAACAACATGACAAAATACACAATAGACTGTGAACACGTACCTATTCGTACGAAGTAAATGACATGGCCAAAGAGGGCACCGGGAGAGAGGGGGAGTTGCAAGGGGGATTTTTTGCGCCCCCTTGACTTTCAAGCGTATAAATATAGAAATATTAAGAAAATAAAAGTACCTTTAATTAAAAAGCGAACAAATCGAAAACAGCTCAAAAGTGCTATCTCTGCCGATTTGATGTTTATTAATTAAAAACGAATAATTTTCGTTTAAAAAGTACTTAGTTTAACTAACTATAATTACAGTAACATAAAAATAATAATAAAACCCAACTCTAATAAAAACTAATTAAAATAAACTAAAATATGGCGTCAAAAAACTTTTCCACATCGCTGTGGACTGGTAATGTGCCCAAAAGACTGGCGGCCTTGCCACGCTGTACAGCAATGCTTATCTCTATCCGAGGTAAAAGTCAGCCTTTGGGTTTTTTTTTTCTGGGAAAAATCATCCAATGACAACAAAAATGCTCTTAGACGGAGCGGGAGATAGTGTCAGACTCTTACTGACTAAAAGCCCACCCCGTTCCTTCGTGCCTTTCGTACCGCGACCGAGCTTCCCTTTCAGATAACCCTGGCCCCAGTAGGCTTCGACCCGGCTGGGCCCCTGCTGTTGCTGACAGCTCCTTGAGGCGCGCGGGAACAGTGCTCGACGTCGATGACTTGGGCTCGGTTCGGACAGTTATCAAACGGTCGGACAGCAAACTACCCATTGCTCGCCGCCCACAAGCCCACACCTACGGTGGCCGGAAATCGGGATCGGAATCCCGGCGGCGCTGGCGGCTGGAGCGCTGTGAGCGCCGTCAGCCTTTGGGTCATGCGAAGTGTCAACCAGACTTTTCGACAGATCTTTAAACAACTTGTGAGCATTCTGACCCCACAATCCGAGAGTTTCAACCACAAACGGTTCGACAATATATCTTCCAACAAGATTGTATAAATATGCTATCTGAATATAATATATATCGCCTTGCTCGCGTTTGCATAATAATTCTTCTATTCTCAAGCTTTTCTGCATATTTCAACAAAATTTGTTCTATCTTTAAATATGCAAAAGAAAACCTGTTCGAGACGGGGTTCTGAAGCTCCATTCCCTTGAACATTGTCTTGCCGGCGGCGCCAATAAATGTACCTTTTTTGAAGTGTGATGGTGTACTCAAATAACTTTTTCCGCTCTCGTTCCACGAGAGGGAGTTTTAAACTCTCACTGACTAAAACCCACATGTGTTACTTCAGTTCCATTTTGAATGTAACTCTTTCGTACAATCCCGCAGTCCAGACAATGGGTAACTACTAGGGCTTTCAAATACCGGACTTTTTCAATACCGGTATCAATACCGGTATTAGAATTTTTAATACCGTGATCACGTGATCACGGTATTGAACTCAACGTTTTTTTTTTTTAAACTAGTGCTTGACTGAAACCCTGTCAAACCCTGTTAAAGTTCCTATGAACTTTAATTAGGAAATTAATAAAACCATTTAATTCATTAAACCCCAAGCGTTCGAGCATCTATTTTCTTTCTATTGTATCTGTAATTTCCACGATTGAAAGGTTAAATATTTTTGTTTTCGAATCAGTGTTTATTCTCTCTAATAAGGTTCTAGTAAGCCATACTGATTGTTTACCGATAATAAGCAAATAAGGTAGATTAAAATCATAGATCTGCGTAAGGTTTAGGCTTACTTGACGCTGTAACTTTTTTAAAACATTTCTAATAAGGTTAAAACGCAGTTCTAAGGTTCAAGTAAGCATGGCCCTGTCGTACCTATAGTTTACTGGCTGATACATTCGATGCGTACCTATACTGCCCTTAGAGGTCAGCAAGCGTCAAGACTCGTGTCTTTCTTATTATTATATTAATATCTCACATGTAATTGTTGTACCAAACTACCAATCAAAAGTATAATTTTGAATCGTTTCTTCGAACACGAAAGTAGTAATACGATAAGTACTAATTAGACAAAATTATTAATATTTGAAGTTATTGTAAAAAGAATGCCGCATCCAAACCGCTCAAATATTCAATTTTTACTTTTTAATTGTAGATCTAACGGATAACGTGATCCGTTAAAGTAAAAAGTGATATTAAACAAAGTGGAAAATGATACACTTTTAGATGCTTCAATTTGTTGTGAATTCGTAATTCGACATTAGTCTTTACAAAAAAAAAAATACGATCGCGTGATTCGTTGAGAATTGAGTCAAAACCCATAAAATACAAGTATTAATATTATGTACCATGTTGCTCGTCAAGATTACAAACTTATCAAAAATACACAATGACCAAGTTCACATGCACATGTTACCCGCGCACCTTTGCGATACTGACTAACAAAACAATAACGTCGTATAGGGCCTATTACACTACGCGTTATTCAGACCATTTTAGTCTATGGTTCGACGTATCGCGAAGAGTTGGCGCTTAATACAAGTGTGAGAATAATATTACATCGTTATTTATATTATATAATACAACTTCTTACTACTTATTACAACAAAACACAATAATATATATTAAAGATTGTAAAACCGTAATCACGGTATTGGCTCGTCAATACCGTGATTGAAAAAAGACCAAAATATATCCGTGATCACGGTATTACGGGATCCCGTAATACCGGTATTGAAAGCCCTAGTAACTACATGGAAAATTCTATTTAGGAACCTATGACGACAATGTTATTTCAAAAATGATTTCGCTACATTATTCGACTATCTAGAACAATTCTCGGTCAAGGTATTCCTTTGATCTAAATAACAAAGACGTCAAAATAAAAACTATGCGGAACTTAGAACCTTCTACATAACCAAATGCAAAAAAAAAAATACAATGAGCACACGAAAGTCAAAACAGTTTTGTCTATCGCAAATGAAAATGTTTTTTCTTGTCTCAATTTTCAGAACATTTTGTCTTTCAGTAACTCTGACTGAGAGACTATTTTATTATGAACGTGCCTACCGTCGTTGTTTCCATGAATAGTCAGTCATATCTTGTCTCGGTCTGTAAACAGTCTAAATAAAACTAACTGTATACATGTCTTCATAACGTGACCAGTTGATAACTAAATTTTCATTATCATTAGGTACGTAAAAATGCTTATACAGGTCTCCAATATTCACATGTCAGTGCTAATATGCATATAACAGGCGCCATTTGAAGGAGGTCCCGTACATAATATTCGAATAATATATTATTCTAGTTATTATTTAATTGTGCTAATTAAGTACCGTAAAAGAAGTGTCAGATATTTTTAGTGTAACAACAATTTGTTTGAGTTCCAAGTGTACCTATGAGTCACAGGAGGAGTTCGATAGACTAAACTATTATTGAAATAAGGTGTAAAACTTTGTAATCTAAAGAATGGAACCAAGGTGAACAACTTAGCCCGAAAAATCGCCAAAATTAAGTGGCAATAAGCATGGTACATTGCTCGCAGAACAGATGGTCGATGGTCCGTTATGTTCTGGAATGGGGACCGGGTACCAGTAGACGCAGCGTTAGAAGGCATCCCACAAGGTAGAGATGCACAGGGCCTGTCGTTATATCGACACTTGGAGAAGGCCTATGTCCAACAGTGAAATACGTCCTTTCGGCTGAAACGTTAATGATGAAAGATGAAGGCGATTGCATGAAAACGTATCTTAATAGCAAACGGACCGGTCAAATCAATATACTTTTAAAGGGTTATTCTTTAACCTTTAAATCGTGGAAATTACAGACACAATAGAAAGACAATAGGTGCGCGAACGCCGGCGTTCGCTTGGGGTTTAATGAATATTGGGATTAGAATTTGATAATACAAAAAGTTTTTAATAGGTCACGTAACTAACAGCAGTGCCATAAAGATATAAAGTATTAAAATATTGTCCCTCGAGTTAATCTTCATAAACACCAGATCCCAGGAGCCTAAGCCTCGAACCAGAGCTAAATTATGCCACATAAAAATAATCGCCTCATAAATCAGATGGAAATATTGTTCCCTCAGGGACTCTACTAACATTAGACCACAGCTACGCAGTCGTAACTTCATTTGCTTTAGAATTTAATCTAATTTAGTAGATAGGAACGTTACATTCATTTATTCATGAGAAAGGGAGGGACAGACATTGGTCAATAAAAACAGAACGATAAAAACATTTGAACAAGGCCATGCCAATGAGCTGTACTTAGGAGTACTTACGGAGGTGGAGCAAACAACCAATGGACAGATATTTTAGCAGAAGAAGGTCCAACCAGTTAATCAGAACCAAAAGATAGGGCTTCCCATCCGATTTTAATTTGGGTGTCTTCAAGGCATGAATAGGCTCTTGATAAACTAATGCGCCTCACCATCAACGATTGCATCACTACTTAACAACAAGTTGGATCGCAGTCAAGCACCACTTTATACCAGATAAAAAAAAAACTGTAGTTATGGTAAAAAAATAAGATGAGACCATAGATGCTAGTAAATAACTGAATTGCTAATTAAATAAGGTTGGCAATTCGTATTGGTGCTAAAGGAGATGATGATGATCATACAAACATTATCAAATTACGTGAATGATAACATTGTAAATAATACGTATAGTATTATAAGAATTATCTAAACTGATATTATAAAGATGTAAAGTTTGTTTCTTTGTCTGTAGGAGGTAATTTCTAAAAGTACTGATCTGATTACTGTAATTATTTCACCGATAGAAAGCTGCTTTATTCCTGAACGACATAGGCTATATTTTATGTACACGGGTGAAACCGCGGACAGAAGCTAGAAAAAAATGAAGTGGTACAGTCCATTTCACTTTAACTGACTTGGTAAAATGTTACAATTAAAAAAAGCAATGTGCTGAAGTTGAGTCGAACATAGTAGAAAATAAAATAAAGAAATTTTAAGAAAAAATAGTTGGTTATACCAACAGGCTCGTAAGTACCGCGCTTATGCAGAACGATTACGCTACGGTAGGCGTGGGCTTGCGGATGATGAGCAAGGGTACCTGCCGTCCGGCCAGCCGGTAACCATCTGGACCGACCCCGAATCTTCGGCGGATAGTAACGTGCGCCTCAAAGGGCCCTCGCCCGCGACGGCGACTTCTAGCAGCGATGCTGTCTCACGGTTCGTAAGCGCGCGGCAGCATCGCTAGTCGCATTTGCAAGCGCTATAGAAAAAATGGTAACGCGCTATTTACCACACTACAGCATCGCGACTGTATCGATGCGAACGCGCTACAGCATCGCTACAAAAAATCGTCATGGGCGAGGGGCCATAAGGGCGATGTCCGCAAGGGCTACGGAGAATTTCTGAAAAAGAGACCCGCGGTCCTAGAACGCAAAGAGCGATCGGCGGCGGAGACCTATCGCGCCGGGCCTTGGTGGAGGCCATGGTCCGGAGCGAGGAGGAATGGCAGGCGGTCGCTGACTTCTGCGTAGCAGTAATGCTTGCAAAGGAGAAGGCCGACCGCATCAGGCAACGGCGCTCTCGCCGCCGCCGCCGGGATTCCGATCCCGATTTCCGGCGCGGGCTTGTGGACAGTGAGCAATGGGTAGCTCGCTGTCCGGCCGTCCGGTAACTGTCTCTGAAGGAGTTGTCAGCAACAGCAGGGGCCCAGCCGGGTCGAAGCCTACTGGAGCCAGGGTTATCCGAAAGGGAACTCGAGCCGCGGTAGGAAGGCTTGAAGGAACGGGGTGGGTTTTTTAATCAGTAAGAGTCTGACACTATCTCCCGCTCCGCTCAAGAGCGGGGGTTGTCAAAAAAAAAGAACGCAAAGGGCAATTCAAGGACACTATAGTTTTAGTCAGTAAAAACCAGACACGCCTTCCCGCTCGAGAGAAGTCATTGGATGATTTCCCACCAACAAAAAACAAAACGTTATTGTTATGATAAACTGTTTTGAAATTGGTTGCATAGCATAACAAATTTATAAACACTTAAGGTATGCACTTAGTCTTAGACTGTAAATTGTGTAATACAAGAGAGAAAATTACTATTTGCGACTTCGCCTCTTCCTCATTGCAAGTGGGTCTTCTGGACATTTTTTCCCTAGCAATAGGTGCAGCACATTACTAGCTAGATCAACGCTTTTATAGCGCACTTGTGCTAAATAAATATTAGCGACGTCACAGCGGGAATAAACAGTACTTATCGACTGTAGGAAGCACTTCATAAAAATTGCACTTAAGTGTTATCTTTATGGGAATTTGGCAGTGCGCTTTTAACAGTACAATAAAACTACATTTAGTTTTTTCCTAGTCACTATCTGTACTTAGACACAAATAGTGACTAGAGTAGGATATTATTGGGCATTCTATTACAACTGTCATTCCATCGTTCACTTACGGGGCCAGAATACCCAAAAAAATTATGAAGGTTGTGGGAATCCGATGGATGCGCAAGATCGTTAATTGTGGCAACACTTGGAGGAGGCCTATGTCCAACAGTGGACGTCTATCGGCTGATAATATGATGATGATGAATTAAATCTTAAAACACTGCTTCAGCGCCAATTTCAGTTTCAAAATCTCGTTTGGTTCCGTGAGCGATGGAACGACAAGTGGAATAGAATGCCCAATAATATCCTACTGACTAGGATAGAGAAGAGTAAATGAATGGAATGAAGGACACAACAGGCTCATAAAAATTGCCTGACACATGCCGAGCTAGAGTCCCATCTAGTGCAACACTGAGATGAACATCGCCCTGTGCGATAAGGCCGCTCATTGTACACTTTTTTTGAATAATGTTTGTCCTGTATCTTTTTAGTTCATGCGGTGTACAATAAAGAATATAATAAATAAATAAATAAACATCGCACTATGTATGACTCTCATCTTTCTAATTCTTTTTTTTAAGTACCTACATGTATGTATTATTTTTGTTTGTTTTTTGATTTTGTTTATGTTTGTGTGAGTGCTTAGTTTTTATAATTTGTGCTTTCGTGTGTGTTTTGTGTTGTAACAAATAAATAGTTTATCTATCTATCTAAAACAATCGTATATCTGTTTTATACCAGTCCCTTTAATATAGAAGAAGAAGAAGAAGAGAGTTTAGAGAAATTAGAAACGTTTTATTGAATGCTTCTTAAAAATACATGAATCTTCGAAAATAATCTATCTTTATTAGACGAATATTTAAAAAAAAAAAAAACTAATCTAAAATAATAATAGCAAGAAATCGACATCAGAAACTAAAGTTACGTCATAATCGTCAATTAATACGTAATAATTGCATTGACCAATCAATTATTAGTAAGTCAACAAAAACCCTGATGACATGAGACTACACAATTATCTGGTTCTGCTATTGTCTTGAAACGTGAACGTTTATGTTATCATGTCATGGGCAGCTAACAGTTTTCTTCTCATGGCTAATGCTTAGTTACTTAGGAGTTTACCGGGTAGGCAGTGTATTTTTGCCATAGTTTCAGTTTCAGTATAGTAGATTTCTTTTTGGGATAGGAAATCATCCAATTAGTTCTGTTCTCCCATTGGAGGCGAGGATTAGGCGTGTAGAGTGCTACACACCTGCGACTCTTTTGTTCTGACCACGAGACTGAGCGTTGAGATTACGTCCGAACAAAAGAATCGGAGGCGTGGTCAACTCGAGGAGTTTGTCACAAGAGAATAGAATAGAAACGGTTGTAACTTGGCTAGGGGGGGCAGATGAGATAGTAATTCAATGTGAGCCTACCTTTAATTAAAAAAAAAAACCTTCGAAGTAAGTAAACACACGAGATTCTCAGAATGAAAAATTCGATACATTTATTTAGATTCTCTGTCCCACTTCTGGGTTCTCCCATCTTTTATAAGCCTGCGATTCCTTCTTCCGATTTTCCCGACATCATCTCTCTAATCTACTATGGATCTACCGCAACCTCAACTTACTACCTCTGCCTTGGCATTATGGCTCACACTTTCTTCAGCATTTTTCCCTCTCAATATTACTCGTACTTATAATTTAATTTACAACACTATTTTTCCCAGCAGGTGAGAATTTCTCTAAGAGTTGTTCTATTGTGAACTTAAAACAACAAAAAACAAACTTATCCTTGAACAATTGGTCATCAAGTATAATAATATGAATGCCTATCATGATAAAACACTCATACAAACACAAGGTAATCGATTATCTGTTATTTAAATTACTTTCACTGATAGAACTTGAAGACGTCTCAATTTTTGGAAATAACTTAATCATAATCGGGCTATTATGTTCCCACTACTTGAAGGGATGCCCGTTCTCTTCGAGAGAGAGAACGGGCAGTGCTGTCCACCACGCAAGCTTGGTGTGTCCTGAGTCATCGACGGCCCGTAGTGTTCCATGGGCGCCTCAAAGAGATGTCAACAAAACCGTAACAGAGCCAATGCCTAGGCATTTCTGTAAAAGAAAGCGGTCTTAGAACTCAAAGGGCAACAGTGTGACACAGATGTAATTTTAGTCAGTAAAAATCTGACACATCCTCTCGCTTAAAAACCACTGAAAGATTTTCAATGTCTTGTGTGTATTGGCAAATCAAAGGCTTCAAAGTTTTGGTTCTAGGACCGATTTTCTCAAGAATCGACATAAGCCTATAGCTAGGCTTCTCCAATTGCACGCCCTTTATAACGATTCATGACTTTCATCCAGCTGCTACTACCTATTTCGGCGGCGGAAACCTCTCGCGCCGGGCCTTGGTTGAGGCCATGGTCCGGAGCGAGGAGGAGTGGCAGGCGGTCGCCGACTTTTGCGAAGCAGTAATGCTCGCAAAGGAGGAGGCCGAACGCATCAGGCAACGGCGTTATCATCGCCGCCGCCGGGATTCTGATCCTGATTTCCGGCCATCGTAGGCGCGGGCTTGCGGACGGTGAGCAATGGGTAGCTCGCTGTCTGGCCGTCCGGTAACTGTCAGGACCAAGCCCAAGTCGTCGACGGCGCGCACTGTTCCCACGCGCCTCAAGGAGTTGTCAGCAACAGCAGGGACCCAGCCGGGTCGAAGCCTACTGGGGCCAGGATTATCCGAAAGGGCGCTCGAGCCCCGGTATGAAGGTTAGAAGGAACGGGGTGGGTCTTTTAGTCAGTAAGAGTCTGACACTATCTCCCGCTCCGCCCAAGAGCAGGGGATGTCAAAGCATGATTTTTTCCCACCATAAAAAAAAAAGCTGCTACTACCTATTAAGATTGTAGCTCCACCTAGCCTGAATACAAAGTAGGCACTTTACATTCAGGCTGCATTCGGGGAGCAGGCGCTTAGATTTTAAGACTATTACAACTAGACCACTCCTCGGCATTAATAATCATTACTTCTCCCGAGCTAGGGGGGGCGGAGAGGGAGTGTTCGAATTTAAAACCCCACTCAACTGAGTCAAGGGAGTGAAGGGACTCAGTTGGCCTTTGCGCTACAGACCAGCGGTGATTCTTTCGAACAATCTCATTGCCGTTAAAACATAGTTGTAGAAACATACTGAAATCAGTTTCATTTACTATTAAAACTACAGTTTCACAATACTCCGTACCTTATAAAGATAGCGGTGTATAAACACGCGCGATACTGGCATTAGTTTACGGACATGAATCTTGAACAGTCATAAACATGAGGACTGCGATAATGAAGTATCTACAAGTGCCTCGCGACGGCTATTTTCACGCTTTTCTGTTTTGTTTTCATTATGTGAGATAAATAGATGTTTTTGTTCTCTTTGAGCTGTCTAAAAACGGTGTAGCTAAACACGGTTGATACGTTGTGTCAGTGTGAATGACAGCATAGTTGGTGCAGTGGTTTAGTAACTATCTGCAGCGATGCGAGTCGCGGGTATGATTCCGGTACTGCCGTCCTCTAACTAAAAAGCAGCTAAGTTACTTAGAAAACAAAGCACTTAGCTGCTTTTTAGTTAGAGGACGGCAGGGTAGTACAGTACAAATATTTGCATGACCTACAGATTTTCTTTCCGGTGGATCGGAAGAGTGTGTCATACTTTTACTGACTTTTAGTCAATAAAAGTCTGTGTCTGTGTCTTTCAGTCCACACCTGTGTCTTTCAGTTACCCTTTGCGTTCTAGGATCACTCCATGAGTTTCGTTTTCAGAAAATCCCCGCGGCTTAAACGGGTTAGAATTTCTTTAAAGAGCGCGTGGAACACTAGTCGATGTGAGGTGAAGATGGTATCTCACTGTCCGGCCGTCCGGTAACTGTCCGGACCAAGCCCAAGTCGTCGACGGCGCGCACTGTTCCCGCGCGCCTCAAGGAGTTGTCAGCAACAGCAGAGACCCAGCCGGGTCGAAGCCTACTGGGGCCAGGGTTATCCGAAAGGGCGCTCGAGCTCCGGTATGAAGGCTAGAAGGAACGGGGTGGGTCTTTTAGTCAGTAAGAGTCTGACACTATCTCGCTCCACCCAAGGGCGGGGGATGTCAAGGCATGATTTTTCCCACCATAAAAAAAAAAGGTGCAGATGGTCAGACAACGAGCTACCCATTGTTCGTCGTCTTGCGCGCTTACGGTGGACGATAATCGGAGTCGGAGTCCCGACGCCTGGAGTGTTTGACTGTCCGTTCCATCACGCGTGTGGTCATCTCCTTGGCTGAGAATCACTCTCTATATTGGTGAAAACTATATGAAAACGTTAACTAGACTTGAGTTTATCGTGAATATACAGGGAAACGCAGTGAGGGGAACATTATTTTCTCTAAGGAAGTAATCAACACTGGTCTTCATTTTCCACTGAAGTATGACGTTTACCATGTATTAGCGCCGGCATTGACAGGTTTTATAATTATATTTATGAAATGGCCATGAAAAATAATAACTGAGATTTAGTTCTCATAAATATTTATCTACCTTCGCAATATAGGTCTTCAATGCTACAATACTGGATTGAGCCAAAACCAATAGCTGGTTGTTTTTCAGTTGTTTTCCTAATATATCAAAGCAAATATCTGTGGATTCGTTCAAGGTGTCTGCAAGTAAATGGGTCATAAAGGTGAACCTCGCCGGTGAAGAGCCATATTTTTAGCACTGAGACGGCGCGGTTGCACCGTTTCAATACGAGTGCTCGACGTTTAAATTCTCTGGAATTTTAATGTTTGTTTATTTAATTAGGGATCCTTTTGATCAGTCTTTTGTTGGGAAGAATGATGTTCAAAATAACGATTGACATTAAATTGGAGATCATTATTGTTGATGTATGTTGGTGGATAAAGGTCAAACTGTGAAGATAATTTTTTGAAGTGGTTTAAAATGTCGTTTACATCGTAGTGCTAAAGAAGAGGTCTACAAAGGTTACGATTTCTTTGTACAATAAAATATTTGATTTGATTTGGACCTGTCTTTGAAATTGTAGGAGTAATTGGGCAACCCGAAACACTCAAGAAGAGCGTCCTTTTTAAATTATGGTACACAGTACTTCAATGTTTTATTTTGATAACACCATCCACATAGACCGTCTAAAATAACTAACCACTTTGTAATAACTCTTTCTTCTTTCTCTTTTTTTAGTGTTATATCTTAACTATAACATTTGTAAATTCGTTTTAGTTTTAATATTGTTTATGCATCATGCTGCATGTAATCTATAAATACAATGAGGAACTGACTAACTGTCATATCAACACACATCTGAAACTACTGGGTCTTAAAAATATAGTTTAAAAAAACTAAAAAAAAACACGCTTTCATAGCAAAACAAACTAAAAAGTGTAAAAAAATTTTCAGTATAGGTAGAAAATAACAATAATGAACGAAAAATATGGCACAAAGTACACTTTTTAGTTTGTTTCGCTATGAAGGCGTATTTTTTTTTTAGTTTCTTTAAACTATTTTTTTTTTCACTAAAAAAAAAACGGTTTATTGTATAGTCATCAGTCTCTGATGGGTGTGCAAAGTTTGAAGAAAATCTGATCGCCCAAAGTTGGTCAAAATCGAGCTCAAAGGCGTTGGTTACAAACATACAGGTGAAACTAATATAAGCGTGTCTAAAAACGTGAACTTTTGCACAATACTTCCCTTTTTCTTCTTGAAAGCCACTGGCAGAAACTTGTCGTATAAATTGTACACTTGATTTCTATAATTACGCGTATCTTTTGATTGTAAAGTGTAACAACTGTAAATAGGCCAGTAAATAAATAAATAGGTACTTCATTTTTATCAGTGGCACACGACATGAGTTCTTAACTAAGTAATAGTAAGTTCTCACATTAATCATTTTAACTACTGGGTACATGAATAAGATCGTAATCAGTAAAGACACCATCATTACCATAAAGAAACAATGTAAACTTTTTTCTGCCGCCACTTCATAACACACAAGTATTCCATGTGAACGTCAGTTACATCGTATATGAGATATTTTAATTAACCAGGAAAAAGTGCGAGACACATGCTGACTTATTAGCAAAGATAAGGCAATTACCGGTATTTTGTTCGACGAAAGACAATAAATTACGAATACCGCCTTTCACTTAATTACTGAGGAAGCGCAAGCAGTGCCGTACGATCACACAAACCATAAAGTATCCCGCAAACTGGCAACTCGCAATAATATGACAACTTTTTTTTAATGTTACACACTTGTGACTGACTGCAACAACAACAATGAATAACAACAAATAACAATAATATTTTAATAGAAAATTTAAAACGAATTCTACGTCTTTAGAATAATTTCTATGATTTTTTTTATCTGATACTAGCTTTTGCCAGTGGCTTCGCCTGCACTCTTAAAATATAGCCTATGTCACTTAGGAATAAAATATGTCTATCGGTAAAAATATTAGCAATCGGACCAGTAGGTACTATCAGAGATTACCTCCTATCCTATAACAAAAAAAAAAAATATTGTTAGTGTTATCTACACTAACTAGTGCTTGACTGCGATCCCAGCTGATGGTAAGCAGTGATGCAATCGTTGATGGTGAGGCGCAATAGTTTAATAAGAGCCTATTCACTATAGCCTTGAAGACACCCAAATTATAACCGGATGGGAAGACCGCAGCAGGCAAATTGTTCCAGTCCTTCGATTGTTGAAAATGTTGTTGCATGTAACCCGTCTACGGGGGCCTTAAGCTTCGTCTTCTCACGGAAAATTCACTTCCCTGTGAAATACTGAGCATTTTACTCACGCTATTTCTATCGTGAAATTAGCATTAAAAGAGTTTTAGACAACGGTACTGTGGCAGTTAAAAAGTAATTGTTGCTGTAGGTACTCGAGTTTAATGCGGTGTTTCGCAATAACAAGAGCGGATTGATTAATGTATTTCTGAGTAAGTTTATACTGGGAGAGATGGTTTGTTTGTAGTTGGAATGTACATACAGAATGTACATACAGATGTTATAAAAACATCAGAAAATTCGACTGTCCCTAGGTAAACTATCGAAAGTGAAAAAGCTTATTGTGCAGGAGAGCAATTTGAAGTTTATTTTATGGATGACTTTGTCATTAATGACTATATCTGTATATACCTAAATTTTGTTTCATATCTTGGGTGTGAAAATCGTAAGACGAAAATGATTTTTATGAAGTTACCTAGTTCCTATAAGCTGGAAAAAGAAACAAAAAATATCGGTAAATTTCATATTCGAGATTTTACGTAGGGACAGTCGAAATATTGAAATGCGGTACTGCACTACTAGTTCGTTGATTACTCTAATATGTACGTAAAATTTGCGCCCACATAGTTGCGCCCAGATAGTAAAAAAATATCCTAAGGGGGAGAGGTACTTCCGGGATAAAAACTATCCTATATGCTACAACAGAACATAGTCCTGTGTACTCAGTATTACTGAAATCCGTTCAGCCATTCAAGCGTAAAGAAGCAACGATTATAATCATAAATTTTCGCTTTTATATTATTAGTGTGATTAAAACCTAAGATCTTAATCTTTACTTGTATTTGTCTTATCTTCTGGTATGATCAACATGTATAAAAAATATGAATTCAAATAACAGCGTAATTTGATCCGACCCCCAGTTTTGGAACTTCACTTAACGCGTATTTGAAAAACATTAAAATACAACATTCACCGGATTGTGGTGACAGCAAGGTTTTATTTTTAAAGTATAGGAAGTGCTAATTGTATCTCCATTACTATCTACATTATACCAATTATATTAAGATTTCATTTAAGTAACTACCTGTTATTTAATGGCATACATTAACTCGTAAACTAATTTAAAGTTATGGACATACTTAGAGGATCATAAAAAGTTAAATAATATTTTTAATCGTGTCTTTATGCACTAGCCATCTTAATTTATTTATTTTTAAGAAATTAGTCGGTACTAATAACAAACATATATTTTACTAAAATTGCTAATAACAGGCTTCCACATAACATCAAGTTACAAATTACGTATTGTTACTGGTTCAACTACTTTGTAAAAATTAACATTTTGACTCTAATTTGTTACTTTTTTTTTTAAATATACGTTATTCAACTATTATAGTTTTATTGAATAATTATAATAATCACAGTTAAAGCTGTTTTTGTCAAAAATTTTCCCCGTCTTTACGTTTCTAAAATATGTTCTTGCAAGTATTATTTCTAGTTTGCGATTTTAAGATAATTGCAGCAATTTACTTAAAATGCCATAATCCACAATACGGCAGGCTTCTATCACGTGTTCGAAGTGCAAAACAAAGCGATGTCTTTAAAAAAAAAACTTATATTCTTCCAATGTTAGCGACATAATGTTGAATACTGTGTGTGACCAATTCTCGTAAATGTAAGTAGATAATAGCAGCTCGCTTTGAAACGAAAGCGGAAAATCTGTTATTTTCCTGATATTGTGGTTTTTTATTCAATTTACGTATACAATTGAAACCTCTTTTGATATTTCTAATAACCATTACTAATCGGCGTATAACATATGATATATTATTATTAGCAGACAGGCAGCACTATTCTGCCATTGAAATTACCTATTAAAGAAAAAACAGAGGGCGGGAGTAGAAGGGTAGAAAAATAGCCTGCGATTTATTTTCAAACCTACCAAATAAACACGAAAAATTTCATGAAAATTGGGCAAGCCGTTCAGGAGTAGCTCATTTTAACTCACACACACAAGATTTTTATATATATATATTAAACTAAAATTTCGCCTACGTACCTAAATAAAATATAGCCTATGTCACTCAAGAATAAAGAAGCTTTCTATTGGAGAAAAAATTTTAGCAATCGGACCAGTACTTTCAGAGATTACTCCTACAATCCTGATCCAACAAACAAAAAAAAAAGACGGGTTGCACTCCGGGAGTGCCGGCAGAAGTGAAAACTTGATTATTAACGTTGAAATATATATATATACATAAAAATATATATATATAAATATATATACGTATATAGATATATTATATATAAATATAAATATATATATATAATATATCTATATACGTTGAAATATATATATATATCTATATATTTGAAACAGTAGGCCCAGGCATACATTTTCATAGAGAGGGGATAGCTGTCTACTCTCCATCCGTCTTACGCTTTTTCGATCAGGTCACGTGTCCTGACTTGAGTTTAAGATTTAATACCCATTACAGAAAAAGTGCTCAACGCCGCTAAAGAAGTTTTCACTTCAAAAAAACTTTACATCTTTATTATATTAGTGTAGATAATAATTTATACGACCGAAAATATTATGTATTTTTTTTATAAGTTAGCACATTTATTTATATGTGAGCCATTATTTTTGCGGCTCAGTGTATAAAGAGGAGGAGTTACATATATATCTGTGCTTTCGTAATAAACACTGTATGTATATTACGAAAGCATCGATATGTAACGCCGGAATCCCCTTGAGGTGTCATTAAAAAGTTCTCATAAATATAATTTTAAATTGACTTATGTATATCGTTATTACACTTTACCCTACCGCAACACGAAAATATTAACATAATGTCATTATCTTTACAGCTAAAATTAAAGTTAATATGTTTATGAAATAGTTATGTAAATCATAAACCTGTGCCTTCCTATAATATCTTCACTCACGCGAAGGTCTAATTTGGTAGGTATCATCATCATATTTGCTTGTAAATAAACGCTCCTAGATTTAGGCCTGGCTTAGGAACACTTTAATATGCCACCCTAGTCTATATTTTGAATAAAGAACGTCTGGACATCACCTACGCATTTTTGCTACAAAAATTGGACAAAATTATCGAAGAATTAGATATTTGCCTGTGTTTAACAAATCTTTTTCTGATAACTGTATTAAAATTGGAATGAAGCAAGAATTAGTACCTATGTATTTCAATTAGCGGTATAAGAAAGAGTGCAGGCGTGGTGAGAATATCTTGTTAACTCTTTTGTACATACGTAACCTAATGGCAGTGACGTCACATTCAATGACGGTCTATGCATCCTTGTCTGTCCTTTGATAGGTTCCCCTTCCACCAGAATCGAAACTTTCCTAATTTACTAATAATATTAAAAGGAATTGAAAAATTCTTTATATTTTTGCGATTTTGAATAAAGTTACATTTTGATACAAAATTCAACTAAATCAGTCAAAGGAAAATGAACTCTTTCTTCTTAGCCCGATGTCTAAAAATAGCACCAATCGAAAAATATTAGCTTATTAGTAAGTAAGTACTTGAGTAGTAGCGGATCGGACCGTGCAGGGTGCGCCTGACGATCACCGCTCATGAAGGCTATTTTAGCGCACCCAAAAGATAAAAAGACAACGAAAATACGTTGTACTTCGTTACCGAGATACTAGTGAACGTATGTGATGTATTGAATGGTGAACTTGGACACTACCAATCATCCTTTTTTATCGTGTCAATGGATTTAAACAAAATTTTCTAAACGGCTTGGATCTTTAGAAATATTTTTACACAAAAAAATTGGTGGTTAAACATTCTTTAAAATATAGATAACTTACATTTATACAAATCAAAATTTCGCAAAGAAAATGAATTTAAAGGTCAGCGGGACTGTATCTGGGCGCAGCTGGCCGGAATTAAATACACAGGTACTCGTACTGCCTGGTCGGGTACGCGTATGTGTGCATTTAAGTCCGGCCAAATGTTCAAGGGACAAGCTTTAAACTTCAAGTGGTGTAAAAACAATTGGAATCAATTCAGTTACTGATTCTGAAAAAACTATATTTAGATTTCGCACACACTAAAAAATATGTTGTATTCATTTATCAGTACATTCACAAAGAACCTCAAGTATTTACGTGTTGAAAGTTGATAAGAAAAATGTATAACAGAAGGAAAGTGCATATTATTGCGACTGCGCATCTGAACGCATGACTGCGCACAGAGAACAGCAAAAACTTGTCGCATCCGAGATATTACATGTCCGTGACTTTGCTCGTTAAGGTATGAAATTAACTGGGCTCTCATTATATTCCTTTTGGAGATATTTATTACTCACTTCGTTCAATGAACCGAACAAATACTTATAATGTAATCAACGACTGCTAGCATTACAATAGCGAGAACGGTGACGTGTCATGTAAAATAGCAATTATATTTCCTCTCGATTTTTTTTTCATTTATGACTTTATCTAAAATTTATTTTTCCTTATTCTATTGAAATCTAATGGCACTGGCGTCACCGGCCTGAAAACCAGCGCTGTGGACTCACCGTATTATAACATGTGGACACAGCATTATCCTGATCATATTATTCCTATCATCATTATCGCAATTTCAGCCCAAAGACGTCCACTGTTGGACATAGGCCTCCCCATAGCGTCCCTATAGAATGTTTATAATTTGTAAGCTAGTCTTAATTAAGATTGCGTCATTTCTCTTTTCTTTTTTTCAGATACCTACCTAACAAAAAAAAATTAGAAATAGTTAATTGGTAGATATTTATTTTCTAACCCAATATAAAATACTTACTTTTTTACTTAGTTACCTCCTTTAAAACAAAGCATTAGGTATTATAGTTCTTTTTTTTATTGTGGGAAAAAATCATCCAATGACAACCCCCACTCTTGGGCGGAGCGAGAGATAGTGTCAGACTCTTACTGACTAAAAGACCCACCTCGTTCCTTCTAGCCTTCATACCGGGGCTCGAGCTGTCTTTCGAAACTAACCCTGGACCCAATAGACTTCGACCCAACTGGGTCCCTGCTGTTGCTAACAATTAACTCCATGAGGCGCGCGGGAACAGTGCGCGCCGTTTACGACTTAGGTATTATAGTTGATTTATCACAAACAATTAAGGTAGAAGTCGTAGAAATTGAAGAGGTGCGTATTTCTTCACTGAAAGTCATGACGAAAAGAAAAACTGTTCACATGACTATAGATGGCGCCAGATAACCGTAGAATTAAGTACATTGACTTTTTGCTAATATATCTGCGTAGGTACCCGAAAAACAAACAATAAATTGTCTTTCATTACTAGATCATGTAAAGGATCACGATACACGTGGATTCAAGAGAGCTTTATATATTTTTCCGTTTTTTAAATTAAGAATTTCAACTAATGCAGGAGGGTCAATGACCATTATTCCACGTTTATCTGGCATCTACCATAGTCGAGTTAACACAAACAGTATAAGTAGAAGTCGTAGAAATTGAAGTGGTACATATTCCTTCACTGAACGACACGAAGAGAAAAAAAACTCTTCACATGACTACTAACGTAATGAAATGCAAAATTATGACAATATTCTAGCGAACAACAATTAAAGGCACGTTTTGTCTCACTGGACCATAACTTTCGATTTCATTAAATTATTCCTAAGGCCATAAAACATTAATGGCATGCAATAGACTTGGTACGAGTTAGTATGCATAATCAGATGATGCAAATGTAGCGTTGACAAGCGTCCGAATTAAGCCGGATTCGGTTAGGCTTTTTAGTTGTGTGTCCGGCCAAATTAGGCAGAGTCCAGCTTTTGTTAGGCTTTTTAAATTTGACCATTTTGTTTAGAATGGTCGTTTGAGTTTTGCCTTACCTTGTATCGCTAGCACAAATAGAGCGGACATACAATTAGTCTTTTTTTTAATTGATATAAACTAGTGCTGGACTGCGATCCCACCTGATGGTAAGCAGTGATGCAATCATTGATAGTGAGGCGCACTAGTTTACGAGCCCATTAGTCTAGAATTTAAAAAGATTATATTAATTTTATTATTATTAAGAAGTCATGACATGTTTAATAAAAAAAATGTCGGCCTTTTGTCCAGCTAAATAGGATAGTCTGCCCGGTTTTTCCGTTTCAAGACCTGGAAACACTTTGCAAATGAATGCGACAACTAACCATTCGTTGTACAGATAACTGACGGTTAGCAGCGACTCAACAATGCATTGCTGATCGTGGCAAAAAATCTTGCCATGATTATAAGGTGGCCCTGAGAGTGTAATGAACGTGTAGGGTTGTGACTTTTAATAAAAGATATTTTAAAATCGTGACGCTATAATTGATCTACATTGTTAGCTTGTAAAACAATTAACGTGCCTATTAAAAGTTTTTTTTATTGCCAACGGCTTGTGTCATTAGATTTTATTAGCAAGGAGTGCTAATAAGGACTCATAAAAAGACGAATTTGTAAACTACAATAAAGATTTGAATTAAAGTTTTACTCAAAGAGAAACGACTCAGTGTTAAGTTTATATAAAAACTTACACGAACACAGTTTAGTGTAATTTTCAGTTTCCCTGTTTTAATATTTCCGCGCGTTTCCCAAAGGAAGTTAGATTAAAATTGTTTCGACGAAACTTCCAGCTTTATTATCAACACAGTCTTTTCTAAACCTATGTTCTTAGTACTTTATCAAAGTATCGTGAAAAAGAAAGGCAGGCAGTACATGTGAGTCAATTTGTGTAGATAAGACTCTCTACTACATATTTCTGATCAACTAACTAGACAGCATAATTTTGAAATTATTAGGAGCCTGAATCTAAACCATTTGCAAACAAAAAATAGAGATTTGCAACCAAAACCAAAATAAATAAATCACTAATTTTAATATCATAGGGAAATACCTACCAGCAAAAGTACTTACCCAATCCCCTTAAGAAGATACAACGATCTCCACTGTTTAATAATGATGCATAATTTATTGAAACCAAAGCATCTTTTGTTGCTAATTCAATAAAATTGACCAGGATAGTCTTTTTTTTTTTGGTGGGTATTAATCATCCCAATAACATCCCCTGCCCTTGGGTGGAGCAGGACATAGTGTCAGTCTCGTACTGACTAAAAATCCCTCCCCATTCCTTCTTGCCTTTCGTACCAAGGCCTAGCTTCTCTTTCGGATAACCCTGGCCTCATTAGGCTTCGACCCGGCTGGGCCCCTGCTGCTGCGACGGATAGTCTATCTAAAAAGTCAAACAACTTGGGTAATCTAATCAAACTGTCAAATTTTTGAAATCTGATGTAGTCAACACTGGTTGCTACTACTAATTTAATCTTATAAAAAGTATCATATGTAATATAGGTATTTATCAGATTTTTTAATTCGTTTAAAAAAATCCAAGTCATTTAACTTTTTAGACAGATTAAATCACACTATGTCGGTGTGATTCATCGAAGTAAGTCTTGCAGGTGACAACCCTAGAGACAAGACGACTCGGGCAAAGGTTAAGTCAGGACAAGTGATTGTGAGAGCGAAGCTCCGACCTCAGCGCTCTGTATCAGCGGTGCGTGAAAAGTGTACTTGAAACTGTTGCAGGCTATGTTGATAATTATTGAAATAGCAGTTTAATTGTTTGTAAATTAGCCTTTTAGTTTGGACCGGTAATAACACCAAATAGCTACATGATAAAATCGATGTTTTCTGCCATTTTTTGCGTCTGTCCAAATGGTAGTATAAATTATAATTTTCTAATAATCGTTTCAAACACAAATATTTCTAAAAATCTAATGTTATTATAGGACACCTAATAGGACTCGGTAAACGTTGTCTTGCCATATAAATTATTACTTATCAAAGAAAAAAAAGAGAGGTGGAGGTAGAAGGGTAAAAAATAGACTACGACCTATTCTCAGACCTACCAAACATACAAAAAAAAAACAGTCCAGCTGTTTAGGAGAAGTTCCATAACAAACACTGTGACACCCGAGATTTTTATACATATTGTTACGTACGTGGGTAATCAAATGCCGATTTACTGACGAGAGAACTTTATTCGCCACAAACAATAACAAATTAGTCCAGTCAACAATAATCCGAATCGCAATTAACACTAGAGTACCGTTACACTATCGCCTAAGTCGTTAAGTAAAATCACTTCAAGTACTAGGGTAGTTCGCTCTTGATCGCAGTCGAAATCACAACTGACTCGCTTCCGGCCGGGGGCCCGTATTTATATGCGGAGCCAAGAAAATTCTAGATACCGACGTCCCCGGATCTATCCAGAATTCCAGAACAATTAAATCGCTTCTCGAAGTCATAAATAATTTTTATTTCTCGTAATAATAAGAGTCACGTTCATGCGAATTTCGACTCTATTGTTAACGTCGGAGAGTACAATTTCCCTTATCAGTTAGATATATGCCTACTACTACTTGTAGGTATGTTGTGGATGTTACGAGATTTTTCCAAGTCTGTCTAAGCACAACTACTCTAGACCTTTCGAACAGCAGTGCGTTTTAATTATTACGTGCCACTCGTTATTTTCTCGGAGATATGGCGTGTTCACGTTTAGTGGCGTAACAATATACAGTATTAGATGTTCTTATATAGTCGAACAACCCTTGTTTCTACATACACGATGCCGGTATTCGAAACCTATTTGCCAACGGAATATACTCTTACTATCTACAAATACACTTAAAGTAGATGACCGTAAAAAAAACCAACATGCTGACACTGCCTAAAAAATGAGCCAAATCTAAACAACGCTGGTCTGTCCTGCAAGTCATTATATTACGCAAATGAACAATTCCATAAAAAATATACATTATTTTCATTCATAAGACCGCACGCATTAACCGGATCAATGTCCATAGCTTCAAACTTCTGCAAGTAGGCTCCGTGTCTGTAGAAGCTAGGCCTTTTGCCTTAACCAATACTGAGAAAGCTGAAACAATCTATAACCAAGTAATAAACAGCTTGCATTCCACCGTCGATAGCAACAATGGTCATAAAAGACTCGTAGCAGCTGTTGTACTAACAAAAAGTGTAAATAATGACACAGTAGGACTTACTCTCCTAACCATATGTGGAGCGTAAACTTTAAAGTAGTTAAAGGCAACTATTAAAACCTACGACTGATCACAACTCACAAAAAACAAAAGTTGGTCAATCATAATAGCACAGATGAAAAAAAGGTTTATTCTATTCTATTCTGAGACTAAGGCTATGATGATCACGCAGCTGATACACAGGCTTCCACTCCGTGAGAGAAAGAGTTGGCCAAATAGATACTTAATTAATTTAGCGATCAAATTAAAACACCGCCGTTTCTATTCCATACTAGCTGCTGCTTGAAGCTTTGCTCTCTTTAAATTACTTCCCACGTTTCAATCAATTTCAAAATTTTCAATTGTATTTTTTTTCCTCTTGAGATAACAAATAAAAATAAAAATAGCAGTTAAGCCTTTTTAATTTTAGCGAGATTAACGAATAGCAATTGATTTTTTATCATGTCACCGGGAAGTTTAAGACTGAATAAATTGTAATAAATCTTTATTAGATTATAATTCATTTGATTAAAAAAAATAACTTTTTACGGGATAAATAACATCCAAATTCATTAGATTCCAACACAATAGTGTCTTATTTAAAAAAAATAGTTTATATTTTACACGGCGTTTTAGGCGAAGTTATATACTTTTATTGATATATTTATATGTACTTATTTATGATTTTAATTTTAACCCATTTTAACTTTTATGAATTACTCGTATTTATACACACTGTGTCTTTCTCATACAACACTCCTGTCGCAGTTCTGCTGGAAGAAATTTCGTTGAAATAAGCAGCACCTTTGTACTCTTTTATCTGTACTTGTTCTTTTCTTTTTAAGTATATGTGTGTACATAAATTAATTAATAAATAAGACTTTTTACAATCTTGCGGGGTGTTTGCAATTTTCCGGTGACATATTGTATAAGAATTTGCGGCTGTGATAATTTTATTGAAAATGATTACCTAACTACTATTATTTATGTTTTAGGCAAGTTTTACTTGTTTATACATAGATCATATGCCATTTTATATTTTGTAAGCGTATGGCAAAATATGTAAGCCATTATTAAACGTGACATCTTACAGCAAATACTATTACCAATTTGTACACTGCATATTCATGTTTTACAAATAAAATATCTTATGTATTTTCTATCTTTATCCAATAAAGATATTTGGCTAGCCATAATTAAATATGTCGTATATGTCATATAGCATAGCATAATCACCTTTAAATGTTCCCACTGCTGGAACTCGGGCCTCCTCACACGGGCTCAGTGCGGGTTGGTGAATGGCACATGTCTTTGAATTTTTGGTTCTAGTACATGCCGGTTTCCTCACGATGTTTTCCTTCACCGTTTTGAGAGCAGTGGTGATGAAATAAATTACACAAAGTTATGCGCCTGGCTGGGTCATTACCACTCGGCTACCACTGCTCCGTATACGTATATGTCATAGATTCTAAAGAAAATAGTCTGAATTACAAATACGCAAATCAACTAACAACCCGGACCTAACCTTCTGTATTTTCTCCAATGTCCCCAAGCATTACCAACGAGATGATTTATCAGCAGCTATTTAGTGACGTCATAATTTGTGGAGGCGCTATGACGTCACCAACGTAAATTCCACCGGAAGCTGTAGCTACGTTTACTGACGGAAATATAAGATTGTACGAAGACAAATTATTTACAAACACGAATACTGACTTTGATGTTTGTATGTAAATGTTCTTATACAATGTTGACTGACGTTCAACGTGTGATATCATAATGCTAGTACTAAATAGCATACTGTAAGTTGTGAGTCTGACTGCCTCGTTGGCATCGCGGATGCAAGCGCGACTGCTGAGTGCGGGGTCTTGAGTTTGATTCCCGGGTCAGGCAAAAATGTGCTATTGGGTTTGCCAATAGGATTTACTCTGTAGCTGCTTGGAGTTTGAAAGTTGTTAGTGTGATATCAGTCTGACTGTCTCGTTGGGCTCGTGATTGCAAGCGCGACGGTCTTGGGTACGATTCCCCGGTCAGGCAAAAAAGTGCTATTGGGTTTCCCATTAGAATAGATAGATAGATAAATTCTTTATTGTACACCAACAATAAAGCAGTTACATAAGAAACTTAAAATTAATAGGGTGCCACAATACAAATACAATAATATAGGAATTACTCTGTAGCTTTTTTTTTGTTGGGAAAAATCATCTAATGACAACCCCCGCTCTTAGGCGGAGCGGGAGATAGTGTCAGACTCTTACTGACTAAAAAACACATCCCATTCCTTCAAGCCTTCATACCGGGGCTCGAACGCCCTTTCGGATTACCCTGGCCCCAGTAGAATTACTCTTTACCTTCGAAGTTTGAATTTGGTGGTGTGCCACCCCCACGCCTCGGAAAGCACGTAAAGCGGTTAGTCAAGCTCCTGATCTCTCTCTCTCTAGTCGTGTCGGATTGCCGTCCATTCGGACTGCAATCCGTGAGTAAAGAAACAGAAAGTGCACCTGTGTTTGTGCACACTATGTGTGTGCACAAACTGGCACAAACACAGGTGCACTCTCTGTCATCTTTCTCTGCACTATAATATCGCCTGTATATGATTGTTGGGAGGATTAAATAGCATTTTTATAAATCATATAAACCAGTGCTTGACTGCGATCCTACCTGATGGTAAGCAGTGATGCAATCGTTGATGGTGAATCGCACTAGTTTATTAAAAGCCTATTTATCTTACTACATTCTTTCCCATGGCTTCGCTTTGCTAATTCGCTGAAGTATTTGCTGCTCTGTTACTAAGTACAAACTATCGTAACATCTACCTGGGACCGTATTTGCAATAACATCCCTTATTACTATTTGTAATTCTACTACTTGTAATTGCTCCGGTATGTGTAATTCTAACTATTTGCTAGTTATTCCTTCTAATTATCTTCCATAGTAATTGTAACTGGCTGCGGGAATCATTGATAGAGTGACCACGGACTTACAGATTCAAAACCTTTCAACCTTTCAATCGTTATAATTACAGACACAATTGAAAGACAATAGGTGCGCGAACGCCGGCGTTCGCTTGGGGTTTAATGAATTAAAGTGCCATGGAGGACTCCAAATTTGTAGAAATTGTTGAAGAATTCCATTGCATAGGTTACTTCTAGGCAAGCATGCTCCATCGTCGACCACATCATCACTTACCATCAGGTGAGATGGTAGTCAAACGCAAACCTATCAATATTAAAAAAAAAGATAGATGGCTTGTAATATCATTGATAGATGGTGTTTCTTTTTTTAAAATATGAAACTGATTAATCTTCATCTCGGGAAGCAAAGAGCAACAAAAGAAACATGTGTGGGTTTAGGCTAGTATAAGTCTGATACTCCGTCTCTATGATTTTGCACCCTCGAAAAATAAAAGAAATACCTACTAACTGTGTCATCTATAGCAACGTTTAGTAGGTATGTACTTATTGCGGGTATTTCCTAAAAGAAAAGTATGGTTCTTTCTTCTTTGTACAGGTGTAAATAAAATTTACATAATGATTGACAAGGTTTTACAATAAATGCTAGACGATAATGAAATTTTGCTGTATCATTTTTTTTAGTAATAGCCTGCTTTCAGTTGTAGTGCAAGGATTTTGGGCAACCTGCAGTATTTATTAACCCTGTGTGTCCGGAACGTGGATCCACGCGAGACACAATAACTTTTTAATTGTGTCTCTAATTACGGCATACAAAAGGTTAATACAAGAATAAGACCTTCTTCCGTATTTTATTATTAAAGCACTTAACACTAATTATCAATTTGGCATAAATATTGCACAATCAGCCCTATAATGCTCCACAGCCAACACTCAGACCTCCTCTCTAGGAGAGGAAATGGGCCATAGTCCACCACGGGGTTCCAGTGCGAATTGGTGGATATCAAATGTCTTCGATTTTTTTGGTTCTAGGACGGTACAGACCTTTCTTTTTTTATTGTTGATAGGTTCGCGCTTGACTTTCTCATAACGTTTTGATACGTAACCCAGGCAGGTTTGACTGCGATCCCACCTGATGGTAAGTAGCGATGCAATCTTTGATGGTGAGGCGCACTAGTTTATTAGTTAAGTAAGGGGACAAGGAGTATAGGTGTACAAGTACCTATACTCCTTGCCCCCTTGTTATTTTAATTTTTTACAGTCCATCCTAAGGTTTTCTGTTAGATATCGTTATCAGCAATAAGACCGACATTGTATCCATAGATTTAAGTTAGTTAAAAAGTTTTGTTACTATTTTGGTGTACAATAAACTTTATTCTATTCTACACTTTCCAAGAAAATCTAATTTCAGTAGTAAACTTTAACGAGCTGACAGGTATCACTAATAATTCTGATATTTACCGTTTACTTTACATTATAATATCGTAAATTTCCAGACAAATGGGCTGGCTCAAATATAGCTGATCGTAAAATAGTTAATTATGTGCACGCGGCTTCTGCCGGACATTGGCACACTCGCCCCAATCGCGATATACCGCAAAATAAATAACTATCTTCCTGACGCATAGAACGCTAATCATGCTTATTATGTACATTTAGATCATAATTCAAAATAATATCGCTTGTGCCAAGGCAAGATAAATGGGGTGTCTATGACCGTTTCTACAAAAATAAATAAGTTTCCAACAGAGGCAATCACAAACTTTCAAGGCGTTTTCATCCGCAGTATATTACCTGCCAACACTGCGTCATCCACAACCTTAAAACTACTAAATCCTGCCGAAATGGAATTCTACCCAATAAACGTCAAGATTTCCGCGACTCGATTATGTGATATGTGATATAGTTAGTGTTGGGTTAATAGCCGGATGCTTTGAGTTATTATCGATTATAATCCATAAGTAGCCATTAATAGCCGTCCAATGGATGATAACCCTGCTATTAATACATTGTTAAAAAAATAAATGCTTTTTTTTTGTTAAGTCTAAAATCTGTGGGTGTGATCATAAATTGGGTGCGTGTACGCAGTGTGATTCAATGTATTGTAATTCTTTTTTTTTATATAATTTCACTTTTTGTATGTGAAAAAGTGTTAATAATAAAATAAATACACATTTTTTGTGAAATTCAGTTTTGTAAATTTAGAGATCCAATACTATAAAAACCCTAATTACTATTGACACATCGCTTTGTGGTTTAACCATCTACCTAATTAATTACTTGATTTAACAAAATGGAGTATATTCCATTCTCCGACGTAGCCATGTCTGGTCGAACTCGCCCTTGATTTGGTGCGGAGTCTGATCGCGCTAACGCGCTCAAGCACGCAGCATATCAGGTATGGGCCGATGCTCGTATGCACAATACGAATGACGTAAGCCAGAACAAGAGAGCTTTCAACAGAGCTGCCAAGTCTTGCAAGAAGGTGATGCGGAGGTCTCGGTTCGACCACATTAGCCGCATCGGGAACAAACTAGCTTTATACCCTGCGGGTAGTAAGGCGTTTTCGTCCCTGGCTAAGTCGGTTGAATCGAACTTCTGCCGCCCTTCACTACCACCACTGCTGAAACCCGATGGGTCGCTGGCACATACCGCTGAGGAGAAAGCAAATTTGTTTGCCTCACTCTTCGCGGAATCTTCGCGTTTAGATCCAGGTAACGCGCGACCCCTGTTCACCCTGATGGTTACGATACGAATATGTCGGTTATTCGCATCCAACAGAAGGACGTCCGTAGGGTGCTACGTAACTTTGACGTGAACAAGGCTAGCGGTCCAAACGGGAAACTAGTAATTGTTCTGAGAACGTGTGCGCCTGAATTGTCTCCGATCCTGACACGCCTATTTAGGCTTTCATTTGAGGATGAAAAGTGACCGATCTCAGTAACGTCCATTCTCTATAAGACCATGGAATGTGTACTCAACACTAAGCTCCTGGCATACCTAGAAGCTAATGATATCCCTTAGGATACCAACCGTCAATACAGCTTTCGCCGTAATCGGTCAACTGGAGATCTTATAGCGTATGCCATCCACATCTGAAGTGAGGCCATCGAGAAGCACGGGGAAGCGCTTGCCGTCTCCCTCGATATCTTGAAGGCTTGTGATAGGGTTTGGCACGAAGGGCCTTATTAGTAAGCTTCCATCTTTCGGTTTACCCGCTGGATTATGTGGTTGGATCGCAGACTTCCTGAGTAACCGGTCCATCCGAGTGGTTATCGATGGCTGCTCGTCCGGTCAAATGGCTATTAATGCCAGGGTCCCTCAGGGATCAGTACTCTCGGCAACATTATTCTTGCTGCACATAAACGATCTGCTCAAGCCCGGTACCTTTGAGAATGCAGATGACAGCACTGTTGCCGAGAGTTACATATCCAACGTGCAAGCCAGTAGGTCACAGATCCAGTCTCTTCGAGAGGCTATGGTTGAGCACTTGAACTTGTCCTTGCAGGCAGTCTTCGAATGGGGCGATGCCAATTTGGTCAAGTTCAATGCTGCAAAAACCCAGGCGTGTCTATTTTCCGCTAAAAGGAGCCAATTCAGCCCCGCTCCAACTTTCCGGGATGCAACCGTGCCGATAACCGACCATCTTGACCTTCTTGGTGTTAAGCTGACATCAACACTCAACTTTGGGCCATACATCGAAGCAAAGGCTCAACTCAAAGGTCAGACAGTACTTCACGCCGGAACAGCTGCTGAAACTTTATCAAGCTCAAGTTCGATCGTGTATGGAGCTATCGCTCTCATCTTTGGGACGAATCTGCCTGATACCAGCTTGATGCACTTGAGGCAATTGAGAGGCGAGCCAGAAGGATAATTGGCGATAATACACTCGTCGAGTCGAGGCTTCAAAGTCTTGAGCATCGACGCAGAGACGCTAGCCTGTCGGTTTTCTACTGGTTGCATTTCGGAGAGTGTGCGTCAGAATTGCATAACTTAATTCCACCTAGCCCGTTCCCGTTCCATCATCGGACTACCAGACGTACGGTTATGCGCCACCGGTACTTGGTGGATATCCCACCTACACGCACCAAACGTTTTGGGATCACTTTCATTGTGCGTGTAGCTAGGGAGTGGAATTCCTTGCCGGAGTCTGTGTTTACTAATAGTTACAACCCGGGAATATTTAAGTCGAGAGTGAATAGGTTTTTTCTAGGTAAGCGCGTTCCATCGTCGACCGCATCGTCGCTTTCCATCAGGTGAGATAGCGGTCAAGCGCGAAATTTTAACCGATACGTAAAAATGTAAGGTACAATAAGTAAGTTACTTATTAGCTCTTTTCTGTGAATACGACGTAGGTAAATTATAGACAATCGAAAATACCCGAGCGATTAGTTAGTAGCGCCAGAAAGATACCCCCGTTTCTCGTGTTATAGCTTTCTGGCGCTAATATTATTCATGCTAGAAAGAGATGCATGAACTGCATTACAGCGACGCCAACCAAATCCGGAATCAGTACGTCGACTGATATGTTTCGGTGAAAAAGTCCTTTTTCGTGTGTTGTTGGTTTGTGTGTATAATCATAAAATAATTAATATTTTTAAATGGGCCAGATTAGTTTTAAATTGCACATTTATTTACTACAAAGATGATGAAAATGAAGTCTAATCTGACAGTCCTAAGCCTGAAAACCATGGAGGGAAATTTCAATCACTAAAATAACATTAACAGCAGGGTTATCATCCATAATTGCTATTAATGGCTATTAACTGAGTTTTAATCGATTATTAGCCAAATGATATTAACCGGATTATTATCATTGCCCATCACTAGATATAGTCTATCCAAAAAAGTCAAACAACTTGGGAATTTTGTACAATATGTAATCATTTAAAAAATACTTGTATTCGATACTTTTCATAAGGTTCTTCTATTCGTAAACAATGATCAAGATCTCTTAATCAACCCTGATTATTGAACCAGTATTGACTACATCAAATTTCATTTTGCCCTAATAATTACCCGAGTCGACTTCTTAGACAGACTCTACTTGCAATTGTTGGAGTGTATCAAAAACAAATCTATCCTATTTGAACACTATGGTCTTTGTCTTTCTACCCAATTAATATTGTATTTCGGGTGGTTAAATATTGTATTTAACCACCCGAACACTTATCGTAGTCATAGTTACTATATATTAGGAGCCTTGCACCCGAAAGTGGCATTAATTCATTAAACCCCAGGCGAACGCCGGCGTTCGCGCACCTATTGTCTTTCTATTGTGTCTGTAATTTCCACGATTGAAAGGACAGTGGTTATTGAAATCCTTAATTAAAACAGTGATTCTTTGGTGTCTACTACCAAATAACTCAGCAATAACTACTAACAAAATATGAGTTTTCAGAAAAGAGAAATTAAACAATTTCATAAAGATAAAGTCCAAAATTTTGTGATTCGATCTATAGAAAATATTTCTAAGGATTGAGTATATTTTATTAACGTTAACAAACAAATACAAAACTCTACATCAGCGGATACTATTGCTGTATTTATCTTAGAACACGTACGCAAATTTTTTAAACAACATAATGAGACCTCGGCGGTCTCTAATGGGCGAGACGTGCCCACCGCAAGTAAACGACGAACTGAATGATGTGATTCTGATAAAGGCATGTTTACCTTACCTTCTGCGAATCTGATAGAAACTAGACGGTATAAAGGTAAACAGTTGATTCTAGAGAATATACTGCATTGTAGGTGTAGCCCTAGGAAAGTGCTTTAATAATAATAATTTATTGATAATCTAATTTAATAATAATCATTATTTATCAAAACAATTTATTAAAACAAAATCAATCAAATAAAATCAGATTAAATAAATTAGAATTAAAATCAAAGTCATAAAATCAAAATAACTTTAGTATGTTTTTTTTTTTCATTACTGCTGCCCTCAAAAGGACAAATCATGTCCATTCATGGCCTGTCTTCGAAGTACAAATTCGTAGAGAATTGGTGACATCCACCAATCTGCAATATGGTCATCGAATAGTCAATACTGATTGGATTACCTACTGTCAATAGTGGCCTACCGGCAACGGCATAGAAAAGATGATAGAAGATAGAAAGGAAATACTTTCCGATTTGTACTACAACGAGTATCGCCGCTTGTCTCCCACCCACGAGGCAATAATATAATAAACGCACATCCTGAAAGCAGTATGCTCAGAATCAGGCACTGAATCGATTTCAGCTATTTCTTAAAAGTAAAATACGGAATGTCGACTAAAAAAATATCGATAAATGCTAAAAAAAAATGCAACAAAGCCACTACACTTCGATGCACGTTACCGCGATAGATCTTCACTGCGATACTACTCGACTTCGATGCACGTAGTGTAATAATTTCTCAGTAACGATGTTTCGCAATAGATTATATATCGAAGCCAAGATACTCCGTAGTTTTTCGCGGTAACGTACATCGAAGTAGTATCGCAGTGAAGATCTATCGCGGTAACGTGCATCGCAATTTTGTAGCATCGTTTTAGCATTTATCGATATTTTGTGCGTCGACATTCCGTATTCAACTCATTTTTTAAATAGGTGTAATCTGCTCTATTCTTTTTCAAATAAAATTCAGCGAAACAGAAAAAAATATCTGTTCTATAATCATACCAAGTACCCACAGATTTTTTCTTCGATTTTTTTGCACGCAAGTGTATATTGTATATTACAGTGTATAAAGATCACGTAACATAACAATAATATATGTAATATTCAGTGTCGTAACTAGGACGGTGCCAGTGGTGCCCAGGCAAAGGGCGCAGTCCATAGAGTAACAACAAAACAGTACCCTGTTTTTATAGCTAGTCCTTTTTGTTTAGAGTCGCAGTAATAGAAATCTCGCGGGTGTATAAAAGGCTGGTTACCGCACAGGTAAGGGCCCATCCATTAAATACGTGAAGCTTGAAAGGAGGAGAGGGGTTTGTCAAAAATCATGAAATATCAGATGGAGGAGATGAATGTAGTTAGTGAGAAATCTCGTGTGTTTATTTTTTCGTCAAACGCGAAATTTTTAAACCGAAAAGCGGCGTTTAGTGACCTTAAATTGCCGTTGCAACGTACAAACGTTCGTTTATTATTATTTTTACGCCTATCAAAAACAACCTTTCTGTCTAAACATTTCTATCACGGTCTTTAATATGTCATAATATGTCAATCATGGTCATAATAAACACTTTTTCTTTCTTTCTTTTCTATAATTTTAATTTCAAAATAAAATTATATTAAAAAACCTGTATTTAAAGATAATATGGAAATAAAATTTAAAGATTCTTTGAAGGTACTAAAAATACGCATGATGTTGAGGGAGGGGGAGGGGTAGTCTTAAACCTTGCCTCGTATTATTAATAGCTACTTACATAGTTTTAAGTTAATATTGTTACTAACCATTCTATGAGTGCAAACTTGAAATAAAGTAATAATAATTATTACCTAGGAGGGGGTTAAAAATGCTAAAAAAATCACGTGATTAATGGACGGCCCCTAATATTCACAAACAACCGATACAAAGTGAGTTCCTACAACAGAAATTGATCGAAAGGTTCAATAATGATAATCAGTACAACTTGACTACAGTCATGCTTGGCAGAGCGAGTGATCTCGTAATCTACGTACACAGTTTTGCTTTGTTCGTATATCTATTTTATCTAATATAAAGCAAACAAGTTTTACGCATAGATTTGTCATTCATTTTTGTAATATATAGAAAAGATTATTATTAAACAATATTCGTCTGCGCTAAACGATGGAATGAAATCAATAAATATACTTTGGTAATATTGGGCAATATTATCTGAGAGTGTGTGTGTATGTTACAATTATATAAGTAGTATAAATAGGGACAGCCCTCCACAAACTTTAAGGGCTTGCTCAGTAGACAAAATTGAACAACCTACCATATTTTTTTTTTCCGGAAACGAAAAAAATATTCAGCCTCGCCATACAAACTGTCCAATCAAGTTAATAATTTTGTATGGTGAGGCGGATTTTTTTTTTCGTTTCCTGAAAAAAATTTTTATGGTAGGTTGTTCAGTTTCGTCTACTAAGCAAGCCCTTCAAGTTTATGGAGGGCTGTCCCTTACACCTTGTATACTTTTTTTGAAGTGGGAAATCATCAAATAGTTTGTTCCACTCTGACTCTGAATGGAGTGATCTCTCACTTCATCCAGAGTGGGGGATTATCAGAGTGGGGAGTCATCATCATCATTTCAGCCGATATACATCTACTGTTGGACATAGGCCTCCCCCAAGTGTTGCCGCAATGAACAATCCTGTGCGTCTCTCATCCAACGGCTTCCCGCAACCTTCACCAGTTCATCGGTCCGAGTGGGTAGTGTCAGATTTTTATTGACTAAAACCCACTTGTGTTCTTTCAAGCAACTGAAAGAACACAAGTGTAACCTTTCAAAGGGCAACCTTTGCCAAAAAATGTATATTTCCCACGTTCGAACTCCTATTGTAGAAAAAAAACACTTTTTTATTAGACTAAATTTCATGGTTATAAAAACTGTAATATTAAAGAAAATGCATTACCCAAAGAAACCGATAATTAAATTTCAACAACATTTAATACACCGACGACGGTCTTAAATTAGGGATCAGCAAAGTATGTCCTTTAGGGCCCAGTAAGGTCGATGTCTGCTATGACTACGGAAACGTTCGAAACAGTAACCATGATCCTGGAATTCAAAGGGCAACTGAAAAAACAGAGGTGGGTTTTAGTCAGTAAAAGTCTGACATACCCTCTCGCCCCAACTAGAGCGAGAGAAGTTACCTACTTAATAATTTAAACACAAGACCCCACAAGATTAGAATAGCTTTAAAAATTCCAGTAAATACACCACCTTTTAAAATAATAAATGCGAAGACCGTCACCCAAGTCAAATGACAAAGTTCCTCATGGCTCGTTGGATACCGTCCACCACGGTAGAATCGCTCGTAAAACGGTTACGCATCAATTTGAACCGCCTTCAGTCACAGTACCGTAAACCTCGGACTGGCGTTAATAATCGGTTACTGTGTTTTACTAATGACCGTGATTTAACTACACAGTCGAATAGTCAAAAGGAGCCGCTCATAGATTAGTGCAATCGGCGGTTCCCAGGCTAGCTAGTAATATACTCGTAATACTGTGGTTTGACAGAGTAATTTTAGAACTACTCGTAATATGGTTATTTTAAAGCACCAGCATTTGGTATGGTGTCTGGTAAGAATGAGCGTAATATTGCTGAAATAAAATATATCGATATTGTTATGTTTTTTATTTAACCAGATAAATATCCAGTTAAATAAGCAAAAAAACCGGCCAAGAGCGTGTCGGGCCACGTTCAGTGTAGGGTTCCGTAGTTTAAATACCTGTCCAACAATATATCACACGTTAGGGTTGAAATTAAAAAAAAAAACACTTCTCACTTTACATATAGGGGGGCTACCCTAATAAAACATATTTTTCCAATTTTTATTTTATCACTTTGTCGGCGTGATTAATATACATATTGGTACCAAATTTCAGCTTTCTAGTGCTAACGGTCACAGAGATTAAGCGAGGACGGACAGACAGACATGGCGAAACTATAAGGGTTCCTAGTTGACTACGGAACCCTAAAAAACAAAAAAGATATTAATAGATTTAGAACTTAAACTTACAATTGACCATAGTTTCCTATTATAACAATACTTTAAAAGGATAAATCAATAATATTGTAAATCGAAATATCGATACTGAGCTATAGATATAAAAACCAATATTTCATAATTATGTCTGGTGTCCAGTATCTTACCATAATCATAATGGGCGATGTTAGCGATCAATGCAAGCAAATAAATAGGTAGTTAAGTACGTATTTAATTTATGTAGAACATCATCAAATAACCTCTTTTGCTTTTGGTGGTGCGAGAGGGATATACTAAGTAGAGTATCAGATATATACTGTCTAAAACCCATCAGTGTTCCTTCAGTTTCCCTTTGCGTCTAGGACAGCGGTAATGCTTTCGAACAATTCTGCAGCCCAAGCAAATATAACCAGCTAACTAGCTTCTGTCAGCAGCTTCGCCTGCGCACCTAAAATATAGCCTGTGTCACTCAGGAATGAAGCAGCTTTCTATCAGTGTAAAAAATTTAAAAAATCGGACCAGTACTTTCCAGAGATAACCTCCAACAAACAAAAAAAAAATTAAAAAAAAAACTTTACCTCTTTATTATATTAGTGTAGATAATAATCTTTTAATACAAATACATAAAGTTTATTTGTGCACACACATTTTGTTACAATTTATTTGTTTAGTGTCTCTGTGTTCTGCCACAGTAAGTGGCATACAAATATTAATAAATAGGTATTGGGTATATTGCCTAGGTTTTTGACTGGTGGTCTTTCTGACGTCAATCAGGGATTGTAGGTGAATACCAAGATGACAGATGATAGAGATGTGTTAGATGAAGCCGTGCTGCGCTAATCTTTAATATACAGTTTGAAGTAGTCTGTCAGATTTTCAGACTAAAGTAATCGCTGTACATTCTGAAGTATTTTTGAATAGCCGTGAAAGAGAGAAATGAGTGAAATGTCTTAATATAACTGAATATACATAAAAGCGCTCATGGCAGATGTTGTCCTGGCCAAAACCTGGCTTTTCATCAGAAAAAAAATTAACAATCAGATTGCAGCCCCACCTATTGTATTTTCAAACCTTCCAGGAAAGGTCTTCGGTCAGCTCATTTAGGAGGAGATAAGTGACAAACACACGAACAAAAGAATTATATTTAAAGATATATTATGTCCTTTACCTATAAACCTATGAAAAAATCATGCTAAAAAAAAACAAGAATAGACTCGAATATACCCAAGAAATTGCACAATTTACATCATCATTATTTCTGCCGAAATTCGTCCACTGTTGAACATTTAGGCGTCCCCTAAATGTCGCCACTACGACCAGCCCTTAGCGTCTTGCACCTATCTGATTTCCACCACCCTCAAAAATATAAGTAATATGTACCTATTAATTATGTAACAATTTTATTTGACTGTTCCTCAATGTATTCCTGTTCCACCAAAAATATTAATTATAAAATATGTTCTTTTGAATATCCACGAAAGGGATGGCGGGGGCTATATTCGCTAACTAGACCCCGCCATACTTTTCCAACAAAACCTGTCCGAGATGGGATGCCCAAGTCATTGAAAAAAGTCTATTAATTAATATTTATAGTGCAATATATATTTTTAGTGAAAAATAATATTTTTGATGCACAGTTAAAAATATCCCATTATTTAAACGACGAATAACTCTAATAACTAACCACTTCACTACTTACTTAGTTACTTAGTAGAGTACTAAACAAATACATTAACTACTCATATTTTTTACATTCCAAAGCGTGTAATGAACTTCCAAACCAGAGAGATAATATAACTTTATCATTTATCTAAATGGGAGTGTCCTTAGCGATAATATTACATTATGATGTAAGTGTGTAATGTTAGTGATTACAGTTGAGGCGGTATTTAGACCCGAGCCGTGGCGAGGGTCTTATTTTCAATACTCTTGTGAGGAAAATAACAGTAAAACTATTTTTTTTTTGTGACATCGCGGTATAAATCTTTTTTCATATGCGCACTCACAGGTATTTTTTTTATTTGTCCCTAGTGGAAGGCTAAGGTATTTTGTTCATACATCTTAGTCTTACGTTTATGTCTTTTGCGTATTTTTTGTTTTTATTTAATGTCTTTTGTAGTGACAATGGAATATGCATGTAACATTTTCTAATGAATTTGTAGTATTTAATTTTATTTAATTAATACAGCCACTGAATTTCTCTCGAATAAATCAAGCCAAAAACCACGCGCATCTTAAAATGGCGGCTATAGACCACAAAAAAATGTTTTATTTGAATGTACGATATAAATAATATTTTTTTTTTTTATTAAATAAATCGTTTGTACAACTTAAAATGGTCAAAATTTCATGAAATAAATAAGTAAGACATTAATAAATACCATTGAGAGCAATAACTTATGTGAAATTTTTTCTTTCTCATTTGTTTTGCGAACAAAGAGGTTGAACAAAAAGGTTTTAACTACATTATAGCACTAGTGCGTAATGGTAACCAAAATGTCACAGTTTGGTAATAAGTGCCTTTATATACTTAAGTGTAGTGTAACAAGAATCACTTTCTGAGCAAATGTATTGAAAAATACCTTATTTTCGTATCGTAAGTAATACTTCAGTAGTCATCAACTAAGGAGAGAGAGGCGAGACCACTTTGAGACATAAATATGTATGAGAATAAATACATACAAAATAGTCCCCCATATCTGTCTGAACAAAGCGTTTATTAAAGAGATTGGTTTTTAATGTAGCAATATTCTTTATTTAACATAAATGACGTATAAGACATTACAATTTTCATAAATTTTTAGAGTTCCGACCTTATAGAAAAACTGTACCTTTATAAGATTTATCCGTATGTCACAATGGCTTTTTTTCGAGATCTATGCAACTTAGGATTTTTTGTGAATCTTTTAACTATGCGGTATTGCCACAAAGCGTGGCAATGCCGCAAGTGTTTTGGATAAATTAACAATCCACATCGATACTAAAGATAAAATCACATTTTAGTTCGTTGTTGTCATGTTAATTGTAATATTACTCGTATATTGATTTTAACTTATTTTTGTTAGATGACTTTAATTTATTATTAACCGACTTCAAAGAGAAGGAGGTTATATGTTCGGCTGAATGTAGGTATTTTTTTGTTTATCAACAACTACACAAACAAGGAGAAGATATGATGGGTGGGTTGTGTTGACAGGATAGAATAAAAGAAAATATGATCGCAGACCCAAGGTAAAATGTGATAAGGACAAGAAGATGATAATGTTGATGATAACACAACACAGACAGTTAAAAATAGTTTAAAACTTGATACTAGCAGTAATGTAAAAACAAGTTGCATATTAAAAAAAAAATTAGTTCGACAGGTCTTGATTCATCTTCTGGATCATTAGAAAGTGTTACCACGACCTTGAAACACAGACCAGAGGCGTTTCAGTCACTAAAGACACTCTGATACTTCCTTTCGCTCTACCTAGAGTAGGTAGGAAGAGTTATTAGTTTTTTCCCATCTCAAAAAATATCTTTACCCGTCTCTACAAAATTTATTTTTTAGTTTATGCGAAACCTGAATATAGTTTGTTCAGAATCCAGTAACTGTGGATTCCAATAGTTTTTACACCATGTTATATTTTTTCCCAAAAATATTTAAAAAGTTCACAATTTGGACACTACCGACAGTAAGTACAAAACAGGTCATGGCAGGTCTTAGTGGGTGAACAATGGGTAGCTCGCTGTCGGGCTGTCCGGTAACTGTCCGGACCAAGCGCAAGAATTGACGGCGCGCAAGTAATGTTGTATACGAATATTAGAAAAGTTCCCAAATCAATAATTATTGAGAAGTCAGCAAGGCAGCAAAGGGACATTCACGCATTAAAGTTTTATCGCAACTCATAGAGGATACTCTAATTACCAGAACTGATCGGATATGTAAAGAGGTGACTGAAACTGGTTTAATTTATTACCTTAATCTATTTTGGATACTGGACCACCGGATGAAACCAATATACGTACATATAAAGAGTGTTCTATTATAACATAGTTGAGCGTCGAAGGTTACTGTATCAGCGGTATAATTTAGGGGCGGCCCTGCTTTGCATATAATGGCGGCTTACTTTTGCAACAAAGGCGAACGGGCTGACAAACCCACTTGACAGTTACTTGCCTATGTAACATCGATTTAAAACTAGTCACTCCTCAAATTGGTGTCTACACTTAGAGCTAGCGCGCACTGGTTACTTTTGTCACCGTGACTTATGGCAAAAAGTAACCGCGCTTATGAACTCAACATGTAGTGTGCACACTTGAAGACGTGACGTGAATTTGGGTACAAAATGGGTAAAATATAAAAAAAAAAATATTGTCACACTGACAACTAAATTAAATTAAAATTCATTTATTTCGGAAACCAAGTCCATATACATAAAATATAAAATTAAAATTAAATTCACATTAAAATATTAAATTAAAAATGAAACACATCATAAAACACAAAGTTAAATGACAATATATTGAATGAAATTGACAATGACAATAGGACAATAGTCAAGAGTGCGCGCTATGTCTAATATTACAAAGAGGTAAACTCTGAAAGCTCTGAAAAAACTGTTCGAATAGCAAAAATTTTTTTTCACCGATAGAAAGGTGTTTTATTCCCGAGTGATATAGGCTATATTTTATGTACGCGGGCGAAGCCGCGAGCAAAAGCTGGTTTCATATTTAATAAATGAACTAAAAATATACTCTAATATAAAATTTGGTACGTACGCAATGTAAGGTCACTTGAAAGTTCGTTATAAACATTTCCAAAAGAGAGATTAGAGGTATAATATAAGAGTGATTTTTCCTCTTAAAAAGCCATCCTAGAACCCAAAATTTGAAGACATGTGACATTCACCAACCCGCACTGGGCTCGTGTGGTGTATTACGGCCCATTCTCTCTCCTAGAGAGGAGGCCCGAGTCCTAGCAGTGGGAACATTTAAAGACTGATTATACTTATGCTTAAGTTAAACGCCCTTTGAAAAATACTTGTAACTAACTTTTTAGACCTAGGTACCTTGCCTCTACGTACTAAATTTAATTAAAAATGATTAATACTCTCGCGCTAAGCTAGTTTAGGAATGGGATGCGGTCGCCTCTTTCTCTAATAATGCTAGTGAAAGAGAGCGTGAATGAACGGAGATCCTCACACCCCAGTCACCACGACAAAAGATGCCCTGGGTGTCAGGAGCTGCAGGACGTCCATAAGTCTAGAAGACGACAAGCAACGGGTACCTCGCCGTCCGGTCATACGGTAACCGTCCGGCTGGATATGGGTTATTTGTTTGCATTCCTACATGGTTCCGTACGGCTCTCATCCAGGTGTTTCCAACGCGCTATTGGCCTTGTCATTGTATTAGGCTCAATAGTCATAGTTAAATTAGAATAATAGACAGGAAGATTATGACTCGGAGCCAATTTAAATGTCAGATGTGTCAGTTTTGTCATCAACTACAAAAGGTAATTATTATAGTACTAGCTGTTGCAAAATTACTCCAGTGTGTACCTATGTGCTATGTGCTATTCCAGAATATGGACTACCCGTAAGCTGAATTTCATTCAAATCTATTCAGCCGTTCGAGCGTGAAGAAGTAGCAAACGTACACACTTATAAACTTTTTCTTTATAATATTAATGTTTGTTTATATTTTTTTGTGTTTATCTTTGGGTATTTGCCTGATATATATGTCTATTATGAAGAGGGAAGGCCAAAGAAAAGATGGATGGATTGTGTGAGAAGTGATATGAAAAAAAAGGGAGTTAGTACTATGGGTGACGGAACAGAATGGAAGAAAAAAACTTGTTGCGCCGACCCTAAGTAATATGGGATTAGGACAGGAAGAAAAAGAAATATCTATTATTAAATTTATTAAACAGGGATCTGTACTAAAGTTTAAGTAGCGTGTTAATAATAATTATACCGATAGCCACCATATCTGAAATTTTGATAGTGCATTTATTTTGCACCTGTTGTAAAACCGCAATTCGTTATCACATTTGCTAATGCCATGCCCGTTCTTCAGTGGACAGAACAATCCTTTATTTGTTTAGTAGTAAATAATATTGTTTATGATAAGTATGGACTGATTTCCTGCCGCCTGACTGATATTTAGCATGATGCTTTACCTATTAGTCACAAGAATTTCTATGAAAGTGTCGTGTCCGGTTCCTGTGCGACATAAAATTGTCTTTAGTCATGTTACCGCACCTTTGGAGAATGTGAACTACAAGGTCAATAATTGAAATTGTAGAAATACATCAATGATTTCTTTTTACTTGTTTATTTTATTACAGAAAGAAAGAAGATCTTCTTTTAGTTTGTAAATAGAACATGTTTTGCTTTTAGTTGATTAAATTTAGGTTATTTAATATAATGAGTTTATTTATTGTTAATTATTGTTAATTTATTATTAAGGTTCCTAGTAGAAGTATATTCTAGCCTGTACTACACGTCCAACCTAGTTCAGGCAAAAATGCAAGAGTGTGCATTATAATTGTTTTAAGCTATTGCATAGCTTCTATCGCGGGCCTTGAGCGTGGAGACCGAATCCAGAAATTCCGTAACGAAAATAATCTAACACCCACCACTCATTTTTTTTTTGAGCGTGGTGACCGATAAGAAAACAAATGAGTGGACAATCAATCAAAATTCAATTCAATGTGTGTAGTGTAACTTCAATTAATAACAAGAAAAAAAAATAAAGGAAAAAATAATGCATAAATAAAATAAATAAATAATTATAATTGCATAAGTTGATAAAAATGCTATGCAATAGCTTTACCGTGGCAGTCCCCGAGTGCCACACGTCTTTTTTTATGTATTTTACTTTAAATGTGCCACTTTTACCTACAAATAAACGATATTCTATTGATAAATGTTTTCTACATACTAGTAAGGCCTAGTACCCACGCCAAGATGTTCGTGATAACTTCACATAAAAATTTAATTTAAAATATCGGGAATTGTTTAATGTTTCGTGGGCCAGGCTTCCTGAAAAATAACCCATGATCCGCCAATGGTCTCATGGGACGTAATCCTGATGTGAAAGAAGGTGACAGACAGAGACAGATAGACACGTGCCTTAGCCCCAAGTGACATGGCACAACTAAAAGATGGTGGAGCAAGATGGAGTGTTAGACTTTCGCTGGCTACAACCCACAAATGTTTCTTTAGTTGCCCTTTCCGTTCCAGAACCATGGTAACTCTTTCGAACAATCCCGCAGCTCATACGGAGCGCCTTTTTATAAGTGTGAAATCATCTAATGACATCTTCCGCCCTTGGACGGGGCGAAAGGGCGTATCAGAGTATTGCTGACTGAAACCCAATCCTGTTCCATCTTTGACTTCGTCTAGGGTCCCAGTGTTTTCTTTCGCATCAACCATGGCCTTTCGCATCAACCATGAACTTTAGCATCTCCCATGGGTCATAAGAAGTGCCTGGTGCGAGTTTGTTTTTAACGCCATCGACACGTTTATGACGTTCGGCGCTTCGATTGGCCCGCTCCAATCTTTTAACCAATCAGAGAGCCTAACGCGGTAAACGTGTCGATCCCGTAAGACGCGCTTAGTGTGCTTATCTAGCTAAGAATTCGAAACGAAGAAAACCAGCAAAGTCAAGCATCAACTAATGTTACACAATTAATTTCAAACCGTCAACAGTCTATAGAAAATCTTCGGTCACTTTGTAAAAATTTATGATCAAACAAAGGTGAAATAAATATCATTTCAGTGAAATATGATTCTCGTTCGTCATGCATGACGTCGAGAACATTGTTTGTGTTTCGAGAATTCGCGAACACCGTTACCTAGTAAAGAAACTAACAAATAATTCTGTAATTCAAGATAAGAGAACCCATGATAACATTTATTGTTCAGCGTCTACAGTTTTAACAACTAGGTAGGTAATATTGAATACGTTACTACGTTTTTGCTAACATGGGAAATCGTCTAATGACTTCTGTGAATGCTGATTTGGATTCGCAGATCTTTAAAATTGACTGTTGTTACACGCACTCACACGCCAGAAAGATTGTAAAAGCCCGCACACGAACTTCAAAAAAACGCTGCTTCAAGCTTCATTTTGAGGCGGCCTTTTTTTGTGGCTCGTGTGCGGCAGTGTCGCCACAAAAAAACGCTTGAAGCGACTTCAAGCTTCACCGGACACAAGAGGTGTTGCGCGTGATAGTTTATGCCTATGTATAGATATAGATATATAAAATATATTATAGTAATAATGTGTTAAATAATAATTACAATAGATATTTGAATTTAAACGTTATCTTTCAAATATCTATTGTAATTATTATTTAACACATTATTACTATTATATATTTTATATATCTATATCTATACATAGGCATAAACTATCACGCGGTTCAGCTGTTTACTACGGCCGCTTCTAGCTTTTTTTTTGTGCCTGCTTCTAGCGTTTTTTAGATGCCCGTGTGCGGGGACAGTTAGGATTCTTCTTTCTCTTCTATCATGTTGTCCAGTAACTGGGTTGCAGAGGTCTGATAGACAGTCATTGCATGTAAAACACAATTATTCAGCTGCACCCGGTTAGGCTGGAAGCCGACTCCACGCTAGTTGCATAAAGGCTAAGGAGATGATGATGTGAAGGAGTTGATCCATGGAAGATTTACCATCTTTCACTGTTTTTGAAGTCCGATTTAAAAAACTATGTGTAACTATGTAATAACACGCATTAAGGCTCAAGCGCCCGATAAATGCCTTAAAAGAGTGACTTTCTGGAGCCTACTCTTTGATAACGGCCTGGTCGTTAATAGGTTTGAAAAAATATATGTTTATTATAGATTCATGAACAACAATCAACATTTGACTTTTTCATGCAATTAATACTTTTGTCAAAAAAAAATATTACATGCAACAACATCACATTCGCAACTTTTCCCTACTCCTTCGAAACGGCTTGGATCTTTTGTAACGTTTTTACATATAAAAATGAGTAGTTAAATATTCTTCAAAGTGAACATAGCATATGTAAATCAATCAATATTTCGCAAAGAAAATGGATTTAAAAGTCAGCGGGGCTCTCCGGGCGCAGCTGACCGCAAACAAATGCACAGATGGTCGTACTGTCTAGACGGGTACGAGAGTAGTGACCATTTAATTTCGGCCAGATGGTACAAGGGACTATAAGCCTTAAGCTCGAACTACACTGCGCACAAGTGTGACTGACACACACGCCGATCTGGGTGCGTCGGTCTCCATACATTTTATAAGAATGGAAACTAGACTTGTAGAGCTACACTAGATCTATTATTTATACGTCAGTGTAATGTAGTTCTGCCTTTGTGGAATAATCCCCGGGATAGCTACTCAACAACGCAGTCTAATGAAAACAATATAATAAATACCTAATATGTAATTTATAAAGTGATTATGAAAATACGTTATCTATTATTACTATCTGTTGCGGATAATGCGTAAACTGTTTGTGTTTTAAACAATAATTTAATTTATGACTAGCTGTGCCCGACACTTCGTTCGCGTGGACTACAAGATTTTGAATTTATTTTTTCTGAAATAAAAGTAGCCTAAGTTACTCCTTATTACATCAGCTACCTGCCAAAAAAAGTCCCGTCAAAATCGGTCCAGCCATTTCGGAGATTAGCCGGAACAAACAGACAGACAAACAAACATTTAAAAAAATGTTATTTTGGTGTATGTACCTACCGTATTTATACGAGTATATGCATGTAGTAAAAAGCGACTATTTTAATATTACAAACACACATTCCAATTTTATTTATATATATAGATTTCAATCATTTATTTAAAATATAAATGTTCTACACGTGTAAATCCAATTGGTGGTGAACAGGATAATATTAATATAATGTTTTTATTGACAAAATCGATTCAGGTAATATATATAATATAATCTATCGTTAACTACGAGTATATCTAATTATATCGGACATAGGTATAAAACTAGGTTATAAGGTAAAATCTAAATAGAATCTGTTTATGACTCTATTATAACAATTAATTCAAAGAGAGGACAACATACTAAACAATCTCAGTCTATGATAAATGATATTTATGTTGTATACACATCAATTTTTTTTTTTCGTAATTATAACCACATAACAGATGAAAGAAGTTATAATGTGGGCAGGGCAGGCGTGCCGCAAAGTAGGGCAATGCTCATAGTTCAGCTACCAATAGCAAACTTGCGGTCTAAGTATGCGTGATCAGTGAGTTACGTAATGCGCGTTCGTATTGGTTTATTGCCTGTAGTGGAGTTAAAGGGTGTGTTAGTATTGAACAATGAGAAAATCGAGTTCGTCGAGAGTACGGTTTTCCTAGGGATCACGCTTGACTCGAGGCTACAATGGGGTCCTCATTTAACATCTCTGGCAGGACGGCTTAGTTCAGCAGCATATGCTGTCAGAAAAATCCGCCAATTAACTGATGTAGATACTGCGAGACTAGTCTATTTTAGTTACTTTCATAGTATTATGTCTTACGGTATTTTGCTATGGGGACGGGCTGCAGACATAGAGTCTATTTTTATACTGCAGAAAAGAGCTATCAGAGCCATATATAACCTTCGCAGACGCGATTCCCTTAGGGAACTATTTAAAGAAATAAACATCCTGACGGTCCCTTGTCAATACATTTATGAAAACATCATGTATGTTCGGAAAAATATTCATCTTTTTACTAAGATAAGTGACAGGCACAATTTTAATACTAGGAATAGGAACAAATTAGATCAACCTCGATTCAGATTGGCTAAAGTACGTAGCTCTTTCATGGGGTACTGTGTAAAATTTTATAATAAAATACCAATTGAGATTCTACAACTAAATGAGTCCAAATTTAAAACATGCATTAAACGCACACTATGTAGACAAGCATATTATAAACTGGAAGATTATCTCCTTGACAAAAATGCTTGGCTAAATGCTGGTCCTGCTCCACAACTACAGCCACTTTTACCTTCAAATTAGTTTTTTTTTTTTTTATAAATATATTTCTAAATATTGGAAGAGATACTATTCCCCTTTTTGTATTTTTTGCTTTCGAAATGTATTTTTATTTATTTGTCTATTTCAATAGAGCTTATGATAATTTATTACTTTTTTTAATTGGAAACTAAATAGCATTGTATAATGTAGAAGCACTTTCTTCTTTTTTTCAAGTTTTTGTGAATGTGAAGCACCATGGAGCATCTTTATTAGGTTACAACTTGTTTGACATTACGAGCATGGCAGTTGAGAGTTTGTCATGCTCACCCAAATGTCTTGCTGGTGGTGGCACGTGTTATTGGGTCATTCGGTTCCCTTTAAAATGGTTGAGCTGAGTGGGGCTGATGCACGTGTCATGCCCGTGAACGGGTGCCATCGGTTGAGACTGGTCATCTCTTGGCTGCCAGTGGCTTAATTCGGTTTCTATTTTTAATTACATTTAATAAAAAGAATAATAAACTATTATTATTATTACGTATCTACCAACATTGTGCTCACATATTAGAAGCGACAAGAAATATGTAACCAAGATCTATGTAACTCAATATATTTTAAAAAGAGTGTCCATGGAGTTTCTTGCACGTTCTTCTCCATAGAGACCTACGTTTTGGAACGTGCAATTTAGCTTCACTTTTCTTGGACTGACCGACATTTGACTATTCAAAAGTGCCTGCAAATGGTCTATTTGAAATAAATGATTTTGAATTTTGAATTTTGAATTTTTGAATTTTGAAACAAGCGGCGACACTCGTTGTTGTACAAATCGGAAAGTGTTTCCTTTCTAACCTCTTTCAACTTTCCTATGTTTTACACTATATGAGGCCGGTGTTTCCTAGCTGACTACCCTAAAAAGAAACACCGAAACAAACTCAGGGGACAATATCAATAACTATAGCAACAACACTTGTTTACTCGTATATTTTACAATTAATAATACTATGACGCCTAATTTATTTTACTTAATCGTATCTGTTAAAGATAACAATAAAATTAGGTGATAATAATTGTTATACATATACATATGTCAAGTAAAACACAAGGAAACCGAACTAAATCATTCATAGATTCAATGTTTACTAATCTTCTTCGTCATGTTGACGATAAGTCAGCTATTATTTATGTATTCGCCAGATTTTCCTCATGAATAAATGAATATATATATTCAGTCATATACTTATATATGGCTTTTTTTTGGAAGCGGGAAATTCGTGAAAGGACTTCTTCAGCTCCAGGGTGTGAGGGTGTGTCAAAGTGACTAAAACCCACCTGTGTTCCTTTTGCTCTTTGCTTTCTAGGGCTACGGATAAAGTGAGAACAACATTAGACCGACGCACACGTGGACCGTGGCGTGGATCTAGTGTAGCTCTACAAGTCTAGTTTCCATACAAAATTTATGGAGACCGACAAGTCAAGCGGTGCTATTCTCTAAGAAAACAGCCTTGAGCGCAGCGCTGGCCGAAGCGACGAGTCGAGAGCGCAGTACATTGAATTAACAATCTAATGTTAGGTTCATTGGGTTGTTAATCCAATGTACCACACACGCTCAAGGCTGTATTCTTAGAAAAAAGCACGCCAGATCGGCGTACGTGGTACTCGTGCACAGTATAGTTCTACCTTCATTCTTCCTTCAGTTTTACTGACATCTCTTTGGGGCGCGCGTGGAACACTACTCGCCGTCGACTAAGGCTTGACACTTATCGGACGGTCTCCGAGACTTCCACCGTGTGTACCTTTGTGACTTGGTTTTTTAGGCGGTAAATCATCGAATAACTCCTACCGCCCTGAGTGGAGCAGAAAGGAGTATCAGACATTTACTAACTAAAGCTAGTAAAAGTCTGATCCGAGTCCGAGTCCGAGTCTAGCTACATTAGACAGACGCACACGTGTAACACGCTTGATTTGTACGTAGAACGACGTCGTGAGGCGTAGATCAAGTGTAGCTCTACAAGTCAAGTTTCCATATAAAATGTATATAGACCGACGCACTCAGATCGCATATGTGGCACATGTCGTCACCCCCCCTGTTAACTATCGTAACTAACAATTGATATTTTTCCATGGCGACCGGTTTTCGGTCGGGCGTTAAAATCATATTCCTGTAGTTGCGTTGGCTGTAGCTTTATTAATGAATTAATTAATAAGTTTTTTTTTATATTAATCTTGGCCAGTTTATGAGATACGACAGTTAGCGGGGAAGGCGACGATGTGTGCGCAGTGTAGTTCTAGCTTAGAACTCACCCTTGTGCCTACAACGCTTTACGTTATAACTGTAAGTTTTAACTCTTGCGAACAATCCCTGGTCTGGTAGGTACCTCTAACATACTTATCAGGGATATGGGACAATGAATATGACGTTTAAAAGGTACATTGTGAAAGTTATTTATAACTAAAATGGTTTTATTATCCTCTAATTGATGGTCTATTCAGAAACCTACTGATTGATTGAGGTTATTGTAAATGCGATTGTTATTTCTATTACAAAGGATGATGGATCTGCTAAATACTAGCTTGATGCCCTAGAGCCGATTCAGCAAGAGATCATGTGTAATGATACACTCGTCGAAGTAAAACTCCAAAGTTTTGAGAATGGACGCCGAGTTGCTAGCCTGTCGGATTTCGCCCGTTCATCATCGGACCACTAGACATAAGTAGACGGTTCTGCCACCGGTACATGGCGGACATCCCACTTATACAAAGCGTTTTTGGAACAATATTTTATTATGCGTACAGCTAAGCAGTGAAATTACTTGTCTCTAAGCTAAGAGTATAGCTTAATAATAGCATAATCGGCCTTTTAATGTTCTCACTGCTGGAACTCAGGCCTCCTCTCTAGGGTAGGGAAAGGGACCGTAATCCACCACGCGGGCCCAGTGTATGTTGGTAGATGTCACATATTTTCGAAATTTTGGTTCAATGACAGACCGATTTCCTCACGATGTTTTCCTCCACCGATTTGAGAGCAGTGGTGATGAAATAAATTACACAAAGTAATGTGCCTGGTTGGGTTTGAACTCGCTACCTACAACTCGTAACTCGGAGTCGTTACCACTCAGCCAGCAATGCTCTAAGTCAAGAGTGAATAACGTGAATATGCGAGAATATTATCAGTATAAAAAATGACCAATTTTATACTTCGACATTACTACTATTCTCGACAGCACCTATGGTTAAAAATGTCGTCGTTCCAAATTTCGGTAAAACCCTGGATTAACTGTGATTTATAAGCAGCAATCTCTACCAAAATGTAGGAATTATTGTAGTATCGATAAATACTATTAACGGCAATAAAATTGATCGTATTACAGTCATATACATTTTTTTAACGAAATATAAATGCAAGGGTTATAAAAGCGATAAGCCTAATTAATGATATACTATATTACTGCCACTTATGCCTTAAAACGGGAAATACCAGACCCGATCATATTTCACAGAACTATTTTTAAACGATTCCGAAATATCTAATCTTTTTATGCATCTAATCATTACGTGATGATAAACATAATCCTATAAGTACGAGTAGGTACGAACACACATGACATTTTTTTTATTGTGGGAGGAAATCATCAAATGATTTTTCCCGCTCTAGGGTGGTGCGAGAGGTGCTATCAGACTTTTACTGACTGAAACCCACCTATGTTCCTTTATTTGCGGTTCACGTTTTAGGACCACAGTAACCCTTTCAAACGTCCCCGCAGCCCTAGCAGGACCTCCGGAGGACACAGTGGAGATGTACCTACCCCGCTTGGGTGGAGTAGCACCGTGTCCTCGTGGGGGCGATATCGAAGAGATTTCGGACCTCAAAAAAGCCCTAGCAGGACTTACGTACACACATAGCTGCGCATATACAAGACAAGGCAATAAATAAAAAAAATAAACATCATCTGTGCCTAAAACTTTAGAACCATGGATTGTTCGAAAGGGAACCCCGGGGTTTTGAGATGCGAGGCAAAGAAGAAACATAGGAGTGTGTATTTTTAATCAGTAAAGTCTGATACGCCCTTGCGCTTCACCCTAGACCAGAAGAAGTCATTGGCTGATTTCCCACCTAAAAAAAATGTGTTTAGAAATTCTCACGATTTACGATTGACGGAATTACAATTTTAATTCAGAGTACCTGTGTACCTACGTCGTGTGCCTACGTCCGCGTCAGTGTCAGAAAAAGAAAAATGGAAAACCCTTATCAGTTTCTTTGAATGCATGTGCTATAAGAAAAAACCGGCCAAGTGCGAGTCGGACTCGCCCATGAAGGGTTCCGTAGCAGCAAGTAACATAATATAAAAGTTCTTGTAATATGTTGTAACTTTGATCGATGTTTTAATAATAGTGTATTTTTTTCGGTTTATGACGCATTAAAAAAAAAACTACTCACTGGATTTCGTTCAAACCAATTTTCGTTGGTAGTTTTTATAGTAATGTACATCATATATTTTTTTTAGTTTTATCATTCTCTTATCTTGGAAGTTAGAGGGGGGGGGACACACATTTTACCACTTTGGAAGTGTCTCTCGCGCAAACTATTCAGTTTAGAAAAAAATGAAATTAGAAACCTCAGTATCATTTTTGAAGACCTATCCATAGATACCACACACGCATGGGTTTGATGAAAAAAAAATTTTTGAGTTTCAGTTCTATGTATGGGGACCCCCAAAATTTATTGCTTTTTTTCTATTTTTGTGTGAAAATCTTAATGCGGTTCACAGAATACATCTACTTACAAAGTTTCAACACTATAGCTCTTATAGTTTCGGAAAAAAGTGGCTGTGACATACGGACGGACAGACAGACAGACAGACAGACAGACATGACGAATCTATAAGGGTTCCGTTTTTTGCCATTTGGCTACGGAACCCTAAAAACTAATGAACTCCGAGCAATAAATTGTTCCCAAGAAATACTGACGACAATGCCCTGATAATAAAACTAAACGGTTCGTTTTTTTTTATTTTTTTAGTTATATTCTTTAAGTTTTACCTTCCTACCTATGTTGATTACAATTTTCTTTACCTAAATAGATTGCCGCAGATTTTTTTTATTATCGAATTAATTTAATAAAAGACAATCGTTCCGTTAACTAACTCATGTAATTACTATATTAACAAAGCGGATAGTTATACGGAGATACGAGTTAGTTTATTAACTTTCTACTGTTACCGCGTGATGGATTAATTAGAGAAACACAAATAAAATCTGGCAGAAAATCAAAAAGAATAAGTACAATGACTCGGAAATTATTACCTGTAATTTTTTATCAGCAAATTTTTTTCACGCAAAAAATCCAAGGAGCCCACATAAAAGTCGAAAATATTTTTTGATAACACTTAATTATCACTGAATATTATTTAACAGCCACTCACGAAAAATAACAAGACCGATTATATTATTACGAATTGTTAATCAATTTTCGCGCCAACCGCGTGCGGTGCAGCGTGCGCTCAACAACAACACTTTCCATAGACTAATTTATTTTTCCCTCCGACTCCGACAATCCGACCAAGACAAATAGAATACCTGTGATCCGCGAACAAACTTTGTTACACTTATTTACTTTTACAAATCGTTGCGTAACTATGCGTGTGATTACTTGATTTGTTAGCGTAGGCATTGTTTTTTTTTTTTTTAATTAGAACTTTTTCCTTAAAAAAAAACGTGTGACCGTCAACTTTTGTTCAATAAGGTTATGGAGCGAACTGCGAATTAACATAAATAATTTACAAATTGTGAATGAAGCAGATAATTAATACTAATTATACAAATAGGTATATAATAGGGTTCATTAAACAGAAACTTTGCGCTACATGCAATGGAAAGTACCTTGTAATATGGTTTTGTAAAATGGTAAATATTTTCAACCGACTTTAAAAAAAGAAGTAGGTTCTCAATTCTGTTGGATGTTTTTTTTTTTTTTATACTTCAGAACTTCGTCTTTTATGGACCGATTTTATTTATTTTTTTCTTTTTACTTGAAAGGATATGTTGATTGGTCCTATTGTTTCCAAAATCCAGTTTTGATGTTAGGATCCGTTAGGAGTTCCTTAACCATTCAATCGCGATAATTACAGACACAATTGAAAGACAATAGGTGCGCGAACGCCGGCGTTCGCTTGGGGTTTAATGAATTAAATATTATAGGAAATTATATAGTGATTTTGGTTTTTCATCTAGAACTCAAGCATCTACAATCAAAAAGTAACTATTGATGAAGGAGAACTGTCAAAGAAGACCAGAAATTGCCAACGGAACTTCATACTCACATAAAATGATTGATATTACTATGGCGATAAATAATTAAACAACTAAGACAAAACAAATAAATAATACTTAGTCTTTTAAATGGTAGGTACCATCAAACTGTTCAGATGATGATGATGAAGCCGGAAGGTAGGCCTACTGGAACTCCAATATTATTCAATGTATCCCAGCCGTGTTTGGGCTTATCAGAATTGTCATGAAGTGCATTTTGGCTATAAGGTAGCAAAAAACTAATCTGATGATGGAGCCAGAAGATGGAATTTAGGCACGGGAACTTCGTAATATATTTTTGTCGGGCCGCATAGCCACAGGGGCCCCGACATGTGCAATATGTTCATTCATACAATCATGTATATATACGTTCATACACAATCTTAAATTCCCTTCTTGATAGAAATTCATTAGTGAATGAATGATATCTATATGATAGGCTATCCTAATAGTTTTTAACACTCTCAGCTCGTTCTAGCTTTGGGATGGGTCTGCCAAATACCACCTTGATGCGCTGGAGTCGATTGACAGGCGAGCAAAGAGAATCATCGGTAATGACACACACGTAGAGTCGCAGCTCCAAAGCCTTGGGCATCACCGCCGAGGTGCTAGCCTCTCGGTTTTCTATCGTTTACATTTCAGGGAGAGGGCACTGGAATTGCACAATCTAATTCCGCAAAATTCCATCATGGGACCACAAGACGTACAGCGTTGCGCCACCGGTACATGCTGGACATCCCACCCATACCCACATCATCGCTTACCATCAGGTGAGATGGTGGTCAAACGCGAGCCTATCAATAATAAAAAAAAATCTATGCTAGAAGGGCCTATTCTGTACAAAAAAAAAAACTACAAAAATATTTGATATGAGGCCTAGCTAAGCCACTGCCTAGAACGCATAAGGCAACTGAAGGAACACAGTTGGGTTTAAAATCTGTAAAAGTCTGACACTCCGTTACGAGCGATAATACTTAGTACATTACGATGTAAGTGTGTAATGTTAGTGATTACCGCTGAGGCGGTCTTAAGAGAGCCGAGGACGGTAATCGCCAATAATCACGTGTATCATACGACGTTTTTCGACACACTTGAGAAGAAAAGTTTTACAAATTAATTAATTATTACTATATAATACTACAACAAAACTGTTTTTTTTTTTGTAGTATGGCGGCGCATCCAAAATGGCGGCGCATCCAAAATGGCGGCCATTGACTAGCTACTCTAGCTAGTCAAAATAAGAATGAGGTTGCTTATGTTTATAAACAGAAAAAATATTTTTATTTTATGTAAGGTTTTATTTATTAAACATGTAGTATGGCTAGCCGCGCGCGGCAGCCGCGTTCGAATGTCGCATTTTATTTGGACACACCTTTACAATAACTTACCTATATTTAGAGTTCTACGCGCGCCTTACAGAGATGTCAGGAAACCGTAGGGGTCCAGCAGGATCGAAGGTTAGTGGGGCCTGGGCACGCCACAATCATGGCGGTAAGTCCCCTCTTTGAGGCGTGGCTGGAAAGGCCTCACGGCGTCCTTACCTTCCGCATGACGCAGGTCCTCACCGGACATGGTTCGTTCGGGAGTTTCCTGCACCGGATTCATGCGGAAGTGACGCCCGGGTGTCGCCACTGTGCGGAACGCCCGGAGGACACGGTGGAGCACACAGTCGAGGTGTGCCCTGCTTGGGCGGAGCATCGCCGTGCCCTCGTGGGGGCGATCGGCGGCGGAGACCTCTCGCGCCGGGCCTTGGTTGAGGCCACGGTCCGGAGCGAGGAAGAGTGGCAGGCGGTCGCCGACTTCTGCGAAGCAGGAATGCTCGCAAAGGAGGAGGCCGAACACATCAGGCAACGGCGTTATCGCCGCCGCCGTCGCCGGGATTCTGATCCCGATTTCCGGCCAACGTAGACGCGGGCTTGCGGACAGTGAGCAATGGGTAGCTCGCTGTCCGGCCGTCCGGTAACTGTCCGGACCAAGCCCAAGTCGTCGACGGCGCGCACTGTTCCCGCGCGCCTCAAGGAGTTGTCAGCAACAGCAAGGGTCGAAGCCTACTGGGGCCAGGGTTATCCGAAAGGGCGCTCGAGCCCCGGTATGAAGGCTAGAAGGAACAGGGTGGGTCTTTTAGTCAGTAAGAGTCTGACACTATCTCCCGCTCCGCCCAAGGGCGGGGGATGTCAAAGCATGATTTTTCCCACCATAAAAAAAAAAAAAAAAAAAAAAGGTTAGTGGGGCCAAGGTTTGTGGAAAAGTGAACCCCGAACCCTGGAACTAAGGCAAAGAAGGAACAGAAGTGAGTTTTAGTCAGTAAAAGTCTGACACGTCTTCCCACTCCGCCAAAGAATGGGATATGTCATTAAATATATGATAGATACTTACCTAAAACTATGTTACAAAACAAAATACCCATGTCGTATGAACGATTTATTGGTGAGATGTCAGAAAGTGGATCAGTGACGCCCAGAAATCGTTATCTTTATTGCGACTTACAAACTTAACGCTATGTGACTAAAATGCCTATCATTTAACCAGTCACATTACCGTGTTACAAAATGTGAACAGAATTACAATCAAATAGGGCTTGGAATTCATCTCACGTTGAAATAGAAAAGGGCGTTGCGCCACATTGTAAATTATCTACTTTTGCAACTTACCTGTCATTGTTATCGTCTAGACAAACTCCTAAGAGACATATCTGCAAGATAAAATTGTTATTTTGACGTCTGGAAGAGTTACTGTCAGATAACAAAAATACAATTTTGAAGAAAATTCCTATAAGTTGCAATATGGTGTGTCGCAAGAGCGTTGCGGATTTTGTAACTGGGTACAACATTATATTAAGCTAGCTTTTACCAGTGGCGTCGCCGGCGTAAATGTCGAAAATATAAAGAGATATATTGAGAGGCGAGCCAAGAGGATCATCGGTGATGATGCGCTTGTTGAGTCAAAGCTCCAAAGCCTTGAGCATCGACGCCGAGTTGCTGGCCCGACGGTTTTCTATCGATTACACTTCAGTGAGTGTGCGTTGGAATTGCACAATTTAATTCCGCCAAGTCCGTTCCATCATCGGAGCACTAGACGTACGGCGTTGCGCCATTGGTACATGGTGGATATTCGGACAAAGCGTTTAGGAAACACATTCATTATGCGAACAGATAAAGAGTGGAATTCCCTGCTGGAGTCTGTGTTTCTTGCTACAACCTAGGGGTCTTTAAGTCAAGAGTGAATAGGTTACTTCTAGGCAAGCGTGCTCCATCGTCGGCCACATCATCACTTACCATCAGGTGAGATAGTCGTCAAACGCGAGCCTAATAATAATAATAAAAAAACCGGCCAAGTGCGAGTCGGACTCGCCCATGAAGGGTTCCGTAGCAGCAAGTAACATAATATAAAAGCTCTTGTAATGTGTTGTAACTTTGATCGATGTTTTAATAATAGTGTATTTTTTTCTTTTTTTTTACGCATTAAAAAAAAATTACTTAATAGATTTCGTTCAAACCAATTTTCGTTGGTAGTTTTTATAGTAATGTACATCATATATTTTTTTTAGATTTATAATTATCTTATCTTAGAAGTTAGAGGGGGGGGGACACACATTTTACCACTTTGGAAGTGTCTCTCGCGCAAACTATTTAGTTTAGAAAAAAATGATATTAGAAACCTCAGTATCATTTTTGAAGACCTATCCATAGATACCCCACACGCATGGGTTTGATGGAAAAAAAAATTTTGAGTTTCAGTTCTATGTATGGGGACCCCCAAAATTTATTGCTTTTTTTCTATTTTTGTGTGAAAATCTTAATGCGGTTCACAGAATACATCTACTTACAAAGTTTCAACAGTATAGCTCTTATAGTTTCGGAAAAAAGTGGCTGTGACATACGGACGGACAGACAGACAGACAGACAGACAGACAGACAGACAGACAGACAGACAGACAGACATGACGAATCTATAAGGGTTCCGTTTTTTGCCATTTGGCTACGGAACCCTAAAAAACATGCTTATGTCACTCAGTGATAAAGTAGCAGTCTACACTGGTGAAAGATTTTTTAAATAGGTCCAGTACTTTTTAATTTTATTCATTACAAACAAAAACACATATCTAACCTCTCTATGATCCCACTGGGGTCATAGAAGAAAAACCCGGCCCTGGAATATAAGGCAATTAAGAAACAAGGAGTGGGAATTAGCCAGTAAAAGTCTGACTTGCCCGAGCTCCACCCAAAGACGGGAGATGTAATTGGATGATTTCTCATACAAAAAAAAAACAAAAAAAATACCTATTTATGATAATATATTATATCATAACGAGAATAAATATGTACATAGGTGTAGAAATAACGAATTTGCTATTTTTATTATTCCATTTATTCAATTTTTTTTTTCTTATTATAATATTATTTATTGTAAACAGTAAGAAAACCGATGTACACAGGCGAACTTAACCCAAAATTGGGTTTTCTTACAGCAAACGTTAATATACGAGTATCTACAAGAAATTTTATAGTAAGAGGACAACTGAAACAAATGCACAACAAAAACTAATATAAGTTAACATAGAAGAATTGAAACTTACAATTACTTTTTTTTTTAAATGACAAAGGTTTCGGATCCTACCGGTATCGGAAACATGTCCAGCTGTAGCGGTAGCAAGGCTTGGGCAAAGTAAACCCTCACCCATGGCCTTGCACCCAAAGGGGCATCGCTAATACAACGAAGGTTTTTTTTTTATAATTGATAGCCTCGATTTTGACCACTATTTCACCTGATGGTAAGCGATGATGTGGGTTACGATAATCACCGTCTCGTTTTCGAATTTATGAAAGAAAAAGGCCTCGCTGATGTGCCTTCACCCCACGGCCGTAGCTAGGGGGGGGGGCAATACGGGGGCATTTTGGGGCAATGCCCTACCTTGAAATCACAACGCCCTACCTCACTCTCACTCAGACGTGGATCTGAACATCCAAATCTAGAAGTTCCACCATCTTATTCACTTGTTCTTCATCATTGAGGATTTAATCCATGATCTATGCTCATGCTTTGTCACAGATTTATTGTCGACAACCAAGCGAGCCAAGTCAATATATCTTGATTTGTTTAATTATCCTACGACATTGTTTAGAGCCAAAAAGAAGAGAGACTATTTCAATAATAAGACTGCAGAATTGGTGAACTCGGGTTGTTCGCCATATAATAAAGTATAAAAAACTTCTCGATCCTGTCAACCCCAACAAAGGGTCGATTGAAACGTTTTCGAAATATCTGCTACTTGAGACAAATGCGTGTAAGTAGATAATAAAAAAAATCAGTCGTGATAAGCAAAGATAAAATCATCGATAATTATCATCATATAAACCGTTTTTTTTTTTTTTTTTTTAACTAGATAAATTAAATTAAATGATGATGACGATGAATAATTAATTTAATGACATTTTATTCTATTTTTACTAATTGTATTTATTTTGCACACCTACCACAGTGTTAACTCTTTTACACAAAGGTGCCTTGTTGCCTATCTATTATATGTAGGTACATAAAGTTTAAATAAATAAATAACCTATTGTAGCGACATCTATGGCGCCAAATAAGAACTACTAAAAATACGAAATTCTACATTGCGCAATCCGAAATCTTCTATCAGGCAGTTTCCCATCAGACATAACAACCGTCTAGTTGAAGGATCTTCCCTTTTCAACGGAAGTTTGAGGGACTTTACTTAGGTACACTCTGTTCCGGTTACCTTCAAATAAAGGTCATCACGAAACACACACTCGTAAATGAGTATAAATATGTAAAATGCAGATAAAGGTAGTAACCAATTTTCTCAAAAATGTTCTAATTAAATCCAATCTCCTTTACCTTCGGAGCCAGTACAGAACAAGTTATCCTAAATACTGTACTAAAAAAACTTTAAGAGATAACTAATGAGTCGAACAATTTTCAAAAGTAGACTGAAAGGACTCACTGATAAACTAAACCATTTAAGACACTGATAAACATAACATCTACTCTCTTGAAAGTTCGAAAAAAAATGTATTTGTTGCTGGTAACATAATAATTATTAACCGACTTCTAAAAAAAAACCGGCCAAGAGCGTGTCGGGCCACGCTCAGTGTAGGGTTCCGTAGTTTCCCGTCCGTCACAATACAGTGTACCCACTTATGAGTTTAAAAAAATGCTTGCTACGATTATACTACAAACTTAGTCCAGAAATTATTTTGTAGAACCCTTTTGTCTTTTTTACCTACCTGCTACCCTAATAAAACATTTTTTTCCAATTTTTATTTTACCACTTTGTCGGCGTGATTGATATACATATTGATACCAAATTTCAGCTTTCTAGTGCTAACGGTCACAGAGATTAAGCGAGGACGGACAGACAAACAGACAGACAGACGGACAGACAGACATGGCGAAACTATAAGGGTTCCTAGTTGACTACGGAACCCTAAAAAGGAGGAAGTTCTCAATTCGGATGTTTGTATTTCTTTTTTTTTTAAGTATGTTCGTGCATAACTTCGTCACTTGCCAACAGATTTGAAAAATTATTTTTTGTTGGAAAGGGTTTACTTCCCAAATGGTCCCACAGTCACCAAGTCGGGATCTGATGATTGAATCTTGGCGAAATCGAGGGTACTCCTTAAATATTATAGGCAACCATAAAGTTCTTTCTGTATTTCCATCAAAGACATGATGCATGGACTTTGGCCAAAATAACTTTAATTTCGGAAGTCGGTGTTAAATAACGAAGAGGCAAAACTATTATAGAAACACCGATTTCCGAAATTAACTCATCGAATAATACTTATGTCAAACTGTGTAACTTAAGACATTCGAAAGGTTAAAGTTATTTTGATAGTTTTAGTGTTTTTTAGTTAGTCGGTTATTTTTTTTTTTTTTTTTTGTTAAAACTTCATTTCTGAAAATGTTGCTAATTGCACATTTTAAAGTGTCTAATCTACACTCGAAAGCAACCAAATCAACTCAACAACTGCTTACTTGCAGATGTTTTCTTCAGAGAATACTGAACTGTTTTTTTTTTTAAACGATTGACCTTTGAAAAGTATGAATCTTTAACTTTAAATTGGTATCATTTTTATAAAAATTGGTTCAGTACTGGGCGCGTTGGTCTCCATACATTTAATATGGAAGCTAGACTTAATAGTGCTACACTAGATCCACGGCACGCGACCTCGTTCTACGTACAAATCAGGCGTGTCCCACGTCTGCGTCGGTCTAATGTAGTTCTAGAACTACTACTAAGTACTACTACTAAAGCTAGCTTTAGTCAGTAAAAGTCTGATAGTCCCTCTCGTATACCTATGAATATTTGTTGGTTCTAGGACATTTTCTGCCTATTTTCTTACAATGTTTTCGTTCACCGTTTTAAAAACATTGTGGATGAATTTACTCAATAGAACGTTAAGTGCATAATGCCATTACCACTGGCCAACCATAACACGCATGCTGCAACATAACGATGCCCCATAACAAACTAAAGACTAAGATTTGGTAAACAAGTGAAATTTGTTCCTTAGAAAATCGTGTTTGATAGCATTGTTGGTTTATTAAGATATCAGCGCATGACACTTCTCAGAAATCGCGTGCGTCAAATAGTACAATCCGCTAATATTGTGACGTCAACGACGACCCTCCTATAACAGTAATTATGAAAATGCAGGTGCACTTATATTCATCACTCGTAGTTTTTTACATATCATTAGCTTCTTTGCAGTTTTTGCATTTGGTTTCGAAAATATATAATTTTGGTACACAAAACGTTTACTTCGTATAGAATGCGCATTTAACATTTTCTAACATAGAAATATAAAAAATATGTTTTATTATTCGTCTAACCTTCCGTCGTCTCCGTCATTATATAAGGTTAGTTGATCTGAGAATGATTTTTTATGATTATAATTCCGTGAATAAGTATGAGTTAGCGTCCCAAAACATATTTTGATGAATATAGCCCTTAGAACGTAGTGATTATATACTCTTTGATAGCCCTGAAACGGAACTGCATTTTTTTTTTGTATTTTTGACCTAGTCACTTGGACCTTTAAGTCAATAAACGGAACTGCAAAATGAAAAAAAAAAAGAAATTTTGAATTTCGCGGGCTACGCGGGGACATATTTTTTTTCTACGAGTATTGAATCCATAATTCTATCGAGAATATCCAAGTTATCCGCTGCTCTATAGGTATATACACATACTCTATGGTATGACATCATGGTGCTGTCATCAACATCATGTCATTTGTGAATTATAAATTCGATTGGCCGTCATTGGGTTTTACGACGTCAGTTGCCAAAACGGAAAAAAAGGATTTTGTCTTTTTGTGATGAACTAGAACATTCGCATTAAATTGATTTTCAATTAAACAAACACAACACAGTAAACATGTATTAAATTTTAGGAGTTCCTAAGTGGTTCAGTTTGTATCAATCGCCCCAAATCTAACTGAGAATAGTTCACTCTAATCACGTCGTATGTACTGAATAACATTGGCCTCAAGAATTGTGATGGAAACTTACTTCACCGCGACCTCTAGGCGGAAAGAATCAGCTGAGGAGGGCTACAAATGATACATCCAGCGGCGAAACTTTTGTGAATCACGGCGAAGAAGCAAGGTGATCGTCGACAGACGGGTTTTATGTGCGCGTGACGGTGACATGAGCACAAACAACAAGCGGCGCGGAGCTAGCAGTTCCAGTTGTACTGTCCCCGGGGTGCCTGCACTCGTGAACGCGCCGAACGCCATGTCTGCTGATCTCGCCTCGCTGTTTGAGTGCCCCGTGTGCTTCGACTATGTGTTGCCGCCGATCCTGCAGTGCCAGAGCGGGCACCTGGTGTGCTCCAGCTGCCGGCCCAAGCTGTCCTGCTGCCCCACGTGCCGTGGCCCACTCGGCAACATTCGCAACCTCGCCATGGAGAAAGTCGCCAGTAATGTTATGTTCCCTTGTAAACACTCCAACACCGGTTGTACTGTCACTCTCGTGCACACTGAGAAGGCGGAGCATGAAGAAGCTTGTGAGTTCAGGCCTTACTCATGTCCCTGCCCCGGTGCTTCATGCAAATGGCAAGGAGGCCTTGACCAAGTTATGCCGCACCTTATGATGTCTCACAAAAGTATTACTACTCTCCAGGGTGAGGATATAGTGTTCCTTGCGACGGACATCAACCTCCCTGGAGCTGTAGATTGGGTTATGATGCAGTCATGTTTTAATCACCATTTTATGTTAGTACTTGAAAAACAAGAAAAGTTTGATGGACATCAACAATTCTTTGCCATTGTGCAACTTATAGGATCTCGAAAAGAAGCAGAGAATTTTGCTTACAGGCTAGAGCTGAATGGGCATCGTAGGAGACTCACTTGGGAGGCTATGCCTCGCTCTATCCATGAAGGAGTCTCATCTGCCATCATGAATTCGGATTGTCTTGTGTTTGACACATCTCTTGCACAATTGTTTGCGGATAATGGAAACCTCGGAATAAATGTCACAATATCTATTGCCTAATCATTACCACACTGTTATTATTTATAGCACAGTAAAGTAACCTGAGTGACTTTCATTGGCTGTTAATAATAATGTAATTATGTTCTCAAGTCAATGGAGTTTTAACCACAGTATAGTAGTTATGATATACATACTATTTAAATATTAGGAAAGAACATAGACATATTGCAATTAAAGTGAATCCATATTTTTGTTACAGTTTGTGGTGTTTATGATGTAATTTTGACTTGACATGTTTTGTATTGAATTTATTGAATAATCAACATCAAAGTAAGCCAAAAATAATGTTTTTTTTTTTTAATCTCATTACGTTGTAAATGTGTGTTCAACTTTAGAATTTAAGTAGTGGAAAGTTTTAAATTCTCAGAGTGAATAATAAAATATTCACTTTAGAATTGCCTTGTCAGCATAACAGCAGCATAGTTTATAAAGAAATTATGAGCTCTCGCATGAGAAAGTGATTATTTTATTCCAAACATTGAACAAATTTGTACTAACATAATATAATCATTTGTATATAGGAGCATAAACATTTTATGTTAAGAGTGAGTGATGTTGCTTCTTGAAGTGCTGCATCTGAGTTATAAGGTCACGAGTTGAGTGACTCCCAAGGCACTTATCAGATAGGCAACGCTATCTCGGTTGCAGCAGATAACGAAAGAGATGTTTTTCAGATGAAGCTGTTGTGTAGGTGTGCAGCATTTTATTGCATTTGTGCAAACGATCGGTCTCGAAATACCAGTGTTAACTAGCTATTCAAAGTCAACTTAGCAAATGTGCAAATATTGCTACACAGCATCCTAAAGAATGGTGTTAATATGACCATTTTGAACTTACATACGTTTTGTACCAAGGATACTAGATGTCAAATCTGAAATATGCAAATACACTTGAATTATTTTGACCTGAGAATATTGATAAAGTATGAAATAAACTGTCTTTGCATGCATTTAAGAATTCAGTTTATTTGAAATGATTACGTACATCATGCCTCGAGACAATCAATGTGAAATTCTTTTTCTGCCAGTACGTTTGTACCTGACTGCCTGTCTTATGAAGTAGTTTTATACATAACCTATAATATACCTAGTGCACTTGGGGTTGACTCTCATCACACCATTATATTTGATTTTATATTTATAAGTTGTGTTTAGTATACTTTACGCAGTTTATAGTGCCGAGCAAATAAGTAGCGTATCCTTGATAGTGTAAGTTTTTCATTACGAGTCTTTATTTTTGTAAATTTGCAACTTGATAAAGGATATGAAGGAGTATTTTTGTGTTGTTCAGTTTGCTATGCCGAGTAAAGATTACATTCCAAAACTCAGATTGCTTTGGGATACTCTTAAGACTTGCCAAGTGTCTGATGAAGACAAGAAAAGCTTAGAAAATCGACGGCTACTTGTTTGCTCTCCAGTGTATGTAGCTTCGTCTTATGTTTGTTTTCTGAGGACAATAGCTCAAGATTACCAGAAATATATTGTTTTCTACGTCGTGACTGTTATGGTTAATGCTTAATATAGGTATCTGTAATTCGTTAGTATTAGCTTCATTTATTTATACCAATCGTTACTTAATTGTGTAGTTTTAATTGCCTCATCTATATCTCTTCGCATCTGTGTTACGCTGAGCGACGTAGCTCTTAACTATTATTTAAATTTCTTCTATATCTATGTAAGAATAAACTGATACAAGTTTTATGAGAAATTCTAGTTGAAATAAATTTTGTAATGTATGTTGTAGTTTTGTTTATGCACCTATCATAGCGTCTTCATGAACCTGGCTACATTACTACGGCGCGGTTCCATGCGGCACATTGGCTCGTCCTGATACGGTGCCAAGGCGTGTTGAGCACGCTATGGTGCCTCGCCCGCACTACGACATCGTATTGTTCAGTTGCTGCGTCAACAAAAATTTCGCAGTGTTGCTGTGTCATCCGCTCAACACAGCTCAGCACCGTATATCTACACAACATGGTAATGTGCAGCAGTTGGTACCTACCTACATACCTACTACGCCGTAGTAATGTGACTTACTATGACATTAGAACACTAATTCATCTCGAGTCATCAGTACGTTTATCGCTAGCTAGTGCCACAAAACCAAGAAGCTTTTTTTGCGCTGAACCCTAATACTTTTTGAGAAAACAAAAGTAGCCCAAGTTACTCCTTATTACATCAGCTAACTCCCTCTGTAAGTCTCATCAAAATCGATCTAGCCGTTTCGGAGATTAGCCGGAACAAACAGGCAGATAAAAATATTCAAATATTATTTTGATATTACAAAAACACATTTATATACAGTATAGATTCACAAAAAGGGGTTTGGTTAATCAATACAACAACTATTTCTGCCATGCCATTTATTACTTCGACTGGAACACATTAAACTATGTTTTAAATAAATAATAAACAAGAACAAATCAATAAGACTTTCAACTTTAGCACCAACCAATTTGGTTTATATGTAGATCTATGATTCAACTTTACTTTGATCGACTAAGTTGATTTCCCGCTGCTCTGTGGTTGCATTGGTGACGGTAGGAGGCAGCCGCCGGTCGGGGAGTCATTGTCGTCTAGAATGGAGGTTGATTGCTTCTGGGGACTGAAAAACGGGTCTTTTGCTATGTCTACTGGGCTGAAAGGATCCTGCCCTCTATGTACCACTTCAAACGGATCAGTTTCCTGTTTTCTCTGATCAACAAAACTGAACTCGTCAAACGAATCCAAAGCTTCATACCCCCTTGAAGTTTGTGGTGCGAAAGGGTCGAAGGTTGCCTTCTTCAATGCTTCTGGGCTGAACGGATCCTTAGGGTCAGATTTAGGTACGTCCTCCGCTATACTGTTATCTCCACTGAAGTCTGATAAGTCTATGTCGTAGTTTATGTTGCTCAAACCTGGAGGTAGTTGGTCTGCACCAAAGTCATCTGGAGTCATCAGTTCGTCAATAGATCGCGAGTCGAAGGGCGTGAATCCAAGAGGCGATGGGGTTAGTAGTTCCAAAGAACTGGTCTGCTTCAAATCCCACGTTTGATCGAGATTCTGTGGTGATTTTGATGGGGATTGTCTTTCAATTACTTCGAAACCGAGAATGTTGAGTTTTGGCTCGTTTTCTGAGGCTTGTATGGTGATGTTTGGTTCTTGGGACACTGCGGGTGCTGGTTGGGGCTCGGACTTGGGTTCTGGCGGTGGCTGGGGCTCTCCGTGGGCGTGGCTCGTGCTCAGGTCGATGAGTGGCGCGGTACTTATTTCCTTGAACTTGCCGATGCGTGGCAGCTCTCGACGTGGTTTTATTTCTAATGGCGTCTTCGCTAGGACGTCTTCTACTTTTTTGGCAATTTGCTCCTGTAAATAATTAAAATTTTAATTTATAATTGCCGCCATGACTCACTGTAAGATTTTATAAGGTGAATGGAAGACACAACAACCATAGAAATCTTTAGTTTTCCCTATTAATCCAATTTAAAGTCAATTACTCATTACGGTTATTCCCAAACCTTGTGACGTAAAGAGATAAAAAGGAAAACATTACACCAACGTCTGTGGAGGCCTATCGACAGTCGGTTAGCGTCACAGCATACAATCAATTAATTTTACGACGCACGGATTGACGCTGACTGACCGGCGTATGATCAATCGCATCGCAATCGCAAAGTGGCAAGGCTTTTTATCCCAGGTAGTATGGCCCTTAGAATAATTTTCGAATCTGCTGACTGAAGTGTAAAGAACGCCGTCCGGTAACGACTAAGCCCGGATCGACGGAGCGTTGTGTTCCACGCACGCCTAAAAGAGATATCAGTTAAATGGACGGGACTAGTAAGACTGCCAGGCGTCCCGCTCCACTCAGAGTAGGAGAAGTCATTTAATGATTTCCCAAATAAAAAAGAAGTATATTGATTATTAGGTTACTGCCGCGCCGCACAGCGACAGTGCCGCCACCTGGGGGAGGGGACACACTAACCTCAAAGCTCTTAGCGTTGGCAGCGAGCAGGTCGGCGCGCTCGTGTATGGTGCGCGTGTGCGCCGCGCCGCACAGCGACAGTGCCGCCACCTGGGGGAGGGGACACACTAACCTCAAAGCTCTTAGCGTTGGCAGCGAGCAGGTCGGCGCGCTCGTGTATGGTGCGCGTGTGCGCCGCGCCGCACAGCGACAGTGCCGCCACCTGGGGGAGGGGACACACTAACCTCAAAGCTCTTAGCGTTGGCAGCGAGCAGGTCGGCGCGCTCGTGTATGGTGCGCGTGTGCGCCGCGCCGCACAGCGACAGTGCCGCCACCTGGGGGAGGGGACACACTAACCTCAAAGCTCTTAGCGTTGGCAGCGAGCAGGTCGGCGCGCTCGTGTATGGTGCGCGTGTGCGCACGCAGTTTATGCGCCAGCGCGCGCTGCTCATCCGCTTCACGCGCCGCGCCGCACAGCGACAGTGCTGCCGCCTGGGGGAGAGGATACTAACCGTTAAAATCACTTATGTATATATATAGAACATCTCAGTCGTAATGGCCAGTACTCATAAAACATGAGTTTAAAGTTCGTATTAGTCGCTAGAATCCCTATAAATCTTCCGTTGAACGATATCCAATGGCGTAGCGCCACCTGGTGCGGATCAGTACTTCTCAGCCTCCTCTATTTTCCTTATAAGTCAAAAATGAATTCTTCGTACTGTTTTCTCAGTAAATCTGAGACAGAGTCACCCGCGTCCGTAAGAAAATACCTTTAGCTAGGCCCTAGATGTGGTCCACGGTAGTGTTAGCCAGATGACATTAATAGTTTATAAGTTTCGACCGACGGTTTGTGCCCACCGACTCGACTGGGCAAAGACACAGCCAGGCCACTTGGCAGTACGCTAAGCGCCCGCTAGGCCGTGTTCCAGTATGATTGGGCATCGTGTGTGTAGCTAATTTAGAGGGGTTGGGTCGAAGCGCCACATACCACAATGACTCAAGTCAAAAGTCTATGACCAGCGCGTGTTACCAGTGATGACAGATGGCTCCGAAACGTAGTCGCTTACAATGGGCCTCATCAGAAGACTTAGTCACCCAAAGGGCAATGGAAAGGGTTATGCGCGGGACTTCCTTGAGTGATCGAATCAGGAATGAGGATGTCCACAGAAGACCCTAGGTTACCAACTTAGCACGAAGAATCGCCAAAGTTATGTGGCAATGGGGAGGGCACATTGCTCGCAGAACAGATGGCCTTTGGGGCCGAAAGGTTCTGGAATGACGACCACGTACCGGAAGACGTAGCGTTGGACGTAGCGACACTTGGGGAAGCCTATGTCCAACAGTGGACATCTTTCGGCTGATATGATGATGATGGGTCGAAGTGGCAGTTCCAATACATTCAAACCAGCCGGACCCGAGCAGTATTGACGTAATGAGACCAGTCGCGGAGAATAGCGGAATCAGAGGCACGGTGCGCCGCTGGCCGACGCTGGCAGGTGGTTGGGGGCCCAATAAATGCTCAGCCACACATGAAAGGCTGGCCCACCAATTGTTGGAAAAGCGCGCAATGCACTGTCGTACTGATTGGCGCCGCCGAACTCCCACTGCTGGAACTCAGGCCTCCTCTCTAGGGTAAGGAAAGGGACCGTAATCCACCGCGCGAGCCCATTGTATGTTGGTAGATGTCACATATTTTCGAAATTTTGGTTCTATGACAGACCGGTTTCCTCACGATATTTTCCTCCACCGTTTTGAGAGCAGTGGTGATGAAATAAATTACACTAAGTAATGCGCCTGGCTAGGTTTGACCTGCGTCCTAGAACTCGTAAAACGGGGCCGTTGCTCCAGTGACAGGACTGGACTGGGCAGTGTGTGACTGAAGGTAGCATGGAACAACATTTCACTTCTTTCTCCTCTCAATATCAGGGTTCAAAAGGAGAAATGGTAAACAGCGGTTGCTTTTCCTTTGACTTTCATTTGAGGCTATAAAAGTGCCGATTGTTTGAATACTAGTTAACTTACAGCCCGTGCTCAAGACGGGTAATCGAGACCGAAGACCGAACCCATAATTATTCAACACTAAGCTCCTGGCTTACCTAAAAGCTAAACATTCTAAGTAACCGTCAATACGAATTTTGCCGAAATCGGTCAACTGGAGATCTTCTAGCATACACCATCTGGAGCGAGGCCATAAAACCACAGAGAAGTCCTTACAGTCTCCCTCGACACCTCAAAAACTTTGGGCAGGTTCTGGCACGAAAGCCTTATTACTAAGGTTCCTTCTTTCGGTTTACTTATTAGATTGTGTGCTTTGGTCACAGATTTCCTGAGTGACCAGTCCATCCGAGTGGTCATCTATAGATGCTCGTACGTTCAGATGGCCATTAACCCTCGGGTCCCTCAGAGGTCAGTGCTCTCGGCAAAATAGTTCTTGATGCACATAAACGATCTGCTTGAACTCGTTTCATTTGGGTATGCAGATGACAGCCATATCGCTGAGAGTTACATGTCCAGCGCGCGAACTAGTTGGTCACAGATCCAGTCTCTCCGAGAGACTATGGTTGAGCACTTGAACTTGTCATTGGAGGTAGTTTCAGAATGGGCCGATACCAATTTGGTCTGGTTCAATCCTGCTAAAACCCAGGCGTGGTTATAATAATAAATGTGGAAAAGGGAGATTGTAGGCTGATAGACTAAGGGTGTTTTTAAGATCGTGCAGATTTCATCACGCATGCGGAGCAACACTAGTAAATTGTTACCCTAGGGGTGAAAGTAACTTATTTCGTCCCGAGGAGTAGGCGGGCGAGCATAGCGAGGTCGCTAATTCGAGGGACTAAATAAATTAATATTCATTTCAAATTTTTCATTAATGAGGCTGAATAGCAGGTCGGCCACAGAAAAAAAAAACAAAATGGCGGGAAAGTGGCAATCAGTTGTTGGTTATTTCGAGTTTTGTTTACATTTCCGTACAGCAGAGATTTGTATTAACACGATAAGTTCATCAGATTAAAATATATAATGCATAAGCAAATGGGCAAGTCATAAAGTTGATTGTAATGTCGCTGTTAATGTTTTGTTGCAACGAGAAATTGTTTTACCACTGTTTGCTGAGATAATTTTGTTAGAAACGTTGAAAATTTTACAGTCATCGATGGTTTTAGCTACATCAAAAAAGCCTATTACTAATACTCTCTCACCCCTATTACGCTACGCCATTGTATCCATCAAAAAGACAACCTACTATTTTCGAAATTCTACCTTCCGTAGACGGCAAAAAAACAAGTTTGTTTTATGGGAGCTCTACTTAAATATTTATTTTATTTTTAATAGGCGTGTGTAACTCTTTACTGAACCGACAAACTGTTTCGAAACATTTTAGTGTTCCGAAAGATTGGAACATCAGTAATGTTTTAAATGCATCATTTGGAACAATTGGAACACTGAAACACTCTTTAGTTTATGTGACCTGCACGATCAGCAGTGTTTTTAAGATTCTATATAAAACGTAAATAGTGTAACATAGTTAACAAACTAAACCAAAAACATCTCTTTTAAATTATTCTGAAATCAAAATGAAATAAAACTTATAGTGTGACGCAACTTAACAGATCACGATTCATAACATTTGTATCTTGTGATTGACTTGTGACACATCGTGTCAAATGTTCCGTTTGTATCTTTTGAGCCGATGTTCCAAATGATCCGTTTGTTTCCTGTGAGCCGATGTTTTAAATGTTCCGATGTTCCAAATGTTTCATTTGTTTGTATCTTGTGAATCGATGTTTCAAATGTTGCATTTTTATCTTTTGAGCCGATGTTCCAAATGATACATATCACCGATTCGGAACATTTCAGTGATTCAGATGCAAATGTTCCAATCGCAAAGATGACACAATTTTCCCAGGCCTAATTTTTAGTATTTGTTGTTGTAGCGGCAACAGAAATACATTATCTGTTCAAGTGCCTAACTATCACGGTTCATGAGATACAGCCTGGTGACAGATAGACAATTCAAAACTAAAGTTCGCGAGATAATTCGCAAGAGGTTGGCAGGAGTATCATCACAGTGTTAAAGGTTTCCAATTGACGATTTGAACCAATTGTTTGATTATATTAGGGTATATATGTATGTAGTTTATTAATTTGAGTATGTATATATTATATTATTGTAAGTGTATTGTAAGATTTATGGTTTAGTAGTATATCAATTGTTGGAATCACCATATCTCTTTCTTTTATTGCACCTACGACTGTTTTTCTCTGCACCACCCAAAGGTTGACTGGAAGAAAATGCCTAAGGCATTAAGTCCGCCTCTGTACTTTTATGTGCATGAAGTTTAAATATTTAAATAAATAAATAAAATAGACGGACAACAGAGTGATAGCAACAGGGTTCTGTTTTTACCCTTTTTTTATCGTTGATAGGTTCGCGCTTGACCGCTATCTCACCTGAAAATCTTCCCCACGATAGTCAGGTTTCGTTGTAGAAAATAATATGCATTATATTCACCCAAGCACTGCCGCCGATGGATGCCGGCATGGCCATGTAGCAGTCGAACTCTTTCTTCTCCATGTTGAGAGATTCTGCCGTCAGGTTCTCGATGAAGGAGACTGCACAGCACTGGGAACAAAATTAAAAATAATACTTCCTACTATTTTCAAACAAGCATAGTCACACAGAGAAACACGAACACACAAAAGTGTAGTGCTAAACTTTAAATATGTACATCCATAATCTAATAATATAATATTCCACAATTATCACACAACGCCATCTAGTCCCAAGCTAAGCAGAACCTGTGTTATGGGTACTAGACAAGTGATAAACATACTTATATATTTCTAAATATATACATATTATAGATAAATTACACCCAGATACAGAACAAATGATTATGCTCATCACACAAACATTTGTCCTGGATGGGAATCGAATCCACGACCTCCGGCATAGCAGTCAGGGACACTAACCACTAGACCAACAGGCCTATCAAAAAAGAAAAAAATAAATTAAAAAACAGTTAAGAATTTAACTATTCATACGAAAACATGGCTTAAAGGACTTAGTATCTAATCCAAATAGATTAACAAAAATAAGTATCGGGACCTAAGAATCCTAAAACACTGCACAATACTTACTAAGTTAGTGAAGTAGTACCCCCCCTCGCCGGTCATGAGCCGCTGTGCGTTGCAGAAGCGCGTCACGAAGTTTATGTTGCTCACCAGTCGCGGCGGGTTCGCTTTAAGCACCTGAACAAACAAATTATTCGTGAAATAAATTAGTAAGTATTATAAAAACAGGGGTAAACATTAATACAGTGAAACTTGGTTAAGTGGGACCTGGATAAGTGAGAAACCTCCATAACTGGAACTCATGCTGAGGTCCCAACACTTTGGCACTGATTTACCTCTGTTAGTGGGACGAGGTAAGCCTCTATATCTGGGATTTGTTCTTTCGATTTATCATCATAGTTACCTCTATAACTGAGACAGCGAGTAAATTTTATATGCATAAACCTCTGTAACTGAGATAACATTGTTTGTTTACTCATTCTTATTCTACCCACAAATTCCACACGTAATTCCAAGTACGGAACCCTCTGTAAATGAGACAGATATTTATTTATACCTGTATATCTGAGACACTGGGTAAGTGGAATACCTCTATAAGTGAAACGATATTGCAGGTCCCTTGATGTCTCACTTAACCAGGTTTCACTGTATTTGATACTTTATTGATGCTTCCAGACCTGATGAATGCGCCGCTCGCTCACCGCTTGCGAGCGGCTCATCGCGCGACCTGTACCAATTACAGGTCGCGCGATAAATCAAGATCGCTCGGCAAAAGTGGAAGGGGCATGCGCAGTATTCAATTCTAAGGTCTATTTGGCGACGTATGGGCGGGTGTGCGCCGTCGGCGACACGTCATTGGTAGAGAGAGTCGCTCTTCAATTCCCGCGTTACGTTCTCGCGTCTCATTGGATACTGTTGCGTACAGCTTGTGTTATTGTATTAGTAATATGTAGGTCGTAAAAAAATGGTTAAAAATAAAGTTTTAAAACGGCAAGCCAGAAAAATGGTATACGACGTGAATTGTTAGGTTAAGAAAGAAACTAACGATTTTTTTTTTTTTTTATTTCTATTTTAATTTCAAACATTTTAATTTTTCTGAATTTACCTACTTACCAAGATAAATTACAAGCAAAAACTAGTGTTATTATAAGTTATGTTAATAAGGTTCAAACACTAAAATCCTGACATACTAATAATTTTGTGCGCAATTGTACACATGCGCCGATTGCCCCCACTACTTTCACCGAGCGATCTTAATTTACCGCGCGACCTGTACTCGGCCCCTGCGCCGCGCGCTTCGTACATACATGAAATGCACGCGCGCAGTTCGCAAGCGGCTCGCGAGTCCACCATTTTACCCATTGGTTTACGTTTGTGTAAAAAATTCATTACTATTTTAGTGTACAATAAAGTTTATATTCTATTCTATTCTATTCCTATGTGTCCCTTGGGATACTATCGAACTATCCCGCGGGTGGAGTTTCTCGCAGAAGTTAAATCTGCACTAATTTTATAAAGAGGTAGTTTGTTTTTTTGTTTATAAGAGCTAAGTAATATCTAATCACAGGCCGATTGCTAAATTTTTTTCACTGATAGTAAGCTGCTTTATTCCTGAATGACATAGGCTATATTTTATGTACGTGCGCGAAGGTTACACATGCCCAAGGCGTTCGCGCATCCATTTTCTTACTATTGTGTCTCAAATTGACGGTATCTGAAAGGTTAACCTTAAGGTTAAAGGTTAACCTTTCAGATGACTTTTTGTTGAGGCAAAAGCTAGTGAGTAAGGGCGTATTCAGATGACACGCGCCGATCACGCACAGCACCCGCGCACGCGTTGTGCCCGCCTTAAACCCGCACACGCTCTGCGTCCGCCCCGCGTACGCCTCGCGCCCACTTATACTACTAGTGACTGGACTCCTTCGTTCACTAGGCATTTAGCCGTAGCGCGGGCGCAAAACGTACGCGGGGAGGGTGCAGAGCGCGGGCGGGGCGAGCGCAGAGTTGGCGCGAGGCGGGCGCGGGGCGTGCGCTTGGCGTGCGCGTGTAGATCTCGTTAAATGCAATTTGAGATCTATTGATGATGATTATAAGACTCAAATTCTTATTTAATAAATTTCATTGCGAGCTGAACGCGGGTGGCGTGCGCTGAGCGTGCGCGTGTCGTGTGAACGCGCCCTAATAGAGTAATTACCGTGAATATAAGAGCGGGCAGCAGGTCGTCGGCCGAGGCGGGCGCAGTGGTGCTGCACAGGCGCAGCACGTGGCGGCAACAGCGCCGCACGCGCGACAGCTTGTCGCCCGGCGACAGCGCGCTGTCCATGCCCAGCAGCTCTGGGGGAACATACATACATCATTATTAAAAATATATATAACCGTCTTTCTGTTGTAGTCTGATAAAAACAGTTAGTATTTCTTTATTTGCAAAATGCTCGATTGACGTAAAGGCTGACACCGTTTGCGTACTATCAGCTATTCTATTATAGAGGAATGGAGACCATACAATGGTCTGCGTGTTCTATCATCAGCTTTTTTAATGTTGCTCTCTAGGAGAGGGAATGGGCCGTAATCCACCACGCGGGCCCAGTGTGGGTTGGTGAATGTCAAACGTCTTCGAATTTTTAGTTCTAGGACATGCCGGTTTCCTCACGATATTTTCCTTCACCGTTTTGAGAGCAGTGGTAATGAAATAAATTACACAAAGTAATGCGCCTGACAAAGTTCGAACCCGCAACCTACAACTCGTAAGTCGGAACCATTACCACTCCACCACCACTCTTACGCGTGTTCTATACAATGTTGCTTTCAGCTTTTCAATATTTCAAGCCTGGTCCTGTAGTGAGTGCCCACATTCTCTTGACTTTTGAGATTATTTTAATTATACCTAGCAAAGAGTATTTTCGTGTCTCTATTGTTATTTTGCACTTGAGATCCTACTACGAGCTCATAACGCGATCCATTTTACAACCTGAACCGATTATTAAAACATATAGTCTGTCTAATAAGTCAACCGACTTGGGAATTTTGTGTAATATTAAATCATTTAAAAAAATACTTATATTCGGTACCTACTTTTTATAAGGTTCTTCTGTTAGTAAACAATGATCTCTATCTCTTAATCAACCATGATTATTGAACCCGTATTGACTACATCAGATTTGATTAAATCCTAATAATTACCGAAATCGTTTAACTTATTACACAGACTCTATATTTCAACACGCGGTAAGGCTCTGATTCTGTTGATAAGACTCGATATTGGCATTATTTATACAATGCTAGCCAGATTATGATGAACTTACCGCTAATAGCCTTATAAAGCAACTGGCGACACTCGGCGTTGTTCATGTCGAGCCTGCACTCCAGGTGTCGCTCGCCCACCCAGCTCAGCTGCTGGATACGTTCGGACATGGCTCGGTCTAGACGTTCATCTTCCGTGCCGTTTGGAGAGAAGACTATTGATGGCAGCCTATGGAGATGGAAAAAAACATGCAATCAACTGATCTTAATTTATTGTTGAAGCTGGGTCAAACCCTACTGTGGCCAGGGTCTAGTTCCGAAAGGGAGACTCGGCCCCAGTATGAAAGGCAAGGAACGAGGTGGGTTTTTAGTCAGTAAGAGTCTGACACTATCTCCCGCTCTGCCCGAGGGCGGGGGACGTCATTTGGATGATTTTTACTCACCAAAAAAACCTTAATTTATTGTTCAAAATTCTACTTTCAAGTATTTCTTTCTTTGCTGCTGGTTTATTCGAAAGAGTTATCGTGGACTTTGAACGCCAAAGGGCAGCTGGGTCAGTTAAAGTCTGACATTCCCTCTCGCTCCACAGAGAGCGAAAGGAGTCATTTGATGATTTCCCATCAAAAAAAAAGTATTACTTAATCAAAAAATACTTTTTTTTATTACAAGATCATCAACAAAACCTCTATTTTAAAAGGACGAACAGTCTGTAATTTTGAGGACATGACCAAAATAACCATTTCAATTCTAAAATTGAATTGCTTTTCGGACCATATATGATAAAATGGCGATATTAAAATGATACCATCAGGTTTACTTCGTCATTCACACGCATCGCTACTTACTCGTGCAAGTAAGTCATGGCGTGCTTCTCCACGAAGTCCATGAGCAGTTCCTTGGTGTCCGCATCCACGTTCGTGAAGTGAGGAGACGTGTCCATGTGTTTCATGAAACGCTGCAAATGAACAAATATTGTCTTTATTCCTTGCAGTGATAGAGGCTTAGAAAAAATGATAAGGTTTTTTTGGAAAATAGAAAAGCCAGGATAAATTTAAAAACAGAAACCCCATAATAATTTCATAAATAAAAGTACTAGGATAACTAAACATATAAGTACTACGCGACGCATATACGATATCGGCTGAAATTATAATGACGATGATAAAGCACTATGGGTAGTTGTAAAAATAAATGTTGGGCTGTGAAAAAGACAAATGAAAAACCGGCCAAGTGCGAGTCGGACTCGCCGATGAAGGGTTCCGTAGCAGCAAGTAACATAATATAAAAGTTCTTGTAATGTGTTGTAACTTTAATTGATGTTTTAATAGTAGTGTATTTTTTTTCGATTTATGACACTTAAAAAAGAACTACTTGCTAGATTTCGTTCAAACCAATTTTCGTTGGTAGTTTTTATAGTACTGTACATCATATATTTTTTTTAGTTTTATCATTCCCTTATTTTAGAAGTTAGAGGGGGGGGGGACACATTTTACCACTTTGGAAGTGTCTCTCGCGCAAACTATTCAGTTTAGAAAAAAATGATATTAGAAACCTCAGTATCATTTTTGAATACCTATCTATAGATACCCACACGCATGAGTTTGATGAAAAAAAAAATGTTGAGTTTCAGTTCTATGTATGGGGACCCCCAAAATTTATTGCTTTTTTTCTATTTTTGTGTGAAAATCCTAATGCGGTTCACAGAATACATCTACTTACAAAGTTTCAATAGTATAGCTCTTATAGTTTCGGAAAAAAGTGGCTGTGACATACGGACGGACAGACAGACAGATAGACAGACAGACAGACAGACAGACAGACAGACATGACGAATCTATAAGGGTTCCGTTTTTTGCCATTTGGCTACGGAACCCTAAAAAGATTGCATGTAGCAAGGTGAGAACGTTAAGATGGATGTGTAGTGTAATAAAAATGGATAGTAAGAAATGAGTATATTAGAGGAAGTTTGAAAGTGGGTCCCAGTGACTGAAAAGTTGAAAGGCAACCTTTTATCTTGGACCGGTCAAAAGAATTATGAGTAACTTGTGATGGGAGAGTCCCTCTCTCTCCCAACGGTCAAAAAACAAAGGATACATTGTGTGAGAAGTGTTATGAAAGTAAATAGCAAAAAGATGATGATGGGTAGTTTTAAAAATAGAATTGCTAGGGTTAATCCAAATATGGAAGCGCCATGGTAATTAATAAAAGAACCGCAAAGGTTCTTTTATTTAATGGGCGAAACGGGACTTTACAGCAATACATGAATCAGGATAGGTTTAGAACTGTTATATTATCCCGTATAGTAACTGAGTTATCCCGTCACAACCGTCATTATGACGTTAACTAGGTTGCGACCATTAGTCATTAAATGTGCAATCTTTGTTATGAATCCTTAAAAAAGTACCGCTATGCGATAAAGTCCTCTAAGCACAGATTTATCGAACAAAATATATAATAATAATAATTACATTGATAAGCTTAATCATGTTAGTACAGCTGGGACTCGATTCCCATTCCCTTTGTCTTTTATTACCAAAATAATGGCTTCGCTCGTATGTTTTGGAAAATTGACCCAAAGGATCATACTCTGGGGATAAAAAGTAACCTATGTGCAATTGTAGTGTATTAATTTTTTTTGTTACGATTATCTTCCTCCTACTGTGGATTGGTAAACTCCGTTTTTGTATGGTAGACTCGGAATATTGATAGAATCACACTAAAGTGGACGCTAGATACCTTTGGAACACCGGACGGTGCCCTTAACCTAACCTAACCTAACCTAACATTCTTGAATTAAAAAATGGAAAATAAAAACATAAAGCTGTCTTGAATCGATATTTATCGCGATCCTATACATTTTCTAGTACCTAAATGAAAATGTTATTGTTTATTTTCGGGTACCTACGCAGAGATATTAGGAAAAAGTCAATGTACTTTATTCCTTTGTCTGCCGCAAGCTATAATATTACAACGGCGAAAGTTTGTATGTATGTTCATTACTCCTTTCTGTTCAAACGAATTTAGATGTACACGGGCAGGACCATCTCCAGTAATATGACATTTACGGTTAATATGATAAAGAGGTAAAGTCTGTTTTTCTGTTTATAGGAGGTAATCTCTGGAAGTACTGGTCCGATTGCTAAAATTATTTCACCGATTGAAAGCTGCTTTATTCCTGAGTTACATAGGCTATATTTTATAAACGCGGGCGAAGCTGCGGGCAAAAGCTAGTATAGGATATTTTTATCCTCTATAAAACAGTAATGTTGAATGTTTGTTCAATTGCAGCCCAAAAATACAGTCAGACTGTCTGTTTTTTTTTTGTGTTATTAAGCAAGTAACGATTCTATTTATGATTACGACACTATAGTCTTTTAAATGGATTAATCTATGAATGTATCAGTATCTACTAAGTCCGCTTATGTAACACTACTGTACATGAAGTTTAAATAAACATTATCATTAAATTTTACTTCACTTTTTTTTGATTGACTGACATTTTAACAATTCAAAAGTGCATGTAGGTTAATAATTTATTTGAAATACATATTTTTTATTCTGATCCTTAAAACCAAATTCTCACCTGATACTGCCTCTGCACCCTCTCAGACAGCTCATCAACGGTCATAACATTGGTGCACTTGATGACGTCCATGATGAAACTGTTGACGAACGCGCGACAGTCGCGGTCCACCGCCAGGGCGCTTTCCTTGCTGCTCCGCGACTGCGACAGCTGGGGGAACCGCACACGGAAGTCCCGCTTCATTCCCTCGTTCACCTGCGCTGGGATCTTGAACTCTGGGGGACGCTTCTCAGATGTGTGGTCGTGGTCGTCTGAGGAGATTGTTGATGAATTGGTTAATTTTGTTGCAAAATGAAGCCGCTGGTCTGACCAGGGTTGACTTCGGTGTGCAACAAGCAGAGATGGGATAGCGTGCTATTTTGACGCCGGTTATAAGTTCCATATTTATACCTACGAGGCGACCCTTAACTTCATGTAAAAAAAAACAGTGTTCTAACGAACAACGGAGAGGAAATTGTCTACATAATATGTCACCTAATATATACCGGTAGAATATTAAACTAAGTTTTATGAAATCAAGCTAATGCAGGCCAGTCGAAGTTTCGAAATAAATAGTCATAATGTGAAACTGAATTGACTAGATTTTTTTACGTTATAGTTTTTTTTTTTTGCTTGACTTCATGACTTTTGTCTAAATAAACTTTTAATGATTAGCATGTTTAAATTAAAATAAAATCACCTGTACTACTCTTCTTAAAGACGCTAAACTTGAGCAAGTTAGCCTTCTTAAGTGTCTCGCTCTGCCGGTGACGCTTCTCCTCAAACTTGGAGAATGAGGAGTGGGATGTGATCTTCAACCCTCGATCTGGTTTCTTCATCTCTGGCTTGGGTAACGTCGCCGATGATGCTTTTTCTGTTGGAAATAAATAGTTTTAGACATTTTCGGCAGAATTTTGAAACCAGGTGGTAAGAAGGATTTTATTTAGGACTTCAATCATTACTTAGTTCTGCCAACGGCTTCTCCTGCGTGTAAGCAGATAATAGGGAATATGCGTACATTTTTTTTATTTGCTAAATTAAATCATTTATCTTCTATATTTTTTTAAATATTTTCATTAACAACGAAGTTACAAAACTTCAAAGCTGATATATAAGAAAGAGAAGTCCGATATGGAATTTGACGTCAAATTATATCACGCCTGTAAGGTTGACATATAAAACAGCATTCTGGCGAGAGAGATATATATTTGTTGGAAATTACTATATGAGATATTTGCTTTTCTACTGATTTTGATATTGTTTTTCACAATTAGTATTCTATTTTTGTATATTTATTATCTGGTTAAACAACAAATATTGTTTTCATGTATATTCCCTATTGTCCCAAACGAACATTTTTCCGAGATATGACAGGACCATACCAGGACATGATTTACACGTGTATCAATGATGTACTATTTCATAATTAAGTATTTGCAAATTATTGAAATCTGCTATATTTGCTAAAAAATAAGTACATAATTAGAACAAAAGTAAGAGATACGGACTAATAAACACAATCACAAATTGCGTACAAAATAGATTAGTCATTATGTAAATATTTCAGAGTCAACGTACGGTGACACGTGTCTACATTATTTGATTTATTTTATAGTATAAGTACACTAAGATGCACAAAGACTAAGAAGTGTCATTAGTGTTCATATTCGTCTGAAGAACTTGATCACTAACGCTTATTAAAATGCACATTAATCACATATAAATAAGGTTGGTTTTAATTTGAACTGTCTGCAGGTACTTAGCTTGAGTGTACTAAGTTCACCCTATAATTCTCGGCCTTAGAGTTAATTCAAGACTTCCATACTGGGATTACTTTAGATAATAAGTTTATACGTTAACTTATATTCTTATGTAAGTGGCCCTTAAGTCTTTATAAAAATAAACTTTTTTTTCGTCAGGACCGTTTATTTACTTACGACCATTTTCATTTCATTTAACTCTTCAATTACCACAGGTGACAAAAGAGCTAAGGAGATGGAGTAGCTGGTCGTAATGTCGTTAACTTAAGAACCTGGCGAAACGGGCACTAAAATATTCGTCGTTCGACGTAAGCGGTTAAAGGTAACCCTTACCTATCTAGTTAGAATAATCACATTAATATTATTAAGGCGAAAGTCTGTGTCATCATCATCAGCCTTTTTAATGTTCCCACTGTTGGGACTCAGGCCTCCTCTCTAGGAGAGGGAATGGGCCGTAATCCACCACGCGGGCCTAGTGCGGGTTGGTGAAAGTCTGTGTATACCCGTATATTTGTTACTTCCTCACGCTGAAAATTTAGCACACAGATAGACCTAGAATAGCACATAGGATACTTTCTATCCTTGGGATAACTTTCTATCACGCGGGCGAAGCCGCTGGCAGTAGCTAGTGGCCTAATAAGCCTATCTTTTAACATTCTCAATCCTGGGACACAGGTAGTGTTGCCAGGCGTCGCGATTTGCGCGGGAGGTCCCGATTTTTAGGGGACTGGGAACGCGTACCGATATGCACCTGATCGGGACGCTACATCAAAAACCCTGAAACTCAAAGAGCAACTGAAGAATTCTGGGTATCGAACCCACGACCTCCGGCACAGCAGTCAGGGTCACTAACCACTAGACCAACAGGCCAGTTCGAAAGAAGAATAAGAAGGCACCCACCGCTGGTTTTCAGGTAGTTTTCCATTGCATGCATTTGGAACAAATGAGAACAAAACAACAGGATTTCTCCGAGTTGTTTACATATAATACGAGTTAAATCTAAAAAAAAAAAAACTATGATAGCAAAATTTAAATTTAAAATAATTTAATATGCAATTTATATTTTTATTTATGTGTGATCCTGAACGCTATCTGCAGCAGGTGTGGTAAACACATTAAAAGGTCAAATTGCATGTGAATGACCGTAAATCGGATGTTTTCGTCTATATTACGAAATGTCAATGATAACAGGTGCACCAAAAGATATATAGATAACATAATGTTTCAATAACAAAATCTTAAAATAGCATCTTCTAAATACACCTCATCACATGATTTTGTTCAAAAAAAAAACAGGGAAAGGAAATATACCATAAAGTTTCAATAACAACATGTTATAATTATTAGCATCTTCTAAGTCTACCTCATCACATGATTTTGAGTTCAAAGTTCAGAGTTCAAATTAGAGTTTAGAGTTTACTCTAATGACGTCATAAGGTAATTACTCTACCCTGGCATTTTTGAACGTGAACGTGAGTTCAACTGTCAATGTCAAGCATTGGCTGCTTAATCCAACCTACCCTGCTCAGAAGAATTAGACTTAGTTAGTTTAACTCTAGGAAATCTACTAGAGCTATAAAAGAACGACCCTAGATTGCAACTCTACTCAACTCTTTACTCTGGTTATTTTTAAACTCAGGGCCGAGAGCTCGGTAGCTGCAGGGAACAACCCGCCACTGTCACCAACCTCATAACAAGGGTTAAGTGCGCCCCACGTATATTAGGCCAAACTTTAAATTGACGTATCAATAACATTACCACAATATTATCTACATAACATCACATAACATTGCAACACACCTTACAATTTACCTTGACGATTCAATAACATATTATCTTACATGTTATGTGAAAAACCGTGTTTATCTCTGCGATAACTGTTAGGAAGGTGAAGTTCACATTATCTAACAGTTAAAATGCCTTTGTTAAAATTGTTTGTGTAAATGTGATTTGATTGATCTATGATTTGGTGGCAATTCTATTGCGGAGGCATCCTGTTTGTGTAATCAGTTATTTAACCTTTCTTATGCCGTAATTAGAGACACAATAGAAAGACAATGAGAGAGCGAACGACGGCGTTCGCTTGGGGTTTAATGAATTAAAGGCAACTTGTCCATAAAATCTGGTGGTTCTGCCCAGAGGCGTACTGTGGATTAAAGACGTGGGCGAAGGTGCATCAGCTAAGTCTTTTTTTATTATAAATTCGAAAACATGACAGTGACTGTCGCAACCCAGTGTTCAACCACATCATCGCTTACTATCAGGGGAAATAGTGGCCAAACGTGAGCCTATAAATTATAAAACAAAACCCTCGTTGTTTAAAAGCCCTCGCACACACGAGGCCCCTTTGGAGGCGAGGCCTTGGGTGACAGCCAATTCGCTCACGCCTCGCTAGGCTACTGGATCTACCACTTCTGTAAAGTCCAAGGCCATGCCATGACGCCAGACGTGTCAAACTTTTTATCTGACCTCCAAAACCCAGTAACCACAATTATCTACACAAGGGGTCCAAACCCGACCCGGCGCCAGTGCCATAAATCCGGCCCGTCGCCGCGGCGCCAGTGTCATCAGTTAGGCCCGGCGCCAGTGCCATCAATCAATATGGAAATAAAAATCCAAACCTCTGACAAAATTTCACCTGATCTTTGGGTCATAGAAAAAGTAGAAACCTAATTACTTAGTAGTTTTTGATTTTAGCTTATCACATAAATATAAAAGATTTTTTTTTTTGATATGGAAAATCATCAAATAACTTTTTCTGGTATGGCTGGAGAGAGGAATGTCAGACTTTTACTGACTAAAATCTGCCTGTGTCATTTGCCAATCCAATCCTACAGCTATCGATCCACTACCATGTGTTACTAGACTTGCTCTATTTCTTACTAGCTACTGCTAGCGGGTTCTGTTTGTTATTGGGGATGCGAAGTATAAATCGAAGATGAATAAAAATAGCCTAAGTCCATCCTTGAAGTCCAAGCTTCCTCTGTACCAAATTTCATCAAAATTGTTTTAGTGGTTTAATCGTGAAAGTGTAACAAATAGACAGACAGAGTTACTTTCGAATTAAAAATATTAGTATGGATTAAGCTTGCAAAGTTTGGGGGTCTTTACCCAAGAATGGGACAGAATAAAACTAGGATTAAAAAAAATTGTATGATTCAAAGTGTGATTAATCAACATTAAATATAATTACTAATAGTTTCCCGAGGTGCAAGTATATTACTATTTACTTAAAAGCATCGTCACTATGATTATAATTAAATAAGAGCTTATAAACTTGTTTACGCATGTATTATTTCCCAAGTATTGCTTGTCTAGACATTTTATCTTGTAATTATAATTATTGAGTAGTTCATATTTTAAGAAGTGTTCGATTGTTGACGCCTACCGCAAAGGCTGGTTTGAGGTGGCTCCAGAAAGAAATACCTGGTAGAAGTTGGGGGAGGCCTTTGCCCAGCAGTGGGATGATATAGGCTAATAAAAAAAAAAGATATATCCTACACTGCCATCCTCTAACTAAAAAGCAGCTAAGTGCTTTGTTTTCTACTTAACATAACTTAATTGCTTTTTAGTTAGAGGACGGCAGTACAGAATTATTAGTATCTTTTATTTAACCTTTTGAATACCGTAGAGACACAATAGAAAGACAATAAGAGAGTGACTGCCAGCGTCCGCTTGGGGTTTAATGAATTTACACATAAACATAATAACTATATAATTAGCCCTACTAACCTATCCCTCTTGCTAACCTACATTTTACCAGTTATATTTAACCTCTCAAATGTATAAATGTCTCAAATATAAAATACAAACGACACTGTTATATTGAGATTAGAAGACAGGCACTCAAGGGATTAAGATCCATAAACGATAACAGATCTAGACTCTAGGCTGCTATTACGAATTTCCAAAAGGAAAAACCTATTTTGTAGATTAATTTAGTTCTGATGGATTGAGTAAAGGTACATTGTCTGTCATGCTCTCGGTCCGGCCAGAGCAAAAATCATTTAATGATTTACCAAAATAAAAAATTATGTAAGTATTAAACATTTGCACCTTAGTGGTCCACTAATTTAACCTTTCAATTGTGATAATTACAGACACAATTGAAAGACAATAGGTGCGCGAACGCCGGCGTTCGCTTGGGGTTTAATGAATTAAATTAAATTGCTTAATATGAAAAACAATTCAACATAATATCAAGATTTCAACATAGTTCTAATAAGATGTGTCTTTGTGTAAATAAATAAAATGATTGTGTTTACAGATACCTGATGTCATAAGCATGTCAAGGTATAAAGCCTTTTGTTATGTGATAGTACCTTTCAAAGGATAAAAAAAAAAATACTATGTACTGAGAATGCTAAACAGTTACCTACAATACCAGTCTTTTTATTATGAATGTATGAAATATCATTCAACCAAGGTTGATTTTATCCATTTATAAAATATGAATGTTGATTATACATGACTCACCAGCCTTCCTCTGCCGCTGCATCTGTTCCCGGTGACACTTGGAACAGTACCCCTGCCACTGCGGGTTGCCGAAGTAATCACAGCCATTCTTGCACTTCAGGTCGCTCTGATCTATCCGTAGAGACGGCATCTTGGACGCAAACATCATATACTTGTAAGACCTCTGCAGATTCGGACCAAACCACATAGTCACAGTTACAATTTACAAAACAATATGATTTGGAGAGATACTCGATTTTTTTGAGTCATTCATCCACCATCAATTTCCAAATACCCGCTTGCGGCGTTTTACGACCGAACAATATTTTAATCTACGATTTAGTCAACTTTTAGCGCTCTGCACTCGAATAATCTCCCACTAGTTTCAACTGTGTTAAATTCAGCCCATGTTTGGCAATTTATGAGAATGGAGAGCGGTTTTACGCGAAATACAGTATTCATTTCAATATGCAGCGCTAACGGTGGCCGTTCAACGATTTCCTCCGTTATATAGGCACCCCTTATCGTGAAAATGTACATACTCGAGTATCTGATAACCAAATGAACATATCTACACATAGATTTATATTTACGGGAATGGTGTGCTGTATAGCTAACGCATACTAGAAATAATAGACACTCACCTTCGATATTTTAACAACAACTGGTATCTATCATGTATTATTTATTAAAACAAAAATAATTAAACATCGGAACACAACAAATCATTTTATTTCGACTGACAATGACAATAAACTGACATTTGTTATTTTTAACGTCATCGACATTGACATAGATTAAACACAACATTGACATAGGAACAATGGCATTCAGCTTTAGAAAAAATATTTTGACCATTTAAATTACGATTTTAATCTTCATTGTCGTTTTACGCTCATTTTTCTAAATGTTAAATTAATTCGTGCGCCCATCAATCTTTTGCGTGTCGGTAAAGAGTGATACCATATCTCATTAGTTGGCGGATTCATGAGTAGGACGCTGCCGTGCTCCAGTTCAATCTTTACTGCAAAAATAATGTTTTTTTAATAAATAGATAGACACATTTAAGAAACAGAGCAAAATGCGTCTAGAAAAGTAAAACCTCATTTTTACTTATTGCCGTGTCACACACAGTATGACGCAGATCAAAATGACGTAGTGGACATGGTTGCTATGGTAATTAAAAAACTATACAAGTGGAATATCTCAAGTAATATTTGCTTTGCATCAAACTAACATAAAATTCGTTGAATATGGATATGACAATGCAAATTAAAGATGGACAGTATACAAAAACTATTTATACTATGGTAAGAAAAGAAATATCTGCTCGTCTACGTCTTTAAATCGTACTTATTTGGTTTGTCTTTAATGGGACTAAAAGTATACTTTGTAGGTAGGTACCTAAATAAATAAAATTGAGATCGACTAACACAATTTCGTTATCAATAAAGTGGTCTAATAATAGCAGAGAAGCGATTGTAATGCCCCGTCTGGACCTTCTAAACTGAAGATAATTTTTAACACGATGCACTGTTAACAAATATAGGTTTTCCTTCTTGTAAGAAAAGAACGCAACAACTCACTCAAAACCTCAGCTTTTTAGGGTTCCGTAGCCAAATGGCAAAAAACGGAACCCTTATAGATTCGTCTTGTCTGTCTGTCTGTCTGTCTGTCCGTCCGTATGTCACAGCCACTTTTTTCCGAAACTATAAGAGCTATACTGTTAAAACTTTGTAAGTAGATGTATTCTGTGAACCGCATTAAGATTATCACATAAAAATAGAAAAAAAGCAATATTTTTTGGGGGTCCCCATACTTAAAACTGAAACTCGAAATTTTTTTTTTCATCAAACCCAAACGTGTGGGGTATCTATGGATAGGTCTTTAAAAATGATACTGAGGTTTCTAATATCATTTTTTTCTAAACTGAATAGTTTGCGCGAGAGACACTTCCAAAGTGGTAAAATGTGTGTCCCCCCCCCCTCTAACTTCTAAAATAAGAGATAATGATACTATAAAAACTACCAACGAAAATTGGTTTGAACGAAATCTAGTAAGCAGTTTTCTTTTAATGCGTCATAAATCGAAAAAAAATACAGTATTATTAAAACATCGATCAAAGTAACAACACATTACAAGAACTTTAATATTATGTTACTTGCTGCTGCGGAACCCTTCATGGGCGAGTCCGACTCGCACTTGGCCGGTTTTTAATATAAGCAACGTCTTTATAGGAATAGAGAGACCTTAACCTGCATAGCCATTTAGCCGGTCCCGAAATGCAGCATTTACCAGTTTTTTTTTATGTGGAACAACTACCTATCTCTTCTGCATTTAACCTGGTGGTGCTGGTGGATTTACACCCATCTCAATAAAATAGGTACCCATTTGAATTAGAGTTCTTGAAATTCAGAATAATCCGAACGTCTGTAGACTTAAACACTTAAGTGAAGCAGTTATACACAATCGACTGAAGAGTGAGAGTAATAGGCGTAGGTAGAGGTACTTCAACAGTTGTGATCACGTGCTTAGCATGCCTGGAAGCATGAAAACGATATGAACCGCCGCAGATTTAAGTCTTTAAGATAAGGTGAATTTTCTACAGATGAGTGAGCATTCCTAAGGGGGCAGTCCTAAGGGGGCAAAGATAGAGACACACATAGAGAGGGAATAAGGGTGCCTTCAAATTAGCTGCAAAGGGCCGCGCAACGGCAGCGCGGCTGTAGCGCTGCCGCCGCTCTGCTGTCGCCAGCTAGAGCTTACGAAATACGCGACAGCATCGCTACAAAAAGTCGTTAGCGAGGGACCTTAGGAATCACACGTGTTCATCGAGAAGCTAAAAAATGTACATAATAACCTTCGGAACATACGGAAGTAACTGTATTCCTTGATTACAACGATAACACCATGTTTCACACAAACAAAAGATTATATAACCCAGCCCAACCCATTGATATAAATAAGGAAATGCCTCGTATCCAAGGCTGTGCATTCAAAAAATAAAGCAAATACGAAAATTATCTGCAACTCGTGTCGTTAAATTGATAAGTCCATTGGATTTAGCGCACATATATTCATTTCGTAGGCATAACGACGTACAGATTAGATTAACGACGGCGAAAGATAATTTATAATATTAAAAAAAAAACTCCCTACTTTACCTACTCACTTAGGTCCATTTTTGTACCTAATCTTTGAAGCAGGTTATTCCACTGAATCAGTAAAAATTACATTATCAGGCTATGTATTAAAAATGCATTTATGCATTATCAACTGCATAATTTGTGCCAATTCCGTTACGGATTTGATAACGTTGAACTCTTTATCTTTGAATATAAAATAAGCCGATAAGAATGTTGATTAATTTACCTACTGTCGGTAAACAAAGAGGAATTTTCAATGCGCTGCAAAATTATCAGAGGAAATGCATTTATTACTTGCATTATAAACGAATGCACTCCAATCCCTAGTTTATATAATAAGCTCCATATTATTATGTTATCATTATCTAATAATAATTATCATCTGGATCTTACATAAAAAGAGAACAAACCTTGAATTGTTTACATAGACATTTCACAATTGATTCAATCAGTTCATAATCCTTTGATAACTCAAGTTCTAGACAAAGGCTTGCGCATGAGTCTCAATCATGAGACATAAAGCGCGAGCACCTAAGTTAAGGATGACGAACACTTAGATAACCTATTTTCAGATGTATAAGGACATTCATGTGTTATCTGGTAACTACGTACGAAGCATTTCAACCGATAAAACGATGAAAAGGGACACTCGGTTATAACGTGCCACGTCCTTATTCCACTTATAATTTGAATAATCTAATAGATAATCAAAGAAGAATAGTCATTATTGCGTTAGCGCCCAACAATCGAGCTGATTAATCGATTGTGTAATAACGACCTTCGAACTGTTTCAGATAAAGGAAGCGAGGTACGAGGATGCGATCAAGGCTCTCAATGACGCTATCAACTTCAGCCCCAACCGCGCCGGACTGTCTCTCCTTGGTTTTTGCTATTTCAGAACACAGTCATTCGTTGAAGCAGCTAATTGCTACGAACAGTTAGCATCAATGCATCCCGATATACCCGAGTATAAACTCTACTTCGCACAAGCACTACATGAAGCGTCTATGTATGATGAATCTTACAAAGTCACAGTCCAAATAACTGCCCCCCTCCTTGAACGAAAAGTTATTAAATTGCAATCTGCGATTAAATACGGTGAAGAAGACACGATTACTGCAAAAGGACTGGTGGATTCATATCCTCAAGAAGATCCAGACAAAGACATAAATCTAGGATGCTTATTGTTTAAAGAAAATCAATATGAGGAGGCGTTACAGAAGTTTTCACGAAGTCTGAATGTCGTGGGATTCAATGCGCATCTTCATTACAACATTGCACTTTGTTATTTTAAGCTTAAAGAATATCCTCAAGCATTAAAGCATATAACTCTAGTAATTGAAAGAGGAATTCGGGACCATCCTGAACTAGCAGTTGGGATGCAAGCAGAGACGTCAGAAGTAAAATCTGTTGGTAACACGTTGACACTTCATGAAACTGCACTGACGGAAGTATTTAATCTAAAAGCTGCTATTGAGTTTCAGTTGAAGAATATAGAAGCAGCACGTGAAGCCCTCAACGATATGCCACCTAGACATGAGCACGAGTTAGACGCGGTAACGTTGCACAACCTTGCGCTAACATCTATAGATATAAAGCCAACAGACGGCTTTGAAAAACTACATTTCTTGCTTCAACAAGACCCTTTTCCAGCAGAAACATTTGCCAACCTTCTGCTTCTATATTGCAAGTTCGAATATTTCGATCTGGCAGCTGATGTTTTAGCTGAAAATGCTCAGTTCACATACAAGTACTTGACACCATATCTTTACGACTTTTTGGACGCCATAATAACTAGTCAGACATCCCCCGAGGAAGCTTTTCAGAAGTACGAAGACATTGCCTCGAAACACGCAGAACAGCTAAGGAAGCTTACAAAAGTGGTCCAGGAAAGTCGCTCTCAAGGGGATAATGATCAAGTGAAGAAAGCTGTAGTCGAATATGAGGAAGCTCTAGAAAGATATATCCCGGTGGTAATGGCTCAAGCTAAGATCTACTGGGATATGGAAAACTATGGACAAGTAGAGAAGATTTTCCGAAAGTCTGTCGAGTTCTGCAACGAGTCAGACGTTTGGAGGCTGAACGTTGCGCATGTGTTGTTCATGCAAGAAAACAAGTATAAGGAAGCCGCCAGTTTCTACGAGCCTATTGTAAAGAAGCAGTACGATAATATTTTGGACGTTAGTGCAGTTGTTTTAGCTAACCTATGTGTATCTTACATAATGACGTCGCAGAACGAAGAGGCTGAAGACATTATGCGTAAAATAGAAAAGGAAGAAGAGCAGCAAATATTTGAGGACCCGCAAAAGAAATTCTATCATCTCTGCATCGTAAACTTGGTCATTGGCACGTTGTATTGTGCAAAGGGAAACTACGAATTTGGGATTTCAAGGGTAATAAAATCTCTGGAACCTTTCAATAAACGATTGGGTACTGATACTTGGTTCTACGCAAAGCGTTGCTTCTTATCCTTCCTGGAGAACTTAGCCAAGCACTTGATTGTTGTTAAAGATAATACTATAAAGGAGTGTCTGCAGTTTCTCGAAGGTTGCGAGACATACGGGCGACGCGTGAGTACTGTTATCGACAACCCATTTCAAGAAGAAGACGCTCACACAAAGGCTAAGCAGACCGTGACGTACGAGGCGAGGTTATTGCGATACATGTTTTACAAGTTAAGGAATATCGATGACTCTGTCACTATAAATAAGTATGAAGATTTAAAATAAATGCTTACCTGGAGGTATGGGTTTTTTGTCCTTTCCTGGTTTTCTGGCATCTCTGTGTTTAAGCACAAATGTCCGCTCTTGACCGAAGGATATAGAAGCTATGGGACAGGTGTGATCTAGTTCTGGTTCATTGTCTCTGTGCTCGCCCATGTGATCATTCCCATTTCTGTATCTATGAAAGGAATTTGAAGATAACCAGAATGTGCAAAGCTTGTCGAAGACATGCAACGATATCTTTCAATTATATTATCTTTGTGAATATCTAGTTCTAAAAGGTTACACGTGCAATTACGCATATTAGCCTAATTCCCTGTCTGCCCGATGAATATTTTATTCATAAACTATGCCAAATATAAAACAAACGCTCGCTTTACTGTAGGTAAGGATTATTTGAATAATTGAATTAGATAAGTAATCTAGATTCATGTCCATTGTTCTAGGCGTCACCAATCACTATGCACTATAAAATCGCCAAAACGTTTTCCTTTCAATTCGATATGATTCCGATAATTATTAATATTAATGTTTCTCCTGATGACGCGTGACAAAAGAAAATGGAGTGACGCACATTAGAAACACAGCCGTAGCTTGCATTGTGGAGCAATGCCCTACCTTGAAATCACAATGCCCTACCTCACTCGGAAGTTCAACCATCTTGTTCACTTATTCTTCATCATTGATGATTCATGCTCATGCTCTGTCATAGATTTTTTTGTCTAGGAATAGCTTTGGCTTTTAGATCAGTCTGATTTAGAGACTGATTTAGAGGTCAGTGATATACATAGTGATTGATGTAGGAGCCCGTGATTCGAGGCATGACCGCCCTACCTGTAACCAATGCTGCCCTACCTCAAATTCGACTCTAGCTACAGCCCTGATTAGAAATATACACAACTGAGAATGTAGAACTTAACTCTATATTGAGATCAAAACTAGTCTAACCACTAAGAAATATAAATTAATTAGGCCTTGAAATTTGTATTCTAGAACAACGTTTTAAATAAAACATTAGCATGGTCAACCTGACAATGTTCCCACTGGTGGGACTCATCCCTTTTCTCTACGAGAGGGAAAGGGCCACGCGGGCCCAGTGGGGTGTGGTGGATGTCTCACGTCTTCGAAATTTTTAGTTCTAGAACATGCCAAAGCCAGCATGTCCTGGACCCTCACGATGTTTTCCTTCAACATTTTGAGAGCAGTGATGAAATAAATTAAGAGAGTCCACCTGCCTGGGTCACTTACGACCTACAACTCGTAAAATGGGGCAGTTACGGGTGTTACCACTAGGCCACCCCTACTCAAATAAAAAAATATGCAAAGCCCCATTAGAAGTCATTTTACTGCGTAATATTTTAGAAGGTTTACAGGTAGATTGAAGGAGCTCGTCACCATGGCAAGAAGCACCAAACTTTAGGCCCTCCAGAATGTCATCACCTTTTAGGGCCGGGCCGTCTGATTCGTTAGTTTGTTTTGTTTGGTGTCATATAGAAATTTTATTCTACTTACCTGTTGATGTTTGTGCAAATGAAATCCAGTCTTCTACCTACTTTGCCGTTACGGTGTTGTTCAAGGGTTCTATCAACTTTACTCTAAATATTAGATACTTTAAATCACTATTCACAGTTGTAAGCAACAGAAGATTATGTTGTAATAACATACAACTTACTTGTTTACCAAAACAAAATCATATTTAATTCCTCTAAGTGCTACTAGAAAGTCCCGCAAAGCTAAGACTGGCGCTGGCCAAGGTAGGGCTGGAACCGTCACTCCGGAGTATGTGTACGTTATACCAGGGTCGCCGTAAGCCACTTGCTGCCGTGGCAAAGGGTATATCTTGCCGAATACCCTAAAATAAAATAAAATCTTGTTTATGTTAACATGTTGATTGTAAATGCAGTTAGGAAGGAAGGTAGGCATGCACAATGTGGATGGATACAGAGGCCCTACCAATCAGAGGTGTTGTGCGAGAATTATGGGTATTCTGATGAAAATCAATGACTGGATGCTCAATGCAAATTAGTTTTTTAATAATTTTCGGTGTGAACAATATATTTTACAGAAAAACAAGTGAAGACGAGTGACAAATAGAAGTGTCATATTTTTTCATATAATTTAGGAAGCTTGCAAGAAGGTTTTATCTCCAACATTTCCCCGGGCGTTGAAACCAATGGTTTCAACCAGATTCTGAAGACACAGGCAAAGGGCAGATTCGGTTGAATGCCCGTCGAACGACTCCAGTAGACGTCCGAATGTCAGCTACACGGGCGATACCATCCGTTCCTGGATGAACAGCCACGATCCGTCCAAGTCTCCACTTCAACGGAGGAAGATCGTCTTCCTTGATCACCACCAAGGAGTTCAGCATCAAGCCATCCTTGCAGGAACGCCATTTGGAGCGTTGTTGCAATTCTGCAACATACTCCTTGCTCCATCTGCTCCAGAAATGCTGGCGAAGCTGCTCGATCCTCTGGTAACGAGACAGATAATTGGCAGAGCTATCCTGGTAATCAGGTTGCGGCAAAGAAGTAAGTGGCCGTCCCACAAGAAAATGTCCTGGCGTGAGCGGAGTATAATCTGCAGGATCTGAAGACAACGGCGTCAATGGACGAGAGTTCAAGATGGCTTCAATCTTGGTTAGTGTGGTGTACAGCTCCTCAAAAGTCAAGTTACAATTTCCCAACACTCTCTGAAGGTGATACTTTGCTGACTTGACACCCGCCTCCCAGAGTCCACCGAAATGTGGGGTGTAGGCGGGAATAAAATGGAACCTTATTCCGTCGTTTGCTGCACTTTCACCCAAGGACAAACTATTTAATTTTAAAAATTTGGAAAGGTCGTTGTATGCACCGACAAATGAGGTACCGTTATCGGAAAAAATATCAGCAGGTTTACCTCTCCGAGAAATAAACCGATACAAAGCCAGTAAATAACTATTGCTAGTTAAATCACCAACGAGCTCCAAATGAATGGCCTTGGTTGTGAAACAAATAAAAATAGCGACATACACCTTTACTAACCTACATCCACGGCCCTGGCGACTAGCACACATAATAGGGCCAGCGTAATCAACGCCTGTGCTTTCAAAGGGATAACCTGGACGAAGGCGTTCTCGTGGTAAGTTACCCATTAAGGGAGCTACAACCTTACCCTTCATACGGTGACACAAAACACACTTATGATAACAGGCTTTCGCCAACTTGCGACCTCCTATTGGCCAATAAGTTTCCCTAATGGAAGCTAATAATAATTGTGGGCCAGCATGCATCAGCCTTTTATGCTCAAAATTAAATAATAGTTTAGTGAAATCATGAGTGGACTGTAATAAAATAGGGTGTTTCTTACTATAAGCAAAATTAGAGTTATCGAGACGTCCTCCTACTCGCATTACATTATTATCGTCTAAATAAACATTAAACTTTAGAAGGGCGCTCTTTTTAGGTAAACTCTTTTTGTTCAAAAATAATTGGTATTCAGAAAATGACTGAATCTGACTCTTAATAATGACAAGAGTTAGTGCATCTTGTACCTCATCATGTGACAAGTATTTGGTTTTAGGGTAATGCTTTCTACATGACTTAATAAATCGTAATACGTAGGCAACAGATCGTACGAGCCGTGTGTAATTGGAATAACGCCTAAAATCAATTAAAACTTCAGGTTTCGAATCGTTTACAACATGTAATATGATTTTAGGTCGAGTCTCCGGTAACGATTGTAGTTCTGGGCTCGTAATTTGAGAAGGCCATTCAGACGAATCTAGTTTTAAAAAATCTGGTCCTTTCCACCACAGATCTGACTCCTGCAGATCACTAATATCCATGCCACGAGATATTAGGTCTGCTGGATTTTGATCTGTTGGGACGTGCCTCCAAGTACAGTTACCCGACTTATCCAAAACCTCAGCAACGCGGTTGCGCACAAAGGGCTGAAGTCTGGTAGGCATCATCTGTAACCATCCCAAGACAATGGTTGAATCAGTCCAACAATAAACCCGACTGATCTTCACTCGAAGTGAGCTCATCACCTTCTCGTGAAGACGAGAACCGACTACCGCACCACATAACTCCAGTCGCGGAATTGTCGTAGGCTTGATAGGAGCAACTCGACTCTTTGCCATTAACAAGCGAGCCATGTACTCACCCTTAGCATTAACACTGCGAATGTAGACGCAAGCACCGTACGCGGACTCAGACGCGTCTGTGAAAATATGGAGTTCTAACTCCGTAAATGAATTGCAGACTACAAGTCGCGGAATGCGAACATGATTTAAAAGAGGTAAAGATTTAATAATAATCTCCCATTGTTTACAAATCTCATTAGGTAATGGTTGATCCCATGATAATTTATCTAACCACATTTTCTGTAGCAAGATCTTCATAGTAATAACAATAGGACCTAACAGACCTAAGGGATCAAAGATTCGCGCAATAACGGATAACAAGTCACGCTTTGTGTACCTAGTCGAAGATTTAGTCAGACCTATAGGAAACCCTATCTCATCAGTGCCGATATGCCAACAGAGACCAAGCAACTTTTCTGGCTCATTTTGTCCAATGTTCAAATCGTATGACGCAGGGACAGCATTCGACAATAATTGAGAATCATTTGACTTCCACTTTCTCAATGGCATACATGCCGACGCAAGCGCTTTGGTGACTTCAGTGCGAATGAACTTTACTTCATCTAAGTCATCCCCTCCGGTCAGCAAGTCGTCGACATAGAAGTCATGTTGGATGATTTCCGATATCTTAGGGTTCCTACAGTCGAGTCCTACTTGTTTAAGGCATCGTGTCGCAAGGAATGGCGCACTGGCCGTACCGTACGTGACGGTGTTTAATTGATAAACATTAATAGGATCACTAACATTATCACGCCAAACAATCTGTTGTAAATATCTGTCCGACGGGTGGACGACTATTTGTCTATACATCTTCTCCACATCCGCAGATAAAACATACTTGTGGACTCTAAAGCGAAGAAGTATAGACAATAGACCGTCCTGTACGGTTGGCCCAACCATCTGTAGGTCATTAGAGGACACTCCCGTCGAAGTAGAAGCACTAGCGTTGAAAACAACACGAAGTTTGGTCGTGGTACTCGACTCGCGTAAAACTCCCATATGTGGAATAAAATAACCCAAACATAAATTAGGTTTATTAATTTTTGTCATATGACCAAGTAACTCGTATTCTGACAAAAAGTCATGATACATTCTACTAAAGTTCGTCTTAACCTTTAATTTACGCTCTAAAGAATGTAAACAATGTGTGGCTTTATTAAAAGAATTTCCTAAAATTGAAGGATCTTTCTTAAGGGGGATGCGAACACAAAAACGACCATCAGACAATCGTGTCGTATTTGTAACGAAATTGTCTTCACACAATTTCTCTTCAGGCATATAAGAATTGGAAGACTTCGCATTCACCTCCTCTAATTGCCAAAACTTTGTCAATTCTGACTTGAGGTTTTCCCAGTCACCATCGCTGTCGGCAACCATTTTAGACATATTGCACTTTACGTCATTCGTCAGCAGTGAGATAGTATTCTGAGTAATTGGACCGGAAACTATCCATCCTAGACGGGTTTCACATAATATTGGTTTCCCGGTACCTAACTTTAGTCTTTGAGATCCTAACAAATCCCAAAAAAGATCAGCGCCGATTAAAATATCAACATCGGCAGGGTTATAAAAAGTAGGATCAGCTAAAGTAATATTCGAGGGTAAGTCGAAATCAGAAATATTTATCTGACGACACGGAACACTACTCGTAATGAACGGAAGAACAAAACAATTTAGTTCGAATACAAAGCTATCATCTAATGGCGTACCCTTAACCCGACATATTTTACCTACGTGCGAAGTGACGTTATTGATTCCAAGGATTGATCTATCTACCTGGCTAGTTTTTAAGTTAAGTTTATTGCACAACCTATCTGTTATGAGTGAAGACGTGCTACCACTATCGAGCACCGCGCGAGCGAGATGCACACACCCATTGTGGTCTCTTAATCTGATCAAAGCGGTTGATAACAACACATCTCGTTGCGTATGACCACACGGAGATGCAATGTTTGCGGATAAAGCTACGTTATTCGTTTCAGTCGTAGCAGACAAGTTATTCATCGAATTACCACTAGGTGTATTCGATACAGTGCCATTAGAATGTACGTGAACTAATGTGTTGTGCCTACGTTTGCATAGTTTGCAGCCTGGTTTTTTACATTTGTTAGCATAGTGTCCGGAACGAAAACAGTTAAAACATACCTTATAACTAGGTAATGATTTGAGACGGTCATCGTTACTCAATGCGAGAAACTGTGGACAATTATTTAATGTGTGATCGTTGTTATTACATTTAGGACAAGGTTTAGAAGCTGAGTCAGTGCTAGAATTGATAGGAGATTGTGCTACCATTGACTTGATCTTAGGACCTGATTTACCTGGTGATTGCGAATAATGATTGCGGGGGAGTTCCAGGGTCTCGATGAGGTCGGCTCGATTGCGTAAGAATTGCATAAATGCGTTAAACGTGATTAAGCCATCCTTGTCTATCCTACCTTTGCACTCCTCCCACTCACGATAGGTTTTTTGATCAAGTTTTCGTGTGACAATGTAGATTAAAAGTGTATCCCAGTGTTTCACAGGCTCCCCTAATGACTCTAAAGCTCGCAAGTCTTTATTTAACTGATCGATCAAATTCTTAATGGCAACAGAAGATTCTTTTGTAATTGATTCAATAGTAAATAATGAACTTATATGATTCTGAACCAGTAATCTTTTGTTGTCAAACCGATCACATAACAATGACCATGCCACAGAGTAATTACTTGAAGAAAACTCAATGGATTTGATAACTATAGCAGCTGTTCCCTCAAGTGATGCTCGCAAGTAGTGAAACTTATTGATTGCGTCTATGTCATCATTACAATGAATTAGGCTAGTAAAGGTGTCGCGGAATTCAAGCCAATTACAATATAATCCGCTAAACTTTGGTAACTGAATCGTTGGCAATTTAACCGGCTGCTTTATGCTAACACGAGTACTTTTACAACTTTCCATCGATTTATTATCTTTATTGTAGTCAGTCAGAATATTCTGGGCTCTAGATAAGGTTTTATAATAAATAGACTCAAACTCGGAACGCTGAGAATATTGTAAGTTGATGTCGTCAACAATGCATTCTAGACGTAACTGTACCTCATCATACTGCTCATACAACGCCTCTATCTTGCCCATGCGCAACTGCAACTCGGACACATCACAGCTAGATAGCTCCTTGTCCTTGAATGAGTCCAGAAAATTGAGGAAACTAGTCAAGCGACCTTTGAAGCTGCCTCGCTTCTTAATTAAATCCTTTTCCTCAGACATTCTGGGAGACGAGTGTTGTCAACCTGGCATTGATACAGGAATATAAAAATTAAAACAACAATATAATTTCAATAATTATACGCCTAGCTGTAGTCTATGCCCTTTCTGACTGCTAACTATAATTTATAACAATGACTTGTACTAATATCTAACACTCAAATATTTTTATTATGTCAAGATACTTGTTAAAAATTAATACCACTGTTAAGTAGTTATGTAATTAGTTACAGCTTAATATAATGTAAGTTTAATAATGTAGCAAAATAGCTAACTATACTGTTAAAAGTATGAGTTTAAACTTAACATTGCTGTTGAATAAAATACTAATCACAATGCAACAAAGTACCTAATGATTTTACTCAAACACAATATAATTGGTAATTTAATAAAATAGTACTGACCTTAGTATGACTACTTATATATACTACCTGAGTGTTGGGTGACGATATTAGCGTAATTATAACTGTACACCACTAACTAACTTGCTTGAAATCAATCCAGTTCTCCAGCAGTGAACTCATGAACCTCCATTCAGCGTGGAAGTCAGTCTCTATTCTTTTTCTTGAAAATAATCGCTGATCTTCTTAATTATATTTCATCCGGCTCGAAGGACCATGTGCGAGAATTATGGGTATTCTGATGAAAATCAATGACTGGATGCTCAATGCAAATTAGTTTTAATAATTTTCGGTGTGAACAACATATTTTACAAAAAACAAGTGAAGACGAGTGACAAATAGAAGTGTCATATTTTTTCATATAATTTAGGAAGCTTGCAAGAAGGTTTTATCTCCAACAGGTGTAGTGTGGCGTGGTGTAGATTTAAGGGCCTGTCCGCACAGCGATATTTCACCGCGCGGAAAATATTCGCGCGGATTTATTTCCGCACCGCACCGCGTCAAATCGGCAAGAAATCACAGAATTTTTTATCGTGCGTTTTTTTTTCGCCTGAGCGGAAACTTCCATAAGATTCAATGTGTTAAGAATAATGAAAAAAAAACCGCGCGGTGAAATACCGCTGTGCGGATAGACCCTAAACGTGGGCGAAGACGCATCAGCGGGACTTTTTCTCTCATAAATTTGAAAAAGAAACAGCGACTGTCGTCACCCAATGTTCGACCACATCGTCGATTACCATCAGGTGAAATAGTGGCCGAACGCGAATCTATAAATATAAAAATCAATGCCACTTTTCGTTATAATTTTATAACTCAAGAACGGGATCACCTATCCAAACCAAATGTTTAGGCTTTGTTCGGACTATTTAGTAGATGGTTTGTGTGAAGATTGCACAAAATCGGTCGAGCGATTCTTCATTTATCACATTTTTTGTAACAAATGAAGTAGGGTAGAGTAGATTAGGGTAGGATAGGGTACGGTAGAGTAGGGTAGGATAGAGTAGGGTAGAGTAGAGTAGGGTAAAGTAGGGTAGAGTACGGTAAAGTAGGGTAGAGTAGGGTAGAGTAGGGTAGAGTAGGGTAGAGTAGGGTAGAGTAGGGTAGAGTAGGGTAGAGTAGGGTAGAGTAGGGTAGAGTAGGGTAGAGTAGGGTAGAGTAGGGTAGAGTAGGGTAGAGTAGGGTAGAGTAGGGAAGAGTAGGGTAGAATGGGCTAGAGTAGGGTAGAGTAGGGTATAGTTGGGTGCAGTAGAAAAGAGCGGGAGCGAAGCCGGGCGGGCAAAAGCTAGTAAATTATAAAGCAAAACCCTCGCTGTAAAAAAAGCCCTCACACACATGAAACCTTCATGAAACCTATTTATACCGCCTATGCCTAACTATGCTACATCCTACCACGAGCTCTTAACGAGATCTATTTGCCGACCTTAAATTTGGCCCCTGAGGCCAGGACGATAAAATGTCAAGCGTGCGAGCAAGAAAGAGGGATTTTTGGAGCTTTACACCCTTTATAGCTTTATCCCTTTTACCAGTTCAGTTTAGGTGGTCAAATCGATCGCGTTAAGAACTCGTGATTGTAACCCCAGGATGTGTAATTGCGATGCTTACCTCGTTACTTGCGAAGTATGAATAGTAAAAAAATTAATTGAAGCAATCTATGTTTAACCAAATCCGAAAATATAATAATTCATATTTCCATGCAGAAACCGCTATCTGGCATGATTTGGGTCGTTGACGTCCTCGAAAACTAAATGTTATCAGGTTTACCGAACTTGTTTATTAGTGTTGTGACATTAGTAGCGCAGATATGTTATATAAAATATAATAGCTTTTGCCTGTGCGGCTTCGCTCCCGCTCTTCCCTACTCCACCCTACTGCACCCTACTATACCCTAATCTACCCTACTCTACCCTACTCAACCCTACCCTACCCTACTCTACCTTACTCTACTCTACCCTAAACTACCCTGATTTTCATTTTTTTTTTTTTTTCATAAGAGCTTTCAATATATGGGATAAGGGCAGGAAGAAGAAGAAGAGCTTTCAACATAAAAAAAGAATTACAGAAATCGGTCCAGCCGTTCACGCGTGATGGCGTGACCAAGGGAAATAGGGATTCATTTTTATATATAATATAGATATAGTATTCTACAACTTGCAGACAACGCCAACTAGACAACTGATAAATATTCTAAACATTTTTTTTTAAATTACAAATATATACGAGAACAATATTCAAATTTTCATACAATTTTTACCGATGGCTCCAAAGACAAACAAATCGGAGGCGCTGCTTTTTTGGACCCCATACTTCTGAATCAAATAAGGATTAAGATTGATTCAGATATTTCTATTATTCACATCGAATTGATAGCAATATTAGAAGCTTTATCCTATATTCTATCAATTAATGGCGATAAAGTTGTGATCCTGACGGACTCCAAAAGTTCGCTGCAACATTTGGCTCGGCATACTTCTCACATGCGAGGTAGCCCGATAGCCTATGCTATATATGATGTGCTCTTAAAACTGCAGTCCAGCTCCAAAACAGTATATCTTCAATGGATTCCATCCCATGTGCAGTTAGAAGAAAATGATATTGTTGATTTACTCGCCAAACAAGCGTGTGTTGAGGGAGTCACTATATTCTGATTACTTTGGGAAAGCAAAAAAAAAAATGTTTAGAACTTTGGCAGGAATATTTTGACAAAAGGTCAAAAGAAAAAGGGATATGGTACCGAACTATCCAGCCAGAGATTTCTCGGGTTCCATGGATTGACTGTAATCTTAACAGAAATTTAATAACTATAGCTGTAAGACTTCGTTCCGGACATATTCCATCAAATAAATTTAACTATTTAATGAAGAAAGTTTTGTCTCCAAATTGTGATGACTGTGGTGTGGTTGATGATGTTTTCCACATATTGATGGAGTGTGTCCGGACCGAAAGTACAAGAAGGAATGTTTCTGGACTCAGTAAATCTTATGATATTGGCATTTGTAATGTAATCCTCTCTTCTCCAATGTCCGATAAACAGCCAGTTTTTTCATCAACAACTAAAACTATCAGTAAAAGTATTAACTTTTACTTGACTATTACTGATATTATAGCAAATGAGTTTCTTCATCCAAGTAACAGCTAAACTAAAAGTCAATAGAGTTACCATAACACAAACGGCATAATTACCCCAAAAAAACGTGGGGAGCTTTTTTTACGCATGACAACATCGCAATATCTTCTGTCAAGTAGTGTCAAAAAGTCGAATGTCATTTGATTCTGGTTATACGAACGCCACTTTATTTACCTGGGCTCCAATATTAGTAACGATGGGTCGTGCGAGGGTGAAGTTCGCAGGAGAATTGGCATGGCTAAGAGCGCTATGTCTCAGCTTAGTAAAGTCTGGAGGGATCGCAACATCTCCGTAAAGACCAAAACCAAACTGGTACGGACACTAGTCTTCTCGATCTTCTCGTATGGCGCTGAGACTTGGTCGCTAAAAGCTGCAGACCGCAAACGCATCGACGCCTTTGAGATGTGGTGCTGGAGAAGGATGCTCCGTGCCCCTTGGACAGCATTTCGGACCAACGTATCCATTTTACAAGAACTTAAAATCGCCTCACGGCTATCGTCCGAGTGTCTTCGCAAGGTTCTGCAATACTTCGGTCACATTGCAAGAAAGGACGGTGGCAACCTCGATAGGCTCATTGTGACCGGTAAAGTGGATGGGAAAAGGCCTCGCGGGCGCAGTCCAATACGTTGGTCCGACCAGATCCGCACCGCTCTTGACTCTACGATGTACAATGCCCTTCACACCGCCAGAGACAGAAACAGATGGAAGAACATCATAAAGGCTAAAGTGATGAAGCAGGGAGGTCACGACCCTCAGCATTGAGGAATACGACGCAAGGAGGAGGATACGAACGCCAATGAATGAATGTTTTTAGAATTGAATTGATAAATAATAACATAAGTAAATGATTTAAAAAAAATAAATGCTATTAGTTGTTGTTATTCCTATTAACAATTGTTATTGGCTTTTTTTTTAACCGTTATTTTTATACGTTTAGGTACACAAGCGCTAAAGGTCGCAGAGCCTAACTTCACACTCGCCAAGATAGAACGGCCGTACTGTACATTAGTTAATTTAACGTAGTCGTACAAACTGAAAATAAACTTACTTTTCTGTGGTTGGCGTCAGTTTATCTTGTAACAACAGGCTGAAGTATGTAACTGTTTCCTTTGAAATTCTGTATCGAAACAGAAAATCAGCGTCGTCCCATACGAAATGATCTTTGCGAGCATTAAACTTTTTACGTCTACGCGTTAAATAACTAACGATAACTTCATCGTCTGATGAATTTGAACTTTCACTGGACGAAGTTTTTATTTATGGTGGGATAAATCATGCATTGACATCCCCCGCCCTTGGGCGGAGCGGGAGATAGTGTCAGACTCTTACTGACTAAAAGACCCACCCCGTTCCTTCTAGCCTTCATACCGGGGCTCGAGCGCCCTTTCGGATAACCCTGGCCCTAGTAGGCTTCGACCCGGCTGGGTCCCTGCTGTTGCTGACAACTCCTTGAGGCGCGCGGGAACAGTGCGCGTCGTCGACGACTTGGGCTTGGTCCGGACAGTTACCGGACGACCGGACAGCGAGCTACCCATTGCTCACTGTCCGCAAGCCCGCGTCTACGTTGGCCGGAAATCGGGATCAGAATCTCGGCGACGCGCGACCTCGGCAGCGATAACGCCGTTGCCTGATGCGTTTGGCCTCCTCCTTTGTGAGCATTACTGCTTCGCAGAAGTCAGCGACCGCCTGCCACTCCTCCTCGCTCCGGACCATGGCCTCAACCAACTGGACGAAGTTCGTGATAACATATTAGTGAAACCTTAATAATCTACAACTCTATTAAAATGACAGTGACTTTAGCTTTAGCAGCCCCCTAATGACTAGTAAAAGTTAAAGGTAAAAGTAACAGTTAAACCAACAGTTAAAATTGTGAAGAAACGAATTTGACCGTTACTTTTACTTTATGACGTTACTTTGGCTGTTACTTTAGATGAAGAAACTGGCTAAAAGCCAAACAATTGTTTGAATTAGCCTTAAGGTAGTTTGTAAGTTTTTGTTTTCTGTACTGGGCGATGTGGTCGCTAAGCGACAAAGCCCTTTAATTAAATTTAAAAAAAAAAATTACAAATATATCAGCCAGTTTTTTCATCAACAACTAAAACTATCAGTAAAAGTATTAACTTTTACTTGACTATTACTGATATTATAGCAAATGAGTTTCTTCATCCAAGTAACAGCTAAACTAAAAGTCAATAGAGTTACCATAACACAAACGGCATAATTACCCCAAAAAAACGTGGGGAGCTTTTTTTACGCATGACAACATCGCAATATCTTCTGTCAAGTAGTGTCAAAAAGTCGAATGTCATTTGATTCTGTTTATACGAACGCCACTTTATTTACCTGGGCTCCAATATTAGTAACGATGGGTCGTGCGAGGGGGAAGTTCGCAGGAGAATTGGCATGGCTACCAGCGCTATGTCTCAGCTTAGTAAAGTCTGGAGGGATCGCAACATCTCTGTAAAGACCAAAACCAAACTGGTACGGACACTAGTCTTCTCGATCTTCTCGTATGGCGCTGAGACTTGGTCGCTAAAAGCTGCAGACCGCAAACGCATCGACGCCTTTGAGATGTGGTGCTGGAGAAGGATGCTCCGTGTCCCTTGGACAGCATTTCGGACCAACGTATCCATTTTACAAGAACTTAAAATCGCCTCACGGCTATCGTCCGAGTGTCTTCGCAAGGTTCTGCAATACTTCGGTCACATTGCAAGAAAGGACGGTGGCAACCTCCAAAGGCTCATTGTGACCGGTAAAGTGGATGGGAAAAGGCCTCACGGGCGCAGTCCAATACGTTGGTCCGACCAGATCCGCACCGCTCTTGACTCTACGATGTACAATGCCCTTCATACTGCCAGAGACAGAAACAGATGGAAGAACATCATAAAGGCTAAAGTGATGAAGCAGGGAGGTCACGACCTTCAGCATTGAGGAATACGACGCAAGGAGGAGGATACGAACGCCAATGAACAAATGTTTTTAGAATTGAATTGATAAATAATAACATAAGTAAATGATTTAAAAAAATAAATGCTATTAGTTGTTGTTATTGCTATTAATAACTGTTATTGGCATTTTTTTTAACCGTTATTTTTATACGTTTAGGTACACAAGCGCTAAAGGTCGCAGAGCCTAACTTCACACTCGCCAAGATAGAACGGCCGTACTGTACATTAGTTAATTTAACGTAATCGTATTAAATACAAACTGAAAATAAACTTACTTTTCTGTGGTTGGCGTCAGTTTAAGCGCAGGCCACACCGGCAGCTAGCGGGCGGGCGGGCTAGGCGGGCGAACATCGTTTCACCTCTTTACATACTTCGGTTCACACCGCGAGCTACCGACGAACCTAACGAGCTAAGCTAACGAAATATCCGACGATTCCAGCGAAGCTACTTGTTCACCTCGTTGGCGCGCCCGCGCTTCGCTAGCTTAGCTCGCCCGCCAGCCCGCTCGCCCGGTTCGTTCGCCCGTCCTCCCCGTTTCGAGTAGACTAGTCGTCGCTCGTCTTTCGAATAGCAGTGTAGTGTTTAGTTTGGGAACGATGAATATGTCATATATCGACGAAAGTTCTGTTGATGACTTAAGCGCAGGCCACACCGGCAGCTAGCGGGCGGGCGGGCTAGGCGGGCGAACATCGTTTCACCTCTTTACATACTTCGGTTCACACCGCGAGCTGCCGACGAACCTAACGAGCTAAGCTAACGAAATATCCGACGATTCCAGCGAAGCTATTCGTTCACCTCGTTGGCGCGCCCGCGCTTCGCTAGCTTAGCTCGCCCGCCAGCCCGCTCGCCCGGTTCGTTCGCCCGTCCTCCCCGTTTCGAGTAGACTAGTCGACGCTCGTCTTTCGAATAGCAGTGTAGTGTTTAGTTTGGGAACGATGAATATGTCATATATCGACGAAAGTTCTGATGATGACTTAACTACAAATACTACCCCCGCTTCGCCCGCTTAGCCCGCTTCGCTCGTCGCTCGTCTTTCCGTAGTTTTCGGTGTGAACCCCATAGTTTAGTTCGCCAATATTTCGCGTAGTTTGTATAGTTTCCTTCGTTCGCTTCGCCCACCCGCCCAGTTACCGGACGGCCGGACAGCGAGCTACCCATTGCTCACTGTCCGCAAGCCCGCGTCTACATTGGCCGGAAATCGGGATCAGAATCTCGGCGACGCGCGACGGCGGCGGCGAAAACGCCGTTGCCTGATGCGTTCGGCCTCCTCCTTTGCAAGCATTACTGCTTCGCAGAAGTCGGCGACCGCCTGCCACTCATCCTCGCTCCGGACCATGGCCTCAACCAACTGGACGAAGTTCGTGATAACATATTAGTGAAACCTAAATAATCTACAACTTTATCAAAATGACAGTGACTTTAGCTTTAGCAGCCCCCTAATGACTAGTAAAAGTTAAAGGCAAAAGTAACAGTTAAACCAACAGCTAAAATTGTGAAGAAACGAATTTGACCGTTACTTTTACTTTATGACGTTACTTTGGCTGTTACTTTAGATGAAGAAACTGGCTATTAATATATACATGAAGCGACATCTATTGCACCACATATGAACTACGAAATTCCGCATTGCGAATTTGCGAGTACTGCGCAATTAAAATTCTGCGCGCGATACTACAGCCCGAAATCATCTATCGGGCTGTTGCCCCATAAGTCACAACAGACATAACATCCGTCTAGTCGGAGGAACCTCTCTTTTCAAAGGAGGTTTGCGGGACTTCACACTCTGTTCCGCAATCCTACAAATTGGTAACCCCGACAGAACACAGAAGACAGAGCTAAGATGAGCAATTGAGCAGTGACAGTAGTGATGCCTTTTTCCCAAGTGGGAAATATTTAGTAGATCGTAGATTATTAAAAGAACATTTATTGGTTCACGTAAATTGTTGAAATTCTCTGAAACTTGAATAAAGGCAGGCTTACTTTATTTTAGACAAATTTCCAGTAAAATATTCCAACGAGCTCTCTAGTTCTTCAAATATTTTACTTGCTATAACTTTTGATATTGGAACAGCATACTCTATATCAAGTCCATCTTGTTTAATTGATTTCCAATTCACTGCGTTCACGTCGATTTCTTTCAAATTTTCCATTCCTAAAAAAAGCACCTTTACAGAAGAAATTGGCAACACATAACTAATTAAAAAAAAAAACGAGAGCTAAGGCCAAAAGGCCATGCAATAAAATTGAAAAAAAAAATGAGTTTTTGGCGGGATTTCTTCGTGTGAAGTTCAGTGCCTGTTTTAAATATTCGCAAATTGATTCCATAACAGATATTGTCATGTAAAATTGGTGTAGTTTTGTATACATATCAAGTGTTTGTGCAACTGAACAGTATGTGGAACCATTATAACAGGCGCGATCTCAGTAAAATGTCTCGGTGTTAAGTTAACACTGTTAACTACTTCAACGAAGTTTGCCGAGCAGGTTGATTTGATACATTTGCTGCTAAATATTACAAAAACCTTAGGATATTATGTACAGTATGTACATCTAATGTTAAAAATATCGATCCGGACCTGCTTACCATCAGGTGGGGTCGCAGTCAAACACTGGTTTATAGAGTCTGTCTAATAAGTTAAACGACTTGTTATAATTATCAGGATATGAAATCTGATGTAATCAACACGGGTTCAATAATCAAGGTTGATTAAGAGATAGAGATCTTTGTTTACTAACAGAAGAACCTAATAAAAAGCACCGAATATAAGTAAATATTTTATTATTAAATTCCGAAGTTGGTTAACTTATTAGACAAACTATATCTATCATTTAAATTTCTATTATACTGACTAAAAGACTTTGTATCCATGATCAAGAAACTAATAAGACTTTACATACTCTTTGGTAGATTTTTGGCGGGATTCTTTTTCTTCTAGTGAAGTTTATGTTTAATGGTTGTTTCAATTATTCTCAAATGATTCCTAGTGGATATTGTGATATAAAATTGGTGTAGGTTTGTATCTCAAGTGTCTGTGCAACTGGACAATAATTATGTAGAATCATTAAAACAAGTCGATCTCGGTCAAATGGAGCTGAGAATTTTATTGTAATTTTGATTGACTACCTCAGCGAAGTTTGCCGAGAAGGTTTACTCAATACCACTATACATTTGCTGCCAAATACTACAAAAATATTAGTATTTATTGCATCCGCATTCTACTGTTTAACTAATGATCTATTCATACGAGGACATAGCTTAAAATACATAGTATCCAAGCCACGAAAACATTAATAAAAAAAAACATTGATGTCTTTTGTTTGTTTACATTTACACAAATAGTTCGGGTTCCACTTACAGCACGGGCAAGATATTAAACTTTACTTACCTACAGGTTACAAAATACACGCAGTTTATTAAACTTCTCACATGCGAATCTACGAGATAGAAGCGAAAATTAGAGTAAATTAGACGGTGATTATTATGACAGGCAAATTGCGGTTAGGTTAGCGGTTAGACTTTAATGTTGCCAAATTCACCAGAAAATACACGTTTTATAGTAGAAATTGTAGACGGAAGATCTCTTTCTACGGTAGAAATAAAGTATGCAAGTAGAATCACAGAATTCTAAAGGCCGATTCATACTACCTAACATGCTCTTTGCTACGTAAGTGATGGCGGTAGGCAGAGACGACGTGTTGAGCAATTTCAGAATAAAATAATTTTAAACTACCTACATCCCTATTAGATCAATAGGTTATATCTCTTGATTTGAAAGGTTAAAAAGTGTTCGCGGTGCCGCGAGCTTTCAAGCGGCTTATCAGCGTTCTTACAATGCTTTCTAAATAAGTATAAAGGATCGATTGCGACTGTCAAACCGAGGAAAAAAAATCTTTATAATTTAATTTATTTACGAAGAACTTAGGTAATTTATTTACAAACTGTGAACGGAAAAGTTTATTCAGAATCTAGTACCCCTAGCCAAATTGCTTATCTGCAATAGTTAACGCATGTAGAAAGCTTCAAATGTACGGAAATGACGTCGTCTTAACGCTCAGTCACGTGGTCAGAACAAAAAAATTGGCGGCAAGGTCAACTCGAAACGTTCGGCGCAAGCGAAACTTGGCTAGGGGGGGGCAGTTCTTCAATTTTGCCGAAATTTCTTCGATTTTATAGTACGACGTGACGTCATAACATGGCAGTCGATACTATTCTCATTTGGAACGCATAGTAGGTACCAGCGGCCGACCGCAGCCGGACCTGGCGGGCTGTTCGCGTCGCGTCCCTGAAAACGTTTGGCTGGCAAGGCCCCTTGTTTTTGCATATTGCTTCAAGTTTTTTTTAAAGATGATGCATGATCAAATTCTAATTAATTGTTGATAGGTTCGCGCTTGATTGTTACCTCACCTGATGGAAAGCGACGATGCGGTCGACGATATTACATAGTATTGAGGTACATTGAAAAAGAAACAGGCACATAGTGTTAGAGGCGAGTACATTACATTGTGCGTTGGTGCACATCTAAGTTGGGGGCCTTGCGGGGCAAACAGTTATTGTGAAGCGACCCTAATCTACGCTAGTCAAGTTCTTACTGTAGACGGTCCACAGTCTTCGTGAGAAAAATTCCTCAGTGCCTCGGAAAGCGCGATAAGCCCCAGCGGTCATTTATAGATCTTTAACAATCGTTCCAGATAGAAGCCAGGAATTCTCAGTTTTGCCAAGGGGAATCGTGTTACCCATCTACTGGATTGTGCCGCTTCATGTACCTACCTAATGATATCCAGCAGCTTTCGGTTAGTTATGAAGCCAACCCCAGCATAGTTGAGAAAAAGCTGGCAGATTGAGGCATCTTCTTAAAAAGAAACGAAACATTAAAGAAAAACAGCTTTATTCTCAAATAAAATCGTGTTCAAAATCAAAATTTCTTTAGTATCAACTCTTTAATATCTCCTCGGTCCGGGCACCCGGGTTCCAGATTTTGATGCCAGTGCATTATTTTTGACATTTTTCATGAATTTCTGAAACGCTTGTGAGCCTGTTAAAAACCTTTGGGTTATCATTGGATAGTTCGTAGAGTCACCGTAACTGTTGAATCGCCGTGGCGGCGCGGGTCTGGTCTCATTACTTTCATTATTGATAACAGTTTTCGAACTAAAAATAAAGTCAAAACATTGATTATTATTAATTACGAACGGGTGTTTAGGATAAGTACTTTGTTAAAGCTTTTATTTTGATTTGAAAATACATACTTTATGGAATCCAGTAAACAATCTTTGTCGAAGTAAACAGAGTACTGTCTGATTCTTCTAATCTCTGTGTCACCGTCATCCAAATCCGAAGTGAAATCGTATTCATACAACTTTGAAATAAGACCATCTTTATCTTTGACCGTCCAGACAAATTCTCCAGGAAGTCCCTTAAGTTTTGGTGCATCAGAAATTAGAGGAACTAGGACATCGTCTTGGATGACGTCTGTGAATTGTGGATTAGTACACAGCGAACAGCTGCTGTTTGAACTAATTTTGGAATTTGGACGCTCGCTTAGCTGCCGACTTGATGTGGTAACGACTGGTGATCGAGACTTGTCCAAAAATTCCTCAATCTCTGCGCTTACGTCTGAATTTAATAAATTATCAGTAGTTTTTACAATATATCGACCGCAAAAAACTTTAAGTTGTCTGTTTTTGGATTTACACACTTCGTTCATTAGTTCTAACAGATTATTCTCAGCTTGTTCTTTTTCTTTTATGAGTCTATTAATACGAGATTTCAGAAAAGAGTTTTCTTGATGGGTCACCATGTATAATTGCTGGAAACTCACGTAACTGGATCTACTTTCTTTCATTAACTTTTGCGTGTTTTCAATGTGCCGAACTAGTCTATTTTTCGCCATGTTCTCTAACTCATACTGCATTCTAATGCTTTTGTTTTCTTGTATAGCCGAAATTAAAAGCTGAGCGATTTTTTTTCTCTCAATGCCTAATTCCTGTAACTTTTTAAGTAAAATCATATTTATTCTTGGCTTTTGTGATGCTTTGCTCTTAATGTAGGCGTGGCATTTATTCCATAATTCGATAATGACATTTTTCAAGTATATCCATAATATTTTACTGTATTTTATAGAGCCGTCACACAGCCAGCTAGCGGTTGATTTAGAATAAATTACAAATCTATCAAGAGCAGCGTTCGCTTCCCTTTTTGTAAAGAAAAGTATTTCAGTTTTTTTGTTATACAAAGACACAGCAAGAGCTCCAGCTAGAAACATCAAAAAGGGTAGAAAGAAGACACTGTGCTTGTCACTGTGCTTATGATATCTATCTCTCCGTAATGCTTCTTTGTGATTTGCCATAGTTGTATTCCTGGTTATTTCTAATAACTTCTGGTTGAAACCTATAACAATTCGCATAGTAATAGTAATTCCATAATACTAGTACTGAATATTAGGTAAGCGCCACTTCCCATTGAGTGCATTTATAAAAACAACTCACCCTCTTTTTTAATTTCAAAACTCTTCTTGACGATCACGTCAAAACTACACATTGTTATCCACATGGCGAGAGTCAAGCCAAGTAACCATTTGAAAGCAATATACATTTTAATATTAAACCGACGTTTTAGTCATAAGACAGCTATTGCAATTAATTTACTTTTGATATTGTTTTATAATCCCACTGATACCGAACCAAAAATTTGTTAAAACCTATCGAAACCATATTTTAACAATTACAAAACTTGTGACAAGGTGTAATCTGATATTGTCATTTTATGAATGTGTAATGCTGTCAATTTTTATTTACTGTCGACCAGTATGACTTCAGCGAATAGGTCAAATATTTATATCTATGGTAGTGTATATACTTAATTTGGTAAGACACTAGATAGCACACACTAGTGTCTGAGCTAATACGTGTGTTTCAAATAGCTTGGTGACATTTATTTAATTAAACCCCAAGCGAACGCCGTCGTTCGCTCTCTCATTGTCTTTCTATTGTCTCTAATTACGGTATTCGAAAGGTTAAGGGTCGACCAGACAGTTGAAAATCAATATCCCAACAAAGGTGACTTTGCTAGTTTCAATCTTTAGACAGTAGTTGTATTCCATGACCTTCAACGCATTTGGTTGTGAGGCGCGTTTTCCCAACCGCAGTGACTGATTTGCGAATGTGTCAGCACGTGGTTTACATTAATGTAGCTGCAACTAGGGCTTTCAAATACCGGACTTTTTCAATACCGGTATCAATACCGGTATTAGAATATTCAATACCGTGATCACGTGATCACGGTATTGAATTCAATTTTTTTTTATTTTTTATATTAGTGCTTGACTGTAATACCTTCTCATAAGAACTTTAATTAGGACATTAATAAAGCCATTTAAATACGTATTTTTGTTTTCGAATAAGTCTTTATTCTCTCTTAACCGTTCTAATAAGGTTCTAGTAAGCATGGCGCTACCTACCGTTTACCCACCTATTGTTTACCAGCGATTAGCAAATAAGGTAGGTTAAAACCATAGATCTGCCTAAGGTTTATGCTTACTTGACGCTTGAGTGCATACGTTCGATACGTATCGAACGTATGCACAGCCATTGGAAGCTAGCGATTAGAAAATATGGCAGCTTAAATCCATTAAGCTGCGTAAGTTTTAGGCTTATTTGACGCTGTAACTTGTTTACGACAGTTCTAATAAGGTTAAAACGCAGTTTTAATAAGGTTCAAGTAAGCATAGCGCTGCCGTACCTATTGTTTACTGGCTGATTACATTCGGTACGTACCTATACTGCCCTTAAAAGTCAGCAAGCATCAAGACTCGTGTCTTTCTTATTAATATAAGAATATTTCCTATGTATTTATTGTACCAAACTACCAATTAAATGTGTAATTTTGAATTGTTACTTTGTACACGTGGTAGTTAATAAGTACTAATTAGGCAAAATTAATAATAATTGAAGTTAGAAAACAAAGCCACATTCAAACCGCTGAAATATTAAATTTTTACTATTTAATTGTAGATCTAACGGATAACGTGATTAGTTAAAGTAAAAAAGACATTAATCAAAGTGGAAAATGTCACAAGTTTAGATGCTTCTATCTGTTGTGAATTCATGACTCGTCAACGGTTTTTACAAAAAAAAAAAAAAACTATTGCGGGATCCGTTGAGAATTGAGACAAACTATAGGTGTACCATGTTACCCGGGCGCTTTTGAAATACTGACTAACAAAACAATAACGTCGTAAAGAGCCTATTACACTACGCGTTATTCAGACCGTTTTAGTCTATGGTTCTGATAAATGATCTTTATTTTGCAAGTAGGTTTTATAAAAACACTTTTACACGTCAATTTTTTTCTCGTTAATTAAAACTTTATGAGGCCGGTGTTTCCTAGCTGACTACTCTGAGAAGAAACACCGAAACAAACTCAGGGGTCAAAGTCCCTTTTAAAGTCCATACAGCAAAACATGTAGTGGTCAAATCATATTATTATGAGAACCATGTAGATTGAGCCTGAGATGGTCTTTTGTAGAAAGAACCACACAGTTCTAAGTGGAACTGTCCAGTCAGTGCAAGCATTTGTCAGTGTGCGTGTAGATCAACTCAGGACTACTAAGGAGCTCAACGACTTGACGAACAATGCCAAAGAAAGTGAATACATTTGGGTAGACGGCATCAAATACTCAAAACTGCCAGACATCATGTGAAAATAAAAAAGAAAAGAGTAATCCACATAGTTCTTACATTCATAATAATATTTACAATTTACAAAAGTGTAAATACTGCAAATTGTAAGAAAAAAGTATCGCATAGCGTAACAGGAGTCAGACTGTCTTGTGCTGAACAACGCGCAGTGTAATAGGCCCTTTAGGCTCGCTCGATTCAGAAACAGGTCTAGGCGAGGTGCGGGCGGGAGAACTGGAGATAAGAGTTGGCGCTTAATACAAGTGCAGGAAAAAATTAAATCGTAATTTATATTAATAATACAATTTCTTGCTATTTATTACTACAAAACGCAATAATTTACATTAAGGATTGTAATACCGTAATCACGGTATTGACGAGTCAATACCGTGATTGAAAAAATACCAAAATATATCCGTGATCACGGTATTACGGGATCCCGTAATACCGGTATTGAAAGCCCTAGCTGCAACACAAACCAAGCTCCAACCAAAGTTTCCTTAGTTCGAACGCTAATTTGCAACCGTCTGATCACCCCTTTGGTCTATCCAATCGGTTGTTTTTACAGTTCATTGTGGGATCTGTTACAACACGATCCAGGAACTTATTCGATACTCACTGTCACGAACCGGTAAAAAACGAATTTTTTAAGATCTCCTTCCTGGATGAATTCCTCCATAGTTTGAGGGACTGTCCTAGTGGCTGCCTTTTGGCATTCACTGTAAAGATGAGCAGCATATTTTTAGTCCCTACCTTACCTTTATGATGGAACAAATTAAGACCTACAATAGAGCCTTGCAGCATTCCAAAGATAACCAAGATCTTGGCTTCTTCTCCTACCCGACGAAGATGCGATCTCTTAAATAAACGACGTTACCACGGCGTGACGTACCTAGGGAAGCTGTACGATTACCAGATTCTTCTAAGACATAAAGGCATAGAATTTCTCACCCATGTCAACAATGTCGAATGCGTTGAACAGTTCAAAGAAGTACTCTGCCTCTTCCTTCTGTTTAGCGTTTGTGAACTATGAGAAAACAATTCAATCCAGACTTAGGCTGTTCTGCAGCCCTTCCAACGGTGCTAGAAATACATCTAGGTGAAAGTCACAACGTCTTCGAATTTTTGGTTCTTGGATATGCTGGTTTACTCTCAATATTTTTGTTTATCGTTTAATTTGAGTGCAGAGTAGTGGTGATGGAATAACTTACACATACAGCGCCTACCGGCAGAGGCGGCTCTAGCCTTCGGAGCACCCTTGTGCAACCAATACGTTGGCACCCCCTAGTAGATATACGGACGGACAAGATTTTATTTTATTTATTAGTGACAAAAAACAGTTACATGTTAAGGTTATACAGAATAGTTATTAGATAAACTAGCTTTTGCCCGCGCGGCTTCGCTCCCGCTCTTCCCTACTTCAGCCTACTATACCCCACTCTACCCTACCCTACTCTACCCTACTCTACCCTACCCTACCCTACTATACCCCACTCTACCCTACCCTACTCTACTCTACTCTACCCTACTCTACCCTACGCTACCCTACTCTACCCTACCCTAATCTACTCTACCCTACTCTACCCTACCCTAATCTACTCTACCCTACTCTACCCTCCTCTACTTTACTCTACCCTACACTACCCTACTCTACCCTAAACTACCCTAATTTTCATTTTTTTTTATACATAAGAACCTTCTCCTCATAATAATGAACACAACAAAAAAAAATTAGCGAAATCGGTCCAGGCGTTGTTGAGTTATGCGCTTACCAACACATTTTGCGATTCATTTTTATATTATAGATAAGTAAACATATAACCCACACTATTGTCCGCGGATTAATCAAATGCATGGAAAACGGAGACTGATTTTATTAAATTTAATTATTCAGTTAATTAATATTAATTTAAACTTTAGATGCTAAAGAGCTGACAACGAGAGATTTAAATTTATTATTAGGATAAGTGAAAATGTCTATGTCCATGAAGTGTGTGTTATAAGTTTCCACAAGCCGACGAAGAGGAACTCGTGCGCCGGGCACGCGGGTTAGTCTTACTTGAGAATACTTACAGTTTATTTACCCGACTGCGCCAGGAGGGTTTTTTAAAGATCGTAATTCGTCTAATGACTTCTTTTTTCTTATCCGATATAAACTAGTGCTTGACTGCAATCCTACCTGATGGTAAGCAGTGATGTAATTGTTTTAATGGTTAGGCGCACTAGTTTATTAAGAGTCTATTCACTCTATCCTTGAAGACACCCAAATTATGATCGGACGGGAAGACCGCTGCAGACAAATTGTCCAGTCTTTCGATGTACCTACGCTGCATAAACGACGAGGCGAAACGCTTAGTCCGGACCGTAGAGGTTTCAACAACGTAAGGGTGAATAGAAAAATACTCGCCGTACGTCGGGTTGTCCGATGGTAGCAATGAGATGGCGGAATCGCGTCATGCAATTCCTGCGCACACTCTCCAAAATGTAGCCTGTACAACACCGAAAGGCTGGCTACCCTGCGCCTATGCTCAAGGCTTTGAAGACTTACCTAACCAAATCTGGATCACCAATTAGCTTTTTCGCACGCCTTTTCATCGAAGCCAAAGCTGAAACTTCTCACATTCTAGAGTGGAGCGAGAGGACGTATCAGACTTTTACTGACTAAAACCTCACTTATGTTTTTTCAGTTGCCTTTTGCGTTCTACGATCATAAGTATAGGGATACTTTCCCCATTTTTCTAGCAGGCATCGGCCTAACTTGGCCCCTACGGTTTGCTGGCATCTCTGGAACACTACACGCTGTCAGCGTGCTCGATCCTTACAGGACGAGCGAACGGCGAACTACCCATTCCTCATCGTCCGCTATCCCTCGCCTTCGAAGGCCGGAGATCGCTCTGCGATTCCCGACGCCGCCAAAATACATCTTCTGCCGCGGCGACTAGGGTAAGAGGATGTAGACACGTATTCCCGCAGCCGCCTTCTTCGCTAGCTTTACTGCTTCGCAGAAGGAACCGACTGCCTACAATTCCTTCTCGCTCCAGACCATAGCATGAACCAGGGCCCGGCGCGAAAGGTCACCGGGTCGCCGTCGCCGATCGCTTCCACTAAAACACGGCAGTGCTCCGCCAAAGCAGAACATACGTCTACCGTACGCTCCGTACAGTTCGTGCAATGGTTACACCTCGGGGTGTTTCTTCCGCCTGAATCTGGAACAGGAACTTCTTGAACTTACCATGTCCAGTGAGGGCCTGTGTCATGCGAAAGTTGAGGACGCTGTGGCACCTCTCCAACCACTCCTCAAAGAGGGCCACTTACTGCCGTATCGTAGCGTGCTCAGCGCTAGGTTGCAACAGTCGCTGTAGCCGTACCAACATGAGATCTTGCTGGAATTCTGTCCGCCATGCCACGACTTGTCGCAGCGACGAGACGAGTTTGGTACGGTCCAGAAGCAAGTTTATGTTTTTCGAGGGTCTATTTCTATGTACCTATGTATATTTCTTTAGCACACCCGAAAGCCTAAATAGCTTACTGCATTTTAGTTTTAAAGATGTCGTTAGACTCTTCCTATTTCTGAGAATGGCAAAATTTATGGATTTTTTACGCCCAAATATCTTTTCAAAATTTTATTATTCGTTATTGTCATGTATGGTAGCAAAACAGGGCTCGAAGACACGAAAGTTATTACTCGCTTACGCCTATACCAATGTGAATTTATCAAGCGTTTTATTTAACAGTATTTTTAGAATAAGCAGCTCGTCGTTGCCTTGCATCTACTGTAGCACCAAGGGACTTGCGGACGGCAACTAGTGGGTAGTTCGCCGTCCGATAAGAAACAAGCGTTGTGTTCCAGCTAGGGACTTCAGAAATGTCAGCATGAGTGACAGGGCCCCTTATGATTGATGCCAACCAGGGCTGTGGGATTAACCTGCGGCTCTGGGTTGCAAAGGGTAACTGAAGGAATATGATGAGTAGGTTTAGAAGTAATTTATCTTCTGGCGCCTAGAGCGGGAGAAGTAATTAAATAATTTGATAATTGCCTTCACAGAAAAAAGGGACAAGTGCAAATATTGACGTGTACTTTTTACCCGTTTGCGCGACTGCAAAGGCAAGGTACTTACATGTTGTAACTGCGTATCTGTATGGATCTTTGTATGAGGGATATGTATTTCGTTTATACCATCGGAGTATCATAATAGGATGGTTTATAATAGATGAGTTACAATTTTGGCACATAAAAGTATAACAGTAGATATCACAAGTTAGCTTTGCCAAAATGTGTAAAACTCTGTATGTATCCCACTGACCTCTAGGTCAGTGATGTATCCCTACTATAAATTCAGCTTATCAAATTAGTATACTTAAGGACTTATCACACTGCGCTGAATATCGTGTGCGATATTCCGACTCGTACTATTTTTCATTCATAGAAAGACAGTCTAACCCCTATTACACTGCACGATACGTCGAACCATTGACAAAACCAGTCTGAATAACGCGTAGTGTAATAGGTCTATTATTGCTTAGCTATACATTTATATAGCCAACTATAACTGTAAAAGACAAGTGATCAGCAGTAAAATTCAAATATTTTTGACTTCTCTTTTAATAACTAAAAATAAACATTCTTAATTTCCAAACAATTGAACTAAGTATAAAATTTCATAATACATCCTAATTTTTAAGTCGAAGTAGTTTCTTTACTTTCACTCTTATAGCTAATCCTAATAGAGCAAAGTTTTTTTTGTACCATTCCTTATTATAGTTGAGGTGTAGTTTCCAGTTTTTGTCCAGGAAGGCCTTGTAAAACACGCTCATTTCATCCGCCGTGTGGTTCTGCTTATCTGCTGGCACATTATTCTTAACATAATCTTCTCTTTCCTGTAATTAAAAAATAAAAGCCATTGAATACAAATTCAAAGAAATTTTATACAATTACTTGTAGACCAAAAAATTTTTATTTACTTATTTAAATCAAGTACAGCCACATCACATACGTTTCACATGTATTTTACATCACATACATTTTAAGTTATTGGTCAATTTTTAAAACAATATTATTATTATTTAGCACAGGTTTATAGGCAGGTAGTTTCTCACTTCTCCCATGGAATATATAATGCGTTCCAAATGAGAATAGGATAGATTGCCATGTTTTGATGTCTCATCGTAATGTTAAATCGAAGATATTTTGGCAAAATCAAAGAACTCAGAGAGAAATTTTTCGTAAATTAATTAGTTTAAAATTTTCTTTCCTTGATTTGACAGTAAATTGTGACATCACAACATGGCAATCAATGCTATTCTTATCTCATTTGGAAAGCAGAGGTCTATCTAACTTATGTATATGTAGTACAAATCATTATCATACAAACATCAGGTAGAAACAAATCTGATTCTAAATAATAATAAAAAATAAAATATTGAGTATTGAGTATTGAGTATAATAAGTATTTTAACAAGGAAGGTTGTGTTGTGCATATAAGTTGCAACCATGCGGAGCTGGTGCAGATCACTGGTAGCATATTTTATTATTATAGCTAGCCTGCATTATCCCACTGCTAGGCCAAGGCATCCGTCCAATCTGTCTAACAATCACAGTTCCTCGCTCTCTCTTTCCAATTCTTAAGAATTGGAAAGAGAGAGCGAGGAAATGAAAGACATCCAAGTCGTCCTGCCACCTCCTTCGTGGTCTGCAATGGTTCTGTGTCAGTGTGTCTGGGCACCAATCCTATGTCATAAAGGCCCACAGCATGTTACACACACAGCAGACATGTCCTGTCCAGCCCCATTGAAGTTGGGCAGTAGTTAGACAGTTACTTACGCACTATAGCCTATAACTAACAAGAATATACAAACTTACCCGATAAAATCGGGAATTATGTTTCTCCCAAAACGTCTGGTTCCATTCTTGTACTTCTGACCTCATTTCTCTATATTTTCTTTCTAATTCAGTTTCGTTGGGTGGTATTCTAAATATGACCTTCCTTAGGTTCGACACGGGGTCGGGGGGGCCCACCATATCTGTACTAATCCTTTTAGGGTTCGGGGGTTGAATCGACTTCGCTTCTTGCGTTGTACTTGCATTTCTTGCGACTTGTAAGTATGGTCTATGTCGGTGTAACTTCACAATTCTATTTGATATCATTTTTATTTTATACATTTGTGTAATAGTTTTTGAATTATCACATTTTTTTACAGTTTTAGAGAGAAACAAACTACAACATAACACAGCTCAGAAAATGTCAGTGTCAAAACTGTCAAACGCACCAAAATCAGCTGTATCTTTGGTTTTTTTTTTTTAGGGTTTTTGGCTTGGGTACTGAGTCTTTTAAGCCATCTTCGTAATATGAATAGAATATGAATTCCATTTAATACCATTATTATACAGGTGCACACATTCTTATAGAACATCATTTGCTGTATCAGCAAATGTATCAAGTCAACCTTCCCGGCAAACTTCGCTGAGGTAGTCAACACTAAGTTAACACTACAATAAAACTCTCAACTCTATTTTAGCGTGATCGCGCCTGTTTCAATGATTCCACATTAAAACTACACTAATTTTACATCACAATATCCACTAGTATTCAATTTGTGAATAACTAAGACAGTCACTGAACTTCAATAAAATAAATCCTACCAAAAACCCAGACATATCATGGCATCAAAGGAAGCGGTGCCTTAAATATATAAAATGTAATCAGGGTGTTCTAGTACCAGTCACAAAGCTGGGAGGTTGAACACGACCACCACTTTCTCGCTTATGCAGCATACGTCGACACACTCACTCTAGCTTCTGACCTCTGTCTGGACTAAGAACATAAACAACAGGATATTCATAATACAGATCGCGACGACGTCACAGCACTCCGCATGGAGAAGTGTTCGTGCCATAACCTATCTTCGAATCTTGTATACTACAAGGAATACCTTGATAATCACTGACTTCTATAAATAGTTATACAGAGATAGACCTCTTTAAAGAGTTCAGTGTTGAGAATCCAGCAAAGATTTTTATATCATATTACAGGAATCCAGACATGTTCCAGTGTGAAATCGAAATGAAAATACTCTCTGGATTGCTCTAGATGTATGATCCAGAGAGTATATTCTGTCTATTATAATCTGTGTTATCTATCAGTCAGTACTTTCAAAATTATCACTTGCTGTCAGGCTTTTTTATAAATCAAAACAATATAATTTTAAATATTTAACTGCCTTTTAGTGACCACGGAAGTAACATCATGTCGGTAGTTTAAATTTCTGATGTTTTGTGATAAAAAATTCTATACCCATTTTGTTTTTTTTTTTAACATTAAAAAATGGTAAAAAAATCCCTAATAGATCCCAATGACAGAAGTGTAATAACTACATTGCGCATATGCTTTGGTGATGGCTGTACGCATGCAGGTAAGACGATGATCATGGTCATATGTACCTAAATATGTAGAATGGTTTATTAGTACACCTTCACTAAAAGAGTCAACCTTACAAAATCAAAACAAATACCGGTACTTACCGTTTTTGTTGTATAGAATGATGTCCAAAAGTAACTTTTCTACAGATTTATAATATAATATTTTTTTCAATACACTTGCTCAGAAAGTGACTTATTGCACTTAAGTACATAATGGCCCTTGTTACCAAACTGTAACATTTTGATTACCACTACTAATCATTATGTAGTTAAAACCTTATTATTCAACCTCTCCCCCGCCGTAATACATTTATCGTATCAGGATGGGCGCAGATCGTCCCCTACGAGTCGCCGGTCAACCCCCTTTAATTCATTACAGTGAGTGTATTGGAGGGTAAATAAAAAAAAATGGGCGCGCAAATGAAAACAGTTTTTTACCGCCACAAAAGTTTACTAGCTTTAAAGTTATTTTCTTCACAAGTGTATTGAAAAACGTCGTATGATACACGTGAGTAATTAATGATTACCGTTCTCGGCTCTTTTAAGACCCTCGCCGTGGCTCGGGTCTCAATACCGCCTCGTCGGTAATCACTAACATTACACATTTATATTATAATGTACTATTTTATAATATTCCACAACTATTTCACAATGCCGCCGTCTAACCCCAAGTTAAGCAAAGCTTGTATCGATAAATTACACCCAGAGTCCCAGACACAGAATAATGACCGTGCTCATCACACAAACATTTGTTTTGGGTAAGAATCGATCTCACGACCTCCGGCATAGTAGTCAGCTTTAGTAGTAGTAGTCGGCTTTGCCTGCGTGAAAGTCGGTTTTTTTATACAAGCTTTGGACTTTTTCATCCCTTAAGAGATGAATTTCGGAAAATCCGTTCTTAGCGGATGTCTACACCCTATAAGGAAACTACCAGCAAAATTTCGCTTTTATTTATTATTTATTTATTTATGTATCCTTTATTGTACACCAAGATAATAAATTACAGATTTGAGCCTTATATTTAAAATATACAATTGGCGGCCTTTATTGACTTTTATTCTTAAAAGATTTATGAATTTCCTTTTTGTTACAGGGGCGGGTGCCCTTATAGGTACTTTAATATCGATTGTCCTCTGTAACCGGAAAAGGTGGCCTATAGTAACTGGATTAGGCATCGGCTCGGGCTACTCTTGGGCCAACTGCCAGTAAGCTATAACGTTATTTGCATTTTATACATATTGTACTCAACCACAGCACAAAATAGATAGGTACAGAAGTCAATCTACATACAAAGCGCGCTCGAGCAACGCACACATAGACACCGCTCACGGACACGATATCTCGGAGCGCCTCGAACCGCTCGTCGAACAGTTCCAGCTAGTGATGCAAGAGACTCAGTCGTTTAAGGCCTTTAAAAAGGACTCGACTTCATTTTAAGCGACTCTAGTCTGGAAAGAAGACTCGAGTTTCCAGTCTTTATTAATAAGACTTGAAACCCTGAAGTCTTTTAACTAAAGGACTAAAAGGCTTAAACGACTCGTGTCGTTTATAAGGCTTAAACGACTCGAGTCGTTTATAGTAAGGCTTAAACGACTCGAGTCGTTTATAAAAGTACTCGTGCTTCATGATGTTTCACTGGGTCGTGCTTTATATTCAATACAGCTCAAGCTGTTTAAAATCTGATTGAGTGGGTAATAAATAATGCCTAAATTAAAACAATGAAGTAAGTATATGCATAATCACACTTAATTCGATGTCAATAATACCAAAATACCTACCTATTTCTATTAGTAATTTTGTTTACTTCAACATCCTTAAAATCCATCGTTGTTTTTTTAACAACACAATATTAAACTAAGCCGTAAAAACAGTGAAATAAGTGAACTTGCGTTTTGTCATAAATTACTCATCATAAATAATACTGTGCACAAAATTTATTCGTATTCTGTAACCACTATATTACAAACACAAATATTTTCTTGAAGATCGCGAAAATAGTAAGCTCCTAAATAGTTACGTTTCTCTAGTTTCATTACAAGACTCCCGACTCCCGAGTCGTTTAAGGCGTGAGGCGTCCTTTTAGTCCTTTAAGGCTTTTAGTTGTATTAACCTTTTTACGTTACGACTTAGCTTTTTTGTTATAAGGTTAAAGGACTGCGACTCAAATTAGTCTTTAGTTTAAGCCTTAAGACTCCAAGACTTGAGGGTTAAAAGACTAATTTAGTCCTGAGTTGTTTAAGTCGTCAAAAATAAGTCTAGTCTCGTTTTAAAAGACTTAAACGACTGAGTCTCTTGCATCACTAGTTCCAGCTCAAACGCTCATTAGTGTGCGTCCACCGAGCGTAGGTATAAAACATACATGAGATTGTCTTCTGTACCTATCTATTTTGTGATCACAGGGCCTTTAACGTAGACCAGCTGTTACTACGTAGAAATCATTAGATTCTCATTGTAAGTAACATTTATTGTAGATAGTCACAGTAGATAGCTGGATAAACTTGTTTTAATGTAGTGTTATTATTGTTTATAGCAAGCGTATACTTTTAAAATATTAGCTTTTAAAGCTCGATTAAATTTAAGCGAGAACTACACTAGACCGACACACACGTGGACCACGTCTGATTTGTACGTAGCGGCGCCTTGCGTGGCGTGGATATAATGTAGCTCTGCAAGTCTAGTTGCCATATAAAATTGAGACCGAAGCGCCCAGATCGGCGTACGTGGCCCAAGTGTGTGCATTTTAGTTCTACTTTTATTGTCTTTCGTGTTCGATGAATGATACATAACACCAGTCCTTGTATCGTGTTACCCAATCACTGGGTTAAGAAGGTCAGAGAGACAGTCGCTTCATGTAAAATACGGGCAGTGGTGGATTAGCCATGTAGCAAGAGTAGCTACGGGCCTCTCAGATTCGGGGGCTCAGAGCGGAAGACTTGAAGAGTAATAATCTACCTGTCTGCTAAGCGCTGTAAATTACGAAAAAGGTTTCAGTTCGATCGAGACTTGGGCTGTACTACAGTCCCTCCAATGGAGCTAGATTAACTATCGGTACATCGATGTGCTAAAAGTGTTTGTTTGAAAACGCTGCCAGGTTAGTCCGACCTCAGAACTTCGGAATCTATCCTTCTACAGTGGGGTGCGATGCAACACAAAGATACGTCATTTTTCAGGTGTTCACAGCCACTATGGAAGCAATTTGCTGACGATATAGCAGCCATCGTTGAGACTATGAAGGAGCTCGTTACAATGCTCGATGATTTCATTAGAATTTCCGAAAGAGTTGGTCTTAAAAATAAACATCGCCATCGATGAATTCAAGGTTATTATAATATTTGTAATTACCCTTGTAGAATCCACTCCTATCGGAGACTATACACTCGAAGTTGGAGACAATCACATAGGCCGTAAAGGTCCAGTTAGGTAGGTTTATCTTCCAGAAAGAATTCAATCGTCGAATCCGACTTGGCTGGGCTCCGCTGAGAAACTGCGCGGTGTTTTCTCGTCCGACAAATCAGTGTCTTAAAACGAAAGTACCAGTGCGTGTTGCCAGTGATGATATATAACTCTGAAACGTGATCGGTTGAGATCGAATCAGGAGTGAAGATAAGCTTAAGTGGCACTGAGCTGAGTACATTGCTTGCAGAACAGATGGTGAATGGAGCCGAAAGGTTCTGGAGTGGCGACCGTGTGCTAGAAGATGCAGAGTTGGAAGGACTTCAACAAGGTGGACTGATAACCTTGTGAGGATTGCGGGAATGTGATAGATGCGAAACGCAGAGGACCGGTCGTTGTAACGACCTTGGATGAGGCCTTTGTGCAAGAGTGGATATGTTTCGGCTGAAATCATGATGATGATATTGACAATTACCTAAAGGCTGGCTAAACCTAAAATCTCCGAGGGAAATGATTAAATTTTGTATCCTTAGTAGGAATTTTACCTATCTTTGCGCAAAAAAACTTTACCATCTATATTTTAACAAAAGCAGCACTATGATAATTAGTTTAAAGAAAGTAATTTTGCTGACGTATTTTAGTGTTACGGTAAATAACAATCATAACATTTTCGCTAATCATTTTGTACAAAATATTTTATCTATCTTAATTAAAAAAAAGTGACAGGGGGCCCCCCAGATTGAATTTGCTAGAGGCTCCGCGCTGGCCTAATCCGCCACTGACTGTACGGGTACTCAGCTGCATCCAGTTAAACTGGACCCGACCCCAATATTGTTAGGAAAACACAAAGCAGACAATGTTCAGTGAAGAAAATAATGGGCGTTGGCGCTTTCCTGAAAATAACTCAGCCTCACTCATTCAAGCTTTTTGTCATATATGTTTGAATAAATATTTTTTTTAATGAAAAGAATTTTATTTCACCTAAAATTTTCAGTGCCATTTTCTTTATGACACGATGCTTCAAACTTAAACCACGATTTGCTTTACTTTTTATTGAATGTTTCGCCTCTAAATAAAATCGAATCATAGCATTTATTTTAAATAAACCATTTACAGGCCCCCTTAATTTGTCAGGAAAATCCTGCTAATTTTATATTTTAAAACGTAGATTTCCATGGAGCAGACTGCGCAAGAAACTCCATGGACACTCTTTTAAATCATGTTTTGTTGCTAAAATAGCTGCAGTAATAAAAAAAATGTAAGAACAATATAAAGAAACCAAAAAAGAAAATCTAAATATAAGCAAGCAACAAGCATCTTAGAGATGACCAGTCTCAAGTTCTCAACAGCGCCCATTCACGAGCATGTGCGCCTCACCATCAACGATTGCATCACTGCTTACCATCAGGTGGTATCGCAGACAAGTACTAGCTTTTATCAATTTAAAAAAAATTACTATGTTCCTCATACATAGCTCATGAGGGTATTGGAACTTCGTTCGGGAGATTCCTGCACTCGATTCATGCGGAAGTGACGCCCGGGTGTCGCCACTGTGCGGAACGCCCGGAGGACACGGTGGAACACACAGTCGAGGTGTGCCCTGCTTGGGCGGAGCATCGCCGTGCCCTCGTGGAGGCGATCGGCGGCGGAGACCTCTCGCGCCTGGCCTTGGTTGAGGCCATGGTGGAGTGGCAGGCGGTCGCCGACTTCTGCGAAGCAGTAATGCTCGTAAAGGAGGAGGCCGAACGCATCAGGCAACGGCGTTATCGCCGCCGCCGTCGCCGGGATTCTGATCCCGATTTCCGGCCAACGTAGACGCGGGCTTGCGGACAGTGAGCAATGGGTAGCTCGCTGTCCGGCCGTCCGGTAACTGTCCGGACCAAGCCCAAGCCGTCGACGGCGCGCACTGTTCCCACGCGCCTCAAGGAGTTGTCAGCAACAGCAGGGACCCAGCCGGGTCGAAGCCTACTGGGGCCAGGGTTATCCGAAAGGGTGCTCGAGCCCCGGTATGAAGGCTAGAAGGAACGGGGTGGGTCTTTTAGTCAGTAAGAGTCTGACACTATCTCCCGCTCCGCCCAAGGGCGGGGGATGTCAATGCATGATTTTTCCCACCATAAAAAAAAGGGTATTGGAACTATAAAATTGATATAACAATAAACAGCTTGATGTCGTATAGGTATGAGGCTATCGGGCAATTGACTACGATTTTTGTTATTCGGGATGTCGACATATCAAGGGAAATAGCGAACTTGTAAGGATCGTGCGAAGTATATTCCAAGGTGATAGTTTAAGTCCTTGGCTTGGCCTTGAATCCTCTAAGTACACTGCTTGACAATTCAGGCCTAGGCCTCTGTTGCATGAACGACTTAAAACTTTTACCCCCAACAATTTTGATGGAGCTTCTGATGCTGATGGTAACTGACACCAGTAGTGTCATCAGAATGGAGTTTGGTGAGGACAAAATATGTACGCTCGTGCATATAAAGCGAGGGGGTGTTGTGGAATCCGTAGGTTCAACTCACAGATTCTATAAATCTGAGATCTTTGTCTCGTACCCTTGTTTAGGAATGTCGGAAGGTATCAATGTCATTAACATGTCGTAAACGTTGATAGAGTGCTTCCTTGGATATCTGAAGAAGGTATTCAATAAAAAATAGACTTCTTTCGGGCGGAAACAAGGTGCCCAAGGCTTCAACGGGTGGCTCGTGCCGGTATTGATGTACTCTTTCGGCGTATTTTCAGTTTTTACTTTAGTTTTTACACAACCGGGTATTTTTTTATATATTGACTATCGGCCCGTCCGGGCTTCAGTAGTAGGGTTTATTCATTACAAACATACACACAAAAATACAAATTTTCCCTCTTTATAATATTAGTGTAGATAAATGAGCCTTGACCTTTGTGCTTTCATGTTGTTCTACAGAGGATATACTAATTCCATAGCTAGGTGCAATCTTAAAAAATACAGCACAGACTGACATTTTTAGAAATCAAAACAATATATCTAACGGAAAAATCACAATGCTAGCTTCTTTAAAAATTTTTGCATTTTATCGATAGAATTTTTATCTTTGATCTAAATAATACTGAAAATGCCAAGAAAAACTCAAGTATTTCCCGACGACAAAAGCGCATTAACCACATTGCGCATATGTTTTTCTGATGCCTTTGTGAAATCAAGTAAGTAAATCACAATTTAAATGATAATATAGGTTTTACCCGCAAAATTATTGGTGACTTAACTAGAATAAGGCCTAGGTCGTGACTGAGGGATCCACGGTCAATCGATAGACCGTGGAACTTTGATCGAGGAGCACTTCAAAAAGCACATACACCACGACATCTGGCTTCCAGACTGAAGCAGACCGGGGCTGCCCTCAAGCGAGTTCTGCCCAATCTCGGGAGTCCAGTTGCGTCTTGCCGGAGGCTTTACGCAAGAATCGCGCGGTTTATGGTCATTTACGGGAAGCCCACAGCCGCGGGTGCGGCACTGTCACTGCGTAAGCGACCGGCGATACGTGACCCATATAGTCTAACCATTCTGATGGTGCGAGGATGCAGCACGGTCTATTGTGAAGCAGCTAGTCTCCTTGTTGGCCTATCACTGTGAGATTTGGAGGCAACAGTTCTTGTACACATGCACGAGTGGTGCGTGGAGGTATGGAACTCTACTGGCGGCGGATCCCATGTTAATATTGTGATAGCTATTGTCGTAACACAATCACGGTGGAAAATCCTCTCTCTTATTCGGTAAGAACCAAGTCGTGAGTCGATGGCGCGTTGTATTTCGCGCGCGCCTCACAACCTTGCTGAACCAAGCTTGTTAAAGTGTCCCCAGTAGGGCCGAAGACTGCAGCGGCAGCGCGATTGTTTGAAAGAGTTACCACGGCCTTAGAATGCAAAAGGAAGGAACATGGGAGCATGTTTAACCAATAAAAGTGTGGCACGCTCGTTCCACCCAAAGAAAGAGAAGCTATACGATGATATCCCATCCTCAAAAAAGGAATATGGAGTTACTAAAGATTGTCAGTAGCGGATAAACCTATGAACACGACCATGACGCGCCACCAGCCATTTTGGAGTTATCTTACATGTTGCATTTTCTTATTATCAAAATGTACCAGAAATCAGAAACGTTTGTTTCAAATAGACCAATTACAGGCACTTTTGAATTGTCAAAATGTCGGTCAGACAAAGAAGTGAAGCTAAATTGCACGTTCCAAAGCGTAGATCTCTATGGAGAAGAACGTGCAAGAAACTCCATGGACACTCTTTTAAATCATATTGAGTTACATGAATCTTCGTTATCTAAATATTTCTTGTTGCTTCTATTATGTGAGCACAATGAAGATAAGTAATACTTAAACATGAAAAAAATATATAATAATTACAAAAATAGAAATTGAATTAAGTCACTGGCAGCTAAGAGATGACCAGTCTCAACTGACGGCGCCCGTTCACGAGCATAACGCATGTATCAGCCCCACTCAGCTCAACCATTTTGAAAGGAGCTAAATGATTCAACAATACGTGCCACCATCAGCGAAACATTCGAGTGAGCATGACAATCTCGCAACTACCATGTTTGTAATGTCAAATAAGTTGTAATCTAAAAAAATGCTCCATGGTACTTCACATTCACAAAATTGGAAAAAAATAGTGTTTTACATTATACCTACAATGCTATTATTTTTAAATATAACAGGTAATAAGTTATAGTCCTATTGAAATAAACAAAAAAAATAAAAAAAAATGCGAGAACAACAGTACGAAAAGGCCAGCAGCATACCTTCCAATATATATAACTATAAAATTAAATATAAAAAATACGACTAATTAGTAGCTACAAATGACTGTGACTGTAGAGCAGGACCGGCATTTAGCCAAGCATTTTTATCAAGGAGATAATCCTCCAATGTATAATATGCCTATCTACATAGCGTGCGTTTAATGCCTGTTTTAAATTTTTATTCATTTGATTGGAGAATTTCTAGTGGAATTTTTTTATAAAATTTAACCCAGTACCCCATAAAAGAGCTAGGTACTTTAGCCAATCTGAATCGAGGTTGATCAACTTGTCCTTATTTCTAGTATTAAAATTGTGCCTGTCACTATCGTAAGTCTCTCATCTTAATTTAGTGTTACAAACTTTTTAAACATTACTAGCTTTTGCCCGCCGTTTCGCTCCCTGACTTACCTATCTACCATACCTAGTTAACCTCTTTTTGTTTTTAAACCTTCTCTATATGCTGGTGGACAAAACAAAAAAGAATGATTAAAATCGGTCCAGCCGTTCTTAAGATTTTGACTAACGAAAAGCAATTGATTTATATATATATAGATTTTTGTTACAGGCGCGGGTGTCCTTATAGGTACTGTAACGTCGATAGTTTTTGTGAATCGTAAAAGGTGGCCCATAATAGTTGGGTTTGGTATCGCCATGGGGTTTTCTTGGGCCAACTGCCGGTAAGATAATATTGCTATTTACATGATATAGATCAGAAGTTCTCAATCTTTTAACACACATTGATTTGAGCGTAATCTCACATTCATTCGCGGTCTCAACCAAAGACTTGGGTCATGAGTACTCGCTGATCGAGACTGTAGCAATTGTGTTAAGAGCGAGCGAAATTAGCTCCAAAATGTTTACACCTTACCTCGGATTGTTTGACCAATTTTGTTTTATCTATTCGTACAAAGTTAGTAAAACGAGAGCTACTTGTTACGCAAGCGAGTTCGATTCTTGAGCCGCTGTAACCTCTCCCCCCTCTGGGGTAACTCTGCTGGTAATTGGAAACTCGTGTTATAGAGCCAGGTGTTGCTAGTAGAAATCATTAGATTCTCATGGTATTTATTGGTAGAGCTAGTTACAACTGTATCAACAATTTTTCAATGAACCTTACTTTTTACTTAACCCCATGATAAAAAGGCTTAAGTTTATACGAGTATGTTTTGAAAGTGTTCTTTATTGCAGTGATACTGTTTAATTTATAATATCTAATTAGTACTTAAATGTTTGAGGTTTAATCAGTCTGTTATTATATATTTTTTAATTTAAAATAAATATTTTTAATGAAAGTTATTTTATTTTTAATTTAATACCAGCTTTTTTAATTTCATGGCTTTTAACATCTACCTGATCGTAACAAAAATGAATACGTCGCATTAAATTTAAATCGCTGTAAATTTCACGCAATCGCGCGTCAGTATAAGTTACACTGATGCTGCGCTGTAGTCATACGAATTTACATTAAGTTACAATTTTCTATTACCTTGTATATTTAACTGCCTATCTGTAGTTCTGCTAGATGCCATGGGAGTGGGATTTATTATGGTGCGATCTCTATCTACCTATCTGATCTTATTTTTGTCAACTTTTATCCTATGACGTTTTTCCTTCCGACTTTTACCCTATGATGTTTGTCATGACTTTAGTTTTGTCCATGTTCATTTTAAGACCCTCTTTTTCAGAACCTCTATTGAGGTCATTGAACATTGTGCTGAGCTCTTCCGTAGTCTCAGCCATAACTAACGGGTGATTCATTTGGAGTTACTTTTTCCAAAACTAAAAAAAAATATGAATAAAGCAAATTTATCGGGTAATCTTTATTATAATACAAAAGAACCATTCCTTACATTTACTTTTTAAAGATTATTTCTTTCAAATGTTGTCCGTAACTGCGATTAAGGTGGTCCATTCTGTAGTTCCAGATTTCGATGACCCGACCGAGCATTTCCAGTGGTATTTGGCGAATAACGCGAGTAATGTTGGCTTCCAGTTGATCAATCGTACGCGGCTTATCCATATAAACTTTGGACTTTACATAACCCCACAGAAAAAAGTCTAAGGGTGTGATATCACAGGATCTAGGCGGCCAACTGACTGGTCCGAAACGCGAAATTAACTGTTCACCAAATTTTTCTCGCAACAAAGCCATGGTTTCACGTGCTGTGTGGCAAGTGGCGCCGTCTTGTTGGTACCAAAAGTTTTGAAGATGACGGGCTTCAATTTCAGGAAACAAATAGTCCGTTATCGTGGTACGATAACGGTCACCATTGACAGTGACGTTCTGGAAACTTGAAAATCAGTTGAAGAAATTTTACATTTATGCAAAAGTTACGGTTAAACTTCTTTTAACAAAAACAATAATCAGGCGTTGAAACGAAAAAACGTATGAAAGTAGCCTAACATATAACATAGACGTGTTAAAACTATCTAAGCGAACTAAAATTCAACCAAACTTTATTATATTAAACGTTCCCAAAGGTGTAAAAACCCTGTTTATACCCAAATTGTAAATATACACGATGGTTTTTAACCCACAGCCCATCTCTAGTTGCGTCTTGCCGGAGGCTTTACGCAAGAATCGCGCGGTTTATGGTCATTTAAAGGAAGCCCACAGCCGCGGGTTCGACACTGTCACTGCGTAAGCGATCGGCGATACGTTCTGATGGTGCGACGATGCAGCACGGTCTATTGTGAAGCAGCTAGTCTCCTTGTTGGCCTATCACTAGGATTTGGAGGCAACAGTTCTTGTACACACGCACGAGCAGTGCGTGGAGGTATGGAACTCTACTGGCGGCGGATCCCATGTTAATATTGTGATAGCTATTGCCGTAACACAATCACGGTGGAAAATCCTCTCTCTTATTCGGTAAGAACCAAGTCTGAGTCGATGGCGCGATGTATTTTGCGTGCGCCTCACAACGAAACTGAAGGAGCCCCAGTAGGGCCGAAGACTGCAGCGGCAGCGCGATTGGTCGAAAGAGTTATCACGGCCTTAGAATGCAAACGGAAGGAAAATGAGATCGTTTTTAACCAATAAAAGTCTGACATACTCGATCCACCCAAAGAAAGAAAAGCTATTCGATGGTATCCCATCCTAAAAAAAGGAGTATGGAGTTACTAAAGATTGTTAGTAGCGGATAGACCTATAAACACGACCATGACGAGTCACGCATTTTCTCCTTTTCAATATGTATCTTAATTTAGTGCTACACACTTTTTAAATTACTAGCTTTTGCCCGCAGTTTCGCTCCTGTAAACTGACTATCTAACCTACCTACTGATTTACCGATCTACCATACCTAACTACTTAACCTTTTTTTATTTTTAAACCTTCTCTCTAAGCTGGTGGACTAAACAAAAAAGAATGATTAAAATTGGTCCAGCCGTTCTGACTTGTTGATAGTGTATGACTAACGAAAAGCAATTGATTTTTATATATATAGATTTTTGTTACAGGCGTGGGTGTCCTTATAGGTACTGTAACGTCGATACTTTTTGTGAATCGTAGACGGTGGCCCATAATAATTGGGTTTGGTCTCGCCATGGGGTTTTCTTGGGCCAACTGCCGGTAAGATAATATTGCTATTTACATGTTATAGATCAGAAGTTCTCAATCTTTTAACGCATACATTGATGTGGGCGTAATCTCACATTAATTCGCGGTCTCAACTAAAGATTTAGGTCATGAGTACTCGCTGACCAAGACTGTGTGGCAAAAAATTGTGTTAGGAGCGAGCGAAATGAGCTCCAAAATGTTTACACCTCACCTCGGATTGTTTGACCAATTTTGTTTTATCTATTCGTACAAAGTTAGTAAAACTAGAACTACTTGCTAAGAAAGCGAGTTAGATTCTTGAGCCACTGTAACCCCTCTCCGCCCCCCACACTGGGGTAACTCTGCTGGTAATTGGAAACTCGTGTTATAGAGCCAGGTGTTGCTAGTAGAAATCATTAGATTCTCATGGTATTTATTGGCATAGCTAGTTACACTGTATCAACAAATTTTCAATGAATCTTACTTTCTACTTAACCCTTTGATATAAAGGCATAAGTATAAACCAGTATGTTTTGTAAGTGTTTTTTATTGCAGTGATACTTGTTCAATTTAAATAATCTAATTAGTATTTAAATGTTTGAGGTTTAATCAGTCTGTTATAATATATTTTTTAATTTAAAATAAATATTTTTAATGAAAGTTATTTTATTTTTAATTTAATACCAGCTTTTTTAATTTCATGGGATTTCTTTACAAAAAAATTTTTTTTCAATTTATAGAACATTTTCTTAATCGTAACAAATCATGAATACGTCGCATAAAATTTAAATCGATGTAAAATTCACACAATAGCGCTAGGTTACACAAACGCTGCGCTTTAGTCATACGACAATTTTCTATACCTTGTCTTTAACTGCAGTTCTGCTAGATGCCATGGGAGTGGGATTTTTCATGGTGCGATCTGTATCTATCTGATCTTATTTTTAACAACTTTTATTTTAGGACGATTTAAACTTGCAAAACTGAAATGCTGAAATATGTGGAATTATTGATACAGACGTGATCTCGGTAAAATGCAGCTGAGAATTTTTCATGCATCGTTGACTACTTCAGCGAAATTTGCCGAGTAAGTTGACTTTAAAATCACTAAATTGTGTACACCCATATTCTAATCTATGCGAAACAAATTAGCTATTTAGAAACATGTAATCTTTATTATTCCGACTGAAAGACTTTGTATCCATAATTAAGAAATAAAATAAAAAAAGACTTCTGACAATGACAAATTGACAATTTGACACTAATGACATTCATTACTGTCAGTGTCATACCTCGGGCATTTCGTGTCGTGCCGTCCTATCAATTTTCATTACCTACGAATTATGTAAAAGCCACAAAATCCGCAATTTTCGGTGAAAGATTAAAAGTGCAATCACGGGATAGTCTAAATTTGTTTTGGATTTGTGGATAAAAAAAAAACAAAGCACACAATGGCAAAAGAAAAGTTAGCCGCATTAATCGATCCTGAAGATTCATACAGGAAGAAACTGGACATGTGTATTACCGATGCCATTGTAAAAGGAGGTAAATATTGATATACACATCATATTACTGTAATACTTGCTATAATAAGGAATCCGTTCAGCATAGGGCTGCTCTAGCTATTGATTTAAGCAAGGGCCGGGCCCTTTTATGCAAGCCATGGGAGACCTATGCTGTTCGAAGTATACTAGAGGATATTCAGCAGCATCCTTGTCGTCTTACAATCAGGATTATTTACAATTCTGATTATAAGTCGTAGAAAATAAGGCTCATGTTCAGAATTATTGTGATCTTGTTTAAAACTCAATTATCTCAGTAGATATGTTATACGCTGCTATTTCTTACAGGAGTACCTGCTGCTGATATCCAAACGTGAAGTTGTGTAGTTTGAACTCAAGCTCTGATTACAAATTTTGTTTTCCAGGTGGTGGCATTTTACTCGGCACACTGGCATCAATACTTATCTTTAAAAGGCGGTGGCCCATCACAACTGGTTTTGGCATAGGCATGGGTTTTTCTTTCGCCAATTGCCAGTATGAACTAAATACTAGAAAGAATACTTTGTAACACAATTAGCATGTAGGGTCTGCAGTTGTCAGGTAGGTATTATAATACTTAGAACTAATGTAGCTTAAGTTGGTAAATTAACATTATTAGTAAGAGTTTCTAGTATGAAGGTGGTACCAGACTGTAATTGATAACACTATGTTACAAATTCCGAGTTTTATTACGAGGTAATATATTTTAAGGCATTGGTTATTTTTGATGAACTGCAGTCTGGTTGCAACCGGATTTGATTAGAATATTTTCATTATTGTTTTCATGTAGCAACAGTAGTTACAGTATCTGTTATTTAAGTCTCTCTTATCAACTCTACAGTGGAGCCATACCCCTTTCTGTCCATAGTCTGTGGGAGGAACTTCTCACTCCTGACGCAAAGGCTCAGGGGAACGTAGCGTTCCTCCCACAGATGGACATTTTTATAGGGAGCCAGAGTGTAAAAGCTGCTTAATTTGGTGAAGCAGCTTTTGTGTGAATCAAATGAAACTCTGTGATTGAAAGCCACAGCAAGTTGGGAGTGATGACTATGACTATTACTAAGTGCTATAAATGTTTTACAGGTGGACCTGGTGTAACAGACACAATACTGGGGCACATAAGTAGAATATATTAAGGTATTTATCGTTTACAAAAGCAAATTCGTATTATTGATTAAGGTGAGGGCCAACGCTACATAAAGCGGGCGCCCGCGCGTGTGACGTGTGCGGCGGTCTCCGTAGAAGAAACCGGATTATTACTTGCGCTGTGTCGCTTGGAGAACCTTAATGTATTATTGCGTAGCAAAATGGGCGCGGCATTTTTGTTTGGAAGCGCACGTATGCCCGTGTAATGTAGCGTCGCCGTCGGCCCTGAATGATTTGACGCGACGCAGAGATCCACCCTTTTGTGCGACGTTTGTCACATGACAGAATGGTCTTGAGCAGTAAATATTCGAGTGAGTGATGATTCGCAAGCTTCCCGCTATCTCACTCAGTCGCATTGAAATTTCAAAAAGCTATTCTGTTGGCTAATAAATAAGACAGTGAGCATACACAATCCCACATCTATAGTTGAAAAAAAAAACCATTGCATAAAGTGGGCGCCTGCACGGTTTCATTCAAAAGTGAGCGCACGGGTCCCCGCAATGGAGCACTTATGTAAGGACCCTCGAGGGTGCTGCTTGTCCACAGTCTAACCCAATGATTAAAGTCAACACAAGAAGTGCAGGACTCGTATTAAAACTCCATCGAAATATATCCATTATGTTTGAATAGATATTTTAACATCTTATTTTTCTGTTTAAAATTAATTCATGATCAATAAATAATTAACAAAAATCAATTTAAATGTAAAATTAATAATTAATAAATTAAAGGTATTTTTTAGATATTTTTGATATGGCAAGTGTATATTTTTTTTTTTCAGCTTTGAAACTAAAATCTAAAGCTGGATGAGGATGCAGTCAATCGGACACCTCCGTTCTAGGATTAACTTTGTACCATGATCAGCTGACAACTATGTAAACCAACAATATTATGAAATAGATGCAGTTAACTTATGATACTGGTTTTTTTTTTCATAATATCTTAATTAAATCTTTAAAAAAATCCTTGTGGGGCAAACTTGGCCAGCTATTTCACAGTGTGGAGAGATGTGGAAAAGGAGAAAGTGAGGCCTTTTCCCAGAAGTAGGACAGAAAGTAAATAAAGTCTAAACTGAAGGGGATGATGATTCAATTATAAGCACGGAAACGCCACAACGACTAACTAATAAATAGACACGCCATCTTATCTTTACATTACAGTAGATACCTGACTCGTGCCCACTTTTCACCGCGTGAAATTATTGCTCAATAAACTTACTCGAAAACCCGTTCTTATCTTTACTGCTTTTAAGCACGCAATTCAATTGTTTTCCGCACTAGTGCGGGAAATACGCCACAATTTATTTTATTTATCGTATCACGCTGGGCGCTAAGCGACCTCCACGAGTCGCCCGTTAACAGCCGTTTATTTTATTTTCCTGAAAAGTCACAGCAGCACTCTGCTCTAGGTTAATAATAACTAGATTTCAGGAATTGTGCAACATCCAGCAGCAGGTACCAGCAACTCTCAAAGATTATCAAGCGTGTTTCAGAACATCCTATTTTTTTCGAGGTGGTTTATTTTAAAATATCTTCTCCCTCCCTGTAGAACGAAAGTCAGATTTTATTGACTTAATACCCGTCTGTGTTCCTTCAGTTGCTTTTTTTTTTGGTAACTTTTTCAAACAATCGCGCAGTCTTAGGTTAGGCGCAGCGAAAAGGATTTTATTAAGGCATTCCAAATTCAACTTTAAACTTATTGAAATAAAAAATGCTCGCGCGTCCTCGAAGATACGCCATCCGAAGCCGCGCGCGATTATTCCTCACTGTCTGCGCTAACCCTTAGATAGGCGGTGTCCTAGTAGGGGGTATATTCCACTATTTCTACTGCAGTCGACTGCGACAAAAAAAAAGGCTGCATCACCTCTTATGACGGCGTGCACATAGAAACTATTTATTTATTGCCTCGTTAGATAAATCCTCTTGATCATAGTTATAATTGACTGTGAGTGATAAAGTAGGTATGTGGTGGAGAATTATTCAAAAAAATTGCAGATAATTAATTTAAAAAAAATTAAGAACAATCTTCATTTTTTTTTTAAACCGAGAAGTCGTGTTTTAATTTAATATATTCATTAAAATTGGTAAACTTTTCAAATAACATAACTGCGTTTTTTTGTTGCAATAGAAATAATGGGATATGATTTGTAAAAAACACTGGTCCCACTACTACTACCACTTTCTATTTTGTATTTCCATGGAAATAGTGGAATACACCCCTAGTAGGCCCAGCGCACTCCGCTGGAGGCGCGGCGGAGAACAGTTGAATGAAGACAATAATTTAATATAAACCTTAACTTCCTTAACATGTGGTCAATATAAGAATAAATTCGCATACGGCGCTCGGAGCGCGCTCGAGCTACTACGCGAGCATGCACGCGACTACTCCAGTTGCCGCGCCGCCTTGCTGCTCTGCGCTTTGCTTCCGGCTGGCTGGCGGTCAGTTTATATATGATAATCATCATGTCCCAGTCCACATCCATTTCGAACGAGAGCGAGTTGTCTGTATCGATCAGCACTAAATGACATGGGACGCTCAGAGTAGCTGTGAGTCTCTCCGCTAGAGGGCTCTCTTACCGTTTGGCTGGGCGGAGCGCTACCTATTGCTCGCTGTCAGCACCTACTTTAAGATTCTGAAGAGGGGATTACAGGATTTACAGCCATTTGGATAATTTTTTTTTCAAATTCTCTCGTCTTTCAAATTCATAACGAACATAAATAAAATAAAACCCAATAATAAAGAACAATATTTAATCATTTATTGTACAAATCGATACTGGAATTAAATAAAGGATAGATTTAGTGTATCTTAACAATAAAAATAATTTAAATACAACAATAATTATAGTTTAGTATGAATAGACAAGCTTTACCAACAACCCATATACAGACACCCAACGTGGTGATAATTATAACTATAAAACATGGCAACACTGGTTAAACAGCACATTTACACAGACTGGGGAAACGAGACGACAGCATTCAGATAGAGATAGAGCGTTTGTATCTCAAACATAATGAAAACAGCCCGCCTAGCTGAGTTACAACCGTTTCGTTTCGTTTCTCTTGCGTCGAACGCCTCGAGTTGGCCACGCCTCCGATTCTTTTGTTCTGACCACGTTACACGTTGAGATGACGTCAGAACAAAGGAATAGGACGCGTGGCCTACTCGAGGCGTTCGACGCAAGAGAAACGAAACGGTCGTAACTTGGCTACGGAGCTTTACCGTTTCCTCAAAAAGGATATGGCGACGTGTAAGTGTCATTTAAAAAGTAAACATTCAACAAGTGCAATCGTAACAACAATGATGTATAAATAATAATATTAATTACTTTTTACTTGATTGATAAAGTTCATCAATTACATCCATTGTCCCATTTACAGAAATAACTAACGAGAGGTTAATATTTTATCTATATTCAACCAGAATGTTTACAAACATAAATGTGTACATTTTAACAAGTCCCACCAATAAACAACACTGAACAAATACAATGAAAACATTCACAATTAAACACAATTTATTAGGTTCATACAAATTTGTCTTTTTATTTATCAAACAATTTCATTTTGTAATAAAATGCACTTTATTTTTTAGTACACAAGGTCAAAAATAGGAAAACACAAGAGATTCCTTAATCTAATCGTCATGCAGAGAATTGGAAGAGCAAATTTTTGTCTAAGAGATAAATAATTCTGTATAGTCCATAGACACAATGAATTTAAGGTAAAAATATTTTTTAACTGGCAAGACATAATTTAAGTATTATATTATCAGAACTTAAATAAAAATCAAATCAATTTTATTGACACATTTGAAAACCTGTGACACTCGATATATCATTCCGATTTGAACACAAGATTGTAAATCTTATCTTATTAAATAAACATTATTTCAACCATCTGGGTCCACATGCGCATGCGACGTAATATCGTGGCAAAGTCGCTCGGTGGAAAGAGACATACCCTATATAATGCGGTTCAAATAAGAATAGGAATGTCAATGACCTCTTATCTGTCAAATGTTTTTTAAGTAAAAAAAAAAATTCTTTCTTTTTCATTGTTGGTAACGATTCGCATTATTCCATTCGCCACTACTCGGGACACATCACTCAGAGATTCAGAGATAAGCGGAACTGAAAAATTTGATTCTGATTAAACTTTTTTGTTCGTAAATAAATTTAATTTAAAAAATGTCTTGTTTTGATCTCCCTACCTAGTCAGGTAAGGGAAGCAAATATAGAATCGATTTGACAGCTATGACGTCACAAAATGGCGGTAAGTCCATCCTTTTCTTATTAGAATCGCATAATACTTAAATATACGTGTCTCTCTCCATTGTGAGATAATGTGACGACATTCTTGTCGCGCTGCGCATGCAAGTTACTCGTTCAATCTAACTATGGCGACAACTATAATATTTAGCTAAATTATAAAATATAATATTTGGTAATACATTTGACTAGTACACCGTTCGGGACGACCGATTTCACTCACAGGAACAATAAACAAGTTTTTAAATTGAAATATAAACAAAGTTAATACTACAATAACTATATCAATACTAATATAATTTAGCGATTTGTCTAGCAATCCGAGAAAATGTTTATCGTTACTTGGGCCAAGTTTTGTTTGCAATTGATTGGTACAAGGGCTCTACCACGAGCTCTTAAAGCGATCCATTTGACGACCTAAACTGAACTGTTAAAAGGGATGGAGCTATATAGTGTGTATAGCTCCATCCCTCTCTCTCTCTCGCACGCCTGACATCTTAAACGTCACGGTAAGGCCCTTGTACTCTTTAGCATTCAATTCAGACCACAGGACTATTCGATGACATTGGAAAACTAATTTTATTATCAGTTGCATAAAGTTCAAAATAGCACAAACTAAGACGTTCGATGAGCTGCCTGATTTGCAATGAGTATCAATCACATAATAGCAAATCGGATTTTTACTAAGTACATCGTATGTGTAATAATTTACTGAGCATTTAATTTATTAAAATCCGTTAAGAAATGTTGGATTTATTCAAGTTTATATGAACGGCTACTTAGAAACGCGCGCACTCGCTGGAATGTTGACGTCATCTGTCATATCCGTGCGACGAACAGCTTGATCGTATTCATTCGCCCGTGGAGACCGATCATGACAGATGACGTCACAGCCAGTCGATTCATTCTCGGGCGCGTTTTTGGAACTAATACACTAAAATTCCTGTATCTTTTTCGTCACTTTTGGTCCGATTTAAATAATTTTTTCACAATATTTACTGTTTTTTTAACGCTATAAGTCTACATACTCCACAAAAATCATGACTCCTCCTCATTGGCTGGATCGTTCTTATTTTTTTTTTCATTTTCGGTTAATTCTGGTCAAAACTTGGTCAAAGAAACGGTTGTTAAGTATTATAATAATTAAGACCTCTTTTCCCTGCATTTATAATAATATTGTTCTCTAGCTCTCAACAGGCATTACGAAGCTCAATCAAATTTTACTAGGTAGAATGTATAAAGATTTAAAAATGTGTAAAGTAGGTATTACATGTCGTTATAGATACCGGGTGCTATTGCTATTTTAAAAGTCGATCGGTATTATGGCACAATCTGTTTGTTCATTCTTATTCTTACATATTAAAAGGTGAAGTTCCCCACCGCGTCTGTTCGCGATAAACTCTTATACTACTGATCAGATTTTCATGAAGTTTCCACCAATAGGCAGAGTGATTTATGAGGAAGGTTAGGTGTAAAGTACCTGGAAGAAAAGCTGTGAATTTAAATGATTCGTAACACCCGTACGAAACTGCGGATTGCTAGTTATTTATTAAATTAAAAGTAAAATGATGTGTGCTTTGGCACTTATTGTATTTCTTTTGATCCCAAGTTTTTTTTATTACAAACATTAATAACGTTCCCACGCATGAAGTATGTAATAAAATAAGGCGCAAGATGGTTTAGTTCATGTATTTGAGGTTGTTATTATTTATAAGGCTATCATTTTACTGATCTGTAAAATAGTTGTTTAAGAAATACATAGATACGTTTTCTCTGCGTATTCTTCCGCCCTATATTTATTTATATTACGAAGAAGGCAAGGGTGCTTCATCGTCGACCCCATAAACCTATTCATTCCTGAAAGACCCCTCTTAACAGGAAACACAAATTTCGGTAGGAATTCCACTCCTTAGCTGTGTGTTATGTATTGAACATTTACTTACGAGCGTAACGTTTTGGAAAGTAGTCGACTTCCTCTATTCGTCGTCGAGATAGCAATAGACATTGCAGTCCATAACGACATGTAATAGCGTAGTGTTACCATCAATGAGGTGCAGTGCCGTAATACTGTCCTTATCATATCGTAGGTACTCTCTAAGTCTAGTTATTGTGATATCGTGAAGACAAACTGCTAATTTACAGCTAGTTTTATTTATTTAATATAAAAGTGTGAATATTTTGTATTTATTTAAATTTTTACTCAATTGGGGGCCGGTGTGGGCTTGTGTTCAATTGTGGTCTACACATCTGTTCCTCGAAAGGTATGCAAAAGTTTAGGTTGTGAGGTATTTTTACTCTTTTTCTTGTAATTTTATCATTTTTAACAGGAGTAACAAATTAAACTAAACTAACGATGAACAGAAACTAGAAAACTACTTTAAACATAACTTCATCATTACATTTCTTACCACGTAACTTTTCTGCTATGAAACGAGACTACAATGCGCATGGCATGGCGTGCAATTGATTTAATATATGATTTACTTGTAGTATAGTGCGAGTTGCTTTTCACATTAATACGATCGAAACGTTTACCGCGTTTGACTCTCTGATTGATTAACATTTTAACTGCCTACGTTAGACCTGACAAATACTCTCGCTTTTATTCCGCAAGGGTCGAAGATCCATGTCCAAACACGCCATCTCATCAGCTCTTCCGTCACCTATGGAGGTTGAAGAAATAAATGAGATAAGAGTGCCCAGTCGCGAACTCACGACCCTGGCGTATAAGACACTAAAACACCCGTTGGACCAATTCGACGCAAGTGGGTTTACGAGCTTGGAACGGGCTAATCGGAGCGCCGGACGTCATAAACTTGACGATCGCGTTAACGGTAAACAAACTTTCACTAGGCACTCTGAGCGGCAAACTTAAACACGTTAAAATAACTGGTTCGGTTATTTAAAATTAATTTACGTCATACCTTTCTATCATTACAGTAAGTCGAGTTACTTTAGCCAAAATTAATTAAGCAATACGAACACGGGACACTGTGTTCCTATTGGTTAAAGATGGACCAAAGTAACCCAGCTTTAATGTTTTTTTTTTTTTGTACACTCACCGGCCTCCGAACGTTAAAACTCAACATCCGAGCTACAATATTAAGCTAATACCTATAGTAGGAGACTCAGTTCGCCTAACTATCCAACATAGGCACTAATACAATTTGGCCTAGGACTTTGGACACACTTCCATTGACAATGGGCACTTGGACCATTTTGATGTTAGCTAGAACTCGTTTGTACTAACATACCACCAGACATATCACGTCCGTTTTTCACGAAGAGACGTGTAACGGTAGGCGTTTCAACAACGAACAGTTTACAAAGACTGTTTTTTGTTCTGCAACGGAACAACCGTCCAGCAACCAAGTCTTCGTTGCACAAACCAGTCTTCGAATTACTGTATGCGAATTGTTATCTTACTGAAAATACGGTCGAGAATCCATTGATTCTACTATCACACTCATCGCGTCGTCGTTTTAAAACCAATGGCTATGAAATACAGCACAAATTTTATTGCCACTCTTGAACCGCCCTCAAATTAGTTGCGACAACGAACGTTTTCTGCAACTACTTCACTCAACGATAGTTTCGTCTTCAAACCAGTCGCGACGAGGACCGTTTTTAACAACCGTTTCTGGCGTCGCAAGACAGGTTACGTTTCGTCGGTCAAAAATTCGACAACGGGCCACCACTACAGACGTGTATACTGCCGTCTTAACCCGTTGTCTGCCGGAACGCAGATCTACACGAGACACAATGGCTTTTTAATTGTGTCTCTAATTACGGCATTCGAGAAGTTAAGAGAAAAGGGCATGTATACCCTTGATGTGGTAGGTCCAGAAAAAGATGGCGTTACTAGTTGGAGTTCTCCTAAAGGATTGGCTATCTGCAGCAAAGGACAGAGAAAAATGGTAGAATGGAAAGGTGGCATTTGCCCTGCAGTGGGAGAAAACTGGCTCATAATAATAATGCCAGCTTTTCTTACTTAAATCAAGTCTAGTTTCGTCAAATACATGTATAATATCTCAGACCATTTTTATTTTGTTCTCAATTTTTTTTTTTAATGATATAAACGAGCGCTTGACTATGATCCCACCTGATAGTAAGTAGTGATGTAATCGTTGATATTGAAGCGCACTAGTTTATTAAGAGCGTATGCACTCTAGCCTTGAAGACTATACTTCCGATCATACTCGAAGTGCTTGTCAACAGAAGTGTACCAAAGACGATTGATCAGTATTACATTTGTCGACGCGACTGTATCGACCGAATGTATCGTTGTACACCGTACAGCCACAACGATAGTTCTACGTTACGAGAAAGCAAGATAACCCAATCATCAGTGACTTTTCCCCATCTCCGGATTACAACCATCCATTAAAACATATACTCTGTTTAAAATAACATTAGAAATTTATGGAAACCATTTATTACTGTTCGTTCAACCGATTTTGACTTTTATTACGTTGGTGGCATGACAAATGGCGGCTGCAGTAAATAGTTGGTATTGTAACCAGTTTTTTGCTGTTAATGCCATCCTTATGCCTACGAAATAGAAGTTAAAATCGGTTGAACAGACAGTAAAAAAGGTTTCTTTAAATGTCTAATCCTAACGCGTATAGAGAAACAAAAAATCAGATCATGTAATTTTTTAGTGTCGCGCTTGACCACCATCTCTTCAGATGTGTTCCATCGTCGACCGTAACGTAAAGTGACGTTGTGGTCGACGATGGAGCGTGTTTACCAAGAAGAAACCTATTCACTCTTGACTTAACTATAAGGAAACATAGACTTTTGAAATTATCTACCAGATATTTTAATCGGAACTTACCCGGAGGTGGTGAAGTAAGCCTTTATATTTGCAACTGTCCGATTCGTACATCGAGAGAGTTTTCGAACTTAATATTAATGTAAATCTACGATGTTCTTACTATCCTTTCGAACTGCGATTCGGATAAGTTGTCTTTGGGTATCAGCTCTAAGGCAACCCGTTACGAATAACTATCACACTTATTTATAATCTATGGTCAAAAACGGCAATAACCGGGCAGTATATTTTCTTAACAACGACGAAAAAAAAAATACAAAAAATCATTTTGTTCACAAAAAAAAAAAAACTGAACCAATTTGCATTTTGGCGTAACTAGGAACATTTTATAGTGATATATGATTTTTATGTATTTAAAAAACTGCACATTTACTTAATATTATATAGTAAATTCAAAGGAAGCCCGAAAGGATAATGGAGAAGAATACTAACTTAAAAATGGTAATAGTCATAAGAATAAATCATCAGTTTTCATTCGAATCGTCACCTCACTACAACCTTCAAGCCAAAACTCCACAAACAATCACAAAAATACTGGCACATAACACATTCCAACTTTCGGAGGTTGGCAACACAGACCATCTGTCAAAATGCCTGAGTGCCAACCTCACAACAAAAACCTTTTTTTTTTCTTTCTTCATTCCCAGTTACGCCAAAGCGTCAACGTGTACAGACTAAATAAAACTGAGTGGCTCACTGTGGCCCGGGGCCCACTGTGACTGGCTCGCAGTAGCTCGGGGCTCACTTGGTGGTCATATCGGGCCAGTAGTTGATGTAGTAGCGATGGGTACTGCCTTCGAACAGCCGGTCCAGCCAGTTTTCGAGTCCGTCTAAAAGGTTCTCTGCAAAGGAAAGATGGGAAAACTGTTAAAAAAGAAAACAATTTGAAAAATGGGAATGTGCTTGGTTTTTTTTCCATTAAATATCTGCAGAGATAAAGATATTCGCAATTTGGTTTTTGAACATAGAAAATAACTTTGCTGCTAAAAACTAAAAAAAAGTTGCGTAATGATATATATATATATATAATGGTACGGTACCCTTAGTCCGATTAACACTGGACCGGTTTTCGAAAAATACTATACCCTATTCGCGTTAAGAATAAAAATTTAAAGAAACCTTTTTACTATGTGCTCCTTTTGTTTAATTAACGTCAGACGCCAGGTATGCCAAAACCTTTCTGAATAAAATCGCTAATAAGATATGTCTATGTTCATTTAGGGTGTCCTCCCCCCAATTTTCACTCTCGTCTGCATCATCTAAGCATACTATATTCTATGCATACGAGAATAAAGACGATATTATAGGAATGAACTTGTAATACCTTGCATGAGCACGGGCGGGTCGGGGCCCTCGTCGTTGGAGGAGGAGTCAGGCGAGGTGTGGAAGCCGATGAAGGCGCCTGCTTCTGGGTCGAAGGTGCCACTCTCGCCTAGAGACCGCGTCATTCGACTCATGCGCTGAAAACACAACAACATCCATTAGAAATGTTCCCCGAAAGGTGGGACAACCAAAACAACGCCGCCTCCACTGAGAGTCCGCTATGCTATCGTCGGGTAATCTCTACATGACGATTATTCTTTCGCTTGTGTATTGTTGCGAGTTGCGAGGAATCGCCACGTGCCCAAAATAGTATGTTACAAGAAATCATGACAGATTTATTTTGTTGGATATGTTTTGAGGAGAGTGCAGTGCGCTCGGTAGCGACAAGCACGCTGCGAATGACGCCGACGGTGGTACCTAACCGTTCACAGCTTTGGTATTCAAAAAAGTAAACATGATCTTCATTTTGTATGTTACGGTCCCTCTGAAGTTATGACTATTCGCGTTAAGAAAATGTCATCAGCCTAATTGCAAAGTAAAGAAGTGTTCATAAAAAAAAAAGTATTTAAACAAACTATTTATCATACAGTATTTTCATAATCGTCAGGATTTACACTTTTATTTTTACAAATACGTGAGGTATATATTTTTAAAATTGACAATTGACACCGTCCGTACTGCCTAAAGGGTCAAAGTCAACGCGGCTTTCTAACTTCACTATTTATTTATTTGTTTTTATATTTTTATCCAGTGATCAATACATACCGAGATGCGACGATGTCAGGGAGAAGAGAAGTCAGTTGTTTAGCGCCGAGTAACGCGATGCCGGCAAATTCGAATTTGCGAAATGAAGTACGAGTTTGGAGTGTTTTTACACACTGCGTCTAGTGTGAAGTATTGTTGTGTGCGATGAGGTGTATGATTGTTCAATATTTTATGGCTTATTGTAATGTGTACAATTTTAGGTAGAAAATCTACACTAATATAATAAAGAGGTAGTTTGTTTTTTTGTTTGTAGGAGGTAATCTCTGAAAGTACTGGTCCGATTGCTAAAATTTTTTCACCAACAGAAAGCTGCTTTATTCCTGAGTGACATAAGCTATATTTTATGTGAGTGGGCGAAGCCGCAGGCAAAAGGTAGTAAAGTATATAGGTATTGAAAAAATAAAACTTTCACAGCGTTGTGTGGTCTTAACTGGACGATTAATTATTTATCAGTACCTGTTAACGATTTAAAAAAAAATAATGAATAAACTGACCTTATGCGGTTTGGTGCACTCAGGGTGCTTGGCGTGGTAGATGCAGAAGTACTTGCGGTGCGGGTTGAGAGCGAGCACGGTGCCCACACAGTTGCGCGCGTTGAGGCGCAGCTCGGCGCCGCCGAGCGACAGCTGCAGCACGCGCGCGAACCAGCCCGCGTGCCGGTCCACGCACAGGTACGCGAACACTAGCGTCTTGTTTCTATACAAAAACAGCTTTCATTCATATACATTTTTTGTAACTGTAGCGTTACAATTTTAATAATTACCCAAGTCTAGACCCGGCTAAAAACTCCGGCTAATTCAGCACAGGATGGTTACGAAGCACAAAAAGTAACAGGTGTCGCATTTGTGGACTTATCTGCAGCATTCGACACCATATATATAAAGAAACTACTACTTGCAGTCAGTACCCAACTAACGACCAGAAGTTAGGCAATATTATAAGCGAACTATTGCACAATCGTCGCTTTTAGGTGTGTTTCCAATCAGAAAAGAGCACATGGCGTCGACAAAAAAACGGTCTTCCTCAAGGTTGTGCGTTGGGCCCCACATTCTTTAACATGCATACCAATGACCAACCCAAAACGTAGCATACTGAACGCTTCTTCGCGAGAAAGAGATCGAGCTATTTAACACGTTTTGGCACTTTAACACGTTCTGGCAATGCCGCTGTTCTTGATATTTCTGTTAACTGTAAGTCTTATAAGAACACTCCATACAAATGACTTACTTGCGATAAGGCCACACAATCTTATGGAACTTGGACAGCAGCTGCACACGACTCTGCACGTCTACCAGCAACACAATCGTTCGACATCCCGGTTTCAATAGTCTGCGAAAATACATACAGCCAGTATTACTTAGAATTTCGATAGAAAAACCATTGAACACTGATATATATATATTTTTTTAAATGGGATATAATAATCCATCGTCTTTTCCTGCACTAAAGCAAAGCAGGAGACGGCGTGTGAGACTTTAAAACCACAGCTATGTTCCTATTTTGCCTTGCGGTCTAGGACCCCGGTGTTCCCTTTCGGACTACCCACGGCCCCAGTACCAGCAATATTGTAGAGGCCCAGCAGGGCCAAACCTACTGGGGCTCTACGATTTTGCTGAAATCTCTTTGAGGCGCGCGTTGAATACTGCAACATCGACGACTCGAGCATGGTTAGGTCATCCTTTAACCGCCAACGTCGGATATATTCGACAAACTCCGCGTCAGCTCTTCTGTTACTTATAGGATTTGAAGAGCTGAACGAGATTGAGTCGCCAATACACACACGATCCTGGCGAATAAGATGCGAAAACGCTCGTCAGACCTATTCAACGGGGGCGGTTATTGAGTTAAAAGATGAAACCGTATGTTGGTGCTGAAAACATGCTTTTATTTTTTTTGACGTATCGGTCAGAAGGTTGACTGTTGCCAAATGACACATACCTGACCAATCCGTTATACTTCTCAGCGCGTAGTTCGTGCAGTCGCAGTTCAGAACTCGGCTCATTGTTATTTTTCTTGCTGCTGCAGTTCTGTTTCTTCCTCTCTTCTTTCTGACGCTGTACCGATTCTTCCTCTACGCGTCTGAAAATAAGGCCGGGAATAAATATAGGGCAAAATGCGATTAGAGAAGAGCAGTTTAAGTTACCAAAGCACCAGTGCGACAGTAGCGAGCACGGAGAGCGCCGATATGGCGCGTTGTGTCCTCATGGCCGCTCCGTCCACTCGCACGTACTTACATAAGGTAAGCCATGAGGTAGCCAGCCGCCAGCACTAGCGCGACAGTAGCGAGCACGGAGAGCGCGGATATGGCGCGCTGTGTCCTCATGGCCGCTCCGTCCACTCGCACGTACTTACATAAGGTAAGCCATGAGGTAGCCAGCCGCCAGCACTAGCGCGACAGTAGCGAGCACGGAGAGCGCGGATATGGCGCGCTGTGTCCTCATGGCCGCTCCGTCCACTCGCACGTACTTACATAAGGTAAGCCATGAGGTAGCCAGCCGCCAGCACTAGCGCGACAGTAGCGAGCACGGAGAGCGCGGATATGGCGCTGTGTCCTCATGGCCGCTCCGTCCACTCGCACGTACTTACATAAGGTAAGCCATGAGGTAGCCAGCCGCCAGCACTAGCGCGACAGTAGCGAGCACGGAGAGCGCGGATATGGCGCGCTGTGTCCTCATGGCAGCTGCCGCACGCTCAGTCCACTCGCACACCTTCAGCACCGCGCGCCACACTGTGCCCAAAGCTGCTTCGTCCAAGAGCTCCTGAATAATGTAAAACAATAGGTGATTAACAAAGTTAGTTGGCCGCAAGCGGAAATAAATCAAAATATATCGCGTATTTTAGCAACACGGCCGTCATTTAGTCGTGACCGAGGCGTGCTGGACACAGATTTCTTTTTTACATAACGTCTGAATCAAGTGAAGTGGTCATCAGGATACGAAATTCACTAACCTGTACATGAGCTTCATACGCCATAACCTCGGTCGGCTTCAGCAGCCTCTTGATGAGCTGATCGAGCGCTCGCTTGGTCTCGTTGAGCCGTTCGTGATACTTGAGCAGCTCGTCCCTGAGCGCCGGGTCGGCCGGGAAGTGGTCGCTGGCGCAGTGCACGTGGCTGCAGCTGGGCCAGGTCTCGTTGAGCCACTCGTATTGGATGCGGGTGGCCTCGCGCCGCCAGATTATGACGATGCGGTGTTCCATTGCTGATATGTCGCTGCCTGTACGACGATGTTGGTTTGTTCATTAAAAACGAAGGAAAAATAATTTTATATATTCTCATTGTAACTTTCTAAATTTGACAGACTTCTTTATTTTTTGTAATTATTTATTTTTTAACCTTTCTGACAAACACTCTCGCGTTTATTCCGCAAGGGTCGACCAAATAATAGAGTATTTGCTCAATCCTGGCAAAATAAAAGTGAGTCGTCAGCCTTTCTATCACTAATGGGGATTGAACCAGTCACAAATACACGACCCTGGCGAATAGGGCACGAAAATACCTGTCGGACCAAATGGATGCAAGTGGTTAAAGAGTTAACGGTTTAATTTAGAGAAATTATTTAGAGTTAGACTTGTGGTTAGAAGTAATAGTATACTAGTTGTGAAACATTGGGTGTGGTGACCTGATCCGTTGGCGAGCGCGTGTATGAAGGCGGGCTGCTTGTGCGCGTACACGTAGGCGTAGTGCAGGCGCTCGGGCGGCGCGCGCGCCAGCTCCCGCAGCGCGCGGCGCGCCGCCGCCCCCGCGCCGCCGCCGCACCCGCCCCCCCCCGCACACCAGCACGCAGCACAGGCGCCGCCGCGCCGCGCGCCACTCCACCGGGCACACGCTCTCCAGCACGCTCTGCGGACATACCATACCAATCACTACCACGACACTCAACAGATATTTTTGATCTCTTCAAACGTAAACCAGGATTGGAAAAAGTGACAAAAAAATTGTCGCATTTCTGCGATTACTCAATTTAAAAGTGAAAATTTTGACAAATTGATTGAGTTTTAAATTTTTATTGAAAATACTGTGTATTAAAAAAGTTGTTTTAATATTATCTACTAATGGTTTTAATTTTTACTCCAGTATGAATACGCTTTTGCTTGGTGGTTTCACTGATGAAGGAAATAGTGACTTCCTTAACGCGAATAGACTATAATAATGACTAACCGAAGATTTGGTTTTAATTTCTACTAAATTCGACTTAAAAAGCTAATTTTAAAATCAATCTTTGTTTCGATATCGAAACTGCATTCGTGAATTATCGTGCGTCATTCGGGTCAGTTTTTGACTCTTGAGTCACCCTCTAGTCGGTCTTTAAGGTCGATTACAAAAATCCTCTTTTAATCCTTTAAAAAAAATGTTACCTGCGAGGACAGTCTCGGCAGCGTCAGCATCTGGTTGGCCTCGATGAGCTGATGCAGCGTCTGCGTGGGAATCTCCGTAGTGCTGACGGTGGCGGCGGGCTCGACGCTGTCTTCCTTGAGGAGCACCATCGTATCTATGTGGCGCTGCACCTTGTAGCGGGCTGTCACGTTTGTGGTATCGCGGGAACGCATGTCTACGAAACTGGAGATATTGTTTGTGTTTTAAGCGCCACGGTCTTGTATAGAAGACAAATGTTTTTGTGCCAGCCACGCTACGAGACGTCTTTACTAGATGGATAATTATAGATAGACGTACACGACTTTATTAGTTATTGTCTTCTAATAAAGTCGTGGCGTATTAAACATATGTATGTTTTATAATAAAAAAATACAAAAAAAAAATGTTTTGTTTTGTGCGTACTTTTACTATTGCCTAAAATCCTAGCCCTTTATTTTTATTTCAGTAATTTCAGTAATAGATTTTCTTTATTCATTTTAAAAACTTCAAAATTATAATAGTATTCGATATCTGTATTTTATAGCTGGAAGAGACATCGCATGCGGCATAGTTAGCGCTCAAAAAAATTAAATTAAATAATAATTATTTATCATTATCATCATCATTTCAGCCGAAAGACGTATACTGTTGGACATAGGCCTCCCCCAAGTGTCGGCACAACGACCGGTCTTGTGTGAATAATAATTAACTATATAGATATTCAAGAATTTTATTGTGTATCAAGGGTATTTAGACGAGTATTGAAAGAATGTGACTCACCCAAAAGCGACTCTATCTCTATAGTGGAATGCAGTGATGAGGTATCTAAGGCGGATGGTCTGGCGCTCCTCGAAGATCAGCGCCTTGACCTTGTTGTCCTCGAAGTCCGACACGAACCCGTCCACGTTGGCGTCCGCGATCGCGCTCACCAGCTTGTACGGGAACTTCCAGCGGAGGAACTCTGTTACGAAGGTTGTAGGGTTCAAAATCCTTTAGCTTTTTAGGCTGTTCCTAATTTCCAGAATATAAACTCTTTATTGAAGTCAATAAGGTTGAAAGTCCTTTATTATTACATTTAGCGGTTTAGCAATAACAATGAGATTAAATAGGTACTAAAAAGAGCTTTTGTAAACGTAAAAATAAACACTGCAGTCGAATCTGTACTCACTAATTACTGAGTTTGCATGTTATTTGTATTGTAGTCAAACGAGACCTCATATCTATCTAAATAAAAATGATTGATTGTATGCTAAGCAAGAATACTCGAGAACGATGGAACGATTTGGATAAATTATTTATTTTTTAAACTATTTTTTGAAGTCAGTTCTTATGAAGAGAAAATTGAAAAAATTAGACAGAAAACAGTAAACAATACATTTTTCTCTATTCCATTCACACTGTATGTAGCTGTCAATAGTTAATGGAAACTAGAAGACGACGCCTGTCGGGTCGGCTGGTTTTAAATACAATCTGAAATAAAAATATTTTTTTTTTTTTAAACAAAATCACTCACCTAAAATCTTAGGCAGTGACGCCAACCCCTCTTTATATAAATACACATGTTTATCCAACACGAAGGTCAGACAGGGTACTCCATGCACCCCGACTCTCCTCGCCAGGCTGGCCTCATGGCCCGCGTGGACGGTCGCCATGGTGACGCCGAGCGGCTGCAGAGCTTCCACCAGCCGCCGCCAGGAGGCGGCTGAGCGGACGCAGTCGAAGCACCAGTCGGTGTAGAAGAGGACCAAGGCGGGAGTGTGGATGCTCTTCTCAACAATGTTGTTTTCGAAGTGGCTGGAAGGAGAGCTCAGTTTAGAGTAGGAACTATATTTCAACCTCTAAACACCTGTATTGTCAGTCTTTAAATGTTCCCATTGCTGTGACTAAGGCCCATCTCTAGGAGAGAGAATGAACAGTAATCTGCCACGCGTGTCTAGTACAGGTTTATGAGTCACATGTCTTCGACTTTTTCGTTCTAGAATATACCGGTTTCCGGTAATACACAAAGAAATACATGTATAATTAAGAGCGTTGTCAAGAACCTCGTCTATAGAGATTAAAATAGGCCACAAAACTTTTTTTTTGTTAGCCTGTTATTTTCTACTCTTGGGCAAAAGCCACTCCACTCTTTTCATCTTTGTCTCGACCCACAGCTTGTCGAGCATGCTGCAAATATATCCTGCCTAGCCCCTTTCAAGTTAGGCAGCCTTGGAGTTACTTAAGCAACCCTGGTTTTGAAGCGCAGTATGGTGTTTCGAACTCGATCCGTCAAATTAACACCTAGTAGTGCTCTTGTTAAAAGATGAAGTTGTGGGTCAACGCCACTTACCGTGCGGTCACAGAAAGTTTGTGAAACAATGTTATATCTTGGTCTTGTGTTCGGAAATGTGTCCCAAAGAACTCTTCGAAGGGATCGTTACTGCAACAAAACAAACAAGAACATAATAAAATAAAACACGCTAAAGAAATTAAGAATAAACACGCCACCTTGACTCAGAATGTATGAGACGACTTAAGGGTGTTTTTAATATGATGAGGTTTAAATCACGCATGCGGGATTGCCCCGCACGCGTAACCCCCGCAAATGTCCATTTCATACAAGTATTTATTTTAATGCGTGGAATACGCACGCGAGACGCTTTTTTTTTGCATTTTGAAATGTTCTGTTAACGTGATGAAATCCACCTTTCAATCGTGAAAATCACAGACACAATAAAAAGACAATAGGTGCGCGAACGCCGGCGTTCGCTTGGGGTTTAATGAACCCTAAATCGTTGAGTGCAGTCAACACTAGAATTTAGAAGACAATATATTATGGCTAGCTACACAGCCTAACTTTAGCATGCGACAAAACTCGCACTTTTAAATGTGTAGGTATGTGTGTGCGAAATAATACTAAGTAGGTACAGCCATATAGTAGAACAGTTAATGCACTGCATATTAAAATGATGATTGTATCTCTTACTCATTGTTCTCGAAAACTCCGGAAGCAGAGTTATTCGGAATGCATGCTTGGCTAAGAATTTTCTTAAATTCCAGAGTTATGACCTAAGAGCGTTTCTCCCCTGCCACATTTTTTTTTATTGATACGCTCGCGCATAACCACTTTATCATCTGATGAAAAGCTATGACGTGGTCGACGATGAAGTCTATATTTTTGACGTCAACATATATCTATAGTTCGATATTTTAATTATTTGTCGATAGAAAAGATTGTAGGTACGTATTGTTTTTCTTTAGTAAATGTAGCGGTTTACTAATTCACGACGTAAAATCGTAATTTAGTGATCTTCAAACGATAATATTAATTGTATTTAAAATTTCTATAAACACATGTAGGTCAATGACTTCTATTACTATTATCACATTAAATAGAACGCAAGAACTAATCGTGGACTATTTCTAGACCCATTATTCTGCAATCCCTAGTTGTAACATTGAGTTTTATGTAAACACATGCATTGCATTGTACATTGAAAGTGAACTGTATTTCAGCGAGCAGCTGTAAACCATAATAAACATTAGTTCTGTGATTCATGTTTAAGAATTGTACATTTCAGGTTTACAGTTTGAATAACATTGTAAGGAGTTTTGATTCATAACATTGAAATGTTTCATGCATGTTTATGTATGAATAAATCGTAGTATTCGAATTGTTTTATAACTGGTAGGGATGGAGCTCCATAGGGTGTCTATTACACCCTGTAAGTAGGGTGGAGCAAAATATACATTTCAAATTACCATAGTTTGAAAAATGATCATACAATATTTTTTTCGCTCCACCCTACTATATGTATAGCTCCATCCCTTTAACAGTTCAGTTTAGGTCGTAAAATGGATCGCGTTCGCGAGTTATGGATCGCGTTCGCGAGTTATGGATCGCGTTCGCGAGTTATATAAACCGTGTATTATAGCTCCATCTCTCTTCTTCACACGTCATTGTAAGAACATTTTTAACACGTCATTGTAAGATCTGTGGGTGTTAAATGAAACTTAAGTCAAGTATAATAACTGTTACTGGTTGGCTCCTGAAGTCTTATTCCTGGCTTTGAGCTATTCTAGGCTAAATCAATGATCTTGCCATCACCAAAAGCTACTTAAACATGAACATCAAGGAAACATGTAAAGAATGAATGAAATCATTCAGTTATGAAAAAAAACAGGTGCATATCATATTTGTTTAGGGTTCATTTAATTTTATAAAGACCCTACAAATAACATGCAAGAGTAAAAATCGAAAGACATCCCCTGTTGGACATAAGCCTCCCTCTATTGTCGTCATAACGCCCCGTCCTCACATCCATCGGATTCCCGCGACCCTCACCAGATCATCGGTCCAGGTTTTACTTCAGGTAAATAAAAAAAACACACAGAAAAAGACATTTTTAACTAGTATAAGCCCTTCATCTGTGTGGATTTAGTACCCCCATTCTAAATTATTCTGATGATATAATAGCTATATTACTGAAAAGTTCCATGCAAATCTGTTCAGCCTTCAGCTTCAAGAAATAAGTAACATACATAAAAACTTTCACCTTTATAAATATTAGTGTAATTTTAAAGCTCAATGAGGCAGGCAATTCAGTAAGTTCACTTTGTAACACTTTTTATTGTAAACAAGTGTGTAAAATTGCAAGAGTTATTATTTCAGCTGCTACATTGGTCTAGCTCAAAGTGCTATAAGCTTTGGATTATAAACAGTTGGTTTTGTTATTGTCTTGGTTTCACGAAAAACCTTAATTTATTTCGGTGTTATAGAAGTTTGATATATTTATAGGCTTGTTTATTTGGGCCGGCTGGAAACGTGGAGCCAAACAGCGACAGTTTGGTACTCCAGGGACAGGAAACGGTGTAGTGGAAAACAGAAAACAACTGTTGAGATGGGAGGATAAGTTAAAACTGACAGTGGGCAGGAGGAGAGTCCTGTAGTAGAGGATACAATTAAGAACAACCTTCACCGGTCTGTTTAGTGGATGAAACATATTTTATGACAAATCTAGTATATTAAATAATATAGCATATAAAAATTCCTGGAAAAACTATTATTAATAAAAAATTCTAATATTAATAAATAATATCATTTTTTTTTTTTGGAAAAATGCACAACCGTTATTCATGCCAGATTTTTCACAGACAATCCTATAGCATCGTATTCGTAATGAAACTGTGTTATTTTAATATACAATTTATTTATTAAACAAGTGGGTACTGCTAGTATTGACATACCTGTTTAAACCTGGCAAGCCAGTTATGCTAGGAAACAAATAGGCAACCCAACGTTTTTATGTTCTAAAGGCTTCATACTTTCAGATAATATTAAATTTATTCGTTAAACAGACAGGCGGGTTTTTAAAAAAAAAAGTTTGGCCAAGAATTTCTTAGGGTTGCCTAACCCGTGTTATATTATTTTATTATACTAAATTCGTCATAAAATGTGTTTCATCCATTAAACAGACCGGTGAAGGTTGTTCTTAATCGGATCTTAGACTACTGGCCAGTAAGCATACTGAATTAAGAGACGTTATATTAAAAATAATGGATGGACTTGTGGGCGGCCTTTGCCCAACAGTGGGACAGTAAAGGATAAAAAAGAAGAAAAGAGAGCTAAATTATTATTTTATTTGGGCTGGTTTCTTATGACTGTAGCTTAGGATATGTTTTTTTATTATTATTGATTGGTTAGTATTTGACTACTAGCACACCTAATGTTGAATTTTGAAGTCTTAGGAATACAATCAAAGTTTTCATGGTTTCAGTCTTAGAGACTTTCAGTATATTGATCTTTCATGCTGTTCACACAAATATTTTTTTAAAAGTAATATAAAACAACAATTGTTTTTTTAATAAAATATTGATGGTTTTTCTTTTATACATTTATGGGACTTACCTAAATCTTGCGTATTGGCTGTAGTCATGTCTAGGTTTGTATAGGTGGTCGTCTTCGTTCGTAATGCCGTACAAGTCATAAGCCTGCCTCCGTTCCGTGTCCGACAACAGTTCATATGCTTGTTTGATCTCGACAAAACGTGTTTCTGCATTTGGGTCTTCATTCTTGTCAGGATGCCTGCAATGTGATATTATATATTAATATTCCCATGTGATTATTTTTTATGTGCTTATTGTTAATTTATCCAAAACCGGAAAAAAAAACTTTTATATTACTAAGCAATCAAATATTTTTGAAAAATTCAAAAATTAATCAATAATCTTGAAATAGTCTTCAATTAACGTCAGTAGATTTTTTTCTATGTATTATGGCCACCACATAATGTCAATTTAAGCATTATTTTGATACCTCATAGCCCTGGCCACATACCAGTGTTTCTATCATTAATTAACTAATTTCTTGAAATACATCCTTACAATATTTATCTCCTTAACAACACCACAATGAAAGTAATTATATTATTATAAATCAAAGTGAAATCAGATTATTTACTACACAATAAATACACTTTGTATATTCAAAAGCGTGGATAAACACATACCATTCCTTAGCCAGTTGCCTGTAAGCTTTGCGTATTTCTGGCAGGCTAGCCTTGCGGTGTATACCCAAAATTTTGTAAGGGTCACCGATCTTCTGAGCTAACACCAGCGGACACAACGCGAGCACCAGTACCGCCCACAGCCATCGCCCTTTCCAACCCTTGTATTTCCATTGCATATTACCAAACCGTATCTTTCGCAAACCTTCCGAATAAAACCTTCGTACTCTTCAAGATAACTCTCATAGCAGAATCCCGCACTCAGAAATGGAACGCATGACTGTTGTATGTGAATTTAACACGGAAAACTTAAAAACTGTTATCAGTCATTTGTCTTAAAATAGAACGGCTGAAAATTCGTGAAATTCTAAAATCTCCTCACAAAAATTACAAAATGTCAATTGGGCCAAACCATAGTGAATTTTGTTGTTTTTCTGCGCAAATAGCAAAGACAACAACTAGAAAAGCACTGAACCAAATCAATAAACATTATTTTTTTATTAATCGAAATCCAATTTTTTTTTATTTGTATTTCTCACTTTTTATTTAACCTTGAAATGCTTTATTTTAATGTTATTGTAGTTCAATTGATCAGAACGAAAGTTTTCACTCAAATGCGGACAAATTGAGTCAAACAATATTAATTTAAACGACAAAAAAAAAAATAACTCTATGGTAAAATTGATAAGGATGGGAAATTACAATTAATATTAGATATCGACAATAAATAATTTTATCGTATTCTAAATCAGTCCATAGATGCATTTATTCTGTCGTTTAACTGAAAGATACTAAATATCACTAATATTGAAATTATTACCTCGAGTAGCTACATTATCAAAAGAGATGACGAGTTATACTGAGTTGTAACGCATCGGATCAATTCAGAATGGATGAAAAGGAGATAGGTCACTGGTAGGTAACTGATACAACTTGTGATCCGCGTGTGACTTTCAAATTGAAGGATAAAATCTACAATTCTGCTATAAAGGCAGTTTGAAAGCAACAAAGTTGAAAGGGAATCGTTGATCTGAATGTAAAGAGGAAGGAAGAAATGGATGTTACTGAAAGAGTTATGACTTGTAGATGGATGGAAAGAAAGAGGGAAAAATGAAGCTTTATCAAAGAAGAGACGGATGAATTATGTGAGGAAAGATATAAGAGAAATGGGTGCTATGTTAGTGATAGCGTGTAGGTAATAGGACAGAATGGAAAAAAAAAACGTCCGACCCCAGTAACGCAGGAGAAGAAAAGATGGTGACGTAATACTGAAAAAAAAAGAAATCAGTAAAAATAAGTATTTAAGAATAAGACGTCTGAAAACGATATTTTCTTATCATGAATCTAGTTTTTTGTAAATAGTAAAATTATGTGTAAATCACTTTATGTTTTAAATATCGATTTACAGTTTTGGAATCACTACTTTTAGCGAACATTGCTTATGTCACGTATCTCCCAGCTGTCAAATGAAGCGTCTGTCAGTTTTCTAATAATTTTTTGCAGTGATTCAGTTTCAGTTCGAGTTCAGTCAACGTTTTCTTCTTCGTGCCCAGTTGTTGTGTATTGTTAATTAGCTCCAATTCTAACATAATACTGTCGTGCACCACAAGCTAGAGAATTGGACTTTTGTACTACTTCCAGTTATTATCGGTAAGCATTTATAAGTTTTTATATTTATAGGTTATCATGATCATCTGACGATGAAAGTTATAATATAAATAAATGTTAATAACGATGTTTGCTTAGTGTAATACTTATGAAATAATTTTGTAAAGTTAAGATTTTATACAGAATTAGTTTACCCGTGATTTTACCGCTTAAACAACACAAAAAGGCACCAAACTCGTGGTTCTAAATAAACATTCCTATTTCGTGAGAAGTTTTTTCAAGTTTAATATAGAATTGGGAGCCCTTAAAGTTTAAGATAGCTAAAGTGATCGCTTCCTCGATAAACTTAAACTTCTTAGAACATAATCACATGAAGCATATCACAATAATATTAATAAAGGCAAAAGTACACAAACTTTTGCCTGTATAATATTACTGTGTTTGTTACTTCTCCCCAGTTTAACAGACTTCAATGAAACTTGGTATACGGGCTTGCTTTTCAAATTGTTTTATTATTGGCTTGAGTACAAGACATTGGAAAATTACTTTTTGAAAATAACATTATTCAAATGATGCTGTTTGTTGCTCTGGCACTTTTCAAAGTAATCTCTAACTCTCAAAAATCAGAAATGTTTATTTCAAATATACCAATTACACACACTTTTGAATTGTCAAAATGTTGATCAATCAAAAAAAAAAAGGTAAAGCTAAATTGCATGTTTTCTCACAGAATGTTGTTAATTTCTAGTACTAGATTAAAAATTGATTCACTATTGTGTTATATTTCAAATCAATTTTCTGAAAACTGCATAAAGTATTTACTAGGCACATAAGAATCTTTAACATTAATTCAAAATTAATTCATTAAACCCCAAGAGAATGCCAGCATTCGCGCACCTATTGTCTTTCTATTGTGTCTGTAATTTCCACGATTAAAAGGTTAATTGGAAAACTGTAATTTAAATAAAGCATTAGATAAGTTAGCAAAATGTGTGAAATGAGTGTAAGATTAGATAATTACCCATCCTTATCACTCTAGACTACATGGATGTTGTAATCTTTACCTGGGATTGGAAATATGATTAATTTGTTACAATCACAAATTAATCAATTAATGATGAGTATTTACTTTTGAGACTGGCCTGTCGGTCTAGTTGTTAATGGTTCTTACTGCCATGTGGGAGGCTGTGGGTCCGATTCTCAGACAAAATGAATGTTTGTGTGATGAGCATGATCATTTATACTGTCTCTGGGTGCAATTTTTCTATAATATGTATTTAGGAACATAAGTATGTGTATTAGAAGTGACAAGAAATATGTAAACAAGATTTATGTAACTCATATTATGATCTAAAAGAGTCAGATCCATGGAATTTTTTTGCATGTTCCTCTCTATAGAGAACTACGCTTTGAAACATGCAATTTAGCTTCACTTTCTTTTTGTTGACTGACAAACATATTGACAATTCAAAAGTGCCTGTTATTGGTCTATTTGAAATAAATGTTTCTGATATCTGATTTTATCAGTTGTGTTGTGATTTTAGCAGAGTTTGTGTTATGAGTACTACTCATAACACAAACTCTGCTTAGTTTGAGACTAGATTCTTCTTTCAACTAGGTCCAACTCTCAATAGTATTTTAGAAGTCACAGACCAACAAATCATTGACACCAGTTAACTTCCTAAAATTGGACCTTGAACACAAATTAAGCAATTGTTTTACATTTACTCAGTCACATTGACCTAGATAGATATCTAGTTCTTGTACAAAACAATCTAAATAATAGTAATACTACTTTCTTTTACCATTGCTATATGCTGTTTTTTTTACTGCAATGCAATGAATGAATGAAGTCACTCATTTAAAAACAAGGAGTAAATATAGTTTGTAGCTTTAAGGTTATTAGAAAATAACCAATTAGATCCATGTACAATTGCCGAAACGGATCTTGAGCGCTCGGCGTCAGAGTGGGAATCGCTTTGCGCATTCCATACATTGGCGAGCCAATCGTCTTCGTTGTTAGATACATGCAGAAACGCAGGGAACGAATCAGGAGTGACGTCTATGACACGATCGCGCGGCGAGCCAATCACTGACACTCCCCGCCCCCGAGTCTCACTTCGCACCACTAAAGAGACCGAATATTTGACTTTTGCGCAACTTGAAGCCAGCGCTCAAGATCCGTGACGGTAATCGTCGTCGGTTTTTTATTTCGGAGAGTGTGCAACGCAAGCTTAATATCGTCAAGCCCGTTCCATTATCGAACCACTATTCGTACGGCTTTATACCACCGGTACATGGTGGATGTCCCACCCATACAAAACGTTTTGGGAACACGTTCATTATACGTACAGCTCCCGATTCTCGGATTCCCTGCCGGAGTCTGTGTTTCCTAATAGCTAATTCCTTAAAACAGGTATCTAGTCTTTTTAGTTTTACTAGACCTTTACTACATTGAATCAAAATATATGTACTTGTACATTCAGCTGTTTACAAGAACTTGGATTGAGACATAAAAAAATACAAATAAATAAATGATCATTAGAGAAAAATTTATGGTTCTTTGTTTATTATCAAGATCGACGATATAAATAGAACTAAACAAGAGCTATAAAACTTGATTTGCTACATGCATTAGTTTTGTTTATTACACAAAATTATTTACGAGTTCTGTTTTATTTCGTCCTGAAGACATAAAGTGCTCCGAGATCCAGTAGCCCGATTCACGTAATCAAAACCGTAACGAAATAGTAGCGATTTAGTCGTTTAGACCAATTCTGTATTCAGATCCATCAATCGAGCTTGAACGACGCCGATTTTAAGTCTTTTGGTCGAAGAGTCGATTTAAAAAAAAAATCTGTATTACATTATCCTGGTAGAATCTACTTATTAATGCAGGTAAATAAGACAGTTGAGTTGCCGTTCTATCTAATCCCGATTAAGGAACACATGAATACCGCTTTTGGATAAGACTTCGATCGAACAACTATAATAAAACTTCAACTATATTTAGCTTATTTGATTTTAAGTGAATTAGGTTAATGCCCTACCACGAGCTCTTAATGCGATCCATTTGACGACCTGAACTGAACTGTTAAAGGGATGGAGCTATATAGGGTGTATACTATTGTATAACTACATCCCACATTCCATCCATGCTTACTTCGTGTGCTCAGTTTTTATGTACGCGGTACCTAATTATGGTAATGATTTTGCTAAGAACATGATATTGGTAGGCAACCTTGAAACGCGTTCGTAACTCCGTATGCGACCTTTGTCCAAAAAATTATAATATTGTTACCAACGTGATTTTTAAGAACATTACCATATCATTGCGTGGTTAGAATCTCGTTGGCAGAATGTAAGGAAACAACATCTACCTAAAAACTAGATCCAGTCAGATTATTAGCTAATTTGTGACGAAAGTGTTCATCAAAACTAAAAAGTAATTTTCTATAATGTACACTATAGACCGTAAGGCCGATGATAGTCTATCTAGCCTAAATTACCCTCTTAAGGGCAATGCCTCCTTCACCCTTTTTCACGCCATCCTGTCTCTGTCCTGTGGGACAGTGGATGTCGAACGCTTGTTAGGATCCATGCAATGATTCTTCCCCCATTTCTCATCATAAATGAAGCATAAGAGTGGCCCTATCGTATTGTTCTTTTCATTTAATGCGTACAGTAAAAGAGGAACTCGGTCTTAACTAAACGTCGTAGAAGAAAAGACTTCTTGTCAATTCCGACACGACAGACGTTCTTACTTAAACATCGAAATATGAGTAGTTGTCCTCACTGGGGGGCACACTTCACCCTTACTAGTCTTTCAAGAAATCTGCTATACAAAATCACTGTGCGTAACAATTTCAAATTTTGCACAAATCTAGTCGTATTTAAAGTATTGTATTACTTGATGTATTCCTTTCGAATGTCTTAAGTTACACTGTCCGACATAAGGTAATTGTCTTTCTATTGTGTTTCTAATTACGACATTCAAAGAGTTAAGTAGTAACTGAGCCGATAAACCTAGAGAAAAAAAAAATAATAATCACAGCTGCATTGTACAAAAATGTGGTCCTCATAATATTGTGTCAACTGTTGTTTGTACCGCATTTGAATTACCTTCACTTAACGGCCTGGTAATGAGGCAATTGGCTATGATAGTGTCTGACGTCACAGCTGCCGGTGGGTGTGCGCATGACGCTCGACCAATTGAGAAACAATTTGTTACAATATAGTAACTAGTGACTGTGATTGTTCGTTATTGAGCCTTCGAGCTAAAGACAGTAGGGTCATGGACGTTGTTTTGGCCGGTTACGCTGATTTCCGTGGTTGCTGTCACTGTTTTAAATAGAGATTGATTGTATTGCTCGCAGAACAGATGGTCGATATGGTTGAAAGGTTCTGGACTGGCGACCGCATACCAGAAGACGCGGTGTTGGTAAGCCTTCCACAAGATAAAGGTTGGTAGGGAGATGGGGGGGGTGGTTAGGAGGGATATAGGTTGGTTTTATTTAATGATTTAATTTTTACCTATGTTGCTGTGCCCTTACAGGGTCCATAAATGTTCCTTAGCTCTAAGCCTATTGTAAGTATGTAACATCTTTAATCACATTATGGTATGCAAATAAATAAATGAATGAAGGTGGCCGATAACCTGATGAAGGTCGCGGCAATCCGATGAATGCAAGACGCACAGGACTGCTCGTTGTTGCGCCACTTGGGAAGCTTATCACCAGCAGTGTTGGATGAAATGATGATGATGAGAGATTGATAGCTCTAGCTGTAATTTGTTCACGGGCTCTCACGATAAAGTTCTTTATGTAGGTTCCTATCTGGATAAAAAGTTAGAAAATGTGTGAAACTAATGCGAAATCAAATTGTCTATCAAAATCACCTCATCCAAATATTTACATCCAATCTTCAAGCTTCAAACATTAAATTAGGCAAAATAAGGACCGCTAAGTTGGTCGTTTTATTAATCTCATACAACAATTTTCCTGTCTCATAAGTCATAAATACATAAATTGGTATCAACTTTAAAGACGTGTAAGAAATGCATGTTTTTTACGCCAATTTTCTCTCTTCTTACCACCATTACTAATAGTGAATCTGATGTAAACGGTTTTCTAATGCGATAACAAAATATATGAATCAATAATTGAGCAATACCATCAATAAATGTGAAAAAAATAAAGAGTCATGCAAGTAATCATGATTGAATACTGGCTGATGAAACTTGAATTGAAGATGGCATGAATGACGTCAGCGTTTTTTGCAATAAGCGCAATGACTTGGCATACGTACTGCCGAACTAACACGTATGCATAAGTTTTAACGGTAATGTAAATTACGTGGCCTAGAACGCAGTATAAACTAGATAGTCTACCACTGATACTAGCTTTTGGCCGCGACTTCGTTCAAGTGTATGTCGGTTATCGCGGACGCGAAATCGAAGACGGAAGTTGAAGTCTGGTAAGCCTATGTCATTCCTCGGGTTTCATGTTTACTCCTTACCTTTGTTCAGTAGTAACTATGGAAGTGTAACAGACAGACAGATAATTACATTTTATTTAGTCCGTATTTTAGATTATAAAAAAATATTAGACACGTATTTTTTCTTTTTTCGATAATAGCCAATTAAAGTTACGTGTGTACCCCGTGAGAAAAAATGTAGCATGGCGTGACGTTACACGTAACTTTAATGGGCTATATCTTTGTAATTTTTGGTTTAATTTGCAAATAAAAAAAATTACGTGTCCTTTATTTTTGAATAATCTAAAAGACGGACTAATTACGTTTTTTACGGCAACATTTTTTAAGCCTATTGGCAATTGATCTATTCTCCCAATTTTTATAGTTTAAGGACACTGTCCCGAATAGCTTTCTATCAGGGTAGTGCCTACATCACAAGTTGTATTCAAACGCGAGCAATATGATCGCTGAACGTGTACAACAATAATTCTGCCATTATGAACTGCAATAACTTGAGTAATTGAAGTGGACAGTCACAGAGTAGCGTGCCGTTAGTTTGCTAATAAAGAAGAATCGGACAGTCGACCTTGTCCCAATGATCCAGGGAATTCGTAATAGAGTAAATCAGTGTATTTATTGTGAAGTCCGTAGTACTCGGTAATGTCACGTTTCAATTACAATCATAATAACACAAACGGACACAGAAGGCCCCATGCCTTACTAGGAAGTGTTAAAACGTCAGGCGCGCGAGCGTGAATGGGGGATGAAACTATACAGCCTATAAGCTCCACCCCTTTAGTAATTTAGTTTAGGTCGTAAAATGGATCGCGTTTAAAGCTCGTGGTAAGGTCGATGTCCTTATTATTCGCAGATTTCTGAACATGGTCGTTGGGGCCTCTAAAGAAATCATAGACAAAAAATGTCGATGACAACATTGATAACTGATAATCCAGAAATAAGTTCATATCTAGGAGCATATCGTCAATGATCATAGCTGATATTCTAATCCAAAATTCTATAAGATAATGAAAAATCTCAAAACTGGGCTGATAAACCGAGTGAATTATCTACAAGTTAGTGTAGGTAGACTACTGTAGACGTTGTAAATGATTTTTTACGCGATTTTTCATTAGTCACATTGTAATGAAGTGTTCTATTCAGAAACCCCTTTTGAGAGTAGCAGAAGCAACGCAATGTTGCTTCTGGTACAACTTGATATTTTAGCAATAATAGACTACCTTGTTCTCATCCGAGCCCTGGTTCAGAACTTGGTTCAGAGCGAGAGGGAACAGCTGGTGGTCACCTCCTTCTGTGAAGCAGTAATGCTAAAGAAAGAGATGGCCGAACGTGTGACGGAACGAACATCCTCACGCCCCAGCCGCTAGCCGGCCTGATTCTGACCCTGAATCTAGGCTATCCATGGCGGTCGCGGGCTTGCGGTCGACGAGCAATGGGTAGCTTTTCGTCCGGTAAACGTCCGGACCGAGCCTAAATCGTCGACAGCGCGTAGCGTAGTCCTGTAGGGCCGATACTCGCTTGGGTCAGTATTTTTCTGAAAAGGAAACTGAAGAATATAACTGAAGGACACAGGTGTGACTTTAATCGGTAAAACGCCGACGCGGTACGTCGTCTCGCACCGCCCTAGAGAGAGATTTTCCACTTAAAAAACCCTGTTCTCATGTAGAATTTTCTTCTGCTTAACGGTCTCTCCTTTCTTTCCAGAAGTCACCATGTTGGAGCTACTAGCCGACGTTCTCCAGCCCTACAAGGACATCGTAGGCACCACGGCCGCAGTCGTGACCGTGGGCCAGATGTTCTCTGGCTCCTTCATCTGCTGGGACATCTACAAGCAGGGCGGCACCAGGGGTATCGGCATCATGCCCTTCCTTGGTGGTATTGTTATGTGAGTATATTGCTTTATCTACCTAAGTGTGTATCTGTATATGATGTTAGTACTTGGTAAGCTTTCTTCCTAATGGAACAGTGTTGGCAAGATAGTCCTGTAATTTTAAAATAATGTTGAGATAGAAAAAAGTAAGATATAATTATTTTGGATGATTGAAACATAGATGAGGCCGTCGTCGCAATATCACATTGAGTAACACTTTTGTTAAAAGGAGAAATCATAAATTGCTTGCTCTGTTGCATCGCTCAGTCAATAAACTGACACTCCTCGCTCCACCTGTTCCACCATGTTCCTTCATTTGACTTTGTGAGGGCATGATAACTCTTTCAACAATCTGGCAACCCTGGCAGGTATTGGGTCTAACGGGCTGGTCAATCTTGCTAACATGTCTGTGAGCTCACGAGTAACAACGCGCCGTCGACTCCAGACATTGAGTGACACTGCGATCAGCTTATTCTACCAGCTGCAGCCACATCCTAGACACGTGTCTTACTAAAATGCTATCGGCACTGACCTTCCCAGACAGTTGAATAAATAAAACACTGTTCATTTACATATTTCACTTTTTATTCAACAAAAATGCTTATTGAGATATTCTTAAAAAACATGGGCTCATTTTAAACTCTTCCATTTTCTTCTTAATTGATTTAAAGTACTTGATGGCGTTCCCACCTGATGGTAAGCGGTGATGGTGATACGCACTAGTTTATTATGAGCCTATTCACTCTAGCCTTGGCAACACCTAAATTATAATCGGACGGGAAGACCGCAGCAAGCAAATTATTCAAATTAGTCATATCTGCCTGATCACTTAAAAAAAAAATCGCTTGAATCCTGCGGCGCGGCGCCAAACCAAATCCTTTCGAAGTTTTCGTTTGGAGTGCAAGCAAAAATGAATTTAGCAGTCACACGGTATAAACGACGAGGCGTAACGCTGGACCGTAGAGGTTTCAACAACGTAAGGTATACTCTATTACTCAATTTTACTTACAGGAGCATCCTCAACTTGAAATTCGGCTACATTCTCCGTGACGACAAAATGATCCAAGTCAACCTGATCGGTCTGGCCATCAACATCGTCTACAGCATGATCTACTTCCACTACACTCACGAAAAAATGAAGGTCTGGGCTCAAATAGGCCTCTCTGGAGCGTTTTCTGCAGCTCTCATTGGATATGCACAGATGGAGGACCCGAAGTTGGTCGAGAATAGATTCGGAAGTATCATCACTGCGTTCATGTTCTATTTGATCGCTTCGCCTCTGTTTGGATTGGTGAGTTGATCTTAGTTTAGTGTGTTATCTTTTTCTTTTCTTGGGTTTGGTCGCCACTGTGTTAATTCTTTAACAAATGCATGAGGGCTGTTTTCGTAGACAGTGTGTATTTTAGAAGTTTATAACGAGAAACTGAAAATAGACAATCTCTAATCTATAGTACAGGTAGACATATTAATGATGATCGGTATGGCCAGAAACTTGAAGGATTGTACAAGAGTAGTTTCCAAGTAATTTTTTCAAAGCTTTATTTATTTATTTTTTTGTAACACACGACTGAAAATTTCCATATAGGGTCTTCATAGGGGATGAAAGTTTAGTCTATTTTTTAAATTTGTTTTCAAAATATATGAGACCGGTTCTGAGACTGAGGAAGAAAGAAAAACATTTATTTTCAAAAAATAAAGTTTTAACTATTCTATAGATAACTTTAAAATAAAAATACAACATTAAAAAAAAAGAGAAAAAGAAGACCTGTTAGAGGTCAAAAAGACTATCTCAGTATATGCTACGATGTTTAAAAAAAGTAAATAGGTAAGGCAACACTCGAGTATTTTGATAGAGCCGGGTGATGCCACGGACACGCTCACTTTATAATTTATTATGCATGATGAATGCGAGATTTTAATGAAAACTACACAACTCCTCGTGCTACCTTGTCCTTGCATGGGTCGTTTTTTAGGGTTCCGTACCCAAACTGTAAAACGGGACCCTTTTACTAAGACTCCACTTTCCGTCTGTCTGTCCGTCCGTCTTTCTGTCTGTCGATTAGCAGCCTATATCTCATGAACCGTGATAGCTAGACAGTTGCCGTTATATCAACAAATACAGACAAATGACAGGCCTGTTGGTGTAGTGGTTAGTGGCCCTGACTGCTATGCCGGAGGTCGTGGGTTCGATTCCCACCCAGGACCAATGTTTATGTGATGAGCATGATCATTTGTTCTGTGTCTGGGTGTAATTTATCTATAATATGTATTTAGAAATATATAAGTATGTTTATCAGTTGACTAGTACTCATAACACAAGCTCTGCTTAGCTTGAGACTAGACGGCGTTGTGTGATAGTTGTGGAATGGGAATATATTAAAAAAAAATACTAAAAACAGAATAAAATAAATATTTGAGTGGGGCTCCCATATAAAAAATGTGTTTTTTTTTGCTTCAGACGGTACAGAACCCTTTGTGCGCCAGTCCGACTCGCGCTTGGCTAGTTTTTTTCTTTTTGTACAGGTCGATTAACGATAGAATATAAGAAATAAGAACGTCCTACATACCGTTGTAATGTGACATTGAGTACAGAGCATTCCGTTCTGATTTTCAATATGACTTACAATAATATGCATACCTGCTATTATTATTATAATCAGCCTCATTTAGCGAACAATGAAATAATCGTCCTTGATCACCTTTCGTCGTGATGATTGATTTGTAGCGGATTGTTTGGTTCTACAACAAGGTTAAATGAAATGATATCATATAACAATAAAACTATTTTTTTGCGACTAAGAAACTTAAAAAAATAATTTGGAAAAAAAAAACTATTTATAACCTATGGTCACTGACCTAAAAATCAGTAGTCTCCAGTAACTTGAAATATTAATTTATTATAATTAGGGTTAATTGTAAAATATTTACCAAAAATAAATCTCCAAGATTTCGTTGTTCAATCTAACACATTTCAACTCAGTATTTTGTTACGACGCGACTCAAGCGCATCGTAACGTGAAATTTTAGCGTTTACTATTAATTAGATCATGAACCTGGCTATCCCATACAGAAAGATTTTTCCAATTCAAGTTTGATTATGATGAGTAGTTCTAGAGATTAACGCGTTTAAACAAACAAACAAAAGTCTACTGTTATTACATTAGTATACATATTGTAATTGAGACTAAAACCATCTTATTATATGCAAATAATCACAAAGTACAACGGGTTCTTGAAGATGCTACTATGTTATCTTGCAAAGTAATTACATATACTTATGAACTCGAGTCTATATAACAATCCAACGTCGTATGATATTGTATTGCTGCATAATTTGATTCCTTATCGTTCCGGCTTCATTGTTAGTATATTTTTAGGTCTCTCTAATTACTTGTCATTATATTTCATCCTAATTCCTCGAGGAGGGGCCTATTTATAGCAGACTAGCCTTTACCCGCAGCTTCGTCTGCATACATAAAATATAGCCTACGTCACTCAGGAATAAAGCTTTCTATCGGTGAAAAAATTTTCGTAATCGGACCAGTACTTTCTGAGACTACATGTATAAGAAAAAACATAAAAACAAACTTTATCTCTTTATAATACTCGTATTGTATATACGAGTATATACATATATAGTGTAGATAATGAGCAAGGCGCCTGGTTGCCATCACGCCCGGGCCATTAGGAATACAAGCATACGATCACCATTGAGGACATGCGCATACGATGGAAGTCTGCCCCGCTTGGGCGGCAGTTGCAGGGCGATTCCGGTCGCCGTAGTTCGTGGGATCCGGTTGACATTTGTAGATCTTTAACAGTCGTTACAAGTTAGTCAGACGCCAGAAAGTCTGATCATCAGTCAATCCAAGGAATATCGTGTTGCCCAGTTGCTGGGTTGTGCAGATCTGTCAGGCATTCGCTCGGTTAGACTGAAAACTGACCCCAACACGGTTAGGAAAAGGCTAGGGAGATAATGCTATCACAAAGGGATGGAACAGAAGTTTATTTTTTTTGCTGTTATACGTATTGCCTCATTAGAGGTGAACGCACACTTATCCGAACCGAACGCGCCGAACCAATGGAAAGAATTTTGATTTATGCTGAAGTTCTTTCAGATTCGGAAGATTTGACGCGCTTAGGTGTGCCGCATGTCTTCGGATTTCATATAAATAATTCTAAAATTTTTTTTCAATACACTTATTCGAAAACCCGCTCTTATCCCACCGCTTTCAGGTACACAGTAGACTGTTTTCTGCACTAGTGCAGAGTGCTCTCCCCGCCACAATGTTATTACATGTATCATATCAGGATGGGCGCACGTCGATCCCCACGAGTCGCCGGTCGACCCCCGTTTTTTCATTTCTTCGTGAGTGTATTGAAACATGTCGTTTGATACACGCGCAGTCAGTGCTGCCCTCGGCTCTATAACACACTCGTCTATGGCTCGTGCGAATTCCACCTCAGTCGCGCGTAATTTTAAAAAAAATCTGCACTAGTGTCAAAATGTGCGCATTCGGTTCGGATAAGTGTGCGTTCACCTTAAATGAGAAATGTTCATAATGATGAGATGTTCAAACGAAGTGAAGCGGATCCCTCAGGAAGTGACCATGAAATCGCGATGAAATCAACCAGGCATTGTTATTTTAACCTATTGTAATATAGTCATTCCGGTCACTCGATTGAGTGGTTTTTAATGGCCATAAAATTGACAGGCTCAAATGTTGGACAAACATTGTAAGCCAATGACCTTGGCGTTGGCTCGTGTGACCTCATAAATTAAATGGGCTATCATTTTCGATTAAATGTGATATTGTTACTACAGCAAACACAGTATCTACTGCTGTGTTATCTAGAAACGTGTTGGATTAAATTGGCAGCTAACAACCTGCCTTAAGCGAACTTAGCCTTACTTTACAGAGTAAAACATCTAAACAACTCACTGGCTCACTGTCGTCACTTTGACGTTGTTTTTTTTTTCACGTGGGAAATCGTTAAATAACTTCTCCACACCGCGACTGTACCGACGTCTTTTTGTGGTCACGTGTCATAGGTCCACATTGAAAATCAGCACCGTGGACTCATAATATTATGCATGGGGGTCAAGGCATTATGTTGAGCGTTCGGCTTAGCTTAGGATGGAGGAGGGGTTATGTCAGATTTCTGACTAAAACCCACCTGTGTTCCTTCAGTTGCCCTTTGCGTTCCAGGGCTACAGTAACTCTTTCAAACATTCGCGCAGTGAAAAAACTTGTCGCCTTTGGCCTTTTATATTTCCGCCTACCTTCTTGGTAAACTTATTTGAAACAACTTATTAGCGAAATGCGAGTAGATTGTAGACCGCAGGATCGCCTGCCCTCCAGGGAAAAAAGGCAGGTGTGATGGCATGACGAACTATCTCTCCATTTAAAAGATTATTCTTCGACTTTCTAATCTATTCTGTTTCTTAAGAAAGGAACCGGCGTAGGGATGGCGATTCTTACTAAAGAAGATTCATTTTTGTAACGTTTCCAAGCCTATACAATCGATTCAGTAATGTTTTCACATTCTGCACAAAAAACTTGATCGTTCAATTTGAGATATTTACAGAATCGATCATTGTATAATATATTTAAAATCTATTTTCTTGACCTATAAAATCGATTCTTCCATTAATTAATCTGTTATCGCCATCCTTACAACCGTGTGCTAGCTTCTGACGTTATTATAAGTGCCCACGTTGGCCTACGTGAAGAAAAAAATTGAATTTCCTACAAAATATGTCAAAAAAATCGATATTAATAAACGTTTGTTGATTGCGTTACAGAGAGATATAATCAAGAACAAGAGCACGGAGGGCATGCCGTTCCCCATCATCCTGTCAGGAGCGGTGGTGACCTTCATGTGGCTGCTGTACGGCATCATTCTCAGGAACAAGTTCCTTGTGGTGAGTAATTATTTTTATTATGTTTAAGGGTCTGAATGAATTGCATGACTTGATTCCACCATCCCATTTCTACCATCGGACAACCCGACGAAGGGCGAGTATCCACCCTTACGTTGTTGAAACCCAAACGTTTCGCGTCTTCACTTATATCGCGTACATAAAGGAACTAGAACAATTTGCATGCTGCGGTCTTTCCGTCCGATTATTACTTAGGTGTCTTCGAGGCTAAAGTGAATAGGCTCTCGTCAACGATTGCATTACTGCTTACCATCAGGTTGAACTGCAGTCAAGCACTAGTTTATAACAATTAAAAAAAACCTTTGGACCGCTTGCATTGAATTGGTCCGACAAGGGTTTGCGTGTCCTATTCGCCAGGAACGTGTATTTGAGACAGGATACTTACTCTCGACCATCTCGTTTACTTCAGTGTATTGTCAACTATACCACCGAACCACACCACTGTAGTGTCGTTCACAATTTTATTTCACATTGTCTGGAATATGTCCATAACGTAAATGCGAGAGCAACTTTATTTGTCCGTCCAGCAGGGCCCAGCTATTTTTATTATTTCGTCTGCCCATGTCGATTGTGGTCTTCCTTTGAGACGTTTGTCGTATGGACCCTTTCAGTTTGTTACCCTGCCAGTCCACTTGTCATCCTCTAGCGTCGCTTCATTCGTAGGATTAAAACGTAATGTAATAAGAGCACTGGTGGCTGAGTGGTAACGGCCCCGAATTACGAGTTGTAGGTCGTGGGTTCAAACCCAGCCAGGCGCATTACCTTGTGTAATTTATTTCATCACCACTGCTTTCAAAACGGTGAAGGAAAACATCGTGAGGAAACCGGCATGTCCTAGAACCAAAAATTCGAAGACATGTGACATTCACCAACTCGCCCGCGTGTTGTACGGCCCATTCCCTCTCCTAGAGAGGAGGCTTGAGTCCCAACAGTGGGAACATTAAAAAGGCTGGTGATGATGATGTATTAAGAAAAATCAATGACCTACTTTAATATTTAAATTCATCATCATCTTCCTGCCCTTGACCCGTTTTAATTGGGGTCGGCGCAACACGTTTTTTTTTCTCCCATTCTGTCCTGTCACTCGTCACGCTATCACTAACTCCCTTTTCTTTCATATCACATATCTTAGTTTTATATTTCCAATATTGGGTAATATACATGTAACATCGTTATATAATATAAATCTGTCATATAAGCCGCTAGTATTAATTTATTGAGATCGAATACTATCATATATCAGTTTCGATTTGATAACACTATCGGCGTTTCTTACACCCAAACACGATAAATGGGCCTATTAGCTTATCTGTACTGCCCGTAGTCGTGCATGATGATAATGGAGTAGGAAATGGATATTTATAAAACAAGATAAAAGCTTTTATTTTAATATTTATCTCTTTTTTTCGGTAAGGTTTTTTTTTTAATTGACATAAACTACTAACTAGTGCAAGACTGCAATCCAATATGATGGTAAGCAATGATGCAATCGTTGATGGTGAGGTGCACTAGTTTATTATTCACTCTAGTCTTGAAGACCCCCAAATTATAATCGGACGGGAAGACCGCAGCAAATTGTTCCAGAACTTCGATGTGCGCGGTATAAACGACGAGGCGAAACGCTTAATCTGGACTGAGAGGTTTCAACAACGTAACGTTTCTCGCCGTACGTAGGGTTGTCCGATGGTAGAAACGAGATGGTAGAATCAAGTCATGCAATTCCCGCGCACCCTCCAAAATGCATCCTGCAAGATCTGGCCAGATTTATTTGGCCATATCATGACGTGATCAATTCTATGATCTGGCCACGACATAGGCCACACTCATACTCCGGATGCTCCGGGGCTTCCACGGTGAATTTCTGGAAAGGCCACCCTGGTTCTAAACGAATAAGGCCAGTGCCTTCTAAAATAAATAATCCAATGGATTATTTCCCATTTCAAAAAATGTGCTCCAGGACTAACAGCCCGTTCACGACCTTACCGCTGTGAGCGGGAGCTAAGCGCGGGGCGGCGAGCGGTAAGATTAAACCCCAAGCGAACGCCGGCGTTCGCGCACCTATTGTCTTTCTATTTTGTCTGCAATTTCCACGATTGAAAGGTTAAAGTATGAAAATGTATAAAGCACGCCATGAGACGCCGCTCATAGCACCGCGCGCCCGCTACCGATTCCGCTCCGCTCGTCGCACCGCTCGCCGCTAAGACCAAAGTTCCAGTCCCTAAAGTACCTCGACTTTATGGTATTTTATTTGTTAATATATTCTAATATTCCTAATTCTTTTACAGATACAAAATGTCGTGGCTGTAGCCCTCTGCGGGTCGCAACTGGCCCTATTCGTGATCTACCCTTCGAAGCCAAAGAGCAAGGAAAGGAAGCCAAAAGCCAAGAAGGCAGACTAAATACAATAGTTAGGACGAAACACACTGTTGCCTCGCTAGTGTCTAGGTACAACTGTATTATGACGTTTTAATGCTATCGAGATCCTATTGGAAGAAAGAGTCGGAGCTATACAGGACTAGCGCCTTCTCTTTTTCGCAATTGAATCATGATGTGTTAATTCTTCATAACACGCCCCTGAGTCTAATTCTTCTCAGTGTTGTGTTATTATGTTTTTTATATAAATAATCAGTAAATAGTTTTTGATAGCAGTAAATACAAAATATCTATATTCTATTCGCGTTGAGAAAATAGTGACACATTAGTGCAACTGTAAAGTCAAGGCATACGCCTTTATTATACTGGGGTAAAAATAAAACCATTGACAGATTTCTGCTTTGAAAAAAAAATAGCCTCATTTAACTTCATAAATCAAAATTACCTACATGCGAAATTTCTTTTCTTTCTTTCTTTAAAACTGTCACCGATAGTCTTCAATAATAATTTGACTGTGTTTTTGGCGATTGTCGAGTTTAATTAGACGTGTGTTAGTTGACAAATATGTCAAGATGTTACCTGTCGCTTTTTGACATATTTGTCACTTTTATAAAACAGCCTAAGCCTGACAGTTCTTGACATATATGTCAAATTGTTAACTTAATTATACAGGACCCTGGTGAATGTGAGCATGGCTTTCTTATTTACTATGATCTAATATGTCAAGGGGCGCCGGGGCTAAACTGATTGATAATGATAACGTCCCTATTGTCTTAACGCGTATACACACTAATTGTTGGTACTTCTAAAAGATGCGACTTATTTTGCTGAATGTAGTAAAGCCCTACGGGTTTACCTGTTTTTGTGATATAAAACAAATTAATATTGACATAATAAAAAATAACTGAGAATAATCGGACATTAATTTTAGATTTAGTTAACAATAGAGAAATTGTGTAGGGTATAATGACCTTTTATTAATGGGGCACCTTTAGGGCCACTGTTTCAATGTATAAATGTCCGCCACAATGTAATCAACCCCTTATTTTTGGCTAATCGCGTTTTTGCGATTTCATGTGCCCTTATTATATTTTTTAATGTTCAAAGACTATGTATTGTAGATTTTTATATTGTTACTTATAAGTATAAATGGTACAATGTACAGTAAAATCAAATATAAATGTAATATATACCTATTTTATTTACCTTGTACTTTCGGTTGAAAGTTTTCATTTTACTTTGAATCAGGTATTTCATAAGGAAATATTAGTTGAATTTGTTTGTGTATTTTATTTAATGATTTCATGTTGTTCTCCCTATATCGTGTTATCATAACATTCCAAATAACTGAATACGAATGTTACAAAAAAAATTCTTAGTGCCTCGACTTCTTTTTTTACATCTCTACATAAAATTCTGGATATAAAACTTTATAAAACCGGTCTAACCAGAAACTGAAACCAACATAGTTGGTAAAACTAAGGTTGAAATATAGGTATAATTCGATTTAAACTTAATGACGGGTGTGAAGTTCGCGTTTTACTGCGCAGTACCTCACCCCTCACCCCCGCTGTTACAAGCATTTACTATGTTGCAATGAATCGCGCGATGTTTGGAGCTGCCATAAAGCTTGGTTCTACCTAGCTTCTTTTATCCTTCAATCTTTGAAAGCTCAACAATAAGGTCCGAGTCACACCGGAATGGCAGCGACACGGCGAGCACTTTCCGTGTGAAATAATTTTAAACTTTATCTACATACTTACGCTTGAAAAGCATTAAGAGGATGCGCGCCATTTGCGTTTGCTCATGGCCTCTCGTCTTTCGGTGTGACTCGGCCCTAAGTATTACTTTTTTGATTAACGTCCGTACGTACACAGAGAATGTTATCCACGAACTGGGCCCACTGTCCACGAACGCGTAGCTTCATATACGCCTCAAAATGTGTCAGACAGCTTGAACAGCACAGCGCAACTTGTCAGCAGCGTTTTCAATCGGACTTCGGGCGACGAAGATGTTACCACCATTTGCTCGACGTACGCCCCACGTATAACATGCAGTACGGCAGGCACCATAAAGCCTGCATGCACGGCGTTGCCGCTTCGTTGACAGTTTCATAATTTTGTGTGTAAGCTGTGAGCAGGCGTACACCAAGCGTAGAATGACGAATACGCATCTATGTAATAACCTACGCGTCTATGAAGCTACGCGTCCGTTGACAGTAGACTTTAGTTGTTTCAAAGCCTTTTGCATTTAATTGTTGGTGATAATTTCATATTACCAAATAGGTATGAGATCCTAGAGAACAGTAGTGGGACAGAGATACTGAACTCGAGTTACCTGTGTCAATGATCGTGGTACAGAGCCCAGGCATTTGGTGTAGTTAATTGCCTCTGCTATCAAAACTTACGGAAACAGCGGCATGTCGTACAACAATAATATTCGCAGACATGTGACATCCACTGATCTCCGTTCCGACCGATATTTCGTAGCCATTTCAAGGAGAGATTGGCTTGTACCATCGCGGCCATTTCAACCTGATCACTTCAAAAAAATTTCGCTTGAATCAGCAGCGCGGCACCAAGCCAAAAGTTTCATTTTGAATACAAGCAAAAATGTGTCTTGATAGTACATTATCCCCAACCGTTTACCTCGTTTTTCTATTATATTTCTTTTATTTTGTAATTAATTAACAGTTGTTGTGTTGAAAACTTATCCATTGTTGTGATATCAAACCTGTGAGATTGTGAAACAAAATGAAAATAATAAACTTTTTTATACATAACCAAGTTCTTTCATTAGCCCCAAGCGAACGCATCTATTGATTTACTATTGTATCTCAAATTGACGGTATCTGAAAGGTTAATTGTTATATTATTCATAATAGCGTTTTTTTCCGATGTGGGAGGTCTTTGAATAACTTTGCCCGCTCTGGGTGGGGTGTGAGAGCGTGTCAGACTTTCACTGACATCCCACCTGTGTTCCTGCGGTTGTCTTTTACGTTCCAGGGTCAAGGTAACTCTTTGGAACCCATTCTCAGCCCATATAATGTATACCTACTATTATTGCTAATTCCATCCATCCTCTAATAGTCACGTGAGGCTCCGTTCCCTCACACTTCAGCCGCCGGAACTCTGACCCCAACTTACAGCCACGCGTAGGGCTTGTGGACGTCGGGCAAGGGGTAGCTCGTCGTCTAACCGTGCCGTAATCATCAGGATCGAGCCCGAGTCGTCGACGGCGCCTAGTGTACCTCTAGACCTCTAGATCAGTGTTGCACATTCAATAATCAAGCCAAAGCCAAAGCTATTCGTAAACAAAAAAATCTGTGACAAAGCAGATCATGGATATTAAATCCTCAACGATGAAGATCAAGTGAACAAGATGGTTAAACTTCCAGATTTGGATGTACAGATCCATGTCTGATTGAGAGTGAGATAGGGCATTGTGACTTCGAGGTAGGGCATTGCCCTACAATGCATATCAAAATGAAATAAACATTTAGAAAAGAATCTTCTTTATTCAAAAAAAATAGGTATTTGTTATCGTTAACACAATATAATTTCCTTTACCACTAACGACTAAAACTTTCAATAAGTGAAACTACATCAAGATTGGAACCAATAATATTACTGATTGGAACTATTTATTGTTATTATTTTTATTTATTTGGGACAAAAAACAGTTATACAATACAGAATCAATTTACAGTAGTTTTCACAGGAGTAAAAAAAAGTATAACCCACACCATTGTCCACGGAATAATACGTGAAGTAGGATAACGAACGCGTGTCAAGAGTTAAAGTATTTTAAAGGAATATACTCTTACGATATTATAAGAGAGAAAAACAAATACATATGACTCCACCTTAAGGGCGGTGAGCCAGCAGATGACAAGCCAGTCTTCTAAATTTAGATTGAGAAAGCGCGAAAATATCTAAATCTATAAAATGTGAGTTATATGTTGCCACCAGTTGGCGGAGAGGCGCCCGTACCCTTATTGCAAAAATATACATTCAGACGAACATAGAACCTCCTCCTTTTCGAAGTAGGTTAAAAACCAACTACCTGCAATTTTTGACAAAAATTAAATAGCTTTCGATGCGTCTCATCAAGACGAATCTTCAGGTAAAACTTGTCCGTTTGAACCGCGTGGCCAAATGATGATAATAAAAACAAACTGCATTTAGTTGGTTTTTGCAATAAGAGTACGATATGCTCACGGGTGACCTAACCTGTCACATTGATCCTATTGATATTACAGCACCTGTTGAAAAGAAGGTGGTAAAACAATCCTTACGAGTTTAACTTTGTGGTTTTTTTAAATCTTCTGCTTGAACGAAGCCACAATGGTAAGCTTCAAGACCTGCTCCTTCGTGTCAGTGACGGTCAGCGTGACCTCGACGCGACCCTTCTCGAAAGGGAACACGCTGGGGAAGTGCTCTGTCGGGGCTGAGATATTTGCTAAACCGTGGTAGCCCTGAGGACAGAGAGGGGTGTTATCTATCACAGACAGATTTAGAGAATGGAAAAATTATAAAAATATTAGTAACTAGTTTCGGCTAGCGGCTTCGCCAGCGTGATACATTTATCCCAAAGGAACATCTCGCGGTATGAAAAAATATAAGTTTCAATTTCATCAAAATCCGTTCAGCCGTTTGAGTGTGAACAGGTAACAAATCTATATTTAAAAAAACCCCTATTTCTCCTAGGGTCACGTTATAACTAAAGAACGGCTGGACCAATTTTAATCATTCTTGTTTTGTAGTAGTAGAGTAGAGAAGGGTAGTGTAGAGTGGGGTAGATTAGGGCAGAGTTGGTTAGACTATGGTAAGGTAGGCTAGGATATATGTAGAGTTTGGGTTGAGTTGGGTCGTAGTCAGTTGACGGGAGCGAAACCATGCGCAAAAGTTAGTAAGTAGATAAAATTAAGTGATAAATGCGATAAGATTCAAATTTGACGACTAAACGCATGAAATCTAAACTACTTTATTTAAATTAAAGAAAAAAAATATTATAAGTAGATATTTCACCCAAGCCCAAGCCCATTTCTTGTTGGTAGATGGCTCCGTTTTTCAAATCTTCACATTTGCAAACCGTTCCCTATACTTCTCCATCCAGATAAAACTAATTTTACTCACAGGAGCTGCAGGGCACTCCAACCCGGCGTTCCTGAGGGCGCCTCCGACAAAGGGCTCCTTATTGACCAGATCGCAGAACTTATAACTCATCTCCACGAAAGAGGGGCGATACTCGTTGTGCAGGAACTGACTTACGCTTACAGTGATCTGCAAATACATTACTTACAATATTTATGAATTTTTGTAGCGCGAAGTTTTGTGAACGCACGACAGCATCGCTACTAATTGCGTTTGCAGAAGCGATGCTAACTCTGCTAACTGTATCGATGCAGACGCGCGACCGTGTCAGACGACATCGGGGAGAGAACGGAGGGAGGGTAGCGCGTAAATAAAACATTCTATATTCAAAAAAGTTTTGTGTTGTTGTGAGCGAGGGCAAACAATAATCGATGTGACCGTGCGACAGCATCGCTACTGTATCGTTACAAAAAGTCGTGGGGGAGGGCTCTGAGAGTTCGAAGATACGTAGAGATACTGGTGTACCCCCTTAACGCCAGTCATCATGTAATAGAGGGGAACCTCTATCTCGACTCATCATTATCATTCATAATTTCATCTGAAAGACGTCCGCTATTGGACATAGGCCTCGCCCAAGGGTCATCATAACACGACCAGTTTTGTGCGTCTCGCATCCATCGAGTTCCGATTCGCCTTCGTCGGAACTCCAGATTGCCACTATGAAATACTACAAGATGGATAGATCTGCTCGCCCATCCCGAGAATCAAACCAAGACTCAAGTTTGCAAATCTTTGCGACGTTGTTCAGAAGAAACTTGTAACAACAACAACTGATATTTGCGTGTACGCGTGTTAAATGTCAGATCATGTCAGATAATGATTTTATTCGGGTAGCTACCGGGTTGGCGATCGCAGCCGCGTGGTGTCAAAATGAATGCAGCGTGTTTATATGCTACTATGTTTTAAAATCTAACCGTTATATTGTTATTCCAGGTCTGCTTAGTGGTGCCCAGCACGTTGATGTAGTACCGAGACCTTCTGCTATATCGCCGCACGTTCACTGTCCCATTAAGATACAAGTATTTTGGGTTCACGTATACCAAATCTGCCCTTTCTGGAATCACTTCCATGCACTGAAATTAAATGAGAGGGTATACCAAAAAAGTGACTTGGATAAGCCTTCATAATCTGTTAAAAAGCAATTTTTTTAAATGATATAAACTAGGTTTGTCTGCGATCTAACCTGATGGTAAGCAGTGATGCAATCATTGATGGTGAAGAGTATCTACTAGTTTATTAAGAGCTTTAAATTCATTCTAGCTTTGAAGACAACTAAATTATAATCGAACGGGAAGACCGCAGCAGGCAAATTGTTCCAGTCTTTCGATGTAAATACGCGATATAAACCGCGAGACGAAACACTTAGTCCGGATCGTAGAGATATCAACAACGTGAGGGTGGACACTCGCTCTACACGGTTGTCCGACGGTAAAAATATAAAGACTATAGATATTATTAGATATTCCTGCAATCGCTAAACCACTGCGCAACTGAGCCTTCAACTTGTTTGTTATTACAAACTAGCGTTTGCCCGTGGCTTCTCCCGCATACATAAAATATAGCTTAACACAGGAATAAAGCAGTTTTCTATCGATGAAAAAAAAATCTCAATCTGACCAGTTAGTACTTTCAGAAACTACCTCCTACGAACAAAAAAACATATATGATATTAGTGTAGATAAGACAATGAGGAGTTTCCAATGTGTATAAACTAGGAACTGTTTAAAAAAACCACAAACCACTTACCTCATTAACATGGATGCAACTCAAAATAGAAATTAACATGTAATGAATTTGTAACATGGTTTTTACAAGAATACTGACTGAGTAATGAAAACGCTGTTTCTGGATATTATATTAAATTGAGAATTGAAAAACGTTCATTAGTCATTTAAAAAACGTTTTTCTTTGGCAAATAGGCGATGTTTAGTCACGATAACATTACACTAAATAGGCCCACGCACAGTTAAGCCGACGGAGCGTAGGGGAAACACGTACCAAACGGCATACTGTTCTCTATTTTTTGTTCTACTAAAATCGTAAAATTTTATAATCATGAATTCAATTAATTAACTATATAATAAACTAGCTTTTGTCCGCGGCTTTGCCCGCCTACATAAAATATAACCTCTGTCACTCAGGAATAAAGCAGCTTTTTAACGGTGAAAAAATTTTCGCATTCGGACCAGTACTTCCAGAGATTATCTCCTACAAACAAAACAACAGTTAATTAAAAATGCCAATAAAAAATTATGTTGTCCATACCTTACGGATAAAAGGACATAGATCTAATGGATAAATGGTATGTTTAAATAGCACATAATTAAAACCTTTTTTTTTCTTTTGGGAAAATTGTACTTTCAGCAGCGCACCCAGGTAGGCCGCTGCAAACACAACTTAGTGAAATTATGGGGTTTCATAGACCCGTCGGATACTCAAAGTGAGTCGGTGCTCCTATTCAAAACATGAGCCTTACATTGCAATGCCCCAAGTGCCCACACATCTACACTTTGGAAGATTTGATGAGTGCCACCGATGCTGCTATTAACGCAGTCCCTACTAGGCTCAAACAATTCAGCGAGTTTACCATCGAATCGAAACGAAAAAATAGCTTAAGTCCAAAGTTATTTTAATTTGGGTGTCTTAAGACTAGAGTGAATAGGCTCTTAATAAACTAGTGCACCTCACCATCAGAGATTGCATCACTGCTTACCATCAGGTAGGATCGCAGTCAAGCACTAGTTTATATAAATTAAAAAAAAAAGAAAATAACCCAACACTCAGAGAGCTAGTTTTACTCGTATATGCCATTTTGTACGTACTTCCCCTACAGTTTTTGAAAAAAACATGGTTTGTTGCAAAATTGGGTAATTAACCTAGATAAATGGTCAATTTTGCCTAAAGTAAATAGTTTAAAAACAAGCATTTTTATCTTGTTTCCCTTTGTCAGAAAATCTGAACATTTGTAATTGAAGTTCTTACTCGTGGCAAAATTAGTTTCGCATGAATGCTAATACAATTTGTTTGATTACTCTCACGCGCTCCGAATGTCCAGGTCAATAGCATTCATTATAATAAATCAGACAACCTACCACGAGCTCGCATTTTACGACCTATACTGAATTGTTAAGGGGATGCAACTTGAAATACATTTTCACTGTTTTTCATACAACCGCTCTTACGCGATTGTGATGTTATTACACATTTTTCACTAGATATTTTGGAAACATAGTATCTTGTGGATATTCTAGCCTTCTGTTGAAATCAATTGAAACATAAGTCTAATTCAGTAAAGACCTCTGAAAATCTACTATTTTGCATGAACTGTATGTTTCATAATTTACTCAAAAATTTAAAAAGTCAAATAAGTATAACAACAGAAGCCTTGAAAATTTTATCAAGATTCTAAATGACGACAATTTTTTTCAAAGCTTTTTGAGTGTTTAAAAAAAAAACACGTATTTCCTGGAACAAGTTTTGTGAAATATTCGAGTAATTAAAATACGGAATTACCGACTGCCAATCTCATGTATGTACTTCACTTTTTATACCTACGCTAGGCGATCGCGCTAGGGTCAGCGCATTGCGCCGAACTGTACGAGTGCACCCGAGAGATTGAGCCGAGATATCGTGTCCGTGGGCGGTGCTAACTGAGTTTTCAGGCGTTATCTTTCTTTTTTCGCGTTGCTTTATCGTCAAACATGGCGTTGGATTTAAACATGATATTTGGACATGGCTGATCGCCTGCACATAGGTTCCAGCCGTCGTTCGTCAGGTGAACAGGCCATGTCCAACAAATGACAGTCGAGACCAAAAGCTTCACGTGTCTTCAGAAGCACGTCCAAAAGCATGGAGTAGTTAATCATCCACGAACAGGCCTCAGCAAGAGTTGCTTAACCTTAACAATCGACTCGAGCAGCTGTTATTACTTACTGAAATTAACAAAAAATCTACATTTAAACACTAATATAATAAAGAGGTAAAGTTTGTTTATTTGTTTGTAGCAGGTATTCTCTGGAAGTACTGGTCCAATTGCTGAAATCCGTTTTATTCTTGAGTTACAAAGGCTACGAGTATATTTTATGTACGAGGGCGAAGCTGCGGGCAAAACAAAGTCTAGTATAAAAAAGAAACGGTGAGAGTCGCAGGAATACGATGGATGCGAGACACATAGTTCCGTCAGTTGTGGCCACAGTTTGGGGATGTCCATGTCCAACAGTGAACGTCCTTCTGCTGAAATGACGATGATGATGTTTAAAATCAAGCCTTTTCGGAGGAGCCTTGACCAATTTTTGTGGCTTTTTTTTTTGTGTATATTTGGTAGATCTGAGAATAGGTCGTAGGCTATTCTTTACCTACCAACCCCCACCTCCCAATTATTCTTTGACCATTCTATATATATGGCAGAACCACATTTGCACTAAAAAGTCTTTATGCGTTTCAGATAAGTACTGGCAGTTCCTATATCTGTATTTGTGACGATACTTTTTTTAGCAAAATAATGACAGTATAAACAGAACCAAAAGACGTTCTGTGTGATTTATTTTTTATTTATTTTATTTAGGTAAAAAGTGCTGTGAAAATTTGATATGTAATGTAAAATTGTATCCAAGAATAATTTTTAGAATAAGGTATGTTTTTCATTTTTCCGCCTAAAATCTTATACATGTGGATGGATGGAGTGGGAGATGAAGGCCAAAGAACAGGTGGATGGATTGTGGGAAGTGATATGAAAGGAAAGGGATTTAGCAATAGCATGACGGGTGAGAAGACAGAATGGAAGAAAAAAGCATGTTTCGCCGACTCCAAATAACACAAGATAAGGGTAGGAAGATGATGATTTGTTCTTGCCCGATTGCCTCATCCAATCGCAGTCAGTTCCATTTATGGGCCTCACACTCTACGCGACAGAGTCAACGAATGGCTGTGGTCGTAATCGTAATCTTGGCCGCTTCAATCAAGGATGATGAGCGCTCTTAGGATTTCATACTAAGTGGTTCTGCACCTAAGACGGCAAAACAAAATCCTTATATAGATCATTTTGTTGTCCGTCCGTCTGTCCGTCTGTCTGTCTATCCATCTGTTATGATCCTTTTTCTCGGGAACGAAGTTAAGAAGCTGAAATTAATATCAAACAGTCAGGTCTACTGCCCCAAGCAACAGTAAAAAAGTCAGACTTGCTCCGTTTATTCGCATATTTTGACCGAAACCTATATCTGACTGCAATACTTCCTGTTGACCTAGAATCCTAAAATTTGGAAAAATCTTCAAGACTGATTCGAGAATCGAACTATTTACATCTTATTAAGTTTTCACGAAACACTCGGTGCGTGTGTCCGACTCGCAATTGAACGGTTTTTATCCCTCCATTTTACCCCACCACATTGGATGTTAAAATCTAATATAATAAGCCTAGAGCTCCGGTGTGTAACATTTCGGGATATACTTCATTTCAGCCTACAATGTCGTTGGCAAGATCTTTATTGAGATCTTCACGCAGATACACGTTGGTTTGCAATCCGGCGGTGAGTTAAAACATTATCTTAAATGCTTATAATATGACTAGGCTTAAATTAATTCAATGGAAAGGGCTATGCTCGGAGTTACTTAGCGTGATCGCATCAGGAATGAAGAAATCCACGGGAGAACCAAAGTTACCGACATAACCCGAAGAATCGCCCAAATTAAGTGGCAGCGAACAGGGTACATTTCCCGCAAAACATATGGTCGTTAGGTTCGAAAGGTTCTGGATTGGCCCCTGGGTACAGGAAGACGTGGCGTTGGAAAGCCCCCCATAAGGTAAACCGAAGACCTGGTGAGGGTCGCAGGAATCCGATGGATGTGAGACACCCAGGACCGTTCGTTTGTGGCGACACTTTTGACCTATGTCCAATAGTGGACGTATTTTGGCTGTAATTACGATTTCCTTAAAAGGCACAATACAAAAGCGATCGCTGTTGTATTAATTGTACTCGGACCTTTTAAAAACGGATTTCGATGAAACTTGGTACACGGGTTGACTATGTCCTGGTTTAACACATTACATACTTTATCGCGGAAGTACGTTCCCTTGGGCTTGCGGACAGTGAGCAATGGGTAGCTCGCTGTCGGGCCGTCCGATAACTGTCCGGACCAAGCTCAAATCGTCGACGGCGCAATGTTCCCGCGCGCCTCAAGGAGTTGTCTGCAACAGCAGGAGCCCAGCCGGGTCGAAGCCTACATGGGGCCGTTATGAAGACTTGAAGGAACGGTGTGGGTTTTTTAGTTAGTAAGAGTCTGACACTATCTCCCGCTCCGCCCAAGAGAGGGGGTTGCCATTAGATGATTTTCCCCACCAAAAAAAAAGGGTAAGTAAGTTCGCTTGAAAAATGTTTTTTTACTGAATAGAGTAGAAATACTTTTATTCGGTACAGACAGCACAACGGTTATATACACAAAGTAAACAAGTACGAGAATTGAAAGTACGCCGACTGTGTCCGCACCGAAAGGGTGACCACCTCAGCATTTGCTGGGCGTTCGACACCTAGCGCTGACTTCCAGTTGGCACCCCGCAGTGACGCACGGACTCGGGTAAAACATATATAATACTCTGAAGCTGCTGGTAGCAGCTAAATTTGTAATAAATCCTGGAAGGTGCAGGTGATTTATAGAACGGGCGTGCAAACCAGGCGATCCTGTGGTGGATATGTAGTTAAGGAATATGCATGCAATTTTCTTATTTACTAAAATAAATACTTTTTCAATACACTTGCTCAGAAAGGGACTCTTATTGCACTACACTTAGGTAAATAAGGGCCCTTGATACCAAACTGTGACATTTTGATTACCATTACGCACTAGTGCTATAATGTAGTTAAAACCTTATTGCTCAACCTCTTCCCCGCCATAATTTTAATACATTATCGTATCAGACTGGGCGCAGGTCGTCCGCCACGAGTCGCCAATCAAACTCCGTTTATTTATTTCAGTGAGTGTATTGAAAGGTAAATAAAAATAATATGAGAAAACAGATTTTTACCGCCACAAAAGTTTACTGGTGTTATTTTCTTCACAAGTGTATTGAAAAACGTCGTATGATACACGTGAGTAATTAGTCATTACCGTTCTCGGCTCTCGCCGTGGCTCGGGTCTTAATACCGCTTCGACGGTAATCACTAACATTACACACTTATATCACAATCAATATAAAACTTTAGAATCTTTATAATTTCATTGTTGATGACGATTTATTCGCTGCTATTATAAGAGACGTTCAGCCGATGTACACATACCGTCTTGGCAAGACAGATTTGGTTAAAATTTAGCTCGTTTGCTTTCCAAACAATTTTAATATTATTATCACCATTAGAATTCGATTATGATTATACAACGTGTAACATGCGCAAAACTTCAGACAACCCAAATAATTTGTAATTCAATTGACCTAATACTGTGAGAAAAAAAACATGTAAAGGTTTTAGGTATGCGCAGTTTTAGTTTGTTTAAATTTTTTATCTGCATTGAAATAAGAACTTTTATCATCTCGTGCATGAGAAAATTTGATTGGACAAACGACGAAATTTATGTTTCCTTAACCTATTTGGGTAGGTTTGCGCACATGATGACTTGATCGACCTATTAATAAATAGACAGGGCAACAGTTTAAATCAAGATTTTTTTGAAAAATTTAATGAATATTAAATCAAATCAAATCAAAATCAAAATCAAAAATATTTTTATTTCACATAGGCCTACATGGGCACTTATAAAACGTCAGAAGTTAGTGCACAATAGTGGTACAATTGATACTGCTCATTATTCTGATTCTCTATATCCCGGGTTTGCGCATTTAACGTTACACGTTGTATTTGAGAAACTGGTTAGTTTGCAAATATTTTTTCTTTCCGTTAAGTTGAACAAGTTAAAATGTTTCAGTATCAGCTGCTCCAACAGAGGGACCTATCTTCGACAGCGGAGTCGTTCCTCTGCGGCGCAAATGCCAACTTTCTCGAAGCGCAGTATTTGGACTGGGCTAAATCGAAAGGATCGGTGGATTCTGTAAGTAAGATGATGAATAATTAATCCTCAGAAAATGAGAGAGAATAATAAGAAGAGAAAGAAAGAAATAATGTTGAATCGACGAGGGTCGTGGGTTCAAACCCAGCCAGGTGCATGACTTTGCTTAATTTATTTTTATTTCATATGAAAAAAGAGAGGGAGGCCTTTGCACAGCAGTGGGACATAAATGGGTTAACTAACTTACCACTGCTCTCAAAATAGGAAAACATCGTAAGGAAACCGGCATGTCCTAGAACCAAAAATTCGAAGGGCCCGCGTGGATTACGGCCCATTCCCTCTCCTAGAGAGGAGGCCTGAGTCTAGTGTTGTAAAAACGCTCGAGTCGGCGCTAAAACGCTCGAGTCCGGACTCGAGCAGTTTAAAAAAGCTCGAGTCGGGACTCGAGTCGGTTTGAAAACGCTCGAGCGCTGGCTTGAGCGTTTAGAAAAAAAGCTCGATAAATAGCGCCGACTCGACGCTCGACTCGAGCTTTTGAGCACGAGTCTTTATAAAATAGGTGAAGTACAAATCAGTTTAATACTAACTACTCATTGTATATGTTATTCCCGCGGTTATATCTGCGTGGTTTTTATTTGTTATAGAAAGTTTTATCACTTTCTTCGGGATTAGCGTTGAAAAAAGCAGGCAATATTCCCGTTTCTTTCCAATACTGTTGTTTTATTCAATAAAACATTCGAAACTTTCAAGAAATTTATAAAGTATCATGTATTTTTCCAATTAACCCAAAAAAAACGGAAAAATATCAAAAGAACCGAAAATTTCATGTTTGATTTTTTCAAATGCGTACTTTTTTTTAAAATTAATATTACTAGCGCTTGACTGCGATCCTACCTGATGGTAAGCAGTGATGCAATCTGATGGTGAGGCGCACTAGGTGTCCAAGTTGGACATAGGCTCATAAACTAGTGCGCCTGGACAGTCCAATAGAGGACACCGGTCACTTTAGCGAGGGGGAGGCCTATGTCCAACAGTGGGCATCAATCATTATAGCGCCTAAATGGCGACACTTGGAGAAGGCTTATGTCCAACAGTAGGCATAGGTCATTAGTGAGGGGAGACTTATGTACAAAAGTGGGCATCAATCATTATAGCGCCTAGGTGGCGACACTTGGGGGAGGGTTAAGTCCAGCAGTGGGCATAGATCATTATAGTGAGGAGAAAATTTATACCCAACAGTGGGAATCAGTCATTATAGCGCCTAAATGGCGACACTTGGAGGCTTATGTCCAACAGTGGGCATAGGTCATTATAGCGAAGGGAGACTTACGCCCAACAGTGGATATCGGTTATTATAGCGCCTAAATGGCGACACGTGGACGAGGCTTATGTCCAACAGTGGGCATATGTCATTATAGCGAGGTGAGACTGAAAATATTATAAACACAAAAGATTTGAGTCGAAGTGCATCTAAAGCACGTCATGCATCACAACGATTAAAGATTTCCCTATAGTCAAATAAAATTATTAATATACCCCCAGTAAAAATGTTAACGCTTCGACGCTCGAGCGCGCGACTTGAGCGTCGAGCGCCCGAGTTTTCAACGCTCACGAGTCCTAAACGCTCGAGCGTTTAACGCTCGAGTCTTGAACGCTCAATAGCGTCGACTCAGCGCTCAACGCTCGACTCACAGCGCTCAACGCTCGACTCACAGCGCTTATTTTTACAACACTACCTGAGTCCCAACAGTTGGAATATTAGAAGGCCGAATATCGGACTATGAAATGCTATGAATGAATATTATACTTGAGTAGACCATCCAGAGTTGAAAGAACCAAGAACACTTGCTATGCACCCAGGCTGCTTAACCAATTTCAGAGGATGGGCTCAAGGTTCTTCGCCTTGGCAGCACGGTTGAATCCTGTATTTTACGTAGGTAGTCATCAAATGATTTCTCTCGCTCTGGGTAGAGCGAGAGGGAGTGTCAGACTTTTACTGAATAAAATACAGTGCATTTTCACAAGGACGGGGTAGGGTAGGGTCTGGTGTAGTACGTAGTAGCTACTGAGTAGTAGCTATACTACACTGGACAAGCCACTAGGTAGGTAGGTAGGTAGGTCAAAATACAAATGTTGAAATGGCTTTAATATTTTGACAACTGTACAGTACAATTCACGAATGATGGCGGCCGTGAAATTTGCGCAGAAGGCTGCGCGGTAACGTGTTTTAGGAACCAAATGGGGACGTGCGTGTGCGAGAAGAGTGTAGTATACGCGAACGTTCGCAAAGGCTAACTTCACGGCAGCCATCATTCGTGTATTGTACTCTATGAATTTATCATTTTCAGTCATGGGATGGATTCTACGACAGCCTTTGCGGTCCAGCGCTAAAGATCGAGGAAGTCGAAGATGAGTTTAGTCCTAAAACAGTTCGTAAGTGAAAATAATGTTAATTAAAAAAAAAAGACGTTGCTATAAACTAGAAAATAGGTACTTTTGTATCGTTGTGTGTGTTTACAAACGTGTAAACTCACATACACAACAACGATCTGGGGCCGTATTATGACCTCTTAAAACCATCATGTTTTCGGTGTGAAAAAGAGACGGAGATATACAGGACGAATAGCACTATCCTTTTCTCACACAGAAAACATGATGGTTTTAAGATGTCATATGACCTCTTAAAACCATCATGTTTTCGGTGTGAAAAAGAGACGGAGCTATACAGGACGAATAGCACTATCCTTTTCTCACACAGAAAACATGATGGTTTTAAGATGTCATAATACGGCCGCTGTAAGCCAAAAATATTGGTTCCGTGCGGGTTCAAATATTCAATTTATTTGACTGTACAGTTTAAGACATATTTTATGACTCATCTCATAATATTTCTAATTTCAAACCTTTGACATTTGTAGTGTTCTGAATCTATTTAATTTGACATGTATTTCTTTTTTTTAATTTTGCAAATAATTATGTATAAATTAGCTGATGATACGATTAAAGCGCAGGCCACACCGGCAGCTAGCGGGCGGGCGAGCTAGGCGGGCGAACATCGTTTCACCTCTTTACATACTTCGGTTCACACCGCGAGCTACCGACGAACCTAACGAGCTAAGCTAACGAAATATCCGACGATTCCAGCGAAGCTACTCGTTCACCTCGTTGGCGCGCCCGCGCTTCGCTAGCTTAGATCGCCCGCCAGCCCGCTCGCCCGGTTCGTTCGCCCGTCCTCCCCGTTTCGAGTAGACTAGTCGACGCTCGTCTTTCGAATAGCAGTGTAGTGTTTAGTTTGGGAACGATGAATATGTCATATATCGACGAAAGTTCTGATGATGACTTAAAAAAATACTACCCCCGCTTCGTCCGTATAGTCCGCTCCGCTCGTCGCTCGTCTTTTTGTAGTTTTCGGTGTGAACCCCATAGTTTAGTTCGCCAATATTTCGCGTAGTTTGTATAGTTTCCTTCGTTCGCTTCGTCCACCCGCCTAGCCCGCCCGCCCGCTAGCTGGCGGTGTGGCCTGCGCTTAACAGTAATAGACCATATCATTTGCACACTTTATTAGGTAATAATACAGTGTTTCTCTATATTTATTTGTAACATCTGTCTACCTGTATTAAGTAAATAAATGATTTGATTTGAATTGGGTATAGAATTCGCGACATGCAGCACAGAAGACAATCACTGAACAACTACGGCAACCGTGCCAATATTTGAACTTTATTTTAGTAAAACATTGACCGGTTAGCTGCGCTTCTTGATGGTCAAATGTTTCATGGTTGTTACAAATCTGTGTTTACAGAACCGAAAGCAGCAGACACCGCTAAAGATCAAAAAGAAATAAAAATGAAAGTTAAACTTAGTTTGGCTGTCGCGAGTTTAATTCGAAGCTACCAGGTGAGTGAGGGGTAGAATTTAAATGGGTGTGATATCCACCAGACATTATCAACCTGCTGAACTTTGAAGACGTCGGAACGGCACATAAGAATCGTCGCACATGGTCCACAAGCGACCACCACAAACGCCGCCGCAAGAAGCGGCCACAAGCCACTTGTGGACGACGGCTGCTACTTTTTAACCCATACGCGCACTCACTATGGATTTTAACGAAGAAGATTTAAATGCGCGAGTCATGGCGTGCCGCGGCGTTCGGTTTCGACGCTTAATGGCTGCGGGGGGCCACAAGAAGCGAGCAGCGGCGTTTTGTGGCGTGTGATGGCCACCGGTGACAACCGTGTGCAGCGAGTCCATATAAAATGTATGAAAACTACAGGAAATATGCCGGTGGCGGCGTTTTGGGGTTGTTGTCGGTGGCCCGTGTGCCGCGATCGTAACTATTTTATTGTATGCATAATTGAAATTGACATCCACTTCAAAAATAAAAACGCCGTTTTTTTTATAATTTTTTGATGTTTATGTGTCTGCTCTGATTTTATATATATTAGGTATAAGGCCGCTGACACGGAGTCAAAGAGCACGGGGCTTGGTGGTGCGGCGTGTTCTGATGCATAAATTGCATAGAGCACGGTCGTACATGATGCAGTATCGAACGCCTATTGTAAAAATGGTTGTACAACTTAAATGACCTTGAAATTTTAATTTGTTTTTGTGATTTTATTAATAAAAGCTTATTCCCCCCCCCCCACGCGCGGGGGGTTAAAGTAGAATTACACTGCGCCACTTACGCATGATCTGGGTGCGTTTGTACATTGTGATGTGTGTATGATACATTTAATATAGCAACTTATAGACTTGTAGTGCTACATTGGATCCACGCAACGCCACAACTCTACGTACAACTCAGATCTGGCCCTCGTGTGCGTCGGTCTAATATAGTTCCCGCTTAACCGGGTTAACACAAGATGGCCACGCATGAAATTTGAGTCTACTACAAAATGTGTGATCATCAGCGGTGCTCCACAATCGTAAGTACTAATCTTTATGCTACAGGCTCGTGGCCACCTGCTCGCGAAGACAGACCCCCTGAATCTGACGCTGCCTGCCAGGCTCCTCGCAAACAACAAGAACCTGGCCCTCGACACGAAGGGAGTAGAAAGCCACATAGTAGCCCGGGAACTGTGCTCAGAGTTGGGTAAGGAACCGTCTCCAAGAGCAAGTTCTCGCAGCGATACTCATTATCATCATCTTCCTGCCCTTGACCCATCCTAGTTGGGGTCGGTGGAACACGATGTTTTCTTCCATTCTGCCCTGTCACCCGTCACGTTATCACTAACTTCCTTTTCTTTCATATCACTCTTCACACAATCCATCCATCTTTTCTTTGGCCTCCCTCTCCCTCTCCACCCATCCACATGTATACTCATAACTCTTTTAGTAACATACATTTCATCCCTCCTCCTTACATGACCATACCAAAACAAACTATTCCCCTTCTCGCAGCGATACTATAGCCTTTTTTTACCTAGATAATCTTTAATCGACTTCTTCCGCTGTGGAGTGAGGATCGAGTGTCAGGGTTTTACTGACTAAAACCCACAGTATTCTGGTACAGCGCTAGCAGACTTCAGCCATACTATTTGAGACTCGGGCTTGAACGTCGAACGTCGCGTTACCCATTATTCGGCGTCTGCAAGCCCGCACCTATGATGGCCAAGAATTGTTCTGCGTCGAAGCCTAGTGAGTAGGGCGTAAGGATGTCCTCTCCCTCACAGCTCCAGCCATTTCCTTCGCTCCTCCTGTCCTGACACTTTATTCTACATCTCTGAACGTGTCGATGTGACAAGTGACGTTGACGAACAAGATCACAATTCGCCGCGACTTGTTTGGTTGTGGTGGTCAACGTCATAACGCCTGTTTGGTTTTCCGAAGGGTAAGATAGACTTTGCAATAGTCAGGCATATAACTTCCCAATTTCTAGGCCCGGGTTCGAATTCACTTGGACGGGTAAAAAATGGTAGGCATTTGTGTATCAGCTGGATGCGGGAGGTGTAAAGCCATATGTTTTTTGTGGTATAGCTCAAGAGAGGCCTGTTCTATGGCCAGTGCATCGCGTTAAGGTGACTTGATGAAACATTCATAATTTCTATCTTTTTAATTATTTCAGTAATTCAGCATGACTCAGGAATGTTTTCAAATACACCACATTTTTTCTCAGCTGATGAAAAACATTTGGACGAGATGTTCGAACTGCCCGCAAGAACTGATATAGGCGGAAAAGAAACGTCTTTGACACTCCGGTAAGACGCCACCAATTATAAACATCCAAACAAAGCCTGTCAAAATCATAACCCTCTTTTGGCTTTGCCGTAGTCGGGTAAAGAGGTCTATGAAGCAAATAGGTTTTAAAAACACTGTTTTTTTCGTTAGTTTAAACTAGTTAGATGAGGCTGGTGTTCCCTATCTGACTAAACTGAGAAGAAACGCCAAAACAAACTCAGGGGTCAAAGTCTCTTTTAAATTCCATACAGGAAACATGTAATGATTAAATCATATGAGAACCATGCAGATTAGTGTCTGCGATGGTCTTTTGAAGAAAGAACCATGCCGATTATAGTGGTCCATTGTGATTAGAACTGGCGTGCCATTCTCTAAGAAAACAGCCTTGAGCGCAGCGTTGGTTGCAGCGACGAAATCCAAATAGGTACAACATTGTGGTGGGAAGAGCATGAGAACTTTTCTGCACGAGTGCGGAAAACAGTCTATTGCGTGTCTACAAGCGATGAGATAAGAGCGGGTTTTCGAGTAAGTGTATTGAAATAGGATTTAAAAGAGTAATCTTTCATCAATCGCCCAGAAACATTTATACTGATTATATAATTTATCTATTTTATTAGGGAAATAATATCCCGGCTCGAGAACGTTTACTGTCGATCAATTGGCATCGAGTACATGCACGTGTACGACATCGACGAGGTGCAGTACCTCAGGCAAAAGATGGAGACGCCTGGTGCCTTCGACATGAGCAACGAGGAGAAGAGGCAAATCATGCGGCGGCTTACTAAGGCTGTCTTGTGAGTTCATTTTTTACTATGTATATGGATAACTATTCTCATCTTTGGGATGGGTCTGCCCATAGAAATCTTAATAATAAGGCGAAAAATTTCTGTGGGTCAGCAGCTTGATGCCCTGGAGTCGACTCAAAAGCGAGCCAAGAGAATCATGGACAATGATGCACTTGTAAATTAGTATATAAAAAAAAAAAACTAGCGGCCCGCCTTTTTTTTTCCGATGCGGCTCAGGGTGAATTTAACTTTCCAATGGTGAAAGAATTTTTGAAATCTGCTCAGTAGTTTTTGCGTTTAGTTATTATTATTATTTCCTTTATTTGTCTGTTTTAAAAATAAAATAAAAAACATATTAAAAATAAAAACATTTAAAAATACAAAAAATAGTAGCCCACCGGCATCGGGAACAGGGTCCAAGCTGCCGATGGTCAGTGCTCCTGTGAGAGGAACCTCCGGACAATACGCGCCGTGTCCAGGAGTACTGCCTTCTGGATCAAGCTCTTGATCCAACTGCCTAACGAGAGCCTGCTTAGATGTTGGTCGAGGCTCTTGGCTATTAAGCCGTTGGCCGTCACGATTATCGGCACAATGATTGCTCTATCCACTTCTAGACACATGTTTATGCCCTGCCTTGACCAACAAAATAGCATCGTAAGCTACAGTCTGACAATACATAAATGGCGAACGTGAATCTGACAATACATAAAGTCAAATCCTTGATTTACGAAAAACCTACCATCTAATGCATTGCATGACGGTTTTTAGTACTGATTGACGAAAACCATCATTCACCATAATTCATGATTGATGGAATTGTTTGACGCTGGCATGACCATGTAAAGTTCGCCTATTTTTCCTTGCCTTTATACTCTCTATAAACTCCACACTCTGAGTTAAGTCTGGTTCATCCAGTTTTGTGGCGCAACGACGTATGAATGTATTACCATTTATATTCTGATGTAGCTTGGAAAAATATTTCGCGACCAAATGGCCTGCTGAGAAGAGGTTTGGGCTGGAAGGTGGCGAGAGCATGATCGTGATGCTGGAGGAGATCGTCGACACCAGCACCCGGCTGGGCGTGCAGTCCATCGTCATGGCTATGCAGCATCGAGGTGACCTTACAGATGGATTTAAAATAATGTTTTTTTGTTGAAATTAGAGCCAAATTAGTATCGCAAAGTGTAGTTTTTTTTTTTTAAATATTAGTTTTATTGTGAGATCTATGGTAAAAAGTGGTGCAAATTGTATTATGGGATAGCTGAATATAATGGTGTATCAACCCCTTAACGTTGAACTACTATTTACGCCACACCCTGTATATATATCATAATCAAATAACATAAGAGGGAAGAGATTTCTTCTACGTATCTTAGATTATCAAAAACTTATCTCTGGTAATCTGCAACTTTGTAATGTTCGTAGTATTTTAAGCGTGAATTTCATTCAGGTCGTCTAAACATGCTGGTGAACGTGTGCCGCAAGCAGCTGTGTGATATTTTTGCTCAGTTCAAGCCGATGGAGCCCAAGGAAAATGTGAGTTCTATATTTTTGTGTCGGTTCTTGTCTTTCCCTTTGAGTGTAACGTATATTGATTAATTATACTCATAAGATTTAAGCTTGGGTGTTTCGACACTCTCAAGATAAACAAAATTCATTGGATACTCATCCCTTTGACCTCCTGAAATTTGGCATGAATCAAAGGTCAAAAGGTCTTATAGCACATGTTTAGAAAAAAATCTAAAAACTTAGAAGAATTTTTAGTTACGTCACAAAAAAAAAAAATTTAGTGATTCGGAAAAATCTTCGAAACTCATTTCGAGAATTGAACTGTTTTCATTGGCTTTGTGCGGAACCCTCAGTGCGCGAGTCCGACTCGCACTTGCCCAGTTTTTGTTTTTATTTTAGTTACTTTCTCTTTACTCAAACCTGAAAAGTCGAAACGCATTATAAATTAAAAATATCAACATTCTTTATGCCTCCTATAGAAAAAAAAAAATACCAAAACAAATATTATCATGTACTCGTATAAATTAATTTCCTTTTAATTTATTATATTTAGAGATGTCAGGGACCGGAGTTTACCTAGGAAGTCTTTAAACATAGCTTTTTAGGTTGGAGTACTGCAGCCACATATGGGCTGGTGGTGCAAAATGCCACCTGGCAGCTTTGGCCTCTGTGGAAAGGCGTGCGAAGAGACTAATTGGCGATCCAGATCTGGTTGAGTCCAATCTACAGCGTCTTGAGCACAGGCGAAAGGTAGCCAGCTTTTCGGTGTTTTAAAGGATGCACTTTAAAGAGTGTGCGCAGGAATTACATGACTTGATTCCACCATTTCACATCTACCATCGGACAAGCCGACGAACGGCGAGTATCCACCCTTATGTTGTTGAAACCTCTTCGGTACGGACCAAGCGTTTCGCCTCGTCGTTTATACCGCGTACATCGAGGGACTGGAACAATTTGCCTGCTGTGGTCTTCCCGTCTGATTATAATTTTGGTCTCTTTAAGGCAAGAGTGAATGGGCTCTTAATAAACTAGTGCGCCTCACCATCAACGATTGCATCACTGCTTACCATCAGGTGGGATCGCAGTCAAGCACTAGTTTATACCAATTAAAAAAAAACTGTTACGTACCAAACATGTTGCGACGATAAGTGACTTTGTTTATATCAATAATGGTGTAAACATAAACTTTTTCTCTTTGGGAAAACTGTAATAAATATTAAATATTGTTACGTACGTGGGTAATCAAATGCCGATTTACTGACGAGAGAACTTTATTCACCACAAACAATAACAAATTAGTCCAGTCAACAATAATCCGAATCGCAATCAATACTAGAGTACCGTTACACTATCGCTTAGGTCGTTAAGTAAAATCACTTCAAGTACTAGGGTAGTTCGCTCTTGATCGCAGTCGAAATCACAACTGACTCGCATCCGGCCGGGGGCTCGTATTTATATGCGGAGCCAAGAAAATTCTAGATACAAGAAAATTATACATCCCCAGATCTATCCAGAATACCAGAACAATTGAATCGCTTCTCGAAGTCATAAATCATTTTTATTGCTCGTGGTAATAAGAGTCACTTTCATGCGAATTTCGACTCTATTGTTAACGTCGGAGAGCCATACCATTTCCCTTATCGGTTAGATGAATACCTATTACTACTTGTAGGTACTGCGTGGATGTTTCGAGATTTTTCTAAGTCTGGCTAAGCACAACCATTCTAGACCTTTCGAACAGCAATGCGTTTTAATTATTACGTGCTACTCGTTATTTTCTCGGAGATATGGCGTGTTCATGTTTAGTGGCGTAACAATATTATTTCCCATAAAAGTTGTATCCTATGGTACATTTTGTGACATGTTTTTGTATGATTTATAATGAAAATCTCAATAAAATAACATAATAACTAAAGCTGTGTCACCGCGAAATGACTTTTGGCATTTGACGGATGGCTGGGATGTGTGACCATATAATTTTTTTATTATTGTTTTCACTTTACGCCACGACCATTCTCTTATTGCAGTCTCTCTGACAAATCCCTGAGCCTTAAGTGACCTTTATTGGAATTTAAGATACTTTTGTTACATTGAAAAAGTTAAAATTACTTTATTTTTGCTATTTTAGGGTGTTATTGTATTTTAGGGTTTATTTTTATTTTAAAAAAATCACCCTAAAATACTCGATTTTAAAGTCGATAGACACTTTTGGTCGTACAGTATCGGAATTACCTCGAATTTTAATTTCATTAGTACCCATCCTAACGATTCGATCCGGTCAAAAATTGTGTGTATTTAAATTAATACTATATTTTAACAACGCAGGTATCCGGGGACGTTAAGTACCATTTAGGCACTAACATCCACCGATTCATCCGGCGGACCAACAAGTACATCAAGGTGTCGATGAGTGCCAACCCCTCCCATTTGGAAGTCGTGTCCCCTGTCGTGCTGGGCAAGGCGAAGGCGGAGCAGTTCTGGAAAGGCGATGCTACTGGAGAGAGGGTATTTTTTTTCGTTTGAACAAAAGTTATGCTTTCTTCTCTGCGATGACAACAAGAAATACATTCTGATTCTGGTCAACGACATCCATTGTGTAGTTTAGAAGATAAGACAGTGATTTCTGAGGTTTAAGTTATCATCAGCTTTGCCGTAGAAGTCTTTTACGCTTTCCCCTAGCCCTTTGTTACGCTTTCCCGTAGCCGTTTGCTACGCTTTCCCGTAGCCGTTTGCTACGCTTTCCCGTAGCCGTTTGCTACTCTTTCCTGTAGCCGTTTGCTACGCTTTCTCGTAGCCGCGTGCTACGCTTTCCCGTAGCCGTTTGCTACGCTTTCCCGTAGCCGTTTGCTACGCTTTCCCGTAGCCGTTTGCTACGCTTTTCCGTAGCCGTTTGCTACGCTTTCCCGTAGCCGTTTGCTACGCTTTACCGTAGCCGTATGCTACGCTTTCCCGTAGGCGTTTGCTACGCTTTCCCGTAGCCGTTTGCTACGTTTTCCCGTAGCCGTTTGCTACGCTTTTCCGTAGCCGTTTGCTACGATTTCCCGTAGCCGTTTGCTACGCTTTCCCGTAGCCGTTTGCTACGCTTTCCCGTAGCCGTTTGCTACGCTTTCTCATAGCGTGGACATCCGTCACGCTTTGCTGTAGACGTTCGCTACGCTTTGTTGCACCGTAGACGATCGCTACGCTTTATCGTAGTTTAGACGGTCGCTACGCTTTGTCGTATCGTAGATGACAGCTACGATTTGACACGAACTGAGAAACTAAGAAAGAATATTCTTATTTCCAGGTGATGGCAATTGTAATGCACGGCGACGCGGCAGTGTGCGGGCAGGGCGTGGTGTACGAGTCGTTCACGCTCAGTAACTTGCCAGCTTTCACTACACACGGCGCCGTGCATATTGTCTGCAACAACCAGATCGGGTACACCACCGACCCGCGCTTCTCCAGGAGCTCGCCTTATTGCTCAGGTACGAAGTTCTCACCAAATCAACGCAGTAAAGTAGATTCTGATTCTTTAATCTTTGAACATTCGTTTCTTTGCATCCTCCCTGCTCCAGATATTGCAAAAGCCATCGACGCGCCAGTTTTACATGTGAACGGCGACGACGCAGAAGCTGTGGCGTACGTGGCACGAGTAGCCATCAACTTCCGATGCAAGTTCAAGAAGGATGTAGTTCTGGACCTGGTGTGCTACCGGAGACACGGCCACAGCGAGGAGGACGAGCCCATGTTCACGCAGCCATTCATGTATAAGAAGATCAAGACGATGAAGACTGGTCAGTTCGTCAGTTGCTCGACCCTTGGTTTAGTTTTTTTTCTAGGTATCTCTTTTAAGGTTTGTGTCTAAGAGCTCATAGACACGAGAGGTAAAGGCAGGCGTCGACACGTCGACATTCTAACTTTGAAGTTCAGCGGCAACCGTCGTGTGTGTCAAGTGTCACTGTGGGTCGCAGGCTGCTGTTACCTCTGCCGTTTGGTAACATGTCGCTCGTGAGCTCTAAGTGTCCCCGCACACGGGATACAAAAACAAGCCGAGGTTCTTTTTGTGGCGGCCTTTTTTTAGGCCCGTGTGCACACTAACGATATAGACCAAAACATACAACCTGACCAGATGTGGACATTATCTTGGAAGCCTTGGAGAGACTTGGCTAGGGCTGGTATACTGTACTAACATTCAGTTAGTTTGCGTAAGGGTTCATAAATCATAAATATTATTTTTAGTTTATGCAAAACCTGAATACAGTTTGCTCAGAATCAGTAACTGAATGGATTTCAACCGTTTTTACACCATGTTATATTTTTTTCCAAAAATATTTTAAAAGGTCAATAAAGGTTAAAGTTGGGTTTAAATTTCTGTGAAATTGTTTTGATGTACAATAAAGTTTATTCTATTCTAAGGACATCAACGACACTATATACAACACAGGTCATGGCAGGTCATAGCGGGCATGGCAAGCCAGCAAACAGCTGGGTACATGTGCAAAACCTACCTCAGTCGCCCGGTGACTATGTATTTTTGCTGACATAACAAGCTTATAACTTTGTGATTTTTTATGATACAGTTATAAAATTATTTACATATATTCTTTATATAAAAATAGTAGACACGTGCATCTGGTTTTGAATATATTAAAACTAGTGTTATAGTGGACCCAAATAGCTCTCTTGACACTATAAAGTACTTGTATGTTTGCAGTCGATTTGGTTTACGCGGACAAGCTGAAAGCGGAAGGTGTCGCCACCGACGCAGATATCAAAGGGTGGGAGAAAGAGTACATGGACACGCTCAACACTCACTTTGAACTCTCTAAGAAAATAACCAAGCTTAGTATCAAGGAGTGGATCGATACGCCCTGGACTGGCTTCTTTGAAGCTGTCGATCCTAACAAGGTACGATTCTGATTTTTTGTTCTCTTATTTTCGCTCCCATTGCTTAGTAATGTAGATTGTTAGAAGATAATGTCTGAAATCAGAAAGGTTTATTTTAAATAGACCAATTACAGGAACTTTTGAATTGTCAACATGTCGATCAGTCAAAAAAAAAGTGAAGCAAAATTGCAAAAGTGTAAGTAGTATTTGATAAATCTGAATACCTCTCGATAATACGTCTTTTCTTTCTTTTTTTCTCAGTCAATGTATCGACATTGACTCAGAAAATAACAAAAAAAAGACGTTTATTCCTACCTCACACAATCGTACACAATATATATATTATTATATATATATGGGCTTGAAAAAATAACATTAAATTCTGTGTATGGCCAAAAAGGCTCCTAAGTCAGCATATGCTGCGATATTTAAAACTTTATTCCTTCCAATCGCTAACATCAAACACTCGTTTAAAATGACAGTATAAGGGCCCTTTTCCTGTCACGTGTATTTTATCCCGCACGCCGGTCTCGTCCGCATGCGGGTGATGCACGCTCCGTGCCACACGCAGGACAAAGATTTCGTTTGCTGCTGCAATGTTGTACGTGTCGCCAGTGGGTAAACTTGTTTGTGATATATGTGAACTATGAGCATGCGTGCAACCCGCTTCACAGTAAAAACAACACTGAAGGCAGAAGATCACCGCCCGCATCCGGATACCGCGCACGCACGCTGCGCGCTAGCTGCATGTTAGGAAAAACATGCTTATCAAATGATAGGATGACGAGAATCGCTTGCGGGCTAAAACACGCGTGACAGGAAAGGGCCCCAACAGCAAGTCGTCTACATAGTTATGTAGTCTGATACTTAGAAGTTAGGAACTTAACAACAGCGTTTTTTAAATGGAGAAAAGACGAGGAGAGAGGACGCTACCCTGAGGAACACTCTTGACAAACTCCTCTACATGGATCACTATGGATCCTTGGCTCACTGTAGTTTGTGGGACAATCAGTTGTTGAATACCCGGCCGTTTCGTACAAATCATTTGAAATATTTTCGAACGTCTTTGTGTTTTCCTGATTTTTTAGATGTCTCAATATTTTGCTCTAGATTCAGAAATATTTAAAAACACTGGGAAAAACCTATTAAAACAGCGTTATTAATATTTATTTATTTATTATTTATTTACAAACATATCCTAATATTTTTTTTCCAGATTCAAGAAACGGGAATATCTCAGCAAACAATAAACACCATAGCGAAACACTTCGCCACACCGCCCGAGCCGTGGGCCTTCGAGGTGCACAAGGGTGTCAGCAGGATGTTGAAGCTCCGAGAAAAAATGGTTTGTCTATTTAATCTGTTGTACGTACCGTTGAATATCTTGGCGTGGTTAAGCAAAGGAAAGTGGATCAATATCCATGGTCATTGGGCAACTTTTTCCTAAGTGCTGGGGAGACCTACCTTTACCTTTTTTTTAAGTGGAAAATCATCCAATGATTCTACATCTCTAAGGCGGAGCGCGAGAGCTTGTCAGAATTTTACTGACTAAAACCCACTCTTATGTTCCTTTTTTCCTTCTGCTCAATTCGGACGATTAGCGTACACCCGGACGACGTGCTACCCATTGCTCGTCATCCGCAAGCCCACGAGCTTGCGATGGCTGGAAATCAGGGTCGGCCGCATTCTTCGCTGCATAATGGCTGCTTTGCAGAAGGAAGAGACCGCAGGCGTACCTTACGACTTCTCATGACATTAATATTTTTTTTCAATAAGCTAAGTCAAATATTGTATACTTAGATAGAAGAAGGCATTGCGGACTGGCCGATGGGCGAGGCGCTGGCGTACGGCTCGCTCCTGCGCGACAATATCCACATACGCTTCACCGGCGAGGACGTGGAGCGCGGTACTATGGCGCACAGGTATTACTTACCAACAGCAATGGCAGCGATAGAAGGGACATAGGCCAAGTAAAATATTTATTTCATTGTCTGTAACAGGCACCACGTGTACCACCACCAGGGCGTGGATGGCGCCACGTACCGTGTGCTGGACACCTTGTATCCAGACCAGGCACGCTACTCGCTACATAACAGCTCGCTTTCTGAATTTGGTACCTAATATAATTTACTACCACGGAAGAGTAATAACAGTTTACTACAATAGCATATATTGCAGGGATGACGAACCTATGTCACGCGTGCCAACAGCACAACGTGGCAAAATTATTCGATCAGGCCATACTCCAGAATATTGATGTGTCCAACCCTGGCGAATTCACCGCTCGCGAGCCACTTGCAAACGGCGCGCGTGCATCCCGCGCACGGCTCGTTCGCGCTCGGCCCCTGCGCCGCGCGCTACTTACGAACATGAAACGTACTACACGTTCCAAATGAGAATAGGACCGATTCTTATGTTTTGACGTCTCGTCGTACTGTCAAATCGATGAAATTTTGGCAAAATTGAAGAACTTAGAGACGAGTAAAGTTGAAGAACTAGACTCTGATTAAACTTTTTTCGTTCCCGGTTCATGAATATGTTAAAATTTTCGTAAATTAATTAAAGTTTAAAAATGTCTTTCTTCGATTTGACAGTAAATCGTGACGTCACAACATGGCGGGCGATCCTATTCTCATTTGGAACGCATTTTACGCGCGCAGTTTGCAAGCGGTGCGTTCGCCAGATCTGGATGTTTAGCACGTGTAACATAATTGAAACAACAGTCATTACTCTTTTCTTAAGTATTTAATTACATAAAAAAAACTGTAAACATTACCATATACGAATTTTCGGTTGTAAATTAAGAGTAACTTTAATTTTTTGTCCGTTTTATAACAAATCTTTCTTTGGAGGTGCGTCATGACCACATTTTTTTTTCTAATAAAGGTTTACCATTTATATTTTGGGTACGGCCACAGTTCGCCCTCACCCCAAACTTGAACCTAGCGCTTTTCATTTACAGGCATTTTGGGTTTCGAGGCCGGTTACTCGTACTCAAGTCCGAAGCTGCTATCGATATGGGAGGCGCAGTATGGTGACTTTGCGGATACGGGACAGCCTATGTTTGACACGTTCATCTCGAACGCCGAGAGCAAGTGGGTGTGCCAGTCGGGACTAGTAGTGCAGCTGCCACATGGAATCGATGGAGCTGTAAGTGCCTCACACAAAATAATAAGCTTTAAAAACTTTATAAGCTTTAAGGCATGCAGTTTGGATTTTGAAAATTTTATGTTTTAATGGATTGTTTGAAGGTATTGTGTTTAAACTGCCTTCCTCAGAAGCTCCGGCTGATATGTAGCATAATTATGTTCTTTGCGTCCTTTAGGTACCATATTGCTTCTGCACCACCCTAAGGTCGACTAGAAGAAAATGCCTAAGGCATTAAGTCCGCCTGTGCAGTGTTTATTACTAGTGTATAAAGCTAGTAAATAAATACCTAAATTAAATGATGTGAATTTAATGAGGAGGAAAGAAACAATACTAAGAGTTATGAGTATACCTCCTACCTCCTTCTACCCTCTCTGTCTATCCACATGGATAGATAGAGAGGGAAAAACAGGCTAAAGAAAACATGGATGGATTGTGTATGGAGTGTTAAGAAAGTAAGGGGGAAAAACAGGCTAAAAAAAATCGTGTTGTGCAGACTCCAAAAGTACCTACTACGGGACAAGGGCAGAAAGTTAATGAAGAAAAAGTTTCTTGTCACAGAACTTTTTCCACCACCGTTAGTAAGTGTTCCCGCACATGGGCCACAAAAAAGCCGATTCTGGCTTCTTTTTATGGCGGCCTTTTTTGTAGTCCGTTTGGCTGTGCCTCCTGTGGCTGTGCCTCCACAAAAAAGCTTGAAACCGCTTCTAGCTTCTTTTTGTGGCGACGTAACTACGATTTCGTTTTTTACGACGACGTTTTTTATCAAAAGTAGCGTAAGTCTGCGTCAGAGTCTATTATGATACTGCACGGATGGGTTGAAAAATGTAGCAGCTTGCGGCCACAAGCTGCCACGCGCTTCAGTTTTTTTTTGTGGCTTTCGCGCGCTTTAGCTTTTTTTGTTACCGCTTCTGGCTCTTTTTTTTGTGGCGGAGCTTTTTTGTTGCGGCTTTTTTTTCGTGGCCCATGTGCGGGATACCCCCGAAACAGGCTTCACACACAGACGAGCACTTTTTTTCGTCTGTATATAACAGTTTATTCTCCAGCCCAAGCCACGATGCTATTTGCCAATTGCAGGGACCTGAGCACTCGTCAGGGCGCGTAGAGAGGTACCTGCAGCAATGCGACGACGACGAGGATATCATACCGAACTTGGACGACAAACAGCTGGAGTGTAAGTTTTCTACACTTAATTTTTAGGGGTGGATACGATAACAAGAAGAGAAGGGGTGGAAATCATCCAATGACTTCTCCCGCTCTGGGTGGGGCGAGAGGGCGTGTCAGACTTTTACTGACTAAACCACACCTGTATCCTTCAGTTGCCCTTTGCGTTTTATGACTCGGCTCCAAGAAGTTAATACTATTCGAGACCTTGGTATTTTAGTTGACAGTAGTTTAAATTTTAGGAGACATTACGACCAAATTATTAGTAGGGCGGCGAAATTGTCAGGCTGCAACGACAAGAAATGAAATTTTTTAGAGAATCCGCGGCCGCCGACGATGCCTGCTAGCCAGGACCGCGGGGCCGATGATCGGCCCTGCTGGGCCCAACGGTTTGTTGAAATCTCTTTATGGAGCGCGTGGATCACTATCCGCTTTTGACGACTGGGCTCGGTCTGGTTAATTACCGGACGGTCGAAAAGTTTTCTACACTAATATTATAAAGAGGTAAAGTCGGTTTTCTTGTTTTTTGTTTGTAGGAGGTAATATCTGAAAGTACTGGTTCGATTGCTAAAATCTTTTCACCGACAGACAGCTGTTTTTTTTCCTGCTGCCTAGTGACAGACAGACTGACAGCGGAGTCTTAGCAATAGGGATCCGTTTTTACCCTTTGGGCATTTTAAAACTTTTGGAAGTTGGTGGTGAGCTCCCCGTGTCTCTCAATAAGCATACCTACCTTTTTTATGTAGAAATTATAATTTAACACGTTCGAGGACGCTACCACTTGAGACTGTGTACCAAAATGACACAGTAAATGTCCATACAAATTATACGACGTATGAGTACGTAGCCTCCCATGAAAATATATTGTTTTAAAGACATCATGACACAAACGTTTTATCACGTTATCGTATAAATACGTTATGTCATTAAAATTATTAGTAAAATTATTAATTCATAGTATAATTGTATACTGTCTGGCTAAGGAATAATACATAAATCAAATAAACTAAATACTTGCGATGTATTGTCGCGGCAAATATTACGATACGCCACGAAATGTTTAGCGAACGCGAGCGCACCCCGCAGTGACGCAGCCGCGCTGTACGTAGGAGCGCGGTAGGCGCGCGCGACGCATATACACGTTGTGCGTATGTGAGTACCTTTCCCGCCCACTGTCAACGGCACTTATTTGAAATAGTTTAAAACTTACTCTACGTGACAGTAAAGCTTCGGGTATTTTAAATGTTGTGACACAAGATACATTCAATAGGATTTTAACTTGAACGTTCATCGGAAATGTACGTTCTGTCGTAAAGTAAAAAAAATATTTGGACGTCATTGTACGTTGTGCCATATCAAAATTTCGAACGATGACGTATAATCACGTTCTGTCCCCGAACGTGTTAATGGGTAAAAATTAGAGATGAAACGGATATCCGTTAACTATCCGGTATCCGGCCTATTCGGCCTTGTTTTGATTATTCGGACGGATACCGGATAAAATAAATTCTAGCAAATCAAACTAATCGCGTTATGAAATATGATAAAGGGATATCCGGATATCCGGTAGCCAGATATCCGGCGCTCCGGCCTCGTAGCCGATATTTCGAAGGCTTTCGATAGGGTTTGGCACGAAGGCCTTATTAGTAAGCTTCCTTCTTTCGGTTTACCCGCTGGATTGTGTGCTTGGATCGCAGACTTCCTGAATAACCGGTCCATCCGAGTGGTTATCGATGGCTGCTCGTCTGATCAAATGGCTATTAATACCGGGGTCCCTAAGGGGTCTGTACTCTCGGCAACATTATTCTTGCTGCACATAAACGATCTGCTCAAGCCCGGTACCTTTGGGTATGCAGACGACAGCACTGTTGCTGAGAGTTACATATCCAGCGCGCGAGCTAGTGGGTCACAGATCCAGTCTCTTTGAGGGGCTATGGTTGAGCGCTTGAACTTGTCCTTGGAGGCAGTCTCCGAATGGGGCGATGCCAATTTGGTCAGGTTCAACGCTGCAAAAACCCAGGCGTGTCTATTTTCCGCTAAAAGGAGCCAATTCAGTCCTGCTCCAACTTTCCGGGGTGTAACCGTGCCGATAACCGACCATCTTGACCTTCTTGGTGTTACGCTGACATCAACACTCAACTTTGGGCCATACATCGAAGCAAAGGCTCAACTGGCTGCAAAAAAGCTGGGAGTTCTCGCAAAGGTCAGACAGTACTTCACGCCGGAACAGCTGCTCAAACTTTATCAAGCGCAAGTTCGATCGTGTATGGAGTATTGCTCTCATCTTTGGGACGGATCTGCCCGATACCAGCTTGATGCACTTGAGGCAATGGAGAGGCGAGCCAGAAGGATAATTGGCGATGATACACTCGTCGAGTCGAGGCTTCAAAGTCTTGAGCATCGACGCAGAGTTGCTAGCCTGTCGGTTTTCTACCGGTTGCATTTCGGGGAGTGTGCGTCGGAATTGCATAACCTAATTCCGCCTAGCCCGTTTCATCATCGGACTACCAGACGTACGGCTATGCGCCACCGGTATATGGTGGATGTCCCACCAACACGCACAAAACGTTTTGGGAACACATTCATTGTGCGTGCGGCTAGGGAGTGGAATTCCTTGCCGGAGTCTGTGTTTCCTGATAGCTACAACCCGGGAATCTTTAAGTCGAGAGTGAATAGGTTTCTTTTAGGTAAGCGCGTTCCATCGTCGACCGCATCGTCGCTTTCCATGAGGTGAGATAGCGGTCAAGTGCGAACCTATCAACAATATAAAAAAAAAAGCTTGTCGAACCACTATCCGTTTCATCTCTAGTAAAATTCATCTAAATTACATCCCCCACCCTTGGGCGGAGCGGGAGATAGTGTCGGACTCTTATGCGTTGATCACACGTACCGAGTAAACGGGTGAGACAGTGCTTTCGGCCGAGTACTCCACGTACAGAGTAAACACAGCGCCGAGTGCTCGGCCTATCACTTACCTTCACAATTCGCTTACATCACTGTCTCGGCCGAGAGCAACATTTTACTGTCTCGCCCTTTTACTCGGTACGTGTAATCGAGACATTACTGACTAAAAAATCCACCCTCTTCCTTCGTGCCTTTCATACCGGGACTGAGCTACCTTTCGGAGCAAACCCTGGCCCCAGTACGCTTCGAACCAGCTAGGCCCCTGCTGTTGCTGACAACTCTTTAAGGCGCGCGGGAACAGTGCGCGCCGTCGACGACTTGGGCTCGATCCGGACAGTTACAGGACGGTCGGGCAGCGAGCTACCACTTTAATACCCTTCACTTTAAAGCCTATATTCTGTTCTAATACATCAGCACTAGAACAGAATCGGCTCCCAAGTATGTACGTACGTAATAGTTAGTCTACTACTAAAATTCACGTCTACGAAGCTAAGCGTCCGTGTACAGCATGCCTTATTCAATCTTTTGCGCCTTTGGCAGTGAAACAGCTGCAAGCGGCCAACTGGATCGTGTGCAACGTGACGAATCCAGCAAACTACTTCCACATGATCAGAAGACAGATCGCCATGCCCTTCCGCAAGCCGCTCATCATCATGACCCCTAAAGTGGGCCTGAAGCATCCATACTACCGCTCCAAATTCAGCGAATTCTTACCTGGAACGGCCTTTAGAAGGTAAGATCGAAAATACTTCGGAAATTCGCGCTTATCCCTACCGCTTTTAAGCACGCATTTTACTATTTTCCGCACTAGTGCAGAAAAGTACGCGTGCTCACGCTCGCTATAATTTATTACATTTATCGTATCAAGCTGGCGTTAAGCGACACCCTCGAGTCGCACGTTACACCCGTTTATTTATTTCTTCCTAAATGTGTTGAAAAACGTCGTTTAATACACGTGGAAATTATTGTCACCGCAGCACTCGGATCCGTATCTCTCTTGACAAGTTTTCACTACTTGTAATAAATATTTTAATTACAATAATGTACTTTTAAATTAATTAGTAGTGTTCAATAATTCTATACCCTTTCTTTTATTTCGACAGAGTGATCCCAGAAGATGGGCCAGCCAGTAAGAGTCCCGGTGGTGTTAAGAAGCTAATCTTCTGTTCTGGTAACGTAGCGATCAAGATTAACGACATACGAAAAGAGGGGAAACTAGAGTCAAAAATAGCCATATGTCGTATCGAACAACTGTATCCATTCCCGTACGACCTGGTCCTCAAGGAGTTCTGCAAATACGAGAAGGCGATGAAGGTCTGGTGTCAGGAGGAGCACAAGAACCAGGGTCCATGGATCTTTGTCAAACTTCGCATGGAGAATCTCTTCCAAATGAAAATGATGTAAGTAATCTATACCAAGGTTTCGCAAACTATGTGCTGCGGCTAGCGTCCGATCTAAGGGGGGGCAAGCCGGGCATTTAACCAGAGCGGCAAAAAATGAGGGGCGGCAAATTCAACCTAGGCATTAGCCATCCACACCCGAGTCGGCAGGTTGAGAATTTTGGGCGGAGCATCGCCGTGCCCTCGTGGGGGCGATCGGCGGCGGAGACCTCTCGCGCCGGGCCTTGGTTGAGGCCATGGTCCGGAGCGAGGAGAGGAGTGGCAGGCGGTAGCCGACTTCTGCGAATCAGTAATGCTCGCATAACGCCGTCCGGTAACTGTCCGGACCAAGCCCAAGTCGTCGACGGCGCGAACTGTTCCCGCGCGCCTCAACGAGTGGTCAGCAACAGCAGGGACCCAGCCGGGTCGAAGCCTACTGGGGCCAGGGTTATCCAAAAGGGCGCTCGAGCCCCGGTATAAAGGCTAGAAGGAACGGGGTGGGTCTTTTAGTCAGTAAGAGTCTGACACTATCTCCCGCTCCGCCCAAAGGCGAGGGATGTTAATGCATGATTTTTTCCCACCATAAAAAAAAAAATTTGAGTATTTTATATGCCAACTTCCAATATTTAGACTCATGACTGATATGGTTTTGTGTAAAAGGCGGCGAAAATTATCTTTGCCCGGAGCGGCTAAATAGCTAGATCGAGCCCTGGCTGCGGCTCACTCTGATGTAGCGTTAGCGTGATGATTAGTTGGTGAGCCCGGAAAAATAAGGTAATTTCAGAGCCATGCAAAACGTAGAAGGGGTAGATCAAAGAGCTTCTTCATTATCTGAACCTGCTGCTAAGGGAAAAAAGCGTTGACGTATATTTGGCCATATCAAATATTCGCTTCGAAACAAATGCCGTGCTAAATGCTCCAGAGCATAATTTTAAAATTATAATTGTGTGCCTGTATACACCGTTACATTTTATTCGTTTTAATCCCGTGGAGGGTCGAACCGGTGCATGAAACACTATCGATTTGTAAAGATAAAATTAAAATATAAAATCCTTTTTTTTAATAACTCGAACCAATTCTCGCATGAGTGAATAAATAATGCAAACCATTAGTAGGCCATTCCACAAAAACAATAATAATGCGTTAGCCTAGTCAACGTGGAGTCACAAAAAATAGCCAATCCTACATCAAACACTCTCCCAAACCCTATTTGATTGGCCATGCGACGCAGCACGCGACCCGTGCGCCCCGCACTCCCCGCGCGCTAAGTGCAACGCGTGTGGTGCGTCATGGAACTCATGGAATAATTCAGTTTCCCACAAGACGTCATAGGCGTGGTGTCGTCGCAAGAAAATAATGGCGTCTCGGAATTACGTGTATACCAACCTGGAGTTGGTATACACGTAATTCATACCCAGGCTGTATGGTCGATGCTGTACGCTATATTATCTAGCCTATTTTTTGTTTTATTATTTATTCATATTCTTTATTGTACATAAAAATTCTACAAAACAAAAAAAAATAGGACTTTTGATGTACATAGACGAGCTTAACCCACAACTGGGTTTTCTTACAGCAAATCGTGTAAATGATACCAACCACCATTATGAACCAGTAATTGATGTATTTATTTATTTTATTTTTGTTTGTCGACAGATGCATATCAAGACCGGCAAGTGCTGCATCAGCGACGGGTATTAAATGGATGCACACAAAAGAATTAAAAGATCTGAAAGCCAAAATTATAGCAGGCTGCTGAAGATGCTTATGTTTATATCTATTTAGGATTTTTACGAATGTATTACCTCAGAATGCGAAATCATTTTTTCAGAAAAAACTTTTGTTTATTATTCGCTGTTATTCGCTTTGCGTTTGCGTAACAGATGTTCATATACTTAACACCTGTTACTGTTCCTTTGGATTGGAATTGAGCATCAATTAAATTTACAAGTTGTGCTAAATTAATTTGTTGTTTTATTTAATATGCTTGAGTAGTGTAAACTTAAAAATTTTACGTTGGCTTTATAAAACAATAGCTTTTGCCCGCAGCTTCGCTCCCACCCTACTCTACTCCACCCCACTATACCCTACTCTACTCTACCTTACTCTACCCTACCCTACACTATCCTACTGTACCCTACTCTAAATTACACTACCCTAGTATTCATTTTTTTTTTCCACAAGAACCTTCTCTTCACAATAATAAACATAATAAAAAAAAATCGATTCAAATGTTCTCGAGATTTGCTCTTAGCAAAACATTTAGTGATTCAGTTTTATATTATAGATAGATGAATAGAATGTGTGCAATGATTACAGATGTGTTGCGTTACATAAAGATGTATTGTGTTACCTACATACTTAAAGACGAGCTGCTTCGGGGTTTTTTTTTTTTTCAATTTGTGAAGCCACCAAGGCTTTATCTTTTGTGAAAATTAGGGATGAGTTGTAATACGATGTAGGTAATCTAAGAATTCATCTTAAATACAGTGTTCTCACCAGTTCTAACATTCACGTTATAAAAAAGTGGCTATATAAAATAATGCGAGAAAAATATCCCTACTACACTCAAACACAAAATCAAAAAATATCAGAATACTTAAAAAAAAAAACATACTACTACTACACAAAAAAAACTACAAACAAAACGTACTACTTTAATAATAAAAAAAAAAAGTGAAAAACCAACACTGAATTGTGAGTTATTTTTGAAATCATAGTAAGTCTGTGGTGGACACATCGTTCACCATCCCTGTTCTGTCATCACGTGTCGTCAACTGACGCGTTGTGGAGGGGGTGGAGACGTATTCAGACCACCGGTACATCCGATTTGATGTTTTCGCCCAGACCAGAACCGCGCCGTTTTTACAGGCCTCGTGTGTTCCGCGGTGGGCGCTGAAGCAGCTGGATCGGAATGAGAACTCGGAACAGAGAGCTGTGGAGATGTCCCTACCAAGTGGTTCGGAATAAGTACCGCCCCTAGGCTCCCCCGAGGATGCAGAATCTTAGCCTTACTTGTGGGGCACACGCTCCACTGCTCATAGCTCCGCCACATGCGGTGTTCGACGTAGACTACGACGGCAACGTCAGCGATAATGCTCCAGAGGTGATAAACTCGGCAGAGTCGAAGCCACGGATTTCTACAGATTTCTATATTTCTATAAGTTTACTGGGACTATGCATTCGTTTCTGAAAAGAAAACCTGAGGTCCAGGAACGCAAGACAACGAAGGAACATAGGAGTGGTTTTAGTCAATTAAAGTCTCGAATCCCGCTCCACCCAAGAGCGGAAAATATCATTGAATGCATTACCACCAAAAAAAAAAAATATATCAAAAAGTTATTTGTCTGATGTGTTCGATGGTACATTGTCTGTCTCAAGCTGCGAATCTGGTGAATTGCGAATCTGGTTAGTTGAGAATCTGGTGAGTTGTGAATCTGTTGAGTTGCTCATAAGCGAAAATTTCGCCACCAAAATTGGAAAATTTTAAAAATGAATATATTCACGATGAATTGCCTACATAAAAAAAAAATAATTCTGTTTTGATGAGGTTAAAAATTATTTTTGAAACTGGCGAAATTGCCCCCACCCGGGTGTTCTTCCGGAGGCTGGCACGGCGACGGATGTCCGCGCTCTATCCCTCCTGCAACGATATACATGGATATATGGAACCCGGGAACGATATATCGACCACATCATCGCTTACCATCAAGCGAGATGGTGGTCAAATACAAGCTTATCATTGATAGTTAAAAAAAAAGAACGATATTAGATCCGCGTGGGCGTCCGCTGCTTTACGCAGTTTCAGGCCTAGAAACTGATTCAGATTCAGATTCAGTTTCAGATTGTTTTAAAAAGTATTACTTTCTTTCTTAACTTGCACACTAGCTAAAGGACCTATTACACTGTGCTGAATATCGCGTGCGATCTTACTAGAGTCCGTCTAACGAAAGCGTGACCTGAGAAAAGGAGGTTAAAACCAAAAATTTTGAATGTGGTATTATTGAAATAGTAGGAGAAAACAGTTTTGATACTTGATTATTTTTTGTATTTATGACAATTGTATAATAGTTGTATAGGAACTTAAATTTTAGTCAAAAAGGTTTAAAGGGGTTTTAGACTTAAGCTAGAACTACACTACACCGACGCACACGTGTGTGACGTCTCACGACGTGTGCGGCAGGTGTGCACACTACACCGACGAAACGCGTAACACGTGTGATGCGCATTACAACCTTTGATTTCATCGGAGGATTAGAAACAGATCAAGCTCGCTTTTTCATTTACCATCGAAGACACTTCCGTCTGACCACCGCGATCAGACGTGTGGATAGCCCCGCCCACCTTCCTCTAAAATTTCTGGGACTGACGTCCGCGTCGCGGACGTAGCGTCGCGTGGCGTGGCGTGGATCAAGTGTAGCTCTAACAGTCTATTTTCCAAATGAAATGTAAGGAGACCGACGCTCCCAGATCGGCGTGTGTAGCACACGTGTGAGCAGTGTAGTTCTACCTTTAATTATTGGTAGGTGTATGGTATATAGTGTTGTAAAAACGCTCGAGTCGACGCTAAAACGCTCGAGTCTGGACTCGAGCAGTTTATAAACGCTCGAGTCGGGACTCGAGTCGGTTTGAAAACGCTCGAGCGCTGGCTTGAGCGTTTAGAAAAAAAGCTCGATAAATAGCGCCGACTCGACGCTCGACTCGAGCTTGAGCACGAGTCTATAGAAAATAGGTGAAGAACAAATCAGTTTAATACTAACTACTCGTTGTATATGTTATTCCCGCGGTTTTATCTGCGTGGTTTTTATTTGTTATAGAAAGTTTTATCACTTCCTTCGGTACTAGCGTTGAAAAAAGCAGGCAAAATTTCCGTTTCTTTCCAATATTGTTGTTTTATTCATTATAACATTCGAAACTTTCAAGATACATAAATTTATACTAATTATAAATTTCATGTATTTTTCCAATAAACCCGAAAAAAACGGAAAAATATCAAAAGAACCGAAAATTTCATGTTTGATTTTTTCAAATGCGTACTTTTTTTTAAATTAATATTACTAGCGCTTGACTGCGATCCTACCAGATCAAGCAGTAAGCAGTGATGCAATCTGATGGTGAGGCGCACTAAGTGTCCAAGTTGGACATAGGCTCATAAACTAGTGCGCCTGGACAGTCCAATAGAGAACACCGGTCACTATAGCGAGGGTGAGGCCTATGTCCAACAGTGGGCATCAATCATTATAGCGCCTAAATGGCGATACTTGGGGAGGCCTATGTCCAACAGTGGCCATCAGTCATAGCGCCTAAATGGCGACACTTGGGGAAGGCTTATGTCCAACAGTAAGCATAGGTCATTAGTGAGGGGAGTCTTATGTACAACAGTGGGCATCAATCATTATAGCGCCTAGGTGGCGACACTTGGGGGAGGGTTAAGGCCAGCAGTGGGCATAGATCATTATAGTGAGGGGGAAACTTATACCCAACAGTGGGCATCAGTCATTATAGCGCCTAAATGGTGACACTTGGAGGCTTATGTCCAAAAGTGGGCATAGGTCATTATAGCGAAGGGAGACTTACGCCCAACAGTGGGCATCAGTCATTATAGCGCCTATATGGTGATACTTGAAGGAGGCTTATGTCCAAGAGTGGGCATATGTCATTATAGCGAGGTTAGACTTATGCCCAATAGTGGGCATCAGTCATTATAGCGCCTAATGGCAACCCTTGGGGGAGACTTATGTCCAACAGTGGGCACCGATCATTATGGCGACACTTGGGGAAGGCTTGAGGGAGCTCGAGTCTGATAAAGCTGACGATTCGTCAGACAGTGAAATCGAGATTTTGGCTGAGGAAAGTACCTTTTTTTTAAAAAAAAAGATACCTACTTTATTTTTTTATTTTATCTTTACAAATCGATAGTGTTTCATGTACCGGATCGACCAGCCACGGAATTAAAACGATTAAAATTTAACGATGTATTATAAAATAATGATAAATTATAGAAATCTTTTGTGTTTTGAAAATATTATAAACACAAAAGATTTGAGTCGAAGTGCATCTAAAGCACGTCATGCATCACAACGATTAAAGATTTCCCTATAGTCAAATAAAATTATTGTAACGAACACACAGCGCCATCTAGTATAATTTATCCAAAGCACTATGATGAGCGGCTACATAATCAAAAGACAGCAAATAAAGACGACCTCTGTGGACATGTGATGCCATCTACAATCTTCCGAGTTCAACTATCTGCGCCAGCGCCACCCGGCTTGTTATCTGCACCACAACTACAAACGACTATATGTGAAGATTGAGCACACATACAAACCATCCACCTTTATAAGCAGAGCTGTCTTCGAACAAATCATCATTCTACTAGCTAGAGGATCAGAGTTCGGAAGCCACGCAGCCAATTCTGAGCCTAAGTACGACTAACTCCAGTTCGATAGCCTAGCGGTCTTCTGGAATTAGCCAGCTAGAGGAGGTCTGAAGGGCGATAGCCACGCAGTCCCTTTCATCCCTCCACTTAGGGTTGCGACTGACTTGATTAGTTTTAATAAATTGATGTAACAGTGAAGTTGCCAATAAATAAATAACCATCAAGACCACCGGGGCTTTAATTTCACAACCAGCAACCCTACATTGGCGCCCAACGGAAAAATCCACGGATACCCACATATTCTGATAGTCAAAAATATTTTGACGTCATAGAAATCTACGGATACCCACATAATTGGAAAGTCAAACCTACATTGACACCCAAAGAAAATCAACGGAAACCCACATATTTTGACGGCCAACCCTACATTGGCATTGGCATTTATATTGGCCTACCTTCAAATTTTGCACGTCCTACCGTAAAATTGTAAGGAGTACCCACTTAATTGTGAAGATGTCAGTAACAATGACACAAGAACAATTAAACAGCCTCCTGAGTACTATAACTTCGACGCAAATGACAAATATGACCGGAAAAAGTTTTGCTCGTTGTTCCAAGCGATTCGATGGAGTAAGAGATTACAACAAGGTGGAAGAATTTATAAACAATATTGTAGTTTATAAAAAAATTGAGCATATCTCTGATGAAGACGCGTTGGAAGGATTGCCATTACTGTTGAATGGCACAGCAGCAACATGGTGGCATGGAGTAAAAGGCGACGTCAAGAAATGGAGCAATGCTTTAGAGGCAATACGTTCGGCGTTCGCGCCAAAGAAGCAGCCTCATGACGTTTATTTGGAGTTATTTGGAAAAAAACAAACAACTGAAACCATCGACGAGTTTGTTTGTGAAAAACGTGCTCTTCTCTCTCAACTACCAAACAAACGAAATAGAGAAGAGGAACACCTGGATTTCGTGTATGCCCTATTGAAACTTAGCATTAAGAAGCAGGTTGCCAGAACCGATTTCAAGTCGTTCGCCGAGTTACTTGAAAAAGTACGCCACCTGGAAAGTCTGGAAGAAGAATCGCAAGCGAGTACAAGTTCTTCATTTGTAGAACGTGGCTTTAAAAAGTGTCCCAAACGCTGCGCATACTGCGGGAAAAGGGGCCATAGCATTGAAGAATGTCGGAAACGCTTGGCGGAAATGAAGACTCAAGCTACAGTAGACACTAAAGCCACCGAGACCCCAACAGTGTCATGCTATGGATGTGGTGAAGAAGGAGTTTTCCGAAGCAATTGCAAGAAGTGCAAGAATAAAGAAACCCCACCAAAACCAGTTGCGTTCCATACGGTTGACATTACGGAATTAGTGGTGGACAGTGCAAAGATTCCAACAATAGAAATAACATACAAAATGGAAACAGGCTATGCATACATCGACACGGCTGCAAGAACCAGTATGGCAAGTACACAATTATATAAATTGTTGATAAGGAATGGTGAGACATTCAATACAAAAACTGCAGAAACAATCTTGGCTGATGGATCTATTCAAACCCGGAAAGTTCTCACCACCACCACAGACATTACTATGGGTAAACGTAGCCTCCCAATAACGTTTACTATCCTCCCTGATGCAACTGATAATCGCACACTACTCGGCATTGACTTTTTGGAAGCTGCAGGTATAATGCTCAACCTACCACAGCGAGTTTGGTTCTTCCTGGATAGACCTAATGAGGAACACAGTTTCCTACAGTTAAGAAGTGAGAAGAAACCCTTCAAGGCAGCTGAGAGTTTGTCCTTTGAAGCAGACGAGACATCCCCACAATCTTTGTCAAGCTTCATACAGTGGGCCAAAGATCTACAATCTATGATTTCTCCACTTCCTCAAACACCGTCACCGAAGAACGACTTAGAAGACAGTCCACCACCAATGAAGATACCAAAGTGGAATCTTCAGAGGATAGCGACACCGCCACGCCCTGTTCGTCCTCGTGAGCCAGCGGACGAAGAATCTTGCAAAGATCCCCGTATTACATATGTTCCAATAAACAAAATGTCATTCTATTCTCTTGATATTTTATTACACCCAACTGAAGGAAAAATATTATCAGAAGATGAAAAGTCACTATTTAATCAAATGCTGACTACCTATAGTGATGTATTTAATAAAAATACAAAACCAACATCATTCATATTACACAGAATAGACACAGGTACTCATTCACCAATAGCCCTAAAACCATACAGACTATCACCTTGTAGACAACAACAATTGAGACAAAAACTCGATGAAATGCTAAGCAACGATATTATAGAAGAATGCGATTCAGCCTGGTCAGCTCCTGTTATTATGGTACCTAAAGGTATAGACGATGTTAGAGTTTGTATCGACTATCGGCGACTCAACGAAATAACAAAACCAGATAGATATCCACTGCCACGGATTGACGATCTTTTACATCAAGCAAAGGCAATGCCATACATGTCTACAATTGACCTTCAATCAGGCTATTGGCAAATAATGGTACATCCCGAAGACCAAGACAAGACTAGCTTTGTCTCACCATTTGGAACGTTTAGATTCAAACGAATGCCATTTGGTCTACGGAACGCGCCCGCAACGTTCCAACGGTTAATGGATAAATTCATTCAAAGTTTACGAACGAAAAATGTACTGTCATATTTAGACGATTTGATTGTGCGATCAGCCACTTTGACACAACACATGACAGATCTGGAAGAAATATTCAAAAAACTAAGAGAATATAACCTAAAAGCAAACAGGAAGAAATGTAAATTTATGTGCTCCGAAATAAAGTATTTAGGACACCTCATAGTTCCAGAAGGGATTAAAACTGATCCGGAAAAGGTTTCGGCTATTGCGAGTTTGTCAAAACCAAAGAACTTAAAACAATTGATAACATTTCTACAAACTGCTTCTTGGTATCGAAGATTTATTTACAATTTCGCAGACATAGCTCGACCTTTAACAAACTTAACTAAAAAGAAATCAAGCTGGCAATGGCTTAGTGAACAACAAGATGCATTCGAAAAGCTGAAAGTTGCGTTAACAACAGCCCCTGTGTTGAGACAAGCAGATTGTGACACTCCGTTTACAATCAAAACTGATGCAAGTCAATATGCAATTGGTGCAGCTTTGGTGCAGGGGGAGGGCGATAACGAACACCCTGTCGAATACGCAAGTAGACTTCTCACATCTGCAGAATGCAATTACAGTGTAACAGAAAAGGAAGCTCTAGCTATCGTGTGGGCTGTTTCAAGATTCCGTGGCTACATTGAAGGTACAGAATTCATTACAATCACTGACCACCAGCCACTAAAATGGTTAATGAATTTAAAAACACCAACTGGTCGCTTGGCCCGTTGGGCACTACAACTCCAGCCCTATAATTTTAAAATACAATATGCTCCGGGGCGGACCAATGTTGTAGCAGACACTTTGTCGAGACCACCATGCTCACATGATGTTGAAGAATGTACTTTATGTTATATAGAAATAGAATTACCAAAGTACAATGAAAAACAAATTCGTGAAGAACAACTTAAAGATGATGAACTTAAAATGATAATAAATGCTCTGGAAGAAGAAAATGAAACAGAAAATTATATAGAATGGTCTAAAAAAGGATATTTACTCCACAAAAATGTATTATATCGCTTCACACCAGAACAAGAAGACGATAATGCAAAACTACTTATACCGTCACAAGAAAAACAAAACATATTAAAAGCATACCACGATGACCCCACAGCTGGTCATTTAGGACTAGAACGCACAATTAAACGTATTACATCAAAATTCTTTTGGAAAGGATTAAGAAAAGATGTAATTAAGTATGTGAAGACATGTGAAGAGTGTCAAAAATATAAACCATCAAATAAAAAACCTGTAGGGTTATATCAGACAACAGCAAATAATCACAGATTTGAATTACTCTCTGTAGATCTCTTTGGACCCTTACCAAAAGCAACAACAGGAGAAAAATGGATCTTTATTGTTGAAGACACAGCTTCTCGATGGGTTGAACTTTTCGCTATTAAGGAAGCCACCGCTGAAACTTGTGCATTAACACTATTGAATAAAGTATTTCTACGCTATGGGTTGCCAAGGAAAATAATAAGTGACAATGGAGTACAATTCATATCAGCAATAATGCAAAAACTTACGTATAGTCTGGAAATACAACATATTCTGACACCAGTATACCACCCGGAACCCAATATTGTAGAAAGAAAAAATAGAGACATGAAAACTCAAATCGCAATTATGGTCAAGAATCAACACCATAAATGGCCAAATACTCTGCCTGCTATCAGATTTGCAATGAACTCAGCTGTATGTCAAACAACAGGATTTTCACCGTCCTACTTAACTTTTGGACGTGAATTAAGAACTCCTTATGATCTTACACATGATTTCAGTACAGTTTTAACACAAGAAAAATTTATATCACAAATCACACCTACTTTGAAGCAGTTAGCTGAAGATTTATTAATTGCAAAAGACAATATAGAAACCATGCAAGACAGTAATAGGCAACGTGTAAATCAAAAAAGAAGACCAGATCCATGTTATAAAATAGGAGACTTAGTACTGGTTGAGACACATCCAATCAGCAGTAACGAAAAACAGTTCACGGCAAAATTTGCTCCACGCAGAGATGGTCCCTATGTTGTCATAAAGAAACATGGAGCATCAACATATGAAGTAGCATGCACAAAGGCACCAGAACAATCCATGGGAAAATATCATACTTCAGCAATATGTAAATTTGAACAAAGAGATGACAATGTGTCCAAACCATTAAATCCCATCAGAAAAAGGGGGAGACCGAGGAAGATGGTTACTGATCCTGGTACTCAGTCGGGACGACTATAGAGTACCAGAGGGGGAGAATGTAACGAACACACAGCGCCATCTAGTATAATTTATCCAAAGCACTATGATGAGCGGCTACATAATCAAAAGACAGCAAATAAAGACGACCTCTGTGGACATGTGATGCCATCTACAATCTTCCGAGTTCAACTATCTGCGCCAGCGCCACCCGGCTTGTTATCTGCACCACAACTACAAACGACTATATGTGAAGATTGAGCACACATACAAACCATCCACCTTTATAAGCAGAGCTGTCTTCGAACAAATCATCATTCTACTAGCTAGAGGATCAGAGTTCGGAAGCCACGCAGCCAATTCTGAGCCTAAGTACGACTAACTCCAGTTCGATAGCCTAGCGGTCTTCTGGAATTAGCCAGCTAGAGGAGGTCTGAAGGGCGATAGCCACGCAGTCCCTTTCATCCCTCCACTTAGGGTTGCGACTGACTTGATTAGTTTTAATAAATTGATGTAACAGTGAAGTTGCCAATAAATAAATAACCATCAAGACCACCGGGGCTTTAATTTCACAACCAGCAACCCTACATTATTAATTTACCCCCAGTAAAAATGTTAACGCTTCGACGCTCGAGCGCGCGACTCGAGCGTCGAGCGCCCGAGTTTTCAACGCTCACGAGTCCTAAACGCTCGAGCGTTTAACGCTCGAGTCTTGAACGCTCAATAGCGTCGACTCAGCGCTCAACGCTCGACTCTCAGCGCTTATTTTTACAACACTAATGGTATAGGTCAATAACACACAAAATGTTAGTTATTATTCCAAATTATTTTATTTTATCTGTTCTCTCAAATGTCGCTACATAATATTCAAATAATACTCTTCATTTACCATTTTATTCAACTCGTGAGACACAGAAAGTTCAGCAGCTATCTCTTTCAAACTTGAACTAGGATTTCAGTCACTATTTCCTTCACTTTCGCGATTTTAACTTCAGTTAAAAACTTTGATGCACTACCAGACAGAGAGAGGCAAATGTTTCATTACATCTCAACCGCTTTTAAACGCATTCTACCACTCATTAGCATGTATTTTTGATTAAGTCGATTCACCAAAAGCCTTCTTAGTTCGATGTTTTTGTCAATTACGAAATTCGCAATATGCCAGATTATCTAAAATATAAGAAAAAAGAAAATTACCATTATATCGTAAATATATCTAATAATATTTGTCAACAAGGATCAAGATTATAACGTCATACTAACTTAAAAATTCAGAAATCGTATATAAACATTGTTGGTTTTCATTGAAAAGATCTTTTTTCTCTTCTTGTTTTTGCTTGAATTTATTAACCATAGTGTGTAGCAGTTTTCGCACGTTACTGTTTATTGTTTTTCCCATAATTAAGCAATTATTCTTAAAAAATAAATATCTATTTCCAAAAACTGACAATTGCGACCATAGACTTTTACGTGATTTTGGCAGCAAAACAATGTTGCCAATTTTATTTAAAAAAAAAAATCCAGGTTACGCTTTCAGTAGACGCACTCTATTTTTCATTCATAGAAAGACAGTCTAGTCTATGGTTCGACGTGTCGCTTAGTAGTAGTACTATGGGTTAGACTGTCTTTCTATGAATGAAAAATAGTACGAGTCGGAATATCGCACGCGATATTTAGCGCAATGTAAAAGGTCCTTAAATGCAAAACCTTGCGAATCCAAATTTAAAAACAATCAACTTGACAGATGACACTAGTGCAGTACTGACATTGACAATTTGACATAATTTAGACAGAAAGCACATAATAACAGACTGTTCACCTCTGTTGCCGTTATAATTAATATAAATAACACGAAAATATACCGGCAGGCGACGAAAATTTGGATAGTTTGATTTAAAATTCGTTTTGCCAAACTATAATAATGTCTTCCTACTTCGATTTCTTTTGTAAGAACGTAGAAAATGAAGATACCAAGAACACAGATCGCATTACAGGCACTTGTAACTCGATGTGTCCAGAAGATGAAGTCAAATTGTACGTACCTATGTCTTCACTCAAAACAAAGGTTTATTAAGATTTTAATCTTTGTATTTTAGCAATAAGTTAGTACCATATCCTCCCTTACCAGCTTATTGGGGTAGAAGATAACCTTTTTATTATTGTCCAAAAATAAATGTTATTGTTGTTGTTTAATATTTTTTTTATCAATATCTGATTTTAGTTCAGGCATCCCAGACATGATATTAAAAAAATAAAAATCTCTATTCTTGGTCATATTACTAATTCTCAACAAAATGTAGGTATCAAATCAGATATTTTTATTTTCTTGTTTTCTTACTGTGTCATTTCGCAATTTGTTTAGGCGCGAGAAGGAGCGTCTAGTTCATGTGTTGGAAGTGTGGGGCAGTGAAAGGAAGCTGGTAAAGAGTTACAGCCGCTCGGCAGCTGACTCCAACATGGCTGTCCCTCATCTGTTGCGGCCGTACTCAATGCTCACCTACACTGTACAGTATCTGCTGATGGAGTAAGACTGTTTGCATTTCAATTTTATTTATAAGCCTGACTATTTGCAGCCAGCAACTAGTAGAAAATTGTCATAAGGGAATACTCTTGGGATAATAAATTATACTATTATGCTATTTCAACACAAGGTCTACCCAAGTCAAGTTCACTTTATTATATTTTAAAAGTCAAGTAAAAATCACAGGACAATATTTACAGACATGACCTGCCCTACTATGTGAAGCTTGCTGTCATTTGTTACTTGCTTGTATTCAAACTGTTTAAGGCAGCTAGCTCTAGCTTACAGAAATTTAGTATTGTATTATTTCAACTTTGCATATTTTACCTTTTCACCCAACCCCTATATTATCCTATCAACTATCATTGAAGGAAATATCAAGTTTTGAGTTTTAGTGACCAACAAACTTTCTTTTTATGCCCCAGTATCACAAGAAGAGTGGATGTGCCGTCCTCGGTGGTGTACGACTATGTGAATGACCGCCTGAGAGCCGTGAGACAAGATGCCACCATTCAGCGGCTGCCTCCAGAGCAATGTGCATGTCTTCTGGAGCCTATGATAAGATTTTATGTGTATTATGGCTATAAGTGAGTATGTTCATAACTTGTTTTTGTTGCCATCTGGACCGAGCCTAAGACGTTGACGGCGCGTAGTGTTCCACGCGCGAAGAGTTGTCAGCTAAACCATAGCCCAGCCCTGGCTGTACCCAACAGAGCCGAAGCCTTCTAGGGCCTAGGGTCTACCTCTGAAAAGGAAACTGGTGACCAAAAAGCGCAAAGGGCAACTGAATGAACGCGCATGTAGATTTTTAGTCAGTAAAACCACAAAATAGATAGGTACAGAAGACTAGTACTTCACTTTTTATACCTGTGTTTGGTGGACGCACACTAATGAGCATTTGAGCCGAAACTGTTCGACGAATGATCCGAGACGCGACCGAAACATCGTGTCCGTGAGCGATGTCTATGCGTGCGTTGCTAGAGCGAGCTTTGAATGTACCAATCTTTTATGTATCTATCATTGACTTCTGTACCTATCTATTTTGTGGTAAAACTGACACGCCCTCTCCCACTCCGCCCTAGAGCAGCAGCATTAGATTATTACCCACCATTAATTAAACCTCAAGCAAACACCACCTTTCCCTCTGTCATTGTCTCGAATTTACGGTATTCGAAAAGTTAAAAAAGAAAGCTATGTATAACAAGGGAGGCTGGTAAATATTAGATAAAAAGAAACAACATGGAAATTACATCATGTATATCTATTTTAGGTTGTCCGACCTTCCCGTAAAGGACTATGACCCAGTTCTGAACAAAAAGTACTTATTGGAATGTATGAAATGGTACCTCTCATGCTGTGAGACCCTGGCTACAATGCGCGGGAACATAGACCACCTGGCAGGGTTCCTCTCAAGCATTGACTTGAATGGCAAGGAGAAGAAGAATAAAATTGTGAATGACAGAGTGCTGATCGAAAACTTGTACATATTGTGCAATCTAGATGATTTGCACCCGCTGTTCAGATACTACAATTTGTCTAAAGAGATTAAAAGGTGAGAAAGCTATAATGTAAAATTTTAATATGAGATTCTCTTTTTGCTGAGTACTAGCTTTTGCCCGCGGCTTCGCTCCCATCAACTGACTACCCCAACTCTACCCTACGCCACCCTTATTTACCCAACTCTAAACAACCCTAATCTACCCTACAACCTTCCTTATATGCTGGTGAGCAAAACAAAAAAGGAATTATTAAAATTGGTCCAACACCGGCAACCTCTCAGGACTTTGGCACTGACATCATAAACAACAACTTTTGTTATATATGACTTTTAAAAAAAATGTATCATATTTTATTTCATCAGACTTTCGTGCAAAAAAATAAAAAATTGGACGTTGTAAATATTGCGAAGTCTGCGAAGCAAGCGATATGACAATATCGAAAGGGAGTGGGGATCGGGTAACGGGAGTGCTTGATGCGCTTGCGTCGCGTCATACAGACGTAGGTAGGTATAGCAAAATACAGAGTTGAAATGTGTTAGATAGAACAACGAAATCTTGAAGGTTTGTTTTTGGTAAATATATTAAATGTTTTGTAAAAAAGTCATAGAACAAAAGTTGTTATTTATGATATTTATTTAATAACATTAAAGTCCTGCAAGGTGTTAGTGTTTTACAAAAAACCCTGTATAATACGAGCATACAGCTCTCTTCTATGTTACTAATCTTTATTTTGCTATTTTATTTTTCAGACACCCGAAACTCCAACTGGCTTACGAAATAGCGATAGCGAATCTCCACAGCAACTACATAAGAGTGTGCAGGCTATCGGACAAGTTGTGCCCTCTTTCATACTGTGCCTTATTCACATACTTACCTACATTACAACGGTAAATAATTCTTTACTAACACATGATATATAACAGCCTATCTAAAACGCTTTTAGCTATATTTAATCTTAAGAAAGCAGTGGCAGCCGAGTGGTGACGGCCCCGACTTACGAGTTGTAAGTCGCGGGTTCAAACCCAGTTCTTTGTGTAATTTAATTTATCACCACTGCTCTCAAAGCGGTGAAGGAAAACATCGTGAGGAAACCGGCATGTCCTAGAACCAAAAATTCGTAGACATGTGACATTCACCAACTGGAACCTCGTGGTGGAATACGGCCCATTCCCTCTCCTAGAGAGGTCTAATTCCCAGTAGTGGGAACATTAACAGGCTGATTATACTTATATGAATATGATTATATTTAATCACAGACAAGATGAATAGGCTCAGTTTAAATTTCATGTTGAAATTAAGAAAGAAACAAAAGACACAAAGAAGTGTGTTCAAGTGTGAAAGAGATAAAGCATCTGTGCAACAACCAATACTTATCTCTTTTATATATGTCGGTTGCAGTTTCCAACGGGCTTGTGTAAGCCTGTGACATGAACCAATCATTTATTCAGAAAAGACAACTACTGGTCGCACTTTCGCTTTGTCTCTGTCACTCTTTGTGATCGTATTCAGATTCAGAAACTTTGTTTAAAAAAGTAGACCAATAACATGCACTTTTGAACTGTTAAAATGTTGGTCAGACGAAAAAACAGTGAAGCTAAATTGCATGTGTAGATCTTTAAGGAGAAGAATGTGCAAGAAACTCCATGGACAATCTTTTAAATCATGTTACGAGTTACAAAAATCTTGGTTACATATTTTTTGTCGTTTCTATTATTTAAGCACAATGTAAGGGTCAATTCCCACTGAAAGAGCAGCGGCCGGCAGCGTCTTTTTGAGGCAAAATATTACAAACTATTTTGAATCTTATCTACGTGAATAAAAAGTTCATAGTCATTTGAAGGCAAAGGAGGGGTAGCGTGGCGTCGCGAGGCTGCACGAGCCTTCTACCGACTAGTCAAAAGAGGCGCCGCGCGGCTGATCGCGGCGCATCTAGCTGACGTGCGGCCGACCGCGGTGCAGCTGACAGACTCGCGGCTGCGCGCGAGCGACCATTTCCTAAAATTTTCTTTTCCTTTTTCTTTCTGTTTTGTTTGTTACTTCTTGTTCTTCTTCTACAGCCAGTGCTATGATACATAAATCCAAATCCACCATATTTTTTGCCACACAACTTTCCTTGAGTGAAGTAGATCGCACACTAGTTTTCAAAGCTACCACGCGGAGGCTCATTGCGGCGCCTCGGGATGCCGCGCTACCTCTCGCGGCGCCGCACTGCCCCGCGCGGCGCCGCGCTCAGTCACTTGCTCTTACGGCCGCTGCGCGCCGCTGCTCTTTCAGTGGGAATTGACCCTAAATAAATAATGGAAGAAGAGTATTTCACTTTACAGACGCACGAGGAAAGCTCAATCCTTTAGTAACATTTACCCCCTACTTTTCTTCATATGTACCTATTGTATAATATTTAACAGAATTTTTTACTTACATCGTTTTCCTTTTCCCAGTCACACTAATATTATAAATGCGAAAATTTGTATGCGTGTTTGTTACTTCTTCACGCTTCAACGGCAGGCCAAGTCCTGGAATAAGATACGTCGCCTTGGAATAATTTTCTACTATTACGCGGGAGGAGCGCGTTAGTAATGATTATTATTATACTTGTGGCCAATTCTTAAGGAAGGAGTACAATTATTATTCGTCACGCCATCTCCATCTCATCGCGTTAGTAATAAATAAACTTAGTGTGAATGTTTCAGGCGTGCGCTCCAAGTGATGAGCCACGCGTACAGCAACAAGCGCCTCACGGTGCCGGCCGCCACGCTCGCACGCTGGCTGCGCTACCGCTCGCCGCACGACGCGCAGGCGGCGTGTGCGCACTACGGGCTCAAGGTGGAAGGCGCAGATTTAAGGTTCGAGAAGACGGACTTCAAGGCAGACGTTACTTTGGTAAGATTGTATTTTATTTGGGTTATAGCGTCATTAACGGCGAATAAGTCTCTACTTCAATATAAAATGTGGATACCAAAAATTAACACCTCGGAAGGTAGTTCAGAGAACAGAAAAGATTTAGTATTGTTGGCTACGAGTTTTTATAGAAAATTATATAAAAAGAGACCCATTGAAGAAGTATTAATAGATAGAGTTTCACAGGTGCTAAAAGATGAAACCGAAATAAAAGACTTCTCCCTGATGGAAATTATATTGGGTATCAGACACCTAAACAATCGAAAAAGCCCAGGGCCCGACTTTATTATTAATGAAGCACTGAAAATAGGCGAAAAAATTGTTTCAGGTTTTATTACCATGCTTTTCAACAAGATCCTTAAAGAGCGGAAAGTGCCAGAACAATGGACTGTATCTGAAATCGTTCTTATTTATAAGAAAGGAGATCCATCAGACGTCTCAAATTACAGACCGATTAGTCTCATGGCGAGTCTATACAAATTGTTCTCCCAGTGTCTGCTGAAAAGAATCGGTCCAAAGATTGATGCCAAACAACCCATAGAACAGGCTGGGTTTAGGTCCAAATACTCCACTGTAGACCACATTCACGTTCTCAGTCAAGTGATCGAGAAATACAAAGAGTTTAATTCCCCACTCTATATAGCCTTCGTGGACTACCGGAAAGCTTTTGACTCTATTTCACACGCGTCAATCAAAGAGGCTCTACAATACCACGAAATAGAGTCAACGTACATAGATATCATTAGCAACATATACGAAAACTGTAAGAGTAAGATCAGACTGGAGAGAACTGGACCGACTTTCAAAATAGAGCGCGGCGTCCGCCAGGGGGATCCGCTGTCACCGAAAATTTTCATAGCCGTTCTGGAACTCATTCTTAAAGATACAGGCTGGGAAAATAAAGGCATAAAAATAGACGGCAAGTACCTGAGCCATCTGCGATTTGCGGACGATATTGCACTACTAGCCAGCACTGCTGAAGAACTCAATGACATGCTAACTACTCTACATTTGCGAAGCATTAAAGTCGGACTGGAAATAAATTTTGAAAAAACAAAAATAATGACCAACAGTATCTTAACACCGATTCAAATAAATGAGGATAATGTAGAGTATGTCAATGACTACATATACCTGGGTAAGCAGCTATCCTTTAGAGAGATAGACAAGGAAGAAGTGGAGAGAAGGATCGCCTCAGCATGGAAACGATATTGGTCATTAAAACACATAATGAAATCTAAATTGCCCACCAAACTAAAAAAGAAAGTACTGGATTCTTGTGTATTGCCCTGCCTCACATATGGCTGCCAAACATGGTGCTTAACAGAGAAAACGGCTAGCAAAATCTCAATCTGTCAAAGAGCAATGGAAAGAAGTATTCTGAACCTTAAACTTTCGGATAAAGTAAAAAACACTGAAATCCGCAAACGAACACAGGTCACTGACGCAATAAACCATGTAAGAAAATTGAAATGGAAATGGGCAGGTCACCTGTCTCGTTGTGAGGATGGAAGATGGACAAAGAGAGTAACCAAGTGGAGAGGGCCCAGCTCTGGCAAGCGACGTGTGGGCCGCCCGCTCAAGCGATGGGCAGATGACATCCGAGCTATCGCTGGCGCAAGCTGGATGAAGGAAGCTCAAGATAGAGAGAAATGGTCTAGTCTGGAGGAGGCCTTTACCCGCACAGGGGTTCCCTTTAATTGAACAAGCTGGATTACGGGAAATATTTTTTATTTAATTAATTTTACATAGTGATAATCAATTATAATTATAATGTATTAATCAATTATAATCAATTTTAATGTATTAATTTTCAACTAATCTATTGTTAATTCAAATGTATTGTAATTTAAGGGAATGAAATAAAAGGCTTATTATTATTATTATTATAGCGTCATTTGTTAGATTTTTTTTTTTTCGTAGAATTTGGATATACATATAATAATGTTTTTTAAATCAATGGAATTTAGCCAGCGAAACTTCACAGGCACTATGGGTGTTTTTAATATCGTGCATGCAGAAAATTTCACGCAGCGTATATGACACGCTACCGAGTGTTGTGGTTGTGTGGACAACGAACGTGCGGGGGCCCCACGCCGGGCTGCTGTCTAAAAAGAGCATATGCAGGCGTTTTTGTGTGCGGAGCAATCCCACCTGCGGGATTTTTGATCACCCATACGATATTAAAAACACCATATAAAACAAAAAACAACTTTACAAACTCTTATTTTGTTGTCAACATAACGGATGGACTTTATGATTGTTGACGTTCAAGTAACGAACAAGTGCTCAGAAAATTTAACGACTTTTGTTTTTAGATGTCGATATCGATTGCGAAGTTTCTCTGACTAATTTGATTGGCTTTAAATAGTCTAATCATCTTAACTTTTTGTAATTTGTTTATTTTCCTCTTCTAGAACATACCAAAACCCCAGGACATACGGGACAAGTTCGATTTAAGTATAATGGACATCTTTACATATACTACCAAATAGAACTATTTATTGTTATGTTTCTTAATTACCTAATATTGACATCATAGACTGATTACAAAGATTGTATTTTTACAAATAAAAAGATTATTTTATAAAGGAATCCTTTATTTGTTTTATTTACATAAGAAAATTCTCCTAATTATGCAATAACTAATTACAATGGACAACAAAATCTATCTAATATCAAATGGTTGCATGGCTCCCAATGTCCAAATTCATTCCTTAGTTTGCTGTGTACCTTCCTAACTGACAGTAATGAGTACGTCGCTCCAGCGACACTAATTCATTGATTTATACTATACACAATAACAATATTTATTTATGTAAAAATAGCCAAAATGTTAGAAAATATTACACTGTCAAAGAAATGAGGGTAGTTCTGAAATCTAATTTCTAATCATGTTACATGCAATAATTGAGACTTATTTACTCTACAATTCTTTATTTGATTGATATAGAAAAATATTCAAATATTTCTCTGACAATGTAATAAAGGTAGTGAGGGTGTAGCAAAATATGAAAACAGCTTTGCCTACAACATTATATAATAACAACGACCGAGAACCACACTCCACGTCGCCACTACATCGTAAATAAATTAATACTTATATTGAAACAATTTCATTGTAATTAAATCCGCAATGTTGACCATGCTACACTTCAATTAGATTTTTTGCTTAAACTTGAGATACCGATACATATAATAAATGCTCCATTCTTGTTACACTGTCAGTGCCTGTGCAGTGTGCTAATGGATAGAAACAATTTTGAAACAAAGATGAAAAATATCACAGATCATAAAATCATGAGGGCGGCCGCATAGTCGATATTGCGGAGTTCGATGCGGAGAATGTCCATAATGGTAACTAATCAGTAAGGTGACGCTATCGATTCGTAGATTTCAATTTATTTTTAATGAGTACCCAATAACTACGTAAACACTCGCATTATATATAACCAACACGTTTCAGAGAACTTGTCAAAGCGTATAGACATAGCATTGATAAACACACGAATATTAAATATTTCATAAGATATTCTCCATGTAGAATTTATCAGTAATAACAATTTTATACAACTTGTGTGTACAAATATTAAGTTTGTTACTTTTGGACTATAATACATCCGCTTGGTAGCACCTAGATGTTTATTCTATGAAGGGAAGGTAAACATTAAAAGTAAATAAATCGTCAGGAACCATGTAAAAACTAAAATAAATTCAATACAACAAATTAATGTCATAACAAGTTTTAGACGTTCGTCTACGCGTGATTTCATTGCGATACAACACATTAAAAACTGATAAATAACTTTAAAACAACAACAAAAGCGCTAATGTACAATAATAGAGGTATATCATTCAACTATACATTGACATGAAACGTGTTTACCTTCCTAGAGGTACGGAGTAGTGTCATGTCGGCCGAGCGGCCGTGCGCGGCGGCGGCGTGGCCACGGTGACATTCTACAGGATGCAGACCCTTCAACTGTACACTACACACGTCGAGACGCCACCTCGCGACACACGCGGTCCCGCCATCCGCACAGCTCGCAGCTGATCCTCTCGCGCCCGCCGAGCGCGCGAGGGCTTCGAGTAGTTTACACTGAAAACAAAACAACACAGTCATGTAAACTGTGTCCGACCAGAGAGGGGTATATCCAGAGGACGATTACTACTGCAGGCTGGGCAACATAGCGGACTCCGACGAAGAAAGTTTAAAAGCGCGAGTGGCGTGTGATGGCGGCCACAAGAAGCGAGCAGTGGTGACTTCCGGCGTCAACCGTCTGCGGCGAATCCATATAAAATGTGTGAAACCTACAAAAAATATGCCGGTGGCGGCGTTATGTGGTTGTAGCTGGTAGCCCTTACCTCGTAGCTTAGCACTAGTTGGTCTTGAGGAAGGCGTCGTCGAAGAGCTCCAGCTCGTGCGACAGGTAGTTGGCCTTGTTGCGCAGCTTCTTGGCGGAGGTGGACGCGTGCTCCAGCATCTTGATGGCCTCCTTCACCTCGCTCAGCTCCTCGTCCATCTCCGTCGTCGCCTCGTCAATCAGCCGGCACAGGCGCGCGAACATTGTGGATAGCTCCCTGGGCAATACATGCTGGTTACAATACGGGTAATATCAATACGGGTTTATTTACGTGAATTTGCTAATGTTGTTTTGCTAGTACTCGCACATGTTGTCAATGTTGAATTGTTATATATGTTATATATGTGTAGATGCTATCTACACCAACGAGCTTCAGTTATAGAAAACAGAAAATTTTATATTAGAATTGGTAAAGTACAGTTCACGTCTTAAGACCTGCCAGGTTTTTACGTTATTGCCTGCGGTAGGGTCTGTGAAAAGACGTGTAACGAAATCTATGACACCTCACAGAAACTAAAATTCAAAATCCAGCATCCCGATATTAAAGTTGTTGGTGTGATTAGAACAAAGTCGAAAATCAACTATTGGGCATGTCCGGACCAGACACAAAACTTGTCTGGTCGGATGATCCTCTCTTTTCAACGGAGGTTTGCGGGACTTTACATCTTGTTCTACATACGTCGGAAAACGTGGTGCGGCTCAATTATAATGTAGCTCTATCGTGTAAATTCCTGGACAACTACTTTTCGACCTTACGGTCACGGGTCATTGTTATAGCGTTGAAAAGTGTTAGACCGAGTTTAGGGCCAAGAGTTGGGTAAGTTTCGTGTACTGACTGTTGCACTTGGTGGCTGCAGTTAGCGGAGGTGAGATCGACGATGAGACGCAGCTTCTTGCTGGCGTGCGCCACGTACTGCTGCTTGAACACGCGCTGCTGCGCGCGCGCCGTCCACGTCAGCCGCTCGTACGCGTACAGTGCGCCGTATAACGCGCCCGTCACCACCACGAAGCGCCAGCCCACTGTCTTCAGCAGCTGAGGGGATACACATTATATATGACGAGATTTACAGGCATTACGGCTTATGCACATGTTAAAGAAAATAAAAATTAAAAAATTAGGTGCGGTTATCAGTTCTCGTACAGAGTGTGTGGAACGCCGCCGCCTTCTGCGAAACAGGGACGTCCGTAGTAGATGCACAGAACAACAGAAGATTATTCCAAGACGATCTCCGGCCTTCGGCTTGCGAGTACCAGACTTAGAAAGCTTTTTATTTTAACCCCATCGTCTTTAGCGGCCACTTTCAATAATCACCACAGATTGTTGTGACACCGTTATGTCCCGCTTCACTAAACTATCGTCACTAACGTAACAAGTTCTTCGCCGGAAAGATCTCTGGCGAGGTCGAATCAGTAAATTAATCAAAAGGGAAAAAGACATAGAAAAGCTACTCGACCGATAGGCCCGAGAGCCTCAGTAAAAACATTGTAGGCAACGTGAGGCCGCAAAACGTGATGGGGTCAGCAATGTATGACAGACCTTTTCGCCTAGTTCAGGACAGAGAGCATCCTATAGGTATAAGAAAAAAGGCAAAAGACAAAATCCAATGGAAAAATATACGGGAGACCTCTTCCCATCTAGGGTAAAAAAATCTCAGATCCACTTACAAGTCCAGAGAGCAGCAGGCCGCCCATGGTGCCCTGCGAGGTGAGCGCGCCCAGCGCGAACTTGGACACCAGCCCCCACTCCTCGGCCGACAGCCCCACGTGGCTGCCCAGTGACGGACCATTGCTCCGCGCCACCTCCATGGACGACGGCACGGAGCTCACTGACGGCGGGATCTGGAATGTTAACAGTGTGCTTAGATTGTTGACGGATGTAGATTGTGTTGCTCTGATCCTGATCGCATAAAAAGGTGTCGAGTAGGCAACCGCTTCGACGCGTCAGATATAAGCTACCGAAGACTTCTTATTTCTATAGAACCAGTCTATGAAATCATCCACTCCCTGCGCATGTAAACATTTTTTTTTTAAGCTATTGCATAGCTTCTATCGCGGGCCTTGAGCGTGGAAACCGAATCCAGAAATTCCGTAACGAAAATAACCTAACACCCCCCCACTCATTTGTTTTTTGAGCGTGGTGACCGATAAGAAAACAAATGAGTGAACAATCAATTAAAATTCAATTCAATGTGTGAAAGTGTAACTTCAATTAATATCAAAGAAAGAAAAATACTGAATAAATAAATAATTATAATTGCATAAGTTAAAAATGCTATGCAATAGCTTTACCGCGGCAGTCCCCGAGTGCCACACGTCCAGAGAAAATTCCAGTGTGCACAAAACAGTCGCTCAGTCACCATGCTCAAGCCACTTGACACACACGACGGTTGCTGCTGATCTTCTTTTGTTGTAATGTCGACGGTCACCATTGATGGCACAAGGTCTGGTTCGCAGTGGAGGCGGAACAGCACCTGCAGGGCTGCTGGCGTGTTACCTGCGTGTATTGCGGCGGGTTCTTGAGCGCGATCTTGTTGGTGTTCTTGCCCTGGAAGCGCTGGATGAGCGCGGTGATGCCGTACGAGAAGCGGAACGACAGGTCCTCCGTGAAGTCGGCGCACAGGTTGTCGCAGTTAAGGCGGTACAGCACCTCGAAGGGCTGCTGGTGCGGCACGATGTAGCTCGCGGCCGCGGCGCGCTTGTGCAGCGGCAGGATGTTGTACATGCGGTCTGGGATAAAGAGGAATCAATCAGTCATCAAACCAATCAATAAGATTGACACGACCGCTAGGTCTGCTTTAAAATCTTTTGAAAATTTAGTTAAAGATACTCGTTCGAAACAGCTTCAAAATTACGTTATTCAATTCATACTTTAGACCGGAATCCAATTCACAAGATTTTTTTTTTAGCTCAAATGACAACAAGAAATCGTGGGAGAGAATCAACAAAATGCTATGGGGAAAAACTGTAGTAGGTAGGTTTGTAATGAAACAGAAACAACGGGATGCCTGTAAAACATGTAAGTATTTATGTTAGTATGTATATGCATGCGTCCACGAACGGAAATCGATAATCGTGGCGTAGGGGGAGCGTCATGTCGTTCCGCGTTACGCCATTCGAGTCGATTTTACTGCCTGTATGATGGTACCAAAAGAGGTTTCACATCAAAAATCAACATACCAGCCATCTCTTTCTGCGCCTGGTCCATCTCGTTCCCGATGTCGGCGGAGAGCCGCTTCTTGAGTCTTGAGCCGAGCCCGGCCTCGACGTGGCGGTGCAGCGCGCGCTTGTACTGGTCCAGGTGCGCGCGCTCGGTGCGGAACGGCGTGTCGTACTCGTCCACCAGCGCCGACAGCCGCCGGATCTCCTGGCTCAGGGTCAGCGATACCTGCCGACAACGTTATGTGCGGTTAATGCCGTGAATGAAGTCAATGGTAGGTTTATTAGTATTTCTAAATAAAATTGTTGCGATTTTAGGGAATGGCGATAAATAGTGAATGCCACGAACGCACCGAGTGCACGAGAATCCGATAGAATCTCTCCGTCTAAACGGATATTAAGTTCAGACTTTTACTAGTAAAGTATGGTAAAACTTAAGTTTTACTGGCATTTCTTAGATTTTACAATAAGATAAAACTTTTACAGTACGTATACATTCAATAATCTACCTTTACAACAATTTTTAACTTCCTAAATCAGATGGAAGTAGCTTACATTTTTCATGAGTCAATCAATGATAAAAGTATCTCAAACCTGAATGGAAAAAGGAGATAAGGTTTCACTAAACATGTTTGTAGGCCAAATAACGACATTTGGAGAAGGCCTATATCCAACAATGAACCTCTTTCGGCTGAAATGATGACAAATAGATGATAGAAGTGCTAAAAGTTGGGCGAAACAGTTCGCTAACTACGTATATATTAATATTATAAATGTAAGTAAATCTGTCCGTTACCCTATCACAGTTAAACTACTGAATAGATTTTAACCTTTCGTATGCCTTAATTAGAGACACAATTAAAAAGTTATTGTGTCTCGCGCGGATCCACCTTCCGGACACACAAAGAGTTAATGAAATTTGATACGGAGTAAACTAAAACCCCAAGAACGAATGCGTTGCATCCATATTTATTGACATTCACGCGAACGAAGTGGCTAGCAACAATTACCCACGGCCAATGTGCCACTTTTTTTGTTTTTCCAAGTTGTCTGTCACACTGCCATGCGTCTAGATATGGATTGTTCTAATGTTTGTTAACTACACAAAATACTACTAATTTGGAACATAAATGATGATCGTACAAGCCGTATCGGAGGGTCGTACTCGTCTACTATGGCGGATAGCTCACGGATCTCTTCATGAACTATCACGGATACCTGAATAGGTGGGGAAAACATCACAGTATTTAGGATGAGGTTAGGTTTATGAAGGTTGGGAAGCCTAGCGTATGCAAGAATACCCACGATTGATAAAATTATAGTGTGGGGCATGTTTATAACTACATACAGCCTATAAGACATTCCAGGTAGCTATGCGATTGTTCGATAGAAGATACAATTGGTTACCAAGTGAATCGTTGAAAATGATAAATTCCAAGGAATTATTGCGACCCTGGAACGTAAAAGACAAATAAAGAAACACAGGTGTGTTTTAGGGCCGACGCTGTGTCTGCGCAGGTGCACGCCCTAATCTGCAGTGCTCCTATGTGGCTCCTGGCGCCGCCACCCGTCGCGGCTCGCCCACGCCTCTACGTAACAATACATTAAAGTTATCCATCGACACGACTACATGCATACCTTTAAAATTTAACACTGCGCAGGTACACGCGCACAATAATCCGGTTTCCGCACACAGGCACATAGTCACGCGACGGGTGCACGCGTGGGCTCGCTTTGTTATTTAATATAGGGGATATTAAATTCTGTTTGTGTGGTACCTTATGCTCGACGCTCTCCACCATGCGGTTGATCTTTTCCTTCATCTGGCGCGTGATGGTGGTCAGCTGTTCTTCGATGGCGGACAGCTGCTCATGTAGGATGCGTTGTTTCTCTACCTTCGCTGCCTTCTGGTCTGACGCTGTGTTGTATATCTGCAACATAACATCTTATGTTATTATAATAAATATCCTTAGATTGTTGCTTGTCAATCACCAGTGAGGTAATGGAAACAGAGCGGTTTATTTTTTAGGTGGGAAAATTATCCAATGACATCCTCCGCTCTTGGGCGGAGCAGGAGATAGTGACAGACTTTCACTGACTAATGTTATCGAACCATTTCGTCTTTAGTCAACAGCTCTACACGACCCGCTTCAAAGAGAGTTTACTAGTTGTTAGTTGGATCAAAAAATAAATAAATCTACTAGAACACATTGTCTTGTTCGTGTGTCTAGAGCTTGACTCATATTTTAGCGCCTAGAAGCGATATCAGTAAACTATAGACAATCGGCCGCCGATGTCATTTTGGAATTAGGGCAGAGACACACCGGAATGGCAGCGGCCGGCTCGGCTAGACCTACAAAACGCGCGGCCGCGCGACCTTTTCGTGGCTTTCAAGCAATACTGATCTTTTATTTAAGTATGTAGATAAAGTTTAAAATTATTTCACATTGCAAGTGCTCGCCGCGTCGCTGCCATTCTGGTGTAACTCGGCCCTTATACTTTTTAACAAATACTTTTGAAAATTGCGCGTCCGCGTCGTGAACTGCAACCGCGTTCACGCTAATTTCTTTCAAGCTTTTCCCGCGTGCGCGCGAATTTGCCGTTTTAGTCGGCATTTATATGAAACCAGTCACTGCATTGCAAGAATTCGCGCGAAAATATCAAACCAATAAATCGCGACCGCTACGCTTCACTCTTCGTCACACCGCACCTACGTGCTGTTGGCCCCGTAGTCCACCGCAATAGAGTATTAATTGTTCGTTCTATTCGTGCCGCGTCACTTCGCGATCGCGATTGCGTTCAATCGCTCCCGTAGGACAATACGTACCACACACACACAACACACACAAACCGATCACGACCACGACCGAATAAAGTCTACGACCCACCTCCACAAGCAAGGGAATCGTCACAGGCAACGTTTCGCTCGTCAAATTACCATATGGTAGAGTCACATGCTCGGGAAAGTGACGACTGAATGTGGTTTTGTTATTTTTTTTAGGTTGGATACAAAGTCTTTTAAGCTAAGTCTTCGTATGAATAGTTCGTCAATTTACCATTAGAATGGGGGCGCAACACATTCTAACGTTTTTGTAGTATTTGGCAGCAAATGTATCGAGTCAGGCTTCTCGGCAAACTTCGCTGAGGTAGCCAAAACTACAATAAAGTTTTTAGCTCCATTTTACCGAGATGCGCGTGTTTCAATTATTCTTTCTTTTCTTTCATCACAATATCCATTAGGAATTAATTTGCGAATAAATAACAAGCAGCCACCGAATTTTACTAGAAGAAAACCTGCCAAAAATTCCAACTGAATGTAAAAAATAGAATCTCTATAATGAGTATTGTGGTGGAGACCTGTTCGAGCGCCGCCATGACCTCTGCGGCGATGTTCTTCCCGCGGCGCGAGTGCTGCGCGAACTTGGTGCGCACGGCCGACTTGCTGATGCACTCCTCGAACTTGCGCTCGAAGTCCACGAACTCGAAGTAGCGCACCTGGTGACCCTCCGCTAGGATCGGCGCTGCAACATTTGTCATCTAATTATTAGGTGTGATCCTGGTTAAAAAGATCACTAAGGGTCAACTCAAATCGAAAGAGCGGCGAAAGGCAGCGACCCGTTTACCATTCATAGAATTCGCTGGAATTCCCGCGGCTCCGCGGGCATCATGCGATAATAAGTACTATAGCAATGAAAATAAAGTTAAAACTCATATGACACTGAAACTGCGATCCGCTTCGCTGCGCTTCGACGCTCTTTTGGTGTGAGTTGACCCTAAGAAGCAGTACACACTACGGCAGCGCTAAGCACTCGCTCTCTCCCGCTCACTTGCGTCTCCCGCGCTTTGAGCATCGGCTTTATTAAGTAATAATATATTACGGTAGGTATAGATATAATAATATCCACATAAATAAAATGACCACCCAAAATTAAACAATATAAAGTACTAAACAATATCAATCATCGTCTATAATAATAGATTGGTATGTTTTGCGTTACGATGGATTTATCCAACAGCCATTAGCCCAGCAGCTTTTATAGCCCATTCTCTCGCTTAGAAAGGAAGCCTGAGTCCTAGTAGTGGGAACATAAAAAAGGGTGATTATGCTATCTTATACTAATAGATTTATCGCGCTTATAACAAAACTAGTGATCTGCTCCGGCTTCGCACGCGTGCAAATTATATACATAAATCATCCTTGTGTTTATTGCTATTTCTATTAGCGGAAACAACATCAACATCCGTTGCGTGCTTAAAAATTTAGAGTATATCGACACGAAGAGAAAAAGCGGCAATAAACAGGCAGACTATGTAAGGATAATATTGTAGTAGTGTACTCACACGAGACAGGCTTCTCTCTCTCGCGCATGCGCGTCAGTAAAGCCTCTTTGGCGGAGATGAAGAAGATGCGCTCTTCGGCCTCTTTTGGCGAGCACACGCGCAGCTCGCGCGACAAGAAGTCCACGCAGCGGTTGGCGTGCTGTGTGCGGACCTGGCAAAAAACCGCATAAAACATGGTTTTGCTAAATCCGTCAAATACAGGCAAAACTTACAAAATTAATGGGTACGAGGCCCAGTGATTGCTGGATATAGGGCAAAGTATTTCGAGATCCCAGGTAAATTCCGCAAAACGGTCAGTAGCATGGATTGAAGGACACATTTGTCCGCAAAACACGCGCTTTACAGGTGGAGTTGCAGACACTAGCTCGACTTACAATACAAGTGTAAGATGTCTCGTATTCTAGTACTATACTGGAATTCTTTGGATTGACATTCATCGCTATTGTCACAGCAACCTAAAGTTACGGCTATTTCAAAAAACGATCAGGCAGAACTATATTAAACACATGTCACTTGTATTGAAGTAAAATAATTTTAAACAAATTCTATATAAATGTCACAGGAATTGAAAATAATTTGAGTATTTTAAAACAAGTACTCACTTGGTCCAAATACTCGGGCTCAGAAGCAGAAGCGTCCCACCGATTGTTCAGTATGAATATGTTCGGTTGCGATATTTTTGTCGATACTTTGTGAAAGAAATTCTTCTCCTGTAATAATAAAGAAAAATAGCACAATTAGTTTTGTATGATTTATTATTTATTGTAACTGGGATGATATAATACTTTTTAGTCGAGCATGTTACATGTTGCACGGTACTCACGAAGACTATGAGCGTGAACTTTGCGTTGGTGATGAGCACAAACACGTCGGCGTCGAGGCAGTATTTGTCGATCCACGTTCAGGTTGAGTTACGTGATACGTTGCATGTAACATGTTACACGGTACTTACGGTGACCATGAGCGTAGATACTGCGTTGGCGACGAGCACAAACACGTTGGCATCGAGGCTGTACTTGTCGATCCACCCATCGAAGTTGAGTTACGTGATACGTTGCAAGTAACATGTTACACGGTACTTACGGTGACCATGAGCGTAGACTCTGCGTTGGCGACGAGTACAAACACGTTGGCATCGAGGCAGTGCATGTCGATCCACCCATCGAGGTTGTGTCACGTGACACGTTGCATGTTACATGGTACACGGTACTTACGGTGATCATGAGCGTGTACTCCACATTGGTTATGAGCACCAACAACATCGTCGAACTAGTACTTGTCAATACACTAGTCGAGGTTGTGTCACGTGATACGTTACATGTTTCACGATACTTACTGTGACCATGAGCGTAGACTCTGCGTTGGCGACGAGTACAAACACGTCGGCGTCGAGGCAGTACTTGTCGATCCACTCGTCCAGGTTGGGCGTGACGTCGACTCCGGGGCTGTCCACGAGGACGACATCGTCACGGAGGAGGGCGCAGAGCTCGCGTGGCCAGTACACGTGTACTAGAGAGCATTCTTGTAGCCGCGTTGCGCATAGTGCGTGGCCTAACTGGCTTACAGACTGCAGAAGAGAAAATAAAAACAACATTAAATTCCATTAATGAACCCTCGGTCCGTAAGAAAGACTCGTCGGTGTCTGAGCCCTCCACTTGCAGGAAGTAATTGGTGGTGTGCCCGATACAGCTCGGTAGGATAATAAACCATAACTACATACAAATAGAAACTACAATCACCTGCACGTTAAGCTTCTCCTCGGAGCCCTCGGTCCGTAAGAAAGACTCGTCGGTGTCTGAGCCCTCCACTTGGAGGAAGCAGTTGGTGGTGTGTCCGATACCGCTCGGCAGGATCTTGTCGTGCAACATGGCGTTGATCACTGTGCTTTTACCATTGCTTGTCCTGGAGAGAAGACATAGAGAAAAATTATATTACGGAGATTTCTTTTCAATCGCGCTTTATCTTTCAGGGCTGATATTAAGAATATTTTTTTATCATAATAGTATGGCATAATCAGCCATTTTTTTAATTTTCCTAAACTGGGACTCAGGACTCTTCTCTAGACGAGGGATTGGGCCGTAATCCACTGAGTGGGCCTTATGTGGGTTGGTGGATGTCACATGTATTGGATTTTTTTGTCTAGGACATGCCGGTTTTCTCACGATGTTTTCCTTCACCGTTTTGAGAGCAGTGGTGATGAATGAAAATTTTATTTACAAAAAGTTTCAGTTACTTTGAAAAAGATTTGTAATGCTTGACCTTTGGGGATCACATTAGCTTCAGGGATATTAATATGAAAGCAACTGTGCCTGTTACGCTTTCACTGTGAAACAACTGAACCGATTTCGATGAAATTTGGTACCCCAAGAAAGGATTTAGGCTTTTTATTTGGTTTCGACTTCGCGTCCGCGATAACTAACCTTCATAAGGAAGAAGTTACGGGTAAAAGCTAGTATGCTGCATATGCTTACCGACCAAAGAAGGCGACTTTCATGTGATCTCGCTTGAGCACTTCCCGTATGGCCTGCACCTTGGATACATAGGCCTCCACGTTAGCCAGGTCCTGGGGCGTCGCGATCCCATTCTCGCCAGTAACCGCTGAAACAGTTACACAATATAAAAACTAAGATTACTTAAGATACAGTCTTCTTCTTAAAGGTAGAAAGAAGCAAGAAGTCCGATTATAATTTGAGTGTCTTCGAGGCAAGAGTGAATAGGCTCATAAATGTGCCTCACCATCAGAGACTGCATCACTGCTTACCATTAGGTGGGATCGTTGTAAAGCTCTAGTTTATTCTTTTTTATTTATTTTTTTTTGACTTGATTGCGATCATGGTGAGCAGTGATGCAATCGTTGATGGTGAGGCGCACTAGTTTATTATATCAACAAAAAAAGCAAATTCTGAAGTGGTTAAGTGTCGCCGCACATGGGCCACAATCCACAGCCACAAAAGCCGCCGCCACGAGAAGCTAGAAGCGGTCACCAGCCACTTGTGGCCAGTAGCTGCAACTTTTATTACTCCTGTGCGGAGTAGTATAATAGACTCTGTCGAAGAAGGTTTAAATGCGCGAGTGGCTTGAGACAGAATTGGTATCGGAGTTTAGTGGCCAGTTCGGGCCACAAGAAGCGAGCAGCGGCGTTTTGTAGCGTGTGGTGGCTCCCGGCGTCAACCGTGTGAGGTGAGTCCATATAAAATGTATGGAACCTACAGGAAATATACCGGTGGCGGCGTTTTGTGGTTGCGGCCGGTAGCCCATGTGCAGGGCGACCCTAAGATTATTTGAGTGTTCGTGCATTGCACAAAAAGAGGGTTGCGATAGCCCGATGGCCGATGGAAGGCAAACGGTGGTTGTCTGCGAGTTAGAGTAAGACTATCTAATAATATACAGGGGTAAAGTTTGTTTTTTTTGTTTGTGGGGGTAAACTCTCAAAGTAGGTACTGATCCGATTGCTAAAATTTTTATACCGATGAGTGATTTAGAGAAGGGCAAAAGTTAGTTTTATTCATAAAATTTATCATGTAAAATCGTGACAAAACGATATAAACCTGCAATCATTTAGTATAAATAAATTAGTTTATTCTAGATAGTGCATTATGTTAATGTCCTAATTACTTGTATCAATATTAAAATATGTATAGTTATTATAGACATTCGTCATAGATATAGATTGTTGCCAATAGCGACGAACAAAGCATGAATTCAACATACTCCGAGAGTCATCACTTGTATATTACAATTGCGATTTACTAAATTAGGAAAAGGCTTTACTCGGAGTTTCCTTGCGTGATCAATTTAGAAATGAAGATATCCACAGGAGAACCAAGGTTGTTGAAGTATCGCCAAACTTAAGTGGCAATGGGCAGGGCACATTGCTCACAGAACAGACCGTTGGCCCTTACGTACCAACGGCGTTGGGGACGAAAGGTTCTGGAGTGGGGACGAAAGGCTCTGGAGTGGTGACTACGTACCGGAAGACGCAGGGTTGGAAGGTCTCCTACAAGTTGAACCGCAGACCTGGCAAAGTTTGCCCTTTTAATTACAAGGCCGTGGGCATGGGCCGGTTCGCCCACGTCTATCTACGCCACTGTCAGTAACGACCGTCAAAAATCTATAAATGATTGCCGGGAGCATCGGCTGAACGTGCTTTCCGAGACATGGAAGATTCTTTGTATGTTAATATGGTCAACCATCTGCCGAGCGGCCTCGGTTAGAGTTGCTTAACCTTGAAGGTTGACCCGTGCGTCTGTTATAGTCACGACGGCTACTCAACTAATACGATATTATACTTCCAAAACCATATTATAAAATGTCCCTAAATACGTATGAGTTCATAATACATATAATTTGTTAAATTTAAATGGGGGAGTCCTGGTGACCTGAAATACAGGCCTTGAGCCTAGTTTAGGCACCAGTCTACCACAATATAACGCCCCTGCTTTAAGTTACTGTAGAAATAAGGCTAGCAATCTATACTTATAATAAATCTGTAGATCTATACTTATAATAAATCTGTAGAAGTAAAAATTCTGTACATTGAAAAATATAAAAAAAATAAATGGAAGGGCCGACACCGAACACAAAAATGTGATTAAAAAAATTTTTGTCTGTCTGTCTGTTTGTTCAGGAATCACGCAAAAACTATCGGTTCGATTACGATGAAACTTGGTATAATTGTTCTTTAATATCCTGGGGACCACACTGGTTACTTTTTATCCCGGAAAAGTATATACAAAAAAAAAAAAATCTTAATTTTGCGGTTCGATCCCTAGACCCGATTAGGTACTGTACCAACTGCAAATAATAAGGTTGTCCTAGGTTACGTCACCCGCAGTGGAGTTGGCTAAGGGGAGGTCACTAACCCCCCACAGAAAGGGGAACTGTGTTACCCCGAATTTAACGCGAGCGAAGCCGCGGGCAAAAGCTAGTTAAGAATAATATTGTGGAGAAAAAAAAACTACTTATTATTTATTTCTAGGGCCTATACTATTTATTCATTAAACCCCAAGTACACCGTGCACCGGCGCTCACTCATTGTCCTTTCTATAGCGTCTCTAATTACGGTATTCGAAAGGTGGTCTACCAAAAACTGACTGACTGAAACGAAGTAAAGTGACAGCGTTTTTCATGCTTACAAAACTGCTGACTGTAAATACCACCTTTTTTTTGAGGCCGGAAATCATCCAAGTCATTGGATGATTTCTCGGCTCAATAGGAAGGAGCCAGAGGGCGTGTCAGACTTTTACTGTCTTCCAGTTGCCCCTTAATCTTTGTTCGTGGCTTTCAAAATTCAGACCAATCATTTAGCTTTTTTAAAATAGGCTAGACTAGACCGTACAACTCAATGTTGGTAATATAAAACGCTTGGTTCCGCCCGCCGTGAACTAACAGGCGTCCATTTATTCTGATGATTCAGTAACCCACACCTCAATACTTCATCTACGTTGTTATGCAACTATGTATTATGTATATACAAACAAATGATGGTTTAGTTGGAAATACGCCAGCACAACAACCACTTTCAAATATGAAATATCATTCTGCTAGATTGACCGCAATTGTAGGTACACGTGGAGAATTTGACGTTTTTAGGGCGAGCGGAAACTGCAGAGCTAGTTAATTAGGGCCCCCGTATACCAGAGAGGGACGCAGCGGTGCATACGCGTATTCGTCATTATACGCTCGATGTTCGGCTGCTCACAGCTTACACAAACAAATCTATGAAAGTCTGTCGACGAAGCGGCAGCAACACGACGGCACCCCGCGCCTGTTTTGCAGGCGGACGTTCACCAAGAGTATGTATAAGGACGAACACACATCTATGAAGCTAGGTACGCATTTGTAGAGATTAGGCCTTAGTCCACGGTTTTCATCATAAATATGTTTGCTCTGATGCTTTTGAAATTTCCTTTACTCCACACTCCCCTCGACCCCTAATAAATATAGGGTGACTGGCACGTGATTGTGCTCATGATAACAAACAATTTTTATTATGGGAGCAAAGCCGAAATCGCGACAAAAATATCAGCTGTTCAGTACATTACGCAGACATAAATGTACTGAACAACTGATTTTTTTTCGCGATTTCAGGTTTGTTCCCATAGTAAAAGTTGTTGGTTATCATGAGCACAATCACGTGTTTAAGTATCGTACACTAATTGCGAGTCACCCTATATGTGCCTATCAGACCCCCAACTACAGTAAAGTCCAGGAGGTCCAGAGTGAATTTTATTTCCCAGCCAAGTTTTAGTTTCCTCTCGACCTTCAAAGTTATAGCAGAGCTGTGGTGGTACTTCTCTTTAGGAAAAGCTTAAAAAATACAGGTCCATCTTACTTTATCGATATTTCTGCTGTTTAAAAGTTGCGCGTGTACATTGGCGTGTAGGTACTGTTCCCAACTACAACTAGTAACTGTTGACAAATGTTCCACACTTTCTCAGGTGATAAAAGCGATTAAAGTATTATCAGGGATTAGGAGGCAAGCTCCAATTCTATCACGTGGAACAAGGTTCAAGGTCAATCGGCGCGTCGCTATTTGGTCATACAGCATCATAATCGAAAAGTCAAGGTTATAATGATAACTAGCTAGAACAAGGACTAATTGAATAAAATAATCGCGTCAGTTGACTGACTGACATTTATCAACGCACAACCGAAACCACTGGCATAAGTTAGTATACATATAAATGTGAAAGTAACTGTCTGTCTGTTACGCTTCCATCCAGAGTCTATAGAACGGAGTAAGCTTCGTCTCCGCGTCTATAAAGCCGACATACACACGGATGAAGTTGCGGATAAAAACGCTCTAGCGTTTAATAAATTATGAATATTAAGCCGAAAGGTCCTTGGGTAGCGACTGCGCACCGGAAGACGCAGTGTTGGAAGGCCTCCCACAAAGTGGGCCGATGACCTGGTGAGGTTCGCGGGAATCCGGTAGATGCAAGACGCTCAGGGCCGTTCATTGTGGCGACACTAACGGCTCGTTCATGACCCGCTGTGAACGGAAGTTAAGGCGCAAGCGCCCAAAAAGTGCTATGCAACAGTGACTTTCTGAAGCCTACTCCTCTGTAACGGCCTGGTTTATAGGTTTGAAAAAAATATATGTTTATATAGATTCATGAACAACATTTGATTTTTTCGTGCAATTTATATTTTTGTCTAAAATAAATATCGCGACGTTTCGCAACTTTTCGCTACTGCTTCGAAACGGCTTGGATCTTTTAGAAACATTTTTACACATAAAAATTGGTGGTTAAATATTCTTTAAAATGAACATAGCATTTATGTAAATCAGTCAATATTTCGCAAAGAAAATGGATTTAAAGGTCAGCCGCGCGCTTTCCGGGCGCTGCTAATAAATGCACAGATCTGCGTACTGCCGCCTAGGCGGGTGCGAGAGTTGCGTCCATTTAATTTCGGCCAGATGGTTCAAGGAACTATAAGCCTTAACCGCGGGGCGGCGAGCGGGAAAATCAAAAGTAAGAAAATGTTTGAACGCGATATTCAGCGCAGTGTAATAGGTCCTTAAAGGGCCTATTACACTACGCGTTTTTCAACTAACGATATTCAGACTCGTCTTATTTTTCATTCCGAGTAAGACAGTCTGACACTTATTACACTACACGACACGACGACCCATAGACTATTATAACTGTCTAAATAACGAGTGGTGTAACAAGCCCTGCAGTCGTGAACAAGCCGTCAGGGGAAGCCATGTCCAGCAGTGGACGTCTTTCTATTGGAATAATAATGAATGGCCAAGCATAAGGCTGCTTTTAAATTCAGGGACGTATTCTATTAGGCTTATGAAATACACGCGAGCGAGTTTAAGGCGCATAGTACTCTAGAGCCCAATTAAATATTAATGACAATGACCTTAACCAAATTATGCCGTTCGTACTGTGGCACACGACCTTTACCAAGGCGTTCATAGATCGATACTAGATATAACATTATACAGATAAAACGGATTTGAGTCGTCCATAAGATTAGGTGCTAGCGGTATCTCTTATCATTTGTGAATATTTGGAATTTATGAGTAAATGTCATTTACGTTTGTTTTGTTATCAGTGTCATTTACATTTATGTCTGGCTGGCCTTTAGATGTCATTTGGGTGATGGTTGAGTCCCGTAAGACAATTTTTAGGGGACAACTGAATAATTGTGAATATTTCCAGCACATTTTGAATTGTTGTTTCTGATTCAGCATGGTTTTTTGACTTAGAAGTTTGAATGGTAGTGGAGCTTTGAGTACTTTTAAATAAAATAATATTTAGGATACACAGTATCTTAGATACTATTTTTGAGGCCTATGTCCAATAGTGAACGTCTTTCGGCTAAAATGATGATGATACACAGTATGTTGATATTTCTAATATTTAATACTTTCTTAATTTACTTCACTGCAGGCTACCCCCTTTTTATTTCAAGTTCTTACAATCCAGCCAAAAGTTGTCTGGTTAGATAGATATTGCTGTCAGCGATAAGACCGACATTGTATCCAAAGACTTAACTTAATATATTTTTACTGATTTGGTGTACAATAAAGTTTATTCAGTTCTATTTTATTCCTCCGGGAATAAACTATTAAAAGTTTTCAATAAAAAAGAAAAAAAAAAGGAAAAGGTACATAGAGACATGTTAAACAAATTTTAGAACTAGTGACCTGCCCTGGCTAGGCACAAGTGCAAGTTATACATAAAACCTTTCTTTTCTTTGCTCATTATATTGTGAGAACTGCATCAAAATCTGTTTGGTGGTTTAAGAGTTGGCGATAAACAGACCAACATGAAAAGCAACTGTTTTTTGGGTTGTCTAATATTGTAATGGGAAATGTCTAGGCATAATGATCTGATTTAGGTAGTTCTTTGAGATTAACAGCAAGCTACATTATTGGTAAGTACCACAGACTAGGTTTTATTCTGGAAAAATAGTTACCATGGTTTTATTGATTCATGAAGACAAAAAAAATGACTATGCCAATGCAGCACTACAAAATGTCTTAAATAGTTACTAATACATATTATAAAGAGGTAAAGTTCGTGTTTTTGACTGTGTTTGCGGATGAATGGAAGATAACCATATCAGTAAGTCTGGAGTTCTGAGAGATACCTGTGTAGAAGAGGTATGTAGACATAACAAAGTAGTAACTGGATGAAGGCTGCACTGACATACATAATCAAGGGTCACTAGTTTAGAGGTATGCGGAACAGGGTTCATTAGATAAGGAGATTCCTCCGACCAGCAATATCATATCTGGTCCGAACAGCTGCTCCATAGTTGACATGGGATTCTTGTATACGTAGGTATGTTCTAAACGTGTGGAAAACTAACACCGTGATGCAGGATTCCGTAATTTAGTTCGTAAGTGGCGACACAGATGTCGCTACAATAAAACTTAAATATAGACCATAGAAGTTATTATACTGCTAGTTATTCCAGCTATCACACATGATTTCTGAGGGTACTGGATGCAGAGCTATAGGAGAGTGAGTGTGTTTGAGAGAGTTGGGTTGTGTATTGTTGTAATTCTCTCATTCCACACAGAGCAACAAAATAAAAAGGTAATGGATGCAGGGTCAGCAGTTCCAGTTGTGTATGTTATGGTGGCTATTAGTTCAATTTAGACATTTCATTTGTCGGACTGCTGCCGCATGTTTACAGTGCCGCAGCTGACCGGTTACAGTACGTTAGCAGTCCGACAACGATGCGATGCACTATTCAACACCAAAATCAACACATCATGCTGCTTGTGACGTTGCCATCCTGTTATCGACCGTTCGCCGCAGGGCTGCCTCTCCGTGCGCCTTTTAAGACAAATAAGATCGTCCATACGCAGTACAATTAGCGCACCGCAGCAGGCCATCAAAAGACATATAAATTGAAAACCCTTAATATTATTCTTACTTGCTAAAACAAACAGTGTTATTTGCTTACCATGCATGAAAGTGACAGCATCCTTGACATAATCATCAATCTCAACAAATATATCATTGATCTTCTTCTTGGCCCTTACAAATATCTGTAACGGCGAGTCCACATTTGACATGTTCACGCGGACAGCGCCATTGTTCAGCATCGCAACGTTGTGGGGCCCGTCGCCAGCCATCATTGATATCGTACGGTTAACATACGCAGCCATACGGGAAGGAAATATTCACGTTTGTCGTTAGGTGGACCTTATGCCGGACAAGCCAACAATATAGTCACTGTCTCACTTCTACGGTTTTAACAATACATGCACGGTAAAACTGCAACAAAAACATAACAAGGCATAAAGAAGTGCAAAGAAAAGAAAAATCATAGGACAGTGCTACACCGACTTGTAAAACGTTTTTCTGTATGCAAAGCCTGTGAACTAGAGACGATAAGCTTTATGTGTTTATTTAGTTTGCGTATCTACAGTTATTAAGACAAGCAATTATGAAGAACTACTTGTTTACTAGACCATGGGTAACTTTACTTAATTTTGGTCCACAAGCATTGAAATAAACGATGTATGTCAATGATTGTACAGAGTACAGTAATAATTGATCATAACACTGATGGCTGCTAAATTGGTAGCCAAGATTTTACTCAATCTTAAAAATCGAGACTAAAATATTTATGTGTGACAACTGCTATGATGATAGATAAGCATTTTGTGTTTTAGTGTAAGAACGTTTTAGACTAGTTGCTGACAGCATGCACGACAAGTACTCACACACGGTGTGATTGGAAGCAAGCACTGATGCCCAATCCTGGAGTATCAAGTGGCTACTCGTATTGAGGTTATGTTTGTGATCAAACTAACTAAAACAAACACATTTATGGACGAAACATTGCAGGAAAATTAAAGAAAGTGGTTAAAAGCAAAACACCAATAAAAAGCTATCAAATGCATGTAATTTGCACCTTATCATCTCGTTGCATCATCGCAATCGATGCGCATCCCTGTAGTCCAAGCCGCGTGAAAATTTGCACACACTTTAATGATCAAGTTAGAAATTTAAATAAATAAGGGCGAAATATTAGACGATGAGACGTAAAACAACTGACAGCCGCTAAATATAAGTCAAAATTGATTTATGATAAAATTCAGAAATACAGCCCATTGCCTAAATAATAAACCTTTACACAGCGAAATCAATAACACAACTTACCTATGTATTAAAGCATATTATTAGACATGTTACTCCTTATTTAAAATTATTTTCGGCAGATTATTACCAATAAATTTTTTCATGAATTTATTTCCCTGTTTTCAATTTTCGATTTTTCTTGTCCTTTGACTTGTAACGTTCTCTATTTCATTTTCGTGCGTTTACACGGGACAAGAACCAATCAAATATTCTAGATATTTCGTTTCAACCAATAACAAGCAAGTATGATTTTAACTAAAAACACGTTTAGTAATTGCTACTTTTTTTCTATTAAATGATTTGCAAGGAAAGAAAAAAGCATACAAAAAAGAAAACAAACGTGGGTACCTAAATTATTTATTACTTTTGAATTCATTAATTGCATTTCAAAGTGGATTGTTTGTTTATAAAATGCCATATTATATCTTGATTTCTTGAAACAACTTTATTTTAACTTTAAGGTGCACTAACAAGACGTAACAATGAATTTTATTCAAATACGTTTTGTAACTTTTAGTAGCAGTGTGTTTATAAAACAAATAGTTTTTAATTAATACGAAAAATTAAATCAGTCTTCTTAAAAATAAGAATTATCAAACTCAAAACTATTGTTTTGGTTTTTACAATTTTATAGATTTTTTAGTGTGCGATTCCTAAAATAGAAAGTGCAACTAAACGTATGATTTTCTAAATGTCAAATTTTATAATGTGAAGTCAATGGCGGATGATTGAATAGAGCGAGAAGCCGCTTGTCGAGTGAACTCGGTTCAGTCTTCAGTTTATTCATAAACAAAAATTCTTTCCTGTCTTATACAGTTGTTTCTAATTTATTATAAATAAAATCGCATCTACAGAAGCAAAATGTCTCGTTCTGTCCGAGCGGAAACTAGGAATCGTGTCAAAGATGATATCAAAAGAGTCATGCAAGCTGTGGAAAAAGTTCGCCATTGGTAAGTTCACATTCGTACCAAATATTTTCTATAATTTTGCGAAACTCTAATAAATAACACTTACTCGATTTTCAGGGAGAAAAAATGGGTGACAATTGGTGAAACGACCATGAAAATTTACAAATGGGTTCCGATATCTACAAACGAGCAAAAGAAAAAACACGCGGCTAAACGTGAGAATAAGGAGAACACTTTGACGCCTAAGAAGGTGCACGACTCTTCCAACTCTAACTTCGGCATGGCTGAAGACTCCAACACATGTGAGTAAACAATATGATTGTTAAAAATTCAGGGTTCTAAGTTTTATTAGGGCAAATTTTTGGAACTAAGCAAGTAGGTCAGGGTTCATCCTAAGTTATGAAATCTGTAGAATACGATATAATATTAAAAAATAGTTAATTTATATGTATAGGTAGAATATAAGAACCATAGCTTTGTAAACAGAAAATGTAAGTCTACAAGTCAATACGTACAAAAAAAAATGAATCCTGTCTTAGACTAGGAGACCTATATTTTAGGAAACAGTGAAGATTCATCTCTAGATAAGAAAAGCTATAAATTAGGTGCCTAGTGTTTAATTCAGAAAACCCATAAACCCCAAGTGAACTTTGGCGTTCACGCTTCTAATGTCTCTAATTGACACAATTGAAAATAAGTAGTATTTGAAAGGTTAAAATAAATTCTCCTACATGCTCCTCCATGTTTCACAAATATCTTGCCGCTTGTAATTTTGATAGATGAAATACAAAAAAAGGACCTTAGTTAGCCCCAGCAAATAAAGATCAGTGTCTTTATTCCTCCAGGTTTCTCAACAGTGAGCGACTCCCAAGGGCCTACAGAGTTTACTTCTACAGCAATGAACTTCTCTGAAGACTCCAACTCTCAGAGTAGTGGCACCACAACGCCAGCTAAACGGTTAAAAACTGACTGAGGCTTGCTCAACACGTGAAGTCTGCAACACTTGAGACTGTGCTTACACTGAACAAACATTACGGACTTGTTGGTATGTGCTGCGAGTTAATTTAAGTGTGCATTCAAGGAGTTAGTATCAATTCACCACTGACCGCTACACAAGCGTCGGTGCTTTTAGTATTTAGAAAAAGTTATGACCATTTAAACAATGTGTTCTTAATTAATTTTGGTCATTATGACTGAGAGTGATTTAATTTTGTTTGAATTGAGCATTTTCGTTTATTATGGTCCTTGCTAGGTCAAGGTCATCTATTGTAAATATGATTTTAGTTTCATAAAATGTGACTTAATTAGATTAATTTTAGCGATAGAACTAAATTAATATTATTTTTTTAAGTTTAGCTTAAGGGTTTGGCATTTGCAATATGTGATATCATGTTACGAGTTGTATTGAGTCTTTAACCTGTGTGATTATGATACTGCAGTTTTATTTAATAGACCCCTTTAAACTGTGCTAAGCCTGGGTTGATCTTGATCTTCTAATATAACAATATCTCATGGCTTGATGTTTATGGTTGTAAGTACTCCACTGTAAAACCTTGACCATTTGTAATGAGCAGTGATTGGAATAGGTAGGGCTATTTAGGTTCATTGACCGCAAACATTGATGTTAATATGGATATTCCACGGGATTCCGGCTGATACTATGGGATTTTATTGAATTTCATTATTTTTGACAATAAGTATAAAAAAAAAAAATAAGCCATTAAGCACATGATATGCGATGTTGTATGCGGCTAATCTTTCATTAGTCCCGAAGGCAAGATAGTTTTTTTTTCTAATTTAACTACTTTAAAACCAAATCCCGGGACTCTGGGAATATCCGTATTATTCTAACCTATGGCAAGTACTTAAAACAGTCCTACCTACTCCGATCTATGGTAATGAGTGTTTTTGTAATATTTGGTAGATATGAGAAGAGATCATAAAACATTTTTATATCATTTTTGAACAAACATTCTGCCAAAAAATAGGGAGGTCCCCAACCCTCATTCAGCTAGAATTGTAATTAAAAATTCTAGTTATTCTAATAAGCATGTTAGTCCTTTTATGAAAGCAATTCTATTTAGTGCTACTTCTGTAAATTATAATTAACCATTTTTGTATGAATTCTGAGAAAACATTTTATTTTTTAAAACAAGTTCATCATGCAAATGGCGATATTAGAAATGAATCAAAACCCATAGAAACAATCAAATAACTAATCTTGAAAAGGGTATTTCTAATTTTTTTATCCAAGTTCAAGGTGGTCTATTTCATAAAACTGTGAACTGTGTGTTTTCATTGGTAAGGACTTAATATATTTGTGAGCAGAAATAATTTTTGTACAAGTTTCTTCCTCTATATGACTCGGTACAAAACCCAGTAATAGCCTGTGTTTGCCAAATCTGTGCATTACTGCTAAACTCTTACATAATGGTGGATTTTCTTTCACTTTTGATAAAGAATACATTAGGTTGTGCTAAGCAATAGCACAAAATAGTACAGAAGTCAAACTACATACAAAGCGCGCTCGAGCAACGCACACATAGACACCGCTCACGGACATGATATCTCTGCTCAATCGCCCGGTCGCACTCCTCGTACAGTTGGGTCCAAAGTGCTGACCCTAGTGCGACCGTACAGTGTAGTATAAAAAGTGAAATACATGCATTAGATTGACTTCTGTATTTATCTATTTTGTGGCAATAGTTCTAAAGGAGCCTATATCAACCTTATTTTTTTAATAATAAATAATATATTTATTTGATACTGACAATAATTTAATTTAGAGAATTTCCATCATGAAACTATGCTGTGTTCAAAGTATGTTTTTTAAACCAATATATTTATTTCCTATTCATTAATTTTGCTGTGTGAGATTGATGCCATTTATGTTTAAATTATTATTGTGTTTTAGTTAATGAATTACCCAATACAAAGGAAATAGAATTCTGAATGCTTGGTTTTTTATCAAATAATAATGCGACAAATTATTGTAATTGTAAATTTAATGTATTATATTATTATAATGTAATATAACAATATACACTGACATTTAAAGAAACTGCAGCAAAATTCAGAGTAGTTATGAAAAAAAAATAATTGAAAAAAGAAAACTTACAATAAAAATAATGTAACATGATAAAAAATTATTTAATATTTGAATACTTCCCTGTACTTGATGCAGTTTCTTTGAGCTAAGTGTATTATTTAATAAGATAAAAATAAAGATATATAACTTATTGATTTAATTTTTCATCAGAATCGTCAGATATTATAGTATGAGAGGAAGCCATTGAATCGACACCAGATGGAACAGACCCATTATCTATTTCTTGTATGCCAATTATTTCGTTTACAAAGTGGCTGAAGTTTATGAACTGTAAACAAAATATTGCAATTAGTAACAGGTATAACAAATAGGTTAAATTAAAAAAAAAAACTAATAATCACTACAGGATCCCGATCTGTCAAAAATGGTCTCGAGTAATATCCCGCCTGCATTACAGGTCCACGTTATCTATCGGGTCCTGACCAACTTGTTACTTTTGCGCGCTTGGCGCAATTACCTAAAGCCGGGTACAGACTGCTGTAACATAATATGCAATTTATAGTATTTTATTTTTATTTTAGGTGGGAAGTCATCTAACGACATTACCGCCCTGGGCGGAGTGAGAGAGCGTGTTAGACTTACTGACTAAAACCCACTCCTGTTCCTTCTTTGCCTTCCTTCCAGGGCCCTGGGATTCACTTTCGCACATGATGGCCCCAGTGGGCTTCGACGCTGGGCCCCTACGGTTTGCTGACATCTCATTGAGGCGCGCGTGAAACACTACGCGCCATCGACGACTTGGACTCGGTCCGGATGGATGGAAGGCGAGTTAAGCCCGCACCAACGGTGGTTGGAAATCGGGATTGGATTCCATAATGGCGGCTGGGTCGTGAGGGGCGTTCACTCGCGCGTGCACCCGCCTTCTTTGCCAGCATTACCTACTGCTTCGCAGAAGGAGGCGATCGCCTGCCACTCCTTGCTCCGAACCATGGCCGGTACCAACGCACGACGCGAGAGATCGCTGCCACCGTTCGCACCAACGAGGGCACGGCGGTGCTACTGGGGCCAGGGTTATCCGAAAGGGAAGTCGAGCCCCGGTATGAAGGCTTGAAGGAGCAGGGTGGGTTTTTTAGTCAGTAAGAGTCCGACACTATCTCCCGCTCCTTCCAAGAGCGGGCTTGTCATAGGATGATTTTCACCACCAAAAAAAAAATGGGCACGGCGGTGTTCTGCCAGAGCAGGGCACACCTCTATCGTATGGTCCACCGTGTCCTCCAAAATGCAGTGTGGACGCCGTGCGCGTGGTGAACGCGGGCGCCCAGTCCACACTTATGAAATGCTTTCATCATGTTACGTTAGAACAGTCTGTACCCGGCTCAGGGATGAAGAAAAGACCTTTCCAAATATGTTGACCCCAATATACTCAAAGATCACGCGTAGCTTCATGGTTATGTAATAAATAATGGACTATAACCTCTGGTAAAAATGAGAAGTCGTCTTCATTCATAAGTGCTCGATCCTCGAAGCTGTGGCCGGCGAGTATGGTCAGCAGGTACCAGCACAATTCACGAGAGAAGTGTTCGCCTGAAAAACGAAAATAAAGCAAGTTTTCGTTTAGAACTCGTACACACGAGCAGCACGTTGCTAACAGAAGAGATATCTGCAACCGTCGACAAGGGGGCGGTTGCAGCCATCGACATATAGTAACACTAGGGTCGCGGCACACTGACCACCGGCCACAGTCACAAAACGCTGCCACCGGCATATTTCTTGTAGGTTTCATACATTTTATATGGACTCCGCCGCATGCTACAAAACGCCACTGCTCCCTTCTTGTGACTCACCATGTGGCCACTAAACGCCGATGAAAAACGCTGTCACACGGCAGTCGCGCATTTAAACCTTCGACAGAGTCCATTATATTACTGCGCACATGGGTTAATAAAGTAGCAGCCAATACTTTTTCGAAGCACGCAAACGAATACCTACCTACCCGACTCCTAATTTGTTTAAGACCGAGAGCGTAGGTACTGTCTGACGGCTTAGGGCCTAACTAGATGCTTACAAGTCACCGGATGAGAAACGAAAAGGAAATTAACGTTACATAAAAACCTTTTTACAGAAAAATATATATCCGACTTCAATGTTAAAAAACACTGAAAAGTATAAAATAACTTTAATTTCGGTAGCATGTTTCTATAATAGTTTTGTCTCTTCGTTTTTAACACCGACTTCCGAAATTAAAGTTATTGTCTGTCTAATAAGTTAAACGACTTGGGTAATTATTAGAATTTAATGAAATCAGATGTAGACAACGCGGGTTCAATAATCAAGGTTGATTAAGAGATAGAGATCATTGTTTACTAACAGAAGAACCTTATAAAAAATACCGAATTTAAGTATTTTTTAAATGATTAATTATTATACAAAATTTCCAAGTCGGTTGACTTATTAGACAGACTATACTTTTCGGTGTTTTTTAACATTGGAGTAGGTTGTTTTTTTTTTTGTAAAAAGTTTTTTACACTTTTTAGTTATGGTACCTACCACCACTAAAAAGTACCCCTCAGACAAACTTAAATAACTTATAACTACAGTGCATCTTATAACGATTCTAATAATCCCAAACATGGTTATATTAATCATGGTTAAATTAATTTTTTTTTCTTCTGGCCTCATCATCAGATCAGTTGAATACATCCCCTTTTCTGACATTCAGTCATCGACTGCACGTATAAATAAAGCAAATTGTAACCACAGTTCTGCTGTGATTCTATGAGGAGTTCTGTTCCATATCTTCGAAGTTCATGACCAGATCATAACAATATATCTATGGGACCAACTTGAAAGCATAACCTTTCAATCAAAAAAGAATTTTCAAAATCGGTCCACAATTGACCGAGAAATTGGTGAATATACATTAAAAAAAACATACATTCAGCCGAACATAGAACCTCCTCCTTTTCGAAGTCGGTTAAAAGTGGTCCTAACCGGCCGCAAAGTGGTAAGAAATCGTATCACAAGTTGATCTCATAGCCAAATGGAACACCATAAAACTGGGTAGTAAATAGAATGCACAGTCTTACCATTCGTTGAAAGAATTTCGATGAAGTCGTCTCGTGTTATGAAGAACTCGTCGGGCTTAGTAGGCAAAACGTAAGCGAACGTGCGGAAGGCGGTGCGCAAGCGCTTGAAGCTCTCGCCGAACACTGGCCGGTGGTTCAGGTACAGCTTCACAAACTCCTCGAAGCCTATCTCTGATACCGGCGTCTTGAGATACACCTTGTATTTCGCTTCGACTATCAGATTTTCTACCTAAGAACAAAGAATGGAATAAAACCTTTGTGTATCAACCCACACTGGGCCCGCCGCGTCGTGGTCATATAAATAAAGTAAGTCTTACTTAAGTACTTTAATTCTATGGCGGTCTATGGATAGTACAAACTATCCTGAAACCCAGTCTAAATATTAGCCTCAAAGTCATTTTGGCACGTCCTTAGCTTCCCTTGAAGGAGGTGTCAATTGGGTACTCCTCAGCATTAAAATATTCCAGCAAACACTGTCCGAATCAGTCCGAATAATAACTAGCTAATTATTCCAAAATCGAGGCTGACCGCCACATCATAAAATAAAATGTTTACCTCGTATTCCGACGGAAAGAATCCCAAAGCCCTCATCAGATCTGGCAGCGAGTCAATTGGTATGTAGTCCTTGACCTGCCTCCTGGCCGGGGAGAAGGTGCCTTGACACAGGATCTGAATGTAGTAGAACAGGTCCCGGATCTCCTGGAACAGCCAGCCGGGGCGGCCGTCTTCCACCAGGCAGTAGTAGGGATCCAGCTCGATTCCACCTTGCTTGGCTGTTGTTTCCACAGATCTGTTGATTAGGTAAATCTCAGATAGAAGAAATTTTTTAGGCTTTTGGCATGGATGTGTACAGAATTAATTTCAGGGGGAGCATCTTTAACACATGTCATACAGATTTTTTTTTTATATATTGGGATAAAACTAACTAGACCACTAAAGAAGAAGATGCAAGAGCGACCGTAGGGAGGTTGATTTGTAGTACCTACCTCACCTCAGGAAGGCGTAGGTAAGCTAAGAATAAAATCCTAAGAGGCATTTTTTATTGAAATATGAAAGCCAGAGCAGTGTAAGTGCACCCCTCTCCATGTGCTCATGGTTTTTCGTTTGAAGGAACTAGATAACTACAGCCTAACGTCTAGCAGGTAGGTAGGTACATATATTTACCTACTGACAAAATAAATAAAATTATAAACATTTTGACTAGGACAGGTGCCTACACCCTAAGAATAGTACAGCGTAGTGTTAGTTTTTTACTTTAATGACAAAAATATTACACACTTGTATTGAACGTCCCATTGAGAAATAATAGTATCTTTCGCACCAATTGTGAACAGAATTCCAAGGTCATCTCGGAAGCACATTTGTAAAACCTGAAAATAAAAGCCTTTTTTCACTTTATCACATTTCTTATGAAAATAAACATCAGGTAATAAATATTAGTTGCACGATTTCATTTTTAGCGTTCCGTACTTCAATAGGAAAAACCGAACCCTTATAGGATCACTTTGTTGTCAGTCCGTCCGTCTGTCTGTCTGCCAAGACCCTTTATCTCGAGACCGCGTGGAGGTATCGAGTTGAAATTAAAACCATATACTCAGATCCGCGGCTCCTTCAAGCTGTAAAGAAATGATACTTCTACGTAAACGAATAAAAAAGATATGGTCATTTATGTCGCAAAAAACGTATATTTTGATACTCTCAAAGATCGAAATTCATAGGGTTCCTACTTCCCGTTGACCCAGAATCCTGAAATTTGGCACAAAGCAAAGTCTTATAGCACAGGTACAGGAAAAAATCTGAAAACAGTAAATTTGTTGTTACCTAAGTCACAAAAAAAAATTGCAATTCGGAAAAAAAATCGAGAAACCATTCGGGAACTGTAGTTTTCACGGAACCCTCGGTGCGCGAGTCTGAGTCGAGCGCACTTGCCCAGTTTATTTTTTTATTTTTTAAGAGGATACAGAAAACTTCTCACTGGACTGCAATGGTACACGGGAAGACTGCGGAATAGCATTTTGATCCCGAGAGTATGTTCTCTTAGAATATTTGTTTACTATCACACAGAATTGAAGCGAGTAACATTTATCTACGCTCCTGTACCTCATCGGACTGCTCAACCAGAGGATTTTTCGCTAGTTAGGTACCTAAAGAGACAATAAAACCTTATACCTTACCTTACTTGGATGTGCCAACAGCCCACAATGTTTCCAGGGATTGCCGTCCAGCGGCATCTTCTGCAAGCCAACGACTTCCTTACAAGCAAACACAAGGTACTTGTTCGTCTCGTCGCCCTGTTTATTGGTGATGAGCTGCATCTTGCAGACGGGGTAGTCGTAGCGAGGGCCCAGCACGGTCGCCAGGGTCATGGCGGTTGCGTAGTTTACTATCTTGTATTTGTACTGTGACGATTTAAATAAGATTAAGTAGCATTAGGGGCCAGGCCATAACCAATGAATCCTTCGCTTCAATTTGCGAAAACCACAGTAGATAAGTAATTCATGGGCAAAGCTCTTACGAAGTCGATATATCATAAAACTTGTATTGAACTTCTTTGTTTTTGTCTTGTTTCTGTACAACGCATTAGTTTAGTTAGACTGTAATGTTGTTTAATTTGTTTATGTAAATTGTAAATAAATAAATAAATCATTGTACACCGACCCATACAACCATTTTCGGTCGCAAAATTCTCAAATAGTCACAGATTAGCAAGATAAGGTAACAATGTCGTAACTGTTACTAAACTTAATAACGATGCGGATTTTGGTTACAGCGTGTAGGAACGATATCAACACTTTGTACTGAAAAATGTTACAGTAAATAAGTGTTGTATCTGTGTCAACAAGTTACGACAATTTTTTTCTTAAATTATTTACGACACATTGTGTTTACTTTGAATTCCTGTGTAAATATTAAAGTTAAATTGTCGACACAATGTCGAAACTAAACTACAGTATTTTTTGGAGTTACACAAGTGTAGTAACAGTTACGATACTGTAGTGTTGGATTTGACCAAACAGAAAACCACCGGGGTTCTCAAAGTGTGCTATTGTATTTAATAAAATTTATGATATTTTCAAAATTCAAATTCAAAAGTTTTTTATTTCACTGCCTACATGGGCACTTATAAAAAAAAAAAAAAAGCTAAGCTATGCTCAAAAGCTAGTGCGCGGTTCCAAATTGGTCGTTTCCTATGGAGAAGAACCGGCAAGAAACTCCATGGTTACTCTTTTAAAAAAAGTGGTTGTTCTTACGATATTTTCATATTACCGTATTAATGGATATTATTTAAGAACAGTGTAAACCGGTCTATATTGTATTCAAAAGCACAATAAAAATAATCGTTTTATAAAAGTGAGTCAAATATGAAGTAATCTAAGAATTCGTGGAGTCTACAGTGTTTTTCCATTTACATTATAAAAAGAGGCTATATAAAAAAGCTAGATTTTTTTTTAAATAATTACAACTGTCAATAAATGAGATGTTAACAAAATAACTACCTAACGAGTTTAAGGTGGTTGGAGTCAGATAATATAAAAATTTTGCAAAAACAATGTGTTAGAAAAAAAAAATAGGTTACAAAAAAGATGGAGCAGTTAATAGATACATTTACACAATATTATGAGTTACCAGGGGGCCACAAATGCAGAGGCAGTCATTGCCAAACAAGCGTGTCTTCGACATAGTCTGTAACCTTGTAATATGCTTTTTTGGTTAAGACACGCTTAATATGTGTTTTGAACTTTCCTTCGCTGAGTTCAGTCACCGCTTTTGGTAGCTTGTTATAAAAGCGTAAGCCATTTACTAAAAATGACTTATTAGTCTTGACTAATCTACATTGGAGTAATATAATTTCGTGTTTACAACGAGTATTTATGTTATGAAAATCGCTTCTAATTTTGAAAAGTTCTAGGTTTTTACGGACATACAAAACACTTTCTAAGATATAAAGAGAAGGCAGTGACAATATATCGATTTCTTTGAATTTATTTCTGAGGGACTTGCGAGTACCCATTTTATAAATAGCCCTGATTGCTCTCTTTTGCAATATGAAAATTGAGTCTACATCAGCTGCAGATCCCCCACAATAAAATGCCATAAGACATAAAACTGTGGAAACAGGCATAGTAAACTAATCTAGCTGTGGCGACATCTGTCAACTGCCTTATTTTTCTTCATTCGGTAATGAAAACTTTATACATTTAGTTTTATTTGCATTTAGTAAGAGATTAATAGCTGCGAACCATTTCGAAAGAACAGCCAGACTTTCGTTGACACGCAAGACATCCGTATCTTTTCTATCCACTTTAGAAATAAGAGAAGTGTCATCAGATAGAATTATATCTGATAAATTATTCATCATGTAAGGAAGGTCATTAATATAAACTACTAGAAAAAGGAAAGAGCCAAGAATTGAACCCTGAGGCACGCCTATCCTTATTAAAGACCCCGACGACGTCACCCCATTTATGGATACTTTTTGCTACCTGTAGGATAAATTGAAAAAAAAACAAGATCAGCAGCTCGTCTACGAATTCCTTAATGATGTAATTTACAGATCAGAGTATAGTAGAGTCAACACAGTAAAATGCTTTTGAGAGGTCACAGAATATGCTAATATCATCCTGGGACTTCTTCCAGGATTCTAAAATGTGACTGATAAGTTTCAGTCCTGCATCCGTCGTTGACATTCCTTTCGTGTAGCCAAACTGATGACTATGCAAAATCCTATTCTAATTAAAGTGGGATAACATCTGGTCGAGCATGTTTTTTTTCATAGATTTTACTCAATGCTCGAAGCACAAATATTGCTCTATAATTATAGCAGAGCTCTAATTAGAGGGATCAGTCTTACTACCTGATTTATTTACTTATTTTTTAACTATGAGTCATAAGCAACCAAAGCACCAAAGCAAGTTTTATTGAAAAAATATTATAATATACAGGATTATTTGAGAAACACTCGTAGGACCATATTTCCCACGTCATAAGCTACGATTTTTGAAAGTTTATTTTAAGTGCACGAGGACAGTATAGGTATGTTCCTACGACCCATCCTTCAGGCACGGCAGTTACTTCCTCACTAGTTAAATTTTTTGATAAAACTAACTTTACAGCATGTTGAGAACCACTGCAAACATAAAATAATAAAGCTCCATTTTGTTAAAACAGTCACACTGTAACGTAACTTAACATATTGCCGAAACATGTAAACACAGTTACGAAACATTGTGTTGGGTTTCATCTTTCAAGTAGATACAAAATTATCCACATCATTTTACACAATTTATATTATTATTATAGTATTCTAGAATATATTTTGGTTAAATTTATATAGGCCGTATCAATAAAATCTTCTGCAATGCTTGGAAATACGATACTTTGTAATTTTTTAATTGAAAACAACCACATTAACAAAACTTATTTTAAGTATTTTATTAAATCAGAAGGGCGCATCGGTTAATTTATTATAGTGACATCAAACTACACGATACATTTAATTTCGCAGAGGATTTTCGATCGACTATGATGCATTTATCACAGAAATACGTAAATAAATACTTGCATTTTTTTCTGATGGCGGCGAAGATTTATGTCTATGATGACATTCACAAAAACGAACGAATTACAATAAAAATTGACAAGTATAGAATGAACGCAACGAAAAAATGAATGATTGAATGTACGATGCAAGTGAGGGCATAAAAGTCGCGACCAGTCGCGACGTGTCGACACGGCGACGTCACAATGTGACTGAAAGTTACTGTTATTCTGTTACGATTATTCCCCACTTTTCGAAACGGTGTCGACTCACAAGTCGACACGGCGACGTTACGCTACGGAACAATGTTACAAATAAATTCCGTTACGACACAATAAATGTCGACTTAAGTCGTAACCGCTACTTCATATGGCTGTATGGGGAGTGTTATTGCCACGTTCTATTATATTGTAACTAGCGGTCCCAACAGACGTTGCCCCGCACAAAAGCCGGCATTATACCAGAAAAAAAAAATTAAGAACCCAATTGCAAACCCACTTACCGGGTCTCAATGTATTTTCAAACCATCCAGAGACCCACATTTATACAAAATTACATCCAAATCTGTCAAGCCGTTTAGGAGGAGTTCTAGGTGACAAACACATAAGTACAGAAGAATTTACGAAATAATATGCTACACAGTAGATTAGTTTAAAAGGACGGTTCAAGTCTCATTGTTTTTTTTTTTTGTTTGCTAAGATAATTTGAAAACCAGTTAATTGCTCCAACTGAAAGGTACATTCAAAAAGCCTCCCCGAGCGACGGCGACGGCAACGTAGGACGCAGGTAATTTCCGACTACGTTACGTACGTTCCATTCGGCGGGCGCACTATTGGCAATCGATTTCTTTCGATCCAGCAGTAAACTTAAATGTAGGTACCTAATAAGTTCTACTTACCCAATTCAGCCCTTCTCAGAGCATATACAAAATAATATATCTGAATGGTAAAGTTGTGACTGTGCGTAATTACAAATTTTACAGGAAAGAAATTTATAAAATAAGAAAAGGGATATAATTCCTGTAAATATGCCATTATTACTATACCCATACAGATGACGATATACATGGGTATATTTACCATCGAGACACTAAGAAACCGAGCAGCTAAAAATCACTCCTAGAAATCTAATAAAATATCCAAATTACCTCATCATTAGCTATAAGTATTGTTGGCAAACTGGTTCTACATTCTTCAGGCAAGTGGTCAGGCACCGGCCACACGATGGCCGTCAGTGGCATGGCAGTCTGGTCGATACGGTCCAAGCTGGCGATCTCCAGGATCCCGCCACCGCTGGCCGCGAGATCGTACTCCACCATACATCGGTCCAGGCCGAGAGACACCAGCCTGTACTGTCCGCTCGAGGTCTTGGTGGGCAGGAAGTTTATGGAAGTAATTTCCTTGTAGTGTGACCTGTGTTTGCCGACGAACTGCCATTCTAGCAATTGACAGTTGTATTTGTAGACGCAAACTGTTCTCTCTTCGTCCTGCGTTTAGATTTTTAATGAAGATAATAGTATAATTGCCGTCACGGATCTTAAGCGCTCTGGCTTCAAGTTGCACAGAAATCAAATATTCAGTCTCTTTAGTGGTGCGAAGTGAGACGCGGGGGCGGTGAGTGTCAGTGATTCGCTTGCCGCGCCATCGTGTCATAGACGTCACTTGTGATTCGTTCCTGCGCTTGCTGCATGTATCTAACAACGACGATTGGCTCGCCAATGTATGGAATGCGCAAAGCGATCCCCACTCGGACGCCGAACGTTCAAGATCCGTGCCGGTAATTGTAGCTATGTCGCGCTATTAGATCAGAACGAGAATTACCACGGGGAGTAATTTTGTAGCCTACTTCAGAGCGACAAACTTACATGACCAGAGGCTCTACCACGAGCTTACGCGATCCAATTGATGACCTAAACTGAACTGTTAAAGGGATGGAGCTACACAGGGTTATTTGTAAAACACTAACAACCTTGCAGGACTGTATTACTAACATCATAAACAACAACTTTTGTTCCATGACTTTTTATAAAACATAATTAATTTACCAAAAACAAACCTTCAAGATTTCGTTATTCTACGAGTAACTAACTCATTTCAACTCTGTTTATGCTATACCTACTTACGTCTGTATGACGCGACTCAAGCGCATCAAGCATCCCCGTCGCTTGAACACCGCTCACCTCCGCTTGTACTATCGCTTGCTTCGCATAGAGTTCTCGTAATATTTAGAACGTTCAATTTAAATGTTTTTATTTGAAAATCTGATAAACTAAAATAAAAGATGAATTCTTAAAAGTCATAGAACAAAAGTTGTTGTTTATAATAGTCTAAATAACACAAGTCTAAATAACATAGTCTTGAGAGGAGTGTTTTACAAATAACCCTACTTATTTATTTATTTTTATTTTATGTAGGTATTTGAGAAAATAAACAGTTACACATTATAAATTACACAGTATGATACAGTAATAGAAGGTGGTTCACAATGTATAACCCATAGCATTTCCACAGAACATAATTTTTTTTTTTTTTTAAATTAGGGTGTATATGTTACTGTAAAAGCTCGAACTACGGTAAATCTTAAGATATACCAGTAAAACCTGAGATTTACCAATTATTAATGATAAATGTCCATAAAAGTTTGCGATTCGAACTTTTACCACCATTCACTTGGTAAATCTTAGGATTTAAATTAAAGGCACGGTAAATGTTGAAAAAAATCATATCATAACATGTAAAGCGCATCAACTCGTAGTCGTGGGCAGTCAGCCGCCCCCGCTACCCGCGCACAGTCTGTTTAGTTTGTTAAAACCAAATAATAAGAAAAATTCAGATTCAGTTAGATTAGTCAAGGCAATCGTAATGTTTGCGAGAAGATAATTTCACTTGTGTTATTTTTTACTGCTTAAGTATTTTAAATATTAAAAAAATACTTGTTCCTAATTTTATTAATACAACTCCGTAATTTATTATACCTAAGTTTTTAACTAATACTTACTTGAAATAAATGACGAAGAATTAAGTAATCATTGTTTATTCCTAAAACCAACATTTACCAGTCCACATTGGAAAAACCAAGTAGTTCGAGCTTTTACAGTAACATATTATATGTAGCTCCATCCCTCTTTTTTGTTCGCTTGCCTGAAATTTTAACACGTCACGGTGAGGTTTCTGAACATATAGATATAGTTATGTAATCTTACAGCAGTAGCCATGTTTTTGGAGTCTTCACTAAAGTTGATATAGTTTATGGTGGTCACGCAGTCAGCGAAAGGTTTCGGGGTCAGGATCTCGATGGTCATAGGGTCGAAGAACAGAACCTGGCCCGTGTTCAGAGCGCAGGCGAGGTGCAATCCTGCGACCGATTTTACAGATGAATAAATGGAATAATCGCGAACTTTTGACGCGACTCGTTGGTGTGATACTGCTGACATAGCCGTACGCCATATCTATCTCTAATCGTGTCGGATTTACCGTCCTTTCGAGTCTTGGAGTATTGGAAAAGAGAGAACTGTGTTTGCGAACACACTAAACATATTCTACACTGCCTATAATAGCTAGTCTACTCTGACATTGGATGTCAAGATCGAAATTTTGTCAAAAGGACTACTAAGTTTCAAAGCAAAGCAAAGTGGAATTCCCTGCCGGAGTCTATATTTCCTGATAACTACAACCTCTTTTAAGTAAAAAGTGAATAAGTTACTTCTAGGCAAGCGCGCTCCATCGTCGACCACATCGTCGCTTTCCATCAGCCCCTGTTGCCAAGTTACATTCGATTCTCTTGTGTCGAACGCCTCGAGTCGACAACGCATCCGATCCGTCATTCCGATGACGACGTCATCTCAACGCTGAGTTACGTGGTCAGAACAAAGAAATCGGAGGCGTGGTGAATAGAAAAGAAACGGTTGTAACTTGGCTAGGCTAGATAGGTGAGACAGTGGTCAAGCGCGAGTCTATCAACAATAAAAATAAAAAATCATCTTACCTGACGGTGAGTATTTCAGACAAGTGACGGACAGTTCGGGCACCAAGTACTTATAGTTGCAGTCGATGGAGTCGAAGTCGGGGGGAGTCACTGCGGTGTACTGGCTGCGAAGGTCTAACCTCTTGATCAGCTTGTGCTCCTTGAAGTTGAACAGCTCCACCACGCCGTCTTTGTAGCCCACACACATGAGGAGCCTGCCGGTGGATTTTTTGCTGACTAACAGTATATTTTATAACTCTAATTAAAGTATATTAAAATGGATTTGGAATGGGCTTAGGTTCGCATAATTTAAGGTTTTATAAGGCACAGTATTATAATATTCCCTATATTGTAATACTGTGGTTAAGGAATGCGCGAGATGACTGGCAGTTATCGACTGCCAAAAAAAGGAAAGGAAGTTTGATCTTGAGGTTGTTGTTTCTTGCCAAGAAAGAGGGAATTCATCCACATTATGTTTAATCATCGCTTTTGAGCAATAGACAAAGGAACTGAACAGTCACACTCGATTTTCGCTCGATATACCAATTGACGTGAAAGTAATTTACGGTCTCCTACGGTCAGCAGAAGCCCAAATTATTATATTGTTACGCCATTAAACTAGAACACGCACGCCATATCTTCGAGGAAATAATGAGTAGCATCCAATAGTTAAAATACATTGCTGTACGAAAGATCTAGAATTGTGGTACATACGTACGGTCTAGAAAAATCTCGAAACATCTACATAAGTACATACCACTATTATTATTTTTTTACTAACCCGCACTGGGCCCGCGTGGTGGATTACGGCCCAATCCCCTCTCCTAGAGAGGAGGCCTGAGTCCCAGCAGTGGGAACATTAAAAGGGCTGATGATGATGACTTTTTTAGCACCGTACCTCTTCCCATAAACCCACATTGTAAGTTTTTAAATTATAGAAACGAGCGACTCACTTTTCCGGATGCACGGCGAGGGATAGGACGCAAGATCTTCTGTTGTCCAGGATCGTTTTGTACTTCTCGGTGACAAAGTCCACAAAGCCCACTCCCTGGTTGTACGTGCCTGTTAATGTTGAAATAATTATAGTTATATTCTCTTTGGTAAAGAAAAAAAATATATATTATAATAAATTATCACCTATGATAATAAACCCGATCATCGTACTGTGTTACATTTTATTTTTCAGGTCATCAAATGACTCAAACAAGGCTCGTGTACATTAGTCAAATTTTATATTAGATCCTAATAGTTACACGGAATATGAGGGTCGGTGCCAGTGCCTATAAGCGAAGCGCTTCTGTGTAGCGTTGACTGGTTACTCGTAGCAAAGGACTACATCTTGTTAAAACGTAGCCGCGTAGAAAGGAAGCGTTACGTCGCGGTCGTAGCACATAAACGCGTAGCAAAGGACTACGTTTTGCGTAGCAAGTTGAAAGTGCGTTTATGAATAGGATGCGCTACGTCCTAGCACAAAAACGCGGCTTAGCAAGGAAGCACTACGTAAACGTAACGTAACATGGAGACGCGTAGAAGCCTGGGAATGGAAACGCAGAGAGAAGCTACGAAAAAACAGAGTAGCCGCGTAGAACCAAACCTTCAATTTTAAAATGTTACCTTACACTTAGCATAAAATAACGCTTTACATCTTATTACATTGCAAATTAATTGTCATTGGAAGTTTTACCAGCAGACTTTTACGAGATAATATAATTTTATTTGTTATTTTTTATTCCACAACTATCACACAACGCCGTCTAGTCCCAAGCTAAGCAGAGCTTGTGTTATGGTTGATTACGACCTGTTTGAAAAATATTTTTTTCTCTTACAAACAATAAAGTCCCTGACGAGGAAGGGCTTGCCGCCGACGGTGGCGTCGGTGGGCAGGCGCATCTTGACGAGCTTCTGCTTGATCTCGCCGGTCTCCCGGTCTTTCTCCAGCTTCACCTTCTCCCAGCACGGACACGGCTTGCCACCTGGAATGATGGCAAGCTCACACTAAATATCAGACAAGCCTTGTTATCCTCGATAATACATGCAGACGTGTAGCATAGCGTAGCATAGTCGGCCTTATAATTTTCCCACTGCTGGGACTCAGGCCTCCTCTCTAGGAAAGGGAATAGGCCGTAATCCACCACGCGGGCCCAGCGCGGGTTGGTGGATGTCACATGTCTTCGAATTTTTAGTTCTAGGAGATGACGGTTTCCTCAGGATGTTTCCCTTCACCGTTTTGAGAGCATGTATGTAGACGAGTACCTAGGTATTTAAACCCATGTTTAGCAAGACTTACGACATAAGACTTGCTAATGTCTTAACTTAAGATTCTGAATAAAAAAAACAAAAATTCTGTTATTTTAAAACACTTGAATTCGAGTTAATTAAAACCCAGGGTCACTCACTAGCCAGTGCTGCAGGATTCTTAGAAAGCACTAGCTAATGCCTGCTGGATTCAAAAGAATTAAAGTAGTCTTAAATTGGAACGCAAAGGGTGACCAGGAACACAGGTAGGTTTAGTTAGTCAAACTCAGTCACTCCCTCTCTATGTACCCAAAGTAGGAGAAGTTATTTGATGATTTCTCACCTCAAACCCCCTTTGGATTCTTGTGAGGGTAAAGAACCCGACAGCGTAAAAAATACTTTAAATAAAAACTGAAAAGAATAATAAACAAGTTCAGTCCACAGTTCAGCAACAGTCGGGACGCATTAAAATAATCTAGACTAAAATAAAATTATTCTATCTAATGTGGGTCCCGACTTGCTGAACTGTGGACTGAACTTGTTTATTATTCTTTTCAGTTTTTATTTAAAGTATTTTTTTACGCAGTCGGTTTTTTTTATTTTTTAAATTAATTTTGTTTTCTGTCTGTCTGTCTGTTTGTCCGGGTTAATAATGCTCTGAAATGGCTGGACCGATTTTGACGGGACTATTTTTGGCAGGTAGCTGATGTAATAAGGCATAGCTACTTTTATTTTAGAAAAAAATAAATTTATAATCCTGTAGTCCACGCGAACGAAGTCGCGGGCACAGCTAGTCTAAACTAATATATAAATAGGTAAACTTTGTTTTTTTGTTTGTAGAAGATAATCTGTGAAAGTATTTAAAGTAAGGTCTGATCGCATAAAATTTTTCACCGATAGAAAGCTGCTTTATTCCTGAGTGACATGATATATTTTACGTAGGTAAATAGGCGAAGCTGCGGGTAAACGCTAGTAGCTTGATATTCCATGTTATGCTTACACGCAGGGTCCAGCACCATGCAGCTCCTGGGCGAGACGTTGAAGCTGAGTCTCTTGACGCGGTCCACGGTGAAGCCGTGTACCCAGTACAGCAGCTTGAGCTGGTCATCATAGAAGTGGATCTCTCCTGCGCTGTTGCCCGTCACTATCACACTGACGAAGAGAACATGGGTTCATCATCATCGTTCAGCCGTCCAGTCTGTCTTATCTAATCTTTGGCAGTCTACCGTGCGTTTCACTAAAGAGGTTCCTTCGCCCGAATGTTGGCAATACGGAAAAACAGTGTTGCTATATTTTGAGCAATGAAATTACTTAAAATTGAGGAGATTAAAATAATATAATAAAAAATAAAATAATATAATAATATATTCCACAACTATCACACAACGCCGTCTAGTCCCAAGCTAAGCAGAGCTTGTGTTATGGGTACTAGACAACTGATAAACATACTTATATATTTCTAAATACATACATATTATAGATAAATTACACCCAGACACAGAACAAATGATTATGCTCATCACACAAACATTTGTCCTGAGTGGGAATCGAACCCACGACCTCCGGCATAGCAGTCAGCGTCACTAACCACTA